>OX243841.2:15175895-17675895 GCA_945859575.2 Herminia tarsipennalis | reverse complement strand
TTGATAGTCTGACGTTTGTTGGATTAACACGAGTCCACTGTATTAAAGATACCTCATTGTTGTATTGTTGTTGCTTAAGCTGGTTTGTGATAATATTATGTCAGCCAGCCTTCTCTAGACTGTGCTCTACAAAAATTGACACAGGATGGCCCAACCTAAAAAGAACTATGTTCTATACAGGTCTCTGAAGACAATAAGAAAGTTCGTAGAAACCCTGAAATGCCATTACCCGAGATGAATGAGGAACGCAGGAAGGAACTCAGTGCTCGAACAATTTATGCTAAAGGATTCCCTAAGGATTCTATGTTGGATGACCTGTTGAAACACTTTGCACAATTTGAGGAAGTTGAAAATGTTATTATGAGAAAATATTTGGATAGAAGTTCAAAGACAAGACTATTCAAAGGATCAGTTTTTGCAACATTCAAAACTAAGGAACAGGTATGTTTTTTAACCTTCAAGATGTCGCATAACTGGTTTTAAATCCAACCATTCTGAAAGTGATATACTTAATTGATTAATTTTAATTTATATAAATTTTCTAATTATTAGTTCTTTTTTATAGAATTATGTATTAGCTATTAGCCACAGTTCTGCCCATTCAAAACAGTGAAAGTTTCTAAAAAAACCACATGCCCAAAAAAGATGGAAACAATCCCCTACATATATAATTTCATGCACTTGTAGGTTTTAATGAATCTCTATGAACTTAGTAAAGGACCTGCAACTGCATGAAATAACCACTTGACCATCGTTTGTACTTGTACATTCGGCCTCCCCCGAACTCGATGTGTATGGCGTGGCGTTTACAACACCGTCAAAAAAACCAACATAATAACTACTTGAGTATAATACTTATAGCAAAATACTGATATACCAGTCACTGATGGTCAAGTGTATATGTAGGGATTTAAATTTTTTTATTTAATTGTTATATTTAATACTGTTGAGTGGTGGTACAATATTGTTATTGACAAGTATGAAAACTGAAAAAAGAATGGTTGCTAACTAACAATTTTAGTATTACAGTCATAAAATCATGTTATACCTTTTTGAAATGCATATGATGAGCTCTTTAATATATACTCATGAGCCTTTTTTTACACCTCTTTATTATGAGATCTCACAGCTGCCTTGTTTGTTTTTTTAAACATCACTTTTCTAAGAACACTTGGGTGGTCAAGACGAATCTAATGAAACGTCTTAATTGTATAAATCTGTCCAGTGGTTTAAAAGAGGTAATAAAGAATATAACATACACACAAGATATGCGTGGAAAACAACCATTCCTTGCAGTTGGATAAAAAAGATTGCATTCTTCTAAAACCTGTATGAGTTGGCAAAAATTCTCAGCATCAAATTATATAATTTCAGGCAGAAAAGTTCTTCAACACCAAAGGCCACAAGTACAAGGACAATGAGCTAATAATTCTTTGGCAAGATGAATATGTTGTTCAGAAACAAGAAGAGTATGCAAGTAAGAAAGAGCAGAGAGAAAAGAAAATCAAAGAAAAGGAAAAGGATGTGAATACTGAGAAGGAAGAGTTTAAATTGCCGACTGGTACAGTACTGCACTTTAGTGAGGGCACAGAAACCATGAAAAGGGAAGATATTAAGGATGCACTGGCAGCTTTGGGTAAGCTTTCATCTTTTCTCATCATTATTATTTATTATTATAGCTTTTTTTATCTATACAATCTATACTAATATTATTTAGCTGAAGTGCTTGTTTCTTTGAACGCGATTATCTCAGGAACTACTGCTCAGAATTGAAAATTTATTTTACTGTTGGATAGCTCATTTATCGAGGAAGGCTATATAACATCACGCTACGACCAATAGGAGCAAAGCAGCAATGAAAAATGTTGCAAAAACGAAGTTGCGTGGGTCAGATAGTTATTAATAAAATTACATTCTAAATATGACCCAAGTAGGGTAAAGAGCCTCCTCCATTCTTTTCTATCTTTACTTGTTTTGAACAGTGTTTTCTCAGTTTTTCCCAGCTACTATCATCAATATATCTTTTCTTGTCTTCCTATTCGTCTTTTTCCAGTGGAACCAAACTACTTTGTTGTTTGTAATGTCCATCTATTATCTTGATATGGCTTGACCTGGCCACTTCCACTTCAGTGTCATGGCATGTTGCAGTGCATCCGTAAGTTTAGTTTTATTGCGTATTGTACGATTTCCACAAAGCAGGCGATTCAGATTCTCTGTGCTGAATTGCATTCAAATCAGGCCAGTAGTTGTAGAAATTCGCTAGAATAAAAAATCTTTTCTCTTTATTACTATAATGCGTTTGCATTAAGACAAAAGTGAATCCATCGTCCTTTGATCCCTTAGCCACGCCCCCTAACCAACCAAGTAACCAAAAATTATATTATTATAAAGTCCAGTGTGACCAGTTCAAAATTGACCTTCGTACGAAACATTACAGACAAAACCAAGGATACGACATCCTTGGTTGTGTCTGTGTATACAATTTGAAAATTAGTGTATTTGTAAGAATAAGAATTAAACCGTTCTTGCCTTTTTAATGCTACTACCAGTAATACTGTTAATTTGTTCTCCTTTCTTACTACTGCAGTTATAAGTTGTGAAAACGCAAAATTAAAGTGGTTGGACTATTCAAAATATTTTTTTCGTGAAACTGTCATAACACTGTCAAATAATGCAATATTATTGTCAGTGTATGACAATATTTTATTATTTATGTATTTTATGTTATACATTATTTATTCTAATGACTAGTTTAGCGAACCTAAATCATTACAAAAGTAAAAGAATATACACTAATCTTGTAGAAATAATAGATGACACATTTTATAAACGAAATTTCTAAAAGTAATGTGGTATTGAAATTCTCCGACTGCCACCACCAGGGATGTTACGAAGCTTTGACTCCGACTCCGAAAGGTCGGAAATTCCGATAGATTTTACACCTCGGACAACGACTTTGGCTCCGACAAAAAGTAAATCGTACATTCGGAGGTAACTAGCGTGCTTCGGCCAATGAGATCATACTCATTAGTTCCATGGTGAACTAGTGAGAAGTTTTTTTTCAATAGTTTCATGGGGCTGAGCCAATGGAACTAGTGAGAACAAATTTTATCAGTAGTTCCGCCATCCATAAATAAATAAATGATAAATCATGGATGGTGAACTACTGAGAAAATTCATTCTCACTAGTTTCATCACAATTAGTTCCATGGAACCTCGTGAGAAGTTTATTTTCTTACTAGCTCCATGAGCCTGAGCCAATGACGTTTTACTTATAGACACGCCGTAGGTACCGCACTGTATTTTGGCAACGTAAATGCATGGTAACTACCATAATCCCAGTTAGTCAGGCATCAACCATTATCACGACAGCATGTCTGTGCTGCTCGCATAAAATAAATGCAAACTCCGAAGTTTACAAACAAAATGCCATCTGGCGTGCTTCGAAGATGCAATAATTACACTGCAACAGTGTAGGGTAACAGAAACGTATAATTTCACGTGGTAGTACACCGTTTTATAGTACATATAACAAAATGTTTTTCATTTAAATTGCATGTTGTCACTCTGCGCAGCGTCTTACGTTTACTGCGATGATACTCTCGCCCCAATTTAAATAAAACCACCATATACAGTACGATCAACGTATCTTGACCGTATTGAAGTTAGGTTTTTATCACTTTCGCGCATGTCATAGAGATGCGACCCTAAAATTACTTACGAAAACGATAAATCGATTATAAATACTAACAACATTTTAATTTAACAATATAAAAACACTATTTAAATGAGTTCATAAAAGTTTAAATTTAGAACAGTTACAGTAAATAATAAAAAAACTTTGAAAAACAATTTCTTTACCAAAATAATCACAAAAAAACATGAATTAGTAATACTATTTATGACAATGTAATGCGTAATCGCATCTCTAATCCTCTTGGTTTAGTTATCGCCCCCGCCCCCCGCTGCCTGTCACCATTTACTTCCAATAAATGCATCTGCGCAACCACTTGTCGCCTACTTCAGTCCGGCCTAGTTACGTTGATCCTACTGTACATGTTGCAATCATTAATCCAACATTTAAAAACCGGACAAGTGCATGTCTGGCCACGCACAGTGTAGGGTGCTGTAGAACTCCCTATCTGAGTAACGCAAGTAAGAAGTGGGTTTTCTGTTGTTTTTTGTTTCATACTCACAACGTTATACCTACTTAATAATAATTTTCGATGCAATTTGTACAACATTTTTGTTACTTCTTATTTGCGTGAATTTTTTCACATGCCTCACATCAACTATTTAGCTGGCAGGGGGGGGGGGGACTTGACACTAAGAAAAATTTGCATTTTAAAGCTTAATTTCACAAACGGATCCCTAAATCTAAAAATTATCACTTTGCCGGCGTAAGTAGTATGTGTATCCATGCAAAATTATAGCCTCCTAGCATTAACAGTCGCTGAGCAAAGCTTCTAGTAGGAGAGCTGGCACGAATTTTTGGATAGGTATTTGAGGCAAGCTGAAAACTTGTCAGATACCTCTCCTATTATACCCCAACACGGAATTGCAGACCTGGCTGGTGAGTAGCGGGGCTAAATCAACCCCTACATTTTTAAAAATATTTTTTTTGTATCCCCAAAAATATATTTGAGGCAATACGCAATTTATTTATGTTGCAGTGTAATACTTTATAAATACGAAAAAAAATAAGCCAGATAATTTCATCGGGGTTTTAACATTGCCAGACGCGTGCAAAAATATTTTGCAAAAAATTATAAAAAATGTTTTTGAGGCAGCTTGAAATTTTAATGGATTTTATTTATAACTAAAAAATAAGATTCCCAAAAAGACAGATCATTTCGGTGGGGCTTTCTACCTGCCAGGTGATCAAACAAATAATGAATGGGTACGAGCCTGTAGTGCTATAGACAAGCTGTAGTGTGAGAGAGAACGCATAACGACAGCTGTCTTCGTTCTTCCAATATTATTCATCATATATCCAAACTACATATTGAATTAGGACCATCTGTATGTACGAGTTTACCTGGCTTTCATGCATTAACAGGATGCGATTACAATCCATAATTTTTTCAAAAAGGCAAGATAAGACCATACAAAATATTGATGAATAATTAAAATTATCAGAAAGCATTAGCAGATCTTGGAGTTGTGCATGTTACCGGTTCGCGTGATGAAATTTTGCCAGTCTTAGAACAATTCGTTTGCGAAATTTATGGATTTAAAAATACATCAAATATAAATGGAGCACGATTCCTTAAATTTTGTGCGACTTACAAGGCCGACACTGAAATTGAACCTTTAAAAAAAAATCTGAAAAAATTGTGATCCCTCTATCTTACCTCCATGCAAAGCTGAATTAAAACAACATCTTTTAAGAACGCAATACATACAATACAAGCATTTGGAGAAATGCATATTTGCGATTCCCCAGCTCTTTGACACCTAATAGAAATGGATGGACACTTAATGAGGATACACTAGATTTTCACTGGTTTGACGGAGAGTGTATGCCGCAATCAGTATTCGACGCTGTTGCTCACGAGGAAAATAAAAATAACGATGATGAAAATCATACTGCAGGTGAGAATAAATGGTTTATTTTTAATAGCTGCTGCATTCAAATTTCTGTGATTAATTAAAAAAATAAATATTTATTTCTTTTCGCTGATGGTGTAGAGGATGCCGAATCTGACACAGATGAATCCGAAGATTTAGTTACTTCTGATGAAGAATCCACAGACGAAGAATGTTAATTTATATCTGATGTGAAATGAATTCAATTTACTTCTAATTTCTTTTATACTTAAAATAATTGTACTACTGGAGAATTATTATATTTTTATAAACCTGGTTTTGCGATTTATTTATTTTAATTATTGCTTTTTTTAATACGTAACCGTTAATAGTTTAAGATAAAAAAAAACCGTATAAATTTTGTTTTAGAATATTGCCAGAGAAAAAAAAAACAATTTTTAGTTTTGAATGTAGGGGTAATAATATGAATCCTGTACAAAAATTGTTAAAAAATACTTTTTTTTAAAAATTATCTTCAAAAAATAAATATTTTTGCGGAAATACCAAATATTTATACAATTTATTACGTTTCAATTCGCATTAAAATTGACTAACTAACTAATTTTTGAAAATTAAAAAGAAATCACAAAAATATGGCACTTTAACGTCCATAAATTAATACAATCACTTTTAAGCAAAATGTTTTTAGTACAAATTCAAAAAAAAATATATTTTTTACTCCGAAATTTTAACTAGAAACCTCATGGGTTATTGTAAGTCACGCGGCCTCGTCAGAGCCAATAGTAACGCGGCAAGTAAGAACGAAGACAGCTGTCGTTATGCGCTCTCTCTCACACTACAGCTTGTCTATAGCACTACAGGCTCGTACCCATTCATTATATGTTTGATCACCTGGCAGGTAGAAAGCCCCACCGAAATGATCTGTCTTTTTGGGAATCTTATTTTTTAGTTATAAATAACACTCCATTAAAATTTCAAGCTGCCTCAAAAACATTTTTTATAATTTTTTGCAAAATATTTTTGCACGCGTCTGGCAATGTTAAAACCCCGATGAAATTATCTGGCTTATTTTTTTTCGTATTTATAAAGTATTACACTGCAACATATATAAATTGCGTATTGCCTCAAATATATTTTTGGGGATAAAAAAAAAATATTTTTAAAAATGTAGGGGTTGATTTAGCCCCGCTACTCACCAGCCAGGTCTGCAATTCCGTGTTGGGGTATAATAGGAGAGGTATCTGACAAGTTTTCAGCTTGCCTCAAATACCTACCCAAAAATTCGTACCAGCTCTCGGACTATTCGGACGGACGGACGGACATGACGAAACTATAAGGTCATACATACTATATTTACAACTTGATTTCCAGTTATATCTCATTTTTGTTATTAGCGCTACCTTGGCATATTTTCAATTTTTTTGTAATGGCATCTCTGGAACGAAAAAATATAGAATGATTAAACTTATATCAAACTTATCTCGCACAACACCAGCTGATCCCAAACTGTGGAGAGCGTCTACTATGGCAACTAGACAACTGATACTCGTAAATTATTTATCCAGCAGTAAATTCAAAATGAGAGGTGGTTGATTGTCATGAACTTTCTTAAATAACTTTAAAATATACATATTTGAGACCCTTAAACTAACTTTTGTATTTTTTCCAAAATATAAGGTTCAGTAACTTCGTAGATAAGCGGGAATATATTAACATCCTTACAACAAGCCCTTTCATTTGATATAAAACACCGTTCAGTTAGCGGAACATTTTCTTCAATTTGTTACTTGACCCTCAAAAATTACCCTTATGTTTAAAATTCTTGTCAGGGAAAGGGAACGGTTCGAAAAAGACCGGTATTATAAAGGTTTTAACCTGGTTATTCGCAAGACGCTCGGTCTTACCGTTTCCGTCTTGGGAGCGGTATTTGGCTCGGATTAACCTGATAAATCAGAACCCAAATAATTTTGTTTCGGTTCGAGCAGGAATCGAAATTATAACGCTCTTCTCAAAATGTTCCTCGTTCTTATAAGTTTTCCTTTAATCTGTAAGTCTATCTATCTATCTTAGCTTCGGAGATTGGAGAGGGGGTCTATTTTCATGGAAATATATTTGACATCCTTACGACAAGCCTTTTCATTTGGTTCTTGTTCGAAAACTTTTTTTTATTTCCAAATTTTACCCACAAAAACGGCTCTCAAGTTCAATATTCTTCTATTTACATAAATTATTTTATTTCACAAAATTATAATGATATCCAAAGCCGTACCACTGCCTTCCATTCTGTCATCTATTTATTAATAAGACAAATAAAAATAAATGAATATTTTTATTTCTTCTCAGGTGCTGATGTAGCATACATAGATTTCAAAGTAGGCGATAAAGAAGGATGGGTGCGTCTTGCCAAGGAAAACACAGCTAAGGAGTTAGCAGAAAAGATGACAGATGGTAAAGTGAAAATTACTGAAGCCGATGTTGTGTTCAAGGTTTTAGAGGGTGATGAAGAGAAGACTTATTTAGACAAAACTATAGAAGAAATGTCTAAAAGACGAAGGAATATGAAGACCTTCCAAAAGAATAAAGGAAGGAAAGGTGGTAACAAATACCATGGCAAGAAAAGGAGACAGGATCAAGTTGAGGGTGGTCCTCCAAAGAAGGCCAAGGCTACGGAGAGCTAGTTATTATCTTATATATAAGGACACTGTGCTTTCTCATAGATCAAACAATGTCATGTTTGCTTACTCTAAGTATTTACTATTTGTTAATGAATAGAAACAAAAAGTTTTATCTGTTGAAAAGTACTTACATCAGATTATTAAATTTGATTTTAAAATAATGAATTTTATTTATTGTTTTGACAAATGACAGTGGAGGAAAGAAGCTACAGTTATCTATTTGTCAGAGGATTCTGACACTACTGAGCAAAATATCAAAAATTATTTACGACATAGTATTTAAAAAATGTGGAATCTAAACTAAAATACTGTTACGTTTTCACATTTAAGTGACAGACAGTAGTTCAAATTGATATGTAAGTAATTTGTATTTATATCTTCGGTTCAGAGGTGAACCGATTTTAATGAAATTTGGTATGAAGATAGTTTCGAGTCGCGAGAAAGGACATGGGATAGTTTTAAGTTAGTACTTGAAGAATTTTCATGAATATTATTAGTTAGGTACTCTGCGTGAGATACCTACGTAGAGAAACAGAGAATAATAAATTAGGTACTGGGTTTCACCCGCGGCACACAAATGTACTCTGCGTAGGCAACTGGTGAAGTGAGTTTTTAGAAGTTCGCTTCCCGCTCCACCTTAGCGGGATACAGCTAGTATACTATAAACCCATACACCATGTTAAAGGACTGATGCACAGTTAGAGTAGATGAACAGTTGAAACATGAGATAAACTAAAATCAGCCTTAGTGGGTACAATATAGCAGGAGCATCTACTTACAACAAAGGTGTAGTGCCTAAATATTGGCCAAAGTACTTGTAAAAGATGATTAAATATAAAATATTGTAAGGAGAATCACACTGCTGTGAAGCTAGGCATTGACAGCTGTCCCTACTTCACACCGTACAAGCTGTCATACGTCAAATAAAACGTCATCATAGCGCGTGGGTCGGCACGATCACTTTTGCTCGAGACATTGGCGCATGCGGACGCGTCATTTGGTATCGTTCCCTTAGCGTTTAAATTCAAATTGTGATTTTGTGTAACGGAAACCAATAAATGTGTAAATAATAAGATTCATCAGTTGATTAAAGTTGTTTTTTAAATTAAAGTGTTGTTACTTGCTTTTATCAGAAGCGGGACGTTGCCTACCCTACATCTGATTTTAATCGGCACATTGTTGGTTTCTGTTTCGTTTTATCGTGAGTGATAATTTGGTGTAGTGTTTCGTTGTGCTAAACATGGGCAAACGAAATCATTCGCGTAGTCGCTCGCCCTCTAAGCGTCATAGAAGTTCTAAGCGCCGTCGTATTGTGCGTGAATCGCGATGTAGAAGTGCATCGGAATTACGTGAGTTGTTACAAGCTATAATGTCGCGATTAAATGCTTTAGAGGATAGGTCGTCGGTTACCACCACATCTAATATCGAAGTACCCGCTACGAACGATTCTACCGAAAAGATTGTAGAAGCTATCCAGTCTTTGAAATCGATAAATACTCGTGATTTTTATGTGTCTAATTTTGATCCTAATATTCACGATGTTGATCTTTGATTCGAGGAGGTAGATCGAGCACACATTTTGAATAGGTGGAATGACGCGGAATATTTTTCGCGTATTGGTCATTGCCTTAAGGGTGATGCGCGGTCATGGTTAAATGATTGGGTTACGACGGATCGGTCGTGGAGTAACTTTAAGCGAGATTTTAAATCTTTATGCGTGAAAAAGATTGATATAGCAAACATTCTTTACGAGGTTATGAGTAATAATTCCGATAGCTTTGCTACGTATGCTGAGTATGCGCGCCGGTCCTTATTACGCCTTCGTATTGTAAACGGACTAAGTGAGGAGCTTACTAGCGCTATCGTCATACGGGGTATAAACGACCCCCAAGTTAAAGCAGAAGCAAACTCCGATCGTCGGTCCTTACAGTAGTTAGATCGACAGAGGACAGCCGAGCGATTGTCTTCGTTATCAAATATGCACAATCCAAAGGAAAACTGGACGCTGGCATGCGGGATCCCTACAAGGTTGCAAGACAACGTTCTGGACAACGACCGTTATGAGCTGAAACTGGTCGCTGGGTCCTACGGCAAGCTGACCTATGCTGCGGCACAATATATGGTGCCATGGCAGGGTTTGTGGACTCCCGAAGAATGTGCTGCCTTCTTTGCCTGTAAGTAGCTATTGTATGTCTAGTCTTGTCTATTTCACTAGACCTTGACTTTTATGTCTAGTTTACACTAGACCTTGACTTTTATGTCTAGTTTACACTGGACCTTGACTTTTATGTCTAGTTTACACTGGACCTTGACTTTTATGTCTGGTTTACCCTAGACCTTGACTTTTATGTCTAGTTTACACTAGACCTTGACTTTTATGTCTGGTTTACACTAGACCTTGACTTTTATGTCTAGTTTACACTAGACCTTGACTTTTATGTCTAGTTTACACTAGACCTTGACTTTTATGTCAAGTTTACACTGGACCTTGACTTTTATGTCTAGTTTACACTAGACCTTGACTTTTATATCTAGTTTACACTAGACCTTGACTTTTATGTCTAGTTTACACTAGACCTTGACTTTTATGTCTGGTTTACACTAGACCTTGACTTTTATGTCTAGTTTACACTGGACCTTGACTTTTATGTCTAGTTTACACTGGACCTTGACTTTTATGTCTAGTTTACGCTAGACCTTGTGTGATATGTCTAGTTTATGCTAGACCTTGTGTCATATGTCTAGTTTACGCTAGACCTTGTGTCATATGTCTAATTTACGCTAGACCTTGTGTGATATGTCTAGTTTACGCTAGACCTTGTGTCATATGTCTAGTTTACGCTAGACCTTGTGTGATATGTCTAGTTAACACTAGACCTTGTGTGATATGTCTAGTTTACGCTAGACCTTGTGTGATATGTCTAGTTTACGCTAGACCTTGTGTGATATGTCTAGTTTACGCTAGACCTTGTGTGATATGTCTAGTTTACGCTAGACCTTGTGTGATATGTCTAGTTTACGCTAGACCTTGTGTGATATGTCTAGTTAACACTAGACCTTGTGTGATATGTCTAGTTAACACTAGACCTTGTGTGATATGTCTAGTTTACGCTAGACCTTGTGTGATATGTCTAGTTAACACTAGACCTTGTGTGATATGTCTAGTTAACACTAGACCTTGTGTGATACGAGGGTGGATTGAAAAGTTCGCGGCCTCAGCAAGAAAACAATATAAAATATAAACAAAAGTAATTTTATTTTTCCACGTAATCTCCACTTAACTCAATGCACTTCTTCCATCTGGTTTCCAACGCCTGTATGCCGGTCATAAAAAAAGTTTCTTCAAGGCCTTCAAAAAAGTCACCCACCGCGGTTTCAACCTCCTCATTTGATGAAAATTTTTGACCTCCAAGGTGTTTTTTAAGGTTTGGGAATAAATGAAAGTCCGAAGGTGCCAAATCAGGGGAATAGGCGGGATGGGGCAGTAATTCAAAGCCACAATCACGAATTTGAGCCATTGATTCAACAGACGTGTGAACGCGTGCATTATCCTGATGGAACAACACTTTCTTGCTGAGTAGTCCTGGCCTTTTCTCTTTGATCGTTTCACGCAAATGACGTAAAAGGGTGCAGTAATAAGCAGAGTTTATAGTCTCACCTTTTGCAAGGTAGTCCACCATGATGACACCCTTAGCATCCCAAAAAACTGACGCCATCACCTTGCCACCTGACAAAATTGTTTTGGCTTTTTTTGGAGTCGGTTCATCAGGTTTTTTCCACTGCTTGGATTGCTGTTTTGACTCTGGGGTGTAGTGGTGTACCCAGGTTTCATCCATTGTAACAAATCTGTCCAAAAAATCTTGTGGATCAGTCTCAAACATTTCCAAACTGTCGCGAGAAATCGTGAGCCGTATTCGTTTTTGTTCAACTGAAAGCAATCTGGGGACCCACCGCGCAGAAACCTTAGAAAATCCAAGTTCATTGACTATGATGTTTTGTGTTCGTTCATGTGAGATGCCAATAGTGTCAGCAATCTCCCTGATGGTCAATCTCCGATCTGCCAATATCAGATCACAGATTTTCCCAATGTTTTCTTCAGTCGTAGACGTCGTAGGCCGGCCGGAGCGAGGGTCATCTTCAATACTCTCTCGTCCGCGTTTAAATTCTGCAACCCACTTTTTCAGTCGTATACGATGGAGCAGATTCCCCCAATGTTGTTGACATATCTTCGTGAATCTCTTTTGGAGTCAGTTTTTTTTTAAACAGGTATTTGATGACCGCACGTTGCTCAATTTTCTCCATTCTTTAAAAACGCTGCACTTAGGCTCACAAAATTCAGTCTAATTTAAAAACAGATAATGCTATTGTGACAGAATTTTACAATGTGACAACCAGAGAGTAAACAAATCGAATGAGGTCAGTTACATTATAATAAGTCAAGTATTTATGTGGTAGGCCGCGAATATTTCGATCCACCCTCGTATGTCTAGTTTATGGAATGACGCGGAATATTTTTCGCGTATTGGTCATTGCCTTAAGGCTAAGTTCAGATGAGCGCGCGGCGACGCGCGCTGCCGCGCGGGACTGCTGTTCAGATGGCGGCGGCTTACACGCGGCAGTCTAGCGTGAACATTCAGTGACAATGGACGTGAAGGAGGCAATTTGCTTGTGGATTTTATACCGCAGAATGCGACGTCGCCGTCGGAAGCAAAGACGATACTGGGTGCACCCTATTTTGAGTCAAAGACTTTCTTTAAGTCTGTTTGTGACTTTATATCCCACACTAAGACTACACGAAGATCGATTTTTCAACTACTTTAGGATGTCGATTGCATCCTTTGACTTTTTGTATGACTGCATTGAAAAGGATTTGCAACCTGCAGATGGTGCTGTAAGATATTGCATATTTTGCCAAACTACTTGGCAATATATGATTAGGTATAAATGAGACAAAAGATGTAGTATAGTCTGGTTATAATTATCTAAAGGTGCATCTTATATACTAACGACTTCGTGTTGATAACAGATAGTGGAAACATTTAATAGATACTGAACGTGCGATAAGGAACATAAGATTGTGATGTAGATTGTAGATACAGCACAAAGATATTGTACTGTAACAGTACACCCCCCTTTAAAAAAAAAAAAAAATATGGTAATAGTGTTTACAATATAAATTTGACCTAGACCTTACTAGTTATTTGCTGATGTATATAAATAATAATGCTATTGTACGCGGTGGAATTTGATGACGCCTGTTGTGGTGTGATTTGCTGACGTCTGTAATTTTGACTTAGCTGTTGCACGAGTGTTTATTATTTTTTTCCGTTAAACTCTTCATTCTTCTGTCCAGTGTTTTCATTATGCCGTAAATTAGGATCACGCCGATTGTTAAAATAATCTGTCCCATTGCAACATTTCTTGTCCACCGTAAGTCCTCCTGGATCAGGTTACGGAGTTGGTCCGCTTCGTTTTGATTGAGGCAATTGTCCGTATTGTATGTTATCTGGTCCTTAGAACTTTGATTTCCCATTTTAGATGTCTTGTTGTTACGAGTAGTTGTGAATTAATGGTATATGTTAAGATCTATGTTAATATATATACGAATAGCTTGCTTATATCAGCGATTTTTTATAGACGTACTACTGGCTTTACTTTACGTCCCGATCGTGTAGTGTACGTGTGTGAATGCCTGTCGCAATCCTTTGAATCTGGCACGTAGTTTGATTCGTCATTGATCATGAAAGCTGGTTTCAATCTATCAATTGATATCACTGTCTCTTTATCCCTAATTCTAATGCAAAATGTTTTATCTGTTTTACTAATTACTGGGTAGGGTCCTTCATACGGCGGTGTCAGGGCTTTCTTAATTCTATCACACCGAACAAATACGTGTGAGCATTCTTTGAGTTCGGGATGCACAAATATAGCTTGATTGTGTTTTTTTCTTTTCGGAATTGATGTCATTTGTGTGATGTCCTTTTGAATTTGTTTTACAAACTCTTCGTACGTTGATAACTGTGCTGCTGATGACTCAAAAAATCCTCCAGGGAGTCGTATTGGCGTTCCATATGTCATCTCTGCTGAACTATAACCTGTGTCTTCTCGCAAGCTACTCCGCAACCCGAGTAAAACTGTTGGAATTTCTTTTAACCAATTTTCGTTGGATTCTCTTGTCATTAACGCCGCCTTTAAAGTTCTATGAAATCTCTCTATCATTCCATTGGATTGTGGATGATAAGGTGTTGTCCTAATTTTATGTATTCCCAAAAATTGTGAGAGTGACTCAAATATTCTTGATTCAAACTGTCGGCCTTGATCCGTAGTAATGCGCAATGGACATCCAAAACGAGTAATCCATCCCTCGAAAAGTGTCTTGGCTACTGTTTCTGCAGTTATATCTTCTACCGGAAATATTTCGGGCCATGACGTACAACGATCTATGATTGTGATTAAATATCTCTTCCCTTGTGAAATCGGAAGTGGTCCGACGATGTCAATATGTAAATGTTCAAAACGTTGCGCTGTCATAAATGTACCAGGAGGTGATATCGTATGTCGTTGTATTTTTGATTTTTGGCAGGCTATACATGATCTACACCAGTTATTGATATCTTTGTTCATATACGGCCATAAATACCTTTGGGTTATCATTTTTCTCGTAGTTCTTTTTCCTGGATGGCTCATACCATGAATGGTATCGAAAATTTGTTTGCGAAAATGCTTTGGTAAGTAGGGGCGGCTTTTTCCAGTAGAGGTGTCGCAGGTGATGTTTATTGTGGAACCCGGAAGCGTAATGTTTTTGAATTTTAATCTTTTATTGTCATGTAATTTACTTAGTTCATTATCTGTTGATTGACATTTTTCCAATTCAGCGTAATCGATAGGTGATGGCACGTATATTTCCTCTATTCGAGATAAGGCATCGGCGGTAATATTGTCACGTCCGCTTATGTGTTGAATGTTGGTACTGTATTGTGAAATGAAATCTAACTGCCGGACCCGTCGCGGTGTATCGTTTGATGATGGTTTTTGGGAGAATGCGTATGTCAAAGGTCGGTGATCCGTAAATATTGTAAATTCTCTTCCCTCGATTAATCTGTGAAAATGTTTGACGGCCATGTATATTCCTAACAGCTCTCTGTCAAACGTAGAATATTTTTGTTGAGTTTCGCTCAATTTTTGTGAAAAAAATCCTAATGGTTCCCAATTGCGTCCGGATTTTTGTTGTAAAACTCCACCAACGCAAGTAGCACTAGCGTCGGTCATGAGCGCTAGTGATGCGTTGCGGGAAGGATGCGCTGTTAACACTGCGTTTTTCATGCTTTCCTTGCATTTTTCGTAAGCTTTGTCTGCTTCCGTTGTCCAAGGAACAGGTGAATTATCGTTCTTTTTTGAACCATGTAGATATTCGTTTAAAATTCTTTGATTTTCCGCTGCGCATGGAATATTACTTCTGTAGAAATTGACCATGCCCAAAAATCTTCTTAATTCTTGAATTGTTTTCGGTTTGGGAAATTCCATGATTGCTTTGTAATTTTCTTCGGTAGGGAGTATTCCTTGGCTCGTTATATGATAACCTAAGAAATCTATTTCCCTTCTGAGAAATTCGCATTTTTCGAGATTAATGGTTATTCCATTCTCGTGTAAACGTTTGAAAACCGTTTCTAAATGCTGATAATGCAAATCTTCGTTGTCCGATGCAATGAGACAGTCGTCTACAAATATAAATACGTAGTTTAAATCTCTAAATAAGGAATCCATGAATCGTTGAAATGTTTGTGCCGCATTGCGTAATCCGAAAGGCATTCTTAAGTACTCAAAAAGTCCAAAAGGTGTGATGATGGCTGTTTTTTCTATATCTTTAACAGGAATACAATGGTATGCTTTACGTATATCTATCTTGCTTAGTATCTTCTTATTTTCTAATATGTATGTAAAGTCAGTTAATCTTGGTAGTGGGTATTTGTCCGGTACTGTCGTGCTATTGAGCATTCGATAGTCTCCGCATGGTCTCCATTCGCCATTTTTCTTTTTTACCATATGTAATGGGCTTGCCCATGGGCTATCTGACGGTCGGCAAATTCCGAGTTCTATCATATTTTGAAATTCCTTTTTGGCTATGTCGTATTTTTCTGGAGGTAATGGTCTTGCCCGAGCTGCGACGGGTGGTCCTGTAGTGATAATGTGATGTTCAATCTTATGTTTGGGCGCATTGCGGAGAGAGGACCCTTTCGTGATGTCTTCGTATTTGTTTAAAAGTTGCGTAATACGTGGATTCGTTCCCACTGCGATATTACGAATTGTTTGTTGTGTCGCTTTTTCCGAAGTTACATGCGTTGTCAGCTCTGTAACTTTGTCGATAAGTTTGCGACCTGCTATGTCGACTAATAGTTTATAGTGCTCTAGAAAATCTGCTCCAATTATTGGTTGTGTAACATCGGCGATTACAAAATTCCATTTATAACATCGTTGTAGTCCTAAATTCAAGGTAAGCGTCTTCTCGCCGTAAGTCCTAATTTTAGTCCCATTTGCAGCGTATAGTGTGTATTGTTCATTTTGTAAAACTGAATGTCTCTGTTGCTTGCTAATGACTGAAATATTTGCGCCCGTGTCAATCAAAAACTTCATACCACTTTTTCGGTCGGTAATGGTGAGGCGATTCTTCGTAACAATCAATTAAACGTTCCTTGATGTTTTTGTATTTATCTGTAGTCGGTGGTGAAGTGATTAGGTCACTAACCTGTAGTATTTCTTCCTTGGATAACTTTGCTATTACTGTACAGTATTTGTATTCGTCTCCTTGCTTCTGTGGTGCTAATATGGCTTCTAGTTGCGTGAACCATAATCTTGGTTGGTCTTTCCAAAATTCCGGAATGCGGGATAAAACCGAGGTGCCAGCAGCTACTTCAAGTGTTCCTTGCTGATTTATGTTCGCCTTGCACGGTGATTGTGCCATGTTTCTTGCTGCGTATTCGTTCGTCGGGGTCACCAATTTGCCAAACTACTTGGCAATATATGATTAGGTATAAATGAGACAAAAGATGTAGTATAGTCTGGTTATAATTATCTAAAGGTGCATCTTATATACTAACGACTTCGTGTTGATAACAGATAGTGGAAACATTTAATAGATACTGAACGTGCGATAAGGAACATAAGATTGTGATGTAGATTGTAGATACAGCACAAAGATATTGTACTGTAACACATATCACCAAAAGAAAAACTGATTGTAACATTAAGGTAAGTAACTTTTTATTTTAAAATCAACAATATGCAGACTACATTACGTCATCGTGTCTTTACAATTTTAGGCGTTCAAAGTAAAAAATGGCACAACATAGTATCACGATCACACTACACACTATCATAATGTATAATCATATGCCATTCACAGATAAGACCACTTATGTAATGTTATTCCTAATTTTTGTCTAAAAATAATTATTATTTATTTATCAGTCATAGAATCACATATTTTTACTCGCTAGTGTGTACAATTTTGGTAATGAAACAACCTTAAAATGTAACATAGGAACTTTAAAATCTAAATTATAAAATAATCTAAACAATCAACTAATACGAATCAGCTATCACATATTTAGATTATTCGCCCGTTTCATTGAACAAGTCCAATTCTTGAGAGTCTTTATACGAGTATGAATCAGGTGATGTCACTTGTGATACATTTGAGGCAGGTGAAATGTAGGAAGCAGTGGTATAGCCATATTGTGTTGAAGATCCTGGGGCAGAGTACCTCAAACTGTCAGTATACTGAGAACCGGTAGTCAATGGATAGCTACTTAGCTGTCGTTCCGGTTTACTATTATATTGATGTAAGGCCGATGGAGCCCGTGAAGTAGGCTTTCCTTCATGAGTTTGACCAGACTGGTATCGTTCTAATAAATTATACATTTCAATTTTCAACTTTAATCGCCTATGATCAGGAACCTTTTTTATTTCGTTAACTAATGAAAGACAAAATAGTTTATCTTCATCATCTTCTTCTTTCTTTTCTGTCTGGTTCTTCTTATTTAAACTTTTTTCTAAAATGTTTGCAAAATGCTCGTCGGCTGGATGAAGTTTGTATTTCTTTCGTGGCACATTTTCTGTCGGGGAAACACTGTTGTTGATGCTATTTAAATCATCGTTTGCTGGTGTTTCTTCGGTGTCTAAGCTATTGTCTGTTATGTTTTTATTGATAACCGGTTTGAGAAATGATAATCTTTGAAAATAGGAAAATGTAGAAGTCTTATTTGACGCTGCCGAACCGGATTTCAATTTTCTTTTTTTAATTTCTTTAACATAAGTATCTCGTAAATTTTTCCACTTTTTCTGTAAAATTGACCCTGTAAAAGAAATAATACATTTATATATTTTTTATTACAGATACCTAGCCACTGGTTGTTCCCTAGCAGAGTTACAATATAATTATAAAATAGGGAAATCAACGTTGTCGGCTGTAATTCAGCATGTATGCCAAGTTTTATGGAGAAATTTAAAAGCGATCGTCATGAATCCACCAAACAAAGAGAAGTGGATACAAATAGCTGAAGTATTTAAAACCAAAGCTTTTTTTCCAAATTGTATCGGTGCTTTAGATGGCAAACATATTCGTTTAGTTCAGCCGCCAAATTCAGGATCAATGTATTACAATTATAAACACTTCTTTTCGTTGGTTTTAATGGCTCTGTGTGATGCAAACTATTGTTTTATATGGATCGACGTTGGAGCTTATGGCAAAGACAGTGACTCGGGTGTATTTAAAGAAACATCGTTATTCAAAAAACTGACAGAAAACTCTTTGGATATCCCTGAACCAATATCTATTACAAATAATGAGAATGATTTCCATACATTACCATATGTAATTGTGGCTGACGAAGCTTTCGCCATGACAAAAAATCTGATGAGACCACATGGAGGTAAATTTTTGTCAAAAGAAAAAAGAATTTTTAATTATCGCCTTACTCTAGCACGAAGATACGTTGAATGTACATTTGGCATACTGTGTGCCAAATGGCGAATTTTACACCGGCCTATAGACGTCAAGATAGACTTTGCAAATGATATAGTAAAAGCCATTTGCGTTTTACACAACTTTGTTAGAACAAGAGATGGTGTAAATAAAGAAGACATGAACCCAGCGCCATTGCTTAATATGAGCCGATCCAACAGTGGGCGAGCAATCCATGACGCAGATAAAGTTCGAACTACATTAACAAATTACTTCGTAAGTGAGGGTGCATTAGATTGGCAAGAAAATATGATTTAATGAATAAAATAATAAAAAAATAAAACGAATGTATAACTTACCCACGTTTTTCTTTTTTTCTTCTGAATCATCATGGACACAGAAAATTAATACTAATTCTTCCCAAGACCTTCTTTTTATTATTCTATCAGAATACTGCTTCGAGTTAATATTCCAAATCGCTTCTCTTTTTTCAATTTCGTCAATTAGTAAATCTATACATATTTCGTCTTCCATTTTTATGGCTCTGTGCGTCCGACCGCCTCAAACCGCGCGGGTCAACTGAACACGTCGATACAGGATTGAAGGTCTTAAACCGCGCGTCGCCGCGCGGTCACACGCGGTTCAAGATCTTGCGCGCGGTGCATGGCGGTGCGCGCGGGCACGCGCGGCGACGCGCGGTCATGTACACGACAACATTGATTTGTAATATATCTTAAACCGGGCGCTGAGTCAACCGCGCGTCGCCGCGCGTTCATCTGAACTTAGCCTAAGGGTGATGCGCGGTCATGGTTAAATGATTGGGTTACGACGGATCGGTCGTGGAGTAACTTTAAGCGAGATTTTAAATCTTTATGCGTGAAAAAGATTGATATAGCAAACATTCTTTACGAGGTTATGAGTAATAATTCCGATAGCTTTGCTACGTATGCTGAGTATGCGCGCCGGTCCTTATTACGCCTTCATATTGTAAACGGACTAAGTGAGGAGCTTACTAGCGCTATCGTCATACGGGGTATAAACGACCCCCAAGTTAAAGCAGCAGCTACGAATGAAAATCTTAAGCCTAGCGAGTTAGTCAATTATCTGTTTACCTTCGTAAAATCAGTTGAAGTAAAATCGAATAAATACTCAAGTCGCTACCCCGTTTCACGTAAAGAGTCCGTTAAATCTCATGTCACTGGGCGTTCAAGCCAACGTCCCTCGTTGAAATGTTTTCTTTGCGGACAAATTGGCCACAAGCAAGTCAACTGCCCTGACAAAATAAAACCTTCAAGTAGTGTTAACCCTAGTACTAGTGATATTAAACCGGAGAAAAGGAGTGTTTGTGCGTATTGTAGGAAATCGGAACATCATATTAATGAGTGTTTCGCGAAACAACGCTCTGATCAGAACAAGAGCAAAATAAATTTTTGTTTCCTACCTACATTAAATAACCACAAGGACGTAATTGTTGGAGTAATACAAGGTATCCCGATCGATATACTAATTGATAGCGGTGCATTAGACGTTTCTCTTATCTCTCGCTCTGTAGTAAACCATTTGTCGTGTACCATGAAACCAATTTATCGCGAATTGAAAGGCGTTGGGCCTACTATTACTCGTGTGTTTTCATACGTAACTCTTACTATAAAATTCCAAGAGATTACACTAGAGGTTGATCTGTTAGTTGTATGTACCTAGTGAGAGTATGAACGCACCACTTATAATAGGTACCGATGTCTTAAACCGTGAGGGAGTAATGTGTGTACGTACGAAAGACTATCAACGTCTAACTTGTAGTACTGCTTCCGCACGAGTATTGACTGTGGATTCAAATGAGCATCCTATCAAAACCTCACTCACTGCTGGTGACTATGCAAAACTTTAAGAGATCTTTAATGAATTTTCTAAATTCAAGATAAATGCAACGGCTACATCGACCGTAACCACTGGTAGCATGCACATTCGTTTAAATAGTGATACGCCCGTATACTATCTTTTAACGAGAAATTGAAGGTACGAGAAATTATTAGTGACCTCTTAACTAAACAAATTATTCGCGAGTCTGAATCTGCGTATGCGAGTCCCATACTCGTGATAAAAAAAAAAAGATGGAACGGATCATATGCGCGTAGAGTCAAATGGCTTTAAGCATGTCTTGGTAGTGATCGATGCTTTTTCAAAATATTGTTTAATGTACGCTTTACACAGACAAGATCATGAGGAACTAAAACGTGCATTTCTGAATGTTATTTCCTTATTTGGTACCCCCCAACTTATAGTTACTGATAGAGGTCGAATGTTTGAGTCCGCATACTTTGTCAAGTGAGTAAATGACTTTTGGTGCGCCATGCATTACATTACACCTGAAATGCACCATGCAAATGGACAGGTAGAAAGATACATTCGTACCCTCCTTATTATGATACGTGTGGAAACCAATTATAAAAAAAAAACAAATGGTCTGAAGAGTTGTGGCGTTTACAACTCGTACTCAATATAACTAAACAGAAGATAACGCAGGTTTCCCCATTTAATCTTCTGATAGGTGTGAAAGGTACCGCCCCTGTAATACAGGCTCTAGTACGCGACGTCAACGTCGACTTATCAAACTCCGATCGTCGGTCCTTACAGTAGTTAGATCGACAGAGGACAGCCGAGCGATTGTCTTCGTTATCAAATATGCACAATCCAAAGGAAAACTGGACGCTGGCATGCGGGATCCCTACAAGGTTGCAAGACAACGTTCTGGACAACGACCGTTATGAGCTGAAACTGGTCGCTGGGTCCTACGGCAAGCTGACCTATGCTGCGGCACAATATATGGTGCCATGGCAGGGTTTGTGGACTCCCGAAGAATGTGCTGCCTTCTTTGCCTGTAAGTAGCTATTGTATGTCTAGTCTTGTCTATTTCACTAGACCTTGACTTTTATGTCTAGTTTACACTAGACCTTGACTTTTATGTCTAGTTTACACTAGACCTTGACTTTTATGTCTAGTTTACACTGGACCTTGACTTTTATGTCTAGTTTACACTGGACCTTGACTTTGATGTCTGGTTTACACTAGACCTTGACTTTTATGTCTAGTTTACACTAGACCTTGACTTTTATGTCTGGTTTACACTAGACCTTGACTTTTATGTCTAGTTTACACTAGACCTTGACTTTTATGTCTAGTTTACACTAGACCTTGACTTTTATGTCTGGTTTACACTAGACCTTGACTTTTATGTCAAGTTTACACTGGACCTTGACTTTTATGTCTAGTTTACACTAGACCTTGACTTTTATATCTAGTTTACACTAGACCTTGACTTTTATGTCTAGTTTACACTAGACCTTGACTTTTATGTCTGGTTTACACTAGACCTTGACTTTTATGTCTAGTTTACACTGGACCTTGACTTTTATGTCTAGTTTACACTAGACCTTGACTTTTATATCTAGTTTACACTAGACCTTGACTTTTATGTCTAGTTTACACTAGACCTTGACTTTTATGTCTAGTTTACACTAGACCTTGACTTTTATGTCTAGTTTACACTAGACCTTGACTTTTATGTCTAGTTTAGACTAGACCTTGACTTTTCTGTCTAGTTTACTCTAGACCTTGACTTTTATGTCTGGTTTCCACTAGACCTTGACTTTTATGTCTAGTTTCCACTAGACTTTGACTTTTATGTCTAGTTTCCACTAGAACTTGACTTTTATGTCTAGTTTACACTGGACCTTGACTTTTATGTCTAGTTTACACTGGACCTTGACTTTTATGTCTAGTTTACACTGGACCTTGACTTTTATGTCTAGTTTACACTAGACCTTGACTTTTATGTCTAGTTTACACTGGACCTTGACTTTTATGTCTAGTTTACGCTAGACCTTGTGTGATATGTCTAGTTTATGCTAGACCTTGTGTCATATGTCTAGTTTACGCTAGACCTTGTGTCATATGTCTAGTTTACGCTAGACCTTGTGTGATATGTCTAGTTTACGCTAGATCTTGTCATATGTCTAGTTTACGCTAGACCTTGTGTCATATGTCTGGTTTACGCTAGACCTTGTGTGATAGGTCTAGTTTACGCTAGACCTTGTGTGATATGTCTAGTTTACGCTAGTTCTTGTGTGATATGTCTAGTTTACGCTAGACCTTGTGTGATATGTCTAGTTTACGCTAGACCTTGTGTGATATGTCTAGTTTACGCTAGACCTTGTGTGATATGTCTAGTTAACACTAGACCTTGTGTGATGTGTCTAGTTAACACTAGACCTTGTGTGATATGTCTAGTTTACGCTAGACCTTGTGTGATATGTCTAGTTAACACTAGACCTTGTGTGATATGTCTAGTTAGTGCCGTGTGGTACCGGCTTAAGAATAGTACCACCCCATCTCTTCCCGTGGGTGTCGTCAAGGCGACTAAGGGATGTCACACGGGAGGACGGGCAGCAGCGTCCTCTGCGTACTTAAAACCTTACTGCGATCGCCAACCCGCTCGCCAAGCGTGGCGATTATGGCAATTACCCCCAGGATCTACATACTAGTAAGTTCTACTGGGGAGACCCGTGCCCAGCAGTGGGACATCATATGGGTTGATATGTATGTATGATATGTCTAGTCTATGCTAGACCTTGTGTGATATGTCTAGTCTACGCTAGACCTTGTATGATATGTCTAGTCTGCGCTGGACCTTGTGTGTTATGTCTAGGCTATGCTAGACCTAGTCTGTCATGTCTAGATCACCCTAGACCTTGTCTGTTATGTCTAGTCCACACTAGACCTTGTATGTTAAGGCTAGACAACTCTAGACCTTGTGTTGTGATTGATTTTATTCTAGCCAAGAAGAGTGAACTGTCACTCTTTATCTACTTGTCAGCATAATGTATCTAGCTGTATCAGGTGCAGACGATTCCGAACAAACTCAATCGAATACCAGTACTGAGATGTCATCATACCAACGATACACTTTGAGTGGAGATGACGGGGAAGCCGGACCATCCAGACTTCACGAGGTTGCGGAACCATCCAGACTTTACCAGGGCGCGGAATTGCCTGGACCTGACGATGACGTCAGGGTGTCAGGAGAGGCCGTGTAAGGAGAATCACACTGCTGTGAAGCTAGGCATTGACAGCTGTCCCTACTTCACACCGTACAAGCTGTCATACGTCAAATAAAACGTCATCATAGCGCGTGGGTCGGCACGATCACTTTTGCTCGAGACATTGGCGCGTGCGGACGCGTCATTTGGTATCGTTCCCTTAGCGTTTAAATTCAGATTGTGATTTTGTGTAACGGAAACCAATAAATGTGTAAATAATAAGATTCATGAGTTGATTAAAGTTGTTTTTTAAATTAAAGTGTTGTTACTTGCTTTTAATATTAATTCTGATATCAAAAGAAAGAAAAGAATGGCCTTTATTCGTCACGCAGAATTTTACTTACAAAAGTCAAATCATGCTCATATTCAATGTAGTAATTAAATCAAAGCGACAACAAAATTCACCCAAGCCTAATAAAGTAATAAGGAGCAAGCAACTAAATCCATGTTTCTTTAACATTTAAATATTCATTCACTGTTTATTAACTTCTACATTTAAGATGATTTATAACTACATTTTTGAACTTAAGCACTGTATCTTGTTAAATGCTCTCACAAAAAGACCCATAAATTAATTATGATTTTATGTAGCCTATGATGTTCACTGAATGAACGTCACTATTTTTGTGATATAAATGCATATTTTGTTTATCAAACATAATGTTTGCAAATATATACTGAGATGCGACTGTCACAATACCTATCTCTTTAAAGTTTTCTCTAAGGGAAACTCGTACACCTAGTTTGTAAATCACACGCGCTGCACGTTTTTGAAGAATAATTGTTTGAATATCAGCCGCCTTGCCCCAAAGCAGTATGCCATACGACATGACGCTGTGGAAATAATCGAAATAAAGTAGCCTTGCTGTTTCCACGTGAGACCAAAAGGACAATCGCAGACAGGGTCAAGGAACATATCGCTGCTGTAAAAAACCGTCAAGTTTACAAGTCTGCTATCGCTGAGCATTTGTTGGAATCAGCACCAAATCACTGGATAGAATTGCATAAGCCACAGGTACTTTCCACCGATCGCCACTATTATTCCAGTATAGTACGCGAGGCGGTTGAGATCAAGAAGTATAAGAACATCAACCGAGAAGATGGATACCGGCTCTCATCATCTTGGAACCTTGTTATCAGCAAATGCAATCGTAGCCGTAAAGACACCGCGCCTCAGTGTCTTTACCACTATTATTCCAGTATAGTACGCGAGGCGGTTGAGATCAAGAAGTATAAGAACTTCAACCGAGAACCTTATTATCAGCAAATGCAATCGTAGCCGTAAAGACACCGCGCCTCAGTGTAAAGACGTTGTAAGTGTAGTGTGTAGAAGTACCGACAGTACAAATTATCAAGACCAGGCGAGGATAGTTGAAAAACCCCGCGCTTCACGGAGAGATCGCTAAGCTGCCATCAGTCGACCCGTGACCACGATCGGTGCAATTCGATCGAAACGTGGGGTAAATAAAAGGTTCGTACCTTTAAATCATTCACGCTATTAAGTCCCGAAATATATCTAAAATTATTTGATGCGAACCAGTCAAGAACTAATGTGAGGGACCTGTTTACTTCCTCAGAGTAATAATTTTTACGATTGGTTTTGACCCAGAATTGATCCTTGTGGGACGCCCTTTCTCTCTGTTGATCCGGACGACCTTATTCCATTAATATCAACATACTGTTAATAAAACAACAAGATTATGCGCTGTACCCATCATACCGTAAAAATTAAGGACACGGTTTTAGCGTTTTTGGAAAATCTAAAATTTAGGGGTTGCAACTTTGTTTGAAACTCCCGTAGATAAGAAAATAAGGATATAGCTTTTTGATTTTAATTATAGAAACACGTTCTCAAGTGGTTGTAAGTAAGTTTCAGTGGTTGCAAGTTTGTATGGAACTTCATCAGTTTGGAAGTTATATCTGTGAAATTTTGTATTTGGCATAAAATCTAAAATTAATAAAGGTAAGTACAAGTGTTTTAGCGTTTTTATAAAATTACCCCTGAGGGGTAAAATAGGTGTTGCAAGTTGGTATGAAACACCGTCAGTTTTGAAGTTAGTTATGTAAAATTTCGTATTTGGCTTTTTATAATAAAAGAAAGAACACACGTTTTTCAGCGTTTTTGGAAAATCAACTTATAAAGGGCTTTCTCCGTCAGTTTTGAGCTTAGATTTTTAATATAATAGATTGAGGCTTCCACCACTCTTCTTTTATTTTCGTCATTTGATAATCTAACGTTCGCTTCCTTTCTTAATGCGTCACATTAGGCCGCACCACACCCCTAAAGAATTTGCTGACTTCAATAGAAATTGACTTTTTGTTGTTCTGTCTTTTTATTTTCCCTTACTAATCCCTGAGGCACCACAAACCTTTTGCGGTGCCCAGATGGAAGACATGCGAGCCTCTCTACCAGTCCAATGGTCCAATGCTAAATATTTTAGTTTCCACTAGCGCTCGCTGTGGTGACCTAAAATGTAATGCCCATGCCAGTTTGCCAGTCCAACTGACCAAGACAATGCAATGATTTTTTTTTATGGCAAGCTTGAGGGGCTTGGTGCAATAGTTGACATCTGTCAGATGTCAGCCTAATATTTTGTATTGTACCTATTGTACTCTTTTGTTGTGATTTACGATGTCTTAATTTTGCAATCATAAAACTATAAAATAAGTGCATAAACAAGAAGAAAATGAAGCCTGAAAAAGAAACTATCCCGCCCGATGTTGAAGATCCGAGACCCGTAGCTGGCGACGTTATTGGAGACACAGCGTACAGCGAACGTTTTGTGCTGAAGATTTTATTAAAACTAGCTAATTTAGACACGTTGAAAAATGAAATCACTGATAAATCATTCGAAGATGACCTTTGCGTACTGTGGGACATGACTGCGGAGAGGGATGTTGTGTTTTTCCTACTAAAGCACGATGTTTTGAAACTGTTCAATTTCGCACTACCGGTTATTCAGATACCAAGAATTATTGAAATAATTGTCGGTATCATCGCCAACATGTGTTGTCGGAAAGAACTGGTGAATGTATTGATGAAGATGGAATGTCTTTTGGGTACCTTGATGAGTTATATAAACAACAATGATGATAGTTTAGTATTGGTTCAGTTGCTGCGGCTGGTCAGTGCTTGTCTCTTTGTAGCGAATGATGAAGAAATTCAAATTTGGATGGATACTTTCACAAATGTAGAATACTCCGGTGCTTTATATTTTATATTAAAGAATTCTTCACACAAAGAACTTTTGGTTACTGCACTAGAGAATTTCAATACAATATGTGAATACTGCAACAATGAAAAAGTTCAAGAAAAGTTTTACACTCAGTTTGTTACACCAAATGCTGTAGATTCATTGATTACAGCCGTCAGTGAAATATCCAACAATCATAAAGATGTTTGTATGAATGAAGAACTGGAACGAGTTTTAGTAATAAGCCTTCAAATTGTTTTAAATTTATTGGGCTTTGATAAATCAGTTGAGATTTACAACAACAGTACTGAAAATGTGCTGAACATGATTAACATTATACTTCTGTATTACGAAAATAAACTCAACGATAAAGAGATGGACACAGACTTATTTGACATTGTTGAGTCTGTCACCACAATTGTAAATATATTACCAGTGAACGATATATGTGAACCATCAAAATATTTAGAACCAACCTACAGTATGTGGAAAACAATAAATTCATTAGCAAACACGAATGGATCTTCCTTTGAAGACAATGATAAGGAAGAATTAGAAGAATTTTCAGAGAAAATTAAACCTCTTTTGAGTGGATTAATTTGTAATTATCTATCAAAATGTTCAAATGATAACTTGTTGAAAGTATTAGATACAATTGGTAGAGACTATGAGGATATCATTAGATTACTTAAGGATAAAGAGTTGCAAAATATTGTGAATGATAAAACAAATAGTTATAGAACTAGACTAGAAGAAACTATTGATTCATAATAAAAAAGGTATTCATACTATTGCTTTTTATTACTAATATGAATACACATTAGTCAATAAGTTGATATGTAACATCCCAAACTAAGCAGAACTAGTACTATGTCAACCAGACAACTTATAAACATACAAGTTTTGGATTAGACCGGCCATGATTCCAATTTGGTGTATTTGAGGTGACCGAGCACCAATTGCCTAGAAGGATGGCACCACAAACTTAATAGTGTAATGCGTCGCAAGAATAATAACATTGTGCATCTTTTGAGTGCTTTACATAAAGACGCAATTTATACGGTCTAATGTCGCCAACTCGCCAAACAAAAAGAGAAAAAAATAGAGGAAAAAATTTCAATATGGCATTTTTTAAATGCGTTAAATTGTTGTATGTATAACTATGATATTTTGCTAAAAACAAGGTGATTTTAGGAAACCTAACAAATAAAATTAAAATCATGTAAAATTTCATTACCCAGGTGATGTGAATGAATAATGAAAAATGTGAATAATGAAATATAGTGAATGTTGAAGAAACAAATTAAATATCTTGAAATCATGTGTACTTAGGTCACCCAGGTGATTTGGTTGTAGGTGATTTTAAGACACAATAATGTGGAATTTTATCACCCCAGTGATATCACCTGGGTAATCAATTTTTTTTTTATAACTAATTATTTAAAACTAGCTGTGCCCCGCGGTATTGCCCGCGGTTTATTAGCCTATTTGTTAATCCAGGGTGTCAGCTAACTCCATACCAAATTTTATTAAAATCACTCCAGCCGTTTAGACGTGAAGAAGTAACAAGCATACACACTTACAAACTTTCGCTTTTATAATAGTATGATTATGTCGTCTCGTTATCAACGTTGCCATGTCGTGCAAGTCGGTTCGTATCGCATCGCAGAGCGGGCCGCGGCCGACATGCAACGCAGGATGCACGAAACGGCAACATTGTAAACTATAATACGCGTCGACAGCGGGCGACGACTCGCGCGATATTGATTGAAATTGAATCAATTTAGATAGGTATGTAAAAATTACTTGTTATTATTCTCTTTATTAATTTTTTATCTTAAAAAACATTTAAAAATATAAAAAAATTGTTTCCCACCGGCATCGGGTACAGGGACCAAGCTACCCGTGGTTACAGCCCCAGAGAAAGGAACTTCCTCACAATGCGAGCCGTGTCCAGAAAGAAGTACAGCCTTCTGCATCAAGCCCTCGATCCAACCGCCTAACGCGAGTCTCTCAAGGCATTATTATTATTAATACTCTGCAGGAGGTTCTTACGTAAAAAAAAAAATAACGGGGCGGTATGAAGTTCGCCAGGATAGCTAGTTACAAATAAAAACTGAAAACACAATCTTTTAGATGCTTTTTGCTTGAAGTTATGTATTTAATGGACGTTCGTATTTTCCATTATTTATAAGTACTAGTTTTAGTTAAAAATGAGTAATACTAATAACAAAGTACTGTGTTATTAGTATTATTAGGTACGGCATTTTAAAACTAGGTAGGTACTTACTCGTGTGCGTCTCATTATATATTAAGTAGGTACCTAATGGATACGATACCTACATTATACCTACGTCTTATCATAAATAAAAAACAGATTAAGTATTTATTTACTGCTTCATGACATGTGGAACACGCAACAAAAACGGTACTCGGACATGCTGTTTCATAACTTAGCCGTCTAAACTTGTTTATTCTAATAAAATCATATTTATCAAAATAACTTGAGCAGACTGTGCTAAATTTCGAAAATAAACAAGTTTTTGTGTCCTTTGGCTTTGATCTACATTTCCTTAGCAGTAGGATCGCTTGGAAATCTAAAAAACTATATGCCTAGGTAAGTAGTTCCTCGTAGAGTCCGGTTATGTTTCATAAATCGAGTGCGATCAATTCGCGATTGAAGAAATCGATCATAAGTGCCTATACATAAACATCACTACTTGTAGAAAATCGGTAAAATCCTCTGTACCACGACATTTATTTGTTGTTGTGTTGTGTAATCGTTTAAATTTCATTGCGTACTTTCAACGTATGAGAAGATGATATATTACCTGATGACATCAATTGAAACCGCAATGTAAAACGAATAGAGTAAAAATACGCCAATGCGAATTTATGGACGTAGTATCACTCAAAAACTTAGTGTTATCATTTTAAAAATAATTTCAGCTTAAGGAGCAACAAAATTAGCGATGAAAGGATACATCTCCCTTGGCACGGTTTACATTCTTCGACGAGTTTTTACAACTTGCAACTGCACAATTAGGCATTTCTTGTTGCAGTACATGCGACGTCATGCGGCCGCGACCGAACGTTGATTAATATGACGCGCGCCCCAATCGGCGCCGAAGCGCTAATTGGGGACACGCTTTGACTTACTACTGACCGATTCTAGTTATATTGTGTTCTGAGGGAAGGATATACAAAGAAAACTACAATATGTATATAGGATTATATATTTTTTTTACACATTATGAAGCAACATTTACATTACCATAGACAAGTTTTACACCGTCGCCAAAGCGGCGGACTAAAACTATTCGAATGTAACAGTAACAAAACAAAGATCACTAGAATCACGCATCACGCATACTTGTCACCTAATATGATATGCTCCTCACATTAAAAAAAAACATACGACACAATACTGAAAAGGAAAAAGGAGATTAATAAATTTACATATATTAAATGTACTTATAACTAACTAACCACGAGCCTACATACCCGCTATCGGGGCAAAAACGCATGAAATTTTATTTTTAAATATCAATTTGTATATAGTTTACATAATATATCGTTAGAGATAATAAAAACAGAATAAAGACTAGACTTTACACTGATCAACGACAAATTGGCTAACAGCAACATATCGTGAAGCGGCTCTGTGCGGGCGCGGCGTCCGACCTACAACATAACTATATCTATCGCCTCGTCGCTTGCGCTTGTGCAGTCAGCTAACTAATAAACACTTCTAAAATGTCCTCTTTACGACTCATTCATGAATTTAATTCATACAAAAAATCGTTGCTCATATACTCAACTGACTACAAAGCAACATCATAATAATAAAACAAAAATAAACGTGTGACCAAATTATCTGTCGCCCGCAAAGAGACGCTTATAACATACATATAAAACGTTACATGTTACCTACTCAATAAATTACATAAATAATTTGAATTTAAAACGAGTCTTAGGCTTCTGAATAACATAATTATAGTTTGTAGTACCATGACAAACCTCTATTTCGCTACGCAGAGTCGTCTAAATAGCAACCATGTTGAGATTTTACCACTTTTACAATTCAACTGTAACCAGACTTTACAGGTGTTCTAAAAGTCTGAGGCAATAACATTATAATCAAACAAATCATGCAAATATATAATATCCATGATCGTTCATAACGCTTAACTGCAAATCTTAATCTAAAGTCCCTCGAAAATCAAATACCTTATAAATATTTAAAAGTTAGAATGTCGAAATATATAAACCGAGCGATACATACATGAGTATGGGCTACAATACTTAAAGACATTCACAACTTTACATAATATATAAACACATTACTCAGGTACATGTGAACATTTTTACATAACTTTCCGTTTTTGGCCTCCGAAGTGTCTAATATACTTTCGAATTAAATTGTAAATGTGGGTAGTTGTCTAACATGGTCAGATAGTTAGGCGACTACATAAAAATAATATTTACAAATAAATCGTAGCGGAAAAAGCCGCGGGTGATGCGAACTCAGGTGTAACCCTTTGTACCAATAGGGATATGTATACAGGTATACATTGTGACGTTGTTGTGACGTCACAGACTAAACTGCTACTACCCACACCTCGCCTGCACTGCATAACGATCATTTGGTGTTCGTTTGTCGATACGAACGGACGCATCCAATGTGGATTTCAAATTGTACACTTTTATATCCGCAAATGTAAATTGCAGAAACAAATGTATACGTCAGTAAATAAGTTAATAAAATCACGCACAGCGTTTTAATTCTGTCCACAATCTAAATACTAAATTTATTTTCTATATTTAATATCAATTTTAAGCTTCTTAAAGCAATATTATTAAACCAAACTAGGAACAGATAAAGTTGACAAACACACATAACGCATCACATTCTGCGTCCGTCAGATTGTCAAACGATTATTTAATAATTTCGATACAAGTCGAAAATCACTAATTCACTTACGTTTCGTCGATATAAAATACAAAATGTAAAATACTTTACATAACTTTTATGTAGAAAACAAACAAATCCGAGTTTTGTCCGGAATTAAGAAAGCCAATTCGTATATGGTCCGATTTTGGCACATACTTCGAAATACGAAATAAATAATACTATTTTGACTGCAACTATGGCAGTGTTGTGTTGGATCTTTTCTCCTAGATGATGAGAGCGAAAATTGTGTGACAATTGATGCCATTCATCGTTTATACAATATTAAATGTATCGTTAACTCGAGGCTAAATTGCAGAAATGTTTATACCTATCATGTATCCAACATTTCTATAATTTATAACATCGAGCATAAACAATAAACACTACGATAAATTCTTTGGTACAAATTTGTGAGCAATGATTAAAACTGAGTTATATCCTTACATGATTATGATGATAATACCGAAATACTGTTGTTTGGACCGAATTATCGTGCCGTTTAAACTAAAATCACTCACAATGACCGATGTCGAGAGCCCTATGAAGTCAAATCACTGGAATGTTCGCATCGACACAAAGTTACAGAACGACCACCGCACGGCTGAGCCCAAATACATATTGCTTTCTTAATAAGCGTATTTAATCCATCGAGAGTAGGTACGATACATTCAAAATTTTTGTACTTACACAATCTAAACACGAGTAAATATTTTAACAACCTACATTCCCCGTTTCGTTGTCTTGAACGGACAGCTCGAATCGTATAGGATATCTACGGGGTCCACACAGAGATTATTGTAGAATAAATATTAGGAATACGTCTACACAGTCTGTTATACGGCAAAAGGTGATCAATACATCTCAAGGAGGATTTTCGCTGAAATATTGAGGTGTTGAGGAGAGGATATAGGATGGGGAGTATCGCGTTATTTAATAAGCGATAATGTTTAAGGATTGTTGAGATATTTGTAGATTGAAAATCCCTTGCATGGGATCTATTGATAACCGCAAGTGGCACGCACACTTAAGCTGGAAATACACATGCCTGTAAGTACAGGCTGAACAATGGCATACAAGCTACTGATATGTGTATTTCTGCCTTCACGCAAGCGCGGGGTAACTAGGAAGGGGAAAATATGTAATAATGACGTAATGATGAGATTGGACTCCTTTACGCTCCGGAGAAGCCGTACACTTCAAGGACACGTATCTCGAAGTCGCCGCTGGGACACAGCGGCGGGTTGTTGAACGTCGAGCAGCGGTCAGTCTTACCGAACCTTATGTTCTCGTCCATCCAGATCGCTTGGCCATCACTGTTGAACGAACAAATAAAATATGTTACTTAAAAGTTATTAAAAATAAGAGCTCAAAGAACCCGTGTTTAGTTACCATTGATCTCATAGAACGTGAACACTGAAACATGATAATGATAATAAAGCTGTACACATGGGACAGGGTTACACCACAGAATACCAGGAGTACAAGAGGCAACCTACATAGAAAACACTCTTGACGGACGCGCACATCGATATCGCATACGAACGCACAATCGGGGCACGCCGCGCGAACAAAGTGCACCGATGTCATGATTCATGTTCGTGAACGATATCCATTTGTACTCTCGGTATTCTGTGGTTACACTTAATTATATTCATAAAATTTAATGACAATAAATGCATGCTACAATTTTAAAAATGGATGATAAACGATAAAAATGTGCTGGTACGCAAAACACCTATCTAGATACAGTTACCCTCGGTCATCAATAAACCGCAGCGACGCTTTTATGGGTTAAGGATGTCAGTTAAAATAATCTCAATAGGCTCTACCGAAGAACACTCTGTACAATAAAATTACATTTCTATTATCACAACAAAGAGTTACATATACGCAAACGGTCAACCCTACATACCCTCCACCAATTGTAATCATAGTACTATCAGCCGCCATAAACAGCGAATTCGCATGTGGGGTCCTTGCGTCCGGTTCGCCTTCCTTGCCATCTTCTAAGCACCCTACCCACGGGTACTTGGCCCGTTGGGGATGCAAACTGAAATAACATAGTATATAGTAGGTTACTGACCCTCCTCCAATGGTTATCATCTTGGAGTCCGCGGCCATGAAGAGTTCGGAGCCATGCGCGACTCGTTCTTCGCCCTTCCCGTCGTTCCCCGAGGTACACCCCACCCAAGGGTACTTGGCACGCTCCGGGTAAAGGCTGTGGGGATGATGCAACATGCTGTGACTATTGTACATGGTATGAGATTATAATAATGTGATGATACTTTGAGGGTAGTTCCATAATACTTTTGAGATGGAGTTATGTTGAATAACGAATTGTTACTGTTCTGGGGGGTTTTATGACACTTTCAGGTACAATAATATGCTACAATATTTCATGCAATTTCGATCACTTAAAAGGGACTTTATTCTTAGACATATAGTTGAAACAGAGTAACAGGGTGATGACATACACTCCCTTATTCATAATAAACAATTAAATTAGCAGACGTTTTAAGAGATTGCCAAAATTGAAGCTCGATAGTTTAAATGCTCTTTAAACGTCTGCTAAGTTATTTGTTTATTATGGATAAGAGGGAGACTTTAAATGTATAGTATCCTTTAGGTCAGGGATTCCCAGACTATTAGCAATATTAGCAAGAGCAAAAAGATATCCCAGAATATTAGCAAGAGCAAAAAGACCCCTTATACAAAATGAAGCTGCTACCTCAGACCCCCATCGCAAAAAAAAACAAAGAGTATATCACCTTGTTGAGTTTTTTAAAAGTACAACAATGATAATTCCTACTAAAATATTAGTCATTCTCATAACAAGTATAACTACACTGGTAAGTGTACTAAAATGTAACACAACTTCTAGAGTATCTTGAAAGTTTCATATAAGATCTTGTGTTAATTAATAGGGGTCAAAATAAAATGGGAAAGGGCCAGGCAAAGAAGTTAATTAATAGGGGTCGATTTTTAGACCTCGTCGACCCCCTTTGGGAATCCCTGCTTTAAGGCAAACTGCTGTATTGGAAAATGAAGTTATTTGATATGAACCTAATAATATATCACATCAAAATCTATACGAAAATATTCGTCTTTGGTTTATTGTTAAGAAAATGCAGACATAATAAATCCATAGCTTCATAAATAAAGAAGAAAGATGTTTAAATTAGATTATTTTAAGTATTAGTATAAGGTGCACTGCTTTAACAATATCAAACAAGAACAGTAAAATGTTAGTAGGTTAGCGAGTAAGCTTGTTAGTCAAAAGTCAGTATTTAAAATTGCGTACTGCATGCGTTAATACGAATATGCGTACAAGATTATTATTTCAGCGATTACCCGAAGAGCTCCAACCAATCAATAAAAAATATCTGCTAAACTTGTACACAAATTAAAGAGTATAAAATTGTAGACACAAAAACACAAATAATTTTGAAAAAATATTGTTACTCCTTCACCCATCAAAATAGAAACAAAAAAATTGTTAAAATTTTAAAAAAATGGCTGTTGTATTTAAATACAATAGCCATTTTTTTAACTTCTAAGATTATTTGTTTCAGTTCATAAGAACATAACTAGAGTAAATTTAAAGTTACAATTAATATAATAAGTTTGTATAGCGTTAGAAAAGATTTAATTTTATAAATAAATAAGTGAATAGGTAGTAAATAGAAAGGTAATAATTAATAAAGCTATTTAATCTACGGACTACAGATTACCTACATAGATATTTGCAATTACAGAAAAAGTAGCAGATATAAATAAGCTGTGAAAATAAGTATAAAAATTAGCATAATATATGTTTCAGATAAAATAAGATCCTTTTATTGGCATAGTATTTAAATATCAAATAAAATAAGATCATTTATTGGCATAGTATTTAAATATAAAATAAAATTAGATCCTTTTATTGGCATAGTATTTAAATATCAAATAAAATTAGATCCTTTTATTGGTATAGCATATAAATATCAATTGAAAATAAATCCTTTTATTGGCATAGTATTTAAATATCAAATAAAATTAGATCCTTTTATTGGTATAGTATATAAATATCAATTAAAAATAAATCCTTTTATTGGCATAGTATTTAAATATCAAATAAAATTAGATCCTTTTATTGGTATAGTATATAAATATCAATTAAAAATAAATCCTTTTATTGGCATAGTATTTAAATATTCATTAAAATAAAATCCTTTTATTGATATAGTATTTAAATATCAAATAAAATTAGATTCTTTTATTGGTATAGTATTTAAATATCAAATAAAATTATATTCTTTTATTGGGATAGTATTTAAATATCAAATGAAATAAGATCCTAACGTAAACATGTTTAAAATCCAAAGAGCTACTAAATTAATTTAAAAATGGTTTAAAGTTGGTAGTAAAATGATAATTTTATGCCTAAAAAAATGGTAGCAGCTTTTGCACTAAATCTGGTAGGCAACACCAGTATCAATCTGTAAAAGTATAACAATATAATGATGGTTACCTAAAGAGGAATGTCTCTCCAGTGCCGAAGTAAGCTTGGCGATTGCCGCGCTCGTCCTTTTGGTTGCGCTCGAACCATCGGGTTGAACAATACGCACCAAACACCTGTAATCACAAGAAATACTATGTTATCCACGAATAGGCTGTTGACATTCGGCTACCAGTTGTCACTTAAAAAAAGATGCGTTGTACAAAAATATAATAAAGATTTACTGAGAATTTAGTTATTCGGGGTAAAAGGAGTAAAAGTTCGCAGTGCTGTTTTCTTAAAGCGGAAGTGCGGAAGCTCTGCACAGGAGCCCTGGTATCCCGACCATTCGGGCCAATAACTATAGAACTATACGTGTTTTTATTATTATGTCATATGTTTATTTAATGATTGATTGCACACAAACATTCTAATCTAACCTTATTAAATCCGAACTGGTGCGAATTGCCGGCCAAAAGGGGTAAAAGTACGGGGGTAATAAAACGCACGCGAACTTTTACCCTCATCTACAAATTTTTAACCCCACGTCGAAGGCAAAAGAAGTTCGTTCATCTGTTCCCTACTTAATACATTTAAATTATTTATATGTTACGGCCAATATCATCAATTGGCGATTATACATGATAGCTGGATATTATTAATAATGATTAAGTGGTAACTCTGTGCTATGTGCAAACTTTTACCCAAAGGATTACGTATGGTACAGTACTCCAAAAGTAATAATGCGCATAGAAATCTTCGGAAATCTTCGTCATTGTTCGGCAACGGTCGTATTACCCGAGCGTCGAAAGACGATATTTATATAGAGTGGTTAAGAGCAATTTCTCTATGCCTAATTTTATATATTATGTGTTTTGTGCTAAAACAGATTTGATTTACCTGTAACGAAATTTGATTCGATAATTCCATGTAAGTAAATAGCGAAAACGCTACAATCATTGTTGGAGTGATTAGTTTTCAAGTGTCTTACCGAAGTTGGTGTAATTATGGAGGAAAAGGTTTAAATAACATAAGGTTTTATTAGAAGGAGAAAAAAACGTTTTCAAATAGAGGTTTACATAAAATATAATCAAAATCTCAGTTCAAATTTGTTTACAGCACTAATCATTCCAGAAAAATAATACAATTATAAAAAAATTAATCAGAATCGAGGAAGACCTCTATTCCCGACATCGCAGATTCATCAGAAGTTTCATTATGCTCTTGTTCATTTACACTTTCCTCACTGCTATCACCTGTGTAAATAATCAGTTTATCGGAATAACTATCGATTCTTGGCTCAAATTTTCTATATTCATCTTCGCATTGAACCGCATGATCAGAAACTTTTTTCCATTCTTCTGGTCCTATTTTATTGATTTTTTCTAATATAGCATCTTTAACTGACGTCACAGTCATTGCAATATTTCTCTTGGCCACGTGTTGCTTTATTTGGGACCAAATATTTTCAATAGGGTTAAAATCGGGATGATATGGTGGCAATCGTATAATTTTATGCCCATGTTCCTCCATTATACGGTCAATGGCAAATTCTGTGTAATTTTCTTTGTATCTTTGTATAATTTTATACAAATCGGGTTTCAGTTTCTTTGGGTCATGCGGAATGTTGTGTTGTTGTAACCAAGCTGTCATTTGTGGTTTAGATGTGTTTGAGTTTGGTGGTTTCACAGACAGCTTATTATGATATGGGGCGTTGTCTATTACCAACACACTATTAGGAGGCAAGTTGGGAATCAATTGATTGCGTAGCCAAGTTTGATAACGTTCCGCGTTTATTTCTTTATGATAGTCACCTTCTGAGTCGACACATTTATGTAACATTAGAGCCCCTGGGACGAAGCCTTTTTCATTGCCTGCGTGTACAATAATTATTCGCTCTCCTTTGGAAATGGGTTGTTTGATACCTTTTTTGTTGCTATCTTGCCAAGTTTTACCCTTAGTATGTGATGTGTGCACATACGACTCGTCCATAAATACTATGTTTCTACCAGAACTCCTCAGCTGTTGTATTTCTCTGAGATATTTGATCCTTTTTAGGCGTATATCATGTTTTTCCATAAGTAATTGTCTGTTATTATCAGTTTTCAGAAACCTAAACCCCATGTCTTTCAAGATCAACCTTAAAGTCTCGGCACAGCCTTTGAAATTAATAGCTTCGATCAACTTTATTCTTAAATTATTTACAGTTGGGAGTTCTTTCAGCGTCAATTGAAAATTGTATATCATATTACGAATAACACAGTAGTCGAAATCATCAAGTACCAGCCGAAATCTACTTTTAGGTCTTCCTTTTTTCGGTGTAGAAAATTTCTTTGATTGATTATGTTTTTTTTTCGTTTAAGATATTACTCAAAGTTCGTCGCGAAATTCCTGTAGCTTTTGTAACACGGTCTTGAATTTTTTTAAAATAACCATCATGGTCTCTGTTGAAAACATTGGCTTCATTTAAGAAATAAAGGTACACATTAAATACCATTTGCCGTGCTTGTGAATTAAGCGGTTTTCCACGTTTAAATTTATCCATTTTGGAAGAATTCGTCTGAAAGAAAATGGCATGGGCAGAGTTAGGTATATATTTTTTATGCATGTTTATCTATTTATTTAATTTAAATAAATCTCATTTTTTAAATGTTTTTCTAGTACTTAATATGTATTTAATGTAGGTATTTTATTTTTTTAATATTAAAAAAACGTGAAATATGTTATTTATTTTCCTTTTTTCAAAATATACTATTTAAATCTGAATAAGCTAATTAATGTTGAAATTATATTTACCAAGAAGGGTGTGTAATAGCAGCTCTATATATTTCCACAAATAGAGAACACGTGCAGTCACTACCAATATATAAAGACGACTGACAGACATTTCGCTGACCGGCGACAGCTGCCGAACGCCCGATTTGTTTTCGATTGTGCACACATGATATTGACTCCTATCTCTTTTAAACAAGGTGCAAAATGCAAATGCCTTGTTTAGGGCTCTTACGATTCCATGATTCGAGTGTTTCCGGGAATACGACAATTAGCGAAGATCTGCATGTGCATTATTAATTTGGGAGTACTGTACGCTCTCTGACTATTTCCTAGATATACTGAATAAACAAAAAACTGTTAGGTACAAAAACGTAAATTCGTATGCAATAGTATTTTAATTATCATTCAATAAAGGAAACAATATAAAGTTGCTCACCTTTAACCCCATTCGGGTTAAAGGTAAGCAACTTTATATTGTTTCCTTTATACTTAATATCTAATCAATTTTTGAAATATTACCTGTTCTTAGATGGGTATAGCTAAAACGTCAATATAGTGCGTTTAAAAGTAAAAAGCCTTACCTCGTTATTACATGTTTTAATCATGAGCAATGTCGGCTCATGATGCTCAACTCGCACGTAGAATGTGGTCAATGAGCATCCATGTTCCTCCGTGGTATACAACAAGACCGGCTGGTACATCGTGATGCGCACTGGTAACCACGACCATAGCGTGAACAACTGAAATATTGGAATTCGTATTGGAAGATTATTCTTTTTTAAAATGTGGTACGTCACTACACTAATATGGATGGGTTGCTAGAACATCAACTAACAAATTCTACTATTTTTTGACATCTAGTAATGACATCGCTAAACAATAAAATAACATTCAAATGCTACAGTAAATTCGATTTCTATTAATATTTCCCTATATTACTTTAAATACATATCTTAGACTGCCTGTCCATCAAAGCGGAGGAAGCGGAGCGTGGCTGCGGAGCAGAGAAACGGAGAAATATTCACCGATAGGATTGCATCTAATCTCCGGCTTCTAAAAGCTCGGCTCCAGTGGACAATATTATATATACTTATATCAACCCATTTGATGTCCCACTTCTGCCACTGCACGGGTCTCCCCAGTAAAATGTACTTATTATAGATCCTGGGGGTATACGTCATAATCACCACGTTTGGCGAGCGGGTTGGCGATCGCAGTAGGCTTTAAAGTACGCAGAGGATGCTGCAGCCCGTCCTCCGGTGTGAAATTCCTTAGATGGCTTGACGACACCCACGGGAAGAGATGGGGTGGTACTATTCTTAAGTCGGTACTACACAAAACAATCCTATTGGTTAATATTTCTCGGTTTATCTGTTTCGCAGCCTCGCTTCGCTTTAATGGACAGGCAGTCTTATGCTTAATTTTCGTGATGTTGACGTCACACGCTATTTGCAAATTAGACGCAGTTGCTCAGTATAAAATAAAAAATACAATTATTTTCTAATTAATGTAATATTTTCCACTGTAGTACACTTTAGCAGACTGTTTAGGAAGGTTTTATTTTTACAACGATATTATATACGTCTTTAAACAGATATGTTATTTGCGTACGCTTTTCGAAGACCCAAATTGGTCTTATTACGAGGACAAGGGTCGTTATATTTATAACGCAGTTAAAAATAAATACTTCGGGTTTTTATTGTTTTGTGAGCGTATAACATAACTGTGTATATAATATCATTGTTTTTTTTTATTAATTTGTTGTAACATTATATTTTTAACATCTGGCAATACAGAAACGTCACAGTTAGTGGTGGATATTAGTAGACGTGTACGAGTGAGAGTGCGTATTGTGCGTAGACAACAATATACACATGTAAAGAACTACATCTATTCTGGTAGTGGTGCAATATTACAATATATTTTGTAAATAAGGTTCTTAATCATGATATATTATATATCAGAATGTTTAGATAACATAACTATCTTGATATTAAGTCGTACTTTAAAACCATACCTACCTTGATGTGTCTTACTTTAAAACGAATAACATTGCCAACAAAACATAATAAATAATTATAGTCATATAAGTATGACAGGAAGATAACATCGTAGTCTAATAACAAACAAAAATTATGTGTTTATTTTGAAAGATAAAACAATATTGTACCTATTTTAACCCTTGACAATAGGAAGTCAGGTGCGACTCATCCACATCATTAACATCACAAAATAACGCCAGTCTACATTATAGAATTTTATAGGCTACGGGTCTTATTCGCGCAAATATTTTATTTTAAGGCTAAATACCTTTATAATATCTTTGTCTACCCGTGACCACGGCCGTTGCCATACGGTCGAAACGTCGGGCAATAAACAAAGGTATTTAGCCTTTAAATAAAATATTGACGCGATTAAGACCAGTAGCCTATAAAATTTTATAATGTGTACAAATCGCGAAAGTTTACGAACATATAAAACGCCAGTCTAACTCACTCTTGGCCGGCTTTAGTATTAATTTGTTTCTTATACTTTAAACTATAATCACTGAAGTTTTTAAAATAGGTACATATTGTAAACAGATCAAAATACGTCACGGCGAACTGCAACTAAGTTTTTTAATACTATTGAACAGATTATAAAACAATTTTCTGAATTAGATAATTTGTATTCACCTATGTAAAAGGATCGCGTTTACTGTGGTTAGAAAGTGTAGGAACGCGATTTTACTTTCAAATTTGAATGAAGTAAGCACACCATATAAGTACTACAACTACTTACCTCATAGTACTTGCTTCGAAGCTCAATATCGGTGATAAAATCCGATTTTAATTTCTTAAATATACATGCTTTAATAGCTAGTTTACATGACCAACCACAATGTAAATAGCAATTTGAACCTTATTCACCTGTAATAAGTTATATTGCATTACCACCCATAAATATAATAACGACGACGTAACATGCAACAATAAACACTAAAACAGTAAGTACTTAGCTCTGCTTAGAGCCAATTTCACAACATATAATGAAAAGCAAAGTTTTATACAACTATAATACACTTAGTAAACGATTCATAAACATTTAGAACTTAAGACACAGAAATAGAAAAAAGAAAACTTTAAACATTACAGTCCGTGCAAAGTTTCTAAATAGGCAAATTAAATAACACATACCAAAAGGCAATGCCTGTGTTTTAAACCTAACAGAACTATTTACAAAGCCGTAATAGACTAAGTTTCATATTTTCAAAAACTTTAACATAAACATAAATTTCGAGCTAAGCAAACTATTAACGTTGGATTATTGTTAGAGTTTTGCCAGGAGCCCTAACATATTTTATTAAAGTTTCGTCTAAACGTTACACAGTGTCGCCACTGCCTTGGCGTACCCAAGGGAATTTGGAGAGTCTAACCCTCCTTTCACACATGTGGTTTAATACCGGTTATTGGTCGAGAAAAGCCCCCCTCCCTTTTATACCTAAACAGAGCCAAAATAATTCTGGGTATGTGTCACTAGCAATAATCTGAAATGATACCTACACCTGTCGACTAATGGAGTAGGTGTGCCCTGATTGACTTGGGTCTTAAATAATTTTCGCAGTGATCAACTTTTATTCTCAAACGCCTAAAAGAAGGATGTCCTTTTGCCCTTTGTAATCTCTTTAAACTGTACTTATGTGTACACATAAGTACAGTTTTATTTTCACATACCTAATAAAAAACGTCAGCAGCATTTGTAGCTAAAAATATTCTTAAATTGCGCTTTTTAAATTCTCAGAAAATTTGCCGATAACTTATTACCTATTTCGATTTATTGGAAGATCAAAAAGTTGTGAAACTGGCTCGAATACAAAAATAAATCCAAATAAAAAATAACTAAATTAATTAGTCTTCGAATTTAATGTTATTTATTTGTTTTGTGTTTTCAAATCAGTTTTTTTAAAGAATATTGCAAAAGAGTAAGTGGAAACATACTAGTTAGAATAATTAGGTATTTGAAATCTTTAAAAAAATCTTATGGCTCATTAATCCAATGCCAGATAATATAATGTAGTCTAGTAGTAGATAGTCTAGTATTGCCAACATTCAAAATTAATTTCTACGGTAGGCTACTGCGGTAAGGGTTTATATCACTATAAAAGTCTATATAATAATAAGGCACCTGTTCCACCGCCGGCGATAACCGAGACCCGAGTAGCGATTTTATCGCTCAAGAAACGTACAATAGATGTATATTGTAGATCCCGCCCGTGTAAACAAAGCAGGGGCGTAGCTTGCCTTGGACGAGCCCCGTATTTAAATTTATTGGGAGGGCACGATACAAAAACTCAAGCGGCTAATGGACTAATGCGAGGCATAACACCGTCTCGGCGTGTCGCTTTGCACAAAGGCGCGCAGGGCCCCCCCTGCGCGCCTGGGGGGGCTGTAACCTTGGGACTCCTCACATTGATACGGCTGATACGGTTGCAGCTACGCCCCAGAAACAAAGAGATGCAGTAAAGAGCGAGTACTCACTGGCCGTGTGAACAGTCAGCGATTAACTATTAATAACTGTTTGCATGGGATTTACTTAAGTATGTACGTTTCATGAGCGATACAATAGCTACTCGCTTTCTCGGCGTTGGTGGAGGGCCTAAAGGTAATTCTCATTTTTGACGTAAAAACATGATTATGAAAAGAAATCTTCATTTTGATAAAATTTATGATGGATTCTGTTAGTTTTTGTATTTTTCTTCATGGAAAAAATAGTCACCCAGCTCGCGGCCCTTTGTATCGAGATCTCTGGGACGTCAATTTGAAACATATTTGGCACTTTTTGGGTGGGGGAGCAATTATTGAAAACGATTTTTTTAAATGGATATATCATAACAATGTCATTTTCATGGTTAAGTGGCACACCTATCTAGAACATTTTTACGCACGGAATCGATGTAGGTGACACCCATTGACAATTTGGCATTCATATGGATGTGTCAACAAATTGATCACACTTTTTGTACAAAAAATCTGAATGATTTTGTACAGTTGGAGAGATTAATTGATATTGGCAATGTTTTTTTTATCTTATTATTATAGAAAAAGATAACCATTATATTTTTTTCCTTAGAAATCCGGAGTTGTCACGCATATGGACGTGATATTTTCAAGGGCTTGACATTGAATAAAAAAAAAAACTATGGCGTTATTAAACAATTCCGGTCAAAATTTGTAGTGTTACTTTAATTCCAGCATTTAAGTAAAATAAAAGGCTTGGAAAAATAGTAGTCCCACTACTTTTTATCAAAAATGAGAATTACCCATAAATTATGTAACTATTTTAACTACGCCATAAGATATAGATAACCATTGGTTCCAATACGAATCCACCAAATTATGTCAAACTACTAAAATAATTGAATATAATAATTGTATATCTGAACTGTGATCTGTATCACAGTTTTGGTGCAATTAGATTACTTACAGTGAATTTTAAATTTGCATGCAAGGGTTCCGTAGGTTGGGTAACTAACGCCGGTACCTATTGAGAAGGTATTTCTCTTTGAAAATCTAATTTATAACTTTCAATTTCATAACCAGAGGTATGGGTTGAGAATAGGCATTTAATTTAATAACCCAGTATTTTTAATCATACTTTGCTTGAATAAATACCCGCTTAAGTATTATATAGTTATCTTAGGTTATGAACTTACATAATAAATACTAAAATGTAACGTACGGAACCCACCAAAATTACAGAACGATCAACCTACTGAAATATGTGCTGAAATAAATATAAATTCTACTGTTTTGTACACAAGTGCCACCACGACAACTATGATCCCTGTTAATTGTGATGTAATAGTCAACAGAATTCTCTGTCCAACCTTCTGTCTCAGATCTGATGCGTGGTGACGTTGGTCCTTGAATACCGCGTTAGGGAATGGGAACCAGATGGCCAGGTGGGAGGAACGTGGGCTCTGCGAATGATCATGGACTTGTGATCAGAATGATTTTTCTGATCAGAGCGATCAGTTCTGATCGACATGATTGTAGACATGTAGGTAGATCGTTATTTTTATAGAGCTATGTAGTAAATATAGTCGATATTCAACATTCAATTCGTCGAATTTGTTTTACTTTTGAACAAGTTATTGTACTGGCACTGTACAAAATGAACATACAACAACATTAACAAACAGACGCACTATTTAGCCGTCATGCACACTAGCTTACATTACATTTATTTACTTACCATAAAACGCAAAATAAAATTGTAATTAAAAACAAGCTGGATTTAAATTCGGATATTCTTTCAAAGCATCACTATTGCTTTAAAAGAACGGAATAAATAAAACACCTAGTGACAAGCGGTGCATCTAAACATCGATATATTGTCGCAAGCTCTCAATAGAGCGACACTTATACTTGGTGACTGAATACTTGTATCTTACTTCGTTCTGGTCTAGAATCTGCGACCTGAGCGCTTGGATTGGGTAAACGCCCATCGATAGGGCGCGCGGGCCCGGCGAATGTGAGCCCTAACAGGAAAATCGACACACAGTTAGCACTCACACAAAACAATCGATTACATGCGGCCTTCACATCACTATTATCGATAATCTTTGAACAATTGTTAATTTCTCAAGCTATGTTCACTTGTTATGCCAATTTATACATATTTACGACTCCCTAGAGTCTTGAGCAGTAACACACACATGCCAAGTATAAACTTATTGACATCGTGATGTTCAATATTGTAAAATAAGAAAAATATATTGTACAAGAGGAGAGACACACTTAAAACAATGAAAGAAACATGAATAGATCAGACAATCAAAGCGCATGATATGAATGTTCAATATCCTTCATTCGTATCATCAAAATATCTAACTAATGAGAATTAAATCGAGTCGTATGATCACACCGATGGACACAACAACGTAAGAGTCATTCACAGACTGTCGCTACACAGATCGAACATAACATAACGGTGGAATCGACAAACGAAAGAAGATGTATCTTACATAAAATTATATTAATCAGACTGGACTATCGAATTTGTAAAGGAATTCGATTATTTAAAGTTAGTCGTGTTAGGGTTGCAATCGAATGAATTTAATGATAAAATAAAAGCCAAAGCCACGCCTAATGTCGTCGAGTACGATACCATCTGTTTGCACGTTTCTTCAGACATTCTCTGCGAACCAAGTAAAATAAACCGATATACAAATATATCCTTTTTTATATATTTGTAGCTGTGCAGTGTGTAGTTAGAGATAATAACATCATCGTGACTGTTAGCATAAGCTACCCTTAAGCTTGTACATACAGAATATATAAGCCTAAACGCGGCATAATAATAAAATATGAATCCATTTATTTCCATAATTGTTATCAACATTTTGTTGGCAACAGCTGCAAAATGATAAAAATATATTATACTGTATTAGTGCATTACACAATAAACGTAAGATCATTATTGTCCTAGTTTATTAATATGAATATATTTAATTACGTTCAAAAAGTATAAAGATACAATTTATTAGAGAAGAAATACACAACCTGCACTGATTTAGACAAATACTATAAGTACTAGAATCCACTGTGACTACAAAAAGTGTCCCTACAAGTTTGTTCAGTATGATCATAATGATCAGTTTGATCCTGGTTGATCAAACTGATCAGTACTAACCTCGCGTATGGTGAGGGTGTGCGACATCATCTGGATGTTGACTTGCGACTGACTGGTGGGTAGATTGTCCGACGATCTGGACCGGACTAGTCGGTTACCGGTGATGACCTGTTTCGACTTGAGTGTCATCTCTGTCTTGATGAATACCCGCGATATGTACTGTGAACTGCAATTACATTTTTCCTTAGAATAGTACTTATTCCGTTTTTACAAAACTCAGTAATTTTGTAGCAGCTTGAAGCTCGGGGACATACCCGAGCTTCAAGCTATCTATACTTTTTAAATCATATGTAAAATTATGATTTTATTGACACTTGAACGTTTAATTTTAACCAAATTTAGAACATAGATAAACTGTTTTTAAGACCATGAATAAATATAATAGGATATTGGTAGTAATAACCGAATACGCGTATGGCATTACGGACAAAATCTTATTATAAAAATGAAAATAAGGTTAATTGGACGTTATAGGTATTGTAATACGAAAGAATAACAATAGTTTCATGTTACTATTCAAGTTGCATTATATCAAAGCAATAATACAATTAACAATATTTAAGCGGCGGTAGCCTAATGGCTAAGGCATCGGTCTCGCAATCGTAAGGTCGCGGGTTAGAATCCTACCCATTATACTACCGACGTGAACCCACTTCTAACACAAGCCTTTGAGCTTAGCTGGAGGGGTTAACAAGATTGCTAGTAATGTGGGACTCATTCCCACAATACTAGTTATCTTTATCTTTATAAAAAGAAAAAAAAACACATTAAATGAGCATCACCTATTTTCCACTTCGAAGTTGTCAATCGCGTAAATACGCTTACAGCTTAGAGAGCTAAATTCGCAAAATCAACAGTAATATTCTTATCAGAATTATGAATGAGATTTACATATAAAATCTAATCTCGACTACATCGACGATTGAAATCATTTGCATGTTCAGAATCAAACGAATTAATTATGTATTCCATTCGCAGACACCAGCGAATGAGGCTTAACGAACCAAACTTTGTACAAGAATAACTTTTCACTGAAAATTGTTATTTTAAATTTGTTTAGAGATCAAAGAAATTTGTTTGTATTTTTAATATCTTGATTACGTAGTCTTGTATCTAAATTATTTAATAAAGTACCTATACATCATCTAACGTATACATTTGAGAGAGATTCATAATCTTTAAAGTCGGGATAATCGTTTTGGGCAAGGTTGGGCTGAAAAGGTTCAAAGGATCTATGTTAAAAAATCGTTCAAACATACACACAATTTAGACGACTGACTCATATTTCGTTTATGAGGATTAGATACGTCTAAAGTATATACGCTAAGTTGACAGACCTGATATCACATGGACGAAGGTACATTTAAAAGAGTTTATTATTTCATTACAAGTTATTGACCATGTTTTTGAAATTATATCTAAGCATTATCTCGGTTAGATATGAGCATTATGAAATTTCAGTATTTCTTTGTCTCCATTGTTTTTACATAATTATTTTCTTTATAATATAAAGAGTAGAATAAATACTGGTTTCTATGAGAAAAGATACAATGCAATGGACTATTACAGACTGATCTATAAGTTAATTTAACTGGGTTATTACCGATTGATGCGACTGTCCTTTCATTTTATATGTAGGTATATATGTATGTATTTGATATTCGTATATCGCACAATATAATCAATAGGCTAAATGCGATATTGCAGACCTTTTAAAACAAACAAACATAAATGTGTGCTGTAAATCTTACCTTAACGCCCTTATACTGAAAGCGGTCCTGAGCAGCTTGGTGGGCGATGCGGGCATGTTCCTACAGAACTTGTCTATCGCGTGGTCGACGCCGTTCTTGGTGGCCTCGGCATACCATTCAGAGTTCTGATTCGATGCGTGTTTGTTGAACAGAATAAGGATCGAAAGTGCCACTCTGTAGAACACCTAAAACATAATCAATACAAAATCAAATTCAAAGTCATGTATTTATTAAGGTTATAATTCAACGTTTATGATAGTCACTCACTGAAACGATTTTATATTATTTTTTAATACCATATGCGCAATATAATAAACTAGCTGACCCGCGCAACTTCGTATGCGTCAATTTTCCCGTTTTTGTAACATTTTTCATTGCTGCTCCGCTCCTATCGATCGTAGCGTGATGTTATATAGCCTATAGCCTTCTTCGATAAATGGGCTACCCAACAGAAAAATAGTTTTTCAATTCGGACCCGTAGGGCCTGAGATTGCGGCGTTTAAAAAACAAACATACTCTTCAGTTTTATAATATTAGTATAGAAGATAGAGTCGGCGATAAATAATAAACTAAAAAGCCAAGGTATATTATTTTCGATATTGATTTACAAATTATGCTTGTATTTTGTAATGTACTGCAGCCGAATTAACTATGTTAGCTGTCTATTTTGAACGAAAGATATAACCTCTACTGACCAATAAATTAATTATAAACTAGATTAAGAACATTCCATCGGATAATAAGTGTAAGTAATTAATTACCCGATAGAATCAAATGCAGTTTACTTAAGCCTACTATAATTAGATTGCCCAGGCCATTTAATAAAAATTTATATTCTTAATCGGGTCATTTCCAAGTTTTGTACGTAAGTTTCATTATAGCATAGCTTCTATTGACAATGTTTAATAAAGTTTATCAGCTAAAACATATCACTTTAATCAAAATTACTCTGCGTTTACTGTTATCTAGTATGCTAAAGTATTTCTATAATCAAATTACCACAAACTTTCTTGAAAATGAATGCAATATCTAAAAAGTGGATAAAAAATTGTTCTGCATATAATGAAAGAGTGGTTACCTTGATTCCTTCATGGAAGAAACAGTCAAGTACTCTGACAAGGTGTGGGAAGGGAAGCGCGGCCAGGATCCACCACTGCCAGTCAGCGTAGATCCTCTCTGGACCGATGGCGCCCGATAGCCGGGAGAGGTGCTGGGCTGCTGACTTCTGCAAACATGTTGAGGCAGTGTACGGAAACTATAACGGATAAGGGTTCACTTAGCAGCAGTAAATTTGGCTGAATATCCAAGGAACAGAGAATACAAAAAAATAACTGCTAACACTGGAAAACCATAAAAATATTAGAGTATCTATCTATTGACTATCATAGCTCACCAAGGTACTACAAAATGTTGTATTAAGCTTACTAGGTCAGACTAAAAGATTCCGTAAGACGTTCGCGCATGTGATAGAGATGAGTTCTTAATATTATTTAGCGTAACGATTTATTTAAACGACTGAAAATAAAGTAAACTTTAATTCAAAAGTATATAAATCAGTACCTAGCTACATAAGATGTCCAACAAATGGCGCATACCGTACATTAAAATGTTTTGGAAACGAGTTTGATTTTTAAACAAAACCCAAGTAACCTACATGCTATTGATTGTAGTGTCTGAATATAAAACCCAGAAACAAATATGTGTGTTCTAGCGCTATTTATATGGAACACATAATATTTTAAAAGTTCAATATACTGATAATACTTTTATTACTTTATAAATGACCGTACACAACACAGTTGCGGTACAAGCGGTGAGTCATTCTCCTCATGAATAGCATACTACACTTCTGATGTAACATCGAAACAATGACACGATAACTTAAAAAAACAACAAATGACGTTTCTATTAAAAATATATTAAATAAACCTCTTGTAGGTAATCTAATCAGTATCACGTTTTGCTATAAAAAAGATCTAGATACTAAATAATAGGTATTCTGTCGAAATTGGAGTTTAATTTGCAGAACACCTGACTTCAGTCAATGAAAACACCTGACTTCAGTCAATGCTTATGTGATTCAATAAAAAATGCACTGAAGAACCAACCTTTATAGGTTCAAGCAACCTTATCGATTTTAAACTCACGGGCCGTTCACCTCGTTGTTATTAAATCGATAAGTAGTGCTGTAACCTCGGCCCTTATTCACATATTGATAGATCACGTTTGTAAACGACATGTGATGTGTGAACTGTGAAGTGGACCGTAATTGACACTTGCATATTTATTAAAAGTGTTTACATGTCAAAAATATACAACATAAGTTGTCGCGTAGTTTCAGTTATGTGAGTTTCCCATTTTTATTGTCAATACCATTACTGACTTTAAGTAAATAGTGTAATACATGGTTGTGAAGGGTTAAATAACGTTAAACAAAACGAATGACTTCACGGGTCGCGTGTCACACAGTTATAGGATAGGTAATGTGCTCGATACAGTCACTTGTAGCAAGGGAGGTGGCACGCGATACTTTAATATAGGGCAATGTTTCTCAACCTTGTAGTATTATATTGTTCCAAAGGAGTGGCCTGAGAATCAGACCATTGTAGGGCTACTTGAGCATAAAAGTAAGCAAAAGGCTAGTATATAAAATATAACATAATCAAATTCTATGGTCACTTCAATTTGTAAACGGTTCACGAACTTTCAGGTTAACGAACTGCGGATGCTATTCCACCAGAGATTATTTTTATATTGTTTAAAAAAGACGACACCCGCAGTAGGCTGCAAGCCCTGTGTCGCGGGAGACTTTACAAATATACAAGTCACGGACACAAAGTACATCCAGACTCGGAACAACAATTTGTGGGTCACACAAAGTGGTATCCCGTGTGGGAATCGAACCCACGACCTCTTGCGTAGCAGTCAGACAGACGTAGCATAGCGTGGCGCGGTGGGAGTGCCACCTATGCTACGTCCGATGTACGATGTACTGTGCTATCCACCATTCATATTCATTGGTCCATATAGCTTGATCAGCACTGGTGGAAACGGGTTCAACTAAGCTTTGTTTTTGATACGGCAGAATGCGTGCTATGGAGGTGTGCTATGGTTCATATCGCGACCATCCAAAGCCTATGGATGGTCGCGAGTGGTGTAGCTATGTGCAAACACAGTACGGGGCGAGTAAGATGTGCAAACATCAACGTGTGGCACATCATTCGATAGGTCTTTTATTACGAGGGTGGATCGAAATATTCGCGGCCTACCACATAAATACTTGACTTATTTTAATGTAACTGACCTCATTCGATTTGTTTACTCTCTGGTTGTCACATTGTAAAATTCTGTCACAATAGCATTATCTGTTTTTAAATTAGACTGAATTTTGTGAGCCTAAGTGCAGCGTTTTTAAAGAATGGAGAAAATTGAGCAACGTGCGGTCATCTGACAAAAAAAAACTGACTCCAAAAGAGATTCACGAAGATATGTCAACAACATTGGGGGAATCTGCTCCATCGTATACGACTGTGAAAAAGTGGGTTGCAGAATTTAAACGCGGACGAGAGAGTATTGAAGATGACTCTCGCTCCGGCCGGCCTACGACGTCTACGACTGAAGAAAACATTGGGAAAATCTGTGATCTGATATTGGCAGATCGGAGATTGACCATCAGGGAGATTGCTGACACTATTGGCATCTCATATGAACGAACACAAAACATCATAGTCAATGAACTTGGATTTTCTAAGGTTTCTGCGCGGTGGGTCCCCAGATTGCTTTCAGTTGAACAAAAACGAATACGGCTCACGATTTCTCGCGACAGTTTGGAAATGTTTGAGACTGATCCACAAGATTTTTTGGACAGATTTGTTACAATGGATGAAACCTGGGTACACCACTACACCCCAGAGTCAAAACAGCAATCCAAGCAGTGGAAAAAACCTGATGAACCGACTCCAAAAAAAGCCAAAACAATTTTGTCAGCTGGCAAGGTGATGGCGTCAGTTTTTTGGGATGCTAAGGGTGTCATCATGGTGGACTACCTTGCAAAAGGTGAGACTATAAACTCTGCTTATTACTGCACCCTTTTACGTCATTTGCGTGAAACGATCAAAGAGAAAAGGCCAGGACTACTCAGCAAGAAAGTGTTGTTCCATCAGGATAATGCACGCGTTCACACGTCTGTTGAATCAATGGCTCAAATTCGTGATTGTGGCTTTGAATTACTGCCCCATCCCGCCTATTCCCCTGATTTGGCACCTTCGGACTTTCATTTATTCCCAAACCTTAAAAAACACCTTGGAGGTCAAAAATTTTCATCAAATGAGGAGGTTGAAACCGCGGTGGGTGACTTTTTTGAAGGCCTTGAAGAAACTTTTTTTATGACCGGCATACAGGCGTTGGAAACCAGATGGAAGAAGTGCATTGAGTTAAGTGGAGATTACGTGGAAAAATAAAATTACTTTTGTTTATATTTTATATTGTTTTCTTGCTGAGGCCGCGAACTTTTCAATCCACCCTCGTAATATTTTGTTTTTAATAAACTTTTTTATTGATTGAACATTTTGGGAAATAATCGCTGATCTAAATTGAACCGTGGGCCCAAAAAATATGAAAAAAAATCACAATTGTAACGCTTAATAAATACTTTAAACTAAAATTATTTTGAACAAGATCGGACATACCATCATTGAGTTATTGGCGAAAAACTGCGCTTCTCAACAAAAGGGCGTAAGTGCCATAAACATACGTTCTTCTGCTGATACAATTATTCAAGGCTGCGGTACACTGAACATGGTCCGACAAGCTCTTGCCCGGTTTTTTTAATCATATAATTATACATAAACCAAATAACCTTTATTTAAAGTTGAGAAACGGTGGTATTACAGTGTGTTGTGTACCGAACATTCTAGATATGGGGGGAGTACCGATAGGGTTCTAACAATTCTAAGAACTGCACTAGAACCCCTTTGTTCGAAATTTCGTAAGGTTGTCAAGTAGGATGTGCTTGATCGAGTGGGGTGCGTGATCGATGTACACCGATGTGATGTATAGGTGTACGGCTTTAAGAGGTTTAAGAATAAATAAGGACCCGATTATATTTTATACTAAGTATACTAACTTATGCAAGCGGATTCGCCTGTGTGGATGCCAGATAGTTACCAAAATATTTTAACGGCAAAGTTTCATACTAACTTTGCACCCCTGTTTTAATTTAGGGGGTAAATTAAAAAAAAATCTTTTCTTAGTGCTCCCCTACGTTATAAAAGGAACAAAATTTAGAGTATCGAACCTGCGTTGATATGTCAGTCAGTCAGTCAGCTTCTCCTTTTATTTATATAGATTTTATATCATTTTGTATATTAGAAAATCAGGGTCCCATGATATACTGTCATTGTCCAGTCGAATCACTATTTTTATGAAATGTCAAACTACAAAATTATAATTTTGTAATCTATGCGCTTAGGGTTGATCCTATATTTTTTATAGGGACCGATCTGTACTCACTATACTTAGTTATTATACTTTCATCCAACAATATTTTGTTACACTTACTATGTATTTACTTTCTGAAGCTTGCACGCAAATCGACCTTAAGTATGTAAGAAGCTAAGGAATAATTTAAAAGGCAGATTTATTTGTTTGATTGTAAGGATTCAACACGCGACCATTACGATAGAAAATTAAGGGTTTTGTAAGCATGTTTAGGTTTTATATAATGAATATTAGGTACCAAGTAACGCGGTTGACGTAATTAGAAATGATGATAAAGGAATATTGATTAATTCTTGAAAACCTTCAGAAATTTTAGTGTGACTAGTGAAAGAGCCGAGTTTGTCAAAGGGATTAAAGAGCTATTTAATTACAAAGAGTGGTCTCCAAATAACTTAAGTGGTGACCTTGTCTGAGTAATAATGTTACCAGGGTAGCTAGGTCTTTAGGACCCAAGTCGTACATTATTCGCTGACTGAGTCTATTTGGCGTGTCAAGCTTTTACGCATGTCAGTCCTTGGGGATCAGTCAGTAGCCTTAGAGCGGGTTCACATTAAGTTGTACCGAAAGTTTAGCCGTTTACCGATTGTCGGGTCCTGTATAATGGACGAGAGTCCGGTAAATGTGTCGATGCCGATAGCATAAGCTCTAGAGCTTATGCTATCGGCATCGACACAAAGAATCAAGTCCACTTGATTCTTTAACAGCTTGATTCTCGACAATAAAACTGGTGCTGGAATGTTTCAGAAGACGGTCGGAGGGGGTTTTGAATCCCTAAATTCCATCCTATATACGCTGATGGCTGACAGTTTAGATGTACAAAATAAAAAACCGGGCAAGAGCATGTCGGACCATGCTCAATGTAGGATTCCGCAGCTATAGCTCAACAAGGAAATGCATTACTTATGAAAAAATAAGATCTTAAAAAGTGCACCCGCGATCGTATCTTGATGGCACTTACGTCATTTTGTTGAGAAGCGCAGTTTTTCAGCAATAACGCAAAGACCGATCGAGTTGAAAATAAATTTTAGTTGAAAGTATTTATTAAGCTTTGTGTTTTTTTTTTAATATTTTTTGGTCAGTCGATATAACATATTTCGCATCTTTCGGAGCGATTATGTATTTCCAAAAATATTACCTTACCAAAAAAGTTTTTTAGAAACCTTAAATTGTTTATAGTAAGTAGCCTGTCGAGTGAGGTGCCACACGTAGATGTTTGCTCCTTGGAGGAGTCACGTAACAAAGTGTACTTAGTACTTACGGCATGCTTTTTAGCTATCTGCATAACAGTCTTCCATGTGACTTCGTTGAGTAATTTCGTTTGTGTGATGAACATTTTTTCCTTGGACGCCACCAAGCTCGCCATGCAGTGGTAGCACTCTTCCTCTGTGAACAAGTAAAATACATCAAATTAATAAGGTAAAAAAAGAAGCCGGACTAAATACGCTGGAATAGATGTAATTGGCATTGAATACACGCTGGATTTTAATCTGGGATTAACCTTTGCCGCGTTGTATAATCTGCTACGACAATTTAAATGTAGATCTGTACAATTTGTACATAAAGGAACCGTACCTAGGTATACCAGTCCATGGTTCAAACCAATTAACGAATTGGATTCAAATTTGGCACATAGTTATAGAATTTTATAAGCTATTGGTCTTAATCGCGTAAATATTTTATTTTTAGGCTAAATACCTTTGTTTATTGCCCGACGTTTCGACCGTATTGCAACGGCCGTGGTCACGGGTAGACTTCGGAGTCGTGCAATAAACAAAGGTATTTAGCCTTAAAATAAAATATTTACGCGATAAGACCCGCAGCTAATAAAATTCTATAATGTGTACAAATCGCGAAAGTTTACGAACATATATTAAGGTTCATTTCCGAGCATCGCGACCGATCGCGAGCCGCTCGCGGCTTACGACAAGCGGCTGACGCTCGCGGCCGATGCGACAATATTCACAGTGCGCGCGCAGCCTATGACAGTCGTCGGCCGCGCGCGTCTGTCACTTACCTCAGCCGCTTGTCGTAAGCCGCGAGCGGCTCGCGATCGGTCGCGATGCACGGAAATGAACCTTTACAAACATAGTTATTTGACGTAGGCTGAGAACGATTTTTTGAAAATTCAGCCCCTACAGACGTGAAACTTTGGTGAGAGCGAAACCGCGGTCAAGCGCCAATCAGCTAATAGTATTTTCCTTAGACGACAAATCATTGATTCGAATTGAATCTGGTAACGTTGCAATTGTAAATGACATCATTCGGGTTTAAAGACCTAAATAGTCGATGCCAATTAGATATTGCAAATAGCTTTAATGTACAGGCAACACCAATAGCATTATTCTTATAACTTCAGAGAAATAGACACAGAGTAACAATCACCGACAGAAATCGCTTGGCACATACACATTTTTAAATCGTCGCAACATACCTCGATCATAGATGATTAGAGTGGAACAAGAAGCGGGAAGATATCCATTAATGGATTTACTCTGTGAAATAGGCCATAGGTTGAGAGGGTTTGAAACAAAAGAATGCCTTCTAGCACACACTCATGATATTCCAAATATCGATCATTGTTTCATTCAATTATTTTACAGCTTTAATCTTTTGTGTCTTTTAAGAAACTTTTGTCATTGACTGTACACACAGAAGTCATTAAATTAATGTCCACTTTAAAATACAAATATGCTTGCTTTTCAAAATAAAACTCTCAGCATAGTTACTTCACAACAAAACAATCTCATAAGTAATAAACAGTCTAGATCTACTAACAATTTGGCAGCTTACTAAAGTACGCAAGCGGCTATCACAGAATACCAAGAGTACAGAAGACTACCTATATAGAAAACGTACTCATATAGACATAGCACACAGACGCGGAATCAGGCACGCCTGCCAAACAAAAGCATCGATGTAGTCTTCGATTTATGTCCAGGAACTATGTCTGTGTTCGTAAAGGTTGCCTTCTGTAGTCTTGGTATTACGTGCGGCTATATACTATTCATCGCTTACATAGTTACTAGCTAGACTGTATTAACTAAACAAAGAGTACGTATTCGCAGAGTTACGTAGGAGTATATAATGTACCTCGGAATGGACCCAGAATTAGTTTACATACCAACGGACGTATTCTTCAGGTCATGTTTTATGTAAATAGTTTTCGGGTTTTATTCAAATACTCTATCCTAAACATATCATTCTTATTTTCATGTAGCATACCAAAGCTTTTGTATTAAAAGGTTAGGCTCATCCAAAATTAATGTCGTACTACTAAAACTATTATTATTGTTGAACATTATTCCAAGTCTAAAAATACAGAATACGAAGCAAGAGACCGTGTATACAGATACAAAAACCACATTCCCTTAAAATCATAACTTCGGTTTTATTTCAGATTTATCACAAATAAAAAATATATAATTCCTGTACTAAAAACATTCAGCACTAATTGCAACATCATCCACAACGTGGACGCTCTCTGGTTTAACACGAGGCAATTATAACGAAATGAAAATAAAACAAAGCCTCCACTTCCAATCCCGCTGGGCTGTGAGGTTTGCTCTAGTGATGTACCATTCCGGGATCCGCAAATAAAGGAATGTTAATTTAAAAGGTAAATATTTCAGTAAATTTCAGAAACTGGCTGATGAATTGACAAGGCCTCTCAGGAATTCGTGGAAATTATATTTCAATAAAAAGCTCTCGAAATAATATTATATCATTAAGAGGTAGATTAAATATTAATTTATTAAGTGTAATACAGAAACTTTAAAGAATAAATTAAACAAGCGGGCAAATGTCCCACAGCTCGACACGGACTTATCAAATTTTGCAGCAGTGAAGTAATTGGAAATCCAGTGTTTTAGTTTTTTTATATACTTATGGACTAGCCATAAGTATAGAATAAAATCTAGATGTTCTTTAGGGTTTAGAAAGTGGTTATCATCGATGTACCGTATGTAGAAGCCTTCCTAACATTAATATCAGCATGTTATATTGTAACACGATGTGATAGGTTGTACATCTCGCATATCAAACAACGGGATATTCCGGGACCAAACTCACGCCTTCACTACTTCCCACTTAACGCAAGCTTGAACATGACAAATTGGAGTGAGTCTTCCAATTTGCAATCGAGTCCGGAATACACGAGCACCCGGCAGTCATGGAACGGTTTTCGATATCTGATGAATGTAGAGCGGTTTATTTACTAAAGTACACGATTTAATCTTGTTACATTTTGATAGGAACAATGTGAGGATGGGGTCAAATCGGAAAAAAATATCGGATCGAACGATTGTCAGCAGTACAATCGCATTTTATACGATTTCTCTTTGGAAAAGCTTTGCCTACAGACAAATTGTAACATTACTCAGACGTAATTCAGAATTTCGATCGAATATAAGGAAACTTGAATTCTTAAAAATGACATCTACCTAACACATACTCCGATCATTTGAGTGTATTGAACATCAGTGGCGGGACCCATAGGATTAGCACTAGTAACTGCCAAAAGTACCTGAGTCAAAGGACTCAGGTACTTAATTTATATTAGAGAAGACACTGAGGTGTGTTCTCTAGTATTTACCTTGATAAAACCTAACCCTCAGCGGATTCAAGCTCATGTCGGATAAATGCAGAACGAACTTATATTAAAATTAAAGTAAATTTCTTCATAGAAACCCGAAACGTGCTTCGGTTAATTATCGTAATTCTAATACCTAATCTACATGAAAATATCCAGACTAAAAACGTGAAATTATCCAAAAACAACATTAACCGTACATTACACTGTTGTTCTCAAACATTTTAGTTTATTTCGCTAACATTTACGTTTGCACAGGTGGTGGTAATGAAGCAGTTTCGACAATTAATTTAATTAAATGCTTAAACTCAACAACTCAGAAGCTATGTGGTTTTAGTCTCGCAAGAATGAAACCGATTACGTAGTCACGTGATTTATGTTGAATTGTTGACTTGGTTTAATGAAGAGCTTTGTCCCCAAAATTGTAGAAGCTATGTTTTTGGAGAATTTTCGATACAATTCTCGAGAGTAAACTCCACTACTTTTTCAATCTATTCAGAACCGAAACTGTACCACTTTACGTATCGGATTACTTATTCTGTGGATCGTGGTATCGGATACTATTTTGGCCCTGATAATAGTTTGTGAAAGAAAGTTTGCTTTGCCTATATTTATTTTCAACGAAAGCTAAGAGTGGAAACATGATTTCACACTTTGTCTGAGACCAGATTGCTAAACAATGAAAAAATATTGAACTGACTAGATTAAATAGCTCAAATTTAATTTAAATGCAGAGTATTACTGGATAAACTCCATTAATATTCTTCCACTTTTTAATGGATTTACATTGACTCTACTAATAACGCAAAAATTGCGATAACTTTATCAAGAAGAAAGTGCCAATAAAGGGTTACTTGGACTACACAGGAAAGCTTTTAATATCCTATTGAGTAACACAATTAAAGGTTCTGCCGTCTGAACCACTAAGTGGCGGCCTCCAAAGGATAAATGAATTACCTAGCAGCACCATTGGAAAAGTAACCTATAATTATATTATGCCTCAAAGAAGACGACACAGTGAGGATAATGATTTTTTGGAATAATACGTAAGCGTTATTGAACTACGGCATCTTAAAATTGAAATTGATACGAGTGGGTAAAAGCCTTCTAGCAGCTACAGTGGTGTAAAATAATACGATACATTAATTTATAATCTTAAGTAACTAACATCTAACAATACACTTTTGAAAACTTGTAAATATGACAAACATCTTCCTTAGATACATGTTGATCTAAGAAAAGACTGAATGGTAAACAATGTAATGTATATTTTGTAAATTCGGAGCTTCATGAAATATACAATTTGTTCGATGAGACAGACCGTCTGCGGAGTTTGCCACATGTCAACAATTGCGACTCAATTGGTGTGTTATATTGGCATTTAGGTCTTTACCGGTCGCCAATTTTGGTCAATTTCATAGTGTAACCAAATGTAACGCTGGTTTTTTATGTAAGGAACATTTTCATGAATGATAGCCAGGAATAATAAGAGTCACATTTTTATCGGTTTGTTTGTAGATAAACAAACCGGGATACCTACCAATCGTACCGCCTTATAACCCTTAAGAAGAGTGTATGTGAATTTCATAGTTCATACTAAATCTAGGAATGTATACCGAGAGTATTACTTAAAAAAGGCTGATAAATGCTCCTAAGTTGCTTTTAATTTGGAACATCTTTGGCGCTCTTCCGAGGTCGGTCATTTGTAATAAAATATTCTGTGACATTAATTTACTTATTACACTAAGTGTACTATAAAGTGTCGAGTTAACACATTTGGTGCCAAAAATAAGATACCAAGAGAAAACTAACAGACATTAAATAAACCGCAGTCTATCTACAGTTTTCACGTAGACCAATACTTGTTTAGGTTAACAATCTACAGAGGAAATAAAGTACAGTAATATAAAGCGTATCGGCACACAGCACACATATTACAACAGTACCCTTTACAGATTAGGTCATCATAGTCATAGTCCACAGTTTCATTAGACCCAGCAGTAAGCTTTGAGATATTTCATGCAAAGCCTGCATTAATAAACGCGTGGGTAGATCATTATTCCGGGGCCGTATTTTAAGAGAGCTTTGTAAAATACGGTTTAATTACAGTACGCTATTAAGATAAATTGTTTACGAAAAAGGTATACGATAACTTAATTGTCAGTAAATTTTGCTTGAAATGTTTCATTTTGCCGGGCTTTACGGTTGAAAATATACATAACATAAGCTGGCGTAAATTTAAACGAATGGATGGACTTTTTCGTTATAATTAAGTCTAAAGCATCATCATGCAGAAGAACACATCACATGCGTCGTAGTATACAATACTCTTTTAATTAGTAGTAAGTGCGTTATACTGAGGTGTCTGTTAAGCTCATTAAGCTTAGGGACGCACAAAGAGAGTTATAATCAATTTCAATGGTATTCACTCTTAATCTGGTATGATATTACTGATTTCAGTCGCCCACAAATGCCGGCTAATCTAGTTCTAGTCATAAAGGTAATTTATATCGATCTCGGTGTAACGTGAATTCATGAATAAGTTAATAGTAGAGGGTAGTGACTCGCCTTGTTTCAGCACATTCACCCCATGACCAATGATACTTTGTATTTTCAAGTTCTATGTACAACTTTATACACATACCATACCATATATATTATAAAATACCAGTTAACTGAGTATTCATATTTAGGTTTTTAAATACAAAAAAGAGATGTTCTGTTACATCCCCATATCAGAAAATCATCAACATGAGTATAAAATAAAAACTTTTTAGTGTATTGGTTTGTAGTTGATTTATGTTACAATAGCATAATCCAAACTGCTAATTTCTTTTTACAAAATGTTGCGTTTTGCGATACAAGGCTGTTGATTTTTGAGGAGTTCACCTGATACTAGACTATCAGTTGCATTACATGATTTGACGGAGGCGAAGAATCAGTATCGAACACGGTACTCAGATCCCAACCCGCAATATTTATTATTGAATAGTTTCACTGGTCATCTGTGGCCTTCATCATCAGTTCCATTTCACTCAATGGTGTTTTTTGAGAGTAAATGCTCGAATTACAACAAAATATACCCAAATTACTATAGGTGTGCCTTTAATACTTGAAGAGTTCCCTAGATTTCTCCAAGATCTCATCATCAGATCCGAACTTATGACAATGGGACCAAATCGTTTGACCTTTGACAATTGACTGCCTCTGTGGCGCGGTGGAAGTGTGTCCGACTACTATGCAAGAGGTCGGGTTCGATTCCCACACGGGACACTTTGTGTGATCCACAAATTGTTGTTCCCCTAGTCTGGGTGTACTTTGTGTCCGTGACTTATATGTTTGTAAAGTGCCTACTAAGGCTAAGGCTTGTACCCTACTGCGGTAGTCGTCTTTAAAAAAAAAAATAGGTAGGTACTGTTGAATTGAGAACCTCCTCCTTTTGAAATGGATTGATAAGGTCACTTAATGTAGGTCCTGCTTGAAATACACTTTAAAAACACGCCAACACTTCGAGAATGCATTACAAACAAGAATTTGGCACAACGGCGGTAGCCATATCACTAAAACGAAGTACCATTATCTCCCGAATCCATTACATAAGTAAACTATTAAAGCATTAATTTACCAACATTTACTGACGTTTACCGACGTTACATGTTTACCAGCCGAATGTTCTTGGCGGAGAATACATCAATGTCACTCCCAGAATGTTTTCACAGATTTTTCTCTTCCATTATTCAGAGTCGCGTACTCTTAATTTGTAAATCGTGTGCCAAAACGTAAACGGGACTAGATTACGGCCGTCGCTTTGCTCGCACAGATTGGTCGGCTTTGTCTGATATATTAAAGTTTAAAAAATGAGAATAGGTACACTGATATACTGTGATCATAGACCTACTATTACGAGGACTAAATAGTACAATAAGTAGAATATGTAACTAAGTATACTAAGTTCTAACATTTGGGTTAGTAATTACGACTATGGTCGTTGGGATGGACTTGATGCAGAAGGCGGAAGACCGGCTGATGATGAATTAATAAATGAATTAGTCTGATCAGCGTAATTGTTCTATATATTAAAGCAATGAAGAAATCAACACATTTTGATATTTATAATTATAAGATGTTCAATTCTGTCGACATAAAAATTGTCAGACTAAGTGACAAAGATATGTCGTTGCTTTACGAGATCATAATTTGCTAAAGTGGAAATATTTGTCAGAGGTATTGATATATTAATGGGCTTTCACAAGTCACTGGAGACGTTTGTAAGATGGAGTATAGTATTAAAATGATGGTATATTTTTCCAAAGCTGATTTAACGAGGACATTGACATTAAACGCCTGAAATAAATTTACGAGTACCTACTATTATATATAGAAAACGTTTTAATTTCTACTATATCTACATAAAATATAAGTTATTACCGAGGGGTACATGTGTTCCACGTAGGAACCTAATTAATCAAATTGTGTCTAGAAATTAAATATAAACTCACGATATATTTGCCAATTAATTAATACCTACATACATATGTTCGAGGCATCTAAGAACCTTAAATTAATCAATCAGTAAGGAATTGACTACTATGTCAATCTCTTGACCGATTCATTGATCAATTAGGTATTCATTCCATTCATACATTCAAAGTATTCAAACATGAAATGACAATGTATACAGTGGTTTTATGTTCTGCGGGCCCTTTATCAAGTCTTTGCCAAAAGCATCTACATTAGATATTAAAAGCAACTCGGCCATTAACAAAACACTTAAATACTCACTATGAAAACGAGAGTTTAGCAATTGAGATGGTTGCGATAACTTCAAGAATATCCTAGTGCCTAATATGAAATATTGCCGTATGACCAAACTTGGCTACATTTATTTGGATAGCAATAATTGAATATTAGCACTAGCTGTGCACCTGAAGACCAAATAATATTGAGAAATGAGTTTGAACGTGAAGTTCGAGAAAAACAAAGTTGCCAAACAATAAAGTACTCTTCAGCGACTATTGGAAAACAACCTTTTTTTATTAGATACGCAAAGTGGAATAAGGGTGTAAGAAACAATAAATGTTATATTAGCCACATAAAATGGTATCTTATTGTGTTCATTGTGGTATATTACACAGCTGGGCTTTTACGACGCCGAGCCCACTTATTGCTCGTCCCGAGATGTACTCAGTCATAATACAAAAGAAATATGCTACAACGCGACCATTGGGAGAGTGTTGCGTCTCAGTTATACGAGTACCTTTTTATTCAATGCTCGAGGGAAAACTTCAAACGCGATCAATTACTTGCGACTTTCATGACTTAGATCAAGAACCTACAAAGTCTTTGAAAAGTTTAAATTAATTGTAACACGATTTGAAGGAACTTAAAATGTATAGACTGCGTTAAAGCTATTATCTAACTTGATAAAGTCTACGATTATTCAACTAGAAATTTCGATCCTAAAATAATATTAGAGGCAATTCAAAGTCATCTAATTATTTTACTAAAAGGCTTTTCAGTTTCAGGTGTTCTAACATCAAATCTTCAAATAGATACAAGTTGTTATAGCATACAGGAAGTTACATCCTTGCATAAAATAGTTCTAGAAAAATAAATATATAAAAATATCTATTTAACCAACAAAAACAGTTTATCCTAAGAGAAAACCTTCATAATTAAACCAATAAACTATGTGAATAGATTTAAATGGGCAAACTACAAAGACTATAGTTTTCAGCTTGGTATTGTCTACTAATTACTTCGCCGATTGTTGTAGTTCCATTGTTTCCGGATAAAGTTGGAAAACTTCGGTTAACCTAATACTAATTTGCCTCATCATAATTACTTACCAACGTCATAGCCGATGGAGAGCGAATACGTAAGCAAAACACATGGCCGCAGTCAAGATTTATGGTCAATCCATACCGACGCGGTACCAGGTACGTTAGGAAAAGAAATGGATCTAAGACTTAAAATATGGAACAAAATTAGATTTATTACCGGCCGTAAAAAAAGCCAAAGTAAAAGCAGCAACCGTATTTGGTTTGAAAAATATTAAAAGTACAGCCAGAAATTCGTACTTAATAGGCATATAATTCGGATATATTATAATCTACGACTGTATCCAGTCAACAGTTTGTACCTAATTACGAGCAAGTAAGCTGTCTGTTTGCGAATTCTGAAATAAAAAAATCTGTTCACGCTACGGTAGGTATTAGAATTGATCCTTAGTTTGCCTAATTAAAAGTGCTTCATAAATCACCGGAGGTGTGGTCGCTCAGTCATTTTGCTGTCAACCCGAACACCTTTTGTGGTATGGTTCTTATTAAAGTACAATTTTAACCATACGTGTCTGCTAGTTCACTATTAGAGGCTTAGATGATGTGAATAGTTCAACATTCGTATGATACAGCATGCAGTAAGTACATTTGATTTTTGCAATGACGATATTCTAATAATTATTTCATTAAAATATAGTATAGGATATTAATCCGTAATAAAGTGATTTGCAAACTTGATTTATGCCTTTATGGTATACTAACATTAGGTTTTTTTTTGAAGTGAAGGTGATTGGTTATTAAGTTTAACATTATGCGACCTAACCCAATGTTTTTTTTTACCTTTAAAAAATGTTTGCCTAAGTCAACAAGACTGAACTGATATTAAAAGTATGTTATTTATAACGCTCAATTAATTAGTTATCTCTATGTACATGTCAGCAGTATAAGTTATCATTTGAGATAAAAATAAATCAATTTTAAGTCAACTTTGACCTGAACCTACCAGTAAACATAATCATGTATCTAAACATACAATAATTATGTCTATACATTCAAAATCGTGGTTAGAATTTTACTTTACATCTATCATGACTTGTAGTAGGAGTTTTGATTTATTAAGAAATATACGAGGGTCTAGCCAAAGTTTTCGGATACTGAAAAATCATACATTTTATTTTTTATTTCAGGCATCGATCTTATTAATCTGTTCACTGAATACTTTTACACTTTTCTATTCGTCTAATCTTCATGGATTTTTTTTTACGATATTAATATATCTATTAATTGAGAGATCATAATTACAGGGTGATTGGTCAGAGAAATATGTCAAGTGAGGTAAAATAAACATTATTTTTTAAATTAAAAAAGTAAAAGTGTATGGGCGTGATGACAGAGAAAGAGTCAGATTTCTCACGTCGGCAACTTCTAACTTCTATCACAGTAGGAATATGTGCCACGTTATAGGAAAATTAGGATTATTTTTTTCTGTGTTCTTCAAGATCGCGGGCATTTCGTCAGAGACACTCGTCTTCAAAACATCATACACTGTTAAATTTCGTCCTCTGTTAGTACAATATTAAAGTTATTTTCTTCCGTGAACCGTATTTTTTTCTACTTTGAACTTGCACTAAACCGAATGACGTAGCTTCTGGCTTTCCTCGTTTTTTGCGACTCCCCTCGAGCAACACTTAGGTACTAGGGACCAATCGTTCATTAATGATATTTTGCGATATTGCTGATAAACAACTAAACTATATGTATCTTATAAACTTTATGTATCTTCTTTTATTCGTCGATATCCGATAATATTTATTTTGACAGCTTCACCATTTTCGTGAAGAAGCGCGCTTGGCGGCCGACCTATCTTCGCCTCCTCTGCAAATATTATTCTATCTGATTTTTTTTTTAACCCAAATAATCATAACGCAAAAATCAAATAGAATGAGCTCCGCGAGACAATTTTTGCTTGCCGCGAGCAAATTGTCTGCAAAGTCACTCGAAAAAAGTTAATACTAATATCACTATTTTTTTATATCAAATTAATCAGCATTAATTAGCGATTACGATGGTATACATATAACTTGTCAGTGTCACTCTAAAGTGCAAGGAGTATCCCGCAACTTTTGGCATGTCCCTCGTATTCATTTGATATAGTGAATCATACATATAACAAACGTGAAGTGTATAGTCATGCTGATAATCACGGAATCCCCTTAATCGTTAGAAGAATGGTTCATATGGTGAACATTTGAATAATATTACGCAACCCAAACATTTAAAGATCAAACGTCAGATTTGTAAGTAGGTAGGTACAGATGAGGAAAATATTTGAGGGAAAAATACGGATCGAATATTGAATATAATTATAAAAAATTGCGACCATAAACCTGTACTTAGCGGTAATTTTAATTAAGTAAATTAAAGGCTTCTTTCACAGAGGTTTTGTTGGAGTTGACGTTGTCAGAGTGATTTGTCATTTTTACAAACCTTTTGTATGTTCACACACAATGCCCTTTGTTTGATTATTCGTATTCTCCAACATTTTACTGCGTACGTTCTTCTCTCCCAACATACAGAATTGACTCGTGACCCTTACGAAAAGTGATAGCAGTACAAAACAAAATATATCGGAAAAGGTGGCTACGTTTCCAATATTGCCAACTAAACTACGGATACCCTACAGTTATCCCTGCATAAACTTCGCATTTAGGAAATGCGTAGATACGTTATATCCTTCAAGGGAATATATATTTACTAGCGACTTTTTAAATCGACTAGATTCTTCATGGTACATAATTTTGCACCGTCGACTTTGTTGGTCGACGAGTGTTGATATGACAATACAAAACAAAGTGTAAGACTGTGAGTTTAATCGACGAGCTCGACCTAGACAACTTAGTACTTAACATAAACACACCCTTGCGTGTGCTTAGCCACATATTGAAACCTCACTTAACGTGGATGTCGTAAGAGCCGATTAAAGGCTTATGACAAAAGGATTAAAAGTAGCCTCGATGGTCTACTGCACAGTACAAATCTGTAACAGCATGTTAGAATCCTAATCACTTGAATAACTAATACAATTTAAATAAATAATAAAGACATGAATATGATATGGCCTAATTCAAACTAAAGGTGTAAAAGGTGGATGTTTTGGGATGACACTAAAGGCTATGTAACAAGTTGAATGTTAGGGAAACACATAAAGCCCTTTCGGTCTCAAACTTATTGCATTGCCGATTTCGACAAAACGGCTACGGTGTCGGTCGCATAGGTCGCTACTGATAGACTGATTAGATCCAGGTGATATAGTTCAAGATAAAATCATTGGATCAACTTTGATTTTAATTCTCGCTACGAACGCTGTTTTTCCGAGACGAAACTATATATGTGAATCCGGGAATCAGATTTATCTACCAGATTTAACATAAATACATTGAAAACGATGTGTTTAAATAGTTACCATGTATCTAAAGTTTCGCATTTATAATTTTATTAAGATTATGAAAACATACATGGTTACTTCGAACCACCATTCCAGTGTGTTATTGAAACAGTGTATGCACACTACACTAAATTTAGATTTATCACCAGCTTCGAGCGATGAAGGAAAACATCGTAAGGAAACTCGTACTTTTAATAATAAACAAATACCTCTGTACTCCGTACAGAGTTGCAGTTAATAGCGATAGATGGCGGCAGGCGCTAGTCTGCTACCAATTATGAATCATACGTAACCTAATCTCACATCTTACATTATCATTATTGAAATCGGACAACTCTGTATAAAGTTATGCGTGATTAGATAAAAAAATTACAGGTTTTGTAACTTTTATAAAAAATCGACATTGGCGAACATGTCTCGGTACCGGAGTTGGTTAACGGTTTAGGGCCGGTACCCCTAAGTCGCGGGTTCGAGTCCCGCCTGAGACGAATTTTTCCTCCATACTTTTAATATGTACACAGGTTGACTTGAGAACCTCCTCCGTTGTTTTCCGTTTGTTAAAAATAATCAACTAAACTACAACTACCTACACAATAGCAAGTTATGATTTTGTAATTAGGTATTACGCAAATATTAACCTTTAAAATATAAAATAAAGCAACGGGCTTTTGCTATTTCATTTGTCCTAATCAAATTGTAATATATTAAGTATAGGCATTCATCAAAATTACATTATGTTTAAGCCATTTTCCGCGTAACATTGTTAATATCCTATTTTAGAGAAAATCAGAAACATTAATACTGAATCATTTACCGACAAAAAACACGATACAAAGACCACGAGCATACGATCACTTAGGCACGAAGTTACGAATACTCACAAAGACTTAAAACTTTCGGTTTGAAATAGAGGGTACGAAATAAGGGAACTCTCAGAAATTTCATATTTGCTATTTTCATGTTTTGAGTTTAAATTGGGAAAATAAAATTTTGATCAAAAGCACTTAACAGAATTGTATATTATAGTCATGGAACACTGACATTCTAAAGCTTCTGAGTATTTACTGAAGTTTATGACAGGTAACTCTCAACTATTTAATTCCATTGGAAACTTTAATTTTACTTCATTTGTTAGTATGTTCAGAATATATTTTGCAACCGAATTTTGAATAACTTCCTCTTATCCTGCTGAGTTGAAAATTAACAGGTCGGTTTAGTCCTGATAACTATCTATCTGTACCTATGTAAAGCAGGGTCTAATAAGAAGTTTGTTTAAACAATGTTGTATAACTTACTAGCGTTTTCTCTGCGCAATTTCAATTTTAAACTTTCACCTCATTTCACCGCAGTAGGAATGGGCTAGTTTCCAACTGGTCAAAACAGCAACTCTTTAAGAAATATCAAAACGCTGATTTTATATGGATATCTCATACAAATGCCGAACAATGACGTCACCATTTTTTCTAGTCAAATCACTCCTTTTTATGATGTGATTAATGATTTAAAAAAATATTTATTTAGTTTGAAATTGTTACTTTACTAATTAGTTATTTATATTTGTTTGTTTACTTAGGAAATTAGCGTATTAATTTTTTTTAAATCCATTTCTAGCTTAAGTTTACATCATAAACAACCTGTTAGTTATATATCAACCTAATCTGTAGTTTGAGTTGAGCGCTGATATTATCAGTCAGTCACGGTTCTCTTTTGTGTATACAGATTCAAGCTAGGTCAGATAGAGCGCCATTCAAGTCAGTGGTCTACAATATAGGATAGAGCCGTACAAACGGGTGGCCACACTCGGTATTGCTCAATTTGATGACAATCGTAAAACGTTAACGCTGCTATAAAACGTAGCACTATATCTTTTATTCTTTTATCTAATACTTGGATAAAGGTGGTTATTGCGGGTTGAAAATGTGTTGTGTGGTCTTTTCTACGAATAATACGACTTAAGCTTTTACCAGATGTGTCTCGTTGTTAAAGTGACGTCTTATATAAGGATCATCAAAGACTCGAGTAATTATTAGAGCTATTCTAAGACAGATTGAGCTGAAGTATTATGTCCTTTATTGGCAAAAAAGATGGCCAGAAGTTTGTGGTGTGAAATTACGACTATAACATTTTTACAGCTGAACATATTTTTTTGTATTTGGCTTTTATGGTTATGTTACTACGGCTCTCTTGGTGAGTGCCTGTAGTACATGTTTCACTATGAACATATAGATGATTGCAGATAAAAAAACGTCCAATACTTTTATCGAAAGATGTAAATCGTAAATGGTCCTTTCTAGAAACTTTGGACCGAGAGTTTATTTAGTATAGAGGCAAGTTCGTCCTTACGGAGTCAACTAGAAAGATCGAAAGGTCGTCCATCTTTCACAACGACCTTTAAGGCCAACGTGCAAAAACGTCACGTGGCAATTGACTGAATCGAAACTTTCCACGTTCAAACTGTGTAAAGGAAGAACGGTTTATATCAAATTAAAAATAAAAATGATTTAGTATAATCACATGTTATTTATAATATTCGTGACGCTGAGGTAAGTATCGAGGTTAAGCAGCAGCGCCATGTCTGTCAGTCTTTATTGACGCATAATCATTTTCCAAAAATGTCTCGCACTTAATTATGGAAGTACCATCCGTCTGATTTTTGTGATAACGTCTTATAAATCGATGACCGGCTGCACGCATGAAAAACTGTCACGTTATTGACTGATTTCGAAGCAACGCACATGGCGATTGCAGCGACATGCGCTACAATTGAAACTAAAGCTGTCACAAGCATGTTATTACAATGCCATCAACGTTTTCTTATAACGTTATTACGTAAAATTATCGTCTGTAAACCGACTTTACAGACAACCATTTTTTATCAAAAGGCACATTTCGCAAATACCTTTTATTTTATCCTAATTCGCAGTCCCTCGTGTTGATTTAATTTTACCAACTTGTTATTAAAACGGTTTAAATTAAAGAATAATAACTTTAGCGCCCTACCACAATAGAGGTCGTAGTTTTCCTCAGTCAGGGAAGGTGAACATTTCTTGATAAAGTGCCAATTTTATTGAAATATTGAGAGCATGATGTGCCCGATGTGACGTAATCAACCCCTACCCCTGTCGTTCGAGCTACTGACAATTGACTGGTGTTGAATGAAATAAATACCCCCTCCCCATTCCGTCGTAAGCAGATTCTTTTAGAACAGAGAACGCGAAGAGGCGCCATCAAATGAAGTTTTTGCCCTGCCTCTTAACGTGTTCTTAAGTCACAACTCCACGCTTGATAATTATCTGCCTGATCTGTGTTTCGATGGCCCTACCTTCGCCCGCCCTTAAGGCCGGCACAGTGTGACCAAACTATGTCAACGCGTGTTATCTATGCCCGCGTGGCACAGGCTCACCATCACTATCGTAGGTGACAGGCATCAATGCAATAATAATTTAAGGCCACTACATGTCTATTAAACGTGCTGATTATAGCAAAACTATCTTTAACTTTAACTATCATAATGGAAAGTCGTTGGTAGCGGTTAGATGTTTTTAAGACGCAACATAAAAGGTGAATGTGAGAGTTACGCCACTCTCTATCTATATCATCCTTTCGATGTTTCGTTCAGTGAAAGGGCTTTTACAGCTGATCAACAGTAAACATGTTCTGTTTTAGAATAAACCAGTAATCGTGGCAATGTGCCAACTTCTGCAAATACCTACGTAGATGTATGCTAGTTAGTGGTATTATAATTTAAGTGCCGTAACAGTTGTATACAACGCGTTTGGTAGGTATATTGGTGGCAGCAATGGCACTGACTTATCTTACAGAACTTGTAACAAACGTAGCATTATTGTCTAAACAACGTTGTATGTGACATACACCTAACCGCTGATGGTATGTACGACGCCACCTTTTCGGATTAATAATACTTAATTATATTTACCTCGGGACTGTTTATTGGCACGAGATCAAAAATGTTTTTATATTTTCTTATGGTATGACATTAAACGTAACATGACAAGAGTATATTACAGTAACTCTTCTTTGAGGCCTGGGAGTAATACTTTGTTTATTTATGTTTATAACTAGCAATGTAGGATTGTTGATCCCACATTACTAGCAATCCTATTAAACCCTCCAGCAAAGCTCAATGACTTGTGTTTGGAGTGGGTTCACGTCGGTAGTATAATGGGTAGGATACGAACCCGCGACCTCACTATTGCGACTCCGATGTCTTAGCCATTAGGCTAATGCCGCTTATATACTTATATATCATCGTGATATTCTGTAAAGTATCCATTATTCGTATGATACAGTGCGGTTTACTCACAAAAGATCTAAACAATGGTTTACTCTATTTATTTGTGTTATGTAGGTTCGTGTTGGGTTATTATAAACTTATAAACACAAGAATAGGTGCTGTCAAACAATGAAAACCGGCCATGTGCGAGACGAATCACGCGCAAAGATCAGTCGGGAGCATTAAACGTGACCTAAAAGAAGCACATTTCGACATTATTCCTCTACAAGTTCCAGTTTCACCAAGTTCAAAGTTTTCAAAGCTGTTGAACTTATAAAACCGTAGTTGTGCAACTTAACATTTTTTGTAGGTAGATATAGAAATGTCCTAAACCATTTGAATGTTCTTCTACACTTTCCAGACGTCATAACTTTCCACAACTACAAAGGTTTACGTAGTCGATTTACTACAATTTTATACCATGTTGACATAAACACAATGTCGAGTAACATGTCACTATGTCGCCTAACAAAGTTTTATAATGAATAACTACGTGTCTAATCTAATTCACGAGGCCTTTGTCACACAAAATCTCATTTCTATGTAATACAAAAGAAATTCTAAGCAATAAATGGCATAAAATGTACGAGGTATTCATGTTGTTATACAAACTTATGCCAACGGCTTTGAATTCTAATCGCGTAGACTTGGATTATGGATACCCACACGCGTGTGTGCCTTTGTTTTAATTCATAAAACCTATGGTTTATATATCTATATTTAAATGGTGTATATTTCGAATGCCCAATATTAATTAGAATCATTTACTTTAGGAAAGTCAGTAACGTTTTTAACATCTGATACATCGTAAAATTAATTAGAACTGGCAAATATGATATTGCTAGTAATCATGTTCGACAGTAATATTTTTCTACTAAATATTTTATGAACTGGAACGAATTAATTGCTGGTACATTTTACTTGGTATTGAATCAATATTAAGACATAATTATTACGAAAGGTGGAGGCACACAAATATCACATATTTGCTTATTTACCAGTAATTAAAATACATCTACTTGGTGGTATCATTTCGGACCCACGCTACCACCAGTGGTATCGGCGGTGGTAGCGTGGGTCCGAAATGTAAAACTCTAATACTACGTAGCTATAGGAGCGATAGTGAACATTTTAACCGATACAATCAATTCCCAAATTGGTCAATTCATTTTCATTACAGTAGTAATTTGCAGGATTTATCTTGTTTAAAATTTAAAGGTCATGCATGTGTTTAACATACAGATGTATAACCTTCATTAATGCAACTAGTTACTAAATATGTAGGCGTATCCTGTCATAAATTATAATCTAAACATGACTAGCACAAATATTACAATTTATATAGCTGTTTGTAATCCCAAGCGACATTATACTCCCTTCGTAATCCTTTCACCCTGTCAACGTAGTCTCATAAAATATCTAAACCTTTTTAATATACTCGCCGACGAAAGACCTCTGTAATATACTAAAAAGGTGAAAATAACGTTGAGCAAATATTCAAGTTATTTGCGAGCTAGGGAAATTTACATTATGAAAATCTCCAGACGCGAGAAACTTCGTGAGTAAACGTAATTTTGATGAAGCGAATAAGTTTAACCCTGTAACTCTACAAAAAGCGAGAAGCTAAATTAAAACAAAAAATGCTTTCATTATATAAATTGCAGTTTGTGTAGGTACCTACTCATTTTGATAATTCGTGCCTAACTAGTTTCTTATATACATTTGAGTGTACATCATTATTATTTGTCCTTTGAGAGGAATGGTTCTTCTGCCTTTTTAATAAGTATACAACAAAATCTAGACTGTCATAAGCAGATAATACGATTATTGTAATTGTTTCAAGCCTGACTTACTGATATAATCCTAAAAGTTAAAAGAATCCTCTATTAATAATTTCTCAACTAGCAATTGAAACCTAAAGAATGTTCATTCATAATGTGGTGTGGCTTATATTGGTTATTTGGCCGCCAACCTTTGCACCAACATCGTATTGACGTCATAATGATTTGGTTCAGTCAGCTGACTTTACGCTCGTTGAACAGATTGTTTAGGAAATAATTATTCACGTTTCTAAAGTTAAAAAGATATAGAAGGTTTTAGTTGTAGAGTTATGCCTAACTAGTACATGTTTGAATGTATACCACACGCTTCAAATTGAACTAACTGTGTACTGTGTGTATAGAACAAATTTTGTTTATAACCCTACCCTACCTTACAAATTTAGGTATAACACAATTAGGTTCAATTAAGCCGATAACTAACAAAATTGTGAATATAATTCCACGCTTTCTTACATTTTAGTTTTAGTTAAATGCCAGACCAGGTGGCCAGTTTCTCGGCTTCATTTTATTTGTCAAGTAGCTGTATACTTTACACTATAGGTACAAATATAGTTATGTAACCCAAAAGCCTTGAATGGTTGGTCCATCAATAAAGAACAGGATGCCAAAATTAGAACACAAAGAACGTGGAGATAACAACCATTTTCCTTTACTTCGATAGCATTAGGTATGACTGGACGGTATCAGACAGACAGATTTTTCATAAGACCGCTGAATCATTCCGGGTGAGTCATTTGTATATTCGTAGATACACGGGGAATCCAGGAAATAATGCTATCTTAAACTGCTTGTGATACCTACTCAATATGATATCAGAAAATTCGACATAAGGCCTACTTTTAATCAATATCAAGACGATGTTGCCTTGACTGAAATTGGGTATACCTCATGTGTACGCGTCATAAACGGTGTAGATACTATAATATATTATCTTAAGATATAAGATAAAATATCGCTCATCGTAAATTTTGTATCAACCATCAAAAACGACTGGACAGTATCTAAGATATCAAGTAATATGGAAATTTTATGGTAAAATGCCAAGCGATGTTAAGATTATTATCTTAACATGAGAAATAATATTGTAACAGGCAAGCCTTTGAAAGAATGTTACAATCTCGCCTGTTACAGATCTAAAGTTATATCACATACCTATGGTTAAATTAGAATAATATCTCCGCTCTATATCCAGCTCCAGATATCTTAACTTATAGCATCTTAGTCGTCGACGCGACGCCCTTAATTATGTCATCAATGTATATTGTTACTATGTGTCATCGGTTGCGAGGTTAGAGATACGTGTGTAATCTCAATCTCTTTTATCTCCTAAGTGGGCACTCAGACAGTAACCTATCCACAAAATTGAGATGACCAAGACGTATATTTCTATAACGGAGTACAAAGAAACTATAGTCCTATTTGTAGAAATATCTGCTGACACTCTCACTATTATTTCTGTATGATTAATGATTATTGACTCACAATACCATAGTGCGTGACCTATCTTTTTCAAAGAAAAAATATAAGCAACAAACAAACTTGGTAATTTGAGCGGCCTGATTCTATTAAAACCCATATAGAATCATGTTTGTACAATTACACAATATTGTTAATTACAAAGCTTAAAGAGTATATAAATTGTCAACGCATACCAACACGGGTCGAGACTAATTTAGTGCATACCAGGCTTAATACCGTATACGATTTTATTAAATTAAAACTGTTTCATGTTAAAGGTCAGAGCCTTAATCTATTTTATTAATATTGTAGCGTACTGAACAAATTGCATTAAATAAATTGACTGTACCGAGGTTTCTGGCGCCGAATATACAGAAAAGATACAAGGCTAGAACGAAGTAGAGACAGTACCTACAACGCTACGTAGTCGCAACATTTCAAAATATTTAGAAAAAATGACACGTTCTAATTGAGTGGTCTAAACCCTCATGCACCTAGCTGCCTGCCGTGCGCTTATGCCCCACTACTTTCGATGTTCTTTCAAAACCCTGCCTCCTCTATACAGGGTGTCCCAAAAGTATACCATACGGAGGCAAAGTACCTTAAAAATTGTAGATAGAAGACTTCATTTTGATATTAAAAATAATTCGAAATTTAAATAATCGCCTGTCTATCTGGACCGGGAATCGAACCCGCAAAATATGAAAAAAGAAGCACCCAGTGTTTTTACGATACGGATCGAAAGGATCACTCATTAGGATTATTTTTTTCTAAATAACATAGTATCTTAAATGGAAGGAAAGCCATTAAATTGGACATTTATGTTAAAATAATTACACCGAACTGCAACTTACAAAAAATTGAACTTGAGAAATGCTTGGCATACTTCTGGGACACTCTGTATATTACACGCGACGTCCTTACGTTTTGTATGAGAGTTCATATAAAGGGCGTTCCCACGCTCTGTCCTCGCCTTAGGCTTTATCTTTTCAGTCTGGTCTGCGCCTTAGATTCTAAGTACAAGAGACATAATTCTATGTCAATTTTAGGGTTCCGAAGCCAAAATAGCTACACGGAACCCTTATAGTTTTGCCATGTCCGTCCGTCCGTCTGTCTGTCCCCAGGTGTGCTCTTAGTACTAGAAAGTTGTAATTTGGCATGGATTTACATATTAGTTACACCAACAGAGTGCTAGAAAAAGAAGAATAGAATCTTTTTTTCCCTTCCCTTTCTTTTTCACCTACCTAGTAGTTGGAAGAGGTCTTTTGAAAATATTTAGGGGTTGTAAACATCACTTTTTGATTTAGGGATCCGTTTGTGAAATATTAAGAAAACAAATTTTTGTTTAGGATCATGTGTCCTCTCTCCCCTGCCAACTAAGTGTTTATGCATAGAGATGTAAAAAAAATAAAGTAGCAGCTAAGTAGGCTTTTCAAGTGAGAAGTAAAACTCAAAAAATTCCAGGAAGTCTCTCGTTTTGAGCGCCGAGATGTCATGGTGAAGCAGTAACTCGCGGAGGCCGGTGTTCGGTCCCTCATTGCTCATTGCAGACAAAACTTCCACTGACCTCTTTCCAAAGACCAAAAACCAAAGCAATATTAAAGCCGAATGGTATACCATTCGGCACATTTCTCAAAATAATTACAAATGGCCAGTGCCTTAAACATAAAAACTTTTTTTCGTAAATCTTTCTGAGTGGCCCAGCTGGTATTGTGTTCCCAATTACGCCGTTTCAAATTTAAACGTTAATGTAAAAAATCAATCGAAAAAAAAATTTGGTCATAATATTTACTGCTCAGTAATGTATGTATCTATCGTTATATTGTTATGGTGCAATTGCAACGCACATACCTAGTAGTCAAGGTCGTGGTATGTTTTATCACTGATAGATTACCATTTACAATCCTACCATTTCACCAGCGCCGCAGCGTTAATGTTAATGCGTTAATGGGATTCAGACCTTTTCAGCAGTGATAATATTATATTTCAAATATGATAGCAAACAAAAAACAATTTGCTTCAATACTAACTAAATGAAATAATGGCAAAAAATAGCGTATCATGAATAATTCGTATATGTTTCAGCGATCCCTAGTTTAGATAATAGATATTTACGTGTGTGAAATACGTCGTGTATGTTAATTAGGTTTACACACTTATAGTGGAGTACTATTTTAGCGCCTTTATTTTTTTGATATTTCTGTTGGTGTAATACGGAAAAGCGAACCTAAGTTATTATCTTTACTAAACACTAATATTATAAAGCTGAAGAGTTTGTTTGTTGGAACGCGATAATCTCAGGAACTACTAGGTCGAATTGAAAAATTATTTTACTGTTGCATAGGTTTATCGAGGCTATGTAACATCACGCTACGGCCAATAAGAGCGGAACAGCAATGAAAAATGTAGCAAAAACGGGGAAAATTTACACAGATGAAGTTGCGCGAGTCAGCTAGTATTTACTTTGCCTAAGTATAAGTATATTTGTTTTGATTTAAGTATGAAAAGTATGTACTTACCTAAAATGCAATTACGTGCAGTATTTCTTAAAGATAAAAAGCTATGGTACATTGGTATTGTTATATCGATGATATATTGGTAGTTGAAATCTTATCGGTTCACCATTTATTACAAGATAGGTAGCAAGTTATGGAGTCCCTGTGCTGTACAGCTGTCGGTTCTGTAGCGCATCATGTTTGTCGAAGCTCGTGTCGATTGCTTTTTCACGACTATGATAAAAAGATGCGCTTCCCTGGTGCGCCGGGTGCGGGCCAGCTCCAACAGTGTTCTGAGGTGCATTGCGAGCATACTCGACATACACTGCTGCCAGACATCCACCTAGGTGATGCAAGTGGCAGTGCTTCACATATAAATAATAATTATTTGTTATTAGGTTATGGGCTTAGAATAGGAACATTAACATAGGAATAAGAAATATTGTTACTAACACATTGAGTCATGTTACTTGTAAATAAAAAAATACTGACAACAAAAACTAACCTATATCAACCAATTAAGAGTTTCCGAAACTATGCTTTGTTTTTGTCTGTTTGTTTGTGTGGGGTTGACGCAAAACTCCGTGAACAAATGCTATTTTGATTTTTTCCATATTAGTGTTTATATAATAAATATGGATTTCAATCCCAGTATAGTATTTGTAAACAATACTTGTGTTTAACTGACGATGTCGGCTATTTACTTGATGATTTTATTGACAAAACTTGAATCATATTTTTTTTAATGTGTCTAGGATTCTAATAAAAAATCCATGCAACTAGAACTGAAAGCCTTATCAAACAAGCTTTATATTAATAACACATCTACTTCTCAGGGAATGATCTAATTATCATTATTATACTAGTCTTCTGATGGATTATTCAAATGAAGGGTATCAGGATCCGTTTAATCTAATATTATCAACTCAGCTGTTTAATCAATAAACAATTTAGTGCTTATCGATCTTTTGGTTTAGTAAACACACCGAACATAATGCTCCTTTCCTAACCTTTACTTTTTAGGGTTCCGTACCTATAAAAGAAAAAAACGGAACTCTTATACAATCACTTTGTTGTCCGTCCGACTGTCTCTCAAGACCCTCTATCTCGGGAAAGCTTTCAGGTACTTGTTGAACTTAAAACCCTTTACTCAGGTCTACAGTCCCTTGAAGCTGTGAAAAATCCAACTAAGTTAATGTAAAAAAATAAACGGTCGTTTATTTTAAAAATTGCGAGACTCGATTCGCGAACTATTTATATTAAGTACCTACAAATTTGTACGGAACCCTCGGAGGGCGAGTCTGACTCGCACTTGTCCGTTTTTTTATAATATGGGAAAGAGAAAGGAATTAACAAAACCACCTTTGACACACTTTTAGGCCAGATTAGCGCCTATAATAAAGCACGAGAACTAAGGTTTATTTATTAAATAACAATAAGTAGAGGAATTCATATCAACCCTTATGATGGCCCACTGCTGGGCACGGGTCTCCCCAGTAGAACCTACTGGTATGTAGATCCTGGGGGTAATTGCCATAATCGCCACGCTTGGCGAGCGGGTTGGCGATCGCAGTAAGGCTTTAAGTACGCAGAGGACGCTGCTGCCCGTCCTCCGGGGTGAAATCCCTTAGTCGCCTTGACGACACCCACGGGAAGAGATGGGGTGGTACTATTCTTAAGCCGGTACCACACGGCATAGTAGCATAGTAGAGGAATGCCGGACAGAAAAGGTTTTCATTCGTTGTCGCAAAGTAAATATAAATATGGAACGTACAAATACACGATATTTATATTGTGGACGGCACATATGCAAATGTTCACACGATTATGCAAAACATTGAAAATAGAATGATGCGATTGCGTTGTTTGTTCGCATTTACATTTTTATCAATCAGTTGGTTTGTTATTGATGTCACAAATATAGTACTTTTCTATTGCTTTCTGAAAGTGGTTAATCACAAACTATGTTACATTTACACGTAAAGTTCCGTTTTACTTACGGCCAAAATGTATGTCTAAATTTATTTCCTGATTTTTGATCAATTTTGGGGGTTTTGTAGCCAAAATGGCAAAAACTCCTTATAGTTTCGTCATGTCCGTTCGTATGTCACAGGCATTTTACTCAAAAACTACTCAATAAATATTGATGAAATATGGTGAAAAGATGTCTTGTAGTAGCCGCTACTCGGTTTGATAGATATAATAATAAAAATAAATATTTTTAGGGGGCACTTCATACATGTGACACGGAAGCTGATTTTTTTTAAATTTCAACGTTTGTCACATCATTCGACAGGTCTTTTAAAAATATTTTAAGTTTTCTAATAAACTTTTTTGATTAAGTAAATATTTTTGGTAATAATCGCCCAAAAATCAAAAAAGCTAGCAAATACTTTAAACTTAAATTATTACGGACATGAACGGATATACCGTCATTGAGTTATTGCCGAAAAACTGCGTTTCTCAATAAAAGGTCGTTAATACCGTGAACATACGCTCTTCTGCTGGTACAATTATTCAAATTGGATTTTTTTATTACGGCAACGGCTCTGGAACCCTACACTGAGCATGGTCCAAAATGCTCTTGCCCGGTTTTTATTATCAACTAGCTGTCAAGCGCAACTTCGTATGCATAAATTTTCCCCGTTTTTGTAACATTTCTCATCGCTGCTCCGCTCCTTTAAGTCGCAGCGTGATGTTATATAGCCTATAGCCGGCCTCGAGAAATGGGCTATCCAACAAAAAAGATTTTTTCAAATCGGACCAGTAGTTCCTGAGATTAGCGCGTTTAAACAAACAAACAAACTCTTCCTCTTTATAATATTAGTATAGATATCACGAATTTGTGTCGCATGGATCCTGTTAGAATTTCACGAGGGCTTAGCTACAAGCATTAGATTGTACGCTGACAGCAACAAGAATTTGTCCAGACAACATAATCTATTACACACAATTTTTATCAAATAGATACACAGGGCGTTACGCTCAATCGTGACGTAATACGAAAACTGTATACTTATCAGCATTACGCTTTGATCCCTTTAATACTGCACGGTTTTAACCCACGATAAAATGGCGTACGTATAATGAACTGATTGTAATATATATGAATTTGTTTACAGGTTCATAATGCCTCTGGCTGCGTGAATATTCCATTCAATGTATTTTTCCGAGATAAAATTAGCTTTCATATCTTTTGAACAAAATAGACAAGAATAGTATTTTTTAATAAATGTTTAGCTTCGCAAGTTCACAACCTTCTTATTCTAAAACCGTATCTCTCTGTTAGGTAATTGCAAAACTTATTATTATTAAGGACTAGCTGTTGCCAGCTACAAAAAAAAACACATCCAATCTGGGCATTTTTTTCCTATGTGTTATTTCAGACTGTAATCTATCTTTGTACGAAAATTCATCCAGATCCATTGTGATTGAATAACTAACAACCATCCATCCAACCAAACTATTGCATTTATAATATAAGTTTATATTAAAGGGCTCTGTTAGCCAGTTGTTTTATATACGTAGATATCTAACGTACATAGGTAAGTGCTTTAGAAGTCCTTTAAATAACTAACTGGCTAACAAAGCCCATTAATTCTTATCTTAACTTACTCCTGCACATCCGGCTCCTTCCTTTTCTTTATCCAACACTAACAATCTAAAGAGAATCCTCCCTTTTCTTTACACTAGGAACAAATAAACAGGAAAAGGCAGTCAGACGACACCCGACGGATGTATTTATCTCTGTTAGAGGGGTTCCACATCCTCACAATTAATGGAGTCCTCTAGGTAGATAAATGGATTATAATCTGTGTCGTTTTAAATCAATCGAGAACAGAATGCCGATTTCAAACTACTCCATAATAATTGTGTAGGTACCGTTTTAAAAGAATAGAAATCAATAAAGTTTTGGCAGAAAATTGCTAAAGTAATTTACAGTATTTCTTCTTAGAGGTATTTAAAAAAAATGTAATAATTTTAGCCTCTCAATAGCAATTCACTAGCTCACAATTTACGTGCGTCCGTCGTGGGCTTTTCAATATTTCGTACTGCCGTAAATTTAAATCCCGTGTAGAATTAAAATTCACGGCAGATGTACGGAAAAAAGATCAAATAATATATCCATAATCGCCACCTCCACATTTACTTATTCATACCAGGCCGCCTGTCACTAACTTGCCTGAAGAGATTACTTTGTAGATAGCTACATCATCCGCGTTGATTAACGTCCACAATCCTCGGTATTGTGCGTTAACCGAATCCGAAAATAAATTGTCAGATGACATGGGTCCCATGTCATGTGAAGCTTGTCACCACAACCCGCGAATTTATCTGTCTGAAGACCCTAGAGAAATACGGGACCCATTTTAAAGGGTTGGGTTAATGTCAAGTGACCCTTACTTGACTTTCAACCTAGAGGTTGAGGTTATGAAATTAATTGAAAATGAGTTAAGGTTATAAAGGTTCTTGATATTTGGGGTCGTATAAGTTTTGGTAAATCAAGAGTAACGTGAATATTTTCCATTTTATGGTGAATTTTTAGTCTTACTTGTGCTGTACCGTATTCTCTGACTAAACAACAACTCTGTGTCAACATTAGAGACATTAGCCAGATGCGTCAAGAATCCTAAGGGACAAGAGTTATTGGAATTATGCTCGACTACGGTTTCAATAGCCTCTGTGGCGCAGTGGGAGTGTGTCCGAGTGCTACGCAAGAGGTCGTAGGTTCGATTCCCACACGGGACACCACTTTGTGTGATCCACAAATTGTTGTTCCGAGTCATACATACAAATCACGGATACAAAGTACACCCAACTTTGTGGCCGTGATTTGTATGTTTTGTAAAGTCCCCCGCGACACAGGGCTTGTAACCTACTGCGGGAGTCGTTTTTTGAAAAAAAAAGCATGGCCATTCTATTTTTCCTATTTTTTTCGTCTAATTTTTGACTTAATTACATCGGCTGCGGTCTATAAAACAACCATGTATGCAATAAAGTATTAGATTAAGTTTTCAAACAGCGGGATAGCAAAACTACCTAAGATCTAGGCTTCTACGTGTTTATTACTAACTGATTGAATTGAACGCTTTGATGTTTTTTTTATTGTTTTACATACTTTATTTATTACTGCTTCGCTATTGTTAACATGCATCTGCGATTTCAAGTATTGTACATAATGAACATAGTGATTTATTAATAGGTAGTTTGCTGTTTACAAAAGAAATTCAATTGAATGGAAATCCGCTTAGTCAACATTATGGGCGTCGAGTTACTCAGTACATATTAAAACAGTTGCCGATTAGTCGTTTGTGTAATCATATTAGAAGCGGATACATCATTTTATTTAGACTAGGGGTCGGATAATCTAAACATACTGTGCTAAACGCGACAATAGTTTTCTTTTTAAATTTATAACCATAGGTTAACTAACTCTTTGACAAGAGAACCCTTTTTAAAGAGTAAGATTTCATAGCATATTTGGCTTTTTTTGTATTGTAATTTAAACGTCAATTTGTATTTAAATTTAAAAATGTATTTGTAATACAATATTAGATTTGTGCACTTATAAACTTTAACTATGGAATTCAAAGATTTTGCTTCACGTAATTAATATGTAGGTACTGGGAAATGGGGTTCATCCAGATTTGAAAAGAAAAACTCGAATACTCAAACGTCACTATTTTACTTTTTGATACTTTTGAGCTCGACTCGAAAGTTAAGTATCATTAGAGTATTCAGGACAGAGTATATTAATACAAAAACTAAAATGTAAGAAAAGCGAAAATTGTATATACAGTCCACGAAAACAAACTGTTTCCCACCTACTGTTCTACTTTTTTAAAGGAATCTGCTTTTATATAACAATATTTATGATATCTATTTTATTTCGGTACTCCATTTGTATAAATAGTCTATTTTGGTTTATCTCTGGTATTTCCGTGTCCAGATACATTTCAAGTACTCACTGTATACGTCACTATCAATGAGAATTATTGTAACAGTTACTGGCTAAAATTATTGTTACAAACTTCATATATTCTACTTTTAACGGTTAATTTTACAACGTAAATACATTTCTATCCTGTACTTTGCAATATTTTAATAACTACAAAAAGGAGATTCTCACGACAACACGAAATTCTTTCAATATTAAATATTCAGCACCGTCAAGTTGGAGTCTAATAATGGCATCTCAAGGATATTGACGGATACGCAAACACACGTCATATTTATTAACCCCTCCTTTTGCGTCGGAGGTTAGTTAGGTATTTAACTAGCTGACCCGCGCAACTTTTCCCGTTTGTGCAACATTTTTCGTTGCTGCTCCCTGCTCCTATGGGTCGTAGCGTGATGTTATATAGCCTATAGCCTGCCACGATAATCGGGTAACTGTAAAATGTTTTACAATTTGAATCAGTAGTTCCTGAGGTTAAGTTCAAACAAACTATTTAGCTTTATAATATTAATTTTATTTCTTTTTAACGCCATGACTGAGTATCTATAGAACAGTCAGTCATACGTACCATTGGCGTACCTAGGATCACTTTTCTTGGCGGGGGGATGGGGGGTTTGTGGTGTGGTGACCATATGACACCAGCTAAATGTGGACTATTTACCCACTTTTTACGATTTCGGGCGGGGGGGGGGTGTCAACTTTCAAATCCGCTCTCGTGAGTAAGCACATAATACCCTACCTATTTAATTTACTTACAAAATACTCGTATACCATCAACTTATTCAAGTTCAAAGTTATTATCGCTATTAATCCTTCATAATCATAACACACGAGCTGTCAAAATAACTTTCAAATAACTCCAAACTGAGCTAGAAGTTAGCGCCTTAACAGTATGAGACTGTTAACGTACCAGACAGAGCGGAATTAAACTCCTTGATTGAATTTCAAATCTCATTAAGACGTAGCTTGAGTATGTTAATTTATTTGGTAGACTTGTAATGCGAAGTTGAAGTGAGAATCTCGAACATAAGTTAATTAAGATATAGACCCGAGACCATAATATTAGAAATATAAATACCGTTTTAAATAAAACCTTATTTGGAACCAGGCATAGTTCACGGCTTTCAAGCTGTGTTGTGTTACATCATTTCGTCACTCACTACTGCTCACATTTGTGAAAAGTTTTCCCTCACAAATTTAAGCAATAGTGATATTGAGGATGGCTATTTGGCTTTCCCATTGGCCCGTATCCTCTTTCAAAGAGGAGACCTCTGTATGCAGTGGAAACATTAATGATTATGTTATTTATGTATTTCTTAAGTTGTTTGTTTTTCAGTGTGATGTTTCAAGTATAAAACAAACAGATAGAAAACATACTACTAACCAATAAATTTAACTTTTTATAGTTACTGTGACTATCGCAATAGGTAGCTATTGTTATTTAGGAGTCCCCTCAACACTCATTGTCTATAGAATATTTATTAGCAAGTAATTATATTTCATAACTACAGAATACGTAACAAAAGATATAACATTACAAGAACCTCTTGACAAAGACTAGGACACTGGTCTAGGTATGATGAATGCAAATTATGCATAAACAATTACTATTGTTACTTACTTTAATAAATAGTCGTAAACTTTTATTGTAAACAACTTAAGTTGCTGTACTTGAGTACGGTGGGAAATGCAATTATTTGAAATGCATAATTGAAAATTATATTACGATGATAAAAACAGGAGACAATTTTTCTTAAATTAATGTCCCGCGACACGTGACACTTAAAGTTTATTTTCAAAACGGCTAACTGAGATCGATTATAGAAGAGTTTTATCCATTCATCAAGACTTAATTAAAAAGATTTGTAATATAATTACATCGTACATGCCAGATAATCATTAGCTTTTGTAGCCGAAACTAGACTAGTTATTTCCTGTTTAACAACCTTCATTGAGAGACTTGATTTAAATAATCCAATTATAACTAACTGTTATAGCAGTACATACTGCTATTAAATAATACGCATACATATTATTATTATGTCAATGACAATATATTAAAGTGGTTATTCAAAATTTTATGCCCAACTGTCATGCCATTTGGCAATTCAGAATAATGCTGTCTAGGTTCTACATCCGACGATAGCAGTTATTAAATAATAGAAAGACTAAAGTTTCATACAAATTCGTTTCCGCTGTTTTTAATGTAATCGGTCATCATCAGTACTAAGCGTTCATTATTAACCAACAAAAAAAGATAGGATTTAGTGCAACGTGAATGGATGAAAAGATTGGAGGGGAGATTTGATCCAAAATGGAAATACATAAGTAGTACTACTATATAAAGATAGGAAGATGACATTCAATAGCATGCAGCTATATACGTGCTTCTTAATCCTGTAGAATGTTACTCTTAACATGCATTAGTAACACTAGCCGCTGTAGTCAACCACTTATTTCAAAGCACATCTTATATTAGGTATTCTTAGAAAAATCTCCCATACAGTAAGTACCTACCATCTCGATTTGTGGTACGAACGCGAACGTGCTCAAAAGGCTAACATTGACATCTGTCGAAGGCGATGACAACAGTACCTTTTGTGTTTCGTGTGAATGACCTGTCAGTTGTACGAATACAGTAACGTGAATGTGCCATCATATGTGTAGTTTCACTATTATCACCTAAAAGTAGGAAACTAATTTGCAAACCAGTAGAATAATACAAAGTTTGGCAAAATTTCTGATGCGACACTTTCTGTTCGGCTGTTCGGTTCCTCCACAGCCACGTGAAAAAGGCAGTTCGTTCATTGATATTTGTAGGCCTTTTGCGCTACTGCATAAACTTTATTGTCAGATGACTTCCTTTCCTTCAAGAACAACAAAGCACGTCAAATTGCTGTAAAAAAGAACTAGAAAGTAATTTAGCGCAGTGATTGATTGCGTTACGCCGAATGCCTAACAAACATAAAAAGGTCATCGGTCTGCATTTTACAAAACACTGTACATATTATTAGATTTATAAAATTACAAAAGTATATGCGATATTTCATAATCTGAATATGAAGTAGTAATGACATCATGCAACAAAAGAAACACAACATTAGCATTGACACAATTATACACAACACAGCAGTGACAATAATAACGGATATTGTAAGTAAAAGTCCTTGCACTATTGCTAGGCTGTTAGAGGCCAACCACCTTCGATTGCACCTCACATATCACATGAGTTTCTATGATTCATTTTATCTTTTGAGTAACTAGATCAAATAGCAAGTTTTATAAGTGAAACAAAACTATAACTATAACTATAATTCAGAAAACCCTACATGTTTAAGTGCAGTATGATGGTTTCTAGCTTAATTCTAGATTAGGAGAACAGATTCAAATTTCACAGCCCATCATTGTCAAGAAGCATGTGATGTCTGCTGAAGTCGATTTAATCCTTGAGTGAATACATCTAATAGGGAAGTAGAAGATTAGACGCTCCAGTAAAATGATGGCAGTGCAGACCGTAATAAGGAAAGCGGGATAACGAGTGATAAGGAGTTAGAGCTCCTACACACTGGCATTATTTGACACAGGCCGGATGAATGTTCGGGAAAAAAGCCGTTCGGCGCGACAACGGACCGGCATAAATCGGCATAGCCAGGCGGTAAAATCGAATGGTGATGGAATTGAATCGAAATGTAGTGCCGATAGCCGTAGTAGTTGCTTCGGGTCGGCTATGTTCGATTCGGCAAATACTCCCGAACCGAATATACCGACCTGCTTATGTGTGAAGCAACCCTTACAACGTCTTCTATTACACCACTTGTATTATGACATATGCCTTTCATCCACCATACTAAAATGTACTTGCTTTATAGCTTTTAAAGTGAAGACTGACCTAACCATTGAATATTTTATCTCGTGTTCTAGATTTCATGTCAGGCGTTCTAAAAATAGTCACTGGATTTATTCTCGTGCAGATCAATAATACAAACACGTCGTTGTGAGTACATTTACTGAACTGTAAACCTTTCTGCTATAGCAACGCTTGAAAAGCTTTAAACTTGTTATGAAATAAAAATTATATTAGGCACACAGCCGTATACTTAATGTATATTACTGCAATGGCTACTCAATAAATACCACACATAATCTAATCAGTAAATCTATTTCTGGCAAGTTGAGTATAATTTCCAAGAGTACTGCATATAGATATTCGTTTATTTCTAAATAGTATGTGCACGTAGAGAAACATACTAGTAGTGAGATTTCTTATTTGTCAGGTGATGACCTAGAGAACCGCCTATTAAAATCTTAAAGAAACGTATTTTCCACACAAGACAGGTGATATCATATAAAATGTAATCTTGTATCAGCATCCGGGCAACGTATGGAAAAGAATTTCCTTAACATCAGGTCTTAACTCAACCTGATAATTTAATAATATATGTCAGTAATTTTATGAGTAAAACGCCGGTACATGTGGCGAGTGCGGTCGCATTGGTGGTTTCTGCGATGATCGTAAAATAGAACTGATAAACTTACTACGGCCAAACGTCGCGAGGCGCCAATTTTGTTTACAAGAAAATACTGTATGTGTGTGCGGTTGTATGATGCCAGTGTTTTTCCTGCCGTCTTTTTTTTACTACGAAGATATTGCGAAATAATGAAAACAAATAATTCGGTGCGGCTTTTTCTTTTAAGCTTTTCTCAGACGATAGAGTAAACGAAAACATAACCTTTACTTTTCACTTGGCTGTAGTGGGGAGACACATAAAATGCGTGTTATGCACATATAAAAATAGGTATACATTAAGGTAATCTTCAGCTTTCTTACTAATCCTATTTCATTTCGTATATTTCCCTCTAGTCATACGAACGAGGTGTAATCATTGTTGAGTCATAATATTCTATTTTATAATACAACTGATAAGCGCTCCATGGAATCCGACGTAAATTAATTTTAATACAAGTTTTTATCATCTACTATCACAATGATTTATTACCAAAATAAACGTGGTTGAAAAAAATCTTGTAACAAAATCTCTTGATCTACATCTAACACTGCCCAACTTGTCTTATCGTTGTGTATGAGTTTGAACTACATTAATAGGTCAATTGTTTTAAATTTTTCCTAGAAGTAAAGATTTTTTTTTTCATACCCTGTTAAACAATTCCTTAATTCAGTAATAGTTATTATAGAAATTGAGTCCTCATTTGCTTTATATTTACACCAACTAGTGCTTCCAAGCTTCCAAATGTTTGCTGTTAAGGAACGAAACCGGAAAACACATTAAAAACTCCAAAAACAATCTTTCAATCAATTCCAGAGCAAGGCCGCGATGAATATTTTGTCGTCATCCTATCATCAATCACATTGATATTATGTTAAGGAAACAAATTATTAACCAAAGTTGAACCCAGTATTTTTTCACCCTAGAAGTGAAAATTTATCCCGTTACCCGCCCGCCTACACCGCAAGATCTCCACGCAGGCAGAACTAACAGACTACATACTTTAATCCCCATAGCGGGCAAAATTAACTTGTCATAGAAATTACATAGTTTCTACATTATCTAACAAATTAAAAATAGTTTTAAGCGGAATATTTTAAAACGCGCGTATATAGTTATAGTAATAAACCCAACATTATCTAATGGTAACAGTCTCTACATTCAATAAAGAAGACTAGACTAATACACACAAACAAGACGTGCCAAACACGGAAATGGTGAAAGAATCCAAGCACTCTTCTACGTGCAACAGCCTTATTTATAGCGTAGAAACATACTATATATATATTCCAACAGGGCAGGGTTCTCAGAGAGCGTGACCTATATTCCTTTAACGAGGCACTACACGGATTGAGGTCACCATTTATGAAATGCAACGTTACTTGAAAATCCTTTGGGAGGCACATAGACTAAATAAAACTAAAATGCTAATAAAGTGGACTTAAAAATAAATGTTAAGCGTAAAATAAGCAATGCAAAAATAGCAAAATGGATGTGAAATATTTGTAGTATTAGGCGACACTCGGCATATGTGAGTAATAATTTATACAAATTAAAAAATATGGCACGATGAAGTATTTTTTTGTAATAACCTACTGCGAAATTCCAGTGTTGAAGAACGGATTATTATATGCATGACAACCGACTAGTGGCAGGTCTATTGTCGTCGAGCTACATTACTTGTTCCCGTTCCCAACTATCCGTCCATTCCCTGGACTGAAAGGGACCTGGACAGTGAAGTTAATCAAATAGGACTTTAATCAAATGTAGATGAATAAAAGAATCATCTACGTATCTATTTAAATACAGTACAGAGCGTTGACTTCATTGAGACTAGCTGACTGTGAAAATCTGTAAAGGCCGTACGTCTACACAATAACTTGACCCACATTCGCTCAAAGTGAACGAACGCTCTCGCGTTTTCAAAGTTTTAAATGCTCTAGAGACAAATATAAACTGCAAATAGCTTTAGGAGACAAACACAAACAATATTTCACCTTGACGACGAAACTGTAAAATTAGGTACAATGAATTTAGATTTAGTTAAGTATAGAATATTGCGATCACGTATAAAATGAGACAACATGGAAATCGATTGGGATTCAATCTGGGTAAGAGACGGTGAAAATAAATGTTGTTTGGTAGTTACGTTAACATGTAGTTGGATAGATAACAAATCGTCTCTGAATTTCAGAAATAGACTAGATTGGTGTGGTGATATTACACTAAACAACTTTCGACCTTAGCGGCAAGATGGAAGTAATACAAAAAGGTATTTGATTCATATAACATAGATACTTCTTTTCTAAATTTAATTTCACCTAAATCTGAATAGAAAAACTCGTAATAGCTTCGTCTCACGTTATTCATCTCTAATAGCTTTTATACTTGTATGAGCTAAATGAATATTTACCTGTTCATCTCTCAACGTGTATAGCATAAAGAACTAAGGGATTATGCCAAACATATTAAGAGACTATAACATGTACCAAATGAATGAATAGCTCTGTTCGTATGCTGCCAAAAATTGACTGTGAATAGTAATCGGCTTACCAAGTATTCATGCTATGGCAATAATCTCTCAGAACATGAGTTATGAGTTAATGATCAGCTGGCAACAAATATTTAATTTTAGGAAAATGTCTATCATTCGCAGATTCCAACTTAATGAGAGTTAAGTTGGAATCTACACGTTGGCTAACCCACCCTTGTTCTTTATACATTATAGGACAGGTTAAAACAAATCAAATTAAAATAGCATGTATCTTTCCTCAAACTAGTTATAATTTTTCAAGAAGGTAAAGAACAATCAGCAGTTGAAAAACCCGTCTTCAAAATTTTACTAGAAAGTTTCTCGTAGAAACGGGTTACGCTTGTCACCTATAGTAACGATAACACAAAACGATCCCCTTGTAACGAGGTGGTACAAAATGGAGGTAGAAGTTTAATGTTTTAGGTATTTAGTTTTATAAGCAAAGCCAAATACCAAAGTTGCTTTAGTAAATATAAAAGGACCGCTGCAATTACATCAGTTTTCTGAACTCTTGCTAAATAATGTTTATATGCACAGTCGTTATGTGTGTATGCCAAAATTCGAAAAATATTGTGAAAAATAGAACTAAACCAACAAAACTTACTCTCAAATGAAAGTAGCAAAACAGAAATTATGCTTTTCATTTCTAAAATTAGCATCATGACACAAAACAATACCATATCAAATACAAGTACTCTTGGACCGAAGTATAAGGTTATTGATGCCAAATGCAGAAGCCATTATTCGTAAGTGGCTGACACCAACGCACAGATCGAAGTTATGGCTGTACCATGCACGTAAATTTACGATCGACGTAGGTATATAATAAGGCCTTTATTATTACAGCAATAAAAATATACGACTGCTTGCTAAAGAAAGATGGTATATTACAACGAAAAATTGGAACACTAGCTAGAGAGCTTGCTTCGCTTCGCTTCGCTTCGATCGAGCCCGATTTTGCGGTTCACGCAGCAGCATAACGATTTGGCACCGATTGCAGGAGATTAGGCGACTTAATAGCTTTTCGTTCGATGTATATACATATATTTTTTAATAATTAGCTATCATTCACCTACTTCGCAGCATTACAATGATATCGCTAGTCTGACTAACTATTGACATTGTGTGTAACCAGCGCATGGAAATCAGAATGACCTTCGTGTGCCATAATATTGTGATTAGATCTCACGCAATAAATCTCGTTATAACACAAAAAAAAATACTAGCGCCGTTAATACGGCAGTAAAATGGTCACAAAAAGTTTGGAAAATAAAACACGTTGATGAGCACCGAGTAGGCAATTTTATGGTCGTATATCAAACGCACGTCGACATATCAGTAAACAACCCTGTTTAGAAGTTGGTATAAAAGGGAGGTTCTTTTCAGGCCAACACGGAGATAGGCTTTCCATTTAAACGTACGTAAACGTTTAAATAGGCACCTATACAAATCAAACCATTTACACATTTCTAGAAGACGTGTACGGATCAAACTTACGAGCTCCACCAGACACCGGTGCACGTTTAAAATAAAATATTAAACAAACAAAAAAAAAGTTTACATGGAAAATGGTTTCGTAGACGAAAATGTCTGTAACCAATCTCTCTCAGAAAAAGAGAGCTTATTATACCGACTTCGCTATTAAAATTTATCAAAGCGAGCAATTCAAGAGAAACAAAACTTTCAGACAAAGTCTTTCAGAAAGTCAGGACGTTATTTGCAAAGCTCACTTTCGCTTACTTTGTGTCAGTGTTAATGGAAGAAGAAAAAGTCTATAAACATAGAAGTCCTATCAACGTCTCGTGAGTAATATTAAACCGTTTGTGTATTGCAAAACGGAACAGGAAGTTCCTTCTCGCTTCAATGCTCACAGAAAACGAACAAACAACATGTAATAAAAGTTTTATTTAAGCTTTTTGTACGGCCCTTTCGACCTTTATGTAGGCATTGTGAACGCCAAAATTGGGTTACAACAAGAATTCAATTGACTAGTTCAAACACTTTAAATGGAATTCTTCTTAAAACTATGCACTTAAACGGTTATCTGAAAGTACTTATCGATAAAGTTAATACTTATAGATAAAAGGGATGGACTTCGCGACAACATTCCCTTCCGTACCGGTCACATTGTTCGTCAAGCGACTGGTAGCAAACGTTGCCAGTTTTCAGATCGATACAAGAGGAGCAAGCACTGGCGAGGAGCCAACCACTAAAACACGGCAGGCCAGAGTTTATGTTGACGCTTTAAAGCGAATTACAAACGGTAACTTTATTTATTAGTGGAAAAAAACTGCTGGTCAGTAATGACACGCGAAGGCTCCCGAACGCTATCTGCCAGTGTCACGGATGTATGTCTGTGAGTTGAAAATAATAAAATGAACGATATTGACAACAACAATAAAAGCGTCGTTGGACACGACAAAACTGATGCACATGTTAGGGAAGCACGTATACTAACGGCCGTCAAGAACTACCTATTTTCAATTTAACAACACATAATGGAACTAGACGCAGACACTAGAGAGTAAAGAGATACCTTGGTATTTAAATTTAATAGATAAAATACCCTAAAAATGCGTTAACTGTACAACCTTATAGGTACCATAAATTTCTAAAGACAAGAATTTTAGAAATGTTTAACAAAAATTCAATATGATTTACAAAATACTATATGTTACATCATTTAAAATATGATGTTTGTCAATAAAATCATTGCTAAAATAGAATGTAGATTGATTCTATAAATAAGAGCTCACGTCATACGATAAAGCGAATGAAGGAAATTGTCATTTTGGAGCCATCCGGCACTAAATTGACACCGTTTTGTTCCACCTCCTCACGACACCGATCATCCTGTGGCAGAAACTTTGTAACTATTATTCACATGGTAGGCAGTTTTAATTCTGTTAAAGCAAGGCTGTAAAGTGTTACTGACGTTATATTGATCGTAAACGCATTTGTTCGCATTCCATCCAATTACACGAGAAGTGTTGAGGAGGAAGTGAGACGTATGAAACTGACAGAACGACGGACGCAATGCAAATCTGTGGCGTGCCGGCGACATCCATTTATCGTTTTGATCACGTCAACCCGGTCCATTACGCATCCAATAGATAAGGTACCCTGTTACTAAGTACGAGAGCACAATTTAGTTGTTGATGTGAACGTCCAGGGATAACCATTAGCTACATAGAAGAATAGTTCCTAACATAAAGGTGTAGAGTGCAAAATCATTTTTGACATGTTGAAGAGTAATCGAGATATAGACGGGAGAGACTCGTACGGCAATTTGCCTATTGCCGAGTTCAATTATCGCCCCCCGCACTCATTACTGAATTAAGGCGAGAGCGACTGTAAATTTTGTGACGCCTCTGCTCTAGAATTGAGAGTACTTTATGTAACCGGTTGTTACCTGACTTCAGTGGACGCTATAATTGAAACGAAACACCGGAAAAATAACACTGACTACTATATCAGTACAAAACGGTAAAAAAAATGTTTTGATGGTTGGAGTGCGAAAACTAAGTCCGATGCACAATTTACATCATTGTACCGATTATAAATCCATTAAAACTAATATAATTTAGTACTTTCGATTCGAAAATAAACATATACTAAACCGTTAGGGAATTTATAGTTCATATGGTGACATTAAACTGTTAGTAATAATAAAATAATGACAATCAATAAAGTGGAGCGTTCATAAACCGAGAACTGAAGCAATAAAATTAACAGCATCCATTGAGGCAGACGAGGAGATAGCTAATTAATAAAACCGCCTTCGCATCTAGTGAAGAAATTGATCGTTTCGAAAATACTTCTTTGTAGTAACAACTGATTATGTCCAATAAAGTTTTCCTTCAGATTTTCAAAGAATTCAACGGTCTTATTAAAAAGTTTACCTATTTCTTAGCGTATTCGTATCAATTAGGAAAATATCCTACACGGATCTTCCTTAAATATTTTTAAACGAAAATTTTATGATTCATCTTTAAGGCAAACTGAGAAGAAAATAATTATCTCACTTGCGGAAAAATGCTAAAACAAAAAGTTATCCCAAGAAAATCATCATTCCTTTCAATTTACATTAAAGTAACTATGTTCTGAATCAACAGACTTTGCTCAATTTACAACACCAGCACGTAATTGGCAGAACGTAGTAAGAATAGATTAATGATGTCACGTTTTGACAAAAAGAAATTAGTTCTAACACTTACCAGGCATGAAGTGCAGCAACGCAGCAGTAATGGGGTAAAGGCTGGGACTGTACGTGATGTCCGGGCAAGCATACCCAAGCACGGAGACGACCCGGTCGGCCACCGCCCGACCCTTGCGAGTCAGATGATAGCCGAGGCAGTGTGTCGCCTCCACGAAGGGTGGCAACATGATCGGCTTGTCCGGCAACTCCACTGTGCCGAACACCTGAGGAAAAAGAAAAGATACTTAAAAACTGATTATTAATCAAATCGTACGCGCAATGTATATAAACACAGGCTGAGATAGAGCTAAAGTTTATCAGCGTACGGCAAGGTCGTAAGTCAATATTGTAGATCATTTTTATTTATGTTTTTAACTCCTAAAGGCATTAATTCATTCCATAGTTTTAAGTGAAACGGTTACTATAAAATTCAAGAAACGGATCTAACTTGCTTTTGATACGTCAATTTCAAACAACCAATATCAGTGAAACATATGAATCAGTGTCCATTAGCATCTTCAACGCTATTCAGACGTTACATACAATAACAACATTTCATTACCTAGTAAACGTTTCAATGGAAACCCAATAGAAGAGGTTTTGCAGCAATTGGTAGTTTATATTAAATTAAATCACTACAATTTTAGAATACCAAGAAATTGTTACAAGACAATAATTTATTTATAAAAGATTTCTTATTGTCGTAAGATTGCTGTCTCTTGGTTCAACATAAACATTATAAAGAGAATCGTGGCAATCATGGTGTAGTTGTTATGGTTCCGTAGCCAAAATGGCAAAAACGGAATCCTTATAGTTTCGTCATGTCCGTCTGTTTGTCCGTATCACTTACATTTTACTCAAAGACTACTTTTGTATAAGCCGCTACTGAGTTGTAGCCGCTACTTTGTGTAATAGCTAAATAATAAAAATAAATATTTTAGGGGGGAGGGGGCACACATACATGTAACAGAAGCTGATTTTTTTTCAGCAAACATCAACTTGTAGCCTATCATGTGTGCCTGCCTGTCGAATGATGTGACACACGTTTATCGAAAACATTTAGAGGTTTCGTAACGTAACGTAATAACTGTAACTACCGAATTTGAGTGAAAATAGTTAGTAACAAACTTTAAATCGCTATATACCCTAAACAGTTATTTTAAGTGAAAAAATTTTTAAGAAACCTCATCATGATTTTAAAATACCTACACAATGATACCCCACATGACATTGACATTTTTTTTTTCTATATTACAATATGGCTGTTTTTTGCCATTTTGAATTTTTTCTTACTATTATCTCTTGAGTGACGGTCGCAAGATTATTACGAATCGATTGACGTATGAATTATCAAAATCGGCCCACGCGTTTGGTCTATATAGTGTCACAAAGAAACACACATACATACACGTCAAACACATTACCCTCCACAGTCAGGTAGGTAAAAAGAAACTAACATTATTTACTTTTTTATAAATCTTATAAAAAAATAAAACTTCTTAGGGCAATAACCACTAGATCATGCATTCAAACGATCAGAATGGAAATTTTATATGTAAATAAACATAGAAGTATATATACTAAATAGCGACAAAAGTTGTTAACATCTAATATATTCAACAAACTAAGGATTCAATTAGTGGGGTCTAAATCGTGTAACACGTTTTATACTATTACTAACGCTAAGCAAACACATACGTATAGGATGTTTTAAAAAATTTGAGCTTCGCAAATTAGTGTGCACGTATTTGATAGTTGATAGTCAATCTGGTTGACGTGGACAGCAGAGACGTGATTATCCACTTTGTAGCAAGGACAAGATGCGGGTAGAACAAATTACAGCCAATGTTTAGAAGGATGCAGGATCGCATAAGTGGTGTAGGTATCATACATCTAGACATATTTTTATTGGTGTAATAGACCAGTGAGTATTATTTGTTTGAATAGAGTTTTTGAATATAAGATTTTCTGATTTCTGCCTGCATTGTGACGTTGTTTAGTGCCTACTAAAAACTAGACAAATTTCATTATTCTAGATTAGGTAAGTAAGGCTTAATTGCTAATGTTGTATACCGTCCACCAAGAATTTTGATTTATACAGCTTCAAGAGTTTAATGACCGCAGACCTCGTTCACCACTTTGTTGTTCGTCGAACAACAAAGTGATCCTATGAAGGTTCCGTTTTTTTTTTTTGAGGTACGGAACCCATAAAGTGGTATCAACTATGCGTAATAAAAAAATAAAGAACCCGCCTGCATAAAAAAGATGGAAACAAGATCCTCTACATAATTAAGTAATTTCATGCAGTCGGAGGCATTAATGAATCTCGATAAACTTAATAAAGTGCCTCCGTTATAATTTATTTTTTCATTTAATACTTTTTAGTGGTAGGTGGTGTAGGATGTAACCGATGTAACAACTAACTTTTATCACAGCTATTGTCAAGTATTGAAAATTGAAAATAGAATGGTTGCTAATTAACTTGTTTAGTATTACTATATACTAATGAAATGCTCAAGATAAGCCCTTTAATTTGATACCCATTTTGTAGTATCCAAACCACCTTTTTTAAACACCTCTTTATTTTGACATCTCACAGCCGCCAAACGTCATCAAGGCGAATCTAACGACGTCTTAATTGTATAAATCCATTCAGTGGATTGTGATTGTGAGATATCAGGTAATAAAGAATATTACATACACACCTACATACTTACATACATACATACATACAAGATACGCGCAAAAACATAACCCTTCCTTATAGTCGGGTAAAAATGGTTTCAAAGGCCATAAGGATGTGAACCAAAATTCGCGCAAAATCTTTAGAATTCGAAAAGAAAAAAGATTAAGTATATATTATATAGGTAGGTAAGTTTCTTTTAAAAATAGTGAAGGTAGCTAATTGTAATCCAATTTATTCTTTAAGAATATTTAAGTGTGCAGCCATTCGTTACTCTCCTATTCAGAAATTTCGGCCTCATTTGGGCATGTTCCGCTAAGAGGTTTAAAAGTTATATTTCAGGCTGACAATAGGAATCATTAGGAAACTCCTAAAACTTCTTTGAGATGTTCTTCGTCAGACAGGCGCAGACGTTTAATTAAAAATTATTATATTTATGAGCTACACATTAAATAATATAAATATTTTTATACTAGCTGTGCCCCGCGGTTTATTAGCCTATGTGTTAATCCAGGGTGTCAGCTAACTCCATACCCAATTTTATTAAAATCGCTCCAGCCGTTTAGACATGAAGAAGTAACAAACATACATACTCACATACTCACAAACTTTCGCCTTTATAATATTAGTGTTATTGTCTAAATAGTTAGACAAGTGTATTGTCAAATTTGACGTGGAACAAATACATAACAAGTAAGTGCTATAACATTTTTGAAGGTAGGTAATGTGCCAGAACTTAGTAAGAAATTGTAAGCTTAGAATTATAAGGCATCCTTGATTAACTGGTCACAAACCAAGCCTAATGACTATGTAGGTACAAGAGAACAATGTTAATAAATTCTTTAAATAAAACGTCTAACTTCTTTCATCAACTCCACATAATACTCATGTCACGTTTCTCGACTACTTAATTAAAAATACAACAATATGATGCTCTTATCGGGTCTTGTCCAAACATTCCAGAGTAAATATTTTCGTTATAGTAGGTACAATACAAACAAATGAATATGTTTTGATAATAAGACTTCGTTGCACATCAAAATTAAAATGAAATTATAAAATATCAAGCATCAGAATAAAGTTGTTTTAAAGTATGAACTTGGCATTAAATGTAGAGTAACGTCAATTTCATCAACGATTATTCACGAGTGTTACATGAATATCCAAAAAAATAAAAAAGATAAAGCATAGAAAAGGATAACTAATGACACAAGAGAAAAAACAAGCCCCAGTTCATCGAACGACATACCTAATATGTCCATAAATCTAAGGTGATATAACTTAAGAGAAAGAACTAGGTTTGAAAGATTACGTAAATTTCGTAAAGCCAACGAACCCAATGTTTGTAAATCGGACGCTTACGAAAAATAAAAAATAAATACATCCAATAAACATTTGTCACGGAGACAACAGCCGGGCCCGGCGGTGTGACGCCAACTGACCAAAATAAACTAATTTTAGATATCAACAAAGCTCGGCCAAAGGAATATTCGCATTCGCATAATATTCGTATCAAAAATAATGTAGCACCGGACCGCGATAATTTTAGTGCAATAGTATTACGTGTCATAGAATCTTTTGACAGTATTATTAGTAGATTGTATATAACGTATTTTATAAAAACAAAATCTTGTACCCATTTTAAACAATTCAGACATTCCTTCATAATGTGGACTTGGACACATTTATGATACGAGTGCTATTACTGGATTACTAAGAGTTTTCGTTTCGTTTCAAAGGTTTGTAGGTACTATTTTTACTACATGAAGTTCATGCATGTGATCTAAACTTCCGATTTCCGGGTTTATCTTTTTAAAATATTTGTATAGGTAGGTATGTTTTATAAACATTTTTAGTCGAGTGTGTGCAAAGTTAATAAAATAGCAACCGTGTTTATTTCGTGTCTCAAAAAAATATGTTGGCAGGCACAAAATGTGAGTTTCAAAGAGCCAAAACTGCAAGAATTTGGATACTACAGTTAAATTAAAAGTTTATGATTATGGCCGAAGTTTGAGACGACAAGAGGAGAAGCAGGTTGTTTTAACATTGTATACTAAACTAATTAAAATAAAAAAGTGTTATGGATATACTGAACAGCTTTCAAATATTTTACTTGAAAAATGTAGTATAATTCTTCGGAGTTTAGAATGTCAAAAGCACAAGTGATAATATTATGAAATATACGCTCAAGAATAAAGAGAACAAAATTAGCATTCACAAAAATATAGTAGAGCATTTAGAATTAGATTATCTCGCATATGAATACCAGTTCGAGAAAAGTCATATACGTCTTTTTAAATTGCACAATGAGAGACTCTGAAAAGCCCATAGCGTATGAATGCTCTATTTATTATTTCTGTCGCGTACCTCACATCCGGGAGCCGTGAATAATGAATGGCGTACTGCAAACGACTGCCATTTTTTGTTCTAAACGAGTCGGTTAGGCTGCGGGTTATGTAGGCGGAGAATTTACTACGCCATAATGAAGTTAAACACTCGCGTGGAAACATAAACATCGTTGGATTGTGGCGCGTCTGTCTGTATACTAATGAAAAATCGGCATTCCTAAATCATACACATGCTGGTCGCAATCACAACGCGTGTTGGGTCTGTGACACCATTTTTAGGGTTCCGTAGCCAAAACGGCAAAACGTCGTATGTAACGTCAAGCCCTTGTAGTTTGGAAATGTCCGTCCGTCCGCAGCTTAGCTCAGAGACTGTTAGTAGTGTTAGTGCTAGAGAGTATAATTTTGCATGGATACACATATTACTTACGCCGACAAAGTGAAAGAATAAAATCTTGGAAAACATTTTTTATAAAAAAACGTATAGGGGAGGTACCCTATATATTTTTTTATATGTTGAGTGAGGATGTGATGTTTTTTTTGTCACATCTACCCCATCCTGTGGGGTAATCATTAGATAGGTCTTGTAAAAGCGTCTAGTAAATAAAAAAATGTAAATACCATTTTTAGATTTAGGGATCCGTTTGTGAAATATTAAGCTTTAAAGTTAAAATTTTTGTTAGAGTTAAGTGTACAAGAGCTTAGGTACTGTTTACGAGTAACAGCTGATCAAATGAGAAGTAACAAAATTTTCGTACAAATTCCATTAAAAATTATTATGAAGTATAACGTTGTTTGTAATATGAAACAAAAAATTGTGCGGGACCCGACATGGTTTTAAGTATTGGTTTTAAGTATTAAATTGATGAAGCTGTAAAAACAAATGTTACTTTTCTTGGTGTTACACTATTGTCTTAATTTTAAAAATTATGTTACTTTTATTGTGGTTACCAATAAACTTGTATTATTGTTACCAATAAAAGTAACATTTGTAAAATTAAGACAAATGTAAAAAGTTAACTAATGGCACTACTCATTTAACAATTAAATAAGTCAGTTTTGATAGAAATCTTACTGTTTTGAATGTGCAAAATTGTAAATTAATCACAATGATCAATCGTATAGTACAAGTTTCATTTTAGACTGGGGAAAACCAAGCATATGAAAAAACTGCATACGCGACTGTTCGCGTGTGAGCCACGCCCCCACCGGCGCGCGCGCACTCCGCACCTCGCGCCGGCCGTCCTTCGCTCAGTCAAGGCCGCCCACGCGTTTAGTACGAGCCCGCCAAAACCTGATTCCAGCCTCTTGTTTATAAACCAAGCCTCCAAACAGGTTCCTCAACAAATCGCACGTGATCCCCCTCGCCATAAAAACGAACGACCATCACTGTCTTTGGAAATGTAATTTGATGTTTATAGACTTATATAACGATAATTGAAGTGTAAAGCTACAATAGAACGTAAACAGTGTGATTAATTGAAACGGAGAAAAAACAATAGCCGATCTCGAGTCAGTCACGTACACTGTTCTGATAACGGTAATCTTAGTCATTACCTGTGTTTAAATGCAAAGATAGACAATTATAAAACGATGAAAATAATGTGTTATCTATGTCCAAATTGTAACGTGGTCTAGTATTTCTTGGCATTTGGTCACGAGCGTGCAATAACAATACGAAGGTAAATATAAACAGAATACTTGTATTGCCAATTCGTTGGTAGTAGGTATTGAGGTCGATGCGCACGTGGGTGCACCATCACTCAGGCCAACGTTGAACTGACGATTTAGTACAAAAGCCATCGGAATCCATGTAGTGTATCCGTTGAGCTAAGTTTCAACATGCATATTTGCATTTAGCCTTGTGTTTGAAATGAATAATGAAATATTGAGTACTTTGTCTACTGATTATCGCTGCCAATCTAAAGCTTGGTGTGAAGTGTTGTTTTTAACTGACTGATACTAACATAACACTCCTCACTACCTAAAATAAAACCTAAACAATTATATTATTTCATCTACTGTCATACTTAGAGTTCGTAGATAAAAATTATTGTATTCCGAGTACTGCTGTCTCGTTGAAGTCGTTGATTGAGAAGACAATTGGTCAATTGTTCGCACGACACGAATATCATGAGGTGTCTTGTATCACTACGACAAGGACAATAGGTATATATGCCACAGTAAGGACACGCGTGGGTGAAGCGTTAAGGCCCTAATTAGTACAAGCACAACCCCGACGCGACCTCTTGCCACCAACAATCAACGCTTAATTGAATAAAGTGGACCGAAAAGCCGAATAGTGTAATTCATACAATTTGACAAAGATGTTTGAAGGAGATATCTCTAGGATTTACCCAATGAAAAACCTTTGATTGTGATAATGATTAGAATCATGCAACTACAATTCATAGTAGCAACAAAGCACCTAGCAAATTGTATGAATATGTTAACGAACTCAGAGAATAAGGCAAAAGTTGTCTATCTCTTGATGTATAAATAAATACGTGGCCGCTGTTATTCTCTCTTGCGAATAAGATCGATGATACTATTTTCGGAGGAGCAAATCCACAAGGCGGATTCCGTCGGAAATAACTTTGTGTTTTACCATCGCACTGTGCGCAACTGTAAATCTTTCTTGGCCATAAGTCGATTGTGAAAAACACTCCTATTATCTACGAGGCTACGTATTAGCTTCGTGTTGATATGGCACTGGAGTACTTAGAAATTTAATTTAAAATAGCTGCAGAATTAACTAGAGACGGTACAAAAACAAAAGTAAGAAGATAGAAAACAGATACAGGCTGAGAGTGTAAAACCAAAGATACCGGATTCACATTCACGTAGCACCGGCACGTAAATGACACATGAATGGGCTAGGGTTGAAGAGATTGATTTACATAAATACAAAAAACATTATCTGAAACAAGAAGACGCAATGAACAAACTGACGTTTCAATATCACGACCGCTCTTTACTTTTGCATTTGCGTTGACTCGTGTACACAAACATCATTAAAATTAAAAACTTAAATGCTACCTGTATAAAACAGGCTCACGATTAAATACAATAGATAAGTACTGAGTATTCTACATTACTATACTTATCACTATTTATACAAAACATTTTAAATCAGACGAGTGCCACTCTAAAAGATAGTGAATAGAATAATACACAAACATAGATTTAGAATTGTAGGCAAATTCCATTGCTCCATTTCGATAAATCACATAACGACAATAGAGTCCAATAAGTTACGATTATAAGTGAAGACAATTTCCGTATCTGGTTGGCTGTAAACACTTTTGATTTGATAACCTTTATTCAAGTCTGTTTATAGTGCCTAGTTTGATTGATAATGTGATACCAACTGCATGACCTGAGGTCATCTAGAATTCTAGAGAACATAATATCGGACATAGTTATAATGATTATGTCGAGAAGAGAGAGAGAGTAATTACATTGTATGAAAGGCTCAGATTTAAAGGGAATTGTGATAAAAAAATCATAAATAACAAGAAGATGAAACTTGAGTAGAGTTAACGCTTATAGTAATATTTATGACGAAACAGAAATGTATTAAGCAAAACCTATTGGAATTGTTCAACTAGAATTAGCTCCAATAGAAACAGTTAAGAGTAATGTGGTAGTAGACAAGTGTAATCAGAAGCCGCCGGTAAATATTTCAACCAGAGAACAGCAAATTAAACGTAATTTAAGATAGCAGACGCAGACTATTTGGTATACTGTTAATACTAAACCAAATAAACTTCACGTTACGAATTGGAAATTTATAAAATTCCATCTACAATTACAATATTTCTGTATAGTAAGAAAAATAATGAATAACCTTGATTGATTGAGAGAAATCAGTATGTATGCTTTCTAATAAATCATCATCAGTAGCAACAGTATTATTTAATATCAATACACTTGCTCTTGTTCTGTATTTTTTGCACTTTTTGCGTTTGATATGATAAATATTGGCAGTAGTCGGCTATAACTGAAATAGATCGACCTAATAAATAGGAAACGACTGCGGCACCATTGCGCAATATTTGAACGGCTCTGACACGGACGTGAATGTGCTCAGTGTGTTGCACAATACATACCATTAGAATAAGTTGTTAGTGCACCTGCTGAATGTTTACTAACCCTTTTCGCGTCTAAAAATATTTACTTCTATGAAACACTGAAACACACACACATTCCTAACCAGAACAGTTATCCTAAAGTGGTTTAGTTGAAATTACAACAAAATAAACACTTGGGACATTGAAAGAATACATTTACAAGACTAGGTATATAAAATTACTTACGAGGGTCATGCATGATGTATGTACGTAAAGAGATACACCAAGATAGTTATGCAAAAGCAATGCTGTTATCACCAAACATATTTAATGGAGCTATCAAAGAAGCATAACAAAGGACTGCAACACATAATTCTAGATAAATTTCAAAACGCACTGACCCACGCCGGGTTCGGAGACCCGATAGGACTTGATATGATTAATTTATTAATTAAAGCAGTAAACATCTTGGCGACAGCCGAGACCGATAATGTTAGTTACGTGCAAAGTACGCTTCCAATAATTTCTTTATTATCAAATACAGTATCGTTAAGTAAGTTATAGAGGAAGTTCTACAATTCATAAATTATTCGTTTATTAGAGTGTGCTATTGGTGCTACTGATTACTTCGTCAATATTTGCAAATCTATTGAATGATAGTTTATATTTATTTTATTACAGGATATTTTTCCGATAACTTCATATCCTTTTAGGCCACACAGTAGGCCATATAGTAGATGTCGGATTACGATAAAAATACGACCTAAATATTGTGTCTGGTTTAATCTATTGAGGCTGACAGGCTTTTTGGATAGAGGAGTCGACCCGCACTATAGTATACAGCGATCGTTATAAACATTATTGGTTCAGAGGCGAGTACAAGTACCAAGGGATTCTATTTTTTTTAATTTTGTTAAAAGAAAAAAGTCGTTAAAAGTGCCTAACCTTCACAAATAGCACGTGACCCAGATTCGATTATGTATATTCTAATTAGAATTATATCAAAGCATCTGCGTACTACTCTCGATACATCTTTTCATGTAGCTATTACAACAGTTACAACACATAAATCTCAAATTTAATGAGTCTGTTACAGTACAATATCTTTGTGCTGTATCTACAATCTCTACAATCTACATCACAATCTTATGTTCCTTATCGCACGTTCAGTATCTATTAAATGTTTTTACTATCTGTTATCAACACGAAGTCGTTAGTATATAAGATGCACCTTTAGATAATTATAACCAGACTATACTACATCTTTTGTCTCATTTATACCTAATCATATACTGCCAAGAAGTTTGGCAAATTGGTGACCCCGACGAACGAATACGCAGCAAGAAACATGGCACAATCACCGTGCAAGGCGAACATAAATCAGCAAGGAACACTTGAAGTAGCTGCTGGCACCTCGGTTTTATCCCGCATTCCGGAATTTTGGAAAGACCAACCAAGATTATGGTTCACGCAACTAGAAGCCATATTAGCACCACAGAAGCAAGGAGACGAATACAAATACTGTACAGTAATAGCAAAATTATCCAAGGAAGAAATACTACAGGTTAGTGACCTAATCACTTCACCACCGACTACAGATAAATACAAAAACATCAAGGAACGTTTAATTGATTGTTACGAAGAAACAGAACAGCGACAGTTTCAAAAATTAATATCAGAGACAGAACTCGGTGATCAAAAACCTTCGCAGTTATTACGTCAAATGCGAGTCCTCGGGAGAGGAAAAATCAGTGACGAAACAATTAAACTACTATGGTTCAGGCTTTTACCAACATCAGTTACTACGGTTCTAGCAGTTACGGAAGACATGGAAATTGACAAACTGAGCCAAATTGCAGACAAAATAATAATGAATTCAAAAGTAACCGAAATATCAGCTGTTAGCAACGACACTTCAAACGACAACAATACAGCATGCATTTTAGCCCAGCTAGCAAAATTACAGATAGATATTGACGCAATTCAGCAAGGTCAATATGGCTATCGACCCAACACGCACAATCATTTCAAGAAACGTCAACAATTCCCGATTATGAGGCCGAGAACAAACTATAGAGGAGCAAATCAATTTTGTTACTACCACGAAAGATTCGGAAAATATGCAAAGAACTGCATTAAACCATGCGGTTGGAAACCAATGACTTACGTACGGAACCAGGGAAACGAATAAGAGCACAGACAACGGCGAAACTCTGTGCAATCCACCCATCCAATCGCCTCACCATTACCGACCGAAAAAGTGGTATGAAGTTTTTGATTGACACGGGCGCAAATATTTCAGTCATTAGCAAGCAACAGAGACATTCAATTTTACAAAATGAACAATACACACTATACGCTGCAAATGGGACTAAAATTAGGACTTACGGCGAGAAGACGCTTACCTTGAATTTAGGACTACAACGATGTTATAAATGGAATTTTGTAATCGCCGATGTTACACAACCAATAATTGGAGCAGATTTTCTAGAGCACTATAAACTATTAGTCGACATAGCAGGTCGCAAACTTATCGACAAAGTTACAGAGCTGACAACGCATGTAATTTCGGAAAAAGCGACACAACAAACAATTCGTACTATCGCAGTGGGAACGAATCCACGTATTACGCAACTTTTAAACAAATACGAAGACATCACGAAAGAGTCCTCTCTCCGCAATGCGCCCAAACATAAGATTGAACATCACATTATCACTACAGGACCACCCGTCGCAGCTCGGGCAAGACCATTACCTCCAGAAAAATACGACATAGCCAAAAAGGAATTTCAAAATATGATAGAACTCGGAATTTGCCGACCGTCAGATAGCCCATGGGCAAGCCCATTACATATGGTAAAAAAGAAAAATGGCGAGTGGAGGCCGTGCGGAGACTATCGAATGCTCAATAGCACGACAGTACCGGACAAATACCCACTACCAAGATTAACTGACTTTACATACATATTAGAAAATAAGAAGATACTAAGCAAGATAGATATACGTAAAGCATACCATTGTATTCCTGTTAAAGATATAGAAAAAACAGCCATCATCACACCTTTTGGACTTTTTGAGTACTTAAGAATGCCTTTCGGATTACGCAATGCGGCACAAACATTTCAACGATTCATGGATTCCTTATTTAGAGATTTAAACTACGTATTTATATTTGTAGACGACTGTCTCATTGCATCGGACAACGAAGATTTGCATTATCAGCATTTAGAAACGGTTTTCAAACGTTTACACGAGAATGGAATAACCATTAATCACGAAAAATGCGAATTTCTCAGAAGGGAAATAGATTTCTTAGGTTATCATATAACGAGCCAAGGAATACACCCTACCGAAGAAAATTACAAAGCAATCATGGAATTTCCCAAACCGAAAACAATTCAAGAATTAAGAAGATTTTTGGGCATGGTCAATTTCTACAGAAGTAATATTCCACGCGCAGCGGAAAATCAAAGAATTTTAAACGAATATCTACATGGTTCAAAAAAGAACGATAATTCACCTGTTCCTTGGACAACGGAAGCAGACAAAGCTTACGAAAAATGCAAGGAAAGCATGAAAAACGCAGTGTTAACAGCGCATCCTTCCCGCAACGCATCACTAGCGCTCATGACCGACGCTAGTGCTACTTGCGTTGGTGGAGTTTTACAACAAAAATCCGGACGCAATTGGGAACCATTAGGATTTTTTTCACAAAAATTGAGCGAAACTCAACAAAAATATTCTACGTTTGACAGAGAGCTGTTAGGAATATACATGGCCGTCAAACATTTTCACAGATTAATCGAGGGAAGAGAATTTACAATATTTACGGATCACCGACCTTTGACATACGCATTCTCCCAAAAACCATCATCAAACGATACACCGCGACGGGTCCGGCAGTTAGATTTCATTTCACAATACAGTACCAACATTCAACACATAAGCGGACGTGACAATATTACCGCCGATGCCTTATCTCGAATAGAGGAAATATACGTGCCATCACCTATCGATTACGCTGAATTGGAAAAATGTCAATCAACAGATAATGAACTAAGTAAATTACATGACAATAAAAGATTAAAATTCAAAAATATTACGCTTCCGGGTTCCACAATAAACATCACCTGCGACACATCTACTGGAAAAAGCCGCCCCTACTTACCAAAGCATTTTCGCAAACAAATTTTCGATACCATTCATGGTATGAGCCATCCAGGAAAAAGAACTACGAGAAAAATGATAACCCAAAGGTATTTATGGCCGTATATGAACAAAGATATCAATAATTGGTGTAGATCATGTATAGCCTGCCAAAAATCAAAAATACAACGACATACGATATCACCTCCTGGTACATTTATGACAGCGCAACGTTTTGAACATTTACATATTGACATCGTCGGACCACTTCCGATTTCACAAGGGAAGAGATATTTAATCACAATCATAGATCGTTGTACGTCATGGCCCGAAATATTTCCGGTAGAAGATATAACTGCAGAAACAGTAGCCAAGACACTTTTCGAGGGATGGATTACTCGTTTTGGATGTCCATTGCGCATTACTACGGATCAAGGCCGACAGTTTGAATCAAGAATATTTGAGTCACTCTCACAATTTTTGGGAATACATAAAATTAGGACAACACCTTATCATCCACAATCCAATGGAATGATAGAGAGATTTCATAGAACTTTAAAGGCGGCGTTAATGACAAGAGAATCCAACGAAAATTGGTTAAAAGAAATTCCAACAGTTTTACTCGGGTTGCGGAGTAGCTTGCGAGAAGACACAGGTTATAGTTCAGCAGAGATGACATATGGAACGCCAATACGACTCCCTGGAGGATTTTTTGAGTCATCAGCAGCACAGTTATCAACGTACGAAGAGTTTGTAAAACAAATTCAAAAGGACATCACACAAATGACATCAATTCCGAAAAGAAAAAAACACAATCAAGCTATATTTGTGCATCCCGAACTCAAAGAATGCTCACACGTATTTGTTCGGTGTGATAGAATTAAGAAAGCCCTGACACCGCCGTATGAAGGACCCTACCCAGTAATTAGTAAAACAGATAAAACATTTTGCATTAGAATTAGGGATAAAGAGACAGTGATATCAATTGATAGATTGAAACCAGCTTTCATGATCAATGACGAATCAAACTACGTGCCAGATTCAAAGGATTGCGACAGGCATTCACACACGTACACTACACGATCGGGACGTAAAGTAAAGCCAGTAGTACGTCTATAAAAAATCGCTGATATAAGCAAGCTATTCGTATATATATTAACATAGATCTTAACATATACCATTAATTTACAACTAAGCGAACCAACTCCGTAACCTGATCCAGGAGGACTTACGGTGGACAAGAAATGTTGCAATGGGACAGATTATTTTAACAATCGGCGTGATCCTAATTTACGGCATAATGAAAACACTGGACAGAAGAATGAAGAGTTTAACGAAAAAAAAAAAATAATAAACACTCGTGCAACAGCTGAGTCAAAATTACAGACGTCAGCAAATCACACCACAACAGGCGTCATCAAATTCCACCGCGTACAATAGCATTATTATTTATATACATCAGCAAATAACTAGTAAGGTCTAGGTCAAATTTATATTTTACAATATAAATTAATTATATGGTAATAGTGTTTACACACTATTACCATAAATTTTTTAAAGGGGGGTGTACTGTTACAGTACAATATCTTTGTGCTGTATCTACAATCTCTACAATCTACATCACAATCTTATGTTCCTTATCGCACGTTCAGTATCTATTAAATGTTTTTACTATCTGTTATCAACACGAAGTCGTTAGTATATAAGATGCACCTTTAGATAATTATAACCAGACTATACTACATCTTTTGTCTCATTTATACCTAATCATATACTGCCAAGAAGTTTGGCAAAAGTCTTTGTTATTAGTAACTGTGAAAACACTTTGATTATAATGAAAAAATAGATTAACAGCAACATATAATAATTTATATGTACAATTTTATTATATTCTGGCCTATTGATCCCTAGGTATATAACATGCATGTAGCTGTTATAGGTACAAGATAATCATAAAGGTTAGATAAGGTGTTTTTTAGTAAACAAAGTAATTTAATTTCATATATAATACACTTTGTAATAATAAATATTACAGTTTCGTTTTATATAACAATTCTTAACTATTCCTCGTCAAGGATACAATGATTGTCATAAGTTTAAGACAATTTTTTATTTCAAATAGCCAACCAAAAGATATTCATACCACGACTTTTTATTCTGAAATATGTATGTACTAGCTTTTGACGCGATAAAACTATCCAATGTTTTCGCATTTATATGTTACAGGTCACACTTCCCCAAAGTCTGTCGGCAACAAAGGAATCTCCATAGTACCATAAATTTGCAAACAAATAACAAAATGGCAGCGCACGTCAAATAATTACTTTTATAGGCAAAATTTTTGATACCTTGGGTTACACACTATTAATCGCACTAAAAATACGGCCTATGTTATTTATGATTAAGATAGCTGTCGCCCGTAGCTTCGGCCACTTGGATAACTTTAGTTGGATGACGTTACCTAAGGGTTGACTTTTGCTTTCGAACGTTGAAAGACGTGTTTCTTTATCCACAAAGCAAAATTTTCACAGCTTTAACTTTAAAACTGACGAAGTTATGTACAAACTTGAAACCCCTATTTAACCCCCTTAGTGGATGATTTTCCAAAAGAGACGAAACATGTGGTACCTACCTATTGTATTTTAAACAAAAAAAAACAAATAAAAAAATCACATTGACGATTTTTCATAAAAAACTTGCCACACCCCTATTTTACCCACTAAGGGGTTGATTTTTCAAAAACGCTGAAACACGTTATTTTATAAATATATTTTTTCAGTTGTCTAGTTTCCTTAGTACAGGCTCTGCCTTATGATCAGATGGCCATGTTTGAGTTGTCCCAAGACATTAATTTATTACTAGCTACAGCTAGTAATAATAGGTACACCTGCGACTTCGCTCGCGTGAAGTTGCAGCGCTGCTCACTCCATAGACGTTAGCGTAATGATTAAAGAAGCCTAAGTTACTTCCTACATCATCAGCTGTCTGCCAATCGTTATCAGAAAGAACAGAACGACAACAAAATTAAACACTGTGTTTTTATTATAAGTACTATATATACTTTCATATGCATTAAGTTAAAGATAAAACTGTTATTTTGACATTACAAACAGACCATTTATTTATATGGAGCATTAGGAGTGACAATCTTATATTCTCTACCAACTTTTAAGATAGCTTCCAGCTGTCGTAGTTGCTACAAAAATATTTAAAAATATAATTAGTAACATTGCATAACAAACCCAGCGGTATTATTTAAGCATGCAGTTAAATAGTCACGCGTTTCGAATAAAGGCGATAACGAAGCGATAACACCTACATACGTGCCTTTAGAAGAACGCAATTGGGCTAGGTCGTTTGTCATGCCACTGACTACAATTATAAGTAGGCATTCTTACCAATGAGAATCAAGAAACTTATTTTTTTTAACGTAAATGATGTAGGTAGGTATATAAAAAATAGGGTAACATTTTTATAGCCAACTATAGTCGTAAAAAATAAGAAGGTTCGTTTTGACATTACATTATTACGATATCACAACTAGAGATGTCCATACATAAATCATTAATGAAATAAATCGATTTTAGAAGCAAGATTGTTATCGTTTATATAATTACTTACTATAAAAAAATATATATTCTAGCTGTCGCCTGCGGCTTTGTCGACACGTGTTTGTTTATTTTAAACGATAAAGCTAAATTCTAACTTCAAAGCTGACGGAGTGTCATACAAACTTGCAAACCCTATTTTACCCCCTTAGGGGACGAATTTTTAAAAAACCTTTCTGAGTTGATGCCTACAATATAAAAGGCAACAACTGCCAAAATTTTAGGTTTGTAACTCCAATGGTTTAGGCTTTGCGTTGATGAATCAGTCAGTCAGGACAAGTGATTATATATGTATAGATAAATACCGTCTACAAGTAAAATATGTAGTAAATAGTTATGTAACATAAAAATAAACATTTTTTTTTTAATCCTCTATAATACAAATTATAACTAATCGCTTGAATTATCCTCGGCAATGTTTATTATTCGAAAATATTTAATGTATACCTTTTAATTGCAATGACACTGTGGTAACCAAGGCTTTTTTAATAAAAATCTTTTTTTTATCGGACGAAATAATGTGTTTAAAAGCAGAACTTGGAAATAGCTAAAAATAACAATATTTGTATCAATTCTCAATACCTATTTATTTCAATTCTTGCTAGGTCACATTTACTCGATTGACATATAAAATATATTTTTTTATTTCTTTTTTAATCGTTTGATATATTATACTATGCTATATAATTTTGTAAAACAACGCTCTGTCATATTGTTATATAAAGGATGAATTGTTTTTTGGAGATCAAAAATACAATGGTTTTACCTATTTCTTTCCTAAATTTATTACTATTGTTTGTAAATAACTACGTATTTTTAGACTTAAAATAGTAGAACTTTATGTTTCTTCAAAATTAGATGAACAAAGTTAATAAATGTCACACGGACCTATTATTTTGTGACGTCGTGTATCCCGCTTATTGCGAAAAACGTTTATAAACGTTTAGTCTAGTTCAAATATTACTAATATTACTATGTAAATATTATAAAGCTGAAGAGTTTGTTTGTTTGTTTGAACGCGGTAATCTCAGGAACTACTGGTCCGAATTAAAAAATATTTTTGTTGGGTAGCATATCGAGGAAGGTTATATGACATTACGCTAAGACCAATAGAAACGGAGCAGCGATGAAAAATGTTGCAAAATCGGGGAAAATTGATGCATACGAAGTTGCGCGGGTCTGTTAGTATATCAATGGCGGTCACCCATCCCCACGCTTTGGTTGACTCTACTGATCGTTTACCTATTAGCGACTGCACTGTCTGTGATTATAATAATGCACGATAACGTGTAACTATACATAGCCTTTTAATTGAGCTCTGTAATGTAAAGCGCGGTGAGTAATGCGGAGTTCAAGTTGCTGGTTACAGTTACACAATCGATTTTGAAGAAACTTGCTAATTATCTTTCAAAAAAAAATAAAAAAATAAGTTAACATATTAATTTTAGAACTATAATTTTAAACACCAGTTACAGTATAGCTGTATTTTTATAGGTACGTTAAAGCTCTTAGGTCCGATTTGAGAAGAAGGGAAAATACATTAACTTGTGGACTACACAAAGTTTACCTCGTCATTCCAACACTCGAAATTGTCGGTAACGGTAACGATCGTATCGAAACAGTTTATCAGATAGATATGGTACCAGTGCTATCTTTGAGATAGACAAATAATAAATAATTTCCGTAAAACATATTACTTTCCCATCAGAAAAAAACACGAGTTTCCATTTTCTTTTAGCTCTGATATAGGTAGGTATCTGATTATGGATGACACTTTCAAAAACTAAACACGATAGCCACTTTTCCAAACCAAAACTGAAAATAAGGTAAGACGTAGTTACGATAGTCAATTTACGTGCAAGGCCACTAAAGAACCTTTTCAAACAAATAAAATATATAATAATAGACCATTAGTGTCATTTCATTTTAAAAGAAAATCGACAGTTAAATGCTGTCCTTTCCGTACAGTACATGACGTCATTAGCGTGTCATATGTTTGACAAGGTGTCTTACAGTGATCTAGGAATAAAGTCGACAGGCCGTACGTACAAGGGCAATATTAAAATATGGAAGCACTTAGAAAATTGAATCAATGTACCTCTGTTAACAGTAATGAATTTTAAATTGATGCTCGTAATCAGACTATTCGTGTCAGTGGAGTGTCAATTAATTAAATTTGGTGCTAATGTCGAACGTGATTGAGGAGCGTCATGTGACAAACGATAAGTCAAAATTTACATGAGTTTTAGATATATTTCGGGACTTAATCGCGTGAATTATTTAAAGGTACGAACCTTTTATTTACCCGACGTTTCGATCGAATTGCACCGATCGTGGTCACGGGTCGACTTGCACGATCGGTGCAATTCGATCGAAACGTTGGGTAAATAAAAGGTTCGTACCTTTAAATAATTCACGCGATTAAGTCCCGAAATATATCTAATATGTATAAAAATCGCGAAAGTTTAAAAACAATAATTTACATGAGTTTTTTTTTAAATACTCATACATTAGAGAGAGAATATATGTATAGGTATGTATACATTAACACATTTAAGTAAAAATAAAGTGTGTTTGTAATGTCAAAATAACAATGAGCATTAAAAGAAAATGGCATTGTATAAAGGAAAACTACTCACACATTTTTATTAATTAATGTACATAGACTACATAGTTTCAAGAATTTATTGCACCTGTGCGACGGAATATACAATGTTGACAGACAAAATGCATCTCAGCTTTGGCAATCCACACTAGACATCAAGTCGACAAATATATTTATAGAAAACTATTAATATTTGGTATTATTTATTACCTTCAATATAATTAAATACGATTAATACAAATTAGTCGTTGATGCTGAATTTATCGACGAGCCAATATTATTTCGTGTGTTATAACCGTCATCGTATAATGACGTTAGACCGTCATTTTCAACACAGCCATTAATTGAAAGCTTAAGAATTTAATGTTTATGTGTAAAGAACTATTTCAGCTACATATTTCTAAGAAAAACTCTAAAATTAACCCAGTCAGTCAAGTGGCTTGTAAAATATAAGTGTATTTAACACTTATATTTTACAAGCCACGGATAAGTATTAAAGAGCGTGTGCAGTGATTATCACTGCAGGTTTTTTTTATTATGTACTGTTAAAATTTTATCCAAGGAGCAAAAGCCCAAACACTGCATCTATATGGTACTGCATACAATGTGTCCAATATTGTATGCCGTACCATACAGATGCAGTGTACACTAATAGGGAATTTTTACCCCCAAAATGGCATAAGATTACGACATGGCGTGTTTTGCCAGCTCACTTTTTTTATTCACCTGACCTAGATTCGTATCTCAGAACGAAATACTGGACTAAAAAGCTTGTTAGTGCTGTCAAAGTAATGACTAGGATAAGGAAAGATATGCCTATTCTACCCAAATAGAACCTATTTACCTAATGAAATCAAATTAGAGGGACGTCTAGTGAAGCCGAATTTACATCTTTTATCAAACGTTACGTATGTTAATTCTCTTTGCGTAAACAGAAAACAAAACACTAAAAGAAATAAAAGCACGAAATTTTTGCACGAGACCTGACCACTGAAGAGAATAGTTGTACGACTTATACGTGATCCCTATTACTGTACAAACTGTATATAATTAATACCTAATAATATTAACTGGTCTAGAAAATTATCAAACATCTATAACCTTAGATGTTTGAACAATAGCGGACAAAGTGTTAAAGAAAATAAGCGTAAATAATGAAGTTATGAAGTATGTTTTGCATGAAACCGGTTGCTAAGCTGATTCTAGGTTTTAATTGGTCTCAATTGCGCAAACTCGATTAGCCTCAGAACGAGTTGCGGTTTTGGCGCATTCGAATCATGTCGATCGATGTGGTCCTGCACTCGTTAGCCACTCATTAAATGTTCATGTTTCCTTTCAGATCGAATATTGGTTCAAATATGGATAAATTGCTAAACGATACAGGTTTGACAAACATTTTCTATAGGTACCTTAATTCGCATAAAGCTATACCTAATACGATTATAATATATAGTGATTTCAAATTGCGATTTTACTGAACAAACCGAAATGAGTCTTACAAATACTTTCAGTAAAATCATTGCGCATCTAGAAAATCACATCGCAAAACTGGTTGCAGGAGGGTTAGAAAGTCAGTAAAGTTAAAATCTACTTGTAATTAGCCGACTTCATGATCTCTATTATTGATAACTAATAGTAATTCAATCGATAATACGGTGTAATTACCTAAGACTTGTAGATAATGTTAACGTTAATCAAGCTACAAGTTTCTCTGTATGTTTTGGTGGTGTATATGAAAGAGTATAAAAAATAACCTATTTATAAAGATATTGTAAATATCAGTAGAAAGCTTTTAAAAACAAATTGTCTAGCGTCGTAAAATACCGTCAACATAATTAGGATTCGTTTATCTGATAATATTGAAGAAAATCAACGCGTCATATCTGCGTAATTTTTCCCCGTTTTTGTAACATTTTTCATTGCTGGTCCGGTCTTATTGGTCGTAGCGTGATGTTATTATAGTCTTCCTCGATAAATGGGCTATCCAACAGTAACAGAATTTTTCAATTCGGATACGTGGTTCCTGAGATTACCGCGTTCAAACAAACAAACAAACTCTTCAGCTTTATAATATAAGTGATGAGAAAATCATAGATGCCATGATATTCCTAGCAATTTATATACACACGTAAAAGGCGAGAAATCCACAGAATGGAGTTACATGATTTTTTTTTTTAATTTGAGAGAAAGAAGCGCGGGTTCAATACAATTGTTATTCTTTTATTAAGAACAATATGGTAAGGAGTGGCCTGACAATAAAATCCAAGGTTCCTTAGTGCGTACGAAGTCTTGTAAGTACAGGAAATAGAGTCTGACTGGCAGTCTTACTTCCTGTGGTCAGCATTATTCGGCTTAGTCATAACTAGCAATTTCGCTGCTCCGCCGATCAGTTCAGCTGACTTACAAGGACGTGCTTCTTAGAGCGTGTAATACAATTTAATGTCACATGTTTTGATACCTTTTTTGCTGAATCAAGTATGTTTACATTCAGATAATGAGACGATTAGGTTTCCGTAATGGTAGTTAGATGAGGAAACAATTATTTACTTTTAGCTGCTAGGTAAAACTTTGTTTTGGACACCAAAAACTACAATAGAAATCCCAGACTAGAGAAAACTATCACAAGAACGGTCAAGTCAAGCTTTGATAGAATTCAATAGAATTTACATTATAGATAGGTATGTAGTAACAACAAAATAGCATAAATATGTTTCTGATGTCATTTATGTATCGATTCAGGTTTCTTCTAAGTCAATGATCTTTTAATAGATTCTTGTTGTTTTATAAAGTTAAATAAAATATTGACGCTTCATTCACGTGACCACAATGCAAGTAGCAGAAGGTGAGAAAAACAGAATGGTGCTTGGCTATTTTAAGGCTTGGCTCTTCGCCACCGCGCGTACCGCTTACCTATGTAAGTATATCAATTATTATCACGATGATATGATTTTATGTCAAAATTAGTTTTTTTTTTTATTTCTTGAGTTGTAGGTACTTAAGTCGGTACCCATAAAATAATCGCGGACTTGTTTTTAAATTAATTTGGACGAGACCTGAGAACATTATCTTAAACAATTGTAAACAAAAGGTATGCAAACCGCGTGTTGTTATCTCATTATACAAATATGAGTAAGATAAACTTGTTTTTAGCATATTTAAAGAAGAACTTGCACATTTTTGTGCGACATACTTCACGGCGTAAGAAGGAAATATGGGTAGTAATAGAGGTTTAGACACACCTCTTTCGTGTTATCAGCAATCATTAATCAGCCGTTTCACTCCGTACGACAACGGCGCGCTGCGCCTGACCGCAGTGATCACTAAGTTGTGCTAGGTCTGCGCCAGCGCATCAGTAGTTACTTCGTAAAGAGATATTACTAGAAACTTATTTTCACTGATAAGGCTATTGCCGAAAATTATTCTGATAAAACTCTCCAATCGGCCAAGATTAAACGGTAAATAACTAAATACCTACCTACTAATTGGTGGATAATGGCTTAATCACCTCGTTGAGAATGATAATGGAGTCATGTGCTGACCTGTACTTACATAATAAATTAATTTTTTAAAGACATTTTACTGTCTCAAAATCGGTCCAGAATCTGCAACAATGGTTGCTTTGATGTACCTAGTTTAAAATCTATGATATTGGCGGCCCTAATTATTTGTATGAATTGACAGCTTGTCCAAAAAATGCGAGGCAATTTCACTATTGAATTCAATTTGTTGACAAACTCAAAAATGATGATCTCATAAACTCATTACGTACGGCGTTTGCCTACTACTCCTGAATCCCTTCCGCTGTTTACCTGAATATGTAAACAGCAAAACTCGCCCCAAGAGATTTAATTAGAGCCGTATTTTAATATGAAATAGCGGAGCGGCTTTCGTCCGTCATAATCGGATTTCATGTAATGAGATTATAGAATGACGAAGGACGTCTGAGTAGCGCTTGTATTTAGATGGCTCTGTCGCTAGACGCCTGCAAAAGTCGAAATTAATTTGTTAAATAGATACTTTGAAAACAAAACGATGAGCGATACTTGAAACAATAAGATAAAGCAAAGATGCCGAAGTGAAACTAGCCTACTAAACAGCTTATAGTCTGAAATTACATTTTGAAAAAACCGAGCAAGTGAATGTCGTGCTACGCACAATGTAGGGTTCCGTAGCTATCCGGCATAATTATTTATTTATATATAATGCGGTATAAGAAGTGAGTTTTCTGTTGTTTTTGTTTCATACTACTAACAACGTTATACAAATAAGTATTTCATTGATTTTTTTACGAAAATGTTGTTACTTCTCACTTGGTCTGCTGTTACTTGTAAACTTGTAAAACCTACTTGGCTGTGATAGTTTTTCATTCTTACTCTGAATTCTTCCACATCTCCAAAACCAACCACTTAGCTATCGGGGGGGACTTCACTCTAGCAAAAGTTAGCAGTTTAAGGCCTAATATTTCACAAACGGATCCCTAAATCGAAAAATGATATTCAAAACCCCTAAATATTTTTAACATCCCACACGAAGATATAGGTAAGAAAAAAATATCACATCCCTACTTTAGGGGGTAAAAATTAAGATTTTATTCTACCATTTTGTATACCCATGCCAAATTACTTTCTAGAAGTAAGTATCTTTGAGCTAACTAGGGGACAGACATACGGACGGATGGATGGACATGGCGAAACTATAAGGGTTTCGTTTTGGCTACGGAACCCTAAAAACGAACAAAATCGAATAAAAAACCTGCTATCCAGGGAAACTTAATTAATATTGCCTCACGATCAACAAATATCTCGAATCGCGGCAATGCAATGTCTAGGTCATGTAGACAACATCCAAAGATGTCGGATAACACTTTCGTCAGCTTTCCCCGTCCTACTCACGCGTATGACAAATGCTGTATAGTGTGAAATCCACCGTTATCGGTGAGTGACAGCGTGGAACGGATTGCGAGGTCAAGGCGCGAGTGTCGTTGGCACTACACCAGAGTTCAGTTCACGAGTTCCTCTGCATGACCCTCACGCTGATTTCACGGATGCCTCGCTCATACCTACTGCAGAAAAGGGACGCAATTTACATGTAATGCTACCGTTGCTATATACAATTTTAGAAGCAACGTATGATATAATTATCTTCCCAAAAAACGTTTTGTTTATGTTGCGTCAATCCAAACTTTACTTTCAAATGCTACCAAAGCACTAGATTGATTTACCAACACACTTTTTGTGGATTTGTGCCAAAATTTATTTTCTTTACAAATACGGAGCATGAATTCGAAAACAATAAATCTCTATGACTCTACGTCCCTAATACTTGTCGATGGTGACTTTGTTAATGGGAACGTAAATGCGGTCGGTGTAATCTTTAGTAACAGTAGCATAACCGCAAATAGTTTAGACAAAAACAATGTTTACTTTACACTCATTCCATGTAGTTAAAGTGACTAGGTTTATGACATAAATCATTCGTCGTAATGGAAGAAGAATTTGATTGGGTCAATCATTTTCTGGTTGATAACATTGTGTTTCTATTCATTTAGTTATTGATGCGGTGTTTGGTGGGCATTTAACTTTTAGTACTTTCATGATACATCTACACTAATATTATAAAGAGGAAAGATTTGTATTTTTTGTATGTAACGAATAAACTCAAAAAGTTCTGGACCGATTTTAATAATTCTTTTTTTCTTGGATAGCCCATTTATCGAGGAAGGCTATAGGCTATATAACATCGCGCTACGACTAATAGGAGCGGAGCAGCAACGAGAAATGTTGCAAAAACGGGGAAAATTTACGCATACGAAGTTGCGCGGGGCAGCTAGTCTTAAATAATTTCTTCAAGTTTATATGTATGCTAACAGTAAACCATAAGGTAGACGGACCCAATAAATCTGTTTGCCATGTTAACGGATATAAAAAAGACTATCACCATGACACAATTAAATTATCTCCATGTGGAAAAATCCCAAACTCTTAAGGGTAGATTACGCGAAACAGGGTTCGGCTCTATCAAAAATTTATATAGAAAGCCTTAATATTAGGACACGAAAACAATTGTGTCTCTAGTCAAAGAGTTTTTCTAGTAGATGAAATAAATAAATTTAAGGATATGTCTTAATATGATCCTGTAAATAAATATTGAAGTTGCGGAAAAATGCAAAAACGAGCATTATCGTATTGTCATAGCCATGGCGTTCGTAATCTAACATACGAACGAATATTCTACTTTATTTTGACCTGCGCTCCTGCGCACTGTGAAGTAATGGTTGTTTGCGGAAGAGCGAGGCCGGCGATCGTGTCGCTGTGTACGTAGCGCTAAGACAGTTTATAAGACGATCTAATGAACAACAAACCAAGTGATCCGTTTTAGAACAAATGACTAATCTCCAAAGCTTCTCTCTTGGGAGACCCCAATCACACATTCTTTAGTGAGGTAACATCATGCATTAGTTTCAGAAAGGAATTCTGTCTCGGTAGTTCCGGGAAAACCGGAATACTTGGCTCCATGTCTTCCTGACCTTGGATGGCACGTGCCGCATCCCAGTGACTCATCGGTTAGCTGCATTGAAGCTCAATTTCAGTGATATTTCACACTTGTTACTGGACGAAAATTACGAATCAATGTTTACTTTGCAAAATTGAAGATTCGTCAGGAGTTCGCATTTTGTATTCATCCTAGTAATATTATAGTGGCCGCTTGAATGTACTCAATCACATCTTAATCACTGATGGATTTAATTAACTTTAGCAAAAAAGTCATAGGAAAAGTAATTTCTTTGTCCTATTATGACACAATGACTTAGTGCGCACTTAGACACCACTATATCATATCATACGAGTACATGAGTAATAGGTAACAAATCAAGCATTTTTATAGTATAGTACACAAAACTAAAATGATCATAAAATTATTAAGTACTTGCTGACTAATTACTATTACTCAGTAAAATAATATTATGATTACAACTATTTAGGACACAAATAGTCTATTCTGTCTGTTAACATTGTTATTGTGTCTAAAATACGTAACAGAAATTATGAGTTTGATCTTGTAGGCGGCTCAAGGCTATAAGATCAGATTGAAAATTACCCTCCTTATTCATAATACGTTAGTAACAACATTTATTTAATTAACGAACGCTTTGTCTATGTTTTTCATTCTATTTTCAAAATACAAATCTATAATAGAAGAAGACAAAACATTAGCTACTTAAAACACTGTATTAATGTATTATTAATTGGTGGGTTACAGTTTAAATTAAGCTTTTAAAGGTTCTGGGAGAAAATTATAATAGCGTGACACAATAAGTATTAAATTTTACATTAGTACCTACATACGCCACCTACACGAACAAAACTGTTGGTAAAGGGTGTAGACATTCTTTGAAAACGATTCGTAACAAGAAAACAAATCACGTCTAAAATAAATAAATATAATCTTGACCTGCTTCCCGCTAATGTAATTTGACTAAGAATGTCATTTTCAAGAATCAGCATTGTTTTGTAAAGTTATTAAATTGTCAACCTAGTATTGATTTATCTCTAAATGTTTGGTCTTTGGAGTTAATGCACCGAAGCTTTTTTGCTTGGTTTTTGACGTGTCAGATTTAATTGGTATTTTTTTGACTAACTTTGTTGACAAGCGTCTTCTGAGGTCGATGAATTGATACTGTCAGATTACAGATATCAATCGACGTTATTATTGCAGATAGTCGTTAATGTCGTGCTCTCAGTTGTAGTACAGATAAGAAAATGATAACACACCTATATTACAAATAAAGAAATAAAATCCTTTAAACACATATCATCAAGCGCGGTGATAAAATTGTGGATAACTGTTTTATGCTTGCATTCACCTTTGTTTCAAATACCGAAACGCGAACAATCTCTATTAAATTTAAAATGTTACACCATAAAGTCTGGCAATCTGGAAAGCTCTTACAATGCAATCGTTAATTCCGTCCGTATATGCCCATTGTACATATGTGGGTTAGGGAGTGTGCGCGAGCCGCGAGCGCAGTGAAGGTGAGCAGGCCGCGTTGATATCGTGCCAATCTCTTGCGTACAATAACGACACCGTTTATGCATTTCGTACACAAACATCACACCAAAATTTTCCTCCGAAAATAAATCCAAAAATATTTTATTTTATTTACCAACGTTCGATGTTGACATAATAAATTGTCACAATTGCAACATGTTAAACGAGTAAAGTCATACATTCACGGTACTTGTATCCATTAGCTACAGCCACCTGTCGTATAATTAGTCTGCCATTGTTAGGCTGCCGGCGGTTAATTAAGATGCGCGGGCCGATCCCATTGTGACGCGAGGATGCGCGCGAGCACGTTGATGTCGTACACAAGGACCCGCCGAGTGACGCGACTACACAACTAAAACGAATTTTGCTCGACACAAGCATACATGAATCTCTACATGACTTCAATATTCAACCTCGTTCGCTAGATTGATTTTTTATTGACAACTTTGCGTACATTTCAGCCACAAGGACGAATTGCGTTTGTATGTGAGCGTTTGTGGTCAACAAACAGCCACGTGACTTGAATTTCGAACACGTCTAGCTAACTTGTTGCTAAATCTAAAGAGAGCACTTGAATAAAAACAGGCCGAATTTTCTGAGACCTTGACGGGGACGTCGGCTTCTTATCTGGGGGCACGATATCTGACAAGCATTTAGGCGGTATTGTGTAAAGTAAATAGACATGACCTTGGGAATGTTAAGTGTTCGCCGGTTCCAAGAGATAACGCTCTATGTAACGTTACCTTGCGAATTCAAAACGAATTTCTGAATATGCCAAACAAGTTACTCGCACACCTTGGGAAAAAAAACCTATTACTGCTGTCGCGTTGCGTAATTTAAAAGATCACTGACCTGTGTAACCATGTCCCAGTAGAATCCGTCAAGCATAGACTTTCCATGTTGATGCTGCCGGCAGAGGGCCGGCCAGAGTGAGGCGCGAACGGGGCTGTTGATTGGCCAAGAGTTCTCTCTGATGAGTAGCTTCAGCTCCCGCTTGCGAGTCTGTTGGATGAGCGGCTGGATCTCTTCGTATGTTTTGAGTGGCGCTTTCTTGCCTGCGAATAACGGAGAAGGTAAGCACTGCGTCCAGATAGCCGTCGAGGGATCGGAGACTGCGAGGGACTCCGCGCTGGGTGCGCGGAACGCGGCCGGTTCTATGTACATCGCACTGTTGGCGCGGGACACATGCTTTCGGTGCGCGCGCGCCGGCGGCACTGCCGCCCGCCGCAGCGCAAGCTCGCCAGCCTCAGGAAAATGCGATAGCGCGCCCCAACACTGTCACACTTCGATTGTTTATTTGACCGTGTGACGCGTGTGTGGGTCGAAGCGACCGATGCCGAGCCTCTCACTTAAATGTTGCTTACAGCCAAAAAACAAGATAAACCACGACACCTGATATATTTGCAATCGAAGTGCAAAAATAGTTCGTGATGTAATTAACCTTTCCTGACGTAAGACAACATTGAGGTGTTTGTTTGCTAAATGTCTAATCTTAATTTATCATCTTAGAACAAGTAATCAAGAAAAGAAAATTTCTTAAAAACTTAGTACATACGTCAAGTAAACAACACGTAGATATCACACGATAACGGCATGACCTGTTGTATAAATAGAACAAAATCAAAGTAAAACGCAACCATTTGGCCGCGAGCCAATAAAACGAAATTTTCGTATTGCATACGTAATCGTGGGTTAAATCGTTTGAGAATGAAAAGAGAATAAAATGTTTGAAGATGTAGAGATACGCCCTTTGTTCGACCTAACATTATGTTTGCGTCCTATTGTGTTTTCGCAAACACATAGAATAAATATAATTACTGTGCATGCAAACATTTCTTGGGGTTTTGGATGAAAATGTTCGCCTATTAAAGTTAGGCTTCTACCAGAGCAAAAGTTAAAAAGCGACTCAGAATAAATGTTACTACTTGTAGAGTACTTAATTTATCTTATTTCATCGCCTGACAAGACAGACGATAATATATAATATATAATCTTCTTCGTCGCTAAACCCTTGACAGAATGATCGCATTCTGTCAAGGGTTTAGCGACGAAGAAGATTTACTTCAGGTTAATTTATTAAAAATTAATCAAAATAAAAACAAAGTAGTTAAACATATCGCAAGTGTACCTATCTATCAGGAGTTCTGATATTTCAGTCTTCATAACACTGTTTATTGGGTAATTATGCTCAAATCGTAGAACACCGTTAAACCTGTTAACGACTGTACACAATCAAAATGTTGTATTTGGTGCTTAGGTCTGTTATACCCCACGTTAACTAAGTAAGTGTTAAGTAAACAAGTATGATAAGACGAGGTTATCTACGACTGCAGTCGCCGGCCAAGCGCTGCGATTGACAGGTCCATACAATGTTTGATTTTCACTCGCATTTTATTTGTACATAATAGGTACTCTTTTATTTTTTATCAAAATTTCGCAGCTTTAGTTACTTTTGCAGTCCAGAAGGTTCTCAATTCGACTGTTTTTTTTTATGTTTGTTATCCGATTACTCGCAGACGACTGGACCGATTTGAAAAAATATTTTTGTGTTTGATAGGGTATACTTCCAGATTGATCCCATTGTCATCAAAGTTCGGATCTGATGATGAGATCTTGGAAAAATCGAGGGAACTCTTCAAATATTAAAAGCATACCAATAGCAGTTTGGGTATATTTTGTTGTAATTCGTGCATTTACTCTTAAAAAACACCATTGAGTGAAATGGAAATGATGATGAAGACCACAGATGTCCAGCGAAACTATTCAATAATAAATATTGTGGGTTACGATTTGAGTACCGTATTCGATATCTGATTCTTCGCCTTCGTCAAATCATGTAATGGAACTGATGCTCTAATATCAGGTGAACTCCTCAAAAATCAAAGGCCTTGTATCGCAAAACGCAACATTTTGTAAAAAGAAATGAGCAGTTTGGATAATGCTATTGTAACATAAATCAACTACAAACCAATACACTAAAAAGTGAGAAATAAAAACAGACTTCCAAAATAAATATAAGGTAACTAAAAAGCAACAACAAAAAATAATTAAATATATTGAAGTTGGTGCCTAAAACATAAAACTACATTTCCTGGCACCAACTTCAAAATGTTTAATTATTTTTTTGTTGTTGTACCTACATTATTTTTTGCTTTTTGTTACCTTTTATTTATTTTAGTAGTCGGTTCTTATTTTTTGTAAAAAGTTTTTATAACAACCAAAAATTGACTAAATTTGGCGTTCTAAATAACAAACTTATTTCTTAATAAATTCGTCGATACTTAAGGTCCTTCACATAAATTAAATTTTGTTCAAAATTAACGAACCAACAACCCAAAAATATCAAAATCTCAAGCCTTCTTAAGTAATTCAATCTTGAAAACCAGTGACAAGTATTGGAAACCACAGAGTGTACGGAGCTAAAAATCTTTTGATCTCTATAGAGCTGACTATGTAAAAAAATTCAATCAAATCGGCTCAGTGATCTCGAGAAAATCTTTTACGTTCATTTTGCAAAGAGGATTAAAAATGTGAAATCACATTTTATGCTGACTAGAAATTCGTGTTCAGAATACATCTTATCGGCTGGGTCTTTCAACCTAAAATGAGACGAGAACTTTCAACAGGTCCATTAATCTCTCTTTTTACACCGAACCTTCAGAATTATACTGGGAATCAGTAAGGTGATGTAACATATATAAGTACATCATGCAAGTATTGTATCACTATATATGCTATACTTATAGATGTTACAATCCCCCTACCGAACAACAAGCATCCTAGGTACGTACCTAGGATGATTTTTCTGTAGGGCTTTTCGTAATTACGGAGTAATTCCGAATTTACCACAAGTGAAATTTTACTTATTCTATCATCTACATATTCGTTAGATCCTAAAAATTGATTTTATAAATTTTGAATTTTCAATATGTATTTTTCCAAATTCGGCTTTTTCGTAACAAGTACGGACTGACATAAAATTGAAAATAAATTTTGTACTTAAGTGTTTTTATTAGTCGAAAAATGTTGCAATTTTGGGGATGAGAGGGGATTTCAACCCCTAAATGGTACGCCCATGAACTACATATTTTGAACGGATCTGGATAAACTTAGGTGTTCTAAACTGGACTGTGATGTAGAATTAGTACAAATTTCACCTATCGTACTGAACCAAATGCAAGTAATGTGAATTAGCTATATCTACACAGCTAAACTAAATACTAAGTTAGTTAAATTATAACCACACATATGAATCACTTGGACATGATGAGACTTGAATATAACGTTGGCATCATCGTAATGTTGTGTAATACGGATAAACGGAAAAACTGCAAAATTCTTTTATTAGTTATAGTAAGAGAGACGCTGAACATTAACCTTCACCGATCTGAACCCAGGTAGGACATTTTATTTATCAAAATGTATTGACTTTTAAACACGCTTATAATACATACTCGTAGCTTGTCAATCGAAAAAATGTTCACGGCTATTACTTTTCGATTTTTAAACTTTAAAGCATGGCAATAATATTCCATGAACAGTTTTTTGCAATTTTTAACTAGATTATCTTCCTTTCGATGCCTAATTTTATTGGTTAACAAATCGGTATAGTTACCTATATTCACTGACATTTCTGTGATCAAAACATTTACTTTTCGTGTTTCTTTTATCATTAAAAATAATAAACACGTTATATTATAGATAAACATATTTTTTCAGAACAAATAATCAATCACCCCCCCCCCCCCCACCCTAAATAAAAAAATCTACATAACAACGTCTGGATCCGCCACTGATTGTAACGTTCCTTTGTATGCATGTCTATTAATAAGCGTAGTGCGGAATTAGTGGTCTATAGACACTTTTTATAATTAGGTACAAAGTACTACGCTACTACTACAATGTTGGCATTCCCTGCATGTTGATCGACTACTTAGTTGTTAAATTAGACATCGTCATTGATGTGGCTAACTTTTTACTTTTCATATGTTATTTACTATAATATACTTCAATTCTATAATAAATAAAATGGTTGTCTCTAAAGTAGGTTTACGGACTATAATTTTAGTTGATAACGTCATAAGAAAACATTGATGACATATTGCCATTCGAGTTGCTTAGCAACCAGTCAATAACGTGACACTGACACATTCAAAGAGATGAAATTATTCTATTGGTCACTCATTCCTTACAAACCACAGATACACAAATTGACTACTCCCAGTCTCCGTACAAAAATATAGAGCGATTCAAATGATTCAGCTGAACGTGAATCGTATGATTCAATCTACGTATTGTATCGAGCAACTAAGTAATACACTCGACGATATAATGCGTATTTATATCTCCTAAGATTGTGCAAAACCCACCGGTAGGTATGTCTGTTTACAAACGGTATAACTATTAGGATAGGGCTGGCAAATAGGAAATTTTCCAAAACTATTTTTTTACTCGTATTTTAATAGCGGCTCCACTTGCGTAGATGTTAGTATAACGATAAAAACTAATAGGTATTATACCATTTTCTTAGCGAGAATACCACGTTTGTCAGTTCAGTCGCATTTTTTACATTTACAATATATGAAAGTGTGGAATTTCATTGCAAAAATAAATTATTGGTAATCAATAGGAAGGATTGTAGATATTTATCTACACTCTTTCTTATCGACGCACGCACGACACACAAGTGCCTCTTGAGATGATGCTACAAGACGATAATTAATTAGTTCATTTGTATGAAGTCATTACACGGTAATTAGGAGAGAGTGAGCTAGTATTTACCTATAAAATACACCTGTCGCAGTAAATATTTTTCTGATGATTATCTTCAACAACGCTGTTAAATATTTTCTCCCTAACATAAGACATTAAATATTTTTTGCTGATTTCTTGTACAGTACACATTTTATGACGTCACACATGGCACAAAGTATCGCGCGAATTAGCTGAGACGTTGGCGCATAGAATGTGTCAATTTATTATCGAACTTGGCAACTTCCACATTAAAATTTACTGCTACACCTAGGTAAGTCTACGCTCATTTTTAATTATTATGTTGAGTTTGAATTTTTACTAATCTAATACCTTTACACGACCAATTCTTGTCTCGGAAACGGCTCCAACGATTTTCATGAAATTTAGTATGCAGGGGTTATGGAGTTTAGGTTTTAGAAAATGTCGTTAAATAAAAATATACCGAGTAAAGCTCGGTCATCCAGGTGCTACATAGTATATAGGTACTGTATATACATTAAATATGAACTAGTTGATGGAAATCATAATAGTAAGTGTGGAGGTCAAATTTGCGTTTTAATAAAATAAATAATTTACGTTTTCAAGCTATGACTGGCATAGGCGATAATTCGCTTGGCATACAATTATTATTCTTTAGGTATTGTCAAATTAAGTTAAAGAGGTACTGAAATATGAACTCGAACGAATGAAACATTCTCAAAATGTAGTCTATCACGGGAGGAATATTATTAAAATGTAAATGAAATAGCATTGCAACAACCCTAAATATTAAGATTATAGACAGATCGAGCACCGCGCGACTGACACCCACAGAGGTCGGACGATATCTAATGCAATTAAATCTACCAGATGTTTACATCTTGGCATCACCATTGACAGATGGCACTAGTTACTTAACTAATGGTTATTGTTCTATTTTTATTTGCTAAAACCAATATATATCCGTGTTTACTACATCATTATATGTAAGGTGTCTACTGTGATTATTGTTATAGGAATTTATACATGATGTCATTATTGTTGTCCTACTCTTGCTATCATCATTTTTGGCAACAGATACTCAATAAATCTCGTTTAAAATTCGACTATCATGTATCATACCGCTTGTAATAACCAATTTACTGTAAGACACTCGCTCAAATAAATAAAGAGCTATAAACCTATTTTAAAAAAATGCAAGACATAAAAGTCGAATCATTCCTTTGGGAGCCACAATGCCACAGGCAGAATAAAAAAAGATATACACAAGTAAAACTTATAACACAGCCCTTTTTATTCCTTGGCGTAAATAGAGGGGCTATTTTTGCCAAGGAATAAAAAAAGACGAGCTTATTGTGCCACAGGGATATTAGACAATACTCAATACATAAACGCATTATTTACCTACATTTTTAGAACGAGACCTCCTTAAAAGCAACTTTTCTCGATCTGTCAATAAATCAATTTCTTAGAACGAAGGTCAGACAGGTAGCAAAATAAACATAACAATAACTTTCCCACCCCGTGACAAAAAATAAAATGCGTACGTGCTCCACGTATCGTACTACCGTCACACGAAACACGTCACATCATTCAAACTACGAAAAAGATAAGATTGCACGATTACTCTTACAATGACGATCGTAACACGTAATAATATCATTATTCAAGCGTTTAACTTTTCAAGTATCATTCAAAAGATAAAATGCAGAAATGAACAAATCAACATATTTTTAACTTTATAATGATTGCGTAGATAAATTTTTCAATTGTTTTCCTATTAACATCATGTTATAAAGGATTTATCCTAATGGGAATAACCCTAAAACAATTTAATAATGACATAATCTATTGTCAGTCCTTTGATATATTTAGATACAAAACATTTATACATTTGATTCTAATCAAACCTTATAAAGCTATTATTCAATTGGTTGTGTAAAATGACCAGACAGATAAAGACAGAAAATCTAAAATAAGTAACTATGTATTGAGTTCAATAATAACATGTTCAATTTTAATATGGCGATTACCGCCATATAAAACGACAATAAAACCGCTTAATAATCATAAAATTAGATAATGACGACGGAATGATTATTTTATTATTTAGTTTATTATTAGAGCAAAACATTCAGTTTCTCTGAATTCAGGAAGGAAGTTATAATATTTTGAAAAGCGTCCAAATTCATCTCAGGGATCGACTCATGCGCATACTCGGAATGCCCGTTGAGAACGGGATCACGGTGAAACAGAATGAAAATTTATGGCACGATTTCTATGACGAATTGTTTGATTTCAGAGAAATTAGGACGTAAGTACTAATATAATATTAATGTTTTACGCGGAAAAAAATAGGTATTACATATTCATTATATCAACTTACTTTTCGGCCACCGGAACCTCTTCATTGTATATGACTTGCAAATTTTTACTACCGACATTGTAACCAAAAGATATAAAAAAAAACTTCACATTGTTCTTTCTTATACCATGAATAAAGTTAATCAGCGTGTGAAGTATGATTCAGTTTCACAAAGTTGATCATAAATCACTTTTATCATATCACCAAGCACTGTTTAGAACTACGTCTAGATTATTAAAATATATATATTACGGGTCTTAATCGCGTGAATAATTTAAGGTAAAATACCTAGAGAATAGACTTCAAGACAGTCTTCCCGTGACCACGGCCGTTGCAATACGGTCGAAACGTCGGGCAATAAACAAGGTATTTTACCTTAAATTATTCACGCGATTAAGACCCGTAATATATATATTTTAATAATGTGTACAAATCGCGAAAGTTTATCAACATTTACGTCTAGATTGTAAATACAAATGAATTATTATTTTACCAGAAAAAAAAACTTTATTAAAGAAGGTCAGGTAAATAAGGTAACTATCTAAGCCACTAAAAAACAATTAATTAAAACAATAATAAAAACATGAAAGCCAAGAATACCAGACCGATTGGCACTTACTATAAGTGGTGACTAAGGCGATTGCTTCTTGTAACTGTGTTTTATACATCTATATTAGCACTACAACATTTTATTAAAATCAGTGACATTGTACAATAAGGTACAGTTAAGTATAATAATATTTTTAATGGTTAATTCATCCACTGTGATGAAGACCAAAGGTCTTGCATCAGATTATGCAACGGACTGTTCTTTTCTCACGCTTGCATCGCAAAACCCATTGATTACGTCAGCAATTCCATGGGAATATTTAATGAATACTTTCTCTTGCAATTGCTGCTTATGAAACTTTCTGATAAGGCTTGAATAAATAACTTGTTCATTGTAGACTTGGGAGCTTATGTTTCATGGGTTGCTTCATTTTATGCAACACGAAACGTTACGGTAGTATTAAAAGTTTAAAAGAAATTGTTTTCTGATAACATAACTGTTTGGAGACACAGGTGCCATTAAGAAGTAGATAAACGAACTGCCTACAAAACACCGACTGTAAGAACCCAAATAACTTGTCGCTGCCAAGGACGTATATTCTTAGTTCTGATCTTGAACCAACCACACGCAAGCGGCGGTCTATATGCTGTAAACTAAGTAGATATATCGTTTACTTTAGCAATGGCCGCGACTTCGTTCGAGTGGTAATTTTGAAACAGTTATTCCACGTGAACGTAAATTTTTCCAGGATAAAAAGTCTTGTGCTACTCACCTGCATTTTTTTCACATTGCTATTGCCTTGTTTTATACACCCAGATCCGTTCAGTCGTTCTGGTGAGATTGAAAAACAAACATCCAACCATCCAAACTTATCAATACATGTATTAATATTATAAATAGGTCAATTTTGTGAGGTTCTAGAGGGTAATCTCTGGATGTTCTGAACCGATTTTGAAAATTATTTTACCAATCTAATAGCCCAAAGTTATAATTTATTCACCAAGAAATTCATCTAATGAAATTAGGTCAACATTAATACAAGGGGTAAAACATTTACCAGGTGCACACAGTCCATAGTGGCATAGTACAATAGTATTAGTACCTTGCACCTGGACTGAGCACACAAAGAGCCAATGAATGAAAACTCTAGGGAGAACATGCATGTGCCACAACTTTTATGCTAATATATATTTTAGGCTGAACTGGCCTTTCAGTGTAATCTCTTCTTCTTCAGATCTTGTATTTTTTAGTAATAATAATGGCGATAATTGCAATAAAGATGTCCAAGAAGTTTGTGTCTTTTGCCAGATTATTTGATTATGGTTACTGTGCTCCAATCGTAAACATATTCTGTATGAGTTAGACGTAAGGGCGACTCAAAAAAATCGAATGAAGAACTTTTCGACAATAGCCACATTTTAAGAGACTTGTTTATTACAAATGCAACGTAAGGAATTTGCAAAAAAATAGAGAATAAGCAAAATTCTTGGAATGTTGGTTATTCTCAATACTCAATTACACATTTAAGCAATCAATGAATGCGGTTATTTGAGAGACCAAAATAAAACGGCCTAACAGTGGATATCTGTTTATAGTCACGTAGACTTTGTAATAAGGTAAATGTAGAGATAAAACTGGTCTTACAAAGAGATGATCTAACTGACGAACTGATTTGAGTCATATACAGACTTCCATATCATCATCAGTTGAAAATTATACTAATTAAATAGGTATAATAAATAGTTGTAATAAATATCTATAAAATTACTTGATCTAAGAGAGAACCACTTTTAGATCAATTCTGATCAGAGTGATCTAAAAAAAAAATCATGAATATGCGATATATGTATAATAACGAGTACATAACATTTCTTTTACAACTCAGGAGACTTGATAAAACCATCCTTTAATCAGAGCCACACCCACACTCAACACGATGTTTCATGACGTAATTTGACATTAGTTGCAGCAATAGATCAAAGATCTATTTTTAACACTATTGCAAGTCTCTTTAGAGGTTAAGTGCATGACACGTAATGCACAGTACCTATTGCAGTAGATGCCAAATATCACAATCAACATAATATTGTCGCAGAATATTGTTAACTTCAAAATTTGTTTTTGGAATTATCAGTGCGCGAATATAATCATATTTTCTCTCTCCTTTATCCTTATTCTATGTACTAAGCTAACTAAGCTAGGTGCTATTTCTGCAGGTGCTATTCGGACGGGTGCTCTAGTTGGACTACCTCTGATATTTATACTGAAAACAATTTTTTTTTAGTTGATAATCTGTCTAAATAAGATTATTTTTAGATAAAATATATGAAAGCCGAAGGGTTTTGTAAAACTTTAGGTTTAGATCCGGTTGTCTTGTACGGATTAAATAAAGTAAACTAATACACTTTCTAAGCTATAATAAATGAAGGGCGTAAATGACCAAGGGCGGTATATGATTTACGGTTATTTAAAGTAAGAAAAAGTAAAATAATAACATTTACAAAAGGTGTGTTTTTATTGTCCACCTAACATATGGAGAATAGATCTTAGAGGAATATTTGATAGCATGAAGACTCCAAAAGACCTGGATATTAACGGGAAATTAGAATATGCCGAATATGAAAATTATTTAATTTTGTTAGATTTTTATAGTGAAGATAAAATCAAAGAAATAAACCGTAAATTTGCAATTCTAAGGTCAAAATTTAAACAAGGATGGCTAGCCATAAAGTCGAGAAGGGTCCTAGTCGATGTACTATACAAACACGCATAAGTGATTACTCCTCTGTATAAGGTCGTAAGTCAAATCTTAAAATTAATATCAATTTAGGAAAAAAAAGGTCTTAAGCTATATGCCTTTCGCTACTGAAATTTGACAAACAGAATATGCTATAACTAGTACACATCAATATTGGCCATTGGTGACCATACAAAACATGTTTTATTATATGGACGGGACATTACTGCCATGTTGCCGGCCACAGCATTGCCGTAAAACATGGCTCGTTTAGACGCCCCTTTAATGCTTTTATTGTACGATAAATGAAATTTCGACTGATAATATGTTTTTATTTTTTATTTGGCCATAATATAAGTAACTTAAGGTAATTGTTTTCGATAGAATTTAAACAATAAAAAGTTTTGGCCTGTTAAAATACCCAAAACCTGTATATGCGACGCACGCGCACCATAACAAAAACTATCGCACCACATTGTTCAATTATGTCCTAATCACGTGACTGAATTGCTGTAGTGGCAAGTTATATTTATTATGTTATACTGTTGTTTTTATGAGGTAGGTAGGTATATGAAATGTTGATATTATGATTATTTTTATGTAGCTAGACGAAGTTGTGAAGCTACAGATAACGATAAATATTGACTAGTCGTGTAGTCAATCAATGAAAGTGAGTATTAAGTAATTGTTGCAACCTGGATGTTTACCTATTAAGGCACCTGTCCCACCAACAGCGATGAGCGAGAAGCGAGTAGCGATTTTCTCGCTCAAGAACCGTACAATAGATGCATGTTGTAGGTAGAGCGAGTACTCGCCGGCAATGTGAACGGTCAGCGATCAACTATTATTATCGATCTGTGTGTATCTCTTTTAGGATCAGTGGAACATGGGATCTACAAAAGTACACGTACGTTTCTTGAGCGATAAACGTTACTCGCTTACCCGTCGTTGGTGGGACAGGTGCCTCAACATTATTAGAAGGACTTAGCATATATCTAGATCATGGTTTCAGATGCCAAAGGTGCAATGATATGTTTATAAGTTTCTTCCTTACAAAAGATAATCCTTAATCCTACCTAAGAAAACGAATAAATTCTCACAGTTAAGAGCGTTATCTGTAGTAGGTACTTTAGATACTGCGCTTATCATCCAAGATTTCTTCACTGATAAACCTCATTAATAAGATGAGAATTGTTTGCCGCCTCCTTTGATAACAAACATCGTGTTGTGACCTAGATAGTTGAATGTTGAATACTAAACACTAATACATTACATTGTTTATAGAATATTCTAGTACTTAATGCAGGCGTATATTTCAAGAGAATGTTAATGAGAAAAGAGGGTGTTTAGCTTTGCAAAAGTTGCTAAACAAATACTTTACAAAAATAAATGTTTTAACTTTTAAACAATAACACACCAACATCCCCGTGGTACACCATTGTATCATTAAGGTACGAATTAAAATATAAATTCGTGTTTAAATAATTAATTATACAATATTTTTAGTCATTCTATCATAAAATTAGGTATTGTCTGCACCTACTAGTATTCTAATGCTCACAAACAAAGTAACATCATCCTATTTTTAAAATTGGCATTACCGATATAAACACTTTTTGCATCTCTGCCTGAGGTTAGAATAAATTACAACCATTTTACATTTACTATCCATTAGAAAGAACTTTCTCCGCTCATATTATTAACAAGTACCTAGCGAAATTTTATCAAAAGAGTGTAAAATGTTCGCGAAATGGCCTTTTAACGTGGATTCGCTGCTTAAGAGAATTATAATTCGCTTTTTACGGAGTCGACTGGCCTTAATGTCGACAAAACGTGGGTCAAAGCGATTTAGGTTGATAAATTAAGAAAATGAATTATATATTAATCAAACCGCAGCAGAACGAACTCAATGGAGCTGATAGGTATACTTCGGACATGAATGAAGAGGCTTACTTAACGATTTGCTTTAATTTTACTTATTACCTATATCGATCAGTCTGTATTAGCGTACCAAATGTAAATAAATCTAAGCTGTGTTTGTCAATTTTATCTGCATTAGATAAAACTTGACAAAAAATTCCACAAAGTATTAAATATACTGACCATTGAATTTCGCTAAGCTTAAGATAAGCATAAGCGTACTCATTGATTCAGCCTAAGACAGCTACCCACAAAGGTAGAAAGATGTTTAAAGACATCATATTTGTTTACTATTTGCGATATCTGACCAGGAATTTATACTGTTTATGTCACAAAATGGATTAAAACGACAGTGTTATGTCACGGCCACTTGCGACCAAGGGCAAGAGCGGCCCTTGCGGAATAGTTCCGACACAAATAACCTAGTGGCTCTATTAGTAGGTGACGAAAATTGGACACAATATTTTTCTTTTTTATATGTCATGAATTATTTGTCTTTTAGATTGTTTGGTTTTTTGACCGAGTTGCACCACACAGTTCGATTGTGACTACGGTCTGTGTAACCTTGTCGAAACGTCGAATACTTGAAATAATGCGTGGTCGGATCGCGTTCGCGTATTCTTTGTATCATGAAGCACATGCACATAAGTCTTAATGTAACATAGGCAATATTCAAAATAAAAAACAGAACAAAAACTGCTACCTAGTTATGATGGCAAATCATAGCTATTCGTAAGGTATGTAAGTTACATTATTTAATAATTCAAAATTTTTATTTTCTGTAAGTCTTCAATATAACATGCGAACAAAAGCTTTTTTGTACAAAATTAGCATTATATTGTTCATCATCCCCTTGTCGTTTTAAGAGCTCTTAACGCCGACGGCAGGCTTTTAAAAAAGATTACCCTACAGAAAATGGTATCTGTACCATATTTTATTCTGAACCTTATTTAAAATCCCTTATCGTAAAATGTAGCATCCCTTTTACCATAAATGTCTATCAACTTCCAATAAACTCAGATGTTTTTTTAATATTACCACAGATAATATAATACTAAACTAGTAATATTACTTAGTAAATAGTATTTTAGGAATTATGATATTGGAAAACTTATATTACGGATGACTAATAAAGTCAGAGGGAAAATTACATTTGCTTTCTATGACGTCCATAAAAAGTATTCCGGTGAATGCTTTATATCATTTTTGCTAATTGTTCTTAGCAAATATACCCACCCCACTGTCCAAAATTCTTCACTACAACCCAGCTGCATAATTGGCCAATTATCCCCTTAATTTTACTCAAATTAAAAGTAGTACTGTATGAAGATCCATGACAATATTTTCTGGCTGCTCGGCATAAATACAAAAAGACTACAATACAAAACCGTTCTCTAGTTAACATGAACTCCATTCGTAAATGTTAAGTCTATTGTTACGGCTAAGAGTGTTTAGACAGCGCGATCCAAACAAGTCTCTGTTTCACAAACAATGCTCAGAGACATTACACTCATTCAGGGAAACTCGGCGACTGTGCAGAAACATGAAGTCAATGAACATGCAATTTTGTTAGGAAAGACATGCAACTTCTAGACTTCCGATAATTTCCACTTTCATAAGCTTTAGCAGCCTAAGTCAACGCCCACGAAATTGAGTCGAAATACAAAGACATTGTGGTTATATCTCCATCGCATTCCAGAAATTTAAATAATAATAAGTGTCCAATAATAATAAAATTATATGCCAAAAATGCAATGTGATTACCATTTCGGACAAAATAAATAATACAATAGGTATATTATATATAAAATTGCGAATGCTAGACTTTGTTTAAGGGCATTTCCTGAAGAATTTCGTCGAGGATCATCTCATTTATACCACATAAATTCCGGATAATGTTTAGCAGTTCACTAATCCTTTAAAACATCTCTCCGGCATGTAGGTATCGTTATAATTACGCTACGTAGATGTCGTTAAGTTTACAGCAGGATGTGGTAGTCAAAGAAAGGTAATAATCCATCCGCATTGAACGCGAATTAGTTATAATCTATAATACCACTGAAACTTACATTTCATGTAAAATTTAACAACATCATTGTCTTAAAATACTCGCATTTACGATTGTTTTTTGGCAGCTACACTTCTTTTGCTTCAATACTTTTTAAGCATCCTAAACATGGTTTTATTTTGAACTGGCTTAAATCAGAAGCTAGGTCAAACCGACAAGGATAAACCATCAATCAAATCTTGCGTTTACATAGCTCTTCTATAGACCATTCTAACGATGTATCATGGGATATACTAATCTTGTGGAGTATCGATCTTACACTTCCAAGCCAGAGTCGAAACTAAACTGCCGACGAACCTTTTGAGAAAGTCGTCTGGACTGAAAGTAGCCACTCTTCCAAAAAGTTTTGCTGTATTCTATCTAGTAATTAAATTGTGAAACATTCCATATATTCCTGTCTATGGTCTCGTCTGCTGTTTCGGTCGCTGTTACGAACGTTTACGTGCCCCAGAACCACGGGAATTCATAAACAGTTACTTCGATATTGACCACAATTGATGAAGCTCACAGACCGTTTACAATTCAAAGAAACCAGCAGCTGCTTTGAAAAGCTACTCGAATCGCAGTCATAAAAACACGGTATGTATATTTTTAATTGATCTGATATCATCATCTTTTACGCACCAATGTGTATTCCTTGAAAATTTCTTCCAACATCTAGTCAAAAGCAATTAAGTATACCGATTTAACACGCAACGATATCGAGGCTACCGTAAAAATGGCCATCGTGAGATGGTTACCAACTAGCGCCTGATTACAGGGTTAGTTCTAGGCTATTTTCTTGGCACCTTTCCATGTTTAACTAACGTAAATACTCCGACTTCGTGAGTTAAAAACAACATTTTTTTGGGTATTCTATTGTAAGGCAGCGACGATTGTGGTAAGGCTTTAATCGAACTCAAGACTCACCAATTTTAAAAAACGGTATACCACGGGTTTACGTTTTGGTAAATTAGAGGAAATTAATGAGGCAAGATCGAAAACCAACGAACCAGTGTCACCTTTGCACAGACTGCAGTAAGAATAAATTATAGATTTTTAAACAAAAGTTTACGAGGCACAGTGCCATATTTTGCCGAGACAATCGGAAAGGGTAGCATATTATCACTTGAAATCTTCTTCTACGCATGGAAAGAGAAGGGTGGAAGTTTAAGGTAATCGGGTTAATTCTAAACCATAACCTGGACTAGGAAAAGGTAGAACAGATTATTATTTTCATTGTTGTCTTAAGAAAGGAGAAGGAAGTCTACAATCCTCAAAAGACGAACGTAGTAATGTTTCGCGGAAGTGTGTCTGTCTATCTGTTTCTTACGATTTCACAACTAAAGTACTGAATGTATAGAGACATAAATGGTATCTTGAGGAAGGACATAAGATGATTCTTATTGCGATAACAACTATTTTGCGGGCAGAGCCGCCAGTAATGAATATATATGGTAAATTTTTAATAGTCGTATTTTTCGTTACCAATAACCGTAACTGAACCAATAAATTGTAGCTGTAAATATTAATGAATGCATTCCTAAAAGTCAAGGCAGACTGCTTTGTACATATATGAGTCATAATAAAAGCAAGATTTTACTCTGATAAGAGAAGTTACACAAATAATTACCTACTTATATGTTCAAACAGGTTTTAGTAATTTTTCAAACAAAGGACTTATTCCAACAGTGGCTATTTATTTATAGTTAAAACTAGTACTGATAAAGGTATCCTGTTTTCAGGTACCCCCACCAAATTTTAGTTTGTAATTACTCTAATTAAATTTTGAATTAGATAAGACATACTTTCACTAATTAAAGGCAGTGGCTAAATTAGCTACAATATAATAAATGAATGTCTGAATTATAAATTGTTGAAAATAACAAAGACAATGTGTAGCTATGTACACATTGTCTTTGTTAGGTAGTTAGAGTGTTCCATAAATTAACACTCTTATGCAAAAAGACATGGAGTGAGCATAAACAATTTGATGTCAGAATAAATTCTTTATTTTAATTATATTTCCTGGAAATGTTTTCATTAGCATTTTTAACATGTCATCTTGTGGAACAATACAAAAATCATCATGAAATACAGTTTTACAGCTATTTTATATTTATATATGAGTATTTTTTACACATTTCTGAATAGAGTGATAACAATATCAGTTGATAAATATAATTAATAGTAAATGATTCATGACATTCATACAAACTTAGAAGATATCAGAAAGTAGAGCCAAATCTTTATGATAAAAAATTACATGAAACAACACTATGATAGAATATAGGTAGGTGATCTAATTGATTTTGTGTTATGTAAGTAATAGATTAATATTTTTTTTATACTCATGATAATTTCAGCTTGCAAAAGGAATTTCAGTTAAGATGGTTTTTATAAATTAAATAAAGAACAATGAGAAATTTCATTTCAATATTTGAAATTGTAATGAAATGAAAAGTCTCTGATAATTAAATGTAAAGTTTTAGTCAATAAAGACTTGCCGTGACTCATTTTATTTAGTAAATTAAAATAAATAAGATATAGTTATTAGAAGATTAAATAGTAGAAGAGCCTTACCTGGTGGGCTATCACTAAGGATAGTAATACCAGTGGGATCTACATGAGGTGGGAATGCCTCATACAGGTCAGGATCCTCTTCAACCACCGCCGACAACATCACGGAGGGCATTCCGGCTCCACCGTCACTCACACACGCACTATGACTAGACACTGCACAACACTACACTTGACTCGCCCAGTGTCCGTAGCTCACTCGGAGCTCACACCCGTGAGCCACCCCGAGCCATTCCTGACTACCACTTGTACATATGAGTCTGACTTGCCTAAGTCAAATCTTGCTGCACCATTTTTAAATCTGGAAAAAGGACAAAGTTCAAATCACTGAAGTGGAAAATGTGTCAAGACTCAATATGTAACAGAGTGTATCTGAGAGATAACACTATCAACATTATAATAATCCAGCGATTGTACTTGCGCCGATAACGATATCTTAGCCAGACTAAGAAACAATCAGTTACCTAATTCGTTATAATTAAAACGCTACAGATCAGCTGATTGCTACGGTGCCAGGCCAGACTTGACATTTTATAGCTATTTTAAGACTTACGGGCACCTGATCGGACTGACTTCAATGTCAGATGCCAAGTACAAAAATTCAAAACTCGCCACGATAACTACAAGAAATAATTGTATGAAAAGGTGACCGCAGCGCGTCGGCACCGTACTCACCGCAATCCTGACGATAAATGATGCGAAGCAGGATCTGCGCCTCCGTATTTACCGCTTTGGAGTCCCCGCGGCGACTAAACCAAGTGGCCAGTTCCCGGCCCAACGTAATCACGAATAGGATAATAGTCTCGAATGGGAGCCAACGCTTTTGCTTTGTCACTTAAACGAACAACACAGTACATCACACAGATATATCGGTAACTGAACAAGCGCACGGATACATTGTGATATAAATTCAATGTTAAGTGGGATAATTTGCGAGCCCCCTTGCTTTCGTTAATCAAATTATCGATGTATCCGGTGAAAGTCGTTTTCGTTTTTATGCGGTAATACACGAATATGTGGAAATGGTGTGGTGCTAGTTAATTTCCTTTTTTATGAAAAATATCTCCCTCGTAGAAAGAGATCGCACGTCCGCGATATCCACGATTTGCGAGAAGTTCAATTCAGAACGCGATTCTCTTCGCACGCCCGTCGGAACGTCGAACAGGAAGAACATAGACTAGCCAGCGAATAGACAATTTCTTTCCTTCATCCAAGTTTGATGCCTAAGTTTAATGCCTAGTAAAAATAATAAACAAAGTTACTCAAACTTTGTATTTATTAGTTTTAGCGGCCATGAATGACTTTAATACTATTTCATAGAGCTATAAGTAAAAACCATAAATGTATTGGTTTATATAAAATTTAATAATAAGTGATATCTTCTCCTTTTATAATTAAAAGCTTCGCTCTTATCAGTGGAATCCTTTCCACTCCTCTCTATATTCTGCTGTCTTTTTTAATTTCTTCATACGTCTCGACTCCCATTTTCTCATTTATTTGTTTTCACTTTCTGGCCCTCTTTTTTTCCTTCCAATATTACAATATGTGAACCCAACGCACACGCAGCTTTCATCGAGCAGATCGTCATCATTTCATAAGCAGGACGCAGTAACGTTGTCGTCATCGCCACAGTCGAAATCAATCTCACACCCACAGCTATGAGCAGTAATCAAGTTGCGTCCATCAAGTCGCAACCAACCAGTATCAGACCTCTACAGGGATATCACACATCTGAACGTTTCAGCACGGTCGTCACTACGGCCTCAACATCGTCCAGGCACATAGCACTTACGGTGTAGTGTAAATCAAACCAGAGCACATATCTCCCGTCTACGCAGCAGCCAAATACTACGCGGCACCGCAAAACCGCAGCTACTAACTTTCTCACTGGACTCGCTGGAACTACCCTCTACTGGCACTGGCATACTACTCATTCCAAAGAAAAAACGACAGCTGACTCATCAAGAAGATTGACGACGAAGATCTTCAGAAGAATCTTTATTTGGATATTTGATAAATTTTAATAGGAATTATTGTTAAAGGGGCATTACGCCGAGCGAACTATTCATTTAGCGCTATGCACACAACGCCACGGCCGCACACAATGCGCAGGAGCGCACGACAAAATAAAGTCGAATATTCGATATTACATATTTTAGATTACGAACGTCATAAGTATGACACTACGTAAATCCTCATTTTTGCATTTTTCCGTAATTTCGAGTCAATATTAATACATAGCCTTATATTTCTTCATCGACAAGATGAACTGTTTAAAAAAATTGACAGAGCCGTTCCGCATAATCTACCCTAAAAATGACAGAAAACCTAAAAGTGTTTGCAAGTGCAATAGAATATTATGACTTCTTCGATTTTCATGAGCAATACAAACTTACGAAATATCTCAGTTTCGATACAGTTTAGAGAAACGCGTCGACTATAGCTATTGATTGCTTTGTTCTTTTCGTTCATAACATCCAAGTTTATTATTGAACGCCCAACTTCAAAACGACGCCAACTTTCCTTATTAGGGATTAAGGAAAGTTGGCGTCGTTTTGAAGTTGGGCGATCCCTATTAGGTATTTAACATGAAATTTTCAAATAAAATGCTTGAAATTATTTTTAAATGATTATAAACCTGAATAAAAAAATAGACTTAGAAAATAGGTTTTCCTATATTTTGGCTAAAAAGGTGTACCTAAAATTTTATTCCTTTCAATTACGCGCATAACTTGTTTCATGATGCTCCAATCAAAATAATTTTAATTAAGTCCCGAATCAACTTAAACATCTAAATGCTAAGATTTCTTATAAAGTTAAATGACACCAGTAATTTCATTTTAAAATAGCTGAAGCTAAAAGTTATAAACCGCTGTTTTATACCTTCAAACCGTGTCTGGAATATTAGTGTTTGATGAATCATTCAAAATGTCTTTGTTTTGATAAATTTTACGTGGGCAACATTGTAATTTAATGTCAATATTAAGGGTTTGATTTCACGAGAGGAGTCATTCATCAAAACCACGGAGACACTAACAAAACGTTAATAGCATCAAGCATTTTTTTATAAATAAAAAATATATAAAAAAATGCTTGATGCGAAAAACCAATAAAATACCAATTAATATAATGTTTGTTTGAGAACTGTTAATGCTTTTGTTGCATTATAAATGATGAACTGAACTTTACGTAGCAGATAAGGATATGACTCCATTTTTATCATAATCTCGCACTTCATGCGATCTAGGTATTTATCGCAAAATACGACACACCTGTGTAAACAAACCTTTAGATATGAAGAATCATAGACAATGGCATTTTGAAAAACGTACTATATTAGTAGTAAATAAGTCGAGTACTGTGCATATCTGTATTTTAAATACTATTCATTAGTAGGTAGGATTTATAGTCATTAGTAGGTAGGAGTAAAGTGGGAAATATTTTATTGGCTAAAAAGATTACAAATTATCTATTAAAAAACTATCGATAATTTCTATTCGGAAAGGTGAAAATGATGAAGCTTTTTTTTGACATTTCTGTGAACTCTGCGTTTTACTTGAAAAGGGAAGTGTACCAATTTTAGTTTATTGCACTAATTATTTATATAAAGATTGTCAATTAGTCTATATTAATCAAGAGTGTATGTTTTTCGGAATGTTTTTATGGTAGCACTTTATACAATATGTCAAACAAAATAAATGTCATTCTGCAGTTGTTCACCAGCTGTGTCATGTTTTCGATAATATTTTATGAGATTGTCATTGTGAAGTGAAAAATCTAGATACATTACAATAATACAATCAAAACTATAATATATTATAATACATCCGATTAATGTTATGTGATTCAGCAAGATGTCTTCAACAAAAACCGAATCTCTAAAAGGTATATAGCGATAACGCTGTTTACTTGTACGGCTTCAGCATGATAACAAAAACATATTTTTATTATAATTTCATTTTCAGATACTGTGACAGTGCTTATAAACGCTGCAGGTGATAGCGACAATTCCGTTAATAATGTTGTGATTAAATCGCTGACTAAAATAGCGAATGTTTATCCAAATGAGGTGATAGAAATATTCTGCGAACATTACACAAATACCGTAAAATGGAACCCTTTGCAGTTGGGCAATATTATAAAGTAAGTAATTTATTGTTCAGGGTAAACGTCATAAGGTATTAATAGTCTGTTTTGCGACCTTGTCATTGTTTACGATACAAATCTATAAGTACTAATTTATCTCCAAGTTGAATCTTCCATTAATAACTTGATTATTGTAATGAGAAGTTGGTTAAATAAATTATACCTATATACCTACTGAACAATTTTTTTATCAACATGTTGTAACTGCACCTATGCATGACACACAAAAAAAAAACAAAGAGTTATGTTATCAAAACATTATCACAGTTGTAATAAAAATAGGTAGGTATATAAGTAATGCCTGAAACAATTAGTAGATTTAATTCTAATATTAAGTAACTGTTGTTAAAATTTTGTAATTTTTTTTTTCTTTATGTAACATTCATTAAATAATGTAGGAAAAAAAATATTCATGCTTATCATAATTTTTATTTTATTTTTTGAATTATACTTGTCATTATAAAAAAACTCAGAGACTGAATAAAATGTCTTTTAAGTTTTTTGCCAAATTGACTATTTGGTAATTGCTTAATTTCTGTAGGAATAGCATTAAATACACATCCACACATGGTAATGCAATTTTTTGATACATTATTGTTCTTGGTATCTTTTGTAATACAATTCTATGTGGCTGTCTGGTATTCCGAGGATGTAGGTCTTTGGCAGTTTTAAACCAACTAGGCTGCAATTTTACAAACTGCACTGCTTCAAAAATATACATTCAAGGCAGGGTTATTATCTGAAATTTTTAAACAAAGGCTTGCAAGATTTCCATGGCGGTGTACCAGTGATAGCCGGCACACATTTTTTCTGCATTTGACATATGACAACACCATAATTTAGGATGGAGGAATCATAACCATGTTATGCTAGTAGTGTTTTTTCCGAGGAAGTTTTAAGCAATTTATACAAAACAAAGATAAATTTATTAACATAATTATACACTTTTTCAATACGAGACTTCCAATTTAAGTTACCCTTGGTGGCTCCCAATCTAGAGTGATTTCCAAGAATTTTGTTATATTTGTTTGAATAATTTGATGTCCTTTGTAATTATTTTTTATATCTTTATATGGTCTACCATATGTTCTAAATTGGATAAAATTTGTTTTATCTAGATTTACGTTTAAGTTGTTGTCATTTAGCCATTTTAGGATTGAATCTATAATATTACTAGCTGACCCGCGCAACTTCGTCTGCGTAAATTTTCCCTTTCTTTTTCTTTTACAACATTTTTCATTGCTGCTCCGCTCCTATTGGTCGTAGCGTGATGTTATAACCTATAGCCTTCCTCGATAAATGGGCTAACCAACAATAAAATATTTTTTTAGTACAGCCCAGTAGTTCCTGAGATTATCGCATTTAAACAAACAAACAAACTCTTAGGGGTATGAAAAATAGATGTTGGCCGATTCTCATAGATACCGGATAAGCACAAAAAATTTCATCAAAATCGGACAAGCTGTTTCAGAGGAGTATGGCAACGAAAACTGTGACACGAGAATTTTATATATTAGATTGATGTCAGTTGAGAATATATTAATGTCAGTGTTTTTATTACACATTATCATTAGAGAAATGTCTTCAGCAAATAAAGTGCAATGATATGAAGTAATGTCAGGGAGGTCATTAATATTATATAATAAAAACAATAAGGGGCCAAGAACGCTACCTTGAGGTACACCATAGTTATTTACAAGAAAGGTTAATCTATATAATTGTAGCTCTCTGTTTTTGTCGGTAATTTCTATTCGAACTATTGTTTTCTATTTTTTAAATAACTGCGAAGCCAAATTTTATGCTTGTTCTCTAATACCATATTTGTTTAATTTTACTAATAGTGTTTCATGAGACACAAGATCAAATGCCTTGGACATGTCTTAAAATATAACTGTTACTATTTTATTACTATCTATATTTTCTATTATTTTGGTCACCAGATAAAAACATGGTAGTCGACTTACCCTTTTGAAAGCCTATAGCCATATACTGTTCCTGTTGTACATGTGAAAGACGTCTGTACATCGCCATTTCAAAAACGTTTGACATGATTGGTATTAGCGATATTGGCCTGTAATTACTCATGCATGTCTTTTTTCTTTTTTTGTGTAACGGATTTATGACGGACAATTTAAGCGCACTAGGGAAACATCCGTCCTCAAATGAATAAACAATTAAATGCTTAAAAACCGGGGTGGTTTCTTTAGCCCAGAATTTCAGAACTTTAGTCGTTATTTCAACATAGCCAACTGAATTGCTATTATTAAATGACATAATGAATTAATGATTGAGTATATTTTGGTGACACGATTGGGTGTAGAAAGATGCTACATGAGCTTGCTTTACTTGTGTTGCGTGTAGAGCAAGTATCAATATGTGATAAATCGGTAAAGTGCTCGTTAAACGCCTCGACTATACACACGGATTGTCTAATAATAGTACATCACATTTGTTATAAATCCTAGTAATGCTTTCTATTTTGGATTTAGTGCAAGCTTTTTTTTATCAATCGCCAGGACGTCTTGCATACATTCTTTGAGTTAAGAGTCATTGCCCGATTATAGTTTTTAACCGACTTTATAAAGGAGGAGGTTCTCAATTCGACTGTATTTTTTTTTATTACTGATTACTCGCAGACGGCTGGACCGATTTGAAAAAGCGAGTTGCGATCTGAGTACCGTGTTCGTTACCTGATAATTCGCCTTAATCAAATCATGTAATGGAACTGATAGTCTAGTATCAGGTGAACTCCTCAAAAATCAACGGCCTTGTATCGCAAACCGTAACATTTTGTAAAAAGAAATGAGGAGTTTACGTTAAGCTATTGTAAATTACATCAACTACAAACCTAAAGACTAAAAAGTGAGAAATAAAAACTTTTTTAAACATTAAAAATTATTAAACATTTTGTAGTTGGTGCCTAAAACATAAAACTACATTTCCTCGCACCAACTTCAAAATGGTTTTTTGTTGTTGTACCTACTTATATTATTTTTTGCTAGTTACCTTATACTTATTTTTGAAGTTGGTTTTTATTTTTTAGTAAAAAAGTTTTTATGGATCCACATAATTACGCAGATTTTTTGAGTATTTCTTGTATTTCATTAAAGTTGCATTGGATTTATCATTATAATACTTGTAACGGAGTAAACATTTAACTTTGAAAACCTTTAGTGATCCATTTGATTTTTTTTTAATTTGTTAGATATTTTTACTTTGATCACTGGAAAACACAGTTTATATAATAAAGAAAAGGTTTCCTAAAACGATTGAAATGCGGTCTCAAAATTGAAGTGTATGAGGAAAATCCTCATACACTTCATTTACTCAGGTACTCTTGATTGTAGTCTATTTTAAGGATAAAGTATTCAACTAATGGCTATTCTTTGTTTTGTCGGAATATTGAGCAATTGAGCGGTATTATGATTGGCTATGTCTAAGTGTAATAATTCGCCTGAAGCATAACGTATATTGCTGATTAAGGGATCAATGCATGTTTTTTTTCGAGTTGGTTGTTTAATATGCAAGTGTAAGTTGTAATCTGTGAGCTGCAGTAAATGTCTCGATTATTCTTTGTTGTTATGTTGAGTTATATCTATATTTAAATCACCTGCTAGAATCATTCGTTTATTGTACCTGTAAGTCATTTCATGCAACAGCGTTTCCAGTTTACTAAAAAATAAATTGTAGTTCGAGGTCAGTCTAGTCAGTTCGAAATCTTGTTTCTTCACAAGAAAACATAATACTAAACTATTGTCTGCCAGACTCTTAGGTATCTATCCAGCAGCTATCTAGCCAGCAGCAGAAAAAAACCCATTCGGCTTCCACACTAGTCAGTGGTTTACTTTCAAATAGCCATTTACTACTACCTACTAAACCATAAAGGATTATTTCTGTTTTTTTTATGATAGACTCAATAGTAGGAGAACTGATGGTAATTTTTGGGTAGGTGTTTGAGGCACGCTAAAAACTTGTCTAATACAGGCTTGTCTAATTTTAAAAAGTAAAAAAGTAATAAGCCAGATTATTTCATAAGGTCTTAAACTAAGGCAGGCGCTTGCAAAATGATTACGGAAAATATTGAAACAAAGCACACTGACATTGTAATAGGATATTATTTATAATAATAAATGTTGCAATAATACAGATAATTTTGGTTGGTCATTAATCGTAAAATATAAAAGCCTATTTAGCCCGGCCATCCCCCAGCTAGTTATCCTCCAGCCAGGTCTGTGGTTCGGTGTTTGGTTATTATAGGGGATATTACTGTTGTAGTACTTTAAAAGAATCATTATCATATCATCAGCCTATCGCAGTCCACTGCTGGACTTAGGCCTCTCCAATTGCACGCCACTTTGTTCTATCTTCGGCTTCTAGCATCCAGCTCCTGCCAACTGTTTAGCGTAAATCATTACTCCACCTGGCCTGAGTGCGTCCTACTCTACGTTTGCCGAGACGCGGTCTCCACTCAAGAACTCGTTTACCCCAACGGTTGTCGGTTCTTCGGCTAATATGGCCAGCCCACTGCCACTTCAGTTTGCTAATTCGGTAGGCTATGTCGTAACTTTGGTTCTCTACCGAATCACCTCATTTCTAATTTTAATGTAATGTAATCTAAGAGAAACTTCGAGCATAGACCTTTCCATAGCCTGAGGTTCTCAATTTGACTGTATTTTTTAAAATGTTTCTTACCAGACGGCTGGATTGATTTGAAAAATTCCTTAAGGGTATACTTCCTGATTGGTTGGAGAAATCGAGGGATCGAGCAGCAATGAGAAATATTACAAAAACGGGGAAAATTTACGCAGACGAAGTTGCGCGGGACAGCTAGTAATAATAATAAAGCTTATTTTATTCCATGACAAAGCAATAGTTATATACATAGTAATGTTAGTTAGATGTTTCTAGCGTTTCTGTTTTTGCAATGGATCCCTTTTGGGTAAAAGCCTCCTCCATCTTCTTCCAGTCCTCCCTTTCTGCACCGAGACTCCACCAGTCCCTGCCTGCAACTTCTATTATGTCGTCTACCCAATAAATAAAGCAATAGTTATATAAATAGTTATGTTAGTTAGATGTTTCTAGCTTTTTGGGTAAAAGCCTCCTACATATTCTTCCAGTCTTCTCTTTCTGCACCGAGACTCCACCAGTTCCTGCCTGCAACTTCTATTATGTCGTCTACCCACCGTTTCTTTGGTCTTCCAACTTTTCTTTCTTGCAGTGGGCCAGACCACTTTATCGACTGTGAGGTCCATCTTTTGTCATCGTATCTTGTTACGTGGCCCGCCCATTGCCACTTCAGCTTCAAGGCTTGTCACTATCAGCTTTTTCTGCTTTCTTATCTCTAAGCTTCAAGTTTCTCCTTTCCATAGCATGTTGTGTTGTAATAATTTAATTTTTTATTTTTGATCCATGTCTGGAAGCCGTATGTTAGGCTTGGAAAAATGTAATAGAAACCCTATTACAGTCTATTTTAGTGCCATGCCGTAGTTTCCTTTAATTATTTATTTTTGGGCCAAAAGCTTTTTCATGTGCAGTTGACTCTTCTTTGCACTTCTTTCTCATTGCTACCTTGATTGAAGGATGCTGTTTGCCGAGGTAGATATACTCACTGACATATTCTATTTGGGTTTTGTTATCTACTTGGATTGGTTTCTGTAGGCCATTTGTCATCACTTGCATTCATCTGTAGTCCCACCTTTTTGCTTTTTTAGCTCCACCTATTTGGCTTATTCTTTTTTGTTGTGATTATAATAGTCAGTACAAGCTTTGTGAGAAAGAAAATGTTTAAAAAACATATACAAAAATTAAACCCCTGTGAAGCCGGGGCAGGCACGTAGTTGTAATATACCTAAACATATATTTATCCTGCCTTAGAAATACTGTTTCATTACACTAATATAATAATAATAACTCTTATATAACATAAATGATAGCATATCAATATATGTTTTTTAATTTTTTCAAGGTGAAGGATTGTATAATGATATGTTAATGAGGTATCTTAAAAGTATCATTATTACGTTTACTACACTTAAACAGGTTTTAGATATTCATTAGGATGAAATGAAATCAACAATACTAGTAAATTTTTCATACAAGTTGACCACCCTAATCAATAAAGTACCGCAGTTATTGCATCATCATATGAAATTTTGTTCTTTGTTTAGCTAATTTGTAATATGTACTCGTACAACGAAATATTCGAACTATTCTTAACTTTAAAAATATTAATGTTGCTTCAAATGACTTCGTTTTGGCTGCATTAAAGTTATGGTATTATAAAGGCGATATGACCCAATCAAACTACACTGCACCGCAAGAGGTCGTGGGTTCGATTACCACATGGGACACAACTTTGTGTGATCGACAAATTGTTGTTCCGAGTCTGGGTGTACTATGTGTCCGTGACTTCTAGTTTGTAAAGTCCCCCGCGACACAGGGCTTGTACCCTACTGTGGGGGCCTATGAATAATATTTACTAGCTGACCCTCACAAATTCGTCTGTATCCATTTCCCCCGTTTTTGTAATTCATACAAAAATCGCGATAAAACCTACCAAATATACAAAAAATAAAACATTCAAATCGGTCAAGCCGTTTCTGAGGAGTTTGACCACAAACACCGTAACACAAGATTTTTATATATTAGTTTGTAAAGCTGAAGAGGTTGTTTGTTTGGTTGAATGTGCTTATCTCAGAAACCGCTGCTGGTACAATTTTTTTTTTTTGTGTTTAACAGGAGCATCAATGCTATGACTAAGTTGCGCCGGTCAGCTAGTGCGATATAAAATGAATTAACTATACAGTGTAATTGTCTTATTAGAGTTCTAGAACAAACATGTGTAAATCAAGTGAAGAAACTGGAGCCTGCCACGGCCAACAATCTGGTAACAGCAATGCTACGAGCCATGATGGAAAATACCACTTATGAGCCTGTGGTGCAGATGGGGGCCTCCGCTGTACTTGTGGCTGTGGGACATGAAAATTTAGACCTAGTAAGTGTTATATAATATTTTGACTGCCTCGGTGGCGTAGTGGGAGTGTGTACGACTGCTGCCCAAGAGGTTGTGGGTTTGATTCCCACACGGTACCAGTGGTGTACCGTGTGTGATCCACGAATTGTTGTTTCGAGTCTGGATGTTAAGTGAGTCATGATCTGATTAACACAATAACTGCATTTTTAAAAGATAGAAAAATGTAATGTCCAGACCCGGGAATGGAGCCCGAGATTTCCTTATGCATGAATTGAATGTTCTTAAAGTCCCCCGCGACACAGGACATTTACCCTACTGCGGGAGTTGTCTCTTAAAACAAATGAAACAAATTTGAATGTTAATGTAACAGGAGATTACTTACGTTAATCAATTGGAATCTTACATATGTGTATACCAGTTTGTATCTTAAAATTGTTAGTTTTTCAAAGCATACATTGCATGCTAACACACATTCAGTGATAAGATCACTTTCCAATAATTATTATCAGTGAAATCCAAAGCCTTCGAAAAATGTTTGAGGATGTTATAAGCATACCTACAAATAAGAAGAGAAAAAAAAATCCATCTCTCATCCAACTCAATTTGTTTGTTTCCCTCTAGATTGTGTTATTAATATAGTATAGTGTACCTACTGTAGAGTAGTGATAAACCATCTGATTATTTTTTAGGTACTACGGTCCTTAATCAACCAGTTATCTCCAGCATCGGTGCCACATTACACAATAGCTCATACATTAGGCACACTGGCTGCGGTCAATACGCATGGTGTAGTGCCTCATATTAAGGAGATTCTGAGCAAAATGTTACCACTACTGTCAATGGTCAAAGCAGATGGATTGAAGCAGGCATTTGCTTACGGTAACAAAACCTTATCTTAATTTTTGCATATTATTTACTGTAAAATTTTTGTGTTTGTGTGGGCGAATGGGATCTTGACCCCACTGAGGGTTAAGCGGTCTGCAGTATTTCATCAAGGAAGCGTACATATGCAGGATCGCTTAGAAACTTTGAGAGGAGGATTTTGAACCTCTTAGCCCTCTCGATCCGCTATTGTTATCCATTCAATTCTGTATCATATAAGTTTGTACATTAAAAATAAAACATAGTACCTATCACTATGCGAAGCATTAGTGTACAATGCAAACAAAATATGTCGGATTATTGAAGCACTAGAAAAATGTACATAATTAGTCTAGTGTTGTAATAATTCGACATCTTTAGAATATGACAAAATTCATAAGCCGCTTTGTTATGTACCGTGCGTAAACAGGTCATAAAATATATTTCATTTTTATTATAGACTATAAAGATGAAAATCGTAGTGACACCTGGTTATTTATAAACCTAAATGAGAACAAAAAGTATGTGATAATAGAAACCAGATGTTATGTATATCTAAATTGAATATTTTATCAACTACTTTAATGACTAGTATTATTAACATATGTTAAATAAAAATTTTATTTGAGTGTACTGATGTGTTTATTAATTTGTAAGCTATTGTCAATTTCAATTTCATATATTCAATAACTTAATAACCTAATTTTTCTGGATTGTCAGCCCACCAATCGTTATTTAATCTTTATAGATTCGTAAATATTTTAGACATGGAATTAACGCGCATTATTTGCATGACATTTCGAGCAGGTTGCACCGGTCGTGTGCGGTAATTCCAGTGTCTAAAACATGTATAATCATGCAACGCGAAAGTCTAAATGTTATTAGATTCGGTTCATTTATTTTTATTTCTTCGACAAATCCAATCAAACCCGTTTCTGCTTTCAGCTTTCGGCCACTTTGCAGTAGCCGTATCAGAACAAATAGGCGACAACGTTGAAAACGAAAATATAACATCAATTAAAGACAATTTTGTCACAGAATTCTCGATTATATTTGACGTTCTATACAACCAGTGGTTACCTTCAAACGAGCCAAAAGTTTCAGAATCAGTTCTCGAAGCCCTGGGACCTATCACGAGATTAATATCAGAAAGACAGTTCAACGAAACTGTCAATAAATTCGTGCTTTCATTGCTTTCTTTGTACCGCAAACCAGCAATGAATTTTTATTACATAAGTCAATGTATATCGTACATACTTTCACCATCACCTTTGAATCCGAAGTTGAGTTTGAATGACAGCACTATTAATTCTATAAACCATGTGATGTTTAACCTCATACTCTTAGAACCAGATTACGACCAACCTCATACTGTAAAGAATCATTTTGAGGTACTCAGGTGCTTTGATTATATGGCTGGTCAGTTTCCAGATCAGACTATCGAAAGTCTTCTGCATCAATGTAAAAATAACCAAGAAAAAGACAGAATGAAAGCTGTCATAATATTGACTCATCTAACGACATCTTCACAAGTCTTCATTGATAATTTTTCTGTCAAATTCATTTCCATACTAAAGGTGATGACGGCTATGGAACAATCAGTAAAGATGAAAAAGCTGCTAGTAAAGGCTATTGTGGGATTGGTGTATAGGAATTGTATAACAACGCCAGAGGATTTTACTATGGTTGAATTTATTATAAAACATTGCGGTTATGAGGGAGGTGCTAATGTGTCTAAACACGACATTTCAGATTTACACGACACATGCAAAAGCTCTTTGATTTTGATGTGTAATACCGTAACGAGCATAAGATCGCAATTAAGAAATCTTTTATTATTTGCGTTAACTGGTGAGGAGTTTACAGCTTCAATGGCAACCGTCTGCCATTGCTTGACATCTCTACTGCAAAATAATTCAGATGTCATCGCAGAAACGAGCCAGTCAGACAAAGATATTGAAATGAAATGTTCGCCAGATTTGGTTTTCGTTAGATGCATTACGCATGTAGCAGAACCACATCAGATGGAAAGAAATAAGAACATATTAGTTTTTCTAGAAGAATATTCAGGAGACATTCATAAAAATCTGAAAAATTCTTGGACTGTAGAAATTCAAAGATTACTGAAGTTTGTAGAGACTTGTGAGTCTAAAGAACAGTGGCATAGTATGTTATTGGATCTTTTAGTTTCTGCTATAGAACAAGTAAATAGTAACAAATGGGTAGAATTTATCGCAACCTTGCTGTCACAACAGGTCCTATCAAAGAAAATGACTCCAATGATCAAAGGGGTATCCTTACAATACTTAGCGGTACTATCCTGCCATATGTCTAATGCGGCGGTTGTGGAAAAGATGTTGAAAATAATTCTTCTGGCATTGAAATCAATTCCAATGGAAAGCAGTGACTATGTGAGCAAAGCTGTAGGCATAGCTTCAAGACAACACGGAGAGTTCATTCTTAACGAACTTGATGCGATTTACAAAGAAAACGAATCTAAAAGGAGTAGCAAAATAATGAATTTTTTGACTTCTAGAAGTTCTAAAAGCGATTCGGAATTAGGTGTTGTTCGATACACAGTCATTACGTGTTACGGCAAAGTTGCTGTCGATTGTTTAGATGTCCACGTCTTATCTCGATTAGGAGATAATGTTACTACTATTCTGTATGAGATTTTGAAATCGAATCCCCCGTTTGACCTCTGTAAAGCGAGTATAACAACTCTTTATGAGATCAGCAAAGCTCTATACCCGGCTTCACATCACAATGTGGCTCTAAGAAACCGTTGGCAGTTGCTGAATGGAGTTCTCGAACAAATATATAACACTAATTTAGAGAAACGTAACGTTGAATTATACCCTATCATAGTAAAAGCCTCAAAAGCTTTAACCAAATTACAAAAGGGCATTTTGCCTGAAGAAAGAAATACAATATTGAGGGTATTGTTCAATAGTATTTTTGGGGAACTGTCTTTGTTTAAAAAGAAATATGAGATCGAAGGAAATGGAGACAAGAATGATATGCTGGCGAAAACTTTAAACGATAGCTTAGCCCTACTACATCTGCTAATCAAAGAACTTATCATCCAATCTACTTGCTTAAGCACTATCGATGACCTAATTGGATTATTAATTGAGTGGTTTAGACATGACAATGACGAAATTAGAACAGCTTCAGTCATGATCCTTCAAGTAATCTTCGATACCTATATTAAAAATGTAAAATTAAATTACGAAACACCTAGTAAATTTGGACAGATGGGATATTTATTGGGACTAATAATACCAGGAGTAGCAGATACTAATTTCCCAGTAAGGCTATCAACAATAGATTGTGTTAAACTGATCATACAGATCCAGGATCTATACGAAGGTCATACAATAGAACCTAACGATGAATGCATGACAAGTTTAGGCCAACTTCAGAACAACATATTAACAAATGACCTGAACATGATCAGTGACTACTGCACAGCCTTGTGTGACATGATTTGCCAAAAAATACCTCACCATCACAGTATGCAGTTCATTGAGAGTCTACTCGAAGGTTACGATGATCTGGAATTAAGAAGCGTAGGCATTAGTTCTATATTAGACGCTTATTTTGTAAACAAGGGTCAAGATTTATTCCAAAGTATTGAGAGGATAATTGAAGTGATGTTAGCTACGATGGATGCAGTCGGAGCAGAAGCAGGATTGAAGTTGATGAAGCCGCTAACTTCGTTGACACGTCATCATTCGAATGCAGTGACTGCAGTGCTTTTAGCGCAAAAATTGCCGTTGAAACAGTGAGTAAATTTGATATCGATTTTAATGATAAGGAGTTGATACCGCTAATCTCTCTAAGCCCTTTCTGGTACAACGTCGTCTGTGAATCATCGCTGTTGACGTAAATAAATAATAAAGAACGGTGCAAGTGCATGTCGGCCAGGCACAATGTATTGTTCCGAATAATGCGGCTTAGAAGTGGGTTTTCTGTTGTTTTTGTTTATAACTTACAATGTTATACCTACAAAACTTTTGTTCTCATTGGATCAGCTGTTACTCGTAAACTTGTAAAGCCTGCTTAGTTGTGATAGTTTTAATTTCACTACATACAGTGATTTTTTATTAATTACATTTAACTGGTAGGGGGTTACACTTGACTCTAATAAAAATTTGCACTTTAAAGTTTAATATTTCACAAATGGTCTCTAAATCCAAAAGTGGTCCTCACAACCCCTAAACGTTATTAAAAGTCCTATCTTATGATACTCCACACGATGAGGTAGGTGAGAAAAAAAAAATCACGTCCCCGCTTTACAGAGGAGGTACCCTCAAAAAAATATTTTTCAAGATTTTATTCTTTCACTTTGTCAGCGTAAGTAATATGTGTATCCATGCAAAATTACAGCATTCTAGCACTAACAGTCTCTGAGTTAAGCAGCGGACGGATATGGCGAAAATAAATGTTTCGTTTCGCCATTTAAAAATGCACTTAACTTTCGTAGGTACTGATCAAAATATAAAGACTACGTATTTATGATACAGTTCGTATTAAAATTTAAAAATCTATGATTTATTGGTAATCCGATACGAATGATGATTCACAGTAGTATTATTAGTTTATTACTGCCTTGGTGGCGCGGTGGCAATGTGACCGACGCAAGAGATCGTAGGTTCAATTCCCACACGGGACACCACTTTGTGTGATCCACAAATTGTTGTTCCTATGTTTGTAAAGTCGCCCGCGACACGGGGCTTGCACCCTACTGCGGGAGTTGTCTTTAAAAAAAAAAAAAACATTTTTCAGGAGCGTGGTTTCATGCTGGCGTTCCCTTGCGCGTGATGAAGGCCTCGCGGCAACTATTACAGATAACTTCTTAAGGCTTATGACATCAGTAGAACTCTATGAGGATCCTTATCACATAACAGATAATCATATAGCAGCTCTTCAGCCACTAACTGTAAGTATTATATTCTAAAATAATATTAGACAAATTCTATTTATAGAAAAAATATGATTAAAGACGTTTATCAAATTTCAGCTCATAAGTGCCCTCGGAGAAATGCTTCAAGAAGACGCAATGAAGCCTACATGCATTGCAAAATTCTCTGATCTATTCTCAGTACTATACACCACTTTAGCTTGCTACATTGATGCCGAATCTCCCGCTTATTCGCCGCCAGCAAATAAGAATCAAGAAAGGTTTGGATATGTACCAAACAGAGAGTCTATTAAATTGTCTCCTGCTAAAATTACGGTGCACACCTTCAATGCGTTTTTAGAGCAAGCTGATTGCCAGAAGGTAATAATTCTGTACATTAGCCCATCTACTCATGCATGAAATAAATAAGTAGTTTCACAACTTCTTGAAACCCTATGATTATGTGTTGAACGATATTTCTTCGAACAAGAAAACTTTTTATAGAAAAATACACGTAATTATAGTGTGCAGTAACGAGTTAAATATTGTATGTTCTAATAAACACGTTCAGATTAATCGTACTTCAACATAAACAATGTCAAAGTCAAAGTCAAATATCTTTATTTCGTAAAATCAGGTTAATGATTATTTGAAAACGTCAAATTAAAACATACTAAAAATTTTATAAAATTGTTTGAATTAAATAAAAATAAAAATTTAATGTTTGAAAAAAAAAAAACAAAATGAGGTTAGGTGGCAGTTCCAAGTGTAAAGCTCATGAGAAGAAGCTGCCAAGAAACTCATGTGCCACTCTTTTAAAATCATCAAGTTTTTCTTTACAAAAATAAATTTTACTGAATGAACCATTGTGTTTGGTGAGTGTAATCGTTTATAAAATAAGGATAACTAAATAATAATACTATTTGTAACTCTAAAATGAGTATATATAAACGTATTCAGCAAACACAATACTTCACTTCTTACAAAGTAAATATGTATCTAAACATATAATCTTAAAGTACATTTTAATAGCCTGTGAGAGAAAGCAGTTCAATCCCAAGCGTTTTTGTCTTCCATATAATCAATTATTGAGTAGTAACTTTTCATACACAATTTTTTCTTAATGGTACACTTAAATTTATTACGACTTAATTTTTGAATATCGCTAGGGATTTTATTGTAGAAACGTATACATTGGCCCCGAAATGATTTGTTTACTTTTTGTAACCTTGACGCTGGTACAACAAGTTTATGTTTGTTCCGCGTGTTAATATTATGTATATCACATTTCTTACAGAAACTATCAATATTTTTGTGAACATATATAAGGTTTTCATAGATATACTGACATGCAACAGTCATGATATTGATTTCCTTAAATTTTTCTCTAAGTGAGTGTCTACTACTAAGATCGTAAATTGATCGAATAGCTCTCTTCTGCAGAACAAAAATGGTTTGAATGTCGGCAGCATTCCCCCACAGTAGAATACCGTACGACATTAAACTATGAAAGTAACTAAAATAAACTAATCGCGCTGTTTCAACGTCTGTTAGCTGACGAATCTTTCTAACTGCGTACGCTGCAGAACTGAGTCTATTAGACAATTCACTTATATGTGGGCCCCACTGAAGCTTAGAATCTAAAGTAATTCCTAAAAACTTTGTGGTCTCTACAGGGTTCAACTCATCTTCTTTTATTTTTATAGTGGTTTTTACTGGTTTCACGTTAGGTGTTATAAATCGAATACATTTAGTCTTGCCCTCGTTTAAGAGTAAATTGTTAACATCAAACCAGTTAACCACTTTTGAGATAGCCATATTTACATCTTCAAAGTCTTTTTGCTGGCGTTTTAATTTAAATAAGAGTGATGTATCATCTGCAAACAGGACTATCTCATGATTATTCTTTACTAAATATGGTAAGTCATTTATGTAAATTAAAAACAACAACGGCCCGAGAATAGAACCCTGTGGGACTCCCATTTTGACCACAGACCCCGGGGAGCGTTTACCATTAACATCAACTTTCTGAATCCTGTTACTCAGATAGGACGTAAGAAGATTCAGAGCTGTGTTTTTAATACCATAATGTTGCAATTTCCTGATTAATGTTTCATGCAGAACACAGTCAAATGCCTTAGATAAATCACAGAAGACGCCTAAAGCATCTTGCGATTCCTCCCAGGCGTCAAAAATATGTTTTAAAAGCTCCACACCAGCATCGGTTGTAGAGCGACCCCTAGTGAAACCAAATTGTTTAAAGTGTAATAATTTATTTTTGTAAAAGAAGTTCTGCATCTGATCATATATTATTTTTTCAAAGACTTTACTAAATGTTGGTAGTACTGATATGGGTCTAAAATTAGTGGGGTCAGACATACTACCCGATTTATACAATGGTATTACTTTACTATATTTCATTAAATCAGGAAATACACCACAATCTATACATTTATTAAATATAAAAGCCAAGTCCTGCGCGATAAAAGAAATTATAGACTTAGTAATCACAACTGAGTTACTCCAGAGGTCGGTAGTCTTCATCTATATGTATCTATATGTATATCTCTAAAAATAAATTACACAGATTAAATGATTTGAATAGAGCTAAAATCCTCATACTTGAAGTAGTATTCTCTAATAAATTAACATTAAAGTCGCCACATATTATTACATTTTTATTAAGGTTTGTTACCTTATGCAAGACTTCATCCATAACATCTTCAAAAATATGATATTGTGCTGAAGGTGGTCTGTACACAGTCAATACAATAAACCGCTTCAACTCTACACAGGCTATTTCTATGCTACGTTCAACAGAGAAGTTAACAATATCACGGCGTTCTTTGAATTTAAGATTTTTATTTATTAATATTAGTGAACCACCATGTATAGCCAGTTCCCTGCTGAACGAGCTGCCTACCTGGTGATTGTTGAAATTAAACATGCTTCCAAGTCTTTTCCTGTCATTCCTCTGATATTCTGATGCACCAGGTTAATTTTATTAATATAACTATTGTTCTGTTTTGACATAACAGAATAATTTTCAAGTGGTAGTGCACAAGTATGTGTGCAAGAGGTATTCTCTATTGTCTTAAAATTTAATTTAAATTATTTGGTATGTCAATATTATAATTATTATTAATACATAAATTATCATTATTAATGTCAGGTGCTTTAGCCAAATTGTTGGCTAAGTTAAAATTAATGTCATAATTTTGTTGCTCAATAGAAGCAACTTGAGTAGCCAAATTCTTGGCTGAAGTATTAATATAAAAAGATAGCGAAACAGCTATCTGTCTTTTACAACTATTTTTAAGATAATATCTATCTTTTGTCAAATAAAAATATTTACTAACAAGTTTGTTAGTGTCAATAAAATGAAATTTATTATAAAAAGGTCCATTAATTTGGCATGTCAGTTGATGCATAAGGTTATTCAAATTATATCTAATAGAATTTTCTTCCTGTGATAATCCATTACTGAGGGGAAATGAAAACATAACAATTTTTTTTACATTTAAATTGGACAACTCCTCAAAATAATTTAAAAACCTATTTTTGTTTACATTTCCCCTATCACCGACAAAAATAATTATAGTGCTGTCCTGACTAAAATTAGATCTTAAAATATTTTCCATGATATTACTATAGGACAAAGCAGGCGTGCAATTATTGATGATTCTAGTTTGTCCCGTACTCAACTTTGACATTAGGGATCCAATGCCCTTACCAATTTCGTCACTATACATCATAATAGTACTTAATTTAAAAGAACTGCTAGTTTGTGCTAAGTTATTATGGAGTGCTGGCAGTGGAGAGGGATCAAGTGCTAGCGATTGGCAATCTAGTGATAATCTACAAATTGGACTATGCCTACTTGTTAAAGGAGTTGATTGCTCATTGTTGCAGTTGCAAGAGTTGACCAGCTTACCTATAGCCAACACCTGCTCCCTGCTCTGTTTTGCAGTTACTTCATATTTCATTGTTAGAGTCTGTAATGATTCAATGCGATGCTAACTTGAGTTAAGAGTGCCTCAGGGTACATTTCTCGGTCCATTTCATTACTTCTATTCTCATTTCACATTTTTTTATACTCGTTTATTACTACTTAGGTAAGCGAAGCATGCTCATTATGTCTGAGCATTGAACACGGGGATTCATCAACCACTTTACTAGAATTGGCCCCAATACTTAGCGGAGCTCTAAGCCGCTCCTGTCCCGCTCATCTTTCGCGGCTGGTGTCAAAAATCGCTCAGTATGCGCGCTGTCCGCTGCCACCACAGCGTTGTGCCGCACTCGCTTTGCTAGCTGACCTCCTTAACTACAGGTAAGCAATGTCTATTTTATAAAAAAGGTGTTGACTTGATTATTACTTTTTTCATTGATTAGGCAGCAAATATGTTACTTTTTATGGATTAATCACGTTTTCTTTATCCTCGAACTCTGAAACCACACTTAAGTTTAAAGTATCTGTCGTACTATTTCTTTTATCAGTCAATGGCCGTTGTCTATTGGAGTAATGGGTGTTCACAAATAGGGAATATGCACGTGACTCTAAAATGGACAAATTTTGTTTTTTTTTGTTTCAAAGGTGAATTAGTCGGTAGTGTTCTTAGCTATTTTTGATGTTAATCGGTCCAAGATGGCCGCCGCCACAAAATGGCAGATTACATATTTTTTTCACAACTCCCGACTAGTAGAATACTATACACTATGATACATTTCAAATCCAAGATGCCGCCATCACAAAATGGCATTTGTTTTTAAATGATCAAATCGGATTGTATATTAGTTATGTAACAATTAAATGTTTACTTTCAACACCGATAAGTCAAAGTTGCATATTTTGTAAAAAATCTTAAAAAAATTGAAATAAAAAACAAAACTAAAAGATTTAAAAAAATCCTCGACAGACGTAAAAAAGAATCAAATAAAATTTTAAAACTCTCTGACTAACAGGAGGTAAGTTGCCAAAGAAAATCCATCGGGGTCTGCCATTCGCTGACCTGTCACATGCTCAAAAATACTTTAGTTCAAGGCAGTCAAATTTTGTTTTGTAAAATTTTGAAAAGCCCCGGTGAACGTCGGGGGCTTTTCCAAATTTATAATATATATATAATTTTAATTATATTTTTTTGTAAACTTTATTGTTACAAAGACTATTTTTAAAATTTATCATAATTAAATAGTGAAATTTAATCATCAAAAAGTGTCTGTTTTAAATTACCGGGCAAATTTCTAAAACACAACATTATTCGTGTAACAAAACGTGACTTCAATTTATACTCGACGTCTTCAGTCAACAAGTTGTTTGTATGGTTATTTGTATTGTTTCGCAGTTGTTTCATAGTAAGTTATTATTTTTCTGTGTTAAATGACTGAAACCGGTTTTGTCAAAGCACAATCGGATAATCTGTGTTTATGATGATCACGTATTTCTCATCTAATTCAGTTGTAAAAGCCGCGAGGTTATAATACTCTTATGGATAAATTACTACGTATTAGATATTGAGAATATATTTACGAACTTTTCTTCAACTAGGTCATGTTTTCGTCAAAGTTTGTAAACAAAACTCATTTTTACTTTTACGCACATAGGTATGTGCGTAAAAGTACAAATGATTTTTATATGTGTTTAATTACTTTTTTAGTGTCCTTACTTATGTTAACAGAAGAGCGTATGTTGCTTTTGCCCTTTTGTTGAGAAACACAGTTTTACGGCAATAATTCAATGGACGGTAGGTATATCCGATCATTTTTGAAATCATTTTAATTCAAAGTATTTCTTAAGCGCTACTTTTTGATATATTTTTATATTTTTTGGCCACACTGTTCAAAGGTAAGGGGGACGACTTTTTGCAACTTTCAGAGCGATTATTTCCAAAAATATTCACTTAACCAAAAAACTTTTTTAGAAACTTTAAATTGTTTTTAAGACCTGTTGAATGACGTGCCAAACGTTGATGTATGCTCATGTTGTTACATGTATGGAGTGCCCCCTAAAAATATTTATCTATCAAACTCAGTAGCGGCTACTACAAGACACCTTTTCACCAAATTTTATCAATATTCTTTGTGTAGTCTTTGAGCAAAATGCCTGTGACATACGAACGGACAGACAGACAAACGGACATAACGAAACTATAAGCGTTTAGTTTTTGTCATTTTGGCTACGGAACCATAAAAAATACGTGCATATTCCCTATTGTCTCGGTTTCTTGAATGAGATTTGACCTAAGTCTTTAGAATGTTTTGTGCTTATTTTATATTTAGATAGTTCTAACCCAACCCACTGGACGATATAGACTGGTTACTTCCAGATGCAACGACAACACGATTCTGATAGAGACGATCATAGCTACTCTGAACACGGGGTGGAAGGACCAGCACGATCGTGTGCGCGCCACGTGCTTGCGCGGCGCTGCCAACTTCGCGGCGCTGCGGCCCGAGCACCGCGCCGCCGCGCTGCCCGCCGCGCTCACCGCGCTCAGTCAGGGCGTGGACGCGCAGAAGACGCCGTGAGTCACTGTTACTGCATGTGTTCACCCTAGTCTAGGTCTATTCTAGGTCTTATTTTGGAAAAGGTAAAAGCTTGTCGGCGCTAGGTCTGGTGAATACGGTGAATTGTCATCCACCGTATTCACCAGGCCTTGCACCGTGTTTTGTGTTGTCACACCAAGAGACAAAACACAAATGACTCTGAACAGAAATCAATTCTCACTGTCTTATGGGACGAAAACCCCGACATAGTGACCTTGGACCGATGGCTTAATGTGCTCTCCTAGGCACGGAGCTGACTTGTTTTTCGAAAATGGTTCTATTTAAGCGACTTGCTTTTGCCCGTGGATCAAATTGCGATAATAAAACTTTTAAAACAAATTTAATTAATATCGAGCCAGTATCTTCGCAGATTAGCGCGTTTGAATAAACAAATTCTCCTCAGATTTATTATTAACCTGCTTCATTTAAAAGACTTTCTATCTTATGAATAAATAAAATATGTTATTTTCCAGATCACCAACAGACAATGTTCCACTGGCCGCAATCCAAGGCCTGAGCCGACTTCTAACAGAACTCGACCAGTTAGACAAAGAATACGATCGAGAACTAGTAGCCATATCACAGAAAATACGTCCGTTCATGAACACGGACTGCGCTCAACTGAGAGAGAATTCTATCAAGCTGTTTGGTATAATTGCGGGTAGAATCAAATCGGATGCGTTGGTGGAGCAAGCTGTTAGCTCCTTGCCTTGTTTTTTGCTGCATCTTTGTGATAATAACCCTGCTGTGGTCAGAGTAAGTATGTTTTGTGTATGATTATGTTTATTCTCATAACTTATTTATAAGGTTTCGTCATTTGTACCTTTTTTTTCTACAACGTTACACTAGGCACGGTCAAAAGCTATATGTTGTGTGTTATTGATTTCCTCGAAACTTTTATTTATTTTTTTTAGTTTTTCAGATAATTTCTCTTGTCACTTTTATATGATAAATTTCATTGGCTAACATTTTGGTTGATTCTTTAGTATTTACGATATCGCTTACATCTTTACAGGCCAGCAAATTCACATTAAAACAAGTTTTCAAGACGTTTAACGTGAAGAAATCGAACGATTTCGTGCAAACCCACTTGTTGGAAGAGGGTCGCTTGTATCTGGACGAGTTTCTATCCGCATTGTTAAGACAATTAGCGGATGAGTTGCCGAGTGCCGTCGCTAAATGTTTGCAATCGGCTGTCAACTACTTGCATTGTGCGAGAGATGAACTGAAGCCACATCCACCTTTGTTATTAGGTATGGTGCAGTCGAGCGTTTATTTAAATTTCATTTTTTTATTTATTTATATAAGGGAAGGCGACGGCACGCTACAGTAATCTCTGTTTGTAGACGATATAGTTATTTGTGTTTAAGTGAAACTATGTGGATGGTTTAAAAAATGGAGTGGAGATAGTACTATTTTGTTTAATAGAACAGGGTTCTAAGTAGGCTTGAATGGCCAAATCCCAAACTGAAGGCAATATAAAAAAAAAATAGGCTATTGAATCTTGGGGCCGAAATAACATTCAGTAGTATGAAAGCAGTGACATGTGGTAAATAAAATGGTTAAAACAAACTGTCCGCAATCAGATTGCCTCAAAAATAAATAAAACAATTTCTATCTGCTATTTGCCATTGTATATATTGCATTTCGTGTATAAAGCAGTGTATAATTATATATTGCTCGCTTAATAGTATAATTCATTTAAAAAAAATATCGTATGGGCTCAAAGAGGCTTTGTAAACAAAGAAATCTTCTTTTAAAAAAAAACTAATAACCTTAGACATAAACCTCTTTCCGTCATTTTCCAGGACTTCTCTACGCTGAACTCCATCGTATTCAATCCAAGTACCCCGAAGACACAGACTTGGACCCCGACATCACGCGCACAGCTCGCACTCGACTGTTGCAACTTGTTAAGGACTCTAATCCTCAGGTAATAATGCCTAGTTTTGTATAGCATTAAACACTTGTGATGTTTTTGGCACTAAGGTGTAAAATGGTACAATCAATAGGTTGTAGAAATTTGATATTGACATGGTTTTGGGTCGAGTTGTTTGATGAGGACTATCGCGTGTGAATTCGCCGCTAGAGGCGCTAGTGTAGAGGTAGGTCTCCGAAATGTCAAGTTTCATAGTTTGCGGATGGGTTACGCGGGTTTATTTCTAATTAGTCTGTTGTTGTGAATATTTTGCATTACCTGAATTATGGCAAATATGAGCTATGGGTCAATGAATGGCGTTTTTAAATTTACAACTTGCGCATATTTACTAAACTGTCTCTTATTATATCTTTCGGAAACTTAAGTCCTCCTTTTTAGAGTTCCATACTTCAAAAGGTAAAACGGTACTCTTATAGGATCACTTTATAAATAAACTTTCAGAACTGGCATTTGGTTAATTGCACCATTTTTTAACAAAAAAATTACAAAAAAAAATTGGGCTTCCATAAAATAAAAGGTATTTGGTGGGTGTTCCACTATGTAAAAAGTTTGGGAACCCCCTGTTCTAAAGTAATGGGCCGATTTTGATTTTAGTATAAAAGTAAATCAAAGCTTGATTAAGAACAATAATTTTGATTTATTTTCCAAAAATCAACATCTACGAAAACCGAGCTATTGTTAAACTACAAATTTTGATGAAATTTGTTATGAAATAGTTTGAAGCTTGACTTTTTAACACGACAACTGAACCGATTGTAATAGTAAAAGTATTATACTGAAATAGCTGTTCTTTGTTACAGGTACGACAAAACTCAGCAATGGCGCTTGCAAACATATGCCTAGTGGAAGCGGACGGATGACCAATGATCGTAGTCACCGTCACAGATGCCAGGTGTGTGCTTATAAAGAGATTATACCGTTGATATAATGTAAAAATGTTACGTATTGTCACAACATACATAGGTACTGAAGGCCGGCTCACCGCACATCGCACCTTTAGTAAGAAAAATAAGGGCACATATAAAATTTGAGGGTTTTTAGGTTTTATACTAAACGGGTATATTGTTACTAAATCTTTCACAGGAGGAGAAAAAGAGCAATAATAACACTGTTTCTCACTTTCCTCTCCCACGCCCATCTTCCCGAATTCCCAATCATTAAATGCGTATTCCCTTACAGTATACGCGCACGTACGTACATACATACGTGCGCGTATACACGCGTGCATGTTGACGATGTCGTCAACATGCAGTCTCAATTCTCATTCGATCGAGATCTGTACGTACTCGTCTAAATGTCTGCGTGAGCTTGTTTTCGCGCATAGGGAGCGTCCATCTTTACCTATGTAATTTGTGGCATTTTATTGTTAGAATATATGTATGATATTAAATATTGAATGTAAGGTTTAGTTGGGGGTTAGTATTAAAAAGCGTCAATTTAAACTGAGCTAAAAACTACACCAGTATTTTATTGATCATAATCAAATATCGCCTTTATCTTATGTGCATTAAGGGCAATCAATTGCATGCAGGAGACAAACAAAATTAACTAGCGAATGTTTTGTCTTCTATTCTATTATGAAAATGGAATGAAAAACAAAGACAAACCATTCGCTTATCACAAATAAAAGAGCTCGGCATAAGTCGCTTCCCAACATCGCTGCTTTTCCGCCTAACATTTCTGGTCTAAGGCGATTGGCTATTGCCACGCATCACGGAGAGCGATGCGTGGCGACGGAGACGCGCGTGGTTGCGTCTATCTATCAAAATAGATGTATCCCACACCTAGGCGTGATTTGCACGCGCGGTTGCAGATCACGCGCCTACGTGCGGGGAACACGCGCCCTCTCACGGTTTCTTGTTATTCTAATAGAGAGAGAGGGAGAGAGAGATAGATCCCGCAGCGTAGTGCGTGTCAGTGTGCCAATCGCATCATGTTTATCGCCCGATTTATGGTTTAAAGGGAAATTAAATTTTTAAAGATCAAATACAATTGGTCTTTGGCTTTTTGTCTTCCCCTAGTTTAAATTAACGCTAATAGTAACAATGATATATAATCTTGATATTCTAGATTTATAGTCAATGGGTTGGGTGCTTTGAATAATCTTTTTGGCATTTAAGTGTTTTACTTTTTGCAAACATTTAAGTACAAGATTCATTATTATTATTTAAAAAAAAGTGTCATTTCTATTAATAATGTTAAGTTTAAAATTGTATTAAGAGGTACCATTAAATCACTTTGATATTATTTCAAAAAATATATGAATTTGAAATTAACATACTCTATTTGTTTTAATATAATTATGTATTTGATTGGACTTATATATAAGACTGAATATTTATAAAAACAGTCAAAAATATTTAAAATTTTATCGTAAGTGTTATTTGTATATTTGATTTGTTGGTTTATATATCTATATTTGTTCACATGTTTAGGCATATTTTAAATTTAACCCTACACGTTTTGTTAACGCGCGTTTAGATTTATACTTACAAAGTAGAAACAGAATTTCTAAAAATCTTAAGAATATTTGTCTAAACCAATTCATTCGAATATAGTCAGTGTTAATTTATGTGATATTGATTTATTTAGGATTTATACTTTGTATTGTAGACGCTTATTTTGTTTATTATATTTTTATGAATTACTAATATAAACTATTACTTTTTTCTGTAGAAGTACTTTAAAATAAAATATCATTTTTTATAATTGCTTTATTATTATAGAAATAAAATAAATTACAAAACTACACGCATTTAAAAAACCGATAGTCTAATAAAAATGTAATATATAGCCAAATATTATAACACACATTTATAACCTGTGTAGTGGGCCAATAGTTACTAATAAATATTTCCAAAAAAAAAAAAAAAACAGTTTATAAAGTTGTAAATGTACATGCCTTAATGTAGATGAGAATTTCTAAAGCTGATGATTATAAAATAGATAGTCGAAAAAATGTCCTCCGTCCATTAAGATACCCTGTTTCAATCCCCTGGGAGATTTATTTGGATTTTTTTGTACACACTGGTGGATTTAAAAGGATCCTTCCGTCCACTTGGTTCCCCTATTGGTATCCATGAAGTGATCTATTTGGATATTCACCACCTCACTAAATATTTAAATTTAAATTTTGGTTTAAAATAAATGGCTTTTAGGAGTAAAGTTTAAATGCCAACTTCAATCTGTATATTTTACGTCATATTTTTCTACTACAGAACTCAAAATACTTAAGGCATTTATTTCAAAATCGAAATTAAAGTTTTATATTAAATATGTTTAGAGAGATCTATGTTGACAAAACTTAAAAATAATTCCCCGAGAGGATCAATGTGGAGGAGAGATTTGTTGACAAAAAATCCAAATAAATCCCTCAGAGGATTTAAGTAGGGGATCCTAATGAACGAAGAGAAATAATCTTTATATAAAAAAAAAAAAATATTAAAAAATAAATTATCGCATAAAAAATAATGCAAATTAAATGTCTATCAAAAACTATAAACCATTAATAATCCGGATAACTTTAAACGAAGTAAATTAAGAAAATCATAAATCATTATATTTTTAATATGATATTTAATACCTTATGAAATTTCTCAACTTAAAACTGTAAAGTTACCTGGCTTGTCAATGATATCTAAACTTGAATATTGTTCTTAAGCACTTGTGTACTTGCAAATATAATAAATGTTATAATGTATAATATTTAAGTTTGACAATAAAGCTATGTTGAAATCAACAAGGGTTTATTAATTGTTGCTGTGCCTTCCGGGCCGCTGTATCCTTGCACTCTTGACAACTACACAAACAATAATAATATCAGTAGGTGTTTGTTTTTAGTAAAGTAATATCACGATAAACAATATACCTAGTCTGGCCATAAATACTGTTACAATTAAAAATAAGAAAGATATTACATTTGAATTTGGAATCTGTCATTTTTATACGATTGTTCATTGTATTTTCTAATTTTGGCGCCAATACATTGTACAATATTTTGCTATATTAAAATGGAGCGGGGTGATAAAAAAAACCGAATCGCTGTGATTGCATTACACAAAGTTGGTATGGAGCCGAATGTAATTTTTAAAACTCTCCATACGCTTGGTATTAGTCAAATGTTTGTGTACCGGGCTATTAATAGGTACAATGAGGCCTTCTCTGTTTGTGACAGAAAAAGATCTGGCCGTCCACGTAGTGTTCGTACGAAAATGGTGGTCAAAGCAGTAAGGGAAAGAATTCGAAGAAATCCTGTCCGAAAGCAAAAGATTTTATCTCGGGAGATGAAGATAGCACCCAGAACCATGTCACGCATTTTAAAAGATGACTTAGGACTTGCAGCCTATAAGAGACGCACTGGTCATTTTTTAACTGATAATTTAAAAAAGAATAGGGTGGTAAAATCGAAGCAACTACTGAAGCGGTACGCAAAGGGAGGTCACAGAAAAATTTTGTTTACGGATGAGAAAATCTTTACAGTTGAGCAACATTTTAACAAACAAAATGACCGTATTTATGCTCAAAGCTCTAAGGAAGCTTCCCAATTAGTCGACAGAGTGCAACGTGGGCATTATCCGACTTCAGTGATGGTTTGGTGGGGTGTTAGCTATGAAGGAGTGACTGAGCCATATTTTTGTGAAAAAGGTATCAAAACATCGGCACAAGTGTATCAAGATACCATTCTTGAGAAGGTAGTTAAACCCCTTAACAACACCATGTTCAATAATCAAGTATGGTCCTTCCAACAAGACTCAGCGCCGGGTCATAAAGCTCGGTCCACGCAGTCTTGGTTGGAAGTGAACGTTTCGGACTTCATCAGAGCTGAAGACTGGCCGTCGTCTAGTCCCGATCTTAATCCGCTGGATTATGATTTATGGTCAGTTTTAGAGAGTATGGCTTGCTCTAAACGCCATGATAATTTGGAGTCCCTAAAACAATCCATACGATTGGCAGTGAAGAATTTTCCCATGGAAAGAGTGCGTGCTTCTATTGATAACTGGCCTCAACGTTTAAAGGACTGTGTTGCAGCCAATGGAGACCACTTCGAATAAGCTTTTTATATTTTGAATTGTTTTTTATTTATGTATTAAACTAACACACTGTAAAAGTAATAAATATGATTTGCAATAAAATAAAATGTTTTTTCTTCGTAACAATATTTATGGCTAGACTAGGTACACGGGGGCGGTACCGCGACTGTATCACACTATTTCCATGGAAATTTTGGGACGTGCGTTTTCATAATTATAACCCACTAGCTTATGCCCGCGGCTTTGCCCGCGTGGATGCCAGATTGTTACCAAAATATTCTAACGGCAAAGTTTCATACTAACTTTGCAACCCCGTTTTATCCCCTTAGGGGGTCAATTTAAAAAAAATCCTTTCTTAGTGTTCCCCTACGTTATAAAAGGAACCCCTGTGCAAAATTTCTAGTTTCTAACCCCTATAGTTTAGGCCCTGCGTTGATATGTTAGTTAGTCAGCTTCTCCTTTTATATATATATAGATTATTTTGATTTCATGATGACAAATCCTAAATTTGATCGTTTTCACAATACATAAAGAGGATAAAATAATTTTATCCAGAGAGGAATGTGTGCACATTGACATAATACTCGCGCGACAAACGCCTCGCAAAACCACAATGGAAATAGTGGGACAAACGACCCCAGTGGGATACACCCGGTACCGCGGAGAACAACTATACTAAAGCCGTGCACTATTTACCCTTACCAAAAATTACCCTACATATGGTTTGTTATTAAACATTTCAGTTTAATAACAAACCATATGTAGGGTAATTTTTGTTATTAATCGCTATTTCATGTTATGATTACACATTACTATTGTGTGTTATTTACTTAGCTTTTCAATGCTTTTTTTTTATATTTATCCTGCAAACGCCACTGCGCGCAAGCAGGATAAATACAAAATGTATATATACCAGCTTCAGACATTATGCCTATAATATGGGGAAGTTACATTTTTCATTCAAATATCTGAATCTGAATAATTAAAAAATAAGATCCACCGGGGGAATAGTGTATACGCACTTTTAATCATATACGTCTTTGTTAAATTAAAATTAAACAGGTTAATTTTAATGCGAAGTTATCAGCAACCTTCAAATATCTGTAAGACTGTAATGGCTAGAAAACCAAACAAGATTTATCAACATGTGTAAATAAACCCAACATGTATCTAGATAAAAAAAAAAAAATGAATCTAGATAAATGTACCTATGGGCATTTACTTTTTATTTTTTTTATCTATTGACATTTAGGGTGAATGTCAAGTAAACGATTGGTAACATCATATACTATAAGTACCTACCAACTTTTAGGCCACTTGGTTGTGGACGGATAATAGCTGTTTTAGTATCTGGTAGCACAAAGTAACTACGGCACATCAAGAAGGTTATATTTTTGCCCAGAGTATTTTCCTTATTTATCTTTATTTATTGTACAAATGGCAACCCTGTCTTTATTTATATTTCTATACTTTTGACAGAAGTTACTAGTTTCTAACCAATTTTATTATTTTAAACATTTCATATTGACTTTGGCTTTAGTATAGTTACTAATTTTATAAAGATTTGACCTGCACACTCTACTTACGTCAGTTTTTTCTGGAGCCAGAAAGTCTTGGTAGAATCGGCGAAGGTACACGCCTGCCGTCCATTCCATTTGACAGAGTCCATGCGCCACTCCGGAGATACGTACGGATCAGTAAGCCGTGGTAATTTTCTCTAAAATAAATACCAACAATGTAAATGAAGACAAAATCTGTGCTCTTGGCAAGAAGTATGGACGACTCTTCTTGCCAAGAAGAGTCGTCTTGGGCGTGCCCAGAAGGATTCGGGGTTTAACGCCCCCTACTCCCTTACATTTGACCGTTGTTATTTTTCCAGGACTGATCCCCCACCTCGAAAAATAATCCTGGGTTACACAAAAGCCCATGGGTTACTATAACTATTTACTTAATCCTTGGACTAGAATGGAACAGACTTCCTGGACTAGAACAGAACAGACTGGTATCTTTAAACACCGTAGGTTGGTAGGTGGTATGACATAGAATCGAGAGTAGTCGTAAGCAGTTTAGTACCATGACATCGGCTTTCGCGAAGACCCCCGGCAGTGGTGCCTTTGTATTATTGTTCTTCGGTAACATTTCCGCCGCCCCTTCTTCCATAGCTCGAGTCGCCGACGTCGAGTAGAAAGAATTCATCAACAATTGACGAGTCCTAAATATTAAAGTCATTTTAAAATTTATTAGTATAAGTAAGTAAAATTTATTAGGTAAGTATGTTATATTTTATTTACGATATGTTTCTAAACAACTATTAAGACATGAGTAGGTATTAAGGCCCAGGCCCCACTGCGTTTTTTACCTGCGTGCGGTGAACCGCCAAAACCGCAGACATACCCACATTGCTAGTGAAACACTAGAAAACGCATACGAGCGGTTGCACTGCGGTTTTTCTTTGAAACGAAATTCTTGATTTTTCGTTTTCTTAAACTTCTGTTCTGTCTGTAAAGTTTACGGGGAATATTCTAATATTTTTTAGGATAAGTAGAAGAAGTTCAACCCATAGACAATTTTTAGACACGAGTGGATTGAATGGATGCTGCTGACTCTGTAAATCACCACAATTTTTAGGGTTCCATAGCCAAAATGGCAAAAACGGAACCCTTATAGCATTAGTAGTAGTAGCATATTAATCAAAAACTACTCAATGAATATTGATGAAATTTAGTGCAAAAGTGTCGTGTAGTAGCCTCTACTTAGTGCTAAATAATAAAAATAAATAAAATAATAATTTAATTTTTCAGCCATCTACAACGTGTGGTACATTATTCGACAGGTCTATCAAAAACAATTTAAGGTTTCTAATAAACTTTTTTGATTGTGTAAATATTTTTGGAAATAATCGTATAAATAAATATCATATAGTTCTTAACAAATACTTTTAACTAAAATTATTTCGGACATGATCGGTTATACCGTCATTATTACCAATTTATTGCTGAAAAACTGTGTTTGTCAACAAAAGGGCGTAAGTGCCACTTCTGCTGATGCTATTATTTAAGTCTGCAAAACATGGTCCGACATGCTCTTGCCCGGTTTTTTTTTATCGAAACTTCGTTTTCATTGTAGTAATGTGGTTGGGTCTACGGTGTTGCGATTAACCGCGCGTGGGAAAAAAACGCTGTGGAGCCTGGGCCCTAATCAAAATTATGAAGATGTTTAGGCGAAGGTATTGAGCCTCCCCCTTCCCTGGGCATGAATAGGTCAGTCGCAAGGACCAATGCCTTGGTTCGGCACATAGATGAAATAAAGCTTGTAATGGAAAAAAGTACGCACGGTTCCGGGACGTCGTCAAAGGCGAGTTCTGGAAACATGCACACACGAGGACGTGTCTTTTGAACCTCCTCTCGCTGATGGTCTACTAATTCCGTCTGAGAATATTAAAGTATTCCTAAGTAAGTCACAAGAATAACTAATGTTACGAATAATCTACTGTCTGTCTGTCCGTCCGTATATCACAGGCATTTTACTCAAAGATTACTCAATGAATATTGACGAAATTTGGTTAAAAGGTGTCTTGTAGTAGCCGCTACTTAGTTTGATAGCTAAATAATAAAAGTTAATAAAATACTTTAAACTAAAATTATTTCGGACATGATCGGATATATGGTCATTGAGTTATGGCCTGCGTTTCTCAAGAAAAGGGCGTAAGTGCCATATGCTTTTCTGCTGATGCAATTATTCAAGGCTGCGGAACCCTACACTAAGCATGGTCCGACATGCTCTTGCCCGGTTTTTTTATTTAATTTCGAAATGCTTCTAATAGCAATTAGTGCCTCTACTCACATATTTTTCCTGAACAATCCGTGGATCAGTTTGTGTAATTTCTTTACGTTTATGAAAAAGATAAAACGGCACGTACGGACATCTTGTGTGCCATTCGGTTAATGTGTGAATATTTTTTAAAGGAGGAGGTGGGACTCTCAAACATCTTGGTTTGGGTTTATGAACTGTTGGAGGGTACGTGATTATTTCGCCGAAGCGGTAGTCTTCTCTCGACGTAGTTCCTAAGTCGAAAATCATATTCTCAGCACGGTACGTTTGCCCGTTTTTTAACATATTGTGTAAAAAAATTAGGTAAACAATATAAAAAATCTGAAATAATCAAATAGGCTCTCAAAAAACTATGAAATTATAAAAGTGACGTATAATGTGTCAAATCCAAGAGAATGTGTCATATATTTTAAAGGAGGTAAAACAAAATCTCTTTGGTGTTACATCATAATTTGTATTTATGGTTTATAATAATATTAATATTTTTTATTTACAAGTAACATGACTCAATGTGTTCGTAACAATATTTCTTATTCCTATGTTAATGTTCCTATTCTAAGCCCTTAACCTAATAACAAATAACTATTATTTATATGTGAAGCACTGCCACTTGAACCACACCTAGGTGGATGTCTGGCAGCACTGATTCACATACAAACAGTCGAGTATGCTCGCAATGCACCTCAGAATGCTGTTGGAGCTGGCCCGCACCCGGCGCACCAAGGAAGCGCATCTTTTTATCATAGTCGTGAAAAGCAATCGACACGAGCTTCGGCAAACATCCCTAACGCGCTACAGAACCGGGGCAACCCCATCAGCATCCTGAATGCGTTATTATATTGAACGCGAAGGACACCGTACGATTTTTCCGATTAATCTGCCCACAGACTGCAAGTGTAAAAAGAAGTGCAGTATGCACGAAATAAGGTTATTTTTACACCTAGTGAGCAGTGTGCAAATCTGCGAGCTATCATATTCGCTCTAACCGACAGTGCCCTCCGCTCTCTCTCAATCTTCATTGTCCTTCATGTCAGCGGCTAAGATATATCCAAGGTACTTAAATTTATATACTCTAGGAGAGGGGTGTTCCATTTAACCTGACTGGAGGTATGGTTTCAGGACAACAAAGACCATGATGTAACTTTTGCTGGCGTTGTACACTAAACCTTAGTTACGATTATATTCACAGATAGCCACCAGCTTCCGAAGACCACAAACCGAGGCGCTCATTAATGCCATATCATCGGCGTAACTGATGTTGTTCGAACCTGATTGATCTGACCGATGTTCGAACCTGATGATTCTGACAGTTCAGAAGGAAATCCAGCTTTCTCAAGCTTACTCCATAAAATACTATAGGAAACCAGTTCAAAGGCTTTGGATAGATCGAGGAAGCAAGAATAAATAGGAGTTTAACGGTCTGACCGGACGGTTGCCGTGTGGTGCCGGCTTAAGAATAGTACCACCCCATCTCTACCCATGGGTGTCGTCAAGGCGACTAAGGGATTTCACCCCGGAGGACGGGCAGCAGCGTCCTCTGCGTACTTAAAGCCTTACTGCGATCGCCAACCCGCTCGCCAAGCGTGGCGATTATGGCAATTACCCCCAGGATCTACATACTAGTAGGTTCTACTGGGGAGACCCGTGCCCAGCAGTGGGCCATCATATGGGTTGATATGTAACGGTCTGACAGCCCACTTAAAGACAGAATAGCACTTTCCGTGGACAGCCCGGCTCGAAAGCCAAACTGATTGTCGTGCAGTCGAATGTAGTTGTTAAGCTGTTTATTAAGCATTCTGTCAAGCACTTTCGTCATCACAGTAGCCAAGGAAATAGGCCTATAGTTTTTTCTATTCTATTGCCTGTTTTATTTTTAACAACTACAAATGGTTCTAGTCATTTGACTAGGCAAATACGCATGACTCACACAAAAGTTAAACAGCATTGCCAACACCAGGTAAATGCGGGTCCACGTTTACCTGGCATACTTGAGGTACTCGATACTCAAACCGTCATGCCCTTCCTTTCCTATTGCCATGGTGTTGATGATACCTTGGACATCCTAGGCTGTAAATCTAGTTTTAAGATCATGACGGCTGGCAACATCAGGCATACACAAGCTGTGGTTCAGTTGTGATTGTACTTTAAAATGTTCCATAAAGAGGTTGGCAATGCAAGGATCACTCACGCCACCAACCGATACAGGAAAGCCAGGCCTCTATTCAGCCTGTTTGTGTCTTTTAATGACGGAAGTTGAATACGTGTGGGTAGGTGTGGGCAGGTGTGGGTGATGTACATGGTGACGGAATGATGAAGATGAGTAACATAATAATAGTGATGGCGATGAAGTTGATGACGAAATGATGAAGATGAGTAACATGATAATAGTGATGGCGATGAAGATGATGACGATTTATGTTAATGAGATGAAATTTCTTGTTCGTACAGATCTATTGGATTATGGGGTCAAAACTTTGAACTCCTATATCACACAAACAATGGGGCCGGCCCACCTAGTTTGGACTAAAACTTCTTGTTTCGACAAGATCTTTGTGCTCATATTAAATCTATTTAAACGTGTATATCTTACGAACAAAGGGGCGCAGACCCACGTTGTTTGTACTCAAACTGTTTGTTTTGATACGATCAAAACTTGAAACGTGTATATCTTACGAACTACGGGGCGCGCCGACCCACCTTGTTTGTACTTAAACTTTTTGTTTTGACGAAATGCTTGTGATCATGGGGTCAAAACTCTAAACACGGATATTTTACGAACTACGGGGTGCACACCCACCTTTCGGTTTCTTTGGTGGTGTGTAACCTATCATGTAACGAGTGGCTAATTTGAAATTCTGTTTCGTTTAAATTTAGTGGTGAGCATTTATGCTGAGTATTTATACGGTGTAGCTATGCTGTCGTAATGACTGGCATAGGCCAATCAACCGTAAATAGTAATGTAAACATTTTGACTTGTGTGAATATTGATAACGTTTCTCTGAACATTGTTTTTCATGAATATCTTTAATACGACATAGTAATTAGACGAGAAATTTTAGTTGCTATTTGTACCTAACGGTTCAACATTGCTGTTGAACCGTTAGGTACTAATAGTACTAATTTTATATAGTTGATTATACAATACGGATCACTACTTGTGTGATGGGTTGAGTGGCGCTGGTTCAGTGCTGTTGTAACATTATGTTGTAGAGTACTGATTAATTGCTACCTGGATGGTTTTATTGCTGTTTAAGCAACAGTAGTACACTGGAGGACAGTGTTGAACACTATGTTTGTGTGATAGTCACAGTGATGAGTGATGACTATGTTTGTGTAATAGTCACAGGGATGACTATAATTGTTTTTAAACATTAGCGATTTTTATACATATTAGATATATTTTGGGACTTAATTATTCATTTTATTATCTATACATTTTTAGAAATGTGTGTCTGTCTGTTTGTTTGTACACGCATCACGCAAAAACTACCCGACGGATTCGGTTGAAATTTTGTATGTGTATTCTAATAAGTCTGGATTAACATAGAGGATATAAATTATTACGCTATTTTCCATAAGAGCTAAGCAATAACGGATAATGTCTGTAGCTATTTATCGTTATAAAACAATAACTACTAGACGGATCTTCATGAAAATTGCAGTTTGATTGTAAATACTATAGGTTACTTACACTATGAATAATTACGCTATCGTCTATGGGGAGCAAGCAACAACGTATTTTTGGTCGAAGCATTATGGTTTTTCACACAATTTATATTAAAAATGATTATTTACAATTGTAACCCATGGAATACATAACTTCACGCTAAAACTATACGGAGCTAAACGCAACATTTTCAAGTTTCATAAGATCAGCTATTTTAGTCCGTTTGTCATCAGTCATCGAGGTCTAAAGGTACGAGTAGCAGTATTGAACAAGTGAGGACGGGGATCGAGTCTCAAGTATGCAATTATCTTTCTGTGTTGTTATAAAATTCTTTTTATTACCTATGTTACGTTATAACTTCTGTGTAAACATATTGAAAACATCCTCTACAATGCTTGGTGGCATCTATGGATATTAGAGCTTAACTTTAATCAGGGCCATCTATTACAGGGCAAGCAAACGCCCAGTGCAGCAAAAATGAAGGGCGGCAAAGTTTATGGCGCAAGACGGTTAGAAGACAAGTCATAAAAATTACCGTGCTTAGCACCTCGACAAAAAAGTATTTTACCAAAATGATTTAATGATTGCATCACATCAAATATTGTTGATATTGCAAAATTTCCCCCTTCCCGTCGCGCGAGTACTTGGGTGGCTTCGGGTTAAATGATGTGACGAATTTGATCTTGCGCTCCAAACTAAATCTGGCCAGCACTGTATACCTGGGATGTTATGGAGCTTCGACTCCGACTACTAAAGGTCGATACTTCCGATTGATTTTAAACCTCCGACTCCAAATTCGGCTCCGACTGTTTTAAATTGGACGTTTTACTCGAAGGTAGGTACCTAGTGTGCAGCGGCCGCTCCTTGAAGCTAATTTATACATAGGTAATAAAGGTATGATAAAAAATCTCTCACAGATTCCCTATGATCGCTGGTTCGTGTCCTGCCCGAGCGATTTTTTCCATCACACATTTAATATGACTGAATAATGTTTCCTTTGTGCTATTTTATCTTTTCTTTTATCTTTCTTAGTCTTATTTCAACATGTTTGTCTTCTCCCACCGCCTCCGACTCCGATTTCGACTCCGACAAACAAAATTTTAAAACTCCGATTCCGACTTCAGATCTGATAAAACAATTCTCCGTAACATCCCAATACATACAACATCCCATCTTTTGCAAAGTGTGCTTGTATAAAGGGCGGCATATTATTTTACCCTGAGCAGCTAAATAGCTGAAACAGGCCCTGGCTTCAATTCTCTCACAATTCAAATTACCGTCTTCAAAAATAAATATACCTAAGGCAACTAAAAAGCAAAAACTAATATACCTACGTAGAATAACCAAAACAAATTAAACATTTTGAAGTTGGTGGCATGAAATATGTCTTTATGTTTTATTCGGCACCAACTTCAAAATGTTTCATTTGTTTTGGTTATTCTAGGTAGGTATATTATTGTTTTGCTTTTTAGTTCCCTTATATTTATTTTTGAAGTCGGTTTTTTTTATAAAAAAGTTTTATTTCTTACTTTTTAGTGGGTTGGTTTGTAATTCACTTAAGTTACAATCTTAGCTTATATCAACTGCTCAAATCCTTTTACAAAATATTGCTTGCCCTGATTCAGGGCCGTTAAATGTTAAGGAGTTTACTATCAGCTCTATTACATTGTAAGTAGTATGACGAGAATAATATGCTACTCAATACCATATTAAAGTAACTTAATCGCAAACTGTGAAATATTGTATAGATCCACTTGTCATTTGTGGTCTTCATCATCAGTTCCACTTTACCAATTGGTGATTTTTAATAGTAAATGCACGAATCACTATGAAAATACCTAAATCACTGTAGGTCTTTAATATTTTAAGAGTTCCCTCGATTTCTCCAGGATCCCTTCATCAGATCGTGATTTGATGACAATGGGACCAACTTGGAAGTATACCCTTTCAAACACAAAAATATTTTTTCAAATCGGTCCAGCCGTCTTTGCGTAATCGGTGAACAAGCATACAAAAAAAAAAAAAAAAAATACTGTCGAATTGAGAACCTCCTCCTTTTTGAAGTCGGTTGATAAATTTAAAATTAAATAAGTAGCAAATACTGTCTCTTTATATGTTCGTTTACCTACTGTGTTTTAGATGTATGTATTACTTATTATTTAATATAGGTATATCACTTAAAACATTTTGGTTAATACATTAATACTTCTCGTAGGTAGGTTGCTATATAGGTACGTACCGAGCTCAGGCACGATTTCATTCAAACTACCTATAATTACTTTTGACCAAATTCAATTACTTAAAGAATAAATGTAATGGGTTGCCTCAGTAGCGACTGCTGCGCAAGAGGTCGTGGGTTCGACCCACACGGCAATGGACACCTGCGCAAGAGGTCGTGGGTTCGACCCACACGGCAATGGACACCACTTTGCATTTTATACCATGTTTTTACGCAAATAAACGTTTATTATTATTATTATCCACAAATTGTTGTTTCGTTGTTCCGAGTCTAAAGTACACCCACTTTGTGTCCGTGTTTGTAAAGTCCTCCGCGACATAGGGCTAGTGTCAGTTTTGTCTTTTAAAAGATATGTAACGATATGCTCTATCCTGTTTTTAAAATATTGCACTGCTGCGGTACTGTGATGCGTGTTCAAACAAACAGACAACATCCAAACGTTTCTAAAATATATACTCAGATTTCTTTTTTGTGTTTCAATCATAGACTTAGGATACACTAACGTAGTTTAAATACTATTTCTAATCTTATTTCAATATTGTTTTCACTCACTATAGAAGGTTTAATTTAAATTGTCTACATTGGTGAATTAAAAAATAGGCATGTCAACCTATCGCAGAATAAGATATAATCATATCCCTCTACGTAGGAATTTCAGATAGATTTTTTTCAAAATAAATTTTCATGGTTCTTTTTAATTTGTATTTAAACGCCATCTATTTTAAAAAATGGATAAGTTTCTTACTTGATGATTTTCTTTTAAATTATTCTAAAACTATTATGCATATTAAACGTAAACAATTTTGGTACTCGGAAGATATCGAATCCGTGATCGCAAGCACTTAAAATAAATGTTTTATAAAGTTATTTGATGATGGTGAATAATTTGATTTCACAGATGGCGCCACATGTTTTATTTTGATATAACACGGACTTAATCTTTATTGTTTTTAAGCAACAAACATACATAAATTCTAGAAAATATCGAGTACTGTTTACTTGTAATGTAATATTGTTTTTTATTTTTACATTCTTATCATAATCACAGTTCAAGCAAAACAATGATAAAAGTGCCTATTGAAAGTGATTGATTAAAATAAAAATTTGTTGACAAAAGTGAACATGTTATAGTCGAAAAAAAGCTTGTAAGTATACATTTAGAAAATACTTAAAAAAATACCTAATCTACCATAATATAAACTCGACTTCCACGCGAACGAGGTCGCGGGCACAGCTAGTAAGTAATAAATATTGTCATCAATATCAATTAAACTAATCATTAATGAAATAAATATTGTTCTTTGGCGACAACCCTAGCTAATAGCTTATTAGCAGTAGTCCGAACTAACAACCGGGCAACAAAGGAATAATTCGGTTTTTAGGGTTCCGTAGCCAAAATGGCAAAACGGAACCCATACAGTTTCGCGCGTGTCCGTCCGCGTATCTCTGAGCTAAGCTGCGGACGCAGCTTAGCTCAGAGATTGTTATTACGGAGTCAGCACAATATCATAAAAAAAAATAAAAAAAAATCTCAATTCATAATTTTTAACATTGTTAATATTCCGAGTTCCTTTTTATACAAAATTGAAATATAATTACTAATTTGTAGAATTCCTATTATTCCGAATTACTATTTTTTTCAAGTGGGTAATGCCCTACTGATTCTATAATTTTCCATATATGTATAGTTCGATACAGAAAGCATATCGACATCAGGGTCAAAAGTTTAAGCTTAAGTTTTATAAAATTAAAGCTCGGCAAAAAAAAATATTTATTCGCCGAGAATTAAGCAACAAGGACAATAACTAAGGACTAGTAAACATTACAAATATTAACTAACAATGAAACAATACATAATATTACTAAAGCCTATTACTTTTACTTGAACCAACATTTTTTTTTAATGCTTTAATTGGTGAAATTGTTCCTTTTAATAAATCATCAATAATATTCTGAATTTTGGCATCTTTCAATATAAATTTAAATCGTCTTATCTTTACTTTAGATTTTTTTTTAATAATACATACCTTTTTAAAGAAAGCTAATAAAGCAATATACCTAGATTAGTTTTTCCTACTTTTTTATTCAACCGAAAGTGCCATCCCTCTTATGCTAAATTAGTTGTCCTGTGGCAAACTGTTGTACATTTATAAGCAAGAAGTTTGTGTATTTTCTGTAGTATTCGTTCTTCAAACCGGTATTGATCACAGACATAATATTATAGTTGATAAGGTCCCCTCAGGCTGAGAACGACAACTTCATAAAATGACAACTTCCGAAAACGATAACTTCCTAAAATGACAACATTTTACAATGATAACTTCCTTAAACGACAACTTCCTAAAATGACAACTTCCTAAAATGACAACTTCCTAAAATGACAACTTCATAAAATTACAACTTCTTAAAATGACAACTTCCTAAAATGACAACTTTGTCATTCATATAGTACCTAATTCAAATTTACATCCAGTCAGATAATTACTTGCTACTACGAAACCCTTAATAGTTGAGTCCGACTCGCAGTTGGCTACTTTCTGTTACAAATTAACAAACAATTATATTCATACTCGACTGAAGTGCACTTTACATTTCTCGAAACGCTAGTGATAAACTCCTTTGAATAAAAATCACCTTTAAAATCCTTTAATTTAATATCCCACTTGATAGGTTTGGAAGAAAAAAAAAATTTGGAGCATACAATATAACGCCGAAAATCTGTCAATTTGATTTTTCGGTATCATGGCATAGCCAATGATACTTCGGGGGGAGAACGATTCTAATGACGCCTCACAATTCAAAATCAATCAATCCGTTTAGTTCCATTTTTACACCTTCTGTAGCAGAAGGTAACAATGGAACAGACATACCAACATACGCGCGAAAAACACGGGTAAAAATAGCCGTATTTTCTGATGTTGTAACAACTTCCAACTGCAGTAGGAAGAACGGTAATCAATTTACTTGCATTAGTATTGATAGTAACACGAGCAACATGACACTTCTTAGTAAGTTGTCATTTTTGGAAGTTGTCATTTTCGGAAGTGGTCGTTTTCGGAAGTGGTCATTTTCGGAATTTGTCCTTTTGGGAATATGTCGTTTTCAGAAGTTGTCTTTTTTAGAATAGACGTTTTAGGAAGTTGTCGTTTTCGGAAGTTGTCATTTTATGAAATTGTCGTTCTCAGCCTGAGGGATAAGGTCAGTGGTATTGATAGATGATTGTGATTGTACATACGTAAGGAAAATAGTAGAAAGTGGATTAAAATGGAACTCGCTAAAAAGTGAATATATAAATATAAAATATATATAAAATATTAAGGAAAAAGATGAATGTGTAAAAATAAAAATTCGGAAAAAAAGGAAATTAGAAGATTACACATCTAGGACAATTTTAATTTCAGGCTGTATCGCCGACTCCGGTATTACCTACTAGAAAGTTGTAATTTTGCATGGATATACATATTACTTACTAGGGATCCGTTTGTTGTTAGAGTCAAGTGTCCCCTCCCCCGTGCCAGCTAAATGGTTGCTATTGGATATGTATCAAAGATCAGGTTGTACCTAGTATATAAACAACAGAAAAGAAGAAAAAAAAACCCACTTCTTATACTGCATTATTGATGGGAGTTGGGCAGCTACGGAATCCTACATTGTGCATGGCTCGACATGCAATTGCCCGGTTTTTGAGTTTGCGATAGTGGTATAACACTGGTGGTAGCGTGGGTCCGAAACGATACCACCAAACCAGAAATAGTGATGAGACCAATTTGAATTTAATGTAGGTAACTAATAAGAATTTTTTTCCAAGTAGATAAGTCATCAGTTTTTAGATTCTTCTTGGTCACACCAGACAGTGACTACGAGGGAAAAAAATCTTATTTTCACCAGTGTGACAAACTGGTGTGACAACGAGTCCATCGCCAACGTATCCCGTTTTATATTTCTGTCTCATTATACCCAATTCTGCCTGTGAAAATCATGTGTAGTAGACAGTTAAAGCGGTGTTGGTTACGTCAAAATAAAGTTCTTGCCACTCGTGGGGCCGTGGTTCCCTTTGGTTCTCTTTACGCAAATCGAGATATAAGCAATTAAATTTAATCTTTTGCGATTAGATACCTAATATTTAAATTAAAACAAGATGGTAAGTCTTAACCAATTTATAGAAATCAGTACAAACAAAATTATCTCTAAATTAATTAAAAGTATTTAATAAATAAATTCGTACAAACTTATTACAGTAACATGAAACATGATCATGTCTTTGTTTGTAACATAACAATAAAATCTAGGAATAAATAAATTAGTTTGGCTATAAATAAGTACATAGCTATAAGTAGTTAGATACCAAGTAACATAACTAGAAAAAAAGTCACATTTGCTCATAATTAGATATGATTGCTTTCTTTTTCAGTCCTCTGTTCAGAGCCTTTGAAGACGTCTTCCTGGTTTTAATTCACACATCATCTTGTTATGCGCAGCGACTTTTTCAGCTTCATCACAAGATCTGCATCTGTTGTAATTTGAAAAAAAAAGTTTAAGCTAGGTAAGTCTGTCGAATTACGTCTACCTAAGAATTAACGTAAATATCTATAAAATAATAAATGAATATGAAGAACGGAACGTGTTGATGAAATATTTGTTTATTATTTTACAAGTTATTATTGCCAAGTTTATTAAAATAATGAAAAATAACCAGAACTCAAAGATTATCGTTTTGGCGTATTTATAGATACTACTGATTTTAAATTCCGCCTCTAACAATTTTCTTAAAATGTTTAAAGCAATAACTCTGTTTTCTATAATTAGGAACATAATTACCTAGTTTACTCTAGACTATCTTAACAATCAGTTCTTTCAAATTTTACAGCATGTTTTTACAGGTTTACAATCAGGTACTTGAAACGTGAATGAATTAGGCAATAATATTGATAATATATTTTTTAATGGGATATATTTTAAATATAATGAAATAGTCTATGTACAGACTAATCAAAAAACATCTAAAAAAAAAAACGATTGTAGTTGTTTTTTACGCCCAATTGAGGTAATAACGCCTATATGAATAGCGTATCAAAATCATCATTAGAGATATTTTATGTTGCTAGTGTTAAGTATAATAGGACAGTTACACATATTTTCTAAAGTTTTGTGGGGTCATCGTTGCTGTGGAATGACTGTCGCATAGAAAAGTGGATATATTTTGTCTTATCAGAGCTCGATGTTAGTAAATTATGGCTAAGCCAATTAATTACAATATTAAAACCTTGCTGGGCGTTTTCAAACCTTATATTAGGTTCGGATGGTAATCCTAAATATTAAGTCCAATAGCAACAACGATACTGCGAAAAAAAATAGCCAAATCCGACTCCTTAGTTTTTTTTACACTTCATGAATTTTAGGGCGCGTCCTCGCAGGAGGACTAGCGGAAGTTGCATAAAATATCGTAAGACGAACTCCAAGATTCAACTTAAATAGGGACCATGGATATACATGACTACATACATAAGATACATACTAGCAGTAATATTACTTCAATTATGGTGGTAGGTAAATACATACGGAAACGGAGTTCTTGAAAGCCAGAACGTCTTGGTAGGGTCGTAGTGCGCTCTATGTTGCTTTTGGTCCCATGTAACTGTCTCCATTCGCCACTCGGGTGATACGTACGGTGGCGTCATTCTTGGTAGTCTTATCTGAAAGTGTACAAACATACGCTTTAAAGTGTGTTGAAACTTCAAATATCTTTATTTCGTAAAACAAAGTCAATAATTGTTTAAAAAAAAAGAAGTTAGACAGCCGTTTCAAAACGTGTATCTAAAGCTCATGAGAAGAAGCTGCCAAGACACTCATGGGCCACTGTTTAAAAGTCGTCAAGTTATATTACAAAATTATTTTATTGAAGCCTATGCCATATACATAATTATCTTGTCAAGCTTTTTATCGGAATTTACTAATACAAGTTCCTAAACTTACTAACCGGGTTAGCTGCAGCCGGCGAGTCCGGCAGCGGCGCTTGCACTTTATTGTACGGTTGGATTGCTTCCTTCAATCGTCTAGACATTTCACTAACGTACATGTCTCCAATCAGCAAGTCTCTCGCTTTTGGATCCTCGATGTCGTCCATACTAACTGCTGGCGTCATCACGAGCCGCGGCCGCGTTTTTATTGCTTCGTCTTTGCCGGCATCTGGAGGCACGACCTAGAGCAGCAGTTGTGAAAAATACATCCATATCGTGGGATTCCGGGCATTATACCTAAATTCGGTAGGTGTGTGTAGTAGTCTTTGGGAGAGGCTTATGTTCAGCAGTGAGTGTTTCAGGCAGATCATATCTAAATTTAGGTTCTCTAGGAACTAATAGTAGGTAGCCACCTACCTAGGGCCGGCCTGTCCATAGGGCGATCAGAGCAACCGCTCCAGGGTAGGTCAGGGGGCGCCGAAAGCTTCTTCCGGCCAAGGACTAGGGCGTTAAAGCTATTAAAGGGCGCTAAATTATTTTGTCGCGCGATGTTCTTATGTGGTATCCGGGTGCAATGATTTGCAATGGTGGGGGGGGGGGGAGTCGTCGGACGTAGGACACGTTGAGCATAAGCAAATTGGATCTCGCTCCAACCTAAATCTGGCCTAGGGCCGCACTGCGCCTACTATTTAAAGTTTCCAAAAGGTACCTGCAATCTTAAAACAATGAAAATACTTACATAGGTTTTCTGGACTTTCTTCGGATGGGTTTGAACGATGTCTTTATTTTTATGGTAAACATGAAACGGCACTGGCGCTGGGGTCCAATCAGAAAGAGAATGTAATTTCTTAACGGCGGAGGCCGTATTCTAAAGCATTTTCCTTTAGGCTTATGAAGTGTGGGAGGGTATGACTTAATTTCACCAAAACGGTAGTCGTCTTTAGAGGTAGTTTCGGGTTTATTTAATAAGTTCTCAAAACGGTATGACGGTGTAGACTTTATCATATTGAATAAAATAATAAAATCTAAAATAACTTCATGTAAACTTATAACAATATCTTATCATTTCGACAACTCATTGAAGTCGTTCTTTTTTGCAAAGATAATCAACACTTCGTTTACTTTTTTGTTTAACCAGCTTCCAAGGAGTTATATTACAAGAAGTTTTCCTCCTTAGTAAAATTCTAAAAAACAATTCTCAATGGCACCTCCTTGAAGATAAACAAATATCTACAATCACTGACCTCTATACATTTTCATTTTTATGTATTCATTCTTAATATGTTTAGTTTTTCAAAATCTTTATCTAATGAGATTTAGGGTAAATGTTAAGAGAACGGCAACATCATACACAGTGCTATCAACTTTTAGGCCAGGGGCCATATGATAGTAAACCTTTGCAAACGGACAATAGATTGTGAGGCACTAACCTTTATACTACAAGAATAGAGGTTAGTGGGCATAGGTATTTGGTATCATAATGCATCTATCATTGATGTTATCAGTATCCTATTATATCAAAGGAGTTATAATTTTACCTAAATAAATAGTAAGGTAAAAGGCCAAATAAAAATAATGCAATACAAAAACGTATCCTATATAAACAGCACAGAACAAATATATTCTACAAGATGGTCAGTAGTGACCACAAAGTACATTTTGTATTGACAAACCTTACAAAAATATTGGTAACAAAAAGTTCCATTTTCTTCGTTGCGTGTTGAATCTGAGTAACCTTTTGTTCTCTTGACAGGTATAGTAGTACCCAAAACTATATATCAGATGGGTACTACTCTTAGGAGTAGTACCCATCTAGTAGTATCATAGTATATATCAGATGGGTACTACTCTTAGGAGTAGTACCCATCTGATATATAGTTTCTTTATTTGTAAAACATTTTCCAATAGATTCAATATGCTTTCTTCAGTGTGCCTGTGATTGTAGCGATTTCACAACATTGCAATTTGCTGTCACTCACCATCAACAGAATTGCATCGATTTTTTCCTGAAATCGAGCTTGATTTTTTTTGTTTATTTCTTCTATATCTCGTTGCTTTTTAAAGAATGAGATCTTTACTGTGGAACGTGAAGGCGTTGCTGTTCTTAAAGTAGCTTTGAAATTTTCTGAAGTATCGAACGGAAGCATGTTATTTTGAACGGGGTATTTTATAATATACTAGCGGACTCGCGCAACTTCGTATTTCTCTGTTTTTGCAACATTTTTCATTGCTGCTCCACTACTATTGGTCGTAGCGTGATGTTATATAGCCTATAGTCTTTCTCGATATATATATAAGTGTCCAACAGTAAAATATTTTTTCAATTCGGACCCATAGTTACTGAGATTATCGCGTTCAAACAAACAAACTCTTCAGCTTTATAATATTAGTATGGATTTTATATCAAATTTGTTCATTTCTAATACGGTTGGTATTTTAACTGTATACTGTACACTGTTTTAGCTGTTCTGATGATGGAGCCGGAATTTAGAAGCTTTTGGTAATAATATAATATTGGAATGTTTTTACCGGATAAGTTATTTGTTACTAATTCAAGGTTTCAGTGTCGCTTTGCTACTTTTGTTTAATGATGTCTTTTAACACTTCTTTCAGGTAGGGTCCAATACGTAGGTACTTAGTTGGTCTATTAAAATAAAATAAAAATCTCCATAATTTAAATAATTTATTTTTAAATTCATCAATATTTTACACCGTGTAATAAACATTTGTTACTATGCAGATAAAACCACCAAAATAAACATAATCATTCATATCACAAAATCGATAAACACATCTGGAATCTCTGAATAGAAGAATAACATTGTTGTGGACCCATTATATACCCAAAAATAACATAAACATTGAAATAAGTATTTCTAACTACAGCATAATTTATGAATATTTAATTTTATATTTAATTCGCGATAAAAAAATAGAGTCGCTACTTCTCTTTTAACTAAAGATTAATAAATAGTTCTGTTTAGAAAACAGGAACACGAAGGTAAGCAATCACTTATTTCGCCTAACTGGAAATTTTAAGAACCTATTGAAGAATATACATTTTTACTATAACGAGATCAAACTCACTTTGAATATAAAAATATCAAGTAATTTTCTATACAATATTTTTATTATTGCAACGCCATATTTTTGCGTAGAAAGCCTTTTTACTTATTATATTCACTGTCGCAAGATAAATTAATGATAAAGGCGTTATTTTAATGGCCGAATTCAAAGTGTTAAAGTCTAGTTTTAAAACTTACTACGTTACTAGTTACTACATAAAAATGGATCACAATTATCAAATGTTGTATATATTTGACGTTGGCTTTTTATCATATGATTTTGTCATTTAAATATATTATTTTTACAATATAGCTTATTTAAAATAGGATCACAATGCAGCAAAATACATTTATATGCAACTACTTAGTCCCGTGGGGAGTCAGAGTAAACCCAAGTATAACTAAATAAACCGCTAACAAGGAAAACCAGTTCAGGTACATTGTTCCGGTATTTATAAATAAATAGAAAAACAATTATACATTAGAATGTATTTACCGGGCATAACATACCGGAATGTAATTATAAAATTAGTCAAATTATAGAGAAAATACACTACAGGACACTTAAACGGTCTTGTTTATATTTTTAATCATTTAAATCATCATCATCAGCCTATATCGGTCCACTGCTGGACATAGGCGTCCCTTAATTTCCGCCACAACAGAGGAAAATACTCGTATGTATAAAAATACAGTGTGACGCGATTTAGGTGTCCAGAAGTATATAAAAAGCGTGAACCAAACGTACTTGTAAATTATGACAATTTACAAGTACGTTTGGTTTCGCTAAGATAAATCCCCTATGACTCCCGGTAAATACAGTTACTGAATATATTGACAGACAAATAAACTCTATCAAGGTACATGATGATTTTCTAACAAATTTAATTCGCGATCTCAGTTTTTCAACATTTGCAGCTAAACTACTTGGTTTGATATTATGAAATGTTTTATTGCTATTTTCATCATCATCAATCATTAATTTAAGTTTTCTAAGAAGTGTTACTATTCCAATAAAATATCAAAACAAAATAGTATATATTTTGTAACTAAAATAGTTACATTTTTCTTGAATTATTCCATACTTGGATGCTTGTTATTTGTCTATCAATATTTTATTATTATTTTTCATACATTCATCATATTAAGATCATACGGAGACGTTAAATTTGCGTTATATTTATTACAGAAAATTAAAAAACAAAAACAATTGAAATATTTCTAACTACCTACTTATTGTTAAAAGCACTCATTCAGTCTATGCCCCGCAAAGACTACGATTAAATTATTTACATAAAATATATTACAATTTTGTTTCCGAACTACTTTAGTTACCTATACAGGTGTTAATTTATATATCAGAAGGCATCACACATAGTTAATTATTTCGAAATCATCAGTATTTATAAAAAAAAAAAAATCTTTCTCATCATGACTTTGTTTCTCATACTGTTAATACTATTAATGTTGTCATTTCAGTTTTATTTATGTAGTAGATGTTTCATTAGGTTTTAGTCTGATAACAGTCATAACAATATAGGAAACGATATTTAATGTTTATGGCTAAGAATAATATTTGCAAAACATATTTGAAATATAAGTATGAATAAGCGTCAATGCACATTGACGTCAAAGTGAATTTCTTAAATATTACATAGCATAATATTGACTCTTTATTTCCTAGCGAAAGCAATAATTTGTGGAATACGCGCGAAATCGGACGTCGACCTACATTTTACGAATTCATTGGGTAATCATATTAAGTAAAAAATAGAGGACAATATTATCCGCTCGACTGGTATTAGCGCCATTTTGATGGGACTGGGTAGCGGTTATACTGTGTAAGATTTAAGGAATATTCTAAATAAGTATTCACTCAGTTGAATTATTGTTATTGCATTAAATTTATATTAAATACAGCAAGTCTTTTTTTAAAATTCGTTTATTAAATAAATTACTTATTTAGTAAAATAAATTTGATTCTCATTTTCTTCATCTTCATTTCTGCTTAAATACTTCCGAAATTGATTTAAATATTGTTAATACCGATTAAAACATGACACAACTGCAGGTATTTGGATAATTACATAATTTACTTACAATCTGAATCATAATTTAAAATAAATAATATTTTTAAATATCTTTAACACCATAAAAATTGACAATGATTATTGGCGCCACATTTGACAGATTTTTCAAAATGGCCGTCACTTAGTTATAATAAAATTGCAATAACACTACAAGGAGGTATTGTGTTATGAGTAGTATAGCCGAGTACATAAAATTTGCTATATATTTTGTATTACAGTACCGTTTTTGTCAATCTGGAACTTTGATTTCGGCCCATATTGGGCAAAATGGGGAAGCAGGGCCGCCCCAAGACCATCCTCGCGGTATAGCTAAATGGCTTAGTCCTGTTTTGATGGCACCGGAGCGTCCATTGAAATTGGTACTATCTAACATCCCAGGGCAGAGGATGCTGCTTTGGCCTGTAGCTGTGACGTCCACTGTGGTAACTATTTCTTCGTTTAGTACTGACTGGCATGATTTGAATGCTGGAAAAGAAAAAAATAAACAAAAACGTTATCTCTAATATTCATTTTTTTAAATCATTGTAGCTCATGATCGAAAAGGGCTGGCTCTGGCTTAAATAATTAAATACGTCTATATCTATGGCACATACCTATACCCTTATTCAGAGCACTTGACTACAATATAGATTAAGAGTATTCATTACGTAGATAAACTAGCAATGAACGATAGTGATATTTCTATATCCGTTGCCTTTATCACTGACAATGTAACTTCGATTAATATTGTTAAGGACAAAGGATTACACGTAATCATTATAAATTGATTTTGGACCGGAACTAGAACGTGAGTTCCGTATATTAATAATAGCTGTCCCGCGCAACTTCGTTTGCGTACATTTTCCCCGTTGTTGCAACATTTTTCTTTGTTGCTCCGCTCCTATTGGTCGTAGCGTGATACTATATAGCCTTCCTCGATAAATGGGTTATCCAACAGTGAAACAATTTTTCAATTTGGACCAGTAGTTCCTGAGATTACCGCGTTCATACAAACAAACAAACTCTTCAGCTTTATAATATTAGTACCTATAGATATTTAAAATTATTTAAATTCAAAACCCTTTGTCCATTCCATTGTACGGTACCGTTAAACAATAAATATGTATGCAAATCATAAAAAATGCATTGACAATGGAGGTATATTTTTTACTAGACTTTGTCCACCGTTCATAATATGTATATTGTAAAAGGAAACTGATCGAAGCACAGCACAAAATACTAAACGGGTTCACATCTGGTTATTAGATATGTGAAAGTCGATGTTTTACGTCTCTTAGGCCAACGCAGATTGTTATAGTTATTTACTACGTCATAATAACTATAACAATAACTTCTATAACTTCTCTAAGAACGGATATTTGAAAATTCAACCCGTAAAGACATGAAACGAGATTTCAAATTTGAATCAACATCAAACTTAAGACAGATGAAGCCGCGATGAAAAGCTAGTCTATACTAATATTATAAAGAGGAAAGATTTGATTGTTTGTTTGCATTGAATACGCTCCAAAACTACTGGACCGATTTGAAAAATTCTTTCACTGTTAGATAGCCCATTTATCGAGGAAGGTTATAGGCTATATAACATCACGCTATGACCAATAGGAGCAGAGCAGCAATGAGAAATGTTGCAAAAACGGGGAAAATTTACACAGACGAAGTTGCGCGGGACAGCTAGTTAGATAATAAATGTATAAAAGTAATTTAAATTATATTCATGAAACTCAGTGTGTGATATATAAATGACGTCACAAATGCACACAGTGTCATTGTTACTACTAACTTAAAATATTATAACCTCAAGGCTTCGCATTAAATTTTGATGTAGTTTGTTTGTGAAAACAATGAATGTCCTCGTGTCTATCCCCGAGGGAAATAAATGTTTTAGTCTAGGGAAGATGGTAAAACAAGATTAAGTTGCCTATGTTTTTTATTATTATACCTAGCTAAATGTTTTTTTATAATTATACTAAACTAGCTGAACACGCTTCGCTATGGCTTTTAAAGCCAGTAACACTCGCCGGCCTTCCCAGAACATTCTGCTAAAATTTCATCACAATCTGATCAATGGTTTCGGAACGCATAGAGGACATATAGACAAACATTGATTTTTATATTTATAGACTAGCGGACACCCGCGACTTCGTACGCGTGAATCTAGTTCCATATGCATGTAACCCTTCCTCTTGAATCACTCTATCTATTGCTGAAAACTGCATTAAAATCCGTTTCGTATTTCTAAAGGTCAAGCGCACAGACAGCGGGAGCGACTTTATTTTATACTATGTATCTATCTATACTAATATTTTAAAGCTGAAGAATTTGTTTGTTTGAACGCGATAATCTCAGAATCGGTCCGAATTAAAAAAAAAATATTTTTCTGTTGGATAGCCCATTTATCAAGGAAGGCTATAGGCTATATAACATCACGCTACGACCAATAGGAGCGGAGCAGAAATGAAAAACGTTGCAAAAACGGGGATGTATAATTTACGCAGACGAAGCTGCGCGGGTCAGCTAGTAATGTATACAATTAAAACAAGTGACGTAATGTCATATTCTGTTTTTACAAAATATGCCATGTACATTAAAAAAAGTCCATCTATAAATCATATAGACGATGGTAAAATGTTTTTAAAAACCTTGTTGATTTATCGATCAGGGGTGCTTGCTATTCTCATATGTAATGAATAGCACTCCTGTCATGTCACTTCATGACCATAATATTGATGTAATAAACATATAACCTACCTAATATTGAAACCACAACTCGTTACTAAAAGTGCCAACACATAACTATAACGGCTAGACTCACATGACACACGCCCCACTCAACAAAAATCGCGTGCAATTCAACCTATTTGTACACACGCTCATAATATTTCGTGACTGTAATAATTGTTAACAAATGAGCATACTAAATGAATATTGAAGTAGAACAATACCTACTAAATATTGCCGTTCATTATATTTTTAAATTATAAAAATCATAACAATGACTTTACTTAATTTGAACTTCGTAAGCAATTTACCATCACAGTTACAAGTTAGAGAATTTATAAAATTCTTGAATTGTTAGTACTTATGCATTTAATTGAAAGCGGCGGAAGCCTAATGGTTAAGACATCGAACTCGCAATCGTAAGGTCGCGGGTCGAATCCTATCCATTATACTACCGACGTGAATCCACTTCTAACACAAGCCATTGAGCTTAGCTGGAGGAGTTAATGATTGTTAGTAATATGTGTGTGGATCACAACCCCACGTTGTTTTTTTTTTCTGAACGAGAGTTCTTAATTCAAGTAAAAAAAGAAACACAAATTTCTTAGTTCAAATATTACATTATATCAGCATTTAAATATACTAAGAAATTGGTGTTTCTTTTCAGCACTGAGTTATTATCTGCATGTTACCGGTAATGTGTTATTTCCCTGTCATACCACACTTTATTTTTTTTTCCATTGTTTTTATTACACTAAACCTGCCTAAAATATTGTGTTCCACCTTCATAAAGACATCGCAAACACATTTTTGTTTCCACCTGTTTTCATACATTATTATGACACGTAACATAACAATTTGTGAGCTAAAAATAGCATTTGCACCCTATTTGGCAAATAGACAATTTATTATTTCGCAGAAAAGAATTTTCCCTTTAGGTACGTTGTGGAAATTTGGCATTATTTTGCAATGCTATCACTATCATAGTAGGGTTTCATTTGAAATGCTACTTACAAATACAAGGAAATTCTGCGACTCGGTTGCCCAGGCCGTGATCACAGCAGGTTCAAGTCAGCTTGTAACCACGGCCAGTGCAACCTGGTCGAAACGTCAAGCAATCTCAAGAGTAGATAAGGAATACGGGTCCTTGTATATCTAGCTGACCCGCACAACTTCGTCTGCATCAATTTCCCCCGTTTTTGCAACATATTTCATTGATGATGCGCACCTACTAGTCGTAGCGTGATGTTACTAGCCTTCTTCGATAAATGGGCTATACAGTACTAAAATCATTTTTCAATTCGAACCTTGTATTGTAGTTCCTGAGTTTAGCGCGTTCAACCGAACAAACAATTTCTTCAACTTTATATCATTACATTAGTATAGATCATGTCAGGCGGAACCAGGGGGGCGCCAGACGCGACTGAACGACCTTTTTTGGGGGAGATTTTGACACTGCACCGGTGTGTTTTGATAGGCAATTGCTTCCCCGTCAGCGGTTGTGGCTGGTGGTCTGTTGAATCAAAGGAACCCCCCCCCCTCGTCATGCGAGCGACTTACACTTAGCCGGCTGAGTCACATGTTGCCCTTCCCCCCGAACTAAGTTCTGTATCATGCAACGCAAAAGTTTTGTTAATTATTAATGATACTACTTACATTGCACATTACTTCTGTTCCTAAACTCTCCTATAAAAACTAATTCTATTCGACTCCTCTCCGCTAAATCTGCTATACTTCTCAGCACAGCCGAGTCTTCAGCATGCAGGGTCTCGTTACACAGCATATTCACCACAATTAGCGGTCGACTGCATAGGAGAAACGCTGTAAATAAGAGAAAATCAACGTTAAAATGTTTCTTACATAGATACAGTTCCAGGAATCGAACCCGAGACTTCCGTATGCCAAACCGGGGCCGGATGTTCTATGCTTTCTTTCTTGAGGTCCCAACTCGCGTGCAGGAAAGGATAGAGAAAATTAGGTCTGGGCTTAAAATTTTTAAAATATTAATAATAAAGTAATTGGCAAGAAATGCCTATAAAAATACTATAAATACAGTTCGTCAGAAAAACAAGTCGTTTAAAGACTGAATTGTGTAGTGCCCTTGATAAATGACAATAGGCTAATTAATGATTGCTATTATTAACAAGACATTGTTTCGTCCCTGCAGACAGTTTTATTTAAGTATAAATCTATGTGATCAAAGAGATGATACAATACAATAAGGCAGCCGATTGGACTGGCTTGAATTAAACATTGTTACGTGTTATAGAAATAAATTCAACAATAAAAAAGTTTCCGTTCTTCTCGCATTAAAATTAACTTCTTATTTGTTAAAATTATGGGCATTAAAATTAACTTAACGTTAATAAACTAAAGTAAGTAGGATAAAATACTAAAATCAATTTATTAATGACATAATTTGTTTTTAAACTTTCGCGATTTTTATGCATATATTAGATATATTAAGTCCCGAAATACATATATCTAATAGACATAATTTGTGTCGTTCGTTATCATTTGTACAGCAACGAAGGAACCCGTTGTAGGGTTAATGTAGATAAAAACAAATTCAGCCTTTTTAATTTAAATGGGTGTTTACCTACGTAAACATCCAATTGAATGAAAAAAACCGGGCTATTTATTGCATATCTGACTATTGGAGTTTAGTCAGTTTAGGGTTCCGTAGCCGTGGCCGTATAAAAAAATCCGATTTGAATAATTGCACCAGCAGAAGAGCGTATGTTCATGACACTTACGCCCTTTTGTTGAGAAAGGCAGTTTTTCGGTAATAACTACTACTATATTCAGTATATTCGATCATTTTCGAAATAATTTTAGTTAAAAGTGTTTGTTAAGCGCTACCTTTTAGATTTTTTTCATATTTCTTGGTGACACGGTTCAAAAGATAAGGGCGGGGGACACAATGTAGCTTCTGTTACATGTATGGAGTGCCTCCCTAAAATATTTATTTTTACTAGTTAACTATTAAACTATGTAGCCGTTACTACAAAGCACCTTTTCATTAAATTTTATTAATATTTATTGGGTAGTCTTTGAGTAAAATGCCCGTGACATACGGACGGACAGACGGACCGATGGACAGACAGACAGACGGACATGACAAAACTATAAGGGTTCATTTTTTGCCATTTTGGCTACGGAACCCTAAAAAGGTTTTAACACTAAAATTCTTATCCGACTGAGATTAAGACTATAGAGATGATTATACGAATTTATATAATAACTGAAATATATCTGCTTATAATTTTACATTTAAATATATAATATGGTAAACAGATAAAATTAATAAACGATCAAACAAATGAGAAATGTTGTGATAAAAACCGGTACGTAACTTTCTTTAGCACGATATCTTTACGTAATACTGTAACATAAAAGACAAACACTACGTAAGACGTCTTTGATAGCCTCGTCGAAAGTAAAAGATAGCTAACTGTCTCCTTGATCTAATATTACATGTGTTTTCCCCACTGAGTACGCCACTACGTAACCAGAACCCTAGTATTAGGATGAAGTCTTGATCAACTAACATGTCTTCTTTTTAACCCGACTGCGGAGAAGGGGTTATGTGTTTGACGCGTATGTATGTATCCTATGTCCGCTTATGACTCCTCAAGGGCACAACAGATTTTGATAAATGATACCTCATTAGATTCATCTTGATGAGGCGAGTGTCACTGGGTACATTGCTTTTTTTTAGTGGTGTATTAAATCAAAGGGCTTTAAAATGTGAGTACGAAAATATATATCATCTATAAGTTTAAAACCCAGCCAAATCATAGAAAAAAACAACGTTAATATTAAAGCAAATAGTTCTTGAATAAGAACTATTGCTTTATTATTAACGTTGTTTTTGAAGATAATTACAAGGTGATTCAATAATCACCTTGTAATTATCTTACAACGACTACAAAGTACTAAATAAAAATTATTTAAATACTAAAAAAACCCGCCTGCAAAAAGACAGAAACAAGATACCCTTCATATTTAACATCATGCAGTCGGAGACATTAATTAATGCTGTTAAACTTAATTCCATGCCTCAGACTGCCTTCGTTTCTGTCTTTTTGCAGGCAGGTTTTTATAGTTTTTAAATTATTTAACCGACAAAAAAGAACGCAGGAGGTTCTCAAGTCAACCCATATTTTTTTTATGTATGATCATGATCACGCACTATCAGTATAAGTGTCTTATTTAAGCTGTTACTAAGAGAAAAGACTAAAGAAAACGATATTTCTCAGGGGAGGTAATAAAAGCTAAAAACATTTTTTTTTTCGAATATCTACGTGTGACACACCATTCGAAAGATCTCTGAAAAAATTTTTAAGCTAGCTCTAAAAACCTGTTTTGATGAAGTGAATATTTTCGGATATAATCGCTCCAAAAGTTGCAAAAATAGTGTATCAAAAAATATGAAAAAAAAGGGGTTACATATACTGATGAAATTTGAATAATATTTTTCTATGTTACTGAAAAAAGAAATGAAATAATAAATCACAAGCCACACACAACCAAGCAACCTAATTCAAAAATTAAAATATAAAGTGACTCATGACTTGAACTGGGGTCTTTTGGTTTCTAGACCGCCCGATTTCCCACCTGAACTATATAAGATTGTAGATGGTGGCGAAATTTATCTTCGTATTCTAATGATATTGTAGCAGTTTTTCATTGCTCTCCCTCCGTCTTACGAATTTTCGATCCGATCACATGTCCTGACGCGAGATTAACATTTTTTACCCATCCCAAAAAGTGCACAACGCCGCGAAAGAAGTTTTCACTAAAATAATTACAAAGGTAGCTCTTAGTAAATACTTTCAACTAAAATTATTTTACCATGATCGGATATACAGTTTTTAAATTTACTGCCGAAAAGCTGCGTTCTCAACAAAAGATCGTATTTTTAAATAAGCAGTGCATTTATTCGTAGTAACAGCTGCGGAACCATACACTGAGCATAGTCCGACATGCTCTTGTTCTGTAGCCAAAATGGCAAAAACGGAACCCTTATAGTTTCGTTATGTCTGTCTATCTGTCTGTCCGTATGCTACAGGCATTTTACTTAAAGACTATTCAATCAATATTATTGAAATTTGGTGAAAAGGTGTCTTTTAGTGGCCGCTACTTAGTTTGATAGCTAAGTAATAAAAATATATATTGTTAGGGGGGCACTCCATACATGTAACAGAAGCTCAATTTTTTTTTCGGCTGTACCCAGCATGCGTCGGCCGCTCCTTTAAGCTAATTTATACATATATGAACGAAAAATTCTCACGGATTCCTTAAGATCGCGGTTTCAGAGAGTCGAGTCCCACCCTAACGGATTTTTCCTTCACAAATTTAATTTGGCTGAATAATGTTTCTTTTTTTTATCTTATTTTCTTAAGCCTTATCTCAAGATAATTGTTTTCTCCCATCACCTCCGATTCCGATTCCGACTCCGGCAAACCAAATTCAAAAACTCCGACTCCGACTTCGGCTCCGATAAAACCGCATCCTTTACATCCTTAGTGTGCGACCGTGCGTTGCACAAGCGCGCAATGAATAAAAGAAATGAAGCTTTTCTTCTTTCCTCTGGTCAATGGCATCAAGGCCAAAGTGCCTATAATTAATGGTAAGCATAATGACATATTACATGTCCATGAGGATTTTCACACACGCATATAAATAGACAAGGAAGCACATGTGGAGCCAGAGTGAATTCAAGTGGACGGACGCATTCAATCAGTCCAAAAAAAACAGTTCATTTAAAAACTTACTTATAGGTATATAAGTTCATAATACAAGCAATTGTTAAAACGCATACAATTGGCCTTATTTTTCAAAGGTCAATGAAAGTTAACGTGCGATATACAACAGTAGCATAATTAATGTCATGACTTCCCTGAGTTTTGTACCTTGAGACAACTGTCACTGGTCGCTTGCGCGGGCGCAACGCAGTCCCAGTTACTACTAATGAAAATCTATTCTTATAAGAAATACTACTTACTCTTTTATAATTAAAAGTTATTGTAGTAATTAATCCTGTCACTTTTGGACGGAAAAAATACATTACGGGGAAAAAATACATTACATATTGATTAGTTTGTAGAGGTTTTTTTTTAAGTAAAAAGTTTTAAAAGAACATTCTAGTCTAGAACATAAATTTACAATTAGAACATTTTATTATGTAAATCAGTTTTTAAATAAATCAGATACAATATCAAGGTCGGTCAGTTACACCGTTTTAATGTTATCTTGGTAATGTTACATATAAGGAAGTTATGTGTTTCGTGTATGTATTTTTAATATCAAGATTTTTTTTTAGCGCATACCTGTCAAAATGATGGAGTTCTTTATTATGATATAAGGCATCATCTAAGTCTTTAAATAGCAATGTGATAGTAGCTATTTTTGTTCCTTAAGCTAATAAGTAGATTAATTATACGTTTCCTAAAAAATATAAAATAAAAACATAATTTCTTTTACCAATTACAACCCGGAAAAAAGATTTTTTACTATGACAAACATTGATTTTTACTTTGACGAGTATTTCAGAAAGCGAGCGTAGAACAGCTTGAGCAAATAAACAATACCCCTTAAATCTTTAACAAAAGCTTGCAACGAGTTTAACTTTAAAGAAATTATAGAAATTAGCATGCACAGCAGTTTCGCCGACACCGTTCACCGAATCACCTACAAATATGGCTGAAGACCGTAAACTTTGCCGATGTTGGTATACGGAACTGGCCTTTACGTGTAAGCAATAAGGCTGAGTAACTTGAATGTCGACATATTGAATATGGCAGGTAATTAACATTTATGTTTAGCCGCGACGGGGACGAAACGATTATGATCGTATTGATATGCGTTTTTACTAATAAGAGTAGGAACTTCCTTTTCCTTTCTACCTTAAGGGTTATTTGAGACGTCCGGTTTTTTCACCGGACGCCAGATGATTATATTCGCCGGATTGAGCAGTGTTGTATGGCTTACAATGAGTGTGTTTAAATGCACCGGACAAACCGAACACGCCGACAAATGATATGGAGCCGTCCGGCGTAGGTACAGTGAAAAAACCGGACGTCTAAAAGAGCCTTAAGGCTTTAGACATAGCTTATAATCCTCAGCCTTACATGTAGCATGTTTGTTACTCAATAACGGATAAATGCCTGAACAGATTTGGATAAAATTGGTCATGTAGAAATTTAGATTTACAAACTTTCTACATGCCCAATATTACCTACGTAAAATATTTTTACCACCGAGCGGGAGAAAATCTCAAGGTATATTGAGTATCCTATGTTATTGAGAAATTCAATGTTTTAGTTCTTCTCTTAACAAATCCTATTGGCAATTTACGTGTCTAGTCTAGCGACTATTTCCAAGTTTACGGTGATTCAGGATTTACCTTATTAACATATCCCTACATATTTCTAATATCATGCACAATCTGACTGATACCCAATATCAAATGACGACGACGATAATGCTAAGCTATTTAAATGATAAAGCGAATAATTATGATTAGTTTATGATCCCGTAAACAGTGAGATTGCTTAATTTGTAACTAAGATTTATTGTTAACGACCTACACTAAGCATTTGGAGAATTAAACGAATTAGTAGGTAAAGAAATCTATTTCTTGAGACGTTTAGTAGGGGGGGGGGAGTCGAGCCTGGCCAGAGGACCAGGGGTCAGTCCCACGTGGGGGAGAGGGGATCTATTTAGGGAAATCTCTCTTTTATATTCACAAAAACCGTCAGTATAAAACTGAATTAAATTGAGTAAAACATGTTAGTCTACTTTTTCAACCGACTTCAAAAAGGAGGAGGTTCTCAATTCGACTGTATGTTTTTTTGTATGTTTGTTCACCGATTACGCAAAGACGGCTGGACCGATTTGAAAAAATATTGTTGTCTTCGAAAGGGTATACTACCAAGTTGGTCCTATTGTCATCAGATCACGATCTAATGATGGGATCCCGGAGAAATCAAGGGGACTCTTCAAATATTAATGGCACATCTACAGTGATAAAGGTACATTTCATAGTGATTCGTGCATTTACTTTCAAAAAGCACCAATTGGTGAAGTAGAACTGATGATGAAGACCACAAATGACAAGCAGACCTATTCAATATTTCACGGTTTGCGATTCAATTACTTTATTAAGATATTGATTTCTCGTCATACTACTATTACACAATGTAATAGAGCTGATAGTGAACTAATCAACAATTAACGGCCCTGCATCGGGGCAAGCAATATTTTGTAAAAGGATTTGAGCGGTTGACATAAGCCTATTGTAACATATGTGAATTATAAACCAACCCACTAAAAAGTGAGAAATAAAAAACTTTTCTACAAAAAAATATTACTAAAAAGCAAAAAATTATATCTACCAAGAATAACAACAACAAATTTTCATTTTAAAGTTAGTGCCATGAAATGGTGGTGACTTTAAGGTGCTTTTGTTTAATTCGGCACCAACTTCAAAACGTTAATTTGTTGTTGATATTCTAGGTAGATATTATTTTTTGCTTTTTAGTTGCCTTGTATTTATTTTTAAAGTTTTTTTTTATTTCTTTATATTTCATCGGTTTTAACATTCATTGCGTAATCATGCGTGCGACTCACACTACACCAGCGTTGAGTCAAATGTGAAAATCGTGAACGTGAGATTATGGAGGGGGGAGGGGTGTCAACCAAATCTCACAATATCTCACTAGAGGGAGGGGTAAAAGATTTGTCAAAATCACCTCACGTAATTTATGGACGCCCCCGCTAGATACATTATACAAATTTTAAGAAGCATGTGCCGACACATTAAAAAATTAAACGTAACGAACTAACAAACACTATGAAGTAAAGAAAATTAAAATTCATTACAGTGACCTACCTACATTATGAGCCCATTTAATCCAGTTCGTTATAAATAACTCATTGAAATGGAACACATTCCTCGAAGCATAATAAAAACTAGTTTTGATGTAAATTAAAGAAAAAATGTGGAAAGTTCGCAATGGTCTCCAAATCAATGCAAAATCTTTATGCCACATCTTATCGAGCAGGTGGTAATGATAAGTTCCGGTTGAATAAACTGAAAATGTCAAGGATGGCCTAATTGAAATAGAGTGATCTATTTGATAGCAAGTTTGACTGCTTTGATTTGATTAACAACTTCTTCCATTGTTGTCTAATAGGTATACTTAATATATTACCATATATTTCAGTTTATTACGAATTCTAATTTACCCATAAACGTCAGAAAACTAGGTACGATAACATTACGCAATGTATTCTCGACGATTCCGGGGAATATAATTAATTGGTTTTGGAAGCCTCAACATTTTCATTTCACAACACACAGCATTTTCGTTTCGGGCCTTTTAACAAGGTCTTGCGTGTGTGAACGATGGAAATATATAATTATCAAAATGTCGTACAGTATAAATTGTAAAATGCATATTTGCGAGCGTTCACGTCGCAACAGGCAGGTCAGGTAATGGACGAGCTCAAATTAGACCGATACCACAACAGGTTGTGTTATTGATTCATTCGTTTTGTGTACCACTAGTTGATTTAACTAACACTCTGATTATACTTATATACTCTGATATGTAGGTAGATATGTAAGCTTGTATTAGTGTGTGACTGTGATAGATCATCATTAGGCCAGCATGATAAGAACACGAATAATAAATAAGAGCCAAATAGGATTGGGTTCCTTTTATATAAAGAGAGGTCTCAGAATCGTTCCTTGAAGCACACCCCACGTAACTATTTGCGGAATAGTTTGATGTGGAAATTGCCAAACAATACTTTCGTTGGTATGGAATTTAATGTATGATAGATCTTAGCTATCTTCATCTAATTCTGTCCCCCTATCTGTCCATCGTTTATTCACTAAAAACAATTATAGACATTTACAGTAATGGAAGCTAGCAATATTTCTGATTTTTTGTAAATTTTAAATGAATCCAGTAACAATAATACGGGCCTTCTGGTAAGATACACGTAAATTGAGCGGTTTGTCTCGTTACGTACCTACTAGATTACAACAAGCGTTTATGATATATGTACCAGCAGTTATTTTTTTTATGCTAGGTAATGAGTAGACGAGCAGGTCGTGCGCCTGATGGCAAGCGTCACGCTAGCCCATAACAGTATCAGTGCCATCCAAATCCTTGTTTGGCAAAGTTCTAAATGTCACCGCACCGCGCTCCTTATTTGAGACAGTTCATAAGTCTCATATGCTTCTAATTACACTTGCTACAGTGCTCTTCAACCAGAACACAGTAATGTGTTAACATCACTATTTCACGAAAGAATAACTGACACGGTTGTGGTACCCACCAAGACGGCTTATAGCTTAGACCTACCATTGGAATTAAATATATAATGGATAAATAGTACTTCTCATTTTACCAAATTTAAAAAATAAGTAAAGTTTTCATTTAAGTTAGAGTTTTGTTCAAATCGCCACTGCAACTTAGTTTTACGGCTTCATTAATATGAATTGATGTACGTCACTAGACTATACTAGAAGTATTCTCGGCCTACATTCAACAGCTGTATATTCGTATCCTCGTCATTTTCCTAAAACTGTTTGCTTAAAGAGTTTTTAGTCGACAATTGGTAGTATATGCTGACCTCTAGGTCAGCATATACTACCAATTGTCGTCTAAAATTTGGAGTGATCTCTAGATCACTCCAAATTTTAGACGCACTATCCGAAAATTACAGCAATCTAAAAACCAAAATATGGATTCCACTAGATGAATTTAACCAAGTCAGTAATACTGAGGTACTAAAACATCAATTAAACAAGATCCATAGGTAGTTAACATTGTACAAGATATAAATAGCACTGCTCTGCATTTCGCATCTAGCTATAAAGATACAAATCGGAGAACAATCAAGCCCAATGACGTAGCAAGCCTTTTATTGGGTTAATTAGTCGTCAGATCAGTTCGACATTGATAATGATAACATACAACGTATATTGCTAACAATTCACGTATAATAATCTAAGCAAACCCGTATATATCTTTGAGCATATAAACGAAATTAACGAAGTAGAATAACAAGAATTATTTAGATCTTTACTATACCAACATCCAATTAACACGTATCTTTATTTTCAGACAAATTGTAAATTCCTTTAATCCAATAGACGGAAAAGTGTTTAAAAATTACTGGCATAGTAGGTATATATTAATATGTTAACGCAATTGGACACAAATGTCTAACATGTTTTCCATGCAAGGATGGCCCTCGTTAGGTAGACAGTGATAAATTATTTAGGCTGAAAGCGTATTAAGAATCGTTTAGCTATCTAGACCGATCGATCCGCCTATTTGGTATTTAGCCTCGCGGGTTTACATTACATTTTTAATCTTTTTTTTTATTGAAATCTATTTCATTATAGATATATATTATTTATACATTACATTTTTAATCTTTTTTTTTATTGAAATCTTTTCATTATAGATATATATATATATATACTCGTGCGCAGCTTGTGAAGCTAATTAAGACGACTTTCGTGTTTTAAGAAAATTAAATATAATTAAAATCATTACATTTCATTTAAACTTTGACGATAAAAAAGACTTCGGTCGGCAGCCGATTAAGTATTCATCAGGGTTCTATACCTAGATACAAGCATTGTAATTCTTTGATCATTACTTTGTGAATGTTGTAATCTGCGTCTGTGACCTGATTATAAAGCCTTTCTGATCTGTTTGTTAAGCTTTCCCTGTCACGATGCACACTCTGTTGTGGAATAAAAAACTCCCTGAAAGACTATTCCCCTGTGCTAAATTACAAAATATGCATCCATTCCATACGGTTCACATAACTTGCAGAATTGTTTGAAATGATGTGAAACTTGTCTACGTTTCAACTTCGGTGTGCTATAATACACACATATGCGGTGACAAAAACTATTAGAAAACGTAACGTAAAATGTTGTGTTTTGTATTAAAATTGATGCATCTATTGTCTTGCGATTGAAGCGGTCTATTTAACGGTGAATCAGCGAGCGCAGTAAACAAAGAAACACGCAAATAATCTCTTTTAGTATCACGTTATATCATAGTTTTGCATAATTAGTACCTACGCGTATTATTGCGGCTTCGAATGAGAACATTTGGGTTTTTCGTTAAATTTAAGAAAAAAAATGGTAAACAACATGTTGACGAGACGATTACGAGCTATGGGCAACTGTCCCACCAACGGCGATGAGCGAGAAGCGAGTAGTGATTTTATAGCTCAAAAAACGTACATAATTATGTAGATATAGACAAACAAAAGAGATACATATATTAATAGTTGATCACTTGCCGTTCACACTGCCGGCGAGTACTCGCTCTATACTTTATCTCTTATGTTTACATGGACGGGATCTACAATATACAATCTATTGTACGTTTCTTGAGCGATAAAATCACTACTCGCTCATCGCCGTTAGTGGGACAGGTGCCTTAGAAGATTTAGATGTAAATTGCATCATAAATGATTGTGATTATTTTATGGATACAATTTCTACAAAACAAATACCCAGATTATCTAATCAGACATTCATAAGTCTCGTAATAAGAAAGTATGTTGAGTTGAAAACCGAGTTTTGAAGCCTCTAATTTTAAGGTTAGGTCTTGCCGTAAATTTTCCCCGTTTTTGCAACATTGCTCATTGCTGCTCCGCTCCTATTGGTCGTAGCGTGATGTTATATAGCCTTCCTCGATAAATGGGCTATCGAACAGTACAAGATTTTTTCAATTCGGATCAGTAGTTCCTAAGATTACCGCGTTCAAACAAATAAACAAACTCTTCAGCTTTATACTATTAGTATAGATAAAAGCAAGTTACAATTGTCATATTTGCAAAAAACATAAGCAATCAATGTAGGTAAAAATTGTGCAATACCGTGTCCTACTAATTACTTTTCGCTGTATTCAGAACTCGTAAAAATACTTGCATTTTCTAAAGCTAGACTGAATGGTACAGAATAACTGTGACACAAAACTGAAACGACAGCAATAAATACAATTGCTCGGTGTACAAATTGAGGCAATTATGCAAATTCGGTTGGAATCATGCCGGAGTGCTCATTGTGCAGAGGTCACGTGAATCGATGCTCAATTAAACGTGGGTGACGAGGGATTTTGTATTAGCTCTTGTTTATTCTTAGATACCAACAAAACATTATTTAACGAGGTTTTAAACATTTGGCATCAAAAGTATTTGTTTTTATTTGATCGTGCGAGCATTTTAGGTCGCACACAAGTGTGGGTCAACATAAATCGTTGTAGATACGATTGGTCTAGTGGTTAAGGCAATGGTTTGCAATCGAAAGGTCGCGAGTTCGAATCCCGCCCAATTACTCTATGAACCCACTCCCAACACAACATTTAGCTTATCTGGAGGAGATAGGAATGCTAGTAATGTGCGACCCAAATATTTATGAAATGAGATCAAATTTCACTCGAAAAAATAACATCGTCTTCTATAAATTGAAGATGTTCCCCAGTTACAGAATAGAAACATGTTTTAGTCTTACTTCATAGTCAGAACGGTAGGTGCAACTCAGTCGACACGTCTAATAAACTAATCTATACTAATATTATAAAGCGGAAGAGTTTGTTTGTTTGATTGTTTGTTTGTTTGTTTAAACGCGCTAATCTCAGGATCTACTGGTCCGATTTGAAAAAATCTTTTTTTGTTGGATAGCCCATTTATCGAGGAAGGCTATAATAATAACATCGCGCTACGACTAATAGGAGCGGAGAAGCGACGAGAAATGTTTCAAAAACGGGGAGAAATTACGCATACGAAGTTGCGCGGGACAGCTATCTATACTAATATTATAAAGCGGAAGAGTTTGTTTGTTTGTTTAAACGCGCTAATCTCAGGAACTACTGGTCCGATTTGAAAAATTATTTTTTGTTGGATAGCCCATTTATCGAGGAAGGCTATAGGCTATATAACATCGCGCTACGACTAATAGGAGCGGAGCAGCGACGAGAAATGTTGCAAAAACGGGGAAAAATTACGCATACGAAGTTGCGCGGGACATCTAATTATCTATACTTCTATACTAATATTATAAAGAGGAAAAATTTGATTGTTTGGTTGTATTGAATAGGCTCCGAAACTACTGAACGGATTTGAAAAATTATTTCATGGTTGTGAAGCTACACTAACCCCGGGTGACATAGGCTATTTTTTATCCCTGTATTCCCACGGGAACGGGAAGTATGCGGATGAAACCGCGAGGCGTCCGCTAGTAACTATTAAAATAATACTTTTCTGGATTAAAAAATAATGTAGATACCTACTGATTTGTATCACCACCCCAATCTTCAGAGTGGAAATCTAGCTGTACTCTGGCGCCTTATGAATGTGGATAGGGTTCATTTGTCTCTCTCTATCTCATGTATATTTCCAATCACTCAATAGGCATAGGTTTTTATATTTTGTTGTTTCCACCCAACCTCTTTAACATTGAAAGTAAATTCTAAGTGAATGCACGCAAAGTCGACGCAATCGTATTATGACCGTTTCCGTAAATCCGAGCTCGGTACATACACAACGTTGTATGTAAGTAACAGAGTTTACAACAGATTTGTTTTTAAACAACCGCTATGAGAAATGTACTTCGCTTTAAATGAATTCTTCTGAAAAACTTCTAGAAGCTATTGCGAATTAGTCACTAGGCTATCTTTTGACTTTCAATGTATTTTAGTAATGCATGGAAATTTTTAAAAGTTTGTTCAAGTTTATAATGAGATTATAGTGGTTGGCTTTGAGATCGAATAGTTCTGAGCTGGACTGCCATCTAGCCTCATTGAGCTAGGTTTAGTAAGTATCGAGATGACAGGGAAACAAGGTTTTGTTTAACAGTGGGCAATGACATATTACTGACTTACTTCATCGTTCTGGCATTTCCTATATAACCTATCTCTTCTGATCTTAGTTCAAAAATTCACCTTGATATTGCGTTTTATCATCTATCCACATACATTTGATAAGAAACCCCGATATTTGGTGCAAATAACTTAGACTTAGACCCCGATTAGGAAGACAAAGATCTTTGAGTACTTTGTGAGGCAGATGCGAGTGTTTATCTACATAAATGTGACATTGTATTAGTCATATATACCTATTATGGAACTGCGCGTGAGTGCATTGAGTGCAGAAATGGTCATCTATACTATAAAGATTGTTTATTTGTTTGTTTGATATGGATAATCTCTGAAACGACTAGGTTGATTTTGATGAAATTTAATGATATGCTTGTTTAAGGCCTAAAGCCTGAATAAAAAAAAAAGCTAATAAGATCGTTTTCTTTTGTAATAAAACTTATAAAAGAAAAGAAACTTCAGTAACATCAAAAAGTAATATACCTTCCTTCATCGTAATAGCATGTATATGGTTGTTAAAATTGGTGAGTCGGTGGAAATTGTTTCGAGTGATGACACAGTGACATGTTGCCAGCTCGCCTACATCAATAACCGAAAATTATACAAACCATGAAACCACCTATCAAACAGTTTTTCCTCCCACATGAGGGATTGTGTTTGTGTTTCATCCCCCTTCTGATAGCTAATGAGTGGTACAGGTACAAGAATAAATCATATTCTTATATCCAATTTACTTCTTTGTTGCTACATAATAGGAATAAATTACCTAATAAGTATTAAGCAGGTATATTATTTGCCATTTGATATCAAATGTATATTTTTTTCATTTACCTATAATGTACACTTACAAAATTTCAAGTTACTTAGGTATGTAAGTATGTAATATTTTTACAGTTGAGATCTAACGTCTGGTCTCAATAATCTAACTATCGATGGATTTGACTACTAGAGTTATATATTTGACATAAGCTCCATACACAATACGTCAAAATTCTACCTCTAGTAGCCAAATCCATCGATAGGTAGATTATTGAGACCGGCCGTTAGTCATTTCTAGCTAGTCCATTTGATGATATTCGGCAAACATATTTTCCGTATAAGTATTTACTCCGATCTTATGATGGGAGTAAATAATCTTTAAGGTAGAACTAATAACTATAATAATGTGACCTAACTATAGCCTATTTTTTTTACAGCTGTTTTCAATAGTCTACCAACGTTGGATTTGGCTACTAAAGCTAGAATTTTGACACATGTATTTAGTATGGAGCCTATGTCAAATATAATATCTCTAGTAGCCAAATCAATCGATAGGTAGAATATTTAAAACGACCTTTAATCAGTTACTAACATAAGCCTAGCTATGGTATTTATTGAAGCTACCAAAGACTTTATAACAATAGACTACCAATCAGAAACCTTCATCAGTCGTCTCAGCCATTTTTTGCAGAATATCACGTGATACAAATAAATCATTAATGTGGCTTTTCAGTTTCGCTTTCTGCCCGCTGAAGTCACCTTAGCGCACCCTCAGTGTCAAATGAATAGACATGACTGACCTAATGATTTCGCCAGATATACCTTTAGTTAAAGAGAAAATTGTAGAAGTCCGTCAAAGGGAAAATTGGTATATTAATACTACACATTAAAAATTGCCACTATTTAATCGTACATTGTTTTTTATAGGTACTTATGTGTAAAGAATCTTACCTTGCGGGGCAGCAATGTATTGTTCGCTCGTCAATGAACTCAGTTCATCTATAAGCTGCCGAGCCTCTGTCGCCTCGGTCAAAAGGCACACTTGGTCTAAATCTATGTCTTCAATGATAATGCCCTTGTTCGCCGAGTCGTATATGAAGCCTAGTTGTCGGCTGTAACAAGAGAAAAACATATTTATAAAAATAGGTGCCCAATAAGGGTGTATTTACTTAATTGGATAGTTATAGTAGCGACGAAAACCGGCTAAAAGTAAACACCGTGGGAACTATTCAACTATGCGATGATACTGGCGTTGACCTGATGCCTGCCGCTAAATAATATTATCATCTAGTCACCTATTTTATATAATAGAGATATAACGATATACGTCTATTTTTTTTTTTTTAAAAGGTAACTAGCAATTTTGGATTGAGTCCCGCATTATTAGGAATCTTGTTAACCCCTGCAGCTAAGCTCAAAGACTTGTGTTAGGAGTGGGTTCACGTCGGTAGTTTAATGGGTAGGATTCGAATCCGCGATCTCACGATTGCGGGACCGATGCCTTAGCCATTAAACTACCACCGCTTCAATATTATAATAATTATTTTTATTATTCGCTATTATAATTGTTATTCCTACTTCCCCACCTTCCGTAAGAAATTTCTAAAGGATAATGATAACAGATGCTTGTTTGGATAAAGTGACTAAGTGCACAAATAGACAGAAGGCAACTTTATACTACACAATGATACCTAATTTTAGGATGCGCTGAGAAACACATCAAAATAGCCAACTGGAGCAAGTTGAATAAGTGAGCAGAGTAAAAAATACGGCTCTGTAGGGCATTTCAATCCTAAATACGACTATAAAAAGAATCCAAGAACAAAAGTGTATATTTAGACTTGCTGTCTAGACATACAGTCCTACCGCCTCCAGTCGGGGTAGCACAAAAATAGTGTAAGTATACATTTCTTGTAATTGTGCAAAATAAAAAACTCTCTACATTATTTAAATTAATGTTATTGTTATAATTATATCTAAATAATCAGGTCTTAATCGGGTGGGCACTCGTGACCCCAACGGATCCAATGCGAGGTTAAAAAATATCTCTTTAACCTTAAAACATCTTAGTGATTAATATTCCTACAAATAGGCAGAAAGTTTAAAAGTCAAATAAACTTCTACAAGTACCTAATTCGTTCGGAGGTAAGAAGGCTCTAGCAGGCAGCCTAATGCCCACTTTCCACTGCGAAAGGGTAATGAGTGGGAAATAGCTAAGCGGAAAGGAGTCACAAAGTTTCGGTGAAAAGTGAGTTTGACATTTTGGAGACAACTCCGCTCCGTTCGATCATTCAACCGCAATGGCAACCTTTATAGAAGTGCTTTCACTGTGAATGAGCGAACGGAGCTGAAAAAAAGAGTACAAAGACTTAGTAAGGACTCAGCTCGACTCGCAACGCAAAATTTAATAGAAATGCTTCCACCGTCAACGAGTAAGAGAAGCGGACTGAGCAAGTTAAAATGTTGTCGCGCATTAGTTTTGAACGGACTCTGCTTACACCTGCCCTCTTGGCCGCAGGGACGGTGAAGCAGGCAGGCTTCCGTTCAAGCAAGTCAATCCATTTCCTCGCTCATTGCTGCTGACAATGAAAGGCAAACAACACTCTCATTTCCCGCCTAGCTCACTCCTCGAAGCTCGCTAGCAACGGGAGGCAAGACCCATTTTTCACTGAAAGTCTTTCTTAATGGAAAGTGAGGACTATTTTCCCCCTTTCCGCTAAAATATTTCAGCTTAACTATTTCCCTTTCGCAGTGGAAGGTGGGCAGTAATGTTTACACTTGTGCAGGATGTAAGTACCTATTAATAAACTATGTAAGAAACTGAACAAAATTAATCGGTTCTGTCAATATTTTGAAAGATCTTGTCTTCTGTATCACTCACTCATTTTAAGGAGATGTAATATTTTTCAAACGTTTTCCTTAATTACTAAACACCGCGGCCGTTCTAAAGTGATACGCTTATATGTATACATTCGGGAATTGATTTTTATATATAATATACATAATAGAGATAAATTTTCATTGCATAATTTAATATAAAAATAATACAAAGACATGTGACCAAGACCTTTGCTCTTATTATTCAATCTCATTTGAAACCACAATGACTTCTAATGAAATGACACATCAATTAGTAGTGATAACACAGTGATATCATTAAACTGTTTACATATTTTAAACGTTTAGTGTCGGACATTATTAGTGTCAAAGTGCAAAATATTATTTATTGTGGTTTTTGTTCACACGAGTGCGGAGGCGTCGTTTAGTCTGATATTGATAGCAATGTTACAAAAAAAATAATAAAAAAAATGTGTTTACCGTGGCACTCGGGGACTGCCGCGGTAATGCATAGCATTTTTTATCAACTTGTGCAATTAAAAAAAAAATATATAAAGAAAAAAGTATTAATTTTTTAAATTTTTTATTCATTACGTTTCGGAGCAGCTCGTCTCGATCTGTGCGAGCTTCTTACAGTCGTACCATATACATATACGTTAACCGAACGTTCGGCCGAGCTACATGGTAGGCGGAGTGGGGGGTGTTAGGTTTTATTTTCGTTACGGAATTTCTTGATTCGGTCGCCTCGCTCAAAGCCCGAGCCCGCGATATAAGCTATGCAATAGCTTAACTAATGATGGGAAGGCCTGTCGCTTTTACTCTAATACCTAAATATATCCTCCTAACTGACTCTTTTAGTCACCGCGTCCAATCTTAAAGGATTCAACAATACGGGGAGCATTAATCATGGTAATCAAATTACCTACTTAATAACTAACTCCTATACCGTGATGAGACCGGTCAGAAATCACGTGCAGTACAGACTCTATAATATGCTCTATGTAGCAAACGTCACCCATCCTTGAACTTGACATTGGCAAAGTTGGTACCGACCGAACGCGCATTTAATGAAATAGTTGGAAAAATAAGTCATTCATATCAGCGGTATACAAACATCACAAACTATATAGCAATGCAATTTAAAAAAATAATTGAGGAAAATTGACTCTGTTATATACATGTATATATAGTAAGCGACAAATTAAAGGCCACAGCTTTGTTGGGTTACCTCGTGAGTTACAAATAGATATTCTATTGATATTGCATATAACTTTATTTATAGGGTCTTAGGTTTACAGGGATGTGTAACATCTAGTGGCGCAAAGTTTTTAACCCACAATTATTTTCGCCTTGTAATAAACCATGTCAAATATTAAGCAAGACAATAAATCTATACTCATATTATAATGCTGAAGAGTTTGTTTGTTTGATAATATCAGGAACTACTGGTCCGAATTGTAAAATTATTTTACTGGTGGATAGCCCATTTATCAAGGAAAGCTGTAGGCTATATAACACTACGATCAATAGGAGCGGAGCAGCAATAAAAAATGTTGCAATAATGGGGAACCCTAGAAATTGACCGACTTTAAATGAAAATCATGTAAAAAAAATCAAATACAAATTTCGTCGACTTATGTTTTAGTCTAAATATATTCGTAATCTTCTTTCTTGAAGCCAGTTAAAAATAAGCTTATGTCAACTAGCTAAGAGTTTATGAATTTTGAACCATGATTGTTTGATTTTTTGTTAGGGGTTGATACAAAACTCCGCGAAAATACTTTTATTACTTTAATCAAAATCAGATAAGCATAACGGTAGATACAGCTTGATCTCCGTTTAATTAGCCACGCCATACATTACCCAGGTCAAATAGAATGGTCGCAATGAGTAGCAACCACGTGGTATAAGCTGATTTATATATGTACATAAGGTATCACTACATCAGCTATACTCTAAGTGTGTTCCGCGGAACCCTAGGGTTCCGTGATACCTCTGTCGGGGTTCCGCAAGAATTTAGAAATAAAAAAATCAAAACCTCTCTCTGGTCGCTCCGCGGCTGTGCGGACTCCGCGGCCGCGCGGAGACAAAACGCTATGAATGTTATTTATTTATTTATTTGTATTTGTATAAGCTTGTGTTACATTAGCTGGTACAATATCTTATAAGTTTGGTCTCAACAATTTTATACTTGTACAACGCGTTCGCTCTAAGTTTGCCGGTCTGTGGAATGCGCGTACCCTCCCCCACGTGACAACAAAACTTATAATGTGTCATAGTTTTACCCAAATATCTACCGTACACAATTTTTATTGTTACAATTAAATAAAAAATTTCGAACGTCATACACTCATACCTATCGCCAGCGGCAAACTTAAAACGAGCGGGTAGTATACTTGTAAGCGCTCAGTCTCTTTGATAAAAGCCGCCTCTGAATTAGACGCTATAGTTGTCAACAAGCGACTTTCGTCTCTAACTTCAAAGGATAAAGTCGATATTGTTTACAACGCTATTTTTAAATTTCTGTTTTTATTTTTGCTTTTTGTTTATCAAAGGTGCCGACTCGAGTATTTTCGAGAATATTTGAGATCGAGTCTAGGACTAAGTATAAAAGCGGCGATCGCGCGTTGGCGTCGTCAGTTGATGATTAGCGTTCGGAGCGATATGTTACTACCTACTTACAAGCTCGCTAGCGAGAAACTAGTGTTCATTGTTTTACTGCCTGTAGGTTCTAAATTTAGTCTCTTATACGCAGTAACGATTGTGCATTATTTAAACCCCACTATCCTGACTTGTAACATTATAAATAAAGAAGAATGGAACGTTGGCTTAAAGGTGTTAAACGTGTTCCAACAACATCTTCTAATGACGCTGAATGTTCAAAAGCAATGCGCGCGGAGAATTTAGCAATCACCGATCCAGAAGATGATGCCACGAGTGCCACGACGTCAAGCTCGACGGTTTCAAAGATGAAAAAAAGGAAGTATGATGAATCTTATATCAGTTTCGGATTTGTTGATTCCAACGGCTCACCTCTCTGCATGCTCTGTAGTAAACTGCTTCCTAATAGTTCCATGGCACCTGCCAAATTGCGTCGACATTTAGAAACCGTACACCCCGAGACTAAAGACAAGAATAAAGAATTTTTTGTTCGCAAAAAAGATCAGTTATTAGAAAGTCAAAAAAATATGATGCATGTAACACAAACTACCAACGAAAAGGCCACGGAGGCATCATATTTAGTTAGCTATCGCATTGCACAAGCAGGTGAAGCGCACACTATCGCTGAGAAATTAATAAAACCATGTGTATTAGACATAACAAAATGTATGCTTGATGAAAAATCTGCAAAGCATCTTTCTACTGTTCCGCTATCAAACGATACTGTTTCACGACGAATCCATGATCTGGCAAGCTACGTCAAACAAGAACTAGTTACACGTCTACAAAATACACGATTCGCTTTGCAAATGGACGAGTCGACTGATGTCGCTGGTTTGGCTATCCTGCTGGTTATTGTGAGATATCCATATAAAAGTTCTTTTGAAGAAGACATGCTTATGTGTTCATCGCTGCTTACAAACACTACCGGGGAAGAAATTTTTAATAAAATAAATATATTTTTTGAAGAACATAATCTCAGTTGGAACAATTGCATTGACATTTGTACAGATGGGGCCAAGGCGATGACAGGTAAAACAGCAGGAGCAGTGTCACGAATGAAAAATAAAGCGCCTAATTGTAGTTCCAGTCATTGTATTCTGCATAGACAAGCACTTGCGATGAAGCAAATGCCGTCTAATCTAAAATTAGTTATGAAGCGGTAAAAATAATTAATTTAATCAAATCACGACCACTACAATCCCGATTGTTCTCATTATTGTGTGAAGATTATGGCAGCAAACATAAAACACTGCTGCTCCATACAGAAGTGCGATGGCTGTCTCGGGGAAAAACTTTAACAAGGCTATTTGAACTTAGAGCCGAGTTACAAATGTTTCTTTCAGCAGATACTTCTTTTAATTTGAAGGACCGTTTGTATGATAAAACTTGGTTGTTCCGATTGTCTTTTATGGCGGATATCTTTCAAAAACTTAACGAATTAAATTTATCGTTGCAAGGTAAACAGACAACAGTGTTTCAGGCCTATAATAAAATAACTGCTTTTAAAAGAAAATTAGATTTTTGGATCATTTGCATTGGTAAGAAAGAAATAGAAAGTTTTACGTTACTCAGTGAGTTTGTTAGCGAAAACGACTCAGAAATGTTTGAAGATAATGTGTTTGAAGAATTGGTCCAATATCTCAGTTCGATGCGCGCATCTTTTGAAAAGTATTTTCCCGAAGAACACAATACAAAAATTAAAGTGAACTCCTGGATTCATAATCCTTTTTTACCCAACTTGGAAAAGCCTGAAAACATGTCAAATGAGATATATGAATCTCTTTTAGAAATGTCATCAGACACAAGTATGGAGTCATTGTTCAAAACGACGCCTCTTAATGATTTTTGGTGCAGAATCCAAGATGAATATGCAATGCTTGGCCAAATGGCTCTGGATATTCTTCTCCCGTTCCCAACTACATATTTGTGCGAAACAGGATTCTCTACCTACGCAGCCACGAAAACAAAATATCGCAATAGACTGGACGCCGAAGCTGATATGAGACTCCAACTTTCTTCCATCAAACCTGATATCAAGCAATTGATGAAAAATAAAAAACAGTTTCATACCTCCCACTAGTTAGATTTTTTCTTTTTTAATGTTTTCTATTATTGTCCTTACCAAGTGGTGAAGTAAATAATAATTAGTAACTGATACATTGTACTTTTATTATGCTGATTAATAAAGAATACACTTATAAAAATAATTGTTTTATTGTAGGGTTCCATCAAGTATTTTGCTTCCCAAAAGGGTTCCGTCATTTAAAAAGTTTGAGAACCACTGCACTACATAGTATAAAACAAAGTCGCTTTCTCTGTCCCTATATCCCTATGTATGCTTAAATCTTTAAAACTACGCAACGGATTTTGATGCGGTTTTTTTAATAGATAGAGTGATTTATATAGATAGATAGAGGAAGGTTTATATGTATAATAACATCCATTAAATAGTGGAGAAATAAGGAGCGGAGCAGCAATAAGAAAACGGGAAAAATTTACGCAGACGAAGTTGCGCGGATCAACTAGTTTTAATTACCTATATTTGTATATTCTAGAACTTTTATAATTACAGAAGTTTTAAACAATACAATAGTTACACGAATATAATTACCGGAAAGTGATTACTAAAATTGAATATGGAGTAGCACTATTACTGACCAGTGTATTAATGATATTGATAAATATTTTAAAAAAATGTCACCTGATAACGACAGAGGTTATTACTCGTATCAGGTCATCACTCAGTGAATATAATTTGTCAATAGCAAAGTGATGTCATTCTTTGAACGGGTGGTTCTTGGCAATACCACCGCTGAAAATATAAATACATTCGATAAGAAAGCAAGCTGATATCTAAAAACAAGCTTTAATATTGAAAAACTAGCTGAACCACGCAACTTCGTATCGTATGCATTTATTTTCCCTGTTTTTGTAACATTTTTCATTGCTGCTCTGCTTCTATTGGTCGTATCGCGATGTTATATAGCCTATAGCCTTCCTCGATAAATGGGCTATCCAACAGTAAAAGATTTTTTTAATCGAACCCGTAGTTCCTGAGATTATCGCGTTCAAATAAACAAACCAACTCTTTAGCTTTTTAATATTAGTACCTATAGGTAATCATTTTAGTGCTGTTTTATTTGTGACATCATGAGATTATTGGTAAAATACATAAAACATATATCTTATGTTTCTTAGAAAAAAATTGACCAAACAATTGTCAATAAAACATAATTGTCAGACCACAGCTATACAGTGTGTTTTCAGAAATAATAGCTCAGTAAAAACGCACAACAGTTAAACTTATCTTGGCTCAACTAAAATCAAGTTTATTGCAGTTCCATATCTATTACGTAGATTTACAAACAGGTACGAATGCACCGAGTCACCGTCACAAAGCATTTTAGTGCAAGATAATATAAATGTGTCGTATATACGCTTCTTAGTACATATCCATAGCCCATATAGGTAAGGATAATCGCCCACGATTTGTGATTTCAGTATTGAGGAATGGCATTAACCCAGGCTTGATATCAACAGGCAGACAAAGAATTTTGAAGACAAGAATACTGCTGAATCTATTCTTTCACATGGCCTTAACTATTTTGGTTTTCCACACCAAAATATCCAAATAGTGTAGGAATATTTGTATGTCTAAAAATAATAAGATAAGCGGTCTGTTGAATGATGATAACATTGTTATCAAGGAAGGCCTAATCAATGATATTGATAGAGTTATATAACGTTCAGATCTGTGGTATCCTACTACTTCTAGGAAACGATAAAAACATCCATTGCTAGTCTTTAGGCGAATTTATGAAAGTAATCATGACGAGGCTTTTTAGGTTTTGAAAGAGACCTGAGTTTGTCCTCCAAGCGAATACGAAACTGTCTTATGGTTCAGTGTTATAAATGCTAAATGCTATTGGTCAAATTGTTAGATGTTGTATAGAAACCTTCAAAAAGACTACTACATACTATACAAAATTAGGAAGTTTGTTTGGGCTTACTAAGTACCTATAGGTAGGTCCCAGTCAATATGGCTCAGGACAAAAGCTATTGAGCATTTCGCAAATTGATATAACCCCAATTGTCGACTGGGAACTACATTAATTTGCAGGAATAGTCAAACTGAGTGGGCTGGCACATAGTTGCGATCAGCTTCAGTTAGAGTTAAACATCAAAAGAGGATTTTCCACAGGAGAAAGGGCAGCAGGGTCCTCTGCGTATTTTAAAAACCTTACTGCGATCGCCAACGCGCTCGCAAAGCGTGGCGATTATAGCAATTAACCCCCAGGACTTACTTATATAAGTACGATTTACTGGGGAGACCCACGCCCAGCAGAGAACATCATATGGATTGATATGATCAAAAGACGAAAACTTCTTTCAATTTCCAGCTAACCTGTGTACTTAAACTCAAATACCTTGACAACCGACGGTTATCTTATCAAACGGACACGCGCCCATCGACTGCCGCTGCCGAGTGCCGATGCATCGATCAAGTGACTTCAAACAATGTTCATTGTATTGGCAGACTGGCATCATACAACACAGACTTGTAAATAATATAAACGCCGCTGTTAGCAGTCAATGTCAATAGCAAATTGAGGTGTGAAAAGGACTGGCTAGTATGAAATGTGTCTCGGCCATTAGCCGGTGTGACGTAACATCGGGCGATTGTTATGGCGCTATTCGGTTCAAATCACGTGAGGGTTCTCTACTCGACATGACTGAATAAATACTGCTGTAATTCAATAGGTAACAATACAAATATTGGTACTAAATACATTATAGCCGTTAAATACACCGGTATAGGAAAGAGATATTAATTGTCTGTTTGAATAGTTGTAAACCATCAGCACACTTCTATTTAGTACTTGCACGTCACTTCCGCGTCTTTGACCGGTGGTTTTTGATACAGTTTTTTACGTCATTTAGTAAAATTATTCTGAAAGGTTTCTGTCTATCTAATAACAGCGGTGAGATATACCGTCCATACTCGTAGGTCAGGTGCAGGCGCGGATCACATTTGACTTAACCGGTCAAGTGTGAGTTAGCACCGGTACACTATACCCACCACCACCGAGGGGGGGGGAGCAATTGCCTGCCTAAACGCTCCGATCCAGTGTCAAAATTCTCAACATCCTCAAAAAAAAGGTCATTCAATCGAGTCTGGGAGGGGGCAATTGCCCCTCCCTCCCCCTTCTTATCCGCGCCTGGTAAGGTGGCCCCTGGGATAATAAAAATAAATCCAAAAGTTGTTTAATGAAGTTGGTTAATAATTGTTCAAAAATACTTATAACTGTGGTGACAAGAAGTTTTTGACCTAATTATGTGTAGTTTCCTTAGTTGCAAAATGTAATTATCTAATCAAACACAATTATATTGTTCCTTCCTTTCCTTCCCGCACTAAAGCAGGCCTTGCGCTTGTTATCAGCTAAGCAGTAAAAATTGTATTACGTAGATATAATATAAATGTTTATTACAGGCGTTAAGGTAACGTTTATCTGTCTACGACAGAATCACATTTAAACTATAAAAACAATAGATACAATACTTTCTTCAAGACTACGGCGTGCTAACGGAACCATAATAAAACCTGCATGCGTTCGACTATATCACTGATACTAAACTACTAACAACGTGGCTAAACATGTGACTTCAATTCGTATTACGCCACTAAATATTGCACAGTACTAGTAGATATACAATGTACCTAGACTACCTTCGTATTCTTGCCGTGTAATAAATAGTTTTTATCAGAAGCATAATTAATTAGGGTATCGAAAGTAAAATCTATGTAAAAGTAAAACTAAGCAAACACACAAGTGAATGATCAGCGACGACTAAATCTATAACAAGCTCGTTTTGCTTTTGAGACTTCTCTGTCTTAACTCTGTTTCACATCATGAAGTACTAGGAAAACCAAGTCCTTTTCGACAGTCTCACTAATAACGTTTTTACTACTAAGACACAGGCTTCCTCTCTAAAAGTGATGACTTCTCGACCACGCGAGTTCAGTACAGATTGATGGATGACATGTTCATCAATAAACAAGCATACTGTCAGCCAATATATTCCAAGTAATACGTTCTTGCTATATAAATCACTAGCCTTCTAGAAAATTATACTGTTATTGCTTTTTTTTAACTTAATTATCAACACAAATGCGTGATATTTTAAAACTTTGTAATTGTGTATTATTTTGAACGTTATGTAAACGGATGCTGTTTGTTTTTAAACAAAGTTGTAGCAAAAAAATGACATTGTGGGAAAATCCACGAAGTTTTGAATAGAATCAATAACATTACTACTTTATTCACATCATTACTTTATTTTTGTTAGATTTTACTTTTATTACGAATTAAACAAGAACGTAGAAGAACCAGGTAAGTAGGTAATTCATTGTTTTTACTTGCGTAACAAATGTAATAAGTTAATGACGCTTTGATAAACAGAGAACATATTTTTTGTTCTTTAGCGCCTGGCATGACATGGCTTAAAAACTTTGTTAGGTCGGAATCACAATGGCAAATGAGCTATATCTAATCAAAACACTTGCAGAGTTGTTGCACATTAATTGTGACTGCTTATCTTAAAGCACGTGTTTTTGTTTAATAAGGCGAGCTATTAGGCACGATATTGCGAAATTATTTTGACACGGATTACATTGTTTGGTTTATTACTATAACATTTGACGTTCGAACTACGAGTACAAACTCTGATAAAAAATTTAATCGTTAAATATCTTCAAAGATAAGATGGAGATACGCTGAACTTCGTTTTAACTACAAGAACACGAGCCAAAGTAAGCAAGTTTAAAAAGGAAGTAGCAAATCAATGTAAAACCTGCTACCAAACAGCATTGATAATATTTTTCCGTGTAGTATCGCGGTCTTCGTCATTACAGGTGTCCAGTATCAAACTAATCGGATCACGGAAAGCGGATAAAAAATAAAATCGATTTACAAGTTCTTTGCTTACATCATACATAGAGAAATGGAGTTCATAGGATTACGCATTTAGTGTAATCCCATAAAGGATCAAGTACCTATACCATCACCACAACCACCACCACCACCACCATCACAAATAAAACCTACAAATGCCAACGCATATTTTTTCTTTTCTGCATTGCCCATAACTTTTTGCGTAACTTTTTGGTAAGCCAGAGTTTTTTTTTTTAAATAAAGATAACTAGCAATGTGGGATTGAGTCCCACATTACTAGCAATCTTGTTAACCCCTTCAGCTAAGCTCAACGGCTTGTGTTAGGAGAGGGTTCACGTCGCTAGTATAATGGGCAGGATTCGAACCCGCGACCTCACGATTGCGAGACCGAAGCCTTAGCCATTAGGCTACCGCCGCTTCGGGGTAGAGTACAGCCCTGGCGCGACCGCCGTAGTAAAATCGTGATACATACATGAGTTTGACTTCTGTAGTCTCCTTATTTAGTAAGTACCTATAAGACGGCCAACTTTTACAGATGATGGGTTAAATAAACTTAACCTATTTAGGTATAGCTCAATTTTTGCTTAAGACTATATTCAAATGCATTTAGAATACTAGATCAGTAAATCTGACAATGAGACTACATAATTCGACAAGTGAATAAACGTGTTTTGGTTACACCGACCGTGGTCACAAGTTGACCTACAGTTGGTGTAGCGCAGTCGAAACGTCAAGCAATAATACTTAGGTACCTAGCATAAACGCGTTTATTGCCGTGCCGAATTATAAAGGTATATCACGCAACGTGTATGTTTTAAAAGTTATCATACTAAAATCTATCTCCTCGAAGCTAAAGAGATCTAGCGTACTAAGTATATATAACAAGCACAAAGTAAGAAACAAATAATTTTAAGAATTTTACTAAGACTTTTACGTATAATTAATTATTACTAAGTAGGTAAGATAAGTAGGTATTAATAAGCAAATTAAATAACATACCTTTCTATTCGTTCGGATAAGCAATACTCCCATCGCTGGCTACTGCTTTTCCATTCGCGGACTCGCCTCAACACAGGAGAATTCAGCTCATCGCATATGATCTTCAGGGCGGCTTCCTCAAGCACGTCTTGCACGGCTATTAATGATAACCTGGTGGAAATAGATCCAGTTAATTGCTTCTAGATGGCAAAAAGAGAAAAGTGAGGAGGCGTACCTATTCCTTTGCAAAAAAACGACTGCAGAGAGTAATAGAATAATAGTTTTGGGGAGTTGATGTTAGTTCAGAGATGGGTCTTGACAAGGTACATCCGTAAGTTATCTAGCAGCATTATTGAACGTCTTTGTTGGTCTTTTGAATATTTCGAAATCCCTATTCATTTATTTCGGTAAGTAATAGCTTTTCTTGATAGAAAACCCCAACGCTTTAGTCGAATTAGGAACGTCAGCAGGATATGATACACTTCTTCAAAACATACTTTCTGAAGTCTGTTAAAAATAACGTGCCCAACTGGATGGTTAAGAAACACTTGTAGGTATACCAAGTAGATGGGTACAAAAAAAAACGGGCAAGAGCTTGTCGGACCATGCTCAATGTAGGGGTCCGCAGCTATCACTACATATGAAAAAATACTATCTGAAAAAGTGCACCAGAAAAGAGCGTATATTTATGGCATTTACGTCTTTTTGTTGAGCAGTTTTCGGCAACCACTCAAGACGGTATATTCAATCATGTTAAAATCACTTTAAATAGTTGAAAATATTTATTAACCGTTATTTTTTTTTTTTTTTTTCACATTTTTTGGTCAAACAGTTTAAAAGATAAGGGGGCGTACATTTTTCAACTATCGGAGCGATTATTTCTGAAAATATTAACTAAATCAAAAAAGTTTTTTAGAAACCTTAAAATGTTTTTAAAAGACCTGTCGAATAATGTGCAACAAGTAGAATTACTGATGTAAGCTAAAAAAAAAATTGCTTCTGTTACATGTATGGAGTGCCCCTAAAAATATTTATTTTTGTTATTTAACTAACGAACTAAGTCGCGGCTTATACTCTAAATTTCAGTCATATATACATCGTGTACTTTTTGAGTAAAATGCCTGTGACATACGGACGGATAGACAGGCGGAGCCGTCCGGACATTCCGAAACTATAAAGTTGCGTTTTTGCTATTTTGGCTACGGAAGCCTAAAAACAGTAGGTACAAATGTCATTCTTGTACCATTCAACCTTGTTACAAAATCACTCCATTACTTACAACATTGCGGGTGATGGGGCGTAGTCATCGCATTCGCGGCGCGAGTTCGCGACCATCCGGTATAATTGCAACGTACACTTAGCTATGTATGTATTGAATGTAATTAGTTGCTATCTTTTACCTCAATGTGTACTTTACGTCGTGTTTACTTCTATTTGTATTTTAAGCAAATTTGCTTCGGGTATACTGAGTTATAACCCGGAAAATAGTACTGGTGTGGTATCTATCCCCACCTGAATGTAAATAACGTACGAATATAGGTAGGTACAGACGGTGTAAGAAGCTGAGGGAACGAAAACTAAAGTATCGCTGCTGATTTGAAAATAATTTATTTGAAAATAAAAACCGGACAAGAACATGTCGGACTATGCTCAGTGTAGGGTTCCGCAGCCTTGAACAATTGCATCAGCAGAAGAGCGTATGTTCAAGTGCATCAGCAGAAGAGCGTATGTTCATGGCAGTTACGCCCGTTTGTTGAAAAAACGCAGTTTTTTGGCAATAACTCAATGACGGTATATCCGATCTTATCCGAATTAATTTTAGTTTAAAGTATTAATTAAGCGCTATCTTTATGATTTTTTTCATATTTTTTGGTCACACGGTTCAAAAGTTAAGGGGGGGGGGGGGACACGATTTCTGAAACTTTCGGAGCGAATATTTCCAAAAATATTCACTCAATCAAAATAGTTTATTAGAAACCTCAGAATGATGTGCCACACGTTGATAATTGCTGAAAAAAAAATATTCTGCTTCTGTTACATATATGGAGTGGGGCACTCCATATATGTAACAGAATATGAACTTCATATATGTATGTCCTAAAATATTTATTATTATTATTTAGCGATCAAACTAAGTAGCGGCTACTACAAGAAACCTAACTTTTCACGTAATTTCATAAAGATTCATTGAGTAGTCTTTGAGTAAAATGCCTGTGACATACGGACGGACATGCAGACAGAGAGACAGACAGACGGACATGAAGAAACTATAAGAGTTCCGTTTTTGCTATTTTGGCTACGGAACCCTAAAAATAACGTGCTCATCATCATGTAGAGTAAAGACTAAAGAATCTGAGGCCTGCGAAGAACGAAATTGCAATGGAAATGTGGTAAAATCCAGAGCAATCAGCACCATTTCAATGTATTCTTTAATGAAAATTGATTATGTATTGTGATTACCCGAAAGAAAAAAACCGGGCAAGTGATTATATTTGATCAGTTTTCCTACTACATCCAGAAGCCGGAAATTCAAATATAATAACTTATCGGCAATAATACCTTATCTCGTTTAAATTGTCGTGTATCAGTGTACAATTTACATAAGTAATTATTTAATAAATAATACTCGCAGTGTTCTGTGGCAGTTACACTAATATTAGATATTACTGCTGCAATTTTTATATCAAAAGCCCGGTAATCAATGCTGTGATTCAGTAATAAGCCACTGCGGCGGCTGTGTAATAACTGTCGCAATTTGATAATGAGTGTCACTGCGACGATGGACGATTGCGCCGCCATATTCTTTCTATATGTTTGTTCGGTTTCCAAGGCAAAACCTGGCTAATTTTGTCAAAAAATCGTATGGAAATAGCTCTGAGAGAGACATAGCATTATTGGAATATTATTTAACAATCGGAGACTTTGTCCATTTCTCATACCTAACCCGTTTTAAGTTTAGTATCTTACAAATCGTAAAATAGTAATAGAGGTACAATAATGGTGACGACGATGATGTTTCAAATATGCTCAAAAGAACAATGGAAATATTATTTACGTCAACAAATGTCGGAAAATTAAACAATTTCAGAACAATTGATTTGCCTACATCTATCTAGAATATAAGTCACATAGCAATCAGCAAATTTGCCTATGTCAGCGTATTCCCAGCTTGGAAACAATGATATTTGTTTAAGACTCCAAAATTATTTGCACTATAACCTACATGTTTCATTTCATTTGTGCATGGACATCAACATTTGAATTAAACGATCATATTTACTCAGTAAAGCAGAGGATCAGGTGTCCTATTGCAAATTGGGAGAGACCTACGAGTATCTACATATAGACGATCCGTAAGAATTGTCATGAAAATACACACATCAAAAGTGTCTAGGGATCAAGCATTTTTATGCGGATTTCTTGAGATTGAGATGTGGCTTTGTAATAAATTTATGATTTTATAAATTTATATGGATCCTTTTTGGTGCATTTCATAATTTGAATCAGGAACTGTGAATCAAATTCGAGTAAAAGATGAAAATCAGCTGTCAATATTTTCCCTATAAAAACATACAACGCATTGAAGACATTATTAGTGCTACTGTTTCCCTACTACTGATTAAAACCAACGTTATTATGGAGCGGCGACGTCATTTAAGCAGGGAAGAAATGCTCAGAGCCGTGGGAATGATAGAAGCTGGTTCCCGGCAACGTACTGTGGCTTTAGCTCTGAATACAAGTCAGAGTGTTATCAGTCGACTTTGGACACGTTACCGAAGCACTGGTACCGTGGCTGAGCGCCATGGAGGACGGTATTGCTGCACCACACGGAGACAAGACCGATACATTCAAATCTTAACTCGAAGAGGTCCAACAATAACCGCCATGATGTTAGCCGTGAGGCTTCATCACTCTTCAGGGAACTTAATTAGCGACCTAACAGTCAGAAACCGCTTGCATGAAGTGAACCTTCATTCCCGAAGACCGCTACGGGTACCACCTATAGCAATGCACAATCGTAGGATTCGATATCAATGGGCTCTTGAACACAGAAATTGGGCAGAAGAACAATGGCGTTTCGTGTGCTTTTCTGATGAGTCTCGTTTTGGTATGAGACCGGATACAAGACGTATACGACACTGGAGAACCCCTGGACGCCAACAGCGATTAAAATCCTGCCAGGAAGTCCATCCTTATAGTGGTGGAACCATCATGGTATGGGCGGGTATTTGGATCGGCGGAAGAACTGAGTTGATTTGGATCAGAGGCAACCTCAACGCTCAAATTTATGCTGAGACGATTGTATCAGACGTCATCGTTCCTCTACAAGTGCAAATCGGTCCCTTATTTCAGTTAATGCATGATAATGCACGACCGCACACCGCAAGAGTTGTAAGACAGACTCTCGCCGCAGCTAACATCAATGTCCTGCCCTGGCCTGCTCAGTCGCCAGACTTGAACCCGATTGAGCATGCATGGGATATGCTACAAAGAAGAGCTCTGCCGAATATGGAGGGTATCCAGTCGCAAGAAGACCTTTTTTTGTTGTTGCAACGAACATGGGCGGCCATTCCACAGCGTGATTTGGATGAACTCATTTTGAGTATGCCAAACCGATGTTCTTGTGTTGTTAGTGTTCGCGGTAGAAACACGGATTATTAATTGTTTAAGTTACCCAATAAAATTTTAAAGAAAACTGTTATTTCAGTCTTTTTTTCGAACTTTAATGTTAGTGGTTCAAATGTCAAAAATCCCTTTATTAGGAAAATGGCAAATTTCTTTATTAATGCAAAGGTGACTTGGTTTATCGTTACTGTGACAAACGAAAACACTTTATTTGATGAATCCTTAAAGAAATAAAAAAAAAAAAATCAATCAGGAGAAAAGTTATTGCAAAAATATATGTTGATCCCTAGACACTTTTGATGTGTGTAATAAAAGAAAGAATTTTTTCATCAGATACGAGTGTAACGGCGTGTGTATGTCTACTATGTGCCTGAAGTAATAAGAACAAAACCTAACCAAATTCCATAACCAGAAACCGACCATTTCTGAAATATTTCTCGCAAAATGCATATCAATAACATTCTCATAATACTGAAGAAAAACACGCAAGTTGTTTAGAAGCAGAAACAGTCGCGTACGAATTTTATTAGATCAACAAGTAAAAGCCTTCTCTTTGGAACACATCTAGGTATACTTATATTATAAAGCTGGAGGGTGTGTTTGTTTGTTTGACCGCTGTAATCTCAGGAACTAACGCTACGACCAATAGGGGCGAAGCAGCAGTGAGAAATGTTGCAAAAACGGAAAAAAATTACGCAGACGAAGTTGCGCGGAACAGTGTTAAATTATAAGTGGTCAATATTTTGCTATCGTTCAAATGCATACGTATTTTGACTGCTTAGTGCATCATTACTGTCCACTAAGCACAGTAGGTAATTATGAGCACTTGCAGGTCACCTGATTATGCATTGTTACGCGTTAAGCGTGCGACAATCACTGAATAATTGTGTATATGAGTAGTTATTAACCAGAAAAGTACTTGCTCTTGCCTGCTCATTGCAGCTGCTATTCCCATGAGAGACATTCATTGAGCACGTTTACATGTATAAATATAAGCAACATAATGAATGAGTAAAGCTGCGAATTACTCCTAACACCCACTCCCACACCACACGATTGAAGGTGTAATTCAAAGTGTGAGACAAAATTCTACTTACTTGTTTTCCAAAATAGTCCTGCAGACGACTTCTCTAACTCCTGGGTTCGTTATCTTCTCCACGCTGAGCTGATGTAAGTTCCACGAAGCGATACGACAACACCTCACTCCGTCCCTTTCGTACGTGAACACTTCCTCGACTATTGGTCTATGGGAGTATGCAGATAGTAAGTCTAGAATATCGTTCACCGGCACTGTGGCAAAACCGTTTGGCAATGTCATATGGAACTTGGTGTTGGTTGGCATGGACAAACTTTTCCGATGAGGCGTCTTCGGCGTACTTGAAAGGCCATTCGGAGTGGATGGATCCGCCCACCCGTTTACGTGACCGTTCGTTAAAAGCTGAACACTTTCACACTTTCTAAGCTCCAAACTTAAATGAGGTTTTATAGCACTTAACCTAACAATATCCATACCACGAACTTTGATAAGATCATCCAACGATTTAAAGGGTCCTTTTTTATTACGGTAATCGACTATATTAGCAGCTATTTCTTGGTTAAGACCTGGTACACACTGTAATTGGAACACACTTGACGAATTCACTGAACACAGTTTACTTTCATTTGTTAAACGAACGCTATCCAACGATTGCGTACACGAACTTGCCCTTGATATCTGCTTTCGTATATTTGTACATATTTCTGGTCTTAGTAGTTCCAGTTTTTCAGCACCTATACCTGCAAAGAACGAAAGTTTGTCTTTAAAAATGACCACATTTTTTATCACATAATAATTTATGCAGGCATTTAATAATCTGTTTGTTTGAGGTGATATTGACATAAAGTCAGGGGTCAGCTTATATCAAATTCACCTCAGACAAACAGAATACGAAAGAGACATATATAATAAGGTCACGATCACTATTACAGTCGCCCAGTTTGGACAATACATGCGTATCCAGGAAGCTTATTTGGAAACAGGAATTTTAATCGCCCCTGAGTAAAACATTCTGGATGCGGGAGGTTTTTAAAATCACGCCATACCATAGAAGTTTCTATGGTATGGCGTGATTCTAACTATAGAACATGCTCTGAGATTTCTGACTTCACTGGGACATTCAATGACTGAATGAAAGTACTTCATTATCATGAGTATGGCAAATGTACGCAGGACGATTATCTTCTTTATCTATAAGTTTCAATAGCTGTTACCCTGTTAATGGGGAGTCCCCAGATGCCAGGTACAAAAGCCCAAGATTTTGGTTTAGGTTGGGGGACGCTTGGCCCGCTGTGGGTAAATTTTGTCGAGCAAAAGCACACAGACAGGTATATATTTAAATTCTGTGTCCTGACTGACTGATGGATCAACGCACAGCCTAAACCGCTGATCGTAGACAGCTGAAATTTTAAAGACGTATTCCTTATATATGACAGTAGGTATCCCATAAGCAAGGATTTAAAAAATCCGCCCCTATAGGGGTGAAAATCGGGGCCAAAGTTTGTAAGGGCATTCATATTTGTCTGCTCAAATCTACTTGAAACTTAGTAAAATGTTTTAATACAATATTAATGAAACACATATTTTAAGGTTTTATTTTAAGGGTTAAAATATTGTATAGAAAATCGAAAGCGCTGAGCTACAAACGGATGAAACGAGTGCCTAATGCTTTTTTCAAAGAACAATTGAATTTGCTAAAATCACTAAAAGTGGTGAAATGGGGTTTCAAAATTACCGCAGGCGAAGGGTGCAAGCTAGCTAGCAAACAATGAAAATTAATAAAACAATGAAAGACCTGACTCATTCACCTGCCTAACCCAAAGCCTTGGACTTAGAAACCGAAAATTTGCAGCGGTTTCTTGTGTGATTTACAAGGGATGGGAAAGGATTTCAAAAGAAAGAAAGATTGCAAGCTCTAAAGTGTTGAACGAACTTAATCTGGGCGAAGTTGTGGGCAAAAGTTAGTGGGAGGAAATTTTGGAGAAGGGAGTAAAGCATGCTTTTGTCAATTTTGACAAAATATAGTAAGCCTTCATTTTTAAATTATATTTTAACATTATATGATTGCTTATGCTTCAACATATCTTATGACAAGCAATGATGTTTTAAGTAAAAAGATGTAGATAGGTATAAAAAACATTTGACCTTTAAAAACAGCAAACTAATGCACACATAGATAACCTATACATATATTGCAATGTCACACTATTATAAAAAGTTGTAAAAGTAGGTAAGCATGATTTAATTATCACAAGAGAAAAAGAGAAAAATGTAATCTGTTGCTTTGATATGTGCTGGTAATGAGACACTAACATATAGAAATTTGGTCAATTGTCTAGATTTGAAGGTGCCGCTTGCTGAGCACTTGTAACCTATCTACATCTTTTTACTTAAAACATAATTGATAACAATGAATTAGACCAATTCCCTGTCACATAAATATAAAAGCCTTTGCTCATTAAAAATAACTATTTCAATTCAAGCATAAAGACATATGGAATTGAGATAAATTAATATCATTAAAGCAGCTGATTCAATGCATATACTGTTTAAAGTATTATAATTAAGGAAATATTGAGAGCCTTCTATTTATGATTAATTCTATTGTTGACTAGTTATACTAATCAATAGATTTCATCATAAATGTTATGATAACAAAGATTTGACAATAGGACAGATGACAGGACTCAAAACAATATGCTTCATAATATAAGTTTGTATGAAATACAAATTTATGATGTCATAACTTTTTATGGTAAAATCATACAGCTTTAGTATATGTTTTGATGATTATAAATTAATGAATATGTTAAATTGTAGATTAGCATTTAAAATGGAGGTGTAATTGAATGAATTGTGTAAAATAATTTATTTTCAATGTATTATTGACATGAGTTGTACATAATCATTAACCTCAACCACTAGAAGTCTTCTATCTAGGTATTTAGGGACTCCATATTATTATTTACTATTTCTTTTCACCAAAACATTAAGTATCAATATAATTTCATCATACCAGTCTCTACATATATTATATGCATTTTCATGCTTGGAGAAATATTTTTTAATACTGCTTAAAGAAGGAATACCAGAAATGTTCTTAAAAATTGATTGGCCTGTTGGTTTAGGAGTTAGTGACCCTGACTGCTAAGTCGAAGGTCTTGGTTCAATCACCACCCAGGAAAACACTGTGTGATGAGCATGATGGTTTATTCTATGTCTGGGTGTAATTTACCTATAATATGTATGTATTTAGAAATAAATAAGTATATTTATCAGTTGTCTGGTTGCCATAGTACAAGCTGTGCTTAGTTTAGGATCAGATGCTGTTGTGAGTTATTCAAAAAAAAAAACATACTATAAAGGTTGCAGACTCATTATATTATAACATTTAGTAGGTATAAAATGTATTGAGAAGGGATTCAACTAATGTGATTTCAAGTCATTAGACAATGGAAGTATTTTGTAATAAATAAACACCTAATTCACAAATCCACTGTGTAACAAGAAGTATTATCCATAATTTAAAGACTACTATAACAGGTTACTAAGTAATAACATGAAGACTTATGTACCTGTTATGAAATATTTATATTTGTAAGGTATAAATTAATATAATTTGAGTACCAGCTGCTAGAGTAAGTACAAGCACAAAAATACTGGTTATGAACGCTTGAATGGAGCCCTTGACATGCAGGAAGTTATGCACTTCTCTTAATGGTCTTAAATTTAACTGCATAAATAAAAACTTCTTAGCATTGTTAATTTACTTGTTACATGTTCAAAATTGTCGCCAAATTACATTATTGTCGAGGTAAGCGCGATTATTTACCTGACACCAGCGCGAGGTCGTCCACTCGCTTGAAACGTCCTATCATCTGACGATGTCGCACGATCTCCCGCGCAAGCTGCCTGTTCACCCCTGGCAGCGTCATCAGCTGTTCCTCCGTAGCTGTGTTCACGTTCATCAGCTCAGGATAGTCCTCCGAAGGCGGCAAATTGAATGTGTGGCTCAAATTGGATTTGTTCAATTTACTCCGCCTGACGAACCGTCGGAATGAATTCCCGCGGCCTCTCTTGCTCCACACGGAGCTTGGACTTTGTCCCATAGTGTCACCCGCCACTTCGAAATTAAATATCGATCATAACAACACTAATTTCCAAATTTCACTTCGACATTTGATAAAAAAAAAACTATAAATAGATTCTTGCGTTACTCACTAGCACTAATGCTGAAAACGGAAACAAATTTATAGTGGATAAAGAACACAATTATTGTTGCACTTGTCGATAATTTATCGTGTTATAATTTCCAAACTAACTACGGTCATCTAATAAAAACACAACGCACAATACAACTCCCCGTCATCAAGTAAATCGCAACAATAAAATCAAATGACAGACAATAGCAACACAGTAATTGACAGTTTGACACTTGACGTGACAACAAGAATGACAAGTCTTCTTCTTTTTATTTGCTCAGTTCAAAAACAAGTAACAGATATGTTTAAGTTTTATTCAATTCGAAAGTATTAATTAAAATTCATTTAATTTATATTTTAGCACTGTAAATCAAAGTGGATATAACACTTCATTAACTTTATCAGTCAGAATAGTATACTAGAGTACCGCCCTATAAGCTACTTATTATCGAGGTTAGTACGAACGTAGTTAGAATTGCAGCTCAAAAACGTTTGATTGCTTTGGTTTAACATAACGGTTTCAGTGAATTTTATCTAGGTAGTATATGTATGCAAATTTCAGCTGAAAATATGCGTTCGTTTACATAATAACATTAAAAAACCCACCATAACCTCTACTCAGCGATTAACCGGCTAACTTAAAATGCTGCAAAATAGCGGCTGCGCGGTACAACAAACTACATACCTAAATTGGTATTATTATAAGACGTTTTTGTTTGGTACAGATGCGTACAAAAGCTGTAAAATATCTTTTAGGTTTAGAATAGAGAAGATAAATATATTTTAATTAATTAAACACACACACACTTAAAATACTAAATTGAGATCAAAATGTACAGTTTGTTAAAAGATTTTTTTTAAATAACATAACGAATGAAGTAATGTATTTATTAGATTATAGTGAGTAATAATTATTTCCTTTTTAATACATTATATAAGTTGGCAAACATCTTTTGGACATTTCCCTACTAAATTTGATTTGGTTCCCTACTAAATTTTCTAACAAAAAATACAGAAAGAAATACTGACATCCTATCTATCACCTATATTATAACACTAGCTGACCCGCGCAAATTCTTATGCGTTAATTTTCCCCGTTTTTGCAACATTTTTATTGCTGCTCCTATTGGTCGTAGCGTGATGTTATATAGTCTATAGCCTTACTCGACAAATGGGCTATGCAACATATAGGCATAAAGCCGAAAAAATGTGACTGATCATTTTGAACATTCTATTTTTTTGTCCTGATCAGTTAGACGTCTTCTTTTACGTGTTTTTTTTTCTAATTTATAATAATCACTTGTCTACACGTATGTGCATGCATGCATATATTTGATAAAATTCACTGAAAAGTATATTTAATAATAATTTAAGCTACATTTGTGCATGTATAGTTTACATGTTTTTTGCTGGGGTAACGTTTTGCTGATGGCTAGATCTTCCAAATTACTTGGTGAAATATTATAATTGTTATAACATGGATAGGTGGTTATTTGTGCTCTATAAAGGACTTATTTATTTTCTTTATAGTTACACCGTTTAGTAGTTATGATAACACATTTTTAAAAAGGAAATTAGCTTCTAGTTTCCAAACTAGAAGACCTAGAAACTCAATGACGATTTTTGTTTATACCTCTCGTTTATTTTCATAACCCCACAAAATTTCATAAGCCTACTTCAACCCATTTATGATTTATAACGAATATTCTGTTTCAACCGACAAAGTAATTTTGAACTTAAAATTAACTCCTTAACAACGATTAAACGGTTAAGGAGTTAATTTTAAGTGAATTTTGTCAAATATATGTATGCAAAATTTTAGCTGAAAATATGCTTTCGTTTACATAAGAACATTAAACAAACCCATCATGACCTACATGTGCCTACATTCCTAAATTAGTATGATTATTGTTTACGTTTTGGTACAGACGTGTAGATAAGTGATTATTTTTAAATATACTATTTATTAATTTGAGAGAAAACACGTAAAAGAAGACATATCAGTTAGACGTCTTCTTTTACGTGCAGGACAAAAAAATAGAATGTTCAAAATTATCAGTCACTGTTTTTTCGGCTTTATTAATTTTAAATTGTTTTTTTCCCAATTTTCCTAAACCACCTCAAAAATTGAAGGAATGAAGGCGAACGGAGGACCGGGTGTTGCAGAGTAAATTAGGATTGGTTGTCTGATACAGGCTCATTGATTGAATAATTGACCTCAATAGTGTGACGAACACATTACATAGTACTCGTACATTTAAATGTTAGTCAAAATTTGTTTATTGGTTTTCGCACTTTAATAATGCTAAAAGTATTCTTTGCCAGTCTACCTTTGGGGTGATGTAAAGGTAATATGTTTGTAGGAGCAGAATGATAAGATCTATTATTTAGCTCTTAACATTCTGCTTCTCCATGGAAATAATATTATTAAAAAAAAAACAACATTACTTGTAACGTTTGTTTGTTCGAGTCTAATCTTAGAAACTAAATTAATACCACTTCACGACATTCGATTGGACTCAAATTTGATATTCTCGCGTATCTTCAATAACAATGCAATAATATTGTACAAGCTTACTATGGATACTAGTATAGTATTATATTATTATCTGTGCTATGGAGCTGGTCTGATGACGGAGTCGGAAGATGACCATAAGAACTCCGAAACTAAACAAGATAAAGGCATTGCATTTGGGCTCGCCTTATTTGTATTGGCTAGTGCTCTGGTCCTTGATGATTTTCAGGGTCTGATGATGGATCCGGATGGTGGCCATGGTAACTCTATAAGAATACTACGCAAGCTCCTCGAATGAAGGCTCGTTGGATTAGTACTCTGGTCACGGAAATAGTCTATTCCAGGGTCTGATGATGAATCAGGAAGGTGGCAATGGTAACTCTCTAAAAAAACGATGCAAGCTCAACGAAATTGAGCTCGTTTGATTAATCTTGACTGAGCATTCTGAGATAGTTTCAAGATCTGGAAAGTGGCCATGGGAATTTTGTAAGAAAACGATTAAAGCTTATCGAATTTAACTGGTACTCAGCAGCCATGTAAATTTAATATCATTAAAAGCCTTTATTGAAAACTAGCTGTCCCGCGCAACTTGGTATGCGTAATTTCTCCCCGTTTTTTAAACATTTCTCGTCGCTTCTCCGTTACTATTAGTCGTAGCGATGTTATATAGCCTATAGCCTTCCTCGATAAATGGGCTATCCAACAAAAAAAGATTTTTTCAAATCGGACCAGTAGATCCTGAGATTAGCGTGTTTAAACAAACAAACAATCAAACAAACAAACTCTTCTGCTTTATAATATTAGTATAGATATGCTTAAAAACAATATAATAAACTTTTAATGAATTCAAAACCATCAATTCATTATTTTATACCATTTAGGTATATGACAGAAAACCGTATCGCCTGCTGGCCTGTGAAACTATAAATGTAGATAGATAAAAACCGTTAGTTATAAAAAATAAAAAATCTCACAATTTGTTGAAAGATTCAAAAGAGGTGCTCTCATGAGATTAATACTTTGTCTATCGAGAAACTCGTTTAGAAGAAAAATTATAAATGTGTGGGTTTTAACTCGGAAATTATTTAACTAGATAACTATTTTCAGAATATTTCAATTCTCGAGCATATCGAAAATAATTTCTAAATAGGTTACATTTTAATTGAACCAGGTAAACCTATAAAAACTGAAACTACTCTTAGGCTAAGTTCAGATGAACGCGCGGCGACGCGCGGTTGACTCAGCGCCCGGTTTAAGATATATTACAAATCAATGTTGTCGTGTACATGACCGCGCGTCGCCGCGCGTGCCCGCGCGCACCGCCATGCACCGAATTAGTATTAATTTTCTGTGTCCATGATGATTCAGAAGAAAAAAAGAAAAACGTGGGTAAGTTATACATTCGTTTTATTTTTTTATTATTTTATTCATTAAATCATATTTTCTTGCCAATCTAATGCACCCTCACTTACGAAGTAATTTGTTAATGTAGTTCGAACTTTATCTGCGTCATGGATTGCTCGCCCACTGTTGGATCGGCTCATATTAAGCAATGGCGCTGGGTTCATGTCTTCTTTATTTACACCATCTCTTGTTCTAACAAAGTTGTGTAAAACGCAAATGGCTTTTACTATATCATTTGCAAAGTCTATCTTGACGTCTATAGGCCGGTGTAAAATTCGCCATTTGGCACACATTATGCCAAATGTACATTCAACGTATCTTCGTGCTAGAGTAAGGCGATAATTAAAAATTCTTTTTTCTTTTGACAAAAATTTACCTCCATGTGGTCTCATCAGATTTTTTGTCATGGCGAAAGCTTCGTCAGCCACAATTACATATGGTAATGTATGGAAATCATTCTCATTATTTGTAATAGATATTGGTTCAGGGATATCCAAAGAGTTTTCTGTCAGTTTTTTGAATAACGATGTTTCTTTAAATACACCCGAGTCACTGTCTTTGCCATAAGCTCCAACGTCGATCCATATAAAGCAATAGTTTGCATCACACAGAGCCATTAAAACCAACGAAAAGAAGTGTTTATAATTGTAATACATTGATCCTGAATTTGGTGGCTGAACTAAACGAATATGTTTGCCATCTAAAGCACCGATACAATTTGGAAAAAAAGCTTTGGTTTTAAATACTTCAGCTATTTGTATCCACTTCTCTTTGTTTGGTGGATTCATGACGATCGCTTTTAAATTTCTCCATAAAACTTGGCATACATGCTGAATTACAGCCGACAACGTTGATTTCCCTATTTTATAATTATATTGTAACTCTGCTAGGGAACAACCAGTGGCTAGGTATCTGTAATAAAAAATATATAAATGTATTATTTCTTTTACAGGGTCAATTTTACAGAAAAAGTGGAAAAATTTACGAGATACTTATGTTAAAGAAATTAAAAAAAGAAAATTGAAATCCGGTTCGGCAGCGTCAAATAAGACTTCTACATTTTCCTGTTTTCAAAGATTATCATTTCTCAAACCGGTTATCAATAAAAACATAACAGACAATAGCTTAGACACCGAAGAAACACCAGCAAACGATGATTTAAATAGCATCAACAACAGTGTTTCCCCGACAGAAAATGTGCCACGAAAGAAATACAAACTTCATCCAGCCGACGAGCATTTTGCAAACATTTTAGAAAAAAGTTTAAATAAGAAGAACCAGACAGAAAAGAAAGAAGAAGATGATGAAGATAAACTATTTTGTCTTTCATTAGTTAACGAAATAAAAAAGGTTCCTGATCATAGGCGATTAAAGTTGAAAATTGAAATGTATAATTTATTAGAACGATACCAGTCTGGTCAAACTCATGAAGGAAAGCCTACTTCACGGGCTCCATTGGCCTTACATCAATATAATAGTAAACCGGAACGACAGCTAAGTAGCTATCCATTGACTACCGGTTCTCAGTATACTGACAGTTTGAGGTACTCTGCCCCAGGATCTTCAACACAATATGGCTATACCACTGCTTCCTACATTTCACCTGCCTCAAATGTATCACAAGTGACATCACCTGATTCATACTCGTATGAAGACTCTCAAGAATTGGACTTGTTCAATGAAACGGGCGAATAATCTAAATATGTGATAGCTGATTCGTATTAGTTGATTGTTTAGATTATTTTATAATTTAGATTTTAAAGTTCCTATGTTACATTTTAAGGTTGTTTCATTACCAAAATTGTACACACTAGCGAGTAAAAATATGTGATTCTATGACTGATAAATAAATAATAATTATTTTTAGACAAAAATTAGGAATAACATTACATAAGTGGTCTTATCTGTGAATGGCATATGATTATACATTATGATAGTGTGTAGTGTGATCGTGATACTATGTTGTGCCATTTTTTACTTTGAACGCCTAAAATTGTAAAGACACGATGACGTAATGTAGTCTGCATATTGTTGATTTTAAAATAAAAAGTTACTTACCTTAATGTTACTATCAGTTTTTCTTTTGGTGATATGCAATATCTTACAGCACCATCTGCAGGTTGCAAATCCTTTTCAATGCAGTCATACAAAAAGTCAAAGGATGCAATCGACATCCTAAAGTAGTTGAAAAATCGATCTTCGTGTAGTCTTAGTGTGGGATATAAAGTCACAAACAGACTTAAAGAAAGTCTTTGACTCAAAATAGGGTGCACCCAGTATCGTCTTTGCTTCCGACGGCGACGTCGCATTCTGCGGTATAAAATCCACAAGCAAATTGCCTCCTCCACGTCCATTGTCACTGAATGTTCACGCTAGACTGCCGCGTGTAAGCCGCCGCCATCTGAACAGCAGTCCCGCGCGGCAGCGCGCGTCGCCGCGCGCTCATCTGAACTTAGCCTTAAGCACCATCATAAAAAACGTAAGAAAAAAAAATAAAACGGAATAATTTATCAGATTCTTTAATAGCAACTATGTAAGTGAGTTCCTGTGTATCCCGTAAAAACCACCCGATTATAAGTACAATACTATGATGACAAACCACAGAATACTTCACTTTATCGGCTAACGAATTAAACACTTGCTTACATTGGACATTTTTGAATGAAGTTTGGAAACTAGAAGCTAATTTCCTTTTTAAAAAAGTGTCATCATAACTAGTAAACGGTGTAACTATATATGAAACAAGTCCTTTATAGAGCACAAATAACCTATCCATGTTATAAAAATTATAATATTTCACCAAGTAGTTTGCGAGATCTTGGCATCAGCAAAATGTTAACCCAGCAAAAACTCAAATAACATGAACACCATACAATGCACAAATTTAGAGCTAAAATTAAAAGCTATCTTTCTATCCATTTTATATCCAGATAGGTCCATTGTGAAAAAAAATCTGTGGAGTAACATTACTCTCGCAGAATCTATTTTTCTTGCATAACTCGAAAATGACTGGATTCACAAATTTTAAAGGTTGCGCACATTTCAACGGTATGTTGCACTGAAAATCTGTATCATTCAAATTCTGAAAAGAGACAAAATTCTGCTGGGGTGACGCTTACGTCAACTCTTAATTTAGTCTAAAACACCGGGTCCTCCGAGCGCCTTCGTTCCTTCAACTGTTATGGTGGTTTAGGAAACCGAAAAAATCTGACTGATCATTTTGAACATTCTATTTTTTTGTCCTGATCAGTTAGACGTCTTCTTTTACACGTTTTCTCTCTCTCTATTATTATTTACGTTTTGGTACAGACGTGTAGACAAGTGATCAAAATAATCACTTGTCTACACGTCTGTACCAAAACGTAAATAATAATCATATTCATTTAAGAATGTAGGCACATGTAACTTCACGCGGATGAAGTCGCGGGCACAGCAAGTTGCGAATAAAAATTATGTGTTACTTGCCAAGGCCCTTGTGCCCCAAGTGACTTTTGGATCGACCTTCTCCAATAAATGCCTCACGTAATTCGTATACGTAGGCGTATTTACGGGAGAGGTGGGAGAGTTCACCATTCAACCCGCCCACCTCCAAAATCAATCCTACTAGGTAGACATAAGAATCACAAACCAGTCATCCGACTGGTGTCGAGTCTATTCTTCCACCCTCCTTCGAGTCAATTGGACCCCTCCACTTATGCCTCACGTTTGGCAGGGCCTGGGTACCTCGTAGAGTATATTTGTTCTGTGCTGGGTACACCCATGCTATTGACTATACTTGCTTCACATAATATGGTGTAGGTAGTGATGCTCTGTGGCGCGGCGGGAGTGTGTTCGACTGCTACGCAAGAGGTAGTGGATTCGATTCCCACACAGGAGACCACTTTGTGTGATCCACAATTGTTGTTCCGAGTCTGGGTGTACATTGTGTCCGTGACTTGCATGTTTGTGAAGTCCCCCGCGACACAGGGCTTGCACACAACTGCGGGAAACGTCTTAAAAAAAAATTGATGTATATATGTATAATTCGGACAAAATAAAACACAAGATTGATCAGAACAGTTCCCGTGCTAATTTATTCAAATTATGTACAGTTATTATATCGCCTATAAGCTTACATTTAGATAACCGCTGCTACAATACAAATGTGTATATTCACTGCATAAACTCTGTAAAGAAACTTTATTTACAGAGATGAGTGCGATAATACATAACGGGAGTTTTGTGAACCAAAAAGTGGTCGTTCGAAATCGCGCATTCGCGATCGGTGTGATTTTAGAGTTATTATAAATAGAGTGACCAGCCAGCTAGTTGTTTCTTGAGTAGAAACAGAAAGAATACCACAGTACCTTACTTTTTTACTTACGCATGCACAATAAGTGCAGGAAACAGCAGTTTGTTTTGATTGACTTTATGAAGCTTATTATACATGACTGCGGTTTCCCTCTTTTTCTGTCATAAATAACACCAAATTTTACCTTTTCACGACATTTAACGTTATTCTGTTTACCATTACGCTTGTGTATCTATCATATTAATAAATGAAGTTGTATTTGGAATTGGGAATATGAATGCCAAGAAAAAACATTTTCACATATTCCCATTTACATGCAATCATACGACTCCCCTACTCTATCTATAATAACAACTACTAACGATTTTACATGAAATTTACGTTTGAGAGACTCTACTTGCTGTATTGACTATGCTCACTTTGTAACAATTTCTATCTTACGATACTGAAATGTTTTGTAGTTACTGCAACAAGTTAGGGAAACTAGCGCTCTGTGTGCGTGTTTGGAATTAAAATACGAGACCAAAGTCCTTCCTTGACTTGAACAATGAAATTTATTATAGCTATAGAGTAAGACGTTTACGTTGCCTCTACAACTATAATAAATCAATCAAGAAACTTCAATGAGTCAAAAAATACATAACTTTCCTGTTATAAGATGTGCCCACGGAGCAATAGTTTCAGTGGCATTCTTCGTTAAGTATTCGAAGTATAGAAAAAATTCGAGCTAAAGCTACCGGCCCATATAATGAGTTTTATCCCTTTTATTTTAAAGCATTTAAGAATCCCATTATTATACCTAGTTAGTTGGGTATACTATAGTCCTAGGTATGCGGTCAAACCAAGTGCCATGGCATAGATTTAAGTTAGTAACTAGAATCTTTAGTAAAGTTAGAAGCTCAAGTTAGTTTGACGTCTCCGGAATAGAGGTCTTGATATGATTGAAATTTATTCGATAAACCTTACAAATACACATTGGATTTTTTTTTCAATTTTTGTTATTCACTAGTTTTATAAAAACGCGCATGAGCAAATGCGTAAGAATAGCCAAATTCGTCAAGCGAAATTTCAAATATTTATACATAGAACAGACAATATTGTTGAAGGTCTCTGGTTCACAAAATCCCTGCAGAAATAATGAAATTACACCCAAAAAGTGAGATGGAAAACATAACGAAAATGTTACCAGTACATATGGATGTGCACTGTCTGCCTTTTATTACATTTTTAAAATTCCATATTCATAAATACTTTTATACACTCAATACAATTAATCGTTCGTACTCGGCCCTCAGACCATCGCGCATCGCTTATAGATTAGTATTTTTTCTTTTTAAATAACATATTTAAACTAAAATGTTTTTGCTATTAAATATTGGAATCTAACCTATTGCGAAGCGTAACAAAAATTATCTTTTGAGAATCTAACTAATCACTAAGCCTTAGCTTCAACTGTATTATTACAACCGAAATGGCATTGTTTTTCTAAACAGCCAACTATTTATAAATCTATTTTTAAATAAATACTTTAAATTTATTTCGGGTAAACTGACAAATAAGAATTTATTGTTACGAGCTTTTATTATAAACTAAACAAAAATCAACAATAGGAAAAAGGAATTTGTCTTTCTCGTAACAGTTGAGCGTGAAATAAAAATCTATGCCTATATGAGGATGTTATGTGGCTAATACATCATACACAGTTTACAGGAAAATTATTTTGTTCTACATACAAAAATATATCACAGAAAGAGATGTAGGTAGTCATTAATCAATAAAAAAAAATCAACTGATACTTTGACTAGTACATAAACGTTAAAATATAGAAAGTAAATGAGCAAAAAATTATCTGCGTTGGACAATTTTTGTTGAAACATCATGTTTTACATTTTTTTATAGTGTTATATTGAGTTATACAGGGTTACAATGCAATTATATAAAAATACTTGATTACTATCCATAATAAATATTATACGTATAAATAGGCGACCACGTTAACTCGACACTGCTTCATTATCGCTAATAGCCTGGTTAAGGTGGTCGAAGAAACATCGACTCATCACAAATATGTCTATGTTTATTAAAATTATGCATTTTAGCCACCTAACATTTTCTCCCCTTTATAAAAATAGACAATAATCCAGCCTTTTAGCTCCAAACCACATCAATAACTTGTACAAATATTTCATATCAAAACTTGCCTATACTTCTCCATTTTCATACAAATGAGTTTATTATTATAACTTTAAATGCGCGTCTTTGACAGACTTATTTATAGACTGATACTTTTCGTTTTGTCATGTCGAATGAAGTATAATTTACCAGCCATTTTCTAATGTGAAAATCTTACAATGAAACAGCATCAAATTGATTTCTAGCTGCCAACGAATACATTTATATAATCCTTGAAACAAAATCACACGTATTGCATTAAATAAGTTTGTCAAAAAACACGCCGCTAAAATTAATTTAATACCTAAGCTAGTCACGTTAATAAGTTATAAATTGAAGATATTTTGTTTATCGATATAAATACTTATTAAGTTTAGGAAAAGCCATGCTTTCTGCATTCTGTTGTTTTTAATATTATTTGGAACCGTTAAGTACTCTTAAGATATGATTTCGTACTTTAAAATATTTTTATAACTTGTATTTTTTGGTTTCAATTAGAACTTTTAAATGGAATAATAGTGACCTTTAATGTTACTAATCGAAACGAATTTAGAAGAGAGCTCAGGCAAGAAACGTTAAATGAAACTACATTTTATTTTAGTTAATAATAATTTTACTATTACAATAAGCAGCACCAAACTAGGTTTGGAATGTTCAGTATTGCACCTCGTGTGAACAAAATCCAATCTAATACAGTCACAATGTAAAGATTAAAAACAATATCATAAGGGTTGGGTTATTAAAACAGTATTTTCAAATAATTATTATATATCCATATTAAATAAATTCAGTTAACCAACACAATAAAGGTCACCATTAAAGTCCGATTGTGTAGCGAATCTAAATTACAAAATGAGCAAAAAAAAACATACAGCGCAATATTATTTAACCCATACACTGTTGGTTTGTACAAATAGTGACTTCATTGTGCATAAAACCATGTATCATTGCACCGCCAGTCTTCATAGAAGATCACATCATATATGGAACTTCTTAATCTCAGATGAGAACAAAACCTTTCATTTGGGTAATGTTTTCGTTTCGTTTTCTAAGAAGTGCTGGAATACACAAAATGTAGGCTATAACCTTCTTGTTCATAATACGTTCTTAGCAGTATTTTACTTAGCGAATGTTTTGTCTTCTATTCTATTCTATTCTATTCCGAAAATAATTGAAAAATAAAGCTAAAACATTCGCTAGTTAAAATGGTGTTTGCATTAATGTATTATGAAAAAGGTGGTTAAGGCGATTTTCACACTGCCCCGCATCATGCTGCATATTGCGTGTCGACGCACCTACGCGCGTTCCTGCGGGAGTGCAGATCTGCATCATCGTGCGGGTTTTTTGCGCACTCACGCGCGTAGGTGCGTTTTGTAGATTCACGCACGGCGGCTCTCATTTCGCCATCTCATTTCATTATTCGCCGTTCTCTGGGGTGGTCGTGCAGTACTGAGCATCACGATAGTTTGATAAAAATGGTTAATAGTGTGGAACTCATTCAGGACGCTGCCATTATACTAACTGTTTGGTTTTTGTACGGTCAAATTAAAAGAAATCGTGTCTATAGAAGATACTGGGTACAACCTTATTTACAAACAAGGTCTTTAAATGGGTCATTTGTTCAAAATTATTGGGAACTTAGAAAATATGAAGAGAAATTCTTCAACTACACGCGTATGTCAACAACAATCACGCGCGGCACTGCGGAATTCGGTGTGCCATACCTTGCGTCTCGCCCCGCACCTACGCGCTGGGGTGCATGTTTCTCCGCGTGTATGCGCGTGATCCGCATGAATGCGCGTGGATGCATTTTCTGTGTGTTAGACTGTGCGTGTTTTCCATACAAACGGAGATACTTACAAGCAACGGAAGAACACGCATCCACGCGCTACGCTGCATCATGCGGGGCAGTGTGAGAATCGCCTAAGTTCAATAAATTCTTTGATATGCCAAGCAATTTTTAGACATTTATTGCTTAAATTGTATTTAAAATGGTCTTAAGCCTCATTTAATTCGCCTTCCTAAGAGAATTCTCCGATATCCTGCCAAACAATAAACATCTTTATTCATTAACAAAGATTGTTCTGTTTGCTATTGCTATTTGACAGTTTTCGCCAATCTGAAGAAGTATTATAGCAATTTTTACAATACGAATTTAGAAGTCGAAGGATTTATTTTTGTTATAAAAAATGGTTAATAGTGATGTGGGTCAAATTTGTTAACCTCTGAAAAAGAATCGGTTTTAAAATAGATTTTTTTTCTCGGTTCTTGCTTTAAAAAAATTATATGTATCATTTCCTTAAGAACCGGAAAAATCGGGTAATCAGGTTCTGGCTTAAGTTTGGAACCGAAAAAAAAACCGGTTCCTCAAATAGGACCGGTTCTCGACGCCCTAGTTTAGGCTCGGTAGTATAATGGCTGAAATTAGAATACGCGACCTCTCGATTGCAAATCCATAACCATAACTACTGACTATCGTTGCTTTTAATTGAATGTGATTCGCGTAACGCTTTCATTTTTGACATGACTCGATAATACCTAATCATATTTTATCGGATTTTCACGCTATGGTTATTAAAATGTCGATAAAACACAACGTTCATATGTTTTCCTTTCTGACTCTCGTATTCTGATTTGAAAATTGCTATGTTTGCTTATGAGAAAGAGGCTATAGAACTAGTAAATTTACTAAGAAAGTCTTCATAATGCCGAGTTTATAATTTCACAATCATAAAAAAATATTATACACTGATATTTCAGTTTTGTGTGTTCCAGCACTAGTCCCAGGCTTCTATCTAAATAAATACTTATTTTAATATCATAAACAATATTACAAAAAAACATAGCGTTTTAATAGAAAAGTACTTCAAATTCGCATTTAGTTTCGATAATAATGGAAATGTATGAATAAGTTGTTCCTATTTCAAGGGTTGGGGCATTTTCGGACATATATTGTATAAATATACTATTTACAACAAATATATTTGACTTATTTTAAGTTGCAACTGGTATTTTAGGCGAACTATAGTGTCCAACTATATATTCATATAAAGAAGTTAACTAGAAGGAATTACTAAATTGATTTTATTTTAAGGCTTGTTTATACAGATGTATTTGTACGAGTACGAAGACCCACTTTGTAAGATTGCCAAGTTTTAACTCAACAATGACGTACAAATTGTTCACCAGATGGAAGTAACATCTATAGTTGGTTGCTTAGAGCAGTGACCTCTTTCTATAGTCATTTTTGTGTTAAAGATGCTATTCAGCTATCCATACTATAATTATAAATTCTTTTCGAAAAACATCTACTTTTTTAACAATAATAATACACCTAAAATGCCCCATACCCTATCGAATTAATTTTACAATTAATTATAAATTCTAAATTGTCGTTACATAATACAATCACTGAACGCCGAGGCGATCTGTGGCGTTTCACAATGCCGTGGCATATCGACGGGGGAACACTATAGGAAATCACAAGAGAATGTAATGTAAACACAGTGAGAAATACCTATTTTTCTTTTCAACAGTATAAAGGGAAAAATATAAAATTGTAGCATTTTTCCACAGATTTAGAATGTTATTATGAAGCTATATTTATACCACTGTTATTATATATATTATACAGTAACTATTCCCCCGACGGTTTTGGATGGTTTTTGAAAGACTGACTATTTGAAGCTGCCGTACGAATAAATACTGTTTATGAATGAAACTGGCATAGCAAATAGAGATTCACACAAACTGGTCGGATATTGTTATAAAAGTATAGTAGATTTACACATAGGTATTAAGTTAAATTATACAACAAAGAAAACTAATACCATGGCTTCAATACAAGATACAGAATAATTGACTGCCTCTGTGGCGCGGTGGGAGTGTGTCCGACTGCTACGCAAGAGGTCGTGGGTTCGATTCCCACACGGGACACCTCTTTGTGTGATCCACAAATTGTTGTTCCGAGTCTGGGTGTACTTTGTGTCCGTGACTTGTATGTTTGTAAAGTTCCCCGCGACACAGGGCTTGTACCCTACTGCGGGAGTTGTCTTTTTTAAAAAAAAAAAAAAAAAAAATTAAAACTTCAAGTTTATGTGTCTAGAAAATTGCCATGTAATCGATTATAGGACCAATACAAACTTATTAAAGCCGTAATGTTAATTTAAATACAATGCATGTAAGTAACATTCCATTAGGTATCATTCTATTAGCTTACACTATTTATTATGAATGGTAGAACAAAATATCAAAGCAGTCAATCTTTCAAAGACCGCCAGACGAACTAATGATTTCTGTTCGCCACATTTTAAGTATAAACCGAATACATGAGGCCGAGCCACGTATTGGAAGAATCTCTTTGCAATCGGTCGCTTACCGGCGCGCGGGAGTGTGCGTGCGCGTCAACACAAGTACAAGCCAGCGATGTGTGTGTGTGTGAGTGAACGATCGTGTTCGCGCAAGCGTTGTCCCCGAACGGGCGAAAGTGTACGTATGCCCGCCGCACTACATGGTACCTGGAATAGTTTAAAAGTCACTTTGAAATTTGGTTACTGAAATCAAAGGCAACATAATAATAATAATATAATATCTTGGGACAACTCACACAACGCTATCTGATCCCAAACTAAGCAGAGTGTACTATGGAAATCAGTCAACTGATAAACATACTTATATATTTCTAAATACATACATATTATAGATAAATAACACCCAGACACAGAATAAACCATCGTGCTCATCACACAAAGTTTTATCCTGGGTGGGGATCGAACCCACGACCTCTTGCGTAGCAGTCGAATACACTTTTGGCTACCGTACTTTCCCCTTTTATAAAAATGTTTAAAATACGGTCTTCCCCTTCAACCAAATAACGAATCGACAACATTCGGTTATTGGCGTGCTTTTGACGAAGTATTCCACTTCGATCCACTGAACAGTTTCATTGATGGATTTGTTTCCTCTTTTTATTCCAATCTAATCTCTTGATAGATTTATTTCTAATTTTTGTTCCACTACAAACAGCAAACCCACCTCTTTTCTCAAACAAATTAAAAATTGGTAAACAAAATGATGTATGTGTGAAAGTATTAAATATCGGTAAAAACTAAAAACGAATAGTTATCGTCGAAAACTAATGAACATCGGTAAAAACAAATGAATGACGGTTATAGAAACAAGTGAATTCTACAAAATATTTGAATAAAGTATACCATACTGAACCATAAAAAGGAGTGGAAAATAATCCATCACAGAAGTGGATCGAAGTGGAATACCCTTTTGACTTGAGAGCAGTCATGGCGAACAGCGACATTTATGTCCTGTGACAACTTCGCCCTTTAATTCAATACCAAATGTTTCTCAATGGATGTTATTTCCTATATTGTCTTAGATTGTAAAATAAGTATAATAAATATAATCATTAGATTCAATCCGATTGATTGAAGTCATTTCATACAGGCAAAGTAAGAACATCATCATATTTAACAATATCAGCAAAGTGTAAGTTGTCATTGTCAAATTGAGTCGTATAGAATCAAAGGTGGCATTCTGACATTTTGTCAACTAGTGGTAAACTAAAAAAAACTGTTTTTATTGCTAATAGGAAGGCTTAGTTACTTATTTTACTGTATTTTTATTAAAATACATAATAGATGTGTTTACAAATGATTACACGATGATAAGTGGTGAACTGTTGTATTTTTTTACATTTAAATAATTATTTTGGCCGACTTTGATTATGAAAAACTAAAATGGCCGACTTTGAACCCAAGCTATAGTCAAATTTCCGTTTTTGATTCTAAGTGAGATAAAAATTGCCATCTTTGTTTCTAAATAATCATTCATGAGAATAGGGTTGTCAATTTAGGAAAAAATAAAAATAATCAGCACTGTTTTAAAAAGTTTATTTAAAAAGTACTTAATAAGAACTTAAAGTTAAACTCGCATTACATGAACCTTAGCCTAAAGCATTACATTTTTGTTTAGCAGTTGGGTAGAAATATAACAAACACTCATTTCATATTCATCGGTTTAGTAGTAAGTATAACCAAGAAAACAAGAAATAAACGTAATTTTGCATTTTTAATATTAGTTTATAGGATTATTTTTAGAATTTAAACAATATAAAATTAGGATTGTTACAACCCTATGCAGTAACTTACCTCTTTCTCTTCGCAATGTTTACTTTCCATTTTTCGGGATCTCTTTGACGTTTTCTAGTGAAGCCATTATTTACAATAACGGGATTAATGTCCATCTTCGTAATTTTAATGAAATTTCTTTAATTTATAACTTAAAACTTAAATAATCCGCAAAAACGTTTGAGTAAAAACGTTAGAAAAAGCAGTTTGACGCCATCTTGCAAAACCGCCAAATGAACGCCTGTGATTGGACGAGCGTAAAATTTTGCCGCGTTTGGTTCTCATTCAATCTAAGAATGCCACATTTGAAACCAAATCACATTTTCTAACTGAATTTATAACACAAATAGCCGCATTTGATTGTTATATGTCCTATTAATGTGTACAGTTTTACTTTTTTATTATGGCTACATCAATAGCTCAAATATGACGAAAATGACGTCCTGCGAATGCGTTTGGATTTCTATTCCTTTATCACATCAAAATAGTGTAAGAAACTATCTAAATATTTGTTGTATTTATATTCCGCGTGGCCCATTATTTAGCGATACTTTGTTAAATTTTTTCGAATTATGTGGTCAAATCGTAATTGATAATCCTAATGATACTTTTTTAGTAACTGGTGACTTTAATATTCCTGAGGCTCAATGGTCAACGTCCGATAATTCATTCTGTTTATTAGGCAATAGTAATTGCTCTTTAGTCAAATTATTACGTGAATTCATGTCTTTTTCTAGTCTAAATCAGTATAACTCAATAGTAAATAGTAATAATCGTATTCTTGACTTAATACTTTCCAATACTAATTGTGTAGTAATGGCTAGTGATAGTCCACTGACACCTGAGGACTGTCATCATAAGGCGCTTCAAATAGAACTCAATTTGTCTTATATACCTATTCTAAAACCGGCGCCTACTCTTACCTATTGTTTTCGTAATGCAAATTACAATGAAATTAACATACAGTTATCTATGGTTGACTGGTATGACTTTTTCTCGGAACTACCTGTTGAACAATGCTTAGAAAAATTTTATATTTTATTAAATGATTTGATCGATAAATTCGTGCCCCGACGCCCTCAGCGTATTTCAAATTGTAAACCTCCATGGCACACTCAGTCGCTTAGAAGATTAATGAATGAGAAACGTAAATTTCATAAGTTGTGGAAGACATATGGTAACCCTTTAGATTATGATAGTTTTAAATTTCTTAGAAAAAAGGTAGCTACATTAGAAAGGGAATGTTATAATAATTATATGAATTTTACTGAGTCTAGAATCAAAACTCACCCAAAATATTTGTGGACATACATAAAGTCAATTAAGTCGAATAGCGGTCTCCCACAGCTTATGTCCTATAATAGGGTATCAGCTACTGATGGTCATCACATTTGTAATTTGTTCAATGAATATTTTCACTCGGTTTTCGTTGAATCTAGTATCGCTTCCTTTGATTTACAGAATTTACCACCGACCATGGATACTGTCCTTGACATGAGCTGTATTTTCTTAAGCAATGATCTTGTTCATAATTACCTGAAATCGGTTGATACTAATAAGGGCGCAGGACCAGACGGTATTCCTCCATTGTTGATCAAACAGTGTGCAGCTACTTTAACAATACCTCTAAAATTACTTTTTGAGAAATCTCTTAAGGAGGGCTGCGTCCCTAGCATTTGGAAGCGCGCACTCGTAACCCCAATACCAAAGGGACAAGTTAGTCAAGATATTGTAAAATACCGTCCTATATCTAAGCTTTGCCAATTTGGTAAAATATTGGAAAAAATGGTCACCATTCAAATTTCTAACACTGTTAATCGTCATATTATACCTAACCAGCACGGTTTCTTTAAGGGTCGTAGTGTTGATACAAATCTTTTATCTTTTACTGAAATTGTTTTGGAAGCCATGAATAGTAATGCACAAGTAGATGCTGTTTACACAGATTTTGCCAAAGCTTTTGACAAAATTTGTCACAGTACGTTACTGTTAAAGCTCTGGCGGTTGGGAATACGTGGTGATCTACTCCGCTGGATAAAATCTTATGTAGAAAATCGATCTCAAGCTGTAGCTTCAGGAGGTTACATCTCACATTATAAATATATAAGTTCTGGGGTCCCACAGGGGTCCCATTTAGGGCCCCTGTTATTTATTTTGTACATTAACGATATTAGTAAAAATATGTTAAACTCTAATCAATTATTATACGCTGACGACACAAAAATCTTTCGAATAGTAAGAAACATAGATGATTGTGAATTATTGCAAAAGGATCTTTTGGTTTTTGAATCCTTTTGTAATTCCAATAGTTTAATTTTGAATTCTGAGAAATGTTCTGTTATAAGTTTTTCCAGAAAAACATCTTTAGTAAATTTTAACTATAGACTCTGTAATAAGGACTTAAAGCGAGTTACTGAAATTCGTGACTTGGGTGTTATATTGGACTCTAAACTTTCTTTTGTTCCACACATAGATGCAATGATAAATAAGTCGTATAGGCAACTGGGATTTATATTGCGTATCTGTAAACCATTTCGTAACTTATTAACTTATAAAATATTATATAACTGTTATGTAAGAAGCCACTTAGAGTTTGCAAGCTCAGTTTGGCATCCTTTCTTTAAAAAACATATTGATAAGATAGAGGGAGTTCAGAAAAAGTTTGTAAGGGCTCTCTGCTACCGTACTGGTCATTGGTATTCGGATTATGAGACTTCCTCTGTAGAACATAACATTACTCAATTGTGTCACCGTCGCGAATTGGCTGATGTTGCATGCCTTTATAAAATAATTAATAACAAAATAGATGCCCCTGCATTGCTTCAGGAAATATTATTTAGAGTGCCACATCGACGTGAACGAGCTTGCCGTAAAAAGCATTTATTTGTTATCCGTAATTGTAGAACTTGTTACGCTAATAATAGTTTTATCAGAAGATCTTGCAGACTGTATAATGATAAACTCATAGATGTTGACATTTTTAGTGAAAGTTTAAATTGTTTTAAGAAAAAATCGTTGCAATTACTTGCATCGTCTTAACTGTAGTGTGTATGTTTGTAATAATTAAGTATAATGTATTATTATTATAAGTTATTATTATAGATAATATAGATGCTGTTAACAATTAATAGATATACATATGGATATAAGTAGGTATGTATAAATATTGTATTGGTATGTATAATATGTGTGTATGTATGTATACGGAAGTATAATATATAAGTATATGTATATGTGTATGTATGTGTGTATGCACCTGTATGTAATGTTATCTAGTTTTATATAATTTTGAGAAAACTCATTATGTTTCCATTTAAGTGCCTTATACATGAAACTGTAGGTCTAAAACTATATTTAATTTTAGTATTAAGCTCTTTTTGTATTATGACTGTTTGTTTCTTCTAAATAAATAAATAAAAATAAATAAATAAAATGACAGATTGCCACCTTTGATTCTATACGACTCAATTTCAAAATGAGAACGAAAACGAGTAGCAACATCATCTCACCTACAGACAGCGTGGTTATTGGCGGCTAGCACTCCGAAGATGAATTGAGGTCTATCGGCGGCGGAGGTCCGGCGGGTCTCGCCTTGGCCCTCGTGAGCCTGTCGAGCTCGGCGGCCGCGTCGGAGCGTGCCGCGGCGGCGGCCGGCGACGCCTCCGGGCGGCCCGCGGGCGAGCCCGTCTTCTTGTATAGGAGCGAGTTGAAGAAGTTGGCTAGGACGCCCTCGTTGCCGGGCGTGCCTGGACCCATGCTTATCTTTGTGCCGTCCAGCTGTAGAAGAAGTTTTATATGTATTTTATTAATTAAGTTATGCCTAAACATTCCTGTATGGTAATAAAGCTCTCTTTGAAAAAAGCCTCTCCTATAAAGCTTCTTATCTGTCAATCAGCGTTTCTTCACAATTATTGACGATACGGTAATAGTCATTACCATTAGCGGATAGATAGTGATCGCTTTAATTGTAGTTACCTACATTTAAAGCTACTAAACTAATCAATGTTCTCCATTAGTTAATTGTTTTTTTTTCTACCTTGGGACGTAGTTGTGGCCTAATAATAATAGTAGTTTCCTAAGGCACCTGTCCCATCAACAGCGAGAAAGCGAGTAGCGATTTCATCGCTCAAGAAACGTACATACCTATGTAGATCCTGTGTAAAACAGATACAGATATTTTAAAGAATTTTATAAACTACTACAATATACATCTGTTGTACGTTTCTTGCGCGATAAATCGCTGCTCGCTTCTCGCTCATCATCGTTGGTGGGACAGATGCCTAACCGATACCGGTTACGGTGTCCAATCTCACCAGAGACTAACCAATCAGGAGATATTATAGTGCACAAGTGAGTGCGCAAACACAAGTGCACTCTCTATTCCCTCACTCTCCTAACCCGATGGGACGGCAATCCGACACGATTGGAGCGCTCTCCGAGGCTTTGGGTTTAATATTTTTCAAAACTGTCACCTATCTATGGACGGACAGTGGTAACGTTGTTTAACCTCGCAGATATCTTGATCTGTGCGGTCGCCGTTGAGGAATAGGGACTATTGCCCTGTAGTACCAGCTTAAGAATAGTACCACTTCACCTCTTCCTGTGGATGTCGTGAAGACGACTAAGGGATGTCACACCGAAGTACGGGCAGCAGCATCCTCTAGTACTTTAAAACCTTACTCGTTCGATAAGCCAAATCTCACTAGAGGGAGGGAGAGGATCCAAAATTTGCCAAAATCTCTAATTTATCACGATACAAACTATCGTACGCCCTTACCCGGGATGGTTGGTGATTTAAGCATGCAAAGGTAAGAGACTGACAGACAGTTACTTCCACATTTATACCATATTATAAATCTGAAGAGTTTGCTTGTTTGTTTGAACGCGGTAACCTCAGGAACTACTGGTCCGAATTGAAAAATTCTTTCACTGTTAGATAGCCTATTTATTGAGGAAGGCTATATAACATCATGCTTCGACAAATAGGAGCGGATCAGCAATGAGAAATGTTGCAAAAACGGGGAAAATTGACGTAGACGAAGTTGCGCGGGACAGCTAGTTTATAATATTAGAATGGGTGGTACGTTTGAGTACCTGTGCAGTGGCTCGCTGCGTGGCGCGCAGCGGCGAGTCGGCGCGCGGCGCGGGCGCGCCCGCCTGCAGCGCGGCCAGCTGCCGCTGCAGGAACGCCTGCTCGTCCTCCGCCTGCACTTCGGCCTCGCGGTTAGCGCCGCTCTGCGGACGAACATAACAACCATGTAACTCGGGGCTCACCAGACTTATTTTTACTATGAGACCCTTTGGGAGTTTAGTCTTTTTTGCGCGACGCCCCCAACAAGTGACCAAAAATAACCCAAAATAACATATTAGAAACTACGAGCAAAAAAAATAAAATATGGTTATCTGTCGGTTTACGGACGATAATTTTACGTGATAACGTCATAAGGAAACATTGATGACATTGTAATAAACAACCATGCCTGTGACAGCTTTAATGCTAATTGTATCGCATGTCGCTGTAATCGCCAATGGTTAATAGACTGATACCTTCAGCCTATCAGCCATCAATTTATAAGATGTTATTACGTCAATAAAAGATATATTGGCTAGCTACTAATGAGAAGAATGTGCTTGCTTTTCTAAATGGGGCTCGTGTTTGGATGGTCAAAATGCGGGCGGCGCTTACAAAACTCGGTCACGTTGGCACATACAGCCAATCTACGTGGATCGCTTCGCAACGCCCATGGAGCATTTCCTGACGCCCCAGGGCAGCGCGACGCACACTTTGGAAAACCCTGATGTAACTGATACCTTGGCTCTGGCTGCACGCACCGACTTGCATGCGCTAACAGTTTGTGCAAAAATTGTCACATAAATTGTGTGGTGTCTACACGATAGCGTCTACACGACGTCTATTTCCACAAGCCGGATGGTACAAACGTTTGCGCATTCATATTGTACCGTCTTCACATACTATGCAAATAAATTTTGTACAAACTAGCGTTTTGTCCAAGCCATTTGTGCGCTATACCGTTTTGCTATCTTACGGCACATGTTTGCTTGTACAAACAACAATTTGCACCAATAAGATTGAGCAAGTATTGTATATATTTGTGATTGTACGGATTTGTATTATTGTAGGTATTTGTGATATTTGAGTTTTGGCGATACAGATACCACAATTCAAAAATTCCATAAACAATTCAAATCAAATCTTCGCGTCTTGCTTAATTTAGTTGTCCCTTGCTATTAATATGTACCTTGTTCCCTAATAATAAAAAAGTTCACTTACTTTCCGTATAACAGGCTGTACAATAACATCCCTGTAATAGTCATCCGGCTTACACGACTGCATATTCTCATACAATATACTAATTTTCTTCATGCTATCCCAACCAGCGGGTCTGAAACAAATTTAAAAATTATGAGATGATAAGTTCTGGTTGTTTTAACTGCTGTCAAATAAATTTCTGCACAGATAAAAATATACCATATATTAAACCAAAATGTTAAAATTAAATATTTTTTTGACTGAATATTGTGACGGGGAAATGAAATAAGCAAAATTTCAAAATTCTTTATACACTTAGGATGCAAAACCACACTTGTGATACGTCGGGATTCTACATGTACATGTAATCACAAGATCGCAAACAATAGCTAAAGCCGGAGAAAAGAACCAGGCAATAAAAACTCGCGACCACTCTTTTCAAATTACCAATTTTACAATGTTTGTATGTTTATAAACTTGATATGGGGGTAAGGTGCTGCGACTAATATACTATACACCATGTTAAAGGACTGATGCAAATTAAATTATTAAAAAGTTAAAAAATTAGATAAACTAAAATCGGCCTTAGTGGGTACAACATAGTACCTCTCATACTACCTCCTCTCCTCTCTACTTACAACAAAGGTAAAAACTATATGTACTTAAATATTGGCCAAAGTACTTTCAACGAATGATTAAATACTTATAAAATATTAATTTTGATATCAAAAGGAAGAAAAGAATGGTCTGTTAGAATAAATTGCTATTAAATTTAGAAATAAATACTTATAAACAAGAGCAAACGACTCACATCAGTACCGCGTCTTTCTCCACAATCAACGCGGGCGTCCTGAACGGCAGTCCATATATCCTGTGAGTGAGGTACTTGTAAAGAAGATCACAATTCTTGTCTTCTTTAGCGCTGGTGTAGAAAAGTGCCGCGCCATATTGAAGGCAGAATCGTCTGATCCATTGTTGCATAAAATCAAAGTGTTCATCGCGGTAGTCGTGTTCTTTTTCCAGGGTGCTCATGTAGTCAGTCTGGGGAAGAGTTACGGAAAGTGTAATTGATGGGAACATAACCACTTAGGTTGCCACGTAGGTACGAGCTTATAAATTCTCGAATAGAATGTCCTCCCTAATCCTCTTCCCCCGAGTAGGTTTTATTCTTGGAATCAGAAGTCATCCCCTTTACTAGGACTAACCCCACGCAAAAAATAATCATGGTTGTTGGCGCCGGTCGTCTCGCACCAATCAATTCGATCGGTGGAAAAGTCTATCTGAAATCTCTAGTTTGAAAGATGTTTAAAGAGAGGATCTTATAAGTATAAGGAAAATAATAAAAATGTTAAACGAATTTTCCCTCACCTTTGTTGCGACAACTACAATATCAAGTCCTAGATTAGTAGTAAGTACGGCCTCTGGCAGGGGACAGTCGTCATCATCTCCATTCTCCAGGTCATCTGAGAGATTCCTTGAAGACCTCTTCATTGGAGACGACGCTGTTGGCTCCAGCTCGTCTCCGGGCTCCGTATACCTCTGCCATTTCTGTACTTGTTGCTTTTTACTTTGTAACCTATGTTCTGCAAAAAACAAAATAGACAACTCTCAAGATAGATGGCGATGTTGAGATGGATATGGATGGTCTTACTTTATGGAACAGTGATTTCAATAATCCTTATGAAAAGTTAATTCCATAATCAGCTAAAGATAATAATAAAATCATTTTAATGAGATCGCAATCAAGATACCATTATCATAAAAAACGGAGAGAATTATTCATAAAAACACATTCGCTTATTAACTAAACTGTTTGAGACGAACGGTATTTCGTGCAATTAAAATTACAATGTTTCTTAAGATGTGAGTACGCATTGCCGTGTAGATTCGTCTGGAGCAACAAACTGCCGGAAATAAATTGTCATTATCGTCCGTTCCACTGGAAAGTGGAGAATGATTAAAATGCGTCTGACTTGCAATGAAATACTGTTTTATTATAGATAGGTATTAAAATACATATGATAATAACGCAAATAACGTGTCACAATACTGAGTCTTAAGTTTATATTGTGTATGTACTCAATATGTACTGCTTTAATTGTTTTAATGGTGTTAAGTACCATTGTTCTATCTACCTATTAATTATATGCAGTATATAAAATCTAAGGGCCCATTCACACGCTACTTTTCACGCGCCACTGCATCGTAGGGTCTTTTGAATTACTTGTTAACAGGAATTACAGGTGTTTTGCCGTCCAATTACTACGAACGAGTGTTAGTTGCGTGAGCAGTAAGTGACAAGTGTACTAATATATAAAATGTGAAAGTTTGTAATTCAATAATACACGAGCCGTTGAACGAAATTGGATGAGATTTCTCACGCGGGAACCAACATTCAAGAGGAGAGAGGAAAGGAGTCGCGGGTCAAGGTTAATGGATCATAAATGGATAAATGGGATACTTTTCTAACATTAGGTTTCTTTACTTAGCGTAAGGCACCTGTCCCACCACGGCGATGAGCGAGAAGCGATTTTATCTATACTTATATCATAAAACTGAAGAGCTTGTTTGAACGCGGTAATCTCAGGAACTCCTGATCCGAATTGAAAAATTCTTTCACTGTTGGATAGCCCATTTATCGAGAAAGGGGCGGAGCAGCAATGAGAAATGTTGCAAAAACGGGGAAAATTTACGCAGACGAAATTGCGCGGGACAGCTAGTCGCTCATAAAAACGTACAATAGATGTATATTGTAGGTCCCGTCCATGTAAACAAAGGAGATGCAGTATAGAGTGAGTATTCGCCGGCAGTGTGAACGGTCAGCGATCAACTATTAATATCTGTTTTGTTTACACGGCATCTACATAAGGATGTACAATCGGCCTACTCGGCGGTCGTACACCCCTAAGGCTATAATGGCTTGCGAGAAACGTCCGCTTTCTACGTAAGCGCACTCACACAGGAACACCTGCGCCTTATCGGATGCAAGGGGGCGGGGTCCTTGTTTTTTTTAGTCCGTTGCGTTGTTGTTGGGCATATTTCGAACCGATTAGAAGATTGTAAATACTATTATAGCATTGTGACTTTTGTTGTAAGCGCGCTTTTTGCAGTTGCGCGAAATAGCAATGAATAATTTTATTGTAATACATACAAATCTACATTAATAATTATTCGTTTGTGTTGTTGAAATAGTAAATAAGTAATTTAAAGCTTGGAGAGGAATATAGTATATTTTGCCTCAATACCATTATACATTTTAAATTGTGGACGGAGGTGCGGGAAACCGTTAGATTTTAATATTTTTTATATTACTTTTTGATCTGTAATCTATCTTTTCTATAAATAGAGTTAGTAGAGGAGTTTAAAACTAGTGCCTGTCATTTATGACCTATTTTCGTTGTTTTATATTGTGCGTATGTTTTAGTATGATTCTGTTAAGTAGGTTCATCGAAAATATTTAATTTAATTTTTGTAAAATTATTTTGCACTTTTGAAACATATCCATACTAATATTATACGTGTGAAAGTAACTCTGTCTGTTACGCTTTCACGCTCAAACAGCTAAATCGATTTGGATGAAATTTGGTATGGAGATAGTTTGAGACCGGTGAAAGGACATAGGATAGTTTTTATCGCGAAAACCTTTATACACGCGGGCGGAGCCGCGGGCTAAAGCTAGTAATATATGTTTCAAAAATGCGAAATGATCGTTTTGTAACAAAATATATGTTACAAAACGATCATTAATATTTTTCAAATATTTAAGTCTTTATTTTGGCTTGCACTCCGTAGGTATTTAAGAGGTAGTTCAACTCATCAGCAACTATGAGTTCAATGATTAATCTACACTTAAATATATTAATATAATATAGTATATAGTTTGTTTGTTTGAACGCGATAATCTCAGGAAGTACTGGGTCAAATTAAAAAAATCTATTACTGTTGGTTAGCCTATTTATCGAGGAAGGCTATAACATCACGCTACAACCAATAAGAGCAGAGCAGCAATGAAAAATGTTGCAAAAACGAGGATAATTGAAGCAGACGAAGTTTACGGGTCTTCGTCTGCTTAAGTCAGCTAGTATGCTATATATAGTTGTTCCCAGTGATTCCGCTTGCGTATATCTTGATTCGAGTGATAAGAATCCTACGTCCTTCACCTATGCTTTAAAATTTAATCTATACTGTGTTTTATCTAAATTTAATCTATACTAATATTATAAAGTAGTTCGGAAGAGTTTGTTTGTTTGTTTAAACGCGCTAATCTCAGGAACTACTGGTCCGATTTGAAAAAATATTTTTTTGTTAGATAGCCTATTTATTGAGGAAGGCTATAAGCTATATAAAATTGCGCTACGACTAATAGGAGCGGAGTAGCGACGTGAAATGTTGCAAAAACGGGGAAAATTTACGCATACGAAGTTGCGCGGGACAGCTAGTTTTAAATAATCATTGATTGATTTAACGAAATAAAAATATTTGAAATTTAAATCGTGCTAGTAGCTTCAGGGTAAACCTCTACATACAACTTTAACTCTTTAAAATTAATATATAAGTATGGTTTTAATTCAGCAAGTTATATTTCATTTTTAACCACAGATTATTTTAATAGAAATAAATGTATTACCTGGAATGAGGGCAAGAAATAAAGAAAAGAGTCAATTGTTTTATTATTTTTATGGATCAGCCAAACAATTTTATAAAGTATTATGCTTTAAAATTGTGGATGAAGTTTGCAAACTAAAACAATAGGCCAAAATCATATTAGTTAACAATAACGATATATTTTTAATATTATTAAATTATTATTTTATCATGCTCTATAGTCATCAAAGTGCTTAATTACCAATTACTTCATCAACAAATATTATATTAAAATTAGTTAATGAAAATAGTCAGTTTCATTAAATTAAGTAACAATGTATAAATTATAAATTATCTCAGATGCTAGCTTATATTTATTACAGTAAAATAACCAATAAGTGTAATTTAGATTACAATTTAAAATAATTACAAACATTTAATTTCAATACAATCCATTGGCTCTACCGTCAATATATGTATATATTAACTGTGCTAACAATAATTTGTCCTCACATTCAGACGATTCCGGCTTTACATTTCTGGGCTTGTATCTAGTATTATTTACAAGCCATAAGTTCTGACGAATGTGTGCACTTGATTTAAAAAAAATTGTCTGATGATTTAGCGTGTAATAAATCAAATCCTCCGTACTCGCGAGCGAAACGCACTCTTGCTTCTTGTAGTTCTTGTCCTAATTTTTGTAGCGGAATAATCCACACATTTCTTATAGCCTGCATGCCGCAGTCAAATAGTCTAGCGAACGTCGACGTCTTGATAAATGGCTGCACTTCGCATGTGCTGACCATTTGAGTTACGTGATCTGACGTTAAGACAGTCCTCCTCAGCATCCCACTATAGCCAACGGCACGCTGTAGCTCTCTGAAAAAAAATACGAAGTTAAAATAAATGTATAAAAGATCTTCGATACCCACTCATTAAAAGTTTGAATGAATAGAACAGTAAGACAAGCACATTTCTAAAAAAGGTGTTATTTTATTATACCTAATATTATTTCTTTACAAAACAACAGACAATGAACGAGTTGTGACTGATAAAATTAGATAATAGTTCTTAAATAGTTGTAATATGATTGAAAATAGAATAAGCGTTAATATGAGAAGCTACCGACTGCGAAAACAAATTCGCATGCAAACTATTTTCAATTCTATTTAATTGATTTTAAAGATGATAATTGCCATAATCGTTTCCAGTTTTAAGACATTTATTGTGCGTAGGTATCATGAACCTATTTTTTCGGCAAACATATTTATGGCACCTGGAATTACCGAACCGTGGGAAAGCAAAAACTTATTGTATGCAAACTATTTTCAGTTCTTGTGTAACGATTTAAAGACGATAATTGATTAAAGGATTCTCAGTTTTACAACCTTTACTATGGGGATCATTTAACTATTGTTTAACAACACAATATACGCTTTATGATTTCTAAAATTTACTAAAGCGTGTGAAAGAAAACAATTTATTTTGTCAAAAGTAGTTTAAATGAATTAGGATTTTCAAAACTTAAAAACATTTTACATAATTTATTTTGTTTAAACATAAATATTTTAAAAAGAGTTAGTTAGTGCATAACATCTTTAATGTGAGAAAAATAAAAATGAAACACCATGATTTAATAAGAATGGATTTAAATATGAATCATAGAAAAAAAAAATAAGTGTATAAAAGCACGAAATTCCTACTCTTCACATTTCAGTAGAGACAGCCTTTTATATGTTGCCACTCGTTATACAAAATAGTTTTTGTTCCGATTAGTACTACGTTTCGTTATTATATTTCAGATTAATTGAACGAGTGAAAGTCTAGTTCCAAGAAGTTCACCTTTAAAAAATATACGAATTACCAAGTGACTCAGAACAGCATGTTTAAAGTAAACTAAATGTAAATATTATTGGACATCAAAAAATGAAAATTAACTTTCATTTTACATTGATTTATGAAAAAGACATTAACGGCATATGAATTATATAAAAATAATAAATCATTTATAATATTATTTATTTGTTAAAAATCATAAGTAGTCCTATACCTATGTATGATAATATGTATATATATATATATATTAATTATTTATATTTTTATTTATAAAATTACTTATTTTCTTATAATTTCGGACTTACTTAACCAAAACCATTTAGTAGTTATTGTTTTTTTTAATTATATACGAAATAAATACATTTCACTACACTACATAGTAAAATTAAAATAATAAGTTTATAAAAAACATTAGGAATAAATAACTGCGAATGATGAAACAACAAATCCTAATGTCTGCCATCATCATTGAGAATATTATAACAACGAAACAAACCTTAGCTATGAAATTAACCATAGTCTTCAGAAATATTGATTATATTATAATTTGGTCTCCCCCAATTACTTTTCAACCAATAGCCAATTCTATTGTTAAACATAATTAATAATTATTGTAATAAAATATAATTTGAATTTGACTTACCGTAACATTTAACTCCCGCGATATTTAGTAAAGGTTTGTCCTGTATCCTTGGCCATGAAGATCCAAAATTTGATTCCCGGTTTAAATTTCGGTTAATTGTGAAGACTCGCAGAGGTCAGCAAGAAAGCACCCAACAGTCCAATAAAACACAGCCACCATAGGTAAACAGATGAAGAAGAAACGGTCCACTAATTCACACCACAAGTCAACCAGAGTTCAATCAGTAGTTTTGGGGTTAACAAAATGACAAGATATCGGAATACGTAAACAGAACAAGTCGTGATCAAAATACATACAGTAAACACGCGCGCGTCATCATACAAGGAAGTGCAAATTGCAACTAAGTTAACAAAAATGTTTTATATTCCCGTTCCCACACCTTAGCCCCGTCCTAATTGGTTGGAAGTAAAATGTGGGAGTGGTTTTTGCGTTTGTGTGTGTGACCGAACCGTTGTGAACCGTTCATAGTAAAATATTTACAGGTGGTCGAGCATCAAGTGGGCCGATTGTACGTTTCTTAAGCGATAATCGTCACTCGCTTTCTCGTCGGTGGTGGGACGTGATATGCCACCCACACACCCCTTTCTACCCTTTCTTGCAAATAAGGCGATAAATAAAACAGTACTACACCGCACTAAAGCTTTTACGATTACCTTAGCGGATGAATTTTTTACTCGTTCGACCTTGATTTTGTTGGTCATAGGTCAAGAAACACATCATACATACCTATAAGAACTCAGTCCACAAGTTCGAGGTTGTCATGATAATTTTTCATAGATGGTAATCACAAAATACTGAGAGTACAGAATCTAAGCTGTACATACCTCGTTCGAGACACACCAACATAGACAGTTCTAGGACACGGAATTATAACAACTAAAGACCACACCTAAGGCTTTTAAGGGCTTAAGATTCAGTGTCAGTGTATTCTGCGCGTTGTATTAAGTTCACCTTCTGTACCCTCGGTATTTTGTGTTGTAATGTACCTATGTTGCCCTAACAGACCAAGAAGTCAGTCAGTGTGGTGGTGCAAATTCACCCAATTGGGAGCCATAGCAGTTTGTACCACGTCAACACGCCATTTGGCGCCCCGGCTTGCCCCAAAATCCGGCCCTGCAGTCAGCACAGGCTATGTATATGTATTTATAGTGTATAAGTATAGATCATAAAATATTCATCGATATGATTAGAAGGAATAATGATCTAATGATTAAGACTAACACGAGGAAACTAATCAATGACAGTGACATTATACGTATGCATAATATATAAACAGGTGTATTGTATAATATTGGTGATTTGAATTATAACTACAAGTGGTTTATGCCACAGATCTATTCGATAATTTAGAATATAGTCAAAAACTAGGTACATCTAAATTCGATGGACAAGGAATCGAGTAGATGTCATAACTGTATTAACTGTTGTCGGTGAGGATTAACGAAAATGGAATACAAATTAAAGGGCTAAGATTTCACTAAAGCTTCAATCATATTAAAATGTCAGTTTTCATAGTAGGTATATAGCTTTGTTATTCAATTATAAACGTCAGTTTTGTTTGTATGTTGCTATTTCCCACAACAATAGCTTATCGTACTAATTTGAAACTCTTGTACCTACGTAGAGTATTCAGATTACATAAATAAAAAACGTATTATTAAAGGACTTTCTATAAATTCTACGATAAAATAAATTTGTTATTTCTTTATTGTAAACTAGCCTCGCAATCCGAGCCTTAAATGTATGTAGGTTTTTATGTATTTTCCCACGAAGCTTTAGAAGGTTTCCTAGCAACAAGCAAAGTCCTATTGAAATTCTTTAATCTGTTGCGAAAACAAATACACATACAGTTGGCAAAAGATATCACATACACTCTATTTAGTATTATATTATTTAGCAATGCTATTGCTTAACCATTTCATTAAACAGATAATTTATTTTAATAAAATCCTCACATATTGGCTGTACCTTAGCTGCCTTGACCTACATTGCATCATTGATACATCACAAACTAATAAAACTATGGTTTACTAGGTACTGGAAAACCACCCACGCGATAGTTAAGCAGTCAGTATGACTAATCAAGATTAAAATGTTGCAGGATAGTTAGTATAAAATGTGAAAGCCTTTCAACCTATTTAACTTCTTTTGAGTAAAAAAAAAAACCGGGCAAGAGCTAGTCGGACCATGCTCAGTATTGGAGCCGTTGTCGTATAAAAAAATCCGATTTGAAATAATTGCACCAGCAGAGGCGCGTATGTTTATGGTACTTCACCCTTTTGTTGAGAAACGCAGTTTTTCGGCAATAACTCAATGACGGTATATCCGATCATATCCGAAATAATTTTAGTTTAAAGAATTTTAGTTTTTAAAGTAAAAATATAAGTTAGAAACCCCTATGTTTTTAAAAGACCTGTTGAATGACGTGCCACACGTTGTTTGCTCAAAAAAAAATTTTTTTCAGCTTCCGTTATATGTATGGAACCCCTTAAAAATATTTATTTTTATTAATTAGCTATCAATTTAAGTAGCGGCTACTACAAGATACCTTTTCACCAAATTTAATCAATAATCATTGTGTAGTCTTTGAGTAAAATGCCTGTGACTTACGGACGGACATAACGACACTATAAGGGTTCCGCTTATGCGGTAGCTAAAATGGCAAAACGTATCCCTTTTAAGAAATTACAAAATAAAATTTGTGGCATTCGTGATTCAGTAGCGAAGTGTACAACTACTCTGGTTTACTACTATCTAAGTCTACAACTAGCATGGATAGGTATGGCTTATTGGACCGTGATATTTTTATACTAAAAACGTGGTAAAAATTATACATAGTAATATTATTATTTTCTATCCGAACGAACAATGTAACATGATAATATAGTACGTGGGTTTATAATTTTGTTTTAAAATATATACGGGCTTTCCATCTCAAACTATTTCCAATTTTGATTCTCAAAGGTTTTCTGAGAAGTGCGGACCAATTAGTCAAGCCTTTGTAGGTACACGTTTAGAAATTTAAGCACCTACTAATTTAAGTCCTTTGCTTGTTTTTTTTTTGTGACCAGTAAAGAAATTAGTCGTTGCTGTCTAAATAATATTCCACGAACATGAACTCGTTAACCAAAAATGAGAAGCCATAATCAACTTATTATCAGGTGGTGATCACACATTGACGAAAATAACTTATTCAAATAAAAAGCTTCACCAAACAACCTGGACCTGATAAACCACTTGTGTATTATTTTGTATTCACCGTGAGTTTTACAAGACAACTGTGTGACGTAACGAATGACTCACGATCAAGAATAGACCAGCGGGGATACCATTATGTTTTATAAGATTCTCATCGACACGAACTTGAACTTATTACGACTTTAGGATCTTATCAATAAATTAATTGACCGTTATAATTACGATGTATTTTATAAGAGACCTATAGTGGAAACTACTGCAATAATTTGGTGAATTATTGCGTCAGTGTAAATTCTCTTCGAATGAATAAAAGCACTTTATGTTTACCTACATATAATTTAACAAACAGGTTTTATAACGTTTTTTTTTTTCATTTGGTTGAATTTTAAGCTTCCATTTCTCGAGGTATCGTAGAAAGATACTGGCTACGCATTATATGCGGTGCGATCGATCCGGTGCCGAGGATAAACCTTGGAAGGGGACAGCTGTTTACACACCGGGATCCTACATTAAGTTTTTAGGCACATTCTTAGGCTTGTATTCTCGAGGTAGTTGGCAGGTTTTCGAATAAGACCGAACCGGAATCTCGTATGAAGTATGGTGTCGAAATTTTGTGCCTGGTGCACAAATGCGTTAGCTCAGATATCTACTTCAAAAATGTAGTAATATTGGATTTTTACAATATTGCACATAAATATTAAAATATCGCATAAAAGAAATATGAAAAAATATATTTATATAGTTTTGTTAAATGTTATATAGATTTAGCTTGTCAATGAATGATATAACATAGAAAAACATGAATCACTGTGGTGAGATCACGAATTTACCTAGGTTAAGAATTGAAAGTTGATTGTTTTAGTGACTTGAATACGTAGCATTACTATAAAATATATTGGGTTAAATATAGCTAATCTTCGGCATCCCTGACTGTTGAAATTCTACGAGTCTTCAGTCTGCTTTGTACAGATAGTGTTGACATGAAGCTTAATAAGTTTTAAGGTTCGATCAAAAGCACTAAGGTTTTTAGAACAGTTGAGCCGTGCTTCCTGAGATCTCGTTTCCCATTACTGACGTAAGAAAAAACTAATAACGACGCACGCATCTAGTGCATCCACCTTGAACATTTAATAAGGATGCAACTCCATGAGTCACCTTACATAATGAATGACAGTAAATTATTGCGAGATAACTTTACGGCTTGTGTCTACAATGTTTACATGTAACTTCCCTTATGGGAATAGAGTTGTATGGAGATGCTTTTTCATATTTTTTGAGAGATAACCCCGGGCTAGGATAGGGTACGTACTTGGTCTGTGTCGTTAGGCACTTACATGTCACACCAGTATGTCCCATCATGTGAGAACCGAATCGATTCCTTCTTTTACACACGCACTCTCTCTACGCCTCCAATTTCGCTTTTGCGCATTCAAAGTCACAATTTTTATGGGTCCGTAGCCAAAATGGCAAAACGTAACCTTTATTATTGATAACAAATGATAAAATAAAATTTGTGCCATTCCTGATTCAGTAGCGACGTCTACAAATAATGATATCAAAGTACAGTCAAACTTGGATAAGTGAGAGCTCAAGGGATCGTGATATTTTTTTTACTTATAGAGGTTTCTCACTAACTCGAGTTTCTAGATACAAAAGTACAGTAGATATCTGTCTTACTTATATAGGTCTTTAAAAATACAGTACGTACCTATTATTTTAATGGTATGATTACCAACAGACTGTAGTAAGCTTGACCATTAAGTCGGTATGCACATTTGGCTATTTGAATAGAATGAAAATCCTCGAAATTTATGAATGAATCATAAAAGACAAATCTTAAACACGTATAACTGTCGCTCATAGAGGTAAAGGCAAGTAGCAATCTCAGTTATAGAGGTTTAAGAGCGAAAAAAGGCTGTCACCTATAAAGGTGTTTACGTTTCTCACCTATAGAGATTTTAGGGGTCTAAAATGACGGGACCTGCCAAAAAAAACTAATAGGGTTTTCTCGATAACCCATGTTTGACAGTAATATTGTCGACAGACACCATGCCATTCTAGGAATAAAAAAACGTACAATAGGTTGGGAAGGTACCGTATTTATAGAAGAACAAACCGCATAGGTACCGTATGTGCTCTAAAAATCTCACGACAAGTGTTATCGCACCTGACACGCAGTATACGGTTGACTGGCGCCGAGGATTCTGCTCTGTACGATAATTACTATAGATATTTATTTAATCACTAGTCACTAGAATCATTAGTACCTATATTTTTACTAGCTTTCGTCCGCCCGCGTGGGTCTTATTTCTCCACACAGGCTTTGGATCCCGTTTCACCACTTTAGGGCGTGAATTTTGGAAAATCCTTTCTTAGTATACCTACGTCGTAATAACTATCTGCGTGCCAAATTTCGGCGCAATCCGTTCAGTGGTTTGAGCTGCGTGTTGATAGATCAGTAAGTCAGTAACAGTTGCCATATAAGATAATTTATCTATTGATATTTGGGCAACAGACTACAGCATCTCTGAATAAAAGATGTTCAAGTGTTGTACAACAACCCTGACGCGACTATCGACTTTTGTCGCAGTCGCAGTGTACAGGACTGGTGACTCATTTGTTTCGCTGAAACGTGAATCTCTTAACTGAATTTCAGTATTTCGTAGCGCACTCATTAGAAAACGCGACTTCTAAAGGGTCTTTCAAATAGAGCGGGTCGATATTAATAATCTGTGGCGGCCATTTTGATTTGGCGGCATCTGTCAAATCTGTTTTTTCTTATTCAGTCACTGATGCCAAATCACCATGGCAAGTTACACGGTTGAGCAGCATGTGCAAATGATAAAACTTTATTATCAAAATGAGTGTTCGTTAGTGAAAACGTTGCGCGCATTGCGCCCATTTTACGGCAGACGCGGTGGCCCTTCAAAGTCTACTCTCCAACGATTGGTGACTAAATTCGAGACGACCGGTTCGGTAAACAACCAACCAACACCTTTACGTCAAAGGAACGCCAGATCGGCCGAGAACATCGCCGCTGTACGTGAGAGTGTTCAGGAGACTCCGAAGCAGTCGATTTCTCGCCGTGCACAAGAACTCGGCCTTTCGCAGACTTCAACTTGGAGAATTTTGCGTCGGGACTTGGGTCTGCATCCATTCAAGATCCAACTGACCCAGGAGCTCAAAGTTAATGACCATAGACAACGCCGTGTGTTCGCTGAATGGGCGTCGGAACGCTTAGAAGAGGACCCCGATTTTGGCCAAAAAATAATCTTTAGCGACGAGGCACATTTTTGGATGAATGGTTTTGTTAATAAGCAAAATTGCCGTATATGGGATGACCACAACCCACATGAGGTTCACCAGATAGCAATGCATCCACAAAAAGTAACTGTTTGGTGCGGATTTTGGTCTGGCGGCGTCATTGGTCCGTACTTCTTCGAAAACGAAGTTGGCGAGGCCAGCACCGTCAACGGTGAGCGCTACAGATCAATGATAAACAATTTCTTTTGGCTTAAATTGAACAATATGGACGTGAATGACATGTGGTTCCAGCAAGATGGCGCTACTTGCCACACAGCGAACGACACAATCGACATTCTGCATGAACGGTTTGCGGGTAGGGTTATCTCTCGCAGAGGTGACGTGAATTGGCCACCAAGATCGTGTGATTTGACTCCGCTAGACTTTTTCTTGTGGGGTTTTCTGAAGTCGCAGGTCTATGCCAATAAACCACATTCGACCGTTGCCCTGAAAGCCAACATAACGCAGGCCATCGCTCAGATTCAGCCGGATCTATGCAGCAGAGTCATTAAAAATTGGACCTCTCGGATTTGTGCCACCATGCGAAGCCGCGGCGGACATTTGAACGATGTCATATTTCATGCATAATGGCATAAACGGGCCTTTCAAATAAAAAATAAATTTCGTTAATATCTCACACACATCTAGTTTTATTCAATTTTAACATCGACCCGTCTTTGTTGAAAGACCCTTTATATTATAAACTAGCTGTCCCGTGCAACTTCGTCTGCGTAAATTTTCCCCGTTTTTGCAATATTTCTCATTGTTGCTTCACTCCTACTGGTCGTAGCGTGATGTTATATAGACTTCCTCGATAAATGGGCTATCCAACAGTCAAAGATTTTTTTAATTCGGATCAGTAGTTCCTGAGATTACCACGTTCAAACAAACAAACTCTTCAGGTTTATAATATTAGTATAGATTTATTAGATCAAAGTTTTTCTTTATTTTACGTTGAAATTGATGAAAAGAGATTTTTGGTAATATTAATATAAAAAAATATGTAGCTATTTATCGAGGTTTCGTCAGTTATTGAAGTAAAATGTAGCCAATGTTTAAAAAAGCTTTATCAAGTTATAACAAAATGTGCATAGTATTTTCTGATATGACCAATAATCAATATTTCCTCTTTATTCACAGACTTCAAAAAGGAGGAGGTCCTATGTTCGTCTGCATGTTTTTTTTTTATTACTTATATGTACGTCCACCGATTACGCGAAGACGGCTGGACTGATTTAAAAAAATAATGTTGTGTTTGAGAGAGTAAACTTCCAAGTTGGTCCCATTGTCATCAGATTAGGATCTGATGATGAGATCCTGGAGAAATCGAGGGAACTCTTCAAATGTTAAAGGCACACACCTATAGTAATGTAGGTATATATATTTCATAAGACTGGCCTGTAGATTTAGTGGTTAGTGACCCTGACTGCAAAGCCGGAGGTCGTGGGTTCGATCCCCACCCAGGATAAAATTGTGTGATGAGGACGACGGTTTATTCTGTGTGTTGGGTGTTATTTATCTATACTTATAATAAATCTGTAGAGAGGTCAATTCTGTACATTAAATATATTTCCAAAATAACTATCAGGGGGTGATTAGGGATCGATACTGATGCCAAAAATGCAATCAGTAAAATTTTTGTCTGTCTGTCTGTATAACCGTTATAGAAACAAAAACTACTAGACGGATTTTAACGAAACTTGGTACAATTATTTTTCATACTCCTGAGGTGGTTATAGTATACTTTTCATCACGCTACAATCAATAGGAGCAGAGCAGTAAAGGGAAAACGGGAGAAGTTACTCAATTTTTTAAGCTTCCGTCGCGTGTGCAACCTTAATGGTTAAAGCTACACAGAAATCATGTATGACGGAAATGTTCTCCTTAAAATTATATAAAAAATATCCCACGACAGCATATGTCTATCTTTTATCAGTTCGAAGCTTTCTAATTATATTTGTCTACTCTTACGTTTATAACACTCTCAGTCATCCCTAATTCAAAAAGCTAACATAATTAACTATTCCATAAAAAAGAATCATAGAAATCGGTATGTAAACACCAAAGTTATACCTGAAATACGCAAATAATAAGCCATCGCGCTTGAATACTGAATCATGCTATCTATCTATATCTATACATATAATAAAATTGTAAATTTCACATGTCTGTACATGGCCGAACTTAGTGAAAAAAAATATTAGGAAATGTTCGAAAAGAGTATTTAAACACTTTGCTGCATTTTTAGAAATGTCTGTCTGTCTGTTTGTTTGAACACGAATCACGCAAAAACTACTAGACAGATTCGGTTGAAATTTTGCACGTGCAATTTAATAGATGCGGATTAACATTTAGGTTATAAATTATCACGCTTTTTCCCATAGGAGCTAAGCAGTGAGGGATAATGTCTGTAGCTATTTTTCGTTATAAAAACTACTTGACGTATCTTTATGAAAATTTACAGTTTTATAGTAAATACTCTACTTAGGACATTATTTACACTATGAATCATTACGCTAACGTCTATGGGGAACGAGTAGCAACATATTTTTTGTCGCACCATAATGGTTTATCACAATTTTTTCCACAATTAGACATTATCTTTAATTGTAACCCATGGAATACATAACTTCATGCTAAAACTATACACAACATTTTTAAGTTTCATAAGAACAGTTATTTTGAAGCTATGCTAGCGGTCTTTGACGACGACGAAGTCTCAGGCTCAAATCTGATATCTGGTTATGTTCTTTTTATATTTTTTTAAAATTGTCTTTATCCTTTTTTAATATTTTTCTCAATGTTATAGTTATTTTATCGGCCATAGGTAACTTATTTGCTTTGGTTAATATTTTTTTATATTAAAAATCAAGTGAAATATGCACTTATGTAAGATATCTATAGGTATTGCATGCACTGCAGAGAGTAATGAATTAATCGTAGTAGAAATGAAAAATAATGTTACATTCCAATTTAACAAGTATTCGATATTTTCCAGAATTGATGTGTTCGTGCTCAAAAAAAAGACACGTAAAAAAAACGTGTAGCGCCATCTATGAAATCAAATTGGTCACCGTGATCAAACAATTCCTTATTTGTGAAAACATTTATTAGGGTATAGATGCTTACGATGACGGATTCATTTTTTGCTGAGTGGCAACATTCTCCTATTTATTTAATTAAATTGCTTAAATTAATAAAAAAACATTAAGTATTAGAAGAAACTTCACTGGTTTTGAAAGTAGATGGCGTTGTATTCAATAATGTTCTATACTTAGTAAAAGAAGTTTTAAAATAGTATTAAAAATAAACATATTGCTATCATTTTTAGAAATGTTTGTCTGTCTGTCCGTTTGTTTGACCACGCATCACACAGGTGCATCGAGGATCATGTTTTGGGGTTATGGTTGGATATCAAGTGTTCATCAATTCAACGATAATGAATGACTCATCGGCCAAGTGTGAGTAGTTCGGGTGACGGGAGAAGGGAGGTGGGGGGTCATTGTCTGTCAACGCGGAGTCTGGGGGAGGGGGAGTCCATGTCTTTTTTTCTTACTTGCATCATTGTAACATATAAGAGAGGCACTCTCTTATATGTAAAGTGGGGATGTGATTTTTTTCTCACCTACCCCATCGTGTGGGGTATCATTAGATAGGTCTTTTAAAAAGCGTTTAGGGTTTGTGAAGACTATTTTTAGATATAAGGATTCCTTTGTGTAATATTAGGATTTATAGTGAACATTTTTGTTAGAGTCAAGTGTTCCCCTGCCAACTAAATGGTTGATGTTGGGTATGTGAAGAAATTCACGGTAGTAGTATAAATACTAAAATTATAAAGAAAACTATCACAGTTAAGTACTTAGGCTTTACAAGTTTACGATAAACATCTGATCAAATGGGAAGTACCAAAATGTTAGTACAAATTCTATTTAAAATTATTAGGTATTAAGTAGGTATAACGTCTATAAAATCATTCATTCAACAAGAATGAAACAAAAACAACAGAAAACCCACTTCTTAAGCCGCACACCAAATTAACTATATAAAATAATAGAATAGAACGATTTTTATTTAGTACACAGAAGACACATGTATAGACATTATTATAATTTAACAGGAAAAGTCATGCAGAAGATAAAAAAAGCAATAAATAAAACAGTAAAATAATAAAAATAACAATAGACAAAAAGAAAAGAGACACAAATAACACATATTAATGACAGAAAAACACAGTAAACGAATACCTAAAGAGTCTGTGTTTGGTACTTATTCATTTTCACAAAGCTTTTGGGTGTTGAAGCTATCAATAGATGACTATATGATGATTCTCCGCTGCTGAATCATATCGCGGCTCACCCGACAGGACTGTTTCCAACATATTTACACAGAAGTTATTTCGTAACATAAACTACCTTAATTTAAACCCGACTTTCACGCGAACGAAGTCGCGGGCACAGCTAGTCTACAATATGGTATGTATTTAGAAATATTTAAGTATTTTTATTATAGTTTTACTTAGTTAGGGATCAAATGACTTTGTGTGACTTGTCTCAAGATATTATTATTATTATATTATAGTGGTCTGTGAGTTTACTCTCAAATAGTACCAATTGGTGAAGTGGAACTGATGGTGAAGACTATAGATGACCAGCGGATCTATTCAATTTTCACGGTTTGCGATTCAATTACTTTAATATGGCATTGCATACTACTTTATGCTAATGATAATACTATTATAGCATGTAGTAGAAGCTGATGGTGAAGTATCCTGTAAACTCCTCAACAGTTAACAACCCTGCATCGAGAAAAGCAATATTTTCGAAAAGTTTATGAGCAGTTGACATTATGCTATTGTAACCTAGATAATTACAAACCAACCTACTAAAAAGTTAGAAATAATATAGGTGCAACAACAAAAATTGCTGACAGAAATGCCTAAAATATAAAAACTACATTTCCTGGCACCAACTGAAAGCTGATATATAAACCATAGCTAAAAGTTGTAGCAGCTCACAGCGACAACCATAAATGTGGTTATTGGTGACTATATTGTTTCTATCTCAATAAACAACAGTCAATATTAGTTTTATTAGTCTAGCATAGAATACTTATCAATTGACAACCAATCATGATTATGATTAATATGATTCATTCTCAATATTGCATGGGTGACGCCAGTGGGCACATTTCCTGGTATATAATGTTCGCAGTTTAAATATATCTATGCAAAAATAGATATTATAGTGACCTGTCTGATCCTGGGCGTAGTATTAGTTCATGAATTACATTACATACACTGCACTATCTGTTTACCAATTCTCTTATTTTATTACCAAAGAATGGCCTGTTGGTCTAGTGGTTAGTGACGCTGACTGCTAAGCCGGAGGTTGTGGGTTTCATCAAGGATAAAACTTTGTGTGATGAGCATGATGGTTTATTCTGAGTCTGATTGTTATTTATCTATAATATAGTATGTTTTTAGAAATATATAAGTATGTTTATCACTTGTCTGGTTTTCATAGTACAAGCTCTGCTTAGCTTGGGATCACATAGCGTTGTGCGAGTTGTCCCAAGATATTAATATTAGTTAAAAAATATTCTCAATACCAGCTCAGTATTTTCCTCTTAATATTCACTATAATAGTGCGAACTTTCCGCTACTATTTCAGAGAACCTAGGTCATCAGAGTCTATCTGCAATCTACATGTTTCAATGCCAGACATGTCTGCGAATATTTTATGGGCTAACTGCATCTTACTTTCACCAAGATAGTGCTATTCAACAGTGTGAATTTAAATTATCCATGGACAATAGGTTAATCTTGGCGACTTTGGATTTATTTAGTACTAGCTGATCCGCACAACTTCATATGCGTAAATGTTTTATTGGTCCTCCGCTCCTATTGGTTGTTACGTGATAGTATATAGTCTATAGCCTTCCTCGATAAATGGGCTACCCAACAGAAAAATGATTTTTCAATTCAGAATAGTAGTTCCTGAGATTACCACCTTCAACCAAATAAACTCTTCAGCTTTATAATATTAGTATAGATTCAAGAATAGGAGTATACAAAAAGGTACATATTTCAGGTTAGTATCTACTAAATAAACTTTGTTTCTATTTGTTACAGTTTTATAGCTAAATCACTAAACAGATTTTGATAAAATTTTTGAACATCTCTGGATAAGGGCAGAAATTCAACCACAGAATTTCACACACATACATCTTGAATATACCTTTATATTTCTTATTATTACAAAATGAAACTTCACTCTCTCAAGTCAATATTGTGCTTGATATTGGCAGTAATATTTAAAAAACTTGATTTGGGGTGTTTTGTTGATATTTAAACCATGCCAAATCTTTGTAGGAACACTCTATGATCAGCATTCCACATTTCTGTGTGGGAAATATTTTTGAAATTGGAATCCAAAGGTCTTCACATATTAATACATTAGATTCTGCAAAGGTCACTAAAGTAATAAATATAACAAGTGACTTACCAGGTGTGAGATCTAATTTGTCTATATGATCGCCAAGCACTGACGCCCAGCTTTGTAGCTGATCTAGTACACCCCACGGTGTTGTCATGGCCACTGTGAGTAAGATGAGTGTGTGCGGGAATGTCTCCTCACTGAGGGCAAACTTGAGCAGGTTTGTGTGCCCTGGGTCTCCATCCAGCACCCATACACTGAGGCGTGTCTGATCTGTATAGAGTAAATAGCCTTTTTAATGACAGATGAACTGTAACACAAAAGTATTTAAAGGTCTGCATATAGAAAATTGGACCAGAAGTTTACATTTAGTTTGTTGAAATGTGATAAGTGATGATAATCCTTTGTAATACACCTGAGGCACCTTTATCAATTACAAGACAAATTTTACTATGGTATCAGAGTCAGGCTGTAGTGGAGTATACTAAAGATTAATACTTGTGATGAAAAAGGAAAATGAAGGTTTATCTAATTTACCGAAGAAAATAATGTTTTTGGTAGGTCATCATTTGGAATAATCCCTGATTTTCGGGACAATCTGATAAACCATGTGTAATCTATTGTAATGATGGTTTAGAGAAATTTGGTTTAAAATGAGGTTCCTGCTGAAGTTTTCTTATAAGATTACATAGTTTTAAAAGATGCAGTCACTGGGTGTCCTACTGAACTCATAAATGCAACCTGATGGCTACTATGATGGCAAAATTATACCTCATAATCATCATTCATAGTCATCTAGAATATCTTTAATAGAAAGTTCGAAATAAAGCAAAGTTGTCTCATAGCACTTTACTATATTACATATTTCATAATATATTACTATTATATTCTTCAATATAAGTTGTATATAAGGATTTCTCCAGAAATAACATGTTAATAATATTACATGAGCTACCAAATATTGGTTCAATGGGACTTTAAATGTTATCAATAAACAAAATAATAGTTTCAACAATGTTATGGAAACAATAATACCAGTCACAGCAGATTCTAATAAGAATGTTTAAACAGCTTATATATAAAAATGATTTCATTACAGAAATCAATTAAGTGCCATCAACAATATTTAAAGACAACTATCTAAACAATTGGTAAACAATGATGTATTGCAAAAGTAGGTTACATCTACTGTTGGTCTGTTTATATCTGAATTTATGTTAGAATTATAGTAAACAGTGTACTTACCATCCCGATACTCATCTCTAACGTCTATATATGCATATTCGAGCGCCGAGCCTTTCTTAGGGTCTTCAACACCTTGTAATTTCGCTATCAAAGTAGTTTTTCCAGTCTCATTATCACCCAGAACTAGAACATTTTTGTTTGAAGGTAGTTTTGTGTTTCCTTGGTTTTGGACCTCTTCTAATATTGAAGACCTGCAAATTTTCGAGCATAAAGTATTCGTTGTCATCAATCGCGCGAGGTTGGCATTAGGACGGGAAAGTGTACACAAATGTGTGGATTTGTCGCCGTGAGAGAATGTTTTGCTGTTACTTTACATACAAAGGTAAGACAACGCAGCTAGGTCACATATTTCTCAGCTTCATAGCTTGACATCACGTAGGTGTGACACATTGGATCCCTATATGGGGAGTGCATGTTACCCGTAAAATTAACAGTGAACCGTTACCATAGGTTGTCCTTGGCGTCTTCTTTTTCTTTCTTTTTAGATTTAAGCCCATTAGCCTGGCCGTTTGTCTCCATTCTTCAGGTACGATAGAAGATAACAACGGCACAGAAAGGCTTTTCTTTCGTTTTCGTCTCTTCTGCCGTTCATACGTCACTCGCGATGATGTGAGAGTTGCTACAGATAATAAATAAATTTATACTGTTACAAGAGTACGTTTCCACAAAAATCTGTATTTATGTCTTATGTTGTTGATTTGTTAGTCGTTGAGAGAAATGCTTGAAAAGATGATTGAAGGAAGTAAAACTACAAAAAATAAGTTGATAAAGTAATATTAAGAAACTTATCAAAATCCAATTATTTATCTAAAAAGTATCAACCAATTTTTAATTAATTGGCAACTTTGTGTAAAAAGGTTGAAGTGGAAGACTCGTTTTGTTGCTCCAAAATCGATTCTTTGCAAAAAAGACAATTTTGGATCGATTTAAATTGAATGATAGAAAATCGATTAAATAATTATAGTTTGTAAGATCGTTTCTGAGAAATTGATATTTTTTGATTCGCTTTCTGAGTTTGTATTTACAAAATAATAGTAAAACCGTATTGATAATTTCAGGGTTTTATCTTAGTATTTTGTGATATTTCACATCATAAATTCTCAAAGCGATTTATCTTTCATTTTTCTCACACTGAAAGAATCAGTATCATGTAGCTGATGAGGATTCCTCCTTTTTTTAACGATTCCTCATCCACTTCAACATCCTCAAAAAGTTCCTCTTCCGCTTTCTCATTTATTATGAGGAATTTATGAGGAAGTGTCATCTCTAGTGTTTTAAACAAAAAGCAACCATAAGTGTTCAGTGATTTAACTTCTAAGATAGTTTTAAACGTAAATTATAAATAGGTAGGTATTCCTTACTACTATCACACTCCCATACCTATGCATCACGAATTAACCTGTCGGATCATATCACTAGGCTTGCAGGACTTTTCATCGTGTAAGTACATCTGTTTTTTACTTGTTTGCTCTGTTTTCATTGTACGATATACAAAAAAAAGCGTACTAGAGGTTATAAAACCTCTAGTATTTTTTGACAAATGACATTAAATTGTGACGTTAATCTCCAAAAATATAATGTTCCCGAAAATGAAGAAGATAGCCTAAACCTGCACAATTTCGATGGCAGTCTGGCCCACAGTGCTAAGGAGAAAGCCGATCTCTTGGGCCGACTCTTCGCCTCTAACTCGACTTTGGATGATAGAGGAGCCACACCACCTTCCATCCCAAAGTGTAAGAGCTCCATGCCAGAAATACGCATCACGCAACGTGCGGTTAGGCAGGAGCTCAGGCTCCTTGATACCCAGAAATCGAGCGGGCCGGACGGCATCCCTGCAGTGGTACTTTAGACGTGCGCCCCTGAGTTGACCCCCGTTCTGACGCGCCTCTACCGCCTCTCATATAAAACCGGAAGGGTTCCATCTTCGTGGAAGGTCGCCAATGTCCACCCTATTCCCAAAAAGGGTGACCGGTCAGACCCGTCAAATTACAGGCCGATAGCGATAACATCCTTGTTGTCAAAGGTGATGGAGAGAGTTCTCAACACCAGACTCTTGCGGTATCTTGAGGAGCACCAGCTGATAAGCGACCGCCAGTACGGTTTCCGTTACGGTCGCTCAGCTGGTGATCTCCTTGTGTACCTCACGCACCGCTGGGCTGAAGCCTTGGAAGGCAAGGGCGAGGTTCTTGCTGTCAGCCTCGACATCGCCAAGGCGTTTGACAGAGTCTGGCACAAGGCCCTTCTATCGAAGCTTCCTTCTTATGGAATCCCCGAGGGGCTCTGCAGATGGATCGCTAGCTTTCTGGACAATCGGAGCATTATGGTCGTCGTTGACGGTGCTTGTTCCAGTCTGAAAACCATTAATGCTGGCGTCCCACAAGGTTCGGTGCTCTCCCTAACACTGTTCATTCTGCATATCAATGATATGCTGTCCATAGAGAACATACATTGCTATGCGGATGACAGCACGGGTGATGCGCGATATACCAGCCAACAGAACGTCCCTCGGAGCGTTGTTCAGGAGAGACGGTTGCAACTTGTGTCAGAAGTCGAGGACTCTCTGGGGCGGGTCTCCGAATGGGGTGAGAGGAACCTGGTTCGATTCAACCCCACAAAGACACAAGTATGCGCGTTCACTGCGAAGAAAGACCCATTTGTCCTAGTGCCACAGTTCCAAGGAGTTACACTCCGAGTCACCGAGAGTATTGGGATCCTCGGTGTCGAAATCTCCAGCAAAGTCCAGTTTGGGAGTCATTTGGAAAGTAAAGCCAAATTGGCGAGCAAAAAGGTGGGTGTCCTCAACAGAACGAAGCGTTACTTCTCGCCGGCACAGCGACTTGTGCTCTATAAAGCGCAGGTTCGACCGCACGTGGAGTACTGCTCTCATCTCTGGGCGGGTGCCCCCAAATACTTGCTCGATCCATTTGACTCCCTCCAAAGGCGAGCCGTTCGGATCGTTGATGACCCCAATCTCACGGACAGACTGGAGTCTTTACAGCAAAGGCGTGACTTTGGTGCACTTTGCGTACTCTACCGTCTGTTCAACGGGGAGTGCTCTGAGGAACTGTTTGACATGGTGCCACCGTCACCTTTCTACCACCGCACCACTCGACATCGTAGTAGGGTTCATCCATTCCACCTGGAAACAATACGGTCCTGTACGGATCGATTCCGGCGTTCTTTTCTTCCACGTACGTGTAGACTCTGGAATGAACTACCTGCTGCGGTGTTTCCCGAGCGCTACGACATGTCTTTCTTCAAACGAGGTTTAAAGAGAGTTTTCACTTCACGGTAGGCAGCGGCTTGGGTGTGTCCCTGACATTCCTGTAGTCCATGAGCGGCGGTTACCGCTTACCATCAGGTGGGCCGCTGGCTCGTCTGCCAACCATAGGCAATAAAAAAAAAAAAAAAAAAAAAAACCTGAAAACACAAACGCAGCACAGATTCTATGTATGAAATAATGGTATTTCAGGCCATATTTACTAATAGTGTTACGAGTATGACCAGTTTAATGGAAGTAGAAACCTAAAAAAGGTCATTTAACGATGCGTAAATATTTTTTATTTATTTTTTATAATACTTATTAAAACAGAAAAATCGAATCTCGATATTCTCAGGTCATATATCAACTCACTAGATCGATTCAGACTTTCGTATTAATTTTTATAAAGCAAAAAAAAAAATGTTTTGTTTTTTGCCTTAAAAAATTGATTTATTGGTTCTCATCCCTAGTTCGATTTTCGTTGAAAAATTATGTAAATATATCTCGCCTGAAAATTATTTAACAAAATAATCTATTTAAACAATTGGCATTTTTTTTAATAATAAGAACTAATCAATGGAAAAATCTTGATCTAGTATTGCAGTAATATTAGTTTCTCCTCTATTTATTTCCACATCTCTAGCTACTGTTTTTCTGCATCATACTGTTCTGATTTATCTGTCAGATATCAATATTTTGTAATCGTGAATGTTAGATTCCTAAACCTATTTTAGCTTTATTATTGCAAATTATAGCGTGTTCTCTTTAATGTGGGTTGATAAGTTTACCAAAGTGTGATTAATAATAAGGAAAAATGTTTAAGAAGCCAAATTCGGGTAAAAGGGGCAATTTATCGCAGGTGAGTCATGTTCCTCATTATTTGTTCTTTCCTAGGGTCTCATCCGGTTCAATTTGTGTGGTTAAAGTAGGTTTATTTATAGAAACGAGTCATTGTTGTTAAACTACAACTAATCTTTCTTTGAGGTTAGTACAAGAAGTCCCTTATCAGCTGATCGGGAAGTTGTAAACAAAGGTTCACAAATGCGCCAAAGTTGTTATTACAATAGCGTGGATGTTGAATTTAGCCTTTGTTAGGTAAAATAAACATTTTAAAACGTTTATGGGATTAATATTGTTAGAAAACATGAAAGTTGATGTAGTGCATTTTCTGAGTTAGGGCAGCCATATTATGTATTTATAACATAACAAAGTCAGTAACCTGAGCACATCTTTCAACTTCAGTCTAGAATCTACATCAAACAGTTATCAAATTCGTCTAATTATGAAGGTATTTACTGTGTAATAAATTGTTGTACACATATCTACATTTACTATTTGAAACAAAGAATTTTATTAATATTCTGGGGATAACCCTTTGTTATCCTGATAAACTTATTAAACATAATTAAATTTTGTATATTCTTATTATTATGACTTATACAGCTAAATTGAAAATAAATTATCTTTTTAGTTTTCATACAATATTGATCAACTGATATCTATACAAAGCTAAACATATTATGAAAACTGAATAACTACATATCTATAAAAGCTACACAAAGTATAAGATAATAAGTCTAGTAACTTAGAAGGAATTATCCTTATTAAATTACCATAATCACCTTAGCTTTACAGATTAGTTATCTACAATTAGACAATATCATCACAACATAGTATAAAACAAAGTCACTTTCTCTGTCCCTATATCCCTATGTATGCTTAAATCTTTAAAACTATGCAACGGATTTTGATGCAGTTTTTTTAATAGATAGAGTGATTGAAGAGGAAGGTTTATATGTATTATAACATCCATTAAATAGTGGAGAAATAGGGAGCGGAGCAGCAATAAGAAATGTTGCAAAAACGGGGAAAATTTACGCAGAAGAAGTTGCACGGGTCAGCTGGTAATAATACAAAATATGGAATAATAGTCAATTGTGACTTACTGTAGCCTCTACCTAAGGGGTTGTCTATTAATCACATGAGGCTCGAAAGAGGGGAGGAGGGGTGTAGTAAATGAGGGAGGCAGTGAGATCTTACGTGTATTTTTGGCTTGAACATATTTTCGAAAATTTGATCAGTTTTGGACCAGTTCCTCTCTCGTAAAAATAGTTTGTATCCACGTGTGGGTAGGCGAGAAGGGGGGGGGGAGGGGTTAGTCTAACTCCACTAAGTATCGCCAGAGGGGTTAAAAAATGGTTAAAGAACATCATGTGATTAATAGACAACCCTTAATAGGTGAGATCTTATCACAAAATATTAATGGTTGAACTTATCTATCTATATAAATAAAAAAACAATGTTTGTCCTCTATGCATTCTGAAATTATTTTGTTTAGATTGTGAAGAAACTTTGGTAGTGCGTTCTGGGGAAGCCCAAAAGGGAAGGAAGGGTTTCTGGTCCAAAAAGCCACAGTAAAGCATGGTCAGGTTAGGCTATTATCACTATAAATTCAAACATCAATGCTATTGTTCTGTGACAACATAGCAGCAACATTGATATATCAATTTACCCATTTCCTCTCAAACGCTTGAATGGATTTCTATGTCTTTTCCATTGTCCTTACTACTTACATACTATATACAAATAGCAGTTAATTAATTCAGGCACTCGGCACCTCTACAATATAACAAACAAAAAAAAAGTCTGGGTTTGTTAGTGACACAGATTGTTAATTTTAAATGGTTATTGTATTTGAATAGAGTCAAGGTTTATATTGCCTATAAATTACGTAAAAACTAAAAATATCTAGAATTCTTAACTGTAGGTACTTATACTTATGTTTGATATAAAACATGTTCAGCCATTTTGAAAAAGACACATATAAGTGTTGATGTATTTTGATTCATTTTATGGATTTCAGTTTGGCCTCATTGACATACCAGACTTAGATGACAATGATGAAGTATTGGACCTATCTGATGATGACATGGACCTGGAAGCCGAGTTGGCAGCTATCAGTGGGGGTACTAGGCGACAGAAACCCAAGAAACCAGCACCAGTGTCTGCAGGGAACCTTGATGCGATGATTGCAGCAAGCTTGAAGGATATACCTTCAGATGAAGATGTTTCAGGTCTGTCTTCGACTCGTTGTTCAATTTTGATCTTCTTTTAGCAGTTTTCATGTCTGATGTACTATATTCAGCAAAGTGTAAACCAATGTTCTAACTTAGTATGAAACATGCTTGATCAAATTTAGGAAACTAATCAATAACATGTGTGTATTGGCTCTCAAACTGTAAAAAGGATAGTATAAAAGAAATTACAATATATCGCGTTTTTTTCAGGAAAACCAATATGTAAGAAAGATTACAAAGCTAATAGGTAAGGATCCCTTAAGGGATTCCCACCTACAACCTCTATGCTTGATCAAAATTTGATCAAAATAATTAGGGCTGTTTCAAAATTGGTTCCTATTAATATATAGAAAGAGAGTGTGAAGTATTTAAATCTAAATAAGCATTTTAATCTTCAACATATGTTATATGAAAACCTTTTAAACGTTTTTCAGATAGTAAGAAAGTTATATTTTTAAGATTTGTTAATTGTTTGTTTTCCTAATAGTTGTAATTTACCTAATATTGTAGGTGACGAAGATGATCCAGACCTACTCAGTGAGCTGAAGGAACTAGCCACAGATGATGAAGAGGCACCTCCTGCCCCGCCTCGAACAAACCGTCCTGCGCCACCGCCCCCCGGGGCCTCAGTCAGTAACGATAGCAGCGTAGTTAGCTTCTTACAAGATAGGATCACCAATTATACAGTTGCAGAGAAGAATGCTAAGGCGAAGGGAGAAAGCAGTAAGGCTAGAAGGTAATCTATACTAATAATATAAAGTTGAAGAGTTTGTTTGTTTCTACGCGAGAATACTGGTCTGAATTGAAAAAAAAACTGTTGGATAGCCCATTTATCGTCTAAGGCTATAAGCTATAAATTATAACACTACGACTAATAGGAGCGGAGCAGCAATGAAAAATGTTGTAAAAACAGGCAAAATTCATGCAGACGAAGTTGCGCGGGTCAGCTAGTCTATACTAATATTACAGCTGAAGAGTTTGTTAGTTTGTTTGAGCGCGATTATCTCAGGAACTACTGGTTCGAATTGAATAATTCTTTTAGTGTTGGGTAGCCCATTTATCGAGGTAGGCTACAGACTATATAACATGCTACGACCAAAAGGGACGGAGCACCAATGAAAACATGTTGCAAAAACGGGGAAAATAGACGCAAACGAAGTTGCGCGGATCAGCTAGTATACAACAACAATCTATAATTTACATTCAATAGTTTATTTTTAGTAATCAGTCAGAATTAGAATATGATTACCATAATGGAGTCATATCCTATATTTGTCATCAAGAAATCATAAGGCTAAATTGTGATATGACAAAATGAAGAGTGACACTTTAAATAACTTTAAGAAGATAAACTGTAACCATTGTCTTTTCATAGATACGGCCGTGGTCTCAAAACCCTAAATGATCTTATAAAACAAGCCAAAGCTGGCAAGCCTATCAACGACGAAGACATTCCACCTGCTGTGGCTGTGGGAAAGCCAGGTGATGAGCAGCCAGCTCCACAGAGTCCACCTTCGGCCCCTGTCCCTGAACCAGAACCAGAGCAGCCTCTGATAGACCTGGGGCCTCCAGAGCCGAGTCCTCCAGAGCCCGGTCATCCAGAACCTAAAGAACCACCGCCCCCTCCTCCGACTGAAGCTCTCAGTGAGGAGAAACAACAAGGATTGCGTATGATTTTGAGTAAGTTTTGATTTATGATTGTTTATTGAGTGCATGATTTTAGTTCTCTTAAGATCTCAGAACTTCTTAATGCTGCTGATTTTAATATTTTTTTTGTGTATGACATAATTTCGTGATAGTCACTATCACAAAATCTAAAATAACATAAAGCTAAAGTAGCATATTTTGTGGTAGTGAATTTACACTACATTTTGAGCTAACCAACAGAAGGAAAACTGCCAAACAGATTTTGTAATTTGCATATTGAGAAAATACGGCTTAAGTGACACAGTATTTTTGTATTTTACAAAAGATATAACTTACAACTTACTTTTTATTATTAAAGAACGCCAACAAGAGTTCAAAGCTGCAGCCCTATCATCAAAACATGCCGGAGACAAAATCTTGGCTCTAGAATATCTCAAAGTAGTCAAACAATTTGACATAGTAGTTGAGGCATACAAGTCGGGACAAGAGATGGATTTGAACGAGTTACCTACGCCAGATGTGATAGCTGCTGCTTTCATGTCTCAGAAAACTGAAGAACAGACACAGAAGTCTTCTGGTGAGTTATTTATGAGTTATTTTTCAGCATCTAACATAAAGACTTGCATGTTCCATGATTAGTATGATTATGATTATACATATAAATATTTTAGACACGGGAATTAACGCGCATTATTTACCTTCAAATTGGTTGCACTGGACGTGGTCACAAGCGGACACAGCCGGTCGGCTGTGACCACGGCTGGTGAGACCTGGTCAAAACTTCAAGTTATTTTAAGGTAAATAATGCGCGTTAATTTCCGTGTTTAATATATTTCCGGCATTTATAAAGCAGTGGTGGTATTTGTTCTATCTCAGTTAGTTTTACGGGGCGATTTCGGTTATTATAGGCCGACCGCTTAACTCGTATATCGCCTATCGGGACAGAGAACGTGAGTTCTCTGTCCCGCGCACACCGCTCACCCACCCGTTAACATCACCCCGCGCTCCCTTCCACCGCGCAGGCGATATACGAGTTAAGCGGTCGGCCTATAACAGCACTTGTTTTTTTTTAAATGGGCTTTGTGCATTTGAACTTATCTGCTCTGCTCTGTCACTCCAAGTCAACTCTGTTAACCATAAATTCTGCCAAACTTGCTTGGGTCACCTCTAATGAACTTATAATAAAGTTGTAAATAAATGAATACTATAATATAAAGCTAAAGAGTTTGTTTGTTTGGTTGAACGCGCTAATCTCAGGAACTACTGGTACGAATTGAAAAATAGAGCATTTAACGGGTAAGTCTATAGGCCAGTGGCTGGCCCTTGAGTTCCGTGGAACCCAGTTTGGGAAGGCCTGCTATAGGCTACATAACATCACTCAACGATCGTCAGACAAGGTTGCGCGGGTCAGCTAGTTAACAATATATTTCCTGCCTTGTAAAGGCAAAGTTGTAAGTTTTGTTTGTGAGCAGTTAGCATAGCAGTCGAGTGCGGGCAAAAAACGCACTATCTTTCTCGTGAAACTTCGTCTGCGTCAATTTTCCCCGTTTTTGCAACATTTTTCGTTGATGGTCTATTCCTATTGGTCGTAGCGTAATGTTATATTATTATAGCAGCCTTCCTCGATAAATATATCTAATACAACACTAAAATATTATGTCAATTCAAACCAGTAGTTCATGAGATTAGTGCGTTCAACCAAGCAAACTCTTCAGTAATATTAGTATCTGCAGTACCTCATGGTGAACGAGTCTTAATATACAGCCCGTATTCTCAAAGAGGAGTAAGAAGGCTGTCTGTGTTTTGTTATAAGGCTGACAATGTTATGTTTTGTGTATGTTAATTGCCAGAGCCACCTCCAGAGCCTGTAAACGAAAGTACAGGTCTTATAACTGCAACTACAGTTGATGAAGCTTTGCGGCAGAGATTGACTGCTTTTCAGGTGAGCAAATACAATATAACAAGTTAATAACTTATATATATATATAAAATTAATGAAAAAGTATAAGTTTAAAGTTCAAGCTGAACTGAAACAGCCATATGCATCAATTGTATAAAACGTTAGATGCATGTGTCTGTTTGTGTGACAACTATGATGTGTAAGGACGAGGTGGAGAGTGGATATCTTTAAATGGTAATGTCTCAGACACATTCCAAAAAAAAAAAGTTTTAAAAGGACGACATACCCCCTCAAACTTGCCAAGTTGCTCCAAGGCAGAGGGACTAGGGCACTTTGGCTTAGCTCAAGCTTAGCTTAGGTTTTTTTTTTATCTAGATGTTTTAACGGGGCTTCAGACACACTAGGTGACTGTGCCAGCCCTATAGGAGTTGTTACAGTACAATATCTTTGTGCTGTATCTACAATCTACATCACAATCTTATGTTCCTTATCGCACGTTCAGTATCTATTAAATGTTTCTACTATCTGTTATCAACACGAAGTCGTTAGTATATAAGATGCACCTTTGGATAATTATAACCAGACTATACTACATCTTTTGTCTCATTTATACCTAATCATATACTGCCAAGAAGTTTGGCAAAGAGTCCTCAAGTTAACCTGACATTCATTCTACATTCATACTATTATGCTAAGCTTGCGCTATAACCAATAATTTCAATGGTCAGCAAATGCTTTGTTAAGATTTTCTTCAAGTATGACGTATGCTAAGCTTGAGTTAAGTCGAAGTACGCTCTATGGATTTCGGCTCAAGAATAGCAAATAATTAATATAACATATCAAATTTGATTCTTCGATACTTCAGTATCAAAGAACTTCATTTCCAGTTAGACCTAAATCGTCAGCGAACTAGCTATTATTTCACGTTAATGAGAATTATTTTTTCAGCAACAAGAATCCAAAGCAAAAGAAGAAGGTAATACTTCGAAGGCCCGTCGTATGGCTCGTATAGTGAAGCAGTACCAGGACGCCATCAAACTACACTCGGCGGGGCGGCCTATTGATGCGGACGACTTGCCTACACCCGCGGGGTACGGACCTCTACCTTCTGATGGTGTGAGTGTATACTAATTGATTGATTTTGAACTCTATTACAAGGTTCTGAGAGTTTTTAGTAAGTTGCTATAGTTTTGGCCACAGTCTAATAGAGGGTATAGAAGTACTAATATTCACTTTAACTAGGATTATCTGACTGTGTCTTAAAAGTTTAAATTTTGAAATCGTGATCTTGCACAAGTTTGGCATTAAGCTTTATTAAAGCTGTTGTATAGTATGACAGTTTTAATTAGTTGGAAAAAGTATATTCAGCCGCAATTTTAAGTTTGACTTACTTTGCTATTTATAATTGTAACAATATACTGGAAATGATGATGTTATACATTTCTATTAAAAAATAAACAAAGTAAATATTGGATGGGTTTTAACATGTTATACAAAGAACTTGGAAGAATATTGAAAGGTTCGTAAGTAACTATTACCATTTTCTCTTATTTCCACAGACATCAGCATCATCACCATCGTCAGCTCCATCCCCACGGCCAGCCCCCGCCCCCTCCCCGCGCCCGGCCGCCTCACGACACGACAAGCAGCTCGCCTTCTTGTTGCTGCGACAGAAGCAGTTCAGGGAAGCGGCGCTCAAGGCTAAGAAGAATGGTAAGTTGTATCATCTGTCAGACATCAACATCATCATCTCCATCACCATCGTTTTTATTCTTCAGGGTTACAACCTGCTATACAATAATACATAGGTTGTTAATACTAGTATACAAATCTTAAGTAATTGTAAACTATACACAATTTGACCCGGTAATAATCGCGTTTAAACTAGGTAACGTATTTACCGTTTACTTATATTATCGTTTCGACCGGGTTACTTCGACCGAGTTACACCGACTGTGGTCACAAGCTGACTGGAGAGGTCGTCACGACTCCGTGAAATTAAAAAATACGAAAATTTTAATCGAGTCGATGGATTTTAAACTATCTTTGACGTGGAATCCAGTGATAAATTAACACTAGCTCGTTTTAGTTCGCAATCGGGTTAAAATCAGAATTGGCACCCGTCGGTCGACTTACAAAATAGAGACACGGAGTCGTGGTACCCGCCCCGCCTCCCCAGTCAGCTTGTGACCACGGTCGGTGTAACCTGGTCGAAACGTCAAGCATAAAGTAAATACTTTACCTAATTTAAACGCATTTATTCCCATGTCTAATTGTGTATATAACGGCAGGTAAACTAATGTACAACAATTAAAAAAATGGTTGTCTATAAGTCGGTTTTGCGGATGATAATTTTACTTGATAACGTCAAAAGAAAACATTGATTATATTGTAATTTGTAATAAACAACCATGCTTGTCACAGCTTTAGTTTCAATTGTATCGCATGTCGCTGCAATCGCCATTCGCAGGCGGAACGTGACATTTTTTCGTGCGTTCAGCCAGTCATCGATTTATAAGATCATTATTAAGTCAAAAAGTTTTTACAAAAATAATCAGACAGCTGACTCGCGCAACTTCGTATATGTAAATTTTCCCCGTTTTTGCAACATTTTTCATTGCTGCTCCGCTCCTATTGGCCGTAGCGTGACACACATTATACATAGCCTATAACCTTCCTCGATAAATGGGCTTTCAACAGTAAAATAATTTTATCAATTCGGACAATTAGTTTTTGAGATTATCGCGTTGAAACAAACAAACAAACTTTCAGCTTGATAATATTAGTATAGATTGAATACAAAATACTTCTATTATTCTGAAATTGATTCTCTACAAATTAAGATAATTTTAGGATACAGATTGTTATAAAAAGTGTTAAGAATACACATACTATTTTTTGTGTAAAGACAAGTCTAGAGTGGTTTCCCTCCTCCCGCCCGCGTCCCGCGTGGTTATCGGTTAGGGGCGTCCATTAATTACGTAAGGTAGGGGGGAGGGTGGGTAGTCGAGCCGAATCTCATCAAACCTTTGCATATATCTTGATCTGTTCAACAGAGATCCCTCGATAATACTGTAGGAATCACTTGAGAATCAACAACACTCATTATTGTTCCAGGTGACATGGAAGCAGCTAAGGAACACCTTCGCGCGGCAAAGGGTTTTGACGCCGTCATAGAAGCCGCACAGGGCGGACTCGCGGTCGACCTCAAATCATTACCACTTCCACCTAAAACTAAGGACGATTTGGAACATACGTGAGTAATAAAAGCTTACATTGAAAATGCCTGAGTTTTTTGGAACATTATTGTAACATTCATGAATGCACTTATAGTAATTGTTTTTACTTCTAAATATATGAGATAGTATTTACAATCATCTATTAATTGATTACATGTATTCACCGAGAAAAATGACTTGTTTTTCCGAAAAAATATATGTCATGAGCGATTGATTTACTAATCAATCAGTTAATCATGGATTATGCTCAAGCTAAAGTTGTTGTTTAAAATCTTGAACTTTTGCACACGAATTCTTAGGTTTTTTTTTTTTTTAGTTGATAAAAAATGCTATGCAATAGCTTTACCGCGGCAGTCCCCGATTGCCACACATTTTTTTGATAACTAGCAATGTGGGATTGTGGTCCAACATTACTAGCAATCCTGTTAACCCCTCCAGCTAATGGCTGACTTGTGTTAGAAGTGGGTTCACGTCGGTAGTATAATGGCCAGGATTGGAACCCACGACCTCACGATAGCGAGACTGATGCCTTAGCCATTAGGCTACTGCCGCTTCATGTAACGTAAGCAATTTAAATTTGATTGAAAAAGTTAGTTTATTCACATAAGTAATTATCGTTCCAGCTTCGACGTAGTATCAGCCGATGACTGCGGACCTGCAGACGAAGGCAACGCGCCCATAGACTCAACCGGCGACGACGAAGATGTCCTCACTCGGTTGCACCAACAACTGAACACTCAACTGAAACTGTGCCTGTCCAACCGAGACCATAATAAAGAGATGGGGAATATCGCTGAAGCAAACAGATTCGAGCATTTAGCTGTTAGAGTGAAACAGGATCTTGACGTTGTTGTTTTGGCGAAGAGGTAAGAGATTTGAAGATGCAAATACTTCCATTTGGAGGAAAAAATAAATAAAAAACCGGTCAAGTGCGAGGACTTGCGCGTTCCAAGGGTTCCGTTTCATTATCTATAAAAACCGCAAAAAAATGATATCTGTTGTATGGGAGCCCCACTTAAATATTTGTTTTATTTTAATTTAATTATTTATTTTTAAAGTATATTTGTTTTATTTTAATTTAATTATTTATTTTTAAAGTATATTTGTTTTATTTTAATTTAATTATTTATTTTTAAACTTTATAATAAAATGTTCTTTGAATGTTTCGTCTACCTGTTGCCGCTATCAATAAAGAACGTAAACGAACAAAAACAAATCATTTGGTTGTATGGGGGGCTCCCCTACAAAGAACATGATTTTTGCACGTTTATTACTTAATAACCCATAAACATTGCAATTATTGTATTTGTAAAGTAATTGGCAAGAAATGCCTATAAAAATTACTTCGATCAAGACAGTGTTACTCGAATTTGTACACTTCGTTGTTGAAAATAAGACTCATAATAAATATTTGTGTGTCAATGTAAACTGACCCTAATATAGTAATATTTATAACTTTCAGCTTAGATCAAAAGGCTCCGAAGTTCCACTACGAAGCTCGTCAGTTTGCTGTGGTGCAGTGCAATACCGACCTTAACGAAAACGACTTAGAGTTGACAATCGTACGCGGCATCGCGTACAACGTGGCCAATCCCAAGGATGTTGATACTTACGTCAAATTTGAGTTTCCTTATCCACAGGTATACTGTCAATATTTCTACCATGTTTTTTTTCTACCATTTTATTTTTAGGGTTCCATAGACAAACTGAAAAACGGAACCTTTATAGTTTCGTCATGTCCGTCTGTCTGTCCGTCTGTCTATCCGTATGTCACAGGCATTTTACTCAAAGACTATTCAATTAATCTAAATGAAAAGGTGTCTTGTAGTAGCCGCTACTTAGTTTGATAGCTAAATAATAATAATAACAAATATGTTTAGGTGGGGGGGGGGGGGGGGGGTACTCCATACATGTAACAGAAGCTTAAAAAAAATGTTTTAAGCAAATATCAACGTGTGTGGCACATCATTCGACAGGTCTTTCAAAAATATTTTATAGTTTCTAACAAACTTTTATGATTGAGTAATTATTTTTGCAAATAATCGCTCCGAAATTTGCAAAAATAGTGCCCCCCTTAACTTTTAAACCGTGGGGCCTAAAAATATGTAAAAAAATCACAAAGGTAGCGCTTAGTACTTTAAATTAAGATTATATCGGATAAGATCGGATGGATATAATTACCGTTATTGAGTTATTGCCAAAAACTGCGTTTCTCAACAAAAAGGCGTAAGTGCCATCAACATACGTTCTTCTGCTGATGCAATTATTTTAGGTTGCGGAACCCTACACTGAGCATGGTCCGACATGCTCTTGTCCGGATTTTTTCGTTACTAATGGATTTCTTGTCTGTTCGTACGACGAACAAATAGACCCATTTTAATGCGAATTTCGAAAGCTGGATGGTTATTAGCTATTTGAAGAAAATCGGTTCAGCAGTTTTTGAAAATAATCAACTGTTTTATCTCACACTAGCTGACCCGCACAACTTCGTCTGCGTAAATTTTCCCCGTTTTTGCGACATTTCTCATTGCTGCTCCGCTCCTATTAGCCGTAGCGTGGTATTATTTAGCCTATAGTCTTCTAGATAAATGGGCTATCAACAGTAAAATAATTTTTCAATTCGGATCAGTAGAGTGAGATTACCGCGTTCAAACAAACAAACTCTTAAGCTTTAAAATATTTATTAATGTGCACATAATAACACTCATTCAAATCATTCCATCAATTTGGGCGCTATAATGACACAGAAACACATCCATTAAATGCATAGTTGCATTAACTTCTTTTGCGTCGAGTTTTCATCTATACTAATATTATAAAGCTGAAGAGTTTGTTTGTTTGAACGCGGTAATCTCAAGAACTGAAAAATTCGTTTACTGTTGGATAACCCATTTATCGAGAAAGGCTATAGGCTATATAACATCACGCTACGACCAATAGGAGCGGAGCATCAATGAAAAATGTTGCAAAAACGAGGACAACGCAGATGAAGTTGCGCGGTTGCGAAATTTTAGACGGATTTATAGATGGATGTTAATTATTCAATCACGGACCCAGATGAAATGTGACTCAGATATAGATTATAGCCTGGGATGGCAAACCAATGGCACGCGATGCTATATTTTGGGCACACCACCCATCACCAAGTTCACTATGAAGCCTAGGCTATCCCGGAAAAATGTACAGCTCCCGTGGGAATTGGTTCTCAATTTTTCCATGCCAAGAAGTCATGGACAACAGAGTTTATTATATTTTCTTCTCGCTCAAACTTCCAGGACGCGCCGGTATCCGATCGCACCGCTCTAATCAAAGACACGAACAACCCAGAATACAACGCAGTATTTCCACTCGCCATACACCGAACCAGACCGTGTTTGAGGGTTTTCAAGAGGCACGGAATTAAACTTGAAGTATATTCCAGAGGGTAAGACTATACAACATATACTTTTTCAGCTCATTTGACTAATATACTCATACTTTTTTACTGGACTTACTCTCTATTTATAAATGTCTCTTTTTATTCTATTGTGTTTCTGGTGAGAGGAAAAGAGATGAAACAATAAGCTATTAACGTAATATTTGGGTCAAGCTTGTACTGCAAAAAACACCCCACCGATTTTATTTTCTCGGACATTGTGCTGTGCGCATTCGGAATTGTGAATATATAATTTGTGTGGTGAAATTTCGCAGTGTGAGTTAAGCCTTAGTTTATACTCACTTGTATTATAGTATACATCTAATCTAATGAATATTTTCATCTGTTTTGGATTTAGTGATATAATTATACTACTCTGGTATTTAAATTCCATCGAATTATTACCAACGTTATTGTTATCATTTAAAATCACATTAAATTTGAGGAAAAATTGTGGTTGTCATTCTACAATCCTACTAAATCACATCCTAGTGCATAGTTTAGTGTAGTCGGACCACAACTACAGTTGTCTCAACGTAAGTTGGCCTTATGCACCTTTTTGGAAGTAAATGGTGACAGGAAGCGGGGGGCGGGGGCGGTAACTAAACTAAGAGAATTAGAAATGCGATAACGCATTACATTGTCATAATTAGTATTACTAACTTATGTTTTTTGTGATTATTTTCGTAAGGAAATTGTTTTTCAAACTTTTTTTAGTATTTACTGTAATTGTTCTAAATTTAGAGTTTTATGTATTCGCTTAAGTAGTATTTTTTAAATTGTTAACTTAATATTTTACTAATATTTTTAATCGATTAAACATAATGAATCGTTTTCGTAAGTAATTTTAGGGTCGCATCTCTATGACATGCGCGAAAGTGTTATGAACCTAACTTCAATAGGGCCGAGTTACATTGAGACAACTTTTGGGGGACTTATGTTTAGTGGTCATCTATCGATGATAATAGCTGTATATACCGCGATGGAATTTGATTACCTCATACTTTCTACTTCCTTCATACTTTATATCTAACAGGGATTGGTTCACTGCATGGTAAAAGGTATTTCACATCACTTTTACATTGGTATTGCTAATGGAATGATTGTTGATATTAGTGATTAGTCGTATTATAATAGAAGTTTATAGAACATAGCATTTGTAATATTTGATATTGTGATGCGACAGTAGCAACAATCAAACAACAACGAACAGCAACAACATCTAACACATGAACGTTTATGTAATAAAATAAAAAAAAACTTTATCTTCTGCCGTCTAAATTTTTTAATTGGTATTCAAAATATTGCTATTTGTATCAGTTAAAATATATATTATTATGAGTTTCTCTTATACGCATGACTTCGCCCGCGTGAATGCTGTTTATAGCGCCCATTCTATTTGAGCTCTATAATGTATGTCGCGGCTACTAAAACGGAGATCAAGCTAGGTATATCTAACGGTTTACTTAACCGATTTTAATTTTGAAAATTATAGCAGTATTTAAGTAAGAATATTATCATTAAAACTGCAATAAAGTAATCTAAATCTATTTACAGACCTGTGCAATAATCTTGAACAAACAGATATTAGAAAAAACAAAGCATTCATGTTGATAAACTTTCGCGATTTGTACACATTATGAAAATATATATATTACGGGTCTTAATCGCGTGAATAATTTAAGGTAAAATGCCTTGTTTATTGCCCGACGTTTCGACCGTATTGCAACTGCCGTGGTCACAGTTTACCCGTGACCACGGCCGTTGCAATACGGTCGAAACGTCGGGCAATAAACAAGGTATTTTTTAAATTTTATATACGGAAACAGAAATTCTTTTTTAGTTATCTAGATTATTATTGTAGGTACACGTATTACAAAAGTAATTACTCGTTGATATTGTTGATGTAAAGGGTGTGAAATATAAACCGTGTAAGTTCCATTCTTTTCTTCAGTGTAGTATAGTAGGTAGTGTATTGGGTGTGGTCCCGCATGTCGTGTAGTGTCGCTTGTTGGGCGCAGCTGCTGCGTGGCTGACGCGTTCTCGTGTTGCAGCGGCTGGTTCCGGAGCGACACGCTCCTCGGTACCGCTAACGTCAAGTTGGCGCCGCTAGAGAATCAGATCACGTTGCACGAGGCCTTTCCTGTGAGTATCTTTACAAATCTATACATAACTTTAAACGCGGTAATCTCAGGAACTACTGGTCCGAATTGAAAAAATAATTTTCAAAAAAAATAATTTATCGAGGAAGGCTATAGGCTATATAACATCACGCTATGACCAATAGGAGCTGAGTAGCAATGAAAATTGTCGCAAAAACGGGGAAAATTAACGCATACGGAATTGCGCGAGTCAGCTAGTATTAAATATATAGCACAAAAGTAATGTCCTAGTTTTAATTAGCTATAATTTTGTTAGAAATAATAAAAAAGTGAGTTCTGTTTTCATGGAATGTTTATTTGGTAATATAAATAAAAATGATATCGCTCAAATCCTGAGTTGATCACAATAGGGAAGATGAGTGTCAAGTCAAATCAGTATCTTTTTAAGAAACGTCAAAACGATGCGCCTCGTACTAGTAAATGAAATACAAAACAATGACGTCATACTTTTGTATGGTCAAATCATGTAGTTTCAATGTTTGTTTTGATGTTTATAAATTCATGACAACGTAAAATTGTAAAGATTGTTTTCCAGAATATTTTGCAAATGCTATTTCCCGTATAGTGTAAAATAATTTATTGTTATTGTAGTCATCCACCCAATTGTGCTCCTTTTACGGCATTTTAAATTATTACTCGTTATCTCTATTTCTTCATCAATTTACTGTGGCAAATGTGAGATTTACGACATTGTATTTGAGAACGAAAATCAATTACGTACTTTTTAACTAAGTATGCCAGAAGGAGAATTGACCGATTTCATAATGAAGTTTTGTTGGATTCATGTTAATTGTGGGCGTGACGTTATAGGCTATGTTTTTTAAATAATCATTTAGTTATATTGCAGTTAAGTGTAGTAATTATATATATTTTTTAAAGCTGATGGATGGACGGCGTGCAGCTGGCGGCTCTTTAGAAATAAAACTGCGTGTGCGCACACCTGTGTTGCAACAACAGATAGAGAACACCAAACATCGCTGGCTTGTCATAGACAACTGAACTGTCAACATACGCTTTAATATATAATAGAAATCGATGCTAATATAATATAGTAGCTTTTGCACACGATTTTGTATTGTATAAGTAGCGGTTTGGGGGGGGGGGGGCAGTGGGGTAGACGAGCTAAAGGGGTTTGGGACCCCCCAAAGTATACGAGTCCTATTAATTATGTGTGATTTTCGTAAATAAAACCTACCCAAAGCAGAGTCAGGTCTCCCGAATCTGAATCTTTAGTTCCTCAGTGGGGTCTGGACCTCCCCTCCCCTAAAATCCATTTCCTGGATTCTCCCCTGTATTGTATTATGGATATATTGGAGTTTGAATGAACGGTCACAAGTTAAAGTATCTGGGAGTAAATGTCGAATGCCTGTATGTGCATTTTTTTAAATAATATTCAGATTGTTGTGAATTATGGATATTCATTTTTGAATCTAAATACGATTAGTTGACTGTAAACATAAATTGATTAAATATATATTCTCGAATATGGCAAGTAAAAGAAAGTATACATATACTTTTAAACTACTACATATTTTATTAGTTACTATTGACATTAGATATGACGTTACCGTCATGATTTCACATTCAAATTTCGAGAATGTACCTTTGAATCAACTTTTTGTTTTGTAACTTTTTACTGGGGTATTGAGTATGGCAGAGGCATATCTACGCATTTAGATTAAGATATTAAGACATGAGTTGGTATACCTAATTACTAAAAAGACGATGTCATTTTCCGACAAATCCTAATTAGCATTTTAACGCGTTCCCACTGTTCTGTTAGGAATAAATATGTATCCTAAATCATGTGAGCCCAGTGCGGCTATGTGGTTGTTACATCATACTTGAATTTTTGGTTCTACTTACTGCAGGCGCGTATCCAAAACTTTGTTCTGGTGGGGATTTAAGTCAAACAGGCAAGTATGAGTCGCTAGCATGAAGATTTGACAAACTTTAAATTTCCTCGATTCTTTTTGCTCCTCCTCGGATCCTCGCCTGATTTACTGTTTTTTTCTATATTCAGACAGTATAACAGATATTTTTCGCCGTATTTTAATTTAGAGGAATGTTATATGTTGACTATAATTTAAAAAGATGGTAAAATATTTATGCTGTAATCAGTGGCCACTTTAAAAAGTAGTTGTAAAAATTCAGCAATAGCGCTTAAGTTAAATGTTGTGATGCACGAAAATCTCATTTATTGTATTCCTGTGTCTTTTGTACATAAAATATACTGTTAGGCATAAAAATATAAAATTTTGAGCCTTAAATTACGCTTGGTAGGGTTTAAAACTCCTTATTGTACACATGAGTCAATACTTGGTTAATTGGTCACATTTCCGAGATACAGATTTTTAACATTTTTATGAATTAAGGCTTGTTTAAAAATAAATGCGTATAGACCTAATTTATAAAGCATTTTAAAAATATATATTATCAACTGCTTTTTAAAAATTAAATTTGGTGTAGGGAACATTCATTCGAAATCTGTTTTTAGATTAACTTGTGTAAGAGGAGCTGTACATAGACATTTTAGCATGGAGATAGAATTTGAACAATACTCCCGGTATAAAATACTGCATACACAATTATTTTTTGATAAAAAATTGAAAATAATTCGCTGTGTAAACCCTTAAGAAGGGAATTTAGGTATAATATCATTTTAGTCCATATATTATTGTAAAATATGAATATATTTGTATGTTAATAAATGTAATTAATAATTATATTGTTCGATCAATTTTAGTTGTTTTATTTAATAACATCTAATTGATGACAGTATTATAAGATGATTAGAAAGAAAGAAAGAAATTATTTAATTACATCTAATTGATGACAGTATTATAAGATGATTAGAAAGAAAGAAAGAAATAATTAAATAATTTATTTCGACATAAATACAATTTTACACACATAAAATAACAACACATAACCAATATAAAAAAAAAAAAAAACACGTACACGATTGATTTGTTTTAAAATATACTGGTTGATTTGAGAATTTCCTTCGTTTTTTGGTCGGTTAAAAAGAAGTTACGTAAATGCACTTGTATTTATTAATATGTAATTTCAAAAAGTATGTTGTGGCCCATGAGGGGATCGAACCCGCGACCTTCGCGTTATTAGCACGACGCTCTAACCAACTGAGCTAATGGGCCGTTGTACGAGACGGCGAAATAGTAGATCACGTACCTGTGCACACTGACCACAACAAAAAAAAGACAAAGACTTGACCTAAAATTATATAATTCTAGCATTGACATAACGTTTAGTCAATGTAACCTAATCATCAATCATAATAATTAAAAAAAAAACAGTCCAAAATATATATATTTAAATTTATGTATTATGAAATATGACACACCTACTGACCTTTATGTGTACCTACCTAAATATTAAATGATGTTACGCCGTTATTATGTCGATTATTAGAATAACAGGATACAAAACAAATGATTTTGATATGAATAAATTGTAGGTTAAGTTTACCTCTTATATTGTTTTTGAAAGTTTTCAATAGATGGCGTGAGTTGTACTTAAAGCTCACACATGTTCGTTGATGTGTAAAGAACCGAATTTTCTTTTAAATTAAATTATTTTACAAATATATACGGAATACTTCTTTACATATTTTGTTTTTCCTGTTTAACTTCACGCCGTGACTCTAACACTTTCTCCAGGAGTGAAGGAATCTAAGTTTAAGCCAGTATTTCGTCGGATTTTGTATCTCAACAGGAAAGAAGTAAAAGCTGAGAAAAAATGTAGGTACATACAATTTAGATACACTGACAGCTCGAAAGGACTGCATTATAATACATGGCTATTCATGGCCTATGAAAAGGAATCAAAACCTAAGTATAACCGGGGGTACTTCCCTTTGATCTCGATTTCTAAAATCATAAAACTTGACAATAGGCAATCTCTCAGGTTCTGAAGCTTAATAGCAGAATATTATGTTAGAAGCGAACTACTGTGTTTGTTGTATATGTTTTAACAGTTACATATTTTAAAGTTACTTAGTTTAATTATACCTACTAGTAATAATAACGTTGTTTACCCAACACAATGGTTTGCTCAATAAAATCATTTTTGTAATACACCTTAGTCATTCTAAAAGAGTGGCCCATAAGTTTCTTGTCAGCTTCTTCTCATGAGCTTTACACTTAGAACTGCTTGTGTAACATCATTTTGTTTTTTTTTTTAATCTAATCATAATTTTATTATTATTATGTTATGTATCATTTTGACGTTTTCAAATAATCAGTCATATGATTTTACGAAATAAAGGATATTGGAGTTTCAAGAAGGTGAATACCAGGTTCGCAAATTGCCAAACTCGCAAAACACCTCATTCAGTGTGGCACAGTACTTATTTTTTTAGAGAATCACCTTCGGTCTAGGTTCATAAATACCTCTAGTAACACAACTCTACTCATTAAACATTTTAAGCGTATGTAGCTTGATTCGACTCCATCCCAAACGCCCTCAAAATGCAAATTTCTTTTATTCTATGGGATCTTAAAGCAACTTATTTAGAGATTCCAAGGTTGTACACACGCGGTTGTGGGCGTAATACAACCTATAATACATACCTATTCGCATGAATCTGTTTGTGACAACGGTACTCACTCAGTAGGATTTGTTGACGTCAAAGCGGTCACGTGATTATCACAGCTCGACAGTTGGACTGAAAATCGTAGATATATAGTGTTCGGCAATTATAACTACTAGTCACAAATTAATGGAATTGACCACATTAGCTTTCACTGTCAGTACTCAAGCCCAAGGCTCTGTCTATACCTACCTAAAGCGATGAAATAACTTTACAAAAAAAAATATTGTCTGTCACGTCATATGAAAACATTGATGACATTGTACCATGCCTGCGACAGATTTTTTTCCAATAGCATGTCGCTGGAATCGCCAAAAAATTGATTACATTGTAATAAACAACCATGCCTGTGACAGCTTTAGTGGAGCCGGGTGCTTGCGCCAGACGGCCAAAATCCTTCAGCCTATCAGCAGGCGGAACGTGACCGACCGTAACATTCCGCCTATCAGCCGTCGGAACGGACGAACCGTGACACTTTTCGTGCGTGCATCTGGTCATCGATTTATAAGACGTTATCGTCATCACGTCAAAAAATATGAAAATGCATATGCGTTAATTTTATAGACATCATTTAAAATATTAACGGTCTGCTTGGTTAAGTTTTACCCAGGCTTGGTACCTATACTTAAGCTATGTAATTCTAATCACGATTTATAGATCTCGAGTGCCATTTATCGCATGAATCAAATTGAAAATATGCATCGGCGCATAACATTTAAAATTTAGCCATAAAGCATTGCCTGTCATTTTTTTACTAATTACCTATATAAAGTTTTGATCATTCAAAAAACTTATAAATACAATCTGACACAGAAATAAACACGTTTTACCCAGGTAAAGTATTTATCTTATGCATGACGTTTCGACCGGGTTCCACAGACCGTGGTTACAACTCCGTGTGTGATAATGAAACGCGTAGGTAAGTTAAAAAGTTAAAATTTAATAAATTTGTAGAAAATGTTAAATCTTTGATTTGTTACAGTATCATACTTTGATCGGTTATAGGTGTGTCGTGGCATTCAGCCAAGTGTACCGGTTTACACCAGTTATTTATGCGAAATATGCACTCGACATGCCAAGTTCCGTAATTACTATACACACCTACTTAATGAAGAAAGGAAATAGGTAAGGCAAATATCGCAATGCGATAAAGTAGGCGAGCGTTTACACGATTTTGTAATTCGGGCCGATATCACTTATTTTTAACAAAATAAGCGAAATTTCTATAGATATTCTTAAATTATACTATTGTCTTAGCTGTCCTTGGGCATAAAAACCTACAACATTTGCTGAAGGAGCCACGGAGAAAATCCAGTGAGTGATATATAAATATTACTCAACAATCACTTTGGTAGGTACATACTTATTTTTGACGTCCGTACCTATGAAGCATGGTCACTTAAATTCCTAAAATATAAATTTGTGTTTGTTTGCTTCTCTACAAAACACGTTCGTGATGCATAACATTTTGATTAGGTAAGCAGTTTTAGTAGACAATTTGAACCAGCAACTTTCCTGTTACAGTGCCGATCTAACCTAGGTAGGTATTATAACATACTATGTAATAATAAACAATGGTAGTGCAAAAACCATGACTAGTTATATATTTCAGTATTTCCTCACCTCACTGACTGAGTTACGAATGTGAGTCAGAAGTTATAACTGAGTTTAATGGATGGGACTTCCCCAATGATCACGTTACTGTTGGGTAACTAGTACATTCACATTTGTTGGGAAATTCCCGATATATTCCCGCTGTGTTAGTTAACAAAAAAAAACCGGACAAGTGCGAGTCAGACTCGGCAACCGCGGGTTCCATACAAATTTGTAGGAACATAAATAGTTCAGATTTTTTTTGAGGAGAATCGCTGAGTTGAACTTGATGCGCGACGCGATGACCTAAAAGCACACCCACCCTTTGTTATCAGCTAAAATTATCGCAATAGTGTGCTCACCTGCACGCAATGTCCACGAATATTTACAAACAAAATCAGCTGTGTTAGTCATACTAGGGCACACAAACGTCTATTAGAACGGAGTTGAAGAGGTCCGTATGACCGAAATCGGTTGAAGAGGATATAAAAAAATGTTCAGGAATTCAGCCTCGCAGTTTTTTATATAAACGGCCGTATATTTTTTTATGTTAACTTAGAGTTTGGTTTTTTTACAGCTTTAAGTGACTGTATAATATAATTTCAACTCGATACCTCCAGGCGTTCCCGAGATAAAGGGTCTTGACTCTTGACAGACAAATTAACGGTCAACAAAGTGATCCGACAAGGGTTTTGATTTTTCCTATTGAAGTATGGAACCCTAAAAAAGACTAAACTGTAAGTTAACAATGTTTGCAGATTGTACTACCATATTAAGCAAATATTGTACTGCAGCATAGCTAATTAGCTATTGTTCTAAGAACCAAAAATGTTACCGACTACAAATAATAAAGTTTATATGAGGGTAGGCTATCACAAAGAAGCGGAGAGGAGGCTCCCACGCAAGTGCTGAGGCCTTACTGACGTCAAAGTTTGCTAAGGTCACGTGCCATTTAAAATTCAACTTTAATCTAGCTATGTGTTTGAACAATTGTGAGACTATTTTAATTACTTCCTCTGCTAAAAATATAAGGTTATATTTCGTGGGTGGATGTAACGCTACTGTATTATGAAAAGTGGGCGTGGGTTTTGCCTTTATGTAGCTTGTTGAGTAGGTTTTTCTCATCTCTAAATTCGAAAACACAAACGAATATTTCTAGATAACATTTGCCAAATTACGGCATGAATAAAAGTTCCTTGAAGCTTGAGGAGTGACTTCGTTGACTTCTCTACCCCGGCGGAACCAAAGCCAAAAATAAAAAAATCAGGTTTGCTGTGAGGTCGGTTAGTTCTTTGAAATTTAAAATGGATTATAACGTGCCCTTAGAAACAACTCTCTTCCAAAGGTACTTATAATGATTTTTCCAATCTCTCGTTAGGTAAAGCTTAGTTAGTACCATTCGTATTAGTCAGAGGTAGAATATTAGAATTTGTAATCAAGTATGAATTGTACGATATTGTTACAAAAACTTAACTTGTAAGTTGATTATTTAGTTTTTGTTATTACACAAAAGAGATGAAGTGAACCATGTCACATGACTGACTAGATGTGTCTCGAAAGGAATAACAATGTGTATTTTTTCCAAACTCGTTGAAAAAGGCCCTGTATAAATAAATAATTGATTTTCAAAAACTATTTACATAACATAGTTTTTGAAAATCAATTATTTATTTATACAGGGACTTTTTCAACGAGTCATTTACTCTACAATCAAATCTCTCCACAATTCATTCATTAAGGAAGTTGGAAAGGTCAGTTTAGAAAATGATCAACAATAGATTTCGCAGACCGTGCTACACTTATCGCAAAATTAGAAAATTCTACTGTCATCTAAAAGTCATCCCTATATAGATGATTGACTCTTCTCTGCAATTTATATAAAATTGACATAATGTTCTAAAGGTTTAAACTTGAACTTCCATTCACAAAAGCAGAAGCGAATGTAAACACAACCGGCCTCGGCATTGCGGGGTTCCCGCGAATCGATACAGCCGACCGAATGTCAAGTTGAAGGGGGCTGGGGGAGGGGTGCGGGCGGTGGGAGGGGTGGTCTGCTGACGTCAGACGCCCACGCGACTCCCGGTGGAAGCAGGGCGTGGAGTTAGGACCTCTGTGGATCGGGAGCGAAGCGACGGCTACTGTTTTCGATTGTGGATTACCAGATAAAGTGCTGATTCAATGCCGTTAGTCATATATAATCTGTCGTAGGTGTGTGATTATCACTATGTTGAATTTGGGGGCAGTTATTTAACAGAGTCATCAAGAAAGAACCGGGTTGAGTTGAAGGCGGTACGGCAAAGGTTCTAAAACGCCTGTGTATTTCCTAGATGTATGTATATCCCTATGGTCATCCAAGTAGATTTTAAGGAATTATTTTTGACCATTATTATTAAAACAAGTGTCATTATTCAGTAGACAGGAAACATTTTGGGCTCCAGATTGTGCGTAGCAAGTGCTACGAGAGCTACAAATGTAGAAGAGCTACAAACGTAGCAATTTCAGTTACGAAAAATGTGACGTAACCATTTCTTTGGACAAACAGCAAGTATAGTTAATAACTAAATTAACTTACAGGCTACTACGACCTAACAAAGGAGCTAGAGTATGCTAAATTTACTAAGAGTCCTATATGGTATTTTGAATATAATACTAGGTATTTTCATCTTAAATTGAGGTCAAGAATAGGCCACAGTGATATAAAAATAACACCTACTAAATGGGTTTGCGACCAAAAATATTACATCGCTTTCACTAGCCCACATGACTAGTTACCATCAAAACTGTGGAGTCACGAGAATCGTGCTCGACTTTGTAATACAGTGCGATTCGAGCTTATGGTATATCATAAACATTTACGGTTGTTTTCTGTATCTGGTGAACCATTGGTATTCATGGTTTACCAGATATGATTAAACTGAAAGAGAAAATAAAGTTGGGAAAAATATACCTACTTAAATAGTATGCGCAGTAGTCATTCACAAAATACTGCCCTACCCTAATTTATTCATCATCGTAGTAGCTACTTGTAGGGTGATACAAAATTTAAAATAATATTTAATTTATTTATGTATAATATTTAACATTAGTACAGTGATTGCATTGCATATAATTGAGTACCATGAAAAAGTTACCTTCTAAAAAAGCAATATCACTGAACCTCACACTAGGATTCCGTGTCGTGAGATTCAGTTTCTTCCCTATTTTAGTTATAAATTGTTTAAGAATTGAAATAGCAACACAACAAAATTATCAAATGTTAGGTGTTTGAAGGAGTATAGCTTTATATAAGTACCTAAGTTAGACCCTCGATTAGATCAATGAATTGGTACTCACCGATTGAATTATCAAACAGTTTTTAATTAACATACCTCTATAACCCGTCCCTTAAAGAAGGTAATTGCATAGTGCCTGTAAGTGAGCGGCTTTTAGCAGAACGAGATATCGGCTACGTTAAGCAAAGTTAGCACTATCGGCCCATAGATTTCTAAAGATGCCACACCCCTCTGTGTCCCGCAGAACAAGTAAGTCTGGATTTTGCGGTGAAATGACACAGATTTTAACCTGTATTCATGCTGTTCCTAATTTTCTTTCATTCATATCCATCAAATGTATGTCTCATAGTGCTATGAGAGTAAAGGAATAGATATTTGAGGGCACACATTTGTGCACTAATATCACCTGCGTAGTTGATTAGTCTTTGATGAAATGGCCCGCGGTGAATGGAAACGGTTATAAGAACTGTCTTTTTAACAGAGGAGGATGGTAGGCTACTTTTTATCATCACGCTAACGTTTATAGGGAGAGAGGAGCACTACAGCTTTACGCGGTCGAAGTCCCGGGCACAGATAGTGACATAATAAAGTCAACTCATATTTTAAGAAGTGTTTTGACATCGCTGTACGGTCTTTTCGACGCCTTGTATAATATTATAAGGCTTATGTATTACAGTCCGAAATAGCAAAGTAGAGCCGGAATAAACATTTTTGTGGCGTTACATGTTATGAAAGACGAAGCGTTAACTTGTGTAGTGTATTTGATGTTTATTCTACTGACAAAAGACGAGGGTAATATGGCTAGATGGATTAGCAGGTGTTATTAGATACGTTTTAGGTATATGAGTGACAGTACAAGTATTAAATAATGATTTTCGAAAAAGAAAATTTATTTTCAATATATTGTTAAACGTATGCCAAAGTTTTGCAAGGGAAGATATTAATTTGAAATCTGTTTTTAATAAAACTTGGTTATGTGGTACGTGTAATTGGTAGATCAAGCTTATACGACTTCACGATACTTAATTGAAAAACCAATGAAGGGAAAAAACACGTAATTCGTTAAATTAATGATAAGATACAATACAGTATTGTATCTTATAATTAATCAACTATTTATGGTACTAATTAACTAGATTTCTGAAGATTAGAAAATGGGACCATAGGACATATTCAATTACAAATATTTCACAATTAAATTTTATACTTAGCAACAGAGAATTAGGAGACGATTTATTTTCAACGAGAATACTTAATTAATAAGTAAAATATATGTACGTATTAATTATGTATCCTTTAATATGTTAAAAGGTTAAACGTAAGTAAGATATGAGAATTTAATATAATTGGCCATAGTTAAACGGAAAGGATCCAACCCACACTATGGCCGAAAATGAGTTATGTATACCAAAAAACTCCTTGAAGTTAAAATTTTATATTACGAAAACAATCCAAGTAAAATTCAAACCCACCATGAAGTTATAGCCCTGAGTTACCAACCCACATGTATAGCAGGTCGTAATTTTTTTTATTAACATCGCTCCATGCTACTTATATCGTTATTGAGAAAATCATATTCGCGAAAATAATCCAAATCACATATTACTAAAATGATCCAAGTCACTAGGATAATTTTTATTCTAAAGATTTAATTAAGCTTAAACAATTCATGTGACATGGATTCTTTTCGTTTTATTATTTAAAGTGACCGATTAAAACATCGATAACGATCCAACTTACATGGATCGTTATCGCTAATTCAATAGCTTTATTAAAAAATAACGGAACTAAATATCAAAAACGATCCATGTGACGTGGATCCTTTTCGTTTTATTATTTAAAGTGACCGATTAAAACATTGATAACGATCCAACTTACATGGATCGTTATCGCTAATTCAATAGCTTTATTAAAAAATAACGGAACTAAACATCAAAAACGATCCATGTGACGTGGAACCTCTTATTGTAGTTTGGCCATAGTTAAACGGAAACGATCCAACCCACACAGATGTAGTTTTGAGATATTTAATTTTTAAGTTCCGATCGTATTTCGTCATTGATTCTCCACTTTTACTTTGGGGGGGTTGGTTTTAACTAAAGGATAAACATATGAATTTTAAATTTATTAATCTCTAGTCCAACATGATGACATATTTTTCTAGATATTATCAAATATATGACGATGGATCGTTTTCGTTAAAATACTATTTCAAAAGGCCTGGGTAATCAGCATATTTAGCCATAAGGATCCAAGCTTTAAAATATAATTAAAAGACTAAATATTAAAAAGAGATGGCGGATTTGTATGTTTTAGAAAATAAAACATATAGTGTACATACTATATCTTTAATCTTAAATCACTACTATCATAATTACTAGCTTAGTAAGTAGTACAAACAGAAATGAACATTTTGAACAAACACATAAAAAAAGAATAAACAATACTGAATATTAATGTAACAATCAGTCTTCAAAATAAAGCATAGACTATATCTTTTATATAAAATTAATCATCATTCTCATAATCAACAGAAAAATCAACACTATCTCCAAAAACATCAACATCGTCCATAATATTTTCATTTCCTCTAAGCGATTTATAAAAAGGTAAGCAATCCTTTGGTATTAAATCAAACATTGATTTGAGATCATCCAATTTAGCCTGCGGAATCTCTTTGCCATTTGGCCATAACAAAGTTAAATCTTCTTCCAAAATTTCTAAAGATTGTCCTTTAATTTTCTTTTCTAAATTTAGCTCATGAAACTCTTCACTTTCTGTTGTTTTCATAAATATAGAGTATGGTTTTTCTTTTTTGATCAGTATTTCTTTCGTTTTTAGCCAGTTTACTTTATTCTTAGTAACATATTTTTTTCTATTAACTATCTTCTTTTCTATTTTCTTGGTGCTTAGAAAATCGTTTGTCTTCATTCTATAAACTTCTAATGGTTTCTTTTTCTTGCAGCTTTTGATAACATTTAAATACTCTTCAGCAGTATAAATTCTATCATGATATTTGAGTTGACTTTCGATTTTAGAAAAATCAGTATCGTTCGGAAGAAACGTATGGCCTGATTCCAGATACTTCAGTGTTATAGTTTTGAGAGTGGCGTGGGAGTTCAGCATCGATTTCATCATTAAAACCATTTTTATATTTCGGTTTTGTCCCCCACAGCAATCGCTCCACAATACTAGGTTTTCTTTGGGACCCATTTTGTGTTTTATGTAATTGATGAGGCATGACCCAACTTCTTGTGCCCCACGGCCAGCTTCGCCTTCGAGCCACACATAGCAGAAGCCATTATTGCTAGATCCTGCATGTATTCCGCAGTTATAGAGCCATAACTGGCGTTTGTAAAAAACTATACTTGTGGGAATCCGGGGGAGTGAAAGAGTCTTTTCCATGTCATAAGTAAGACATTCAAACTTGTCGTCTGTGGTCGCTTTTTTCAAATCATGATTCATATTTTTTCTTAAAGTTTCAGCTCGTTCAAGATGCTCCTGCTTTTCCCTTTGAAACTTGGCGGCTTCAGTTTCCGTGGCATTGGATAATTCTGAAGCCGCCAAGTTGGCTCTATAACTGCGGAATACATGCAGGATCTAGCGATAATGGCTTCTGCTATGTGTGGCTCGAAGGCGAAGCTGGCCGTGGGGCACAAGAAGTTGGGTCATGCCTCATCAATTACATAAAACACAAAATGGGTCCCAAAGAAAACCTAGTATTGTGGAGCGATTGCTGTGGGGGACAAAACCGAAATATAAAAATGGTTTTAATGATGAAATCGATGCTGAACTCCCACGCCACTCTCAAAACTATAACACTGAAGTATCTGGAATCAGGCCATACGTTTCTTCCGAACGATACTGATTTTTCTAAAATCGAAAGTCAACTCAAATATCATGATAGAATTTATACTGCTGAAGAGTATTTAAATGTTATCAAAAGCTGCAAGAAAAAGAAACCATTAGAAGTTTATAGAATGAAGACAAACGATTTTCTAAGCACCAAGAAAATAGAAAAGAAGATAGTTAATAGAAAAAAATATGTTACTAAGAATAAAGTAAACTGGCTAAAAACGAAAGAAATACTGATCAAAAAAGAAAAACCATACTCTATATTTATGAAAACAACAGAAAGTGAAGAGTTTCATGAGCTAAATTTAGAAAAGAAAATTAAAGGACAATCTTTAGAAATTTTGGAAGAAGATTTAACTTTGTTATGGCCAAATGGCAAAGAGATTCCGCAGGCTAAATTGGATGATCTCAAATCAATGTTTGATTTAATACCAAAGGATTGCTTACCTTTTTATAAATCGCTTAGAGGAAATGAAAATATTATGGACGATGTTGATGGTTTTGGAGATAGTGTTGATTTTTCTGTTGATTATGAGAATGATGATTAATTTTATATAAAAGATATAGTCTATGCTTTATTTTGAAGACTGATTGTTACATTAATATTTAGTATTGTTTATTCTTTTTTTATGTGTTTGTTCAAAATGTTCATTTCTGTTTGTACTACTTACTAAGCTAGTAATTATGATAGTAGTGATTTAAGATTAAAGATATAGTATGTACACTATATGTTTTATTTTCTAAAACATACAAATCCGCCATCTCTTTTTAATATTTAGTCTTTTAATTATATTTTAAAGCTTGGATCCTTATGGCTAAATATGTTGATTACCCTGGCCTTTTGAAATAGTATTTTAACGAAAACGATCCATCGTCATATATTTGATAATATCTAGAAAAATATGTCATCATGTTGGACTAGAGATTAATAAATTTAAAATTCATATGTTTATCCTTTAGTTAAAACCAACCCCCCCAAAGTAAAAGTGGAGAATCAATGACGAAATACGATCTGAACTTAAAAATTAAATATCTCAAAACTACATCTGTGTGGGTTGGATCGTTTCCGTTTAACTATGGCCAATTATGTTCAATAACTGTAACATTAAATCCTTGGATAGTGATATAGAAAACCCTTAGAAGTGGAAATTCGAAGCTTGTTATATAAGAAACTCCTACGTCTTTTACTTTAAGCTTCTGAACTTAGTTGTTACAGATGTGATTTGATCAGTTACTAACTGATTAAATACTAACTGTTGCGTGCGATTCTACCCGTGTATATCGGTTATAGTTTTACTAAATGTACAGTAGTTGATATTATAGTAATAAAGTACAAGACATAAAACCTTTTTCGAGCGTAGCAAGACTACACTATTAAATTATTTAAAAAACCGAGATTAGTACTAAAATTATGAGCACATAAAATTAGACATTTAACCTTTTTCGAGTCTAGCAAGACTACACAAAATAACACTATGTAGTCAACAAAGAAGTTAGTGTAGCAAGACTACGCTTGAAAAAGGTTATATGTCTAGTTGTATGTCTGTGTAAAAGTTTTTTTTTAAAGGTAACTAGCAATATGGGATTGTGTTAAACCCTCCAGGTTAGCTCAATGACTTGTTGTTAGGATTGGGTTCACGTCGGTAGTAAAATGGGTAGGATTCGTATACGCAACTTCACGATTACGAGACTGATGCCTTAAAAATTATAAAACATCTTAAAAAAAAAAATTAAACTACCGCTGCTTTTTGTGTTAAATTTTAAAACACATTTACATTAAATCTATACGTTATTATTTTTATATTTACCTTATTTCATTTACATGTATTTCTAAAATATAATATAAGTTTATATACATGGTGACTTACATACTACACATATGACCTAATAAACAGATATGTGTCATCGGGTGTGTTCTGAATCAACATAGTATCATTTTCTAATATCCTCTGTATTTACCAAACACAGACTCATAATTTTATATTTGCCCTATACAATATCTACGCTTATTCTGTACAACACTTGCATAACCTAGGAGAACCCAGAAGCTAGGAAGAGGTGCAGATGTTGATACTCCTTTCGCTGTTTTATTGCTTACTTTTGTCTTACCTACACCAAACCTTCTTATTTTAATTTGAAACAAAGTAATGTTTCTAATAAGAAGGCCGCACTAGACTTGTGGTCTTGCCACCCACTCACACACAGAATCACAACATAATTCATACAAGTTACTTCGCTGTGGTTTTTGTGAGGTAGACTTTTGTCTGGCTGCTCAATAATTTAGTCGAATCTGTTCGACAGATGTTTTTCTTTTTTTTAAATCTGTAATTACTTCATGATTCTACTACAACAACTTCTTGTTCTTTGCTAAGGTAAGTGAATGGAATATTCTCGGATGCTGGTATGTAATTTGAACGCAACCTTGAATATTTTCAATTTCAATTTCATTTATTCAATAAACAATTATACAATTGTGTCTGAATGTAAAAATAATAATAACAAAAATAATCATAGTAAAAAAAAACACACACAAAAAAAAGTCAAACATAAAATTAGTTTTCGATATGATTAAAAATTAAAATTCTGAGTAGGTATGTCAAATTAAAAAAAGTAATAATAATAATAGAATTAAGATAAATAGTTGCACATATTAATGTTTACAAAAAGAAAAAATGACAATTAATTTTCACAATTTTATACATTATTTATGTCAAGTTTATATACTATCATTAACACAACCAAATTCATCTATTGCATAATAACATTTCTCCAAAAGAAAAGCTTTGAGCCTTTTTTTAAATATGTTTGTTTTATAAATTTCCTTTTTCAAAACCTTAGGTAAGCAATTGAACAATTTTACAGCTTGAAATTTTATACTATGTTTGACAATATTTATTTTTGGCTCTATCTTATTACTCAGACACATTCTCCTTGAACTTTCCCTTGCTTTTCTTTCATCTTCGGTTTCAAAATCCGTTATATGTCTAGCCAGATAACTAAGTACTGTCAATATGTAAAGACTCGGTACTGTAAGAATTGAAAGTCTTTGAAAATATTCCCGACATGTTTCCCACTGAGGAATACGTACAATTGTCCTTATTGCTCTTTTTTGAAGTATAAACGCTCTTTCACAATTATATTTATAACTATTACCCCAAAATTGAATACTGTACCTTAGCCTTGACTCCACTAAAGCGTAGTATACCGTTTTTAAATGAATTGTACTGACTTCATCTCTTAGAGTCCTTAGGGCAAAGCAAGCTGATGATATTGACGCATCAATGGCGTTCAACTCATGTTTCCAGTTAAGCAAATTGTCAATATGAATACCCAAAAATTTAATAGACTGTACTAGATCTATTTTGTTTTCATTTAGTTTAATATCTAAAGTAACGTTATTACGAGATGTAGATTTGAATAACATGATATTCGTCTTATTGGGATTTATTATTAACTTATTCGCATTGAACCATTTCTGAAAGGAATCTAGTACCGTGGTTATTTTTGCATGTAGTGATTGAATATTGTTTGCACTCACAACTGCATTAGTATCATCTGCAAAAACAATAAGTTGTGTACTAATGTTAGAGCGTGTTATATAATTGGTTATGTCATTTGTAAACATCAAGAACAATATTGGACCCATAATAGAACCCTGCGGAACACCTGAATTAATATTATACAATGGAGATCTATAGGTCTTTTGACAATTCGACTTATTTGTTGCTTTTATCTCTACATACATTTTTCTATTATATAAGTATGAACGAAATAACTGTAGTGCTTTACCTCTCACGCCGTAATGTTCTAATTTTACGAGGAGAAGTTCATGATCAACTGTGTCAAAGGCAGAACTTAAATCTAAGAAGATTCCGGCTACCTTGATTCTAGTATTAAGCTTCTCCAGAACGTCGGTTATTAATGTATTGATAGCATCCGAGGTACTGATTCCGCTTTGATAGCCAAACTGACGATTGCTTATTATTTTATTACTTCTTAAATGACTAACAAGCCTCGTTTTTAAAAGCTTTTCAAAAATTTTTGACAATGTTGGCAGCACAGATATCGGCCTGTAATTTGTTGGGTCTGTAGATGAACCTTTTTCAACGGAACTACTCTTGCAATTTTAAGTTGTTCTGGGAAAATGCACTCTTCAAAACACTTATTATAGAAACACGAAAGAGGAGTGGCCAAAATATTTATGAAATCTTTTATCAACAATATTTTCACTTCATCATATCCACTTGAACCTTTATTTTCCATGTTCCCCACTATTTTTTTGATTTCATTTGGGGTGACAGATGTTAAAATTATATCTTGAATAACCCTCTCCGTACTTTCATGCATGTAAGTAATTGCCTGATTGGTGTTTGAAAATTTTGACGTCTGTTTATCAAGGAACTGTTTAGCAAATATGGTAGCAACTTCATTAGGATTAACAACAGTCTGACCATTATAAGTCACTGTAAACTTTTTTATACAGGTGAGTTTCATTTTATTTCTGTGGCGATTAACTACTTTCCATATCTCTTTACTGGCGCTTTTCGCAGTTTTAAGCTGAGATGCAACTGCATTTTTTTTTGCTTGCTTTACTACTCGCCTAAAAAGCCTCAAATAGCTACTTTTATAGCTTAAAATGCTATTATTAAGGCTGCTTCCATTATTTACACATAGAAACCTTTTCATTTTGCTCGACACTTTTATACCCTTCGTTGCCCATTTGAACCCCATACTAGTATTGATTTTAATTTTTCGAGTCCTCGTCTTAAAACTACTCTTAAACGCGTTATTAAATTTATTTAAAAATGTATTAACGCCCATTGTATTCCAATTATTTTGTAGTAATAAATCTCTAAAACATTCACGACTTTTTTTATTGTAATCTCTTAGTTTAACCGAGACCATTTGAATGTCAGATTTCTTATTAACCTTACTTTGTAATTTTACGTCACAAAAGAGCCCCCCATGACCATCTGCTAAGCCATTATGATCAACACAAATTCCTTGTAGGTCACTAGCATCCAAATTTGTCAAAAAATTATCAATACATGAAGAATGTTGATTTCGAATAAATGTAGGTTCATTTATAAGAGGTCTAAAACTATAACAGCATAATAAAGTCAAAAAAATGGTTTTCTGTCGTTGTTTGAGTTGGCTACTGTCAGAAAGCAGATTAACATTAAAATCGCCACAAATAACTGCCTTTTTATTAATTAAATATTCTAAAGCTTTTTCTAAACTTTTCATAAAATATTTAACATAAGTACTAGTATAGCATCATAGGTTTTTTTTATCTGTGACGTAAGATACTTTTTTACGTTTTGTCGAAGTGAAATCGCCACGCAAAACGTTAATCGTTACATTTTTTGGTCTTACCTATTGTATTGATCTAGGTACACTTTTATGTGACTATAATAATGTTTTGTTTTATAATATAAAAAAATAGATAGCGGCTCAATCGAACAATGAACCTCTTCGCTCTCATTCTATTTCTTTCAAGAAGACAACCAGACAATGTCTGTGTCACGAATACAAAGTACGCAGGTACACAATGTTTTTTTTGTACTTATTTTGGAAACAAAAACTACGTCTATATTCATACATATTTTCTACGATATAAAACCATCATCTCATTCAGAAAAATGTTATTTGCGTATTGTCCAATTTGTACATTTTCCCCGTAATGCAGAATTTTCACCCCAAATTTATTTTTGCGACGCAGTTCATAGGTACGACGCATGCTATATGAGCCGAGCGATTTCCTTTACAAGACTTTCTGGGAGCGATATTTTTCAATAGATATTGAAACATTTTACAAGTATTACAGGTTTGACAATGTATCAATGCCTATAAGTATGATCGGTTATTTTTTTTTTTTTTTTATGATATTTTAATATTGAAAAGTTTTTGAATACCTACATACAATTTATGATCAGGCAAAGGGCATTGAAATTGCTACCTACTTTGTCTTATATTTCCAACTTCCTGAACAAAAGTAAAAAAAAAATGTGATTACATAATGATAAACCTTTCTTGCGAGTTGCGATTGCGACAGACTAAAGCGACACGTGAAGCAGTGTCACGTTTATCAGTAGAGGATCTCTTACCTCTCGTACCAAACCCGCGGTGGGCAGATTTATCGACCTGCCGTGAGCATGAATGGCGCTCTGACGTCACTGGCTGTGGAGGGGTGACGCGGCGAGGGTCGAGGTGAGGGACGGGAACCCGACGGACTACAGGGTGTGCAGCCTTGAACTTGCTGCATCGATCTAACAGCCCTGCACTTGAACGGGGACTTGATGTTTGCGTCATTGCCGTGTTGTGGCGGAGATTTAAAACTTGTATGGAGTTACAGTTTAGAATATGTGAAGTGTAATGATTGTGCGTATAGTCTTAAATACCAATAAGTGTTAGGTATATGTGTAATTGGCACACACACATTGAGCTTTCTATTTCTTTAATTAAAAAGAGGTCTGACGGTATCGTTTCAGAGGTTAATTGATTTTAGTAGGTATGTTATTATTGACTTATAATTAATGTATTCAATGAACTGCTAATGTACGATGTGCGTACACTTGTTTCATTCTTTATTTTTTCCCTTTATACAGGTTTGTCTATAACGAAAATTTTCGATGTCGAAGACGTGTTCATGTTTCATGTACGATTTTTTATGTGGGTTTTTATCCCTCCATTTATCTAGAAGTCGACTTCCAGTAATCGCAGCGGTAGGTGCCACGTATAAAGGTAGGCACAATGTAATAAAACAATTAGGTAATTAAAATTCAAATAAAATGAAGGTAGTTATCAATTACCAAGATGTGATGACGCGATATTGTACTCAAATGACGCACAAGAATTAATATACTTTACCTGCTGTTGTAATTACAGTCTTGCTGTCATTTGACTCCGTCAGTCGTCATGCTGTGATGAGGCGTCATGATGACGTAACTTGGCCGTCATTTTACGACAACTCGCTTGGTGTCATCAACGTCATTCGATAACGTATCGTGGGAAGCAAAAACGTTCTGTTTATTTTTTTATTATTTTTTGTTACAATTTGTTGTTGTTTTTTTATTTATCAGTGTTTAAACATTAACCCGATAAATATTGCGTAGTTCAAAAATAAACTTGAAATTAATACGTTCTTATTTTTTCTAATAGGTATTTAGGTAGGTTATATAATTATGTCACACTGTTTCGTCATTTACGAGTATCATCATGGCGTGATGACATAGTTCTAATTTGTGTATTTGGTAATATATTTGTAGATATTGTTTTTAACAATTAACTGTAGATTTGTCGTTGCTTGTGGCTCTATCCTTGGTTAAATTGTTTTGATAATAACTTTAAATTATGGCTCATCTATTTCCAATAAAATATATGAGCAAGAAATCACGACTAGTTGAAAGTATTGACAACAAGTAGGTACTGAACAAAAACACCTTTGAGAGGAAAGTTTTGTTGATATAGTACAGTGAAACTATTAGCTATTTCAATAATGTCAATGTCTAATCTGTTCTTCACTAAAGTGATATATCGCCGATAGACACGGTTAGGTATTTAGATGTAAGTTTGTTTTATCCTTTGCGGAATGCGAAGTCAACACTTTTATTCTAAACGAGATTGTTGTTGTTGTGTGTGTTGTTGTCGATGGTTTGTAGGAGATTTTTAGGTCAATCGATCTAGTGCTCAAGTAGTACGATCTAACAGAAGCAATATTTATTTTTTCAGCGTGTGTATGTATTGTATACGTACCTATCTATTTATTGTCATGCTTTATAACCTAAAAATCATATAAGGAGTTGTAGAATTTGTCTTAATTGTAGGAGTGACTTAGATTATTAAATTTTTCAGTTAATTATTTTTAAGCTGTCGGTTTCTTATAATATTATTCTGTTGTCTTTGTTATAATCGAACTACACTAACATAAGAAAAGTAATCAATCTATTGTTATAAAAACTCGAATTACGCGTCAGTACTTTGCAAATTGATAATATGATATCACAATGCAGTAAAACTTGTTGCAGTTGATTTCCGTGCTATTAATTCTGCACAACAAAGAGTTATACTGTCGTATTTTTTATCAAAATATGTTCTCGAGCGTGCGCGTTGAGATACCGATGCGCGCACGTCGCTAAAGTCACGTAGGCTTAGCCCTTGTTTACTCATAATCTAACGCTTAGGTATAATTAGGTGACCCTTTACTGAAACGACGTAGTTTTAAATGTATAACTGCCTGGTATGGAAAAGACGCATGTCAAGGATGTCTATCGGGTATGATGATGACATTATCATAGTATCATTACATCATAGCTCGTGGTGGATCACGCATTACGCTCTGCGCTACCATCACAGACGTAATACGTATGTGTATTAAGGAGATCGCTCTGAAAATAAATGGTGGCGCAGTGTTAGTACGAACGAGATTCCTGCGCAGAAGATCATGAGTTCGATTCCAGTACAGAACATATATTTGCGTTGTACCTTGTACATATATGTACGTTGTAATGGCCCTTTGGTTAGGTAACTGATCCCGCTACTAGGTTAGCGGGATCAGTTCTTAATACATATTGATGATACCGATGTATGATGTGCAGTAGCTGACTTTTCAAAAATGAAAACAAGTCATAAAAACTGATATCAGAGTTTTGGACATATGTATGTTATATTAATCTATACTAATATTATAAAGCTAAAGAGTTTGTATGTTTGAACGCGGTAATCTCAGGAACTACTGATCCGAATTGATTTTTTTTTCACTGTTGTATAGCTCATTTATCGGGAAAGGCTATGGGCTATGTAACATCACGCTACGACCAATAGGAACGGAGCAGGAATGAGAAATGTTGCAAAAACGGGAGAAAATTTACGTAGGTGAAGTTGCATGGGACTGCTAGTATTATATACGTCAGATTAATTACGTATAATATTACTTTAAAATCTCTCCAAAACTGGGTGAGTCAGAAAATGTATGTTGTCATAATATATTGTTTCATAACCCAGCTGTAGTTTAGAAATTGGGTATCTATGTAGGTAGATCATACGACACGCGTTTAGATTACTTTATGGTATGTTTATAAAAAACGTGTAATCGTATGTGTTACACAATGACATGTTGTATTGATATCAGTTGGTATCTGATAATGATGTGATAAAAACATAGCTACTAGTTTAAAGTAGTTTGCAGATAAATTGACTGATTAAAATTATCTTGGCGAGGTACTTCATTGGCAGGCCCATGGGAACTTTACCGCTCCCCCCCTCCCCGTCGACTCACACTTGACCAATGTTGAGTCTATTGTACCTCCGCCCGACGGGGGAGCGACTCACACTTGGCCGGTATTATTTAACCTGGACTGAGCCCCTTCGCTCATGGGCAAGAACAATTGTACCAAGTCGATATAAGCAATTGCAGAATCTGAGGTCGTATATTTGATTTCCAATTCAATCCAATTCTGGAGGACTAAAATGTAAGGTTTTCTAAGTACTGTTGTATTATGAGAATTTCAATTTATTTTATTTGCTCAAATGTGGTACATTAGATATTATTTATAAATTTATTCAGCACATTTACCAAATTATGGCATGCAAATTATAATTGCAAAAAATATATAAATCAAAACAAACAAATTTGACACTAACATGAACATAATAATTGTAAACCTAAAAAAAAAACGAAAAAACAATAAAATTAAGCGGCTGTAGCGTAATACCTTAGCGGCATCGGTCTAGCAATCGTGAGGTCGCGGGTTCGAATCATACCCATTATACTACCGACATGAACCCACTTCTAACACAAGCCATTAAGCTTAGCTGGAGGGGTTAACAGGATTGCTAGTAATGTGTTACCCACAATCACACATTGCTATCTTTAAAAAAAACACAGAACAGATTACGTTTGTGGTCCATTTACATAAAATCTACAATGATGTTTTTTTTAAAAAATCATCTAATGTGTAGAAACTCTCATCAACAAGCCATTTCTTTAATTCCATACTTTTTTTTTTGATAGCTCTACTATTGAACTTGGTAAAGTAATAACTATCAAAGGAGCCAGAGAGCTAGAAGTAACTCTAGATGAGGAATGGGCATTCCTAAACGGACATGCGTAAGCAATATTTTATTCGTGTTGTTATTTTGCGTAAATAGTGACATTACTTTTTACGAACTTAGCCATTTCATAAATGTAGATACTTGTACTGTTAACAGTTTCTTGGAAATAAATACTGGTCTACAAGAATCAGTCCAGTTACGTAGTTATATCTAATTTATTATTACTTATGTAAAAAATCGTTAGTTGTTTTTGATACGAGGAGTATTCGAAACCTATATTCAATACACCTAGAAACATCTTGTATGGGTGCAAGGTATTCACCAGAAGCCAGTATCTTGGAACGCATACAATCACACTAGATGACGTCAAGTCCACTCACTGAAAGTCGACTTCACGGTCAGACTAAACCTTGGGGATATCTAGAAAGAAAAAGGTGTCACAATAGATCTTTTAAGATATATCGAGTTCCGGACATTTCATTGCGAGCTTTATCCAACTACAATCCAATTGTAAATGTATTTGCTCTAAATTGACTATCTGTTTATTGCAATTTTACTATCGCAAAAAGTCATATGCAAAAGGTCTCAAGCAATCTATTATCTGAATTATGATTATCACGCAAGAGAAGGGAGCGGCTGACTATCAGATAGTACACGATATTGTGCACGTGATAGATTTGTAATGAACTTAATTTTTAACCGATGGAAACAAACGAAAGAGGTTCTCAAGTCAACATGTAATTTTTTGATGTATAATTATAATACGCATACATTGCCGTGTGGTGCCGGCTTAAGAATAGTACCACCCCATCTCTTCCCGTGGGTGTCGTCAAGGCGACTAAGGGATTTCACTCCGGAGGACGGGCAGCAGCGTCCTCTGCGTACTTAAAGCCTTACTGCGATCGCCAACCCGCTCGCCAAGCGTGGCGATTATGGCAATTACCCCCAGGATCTACTGGGGAGACCCGTGCCCAGCAGTGGGCCATCATATGGGTTGATATGCATACCTTTTTACAAAGTCATGTGATTTTAATAATTCCTTTTTGTATTACAAAGGGTTTACTTTCAAGTTGGTCCCATTTTCATCACGTCAAAAACGAGGCAACTCTTTAAATATTATAGTTATACCTATAATCATTTAGGTATATTTTATAGTAATACGTTCATTAACTCTCGGAAAGCACCATTTGGTGAAGTGGATCTGATTATGAAGGCGAATAAACATTTTGAAGGTTGCGATTCGACTACTATAAAATCCGATTCGACTAGCAATTTGTGCAAGCCACAATACATAAAGGTGTAATGAAATTGATGGTGAAGTACCAGATAAACTCTTCAACAATTATGGTAGTAGACACTAGGCTATTGTAATTTAGACATGACGTAGACTTAGACTAGCTTTAGACTTATTTATTTCTTGCTTTTGATATGTACCTTGTATTTATTTTTGAAGTCGGTAATATTTTTTATATAAACGTTTTATTTTAGACTTCTAGACAACATATTTAAAAGTTGAAATTGTGATGCAGCAAAAACAGGTCGCCATAGAATATTATAGAAAACTAGCTATTCTTGTACAAGTTTAAACTGCTTCTATACTAAACCTCAAAAAACAGCCCAGTGTTAGCGATTATCCATAACAACAAACAACTAAACAAAAACTTTGAAAAGTATTGATTGTCCCGGACATTCATATGTTACGGATAACATTGACTACTTTTAGTAAAGTGCGTGAGAAAAAACAAACTGAATTATTTTTCTTACTACTTCATTTTAGAGGAGTCGATTTCAATATAACTAACCATTGAATACTCAAACGATACTCAAATTTGAGTCGTGCTAAAAGGTATTTCTGTCTCCAATAATCCCCTCAAAATGTCAGTGACAATATGAGTGTTAACGACGACTTAAAACTGAGCGGCGTTTAAATTTTCGGCCGTACGTTTAAGACCAATAGATATTAATAAAACTATCAGTTTAACACTAAGAGGGAAGCTAACTGTGAATATTTGAACATGTGTTATACAATCAGAAGTAATATCACGGATTGTAAAGTGTGATTAAATATCCGGTTCGTAAAGATATTGTGGGTATAATCTTGGGCGTCATTGGCAGGGCGTTCCCAACGATAAGCGATAGTTGTGATGTTGTGATGTAACTTTGTATTATGAATTTCATACTGAAGTCACGATCACGTTTATGCCACGCAAAGATAACTTTAATCTTTGTTATAACTTGGCTTAAACATATGTTAGCGTTGGAGACAAGATAGGGATGCTAAATCACTTCGAATGGGCATGCCAATCATAACAACGTTGTAGCCTTTGATGCTACGAACCTCTACGACTTGCTACGAGCATTTAGCAATGTGGAGAAATGGCTATTTAATACTGCACTTTGAAAAATAAAATATAATATATTTATTATTATTTACTTTGAATTATGTTTAAATCTATTTTAAAATCAGTTGTGATTGATGCATTTCCATTTAGTAAATCATTTTGTTTGTAAGCCTTTACTTACTAGGTATGAAGTTTGCAACAAATTTCTTAATTTGTAGACTATTTATATCCTCCTCAGAATGGTTTATGTCAACGTCATCAACTTACAACTCTGGAAATGGTCCTCTAACGCTCTTAATATTATGCACTAGTTGGTCTTTTGTCGTTTTGTTTTGTTTATATATGTTATATTATAGTTATTTATTCAAGAAATCTAATATCTTCCTCTACATATCAGGTTATTGTAACGTGGTGGAGTGATATTTAACAAAAGTTCAAAACATATCATCGTCATACTCTTGATGCAGTTTCGGAAGTGCTCCGTATAGGCTTTTACACATAAAAAATGTTTTATTTTACTACTTTTAATATTCTATGATACCTATTTATTTCATGGGAGTTATGGCTCTCATGGGACACCAAAAAGGAATTATCCAATTAGTTCATACAGATCCGAAAAAAAAACAGAGAAAAAAATAATAGATTTGCTTGGCCTACCACCCCCATCGATGATCATAAAATCAAAACATGCTCGTAACACGGTAAACAAGTGTCATATATGATGCAATCTTAGTGCCAAGTACCATTAATTGGTGCCAGTGGGTGCTCTATCGGCGAGATAAAACCATTTATTTCAAAACAATGATCGGTAAGATTTCCATCACGGCATCTGCACGTGGCCGCAGCGTCATTTGCTGCTAGGATAGCAGTATCGATATCTGTACATTGATTATTTGATAATAGATATGGAAATATTTTATCTTTATCACCACCACCACATGGACTCCAAAAATCGTAAGAAATTTGATCCGGTTGCTATCTTTTTTCGTGTATTTTGCTTACGAGTTAGTTTCGCTACTATTTACATAGGCTGGAATTTTAGTACTTTTGTTAAGTAGGGTAAACCTCAGCGATGATTAGATAGTGATTTGCTTATGTAGTCGTAGTATCGGAAAGGGAATGAGTTATTGTACTGTAAATATTTCTACTGAAATTTACGAATTTCCATAATGAATGTAATAATAAGCTAAATTAATATTATTATTGCGAAAGTTTGGATGTATGGATAGATGTTTGTGTGATAGATAGCCTGGATGCCATTCCAGACTATCTATATCATAGGCTACTTTTTACCTCGAAAAATGTTGCTATTGGATAAATTAGTTTTTCAACATTTTTACACGGACGAAGTCGCGGTAGGGAGCAGTACTGCAAGTTTACGCGGGCGAAGTCGGGGGCATAGCTCGTATTTTAAAAAATAAAAGATTATCTATCGCGTCTATCTTTCGAAGAATATCAATAAACAATACTGAAGAAAACCTGTTGAGGTGAAACATAATCCGGATCGAATCGTAATGACTAGATTAACGAAACAGATATTTTTTTTATCTAGAATACCTTTCTATACATAGGTCTGAAGATAGAACGGATCACGTCGCAAACGAATGATTGCTGATTATTGTTATCAAGGCACTCCATGACTAAGAGTACGTTAACACGGAGCTCTTAGTTGTTATGCCTCTTTTTTGTTTAGTTATTTTTTTTAAATTTCCGGCTTGGAATATAATCGAAAAGTCGCAGCGTTTTTTCTTTTTTAATGATTCCCACGCCATCAATCTGAATTTTTTTTCAATATTTTAGATGAAAGTAGTCTATTCATCGTGCGATGTTTTCGCGTGGGCATAAAGTACTCATTGGGAAATAATTGTGTAGCAAAGTAATATTGAGAAAAATTACTTCCTGAAAAATATACAACACGACAATCGGATGAATGGGCTTCCCACGCTCGTAGAATACCCACGCAAATAATAAGGAAATTTACCCTTCTGTGGGTGTGGCACTGGAGTGTTAACAAAGTTAAAAGTAGATAGTAAAGAGCAAAGACATCTGAGATGGTAATACGCCTCCGCACTATGGCTTATGGAGATTTATTCTATTTAAAGTAAACCGTGCTAACGCTATTTACGTCTTTTGAAAAAGAGGTATGTGGTGTTATAATGTGGGGGGTTATAATTCTATTTTGATCTTTTTCTTTCGTCTTTGGCTTCACCTAATCCCACATAATATGGGGTCGTTTTCCTTATCGTTTTTAGCGCTACAAAAGTAAAAATTATAAATCAAGCTATTTACGAATTTCTTCAGCATATGAAACGTAAAGTTATATGCATAAGTCTTTCATTTACTTGAAATATCTTTAGTTATTTACTATAGATAAAATTATTTATAACTATATTATCTAAATCAAATAGACACGCGTTTTCATCGTGATATTATAGAAATTACTAGATGAATTGTAATGGGGATTTTATATGTTGATAACGTAATTAAATACATTGCATTGTTGCCATGGTGTCAATTGCAGGTCTATGTACCTACAATTATGAAACATAATAATATTGATTGTTATGGTGTATTTTATTATAAGCTGTTATTATAACTCTGCCCGCGTGTAAAGTCGGTTTATACTTAAAGAAAAGAAGCCTGTAAATTTTACAAATGACAGCATTATAAACAAACTTCTATTCTTTAATTTACTCCTTTAGGAGATGAGGTTTTAAAAACTTCGTGTAATATTTTATGCTCTACGACACAATGGGTTTTGAATGTGTTTTTGTAGCATTCGTGGAGTAATATCCGAAAAGTAGTAATTTAGCTTATATATAGAAATAACTTCTAGGACGAGAATATTTTATACCCAGCATGTTACCCTAGCTCTTAAATCCGGTTATAACTTTATAGAATGAACCGATTTGAAAGTGGTATCATAAAATAGATGGCCGAAGATTAAAGGTTCTTCAGTGTTCATTAGGGCGTGTCATTGACCTTTACTATAGAGTGGCTCGTTCCGCACCCTGATTAATGATCTGTTGATAACGGTATCGTAAGGGCGGGTATTTTTGTTCTATGAATGAAAGTTTAAATAAGAATTACGTCGTTATTGGAATTAGTAGTTAACGTTAGGTAATTTGAACGTACAGCATAGTGTATTGATTTTCTGAAGTTAATTACTTAAATATGAGGTTGTTGTATTCGTTAAATCCCAAGTACGTTTTCTTGATGAGACGAAGAGTCTTCCTGTTTGTATGTGTATAACCTACCATTTAAGGCATCTCTCGCTACAGGTAAGCTCTGTCTCACAATCGGATTTTTGACATGAAATATACCTAGATCTGTCCCGTTTTCGTGTTTGATTCGAAACCCCAACTTCTCACACAGCAGTCACATGCACTCCAACGCGCCACTTGAATGTTAATAGTAAGGTATAGGCAGCCATTACACGTTCAATCTAGATCGAAAGCCCGTGACAGTGATCAGTGATCTTGATCCAGATTGACTGTGTTGGATCGCGACATGTTACAACTAGCCGAGTCAAGATGTATCAATCGATTGCGATCCGCGACATTATTGTATTGTGCTATGCACATATTATTGTAATGTGCTGTTATATTTTACGTTGCAAAATGTTAAAGCAGAATTTTACCCACCATATAAAATTGTCAGGATCTATGACGTCAATGCAGCACCGAAAAAGTTCAATACCTTTACATAATTGCTACATGTGGATACCCTTTAACCTCATTGAAGTAAAATTAGCCCTTGTACAATTATTTACAGCCTTGTACTGGGCTTACGCCAATTTGTACCCGTCGCAAGCTTGGGGCGAATTTATAGGGTTGGCAATGAGGTCGAATGCGTAGGTGTGACGAAAAAGATTTGTTATTTGGGTCGAAAAATTGTCAAGAGAATTTTCTTTTGAGATTTTTTTGCCACAAATAATGTTGGTGATTACATAATTTTGTTACGCATGACCACTGAATACTTAATTAGCTGTCGCGGCGCACTTCGTATCGCCTCTTTTTTGTGAATTGGGTTCAATTGTATTCTCAAACCTTCCAGAGACCCACTCCAATATACATACAAAATTTCATCTAAATCAGTAAACCATTTAGGAGAAATTAAGTGTCAAACACACGTACGGAAGAATTATATATATTATATAATATATATATATATATATGAAGATTATTTGTTAAAGCTTTTGTGGTCTATTTCAAATTATTAGGGTAATCTGAATCTAAATTAGCAAGAAATTGTTTTAAACCTACAATCGTAAGATCGGTCAGCCAGAAGGTATGGTTTGTCTAATGGTCTCCGACTATCCAAGATGCTCGTTATATAGGTACATGTAGATAAATCTTTGCTTGAGGGTACTTTGCGGCACTCCTTAGTTTGGATACAGTAGTTTCAAACTTAGGGGCGCGTGACCTAATGAAATCATTACCTGGGTCATTGCCTCGACTGCGGGAAACACTGACCCATTAGAGTAATTGTTATTTCGTCTAGGAAGTCTCCTCATGCTGTGTATAAAACAAGATCCACCAATAAAACAACACCTTTGATATACATACATACATACATATCAACCCATAAGATGGCCCACTGCTGGGCACGGGTCTCCCCAGTAGAACCTACTAGTATGTAGATCCTGGGGGTAATTGCCATAATCGCCACGCTTGGCGAGCGTCCTCTGCGTACTTAAAGCCTTACTGCGATCGCCAACCTTTGATATGAAACAAAGAAAATATTTTGAGATAATTAAAAAATATAATATCATAAAATCGATGCGGAATAAAGAAACAGTTAGGTACAGATCGCTTATAATTTTAGCGTGGATTAGTTAGCTATCTTAAAATCAGGAATCTTATTTATTAGATCAAGCGTGATCACTTGTATTTAAGGCCCAAATTTATCTTTACGGAAAACATAACTCCTAAGAATAACAATATTAGTAGTCTAAGTAATAAATACCATATGTTATTTGATCCTAACAAAGATTATATGATAGATTGATAAATCACAAATGGGTTGCCTAGCTAAATCGCGTGTATCAAAACCTAAAGGATACTTCATGTTGATATAGAATCATGAAATTTTCCAAAAAAGCAATGACATAAAACACAAATAAAGGAAAAATTCTGAAAACCATTAAATTTTAGTTACATCATAAGAAAAACCCAGTTAGTACGGCACTCTCGGTGTGCAAGATTTTATAATTATTTTTTTTATTAATTCTGTTGAATAAAGAATAAAATAACCTCTCGTAACATTAAAAAAAAACTGACATGTGTATATTATTAATGTTAGTTTACAGCATTACTACGTGATTTAGTTACTAATCTAGGCAATATCTATCATATAAACTTTGTTGGGATCAAATAACAGATTAGGGTATATATTTCTTAGCCCAAATCCTAGACCATTAGGTTACTTGGCATTATATCCACCTTGCCTGGTCTATATAGACCAGGCAAGGTGGAGTTTTGATTTGATTTTTAGCTTCGTATGAAGTCTCCAAAGTGAACCATGACTTGGTTTAGATAAATCTGGAAATTGTACGCTTTGTAAAATAATATTTATCATGTAGTAGTTTATTGAAGCGAAGTATTATTTACAATTACATCGAGTGTTTACGTTAATATTAAGATACTTATAGAATAAGATCAAGGGCCGATTCATTAATCTTATGAATGTTGTTTATCTAGTACTTTACCTAATTTACTAGTGATTTAGAGGCCAAAGATACTTCAATAGTTTAATTACGCAGGGCATCTCAAGGAGTTGTGTAAATGAACGTAAACTTCAATTTCGTAGCACTATTTTTAACTTTTGAAAGTACGTTTGCAAAGATAATGGTTGGTAAGTCATAAATGTGCAGTCAATGTCTAAAATAAATACATAGCAAGGGGAGAAGTAAGCTGAAAAATTAGTGAGAAGATATTTAAAAGAATGATAAAGAAAGATTTACCATAGCAGTAGGTTCTTTATCAGGAACAACTTTAAAAGATTGACAGTTTTTTCGATACATTTTTGGTAAGATTCTACTGTATTAAATGAGCAGAGACGTGAGTCACAGCTTATACTACATAAGCGTGAAGTCGTCATTGTAAACAGATGTCTTTTTAGGGATTCGTAGCCAAAATGGTGAAAACATAACCTTTATAGTTTCGTTATGTAACAGAAGCTGAACACATTTATTTTGACTAGAATTCTACGTGTGGCACAGCATTCGACAGGTCTTTTAAGAACTAAGAAACACTTTAAATTAAAATTATTTCGGACATGATTGGATATACGTCATTGAGTTATTGTCGAATAACTGCGTTTTTCAACAAGAGTGCCACATGCGCTCTTCTGCTGGTGCAATTATTCAAATCTGATTTTTTCATACGGCAACGGCTCCGGAAGCCTACACTGGGCATGGTTCGACATGCTCTTGCCCGATTTTTCTTGGTATACAATAACACTGATAGGTTGAAGCTACTCAGAGATAGAGGTCCAATGTCATGAACCCTGTATCGAAGCCGATAGCTTCAGCTATATTTAATCTTTTAATGTTTGTACTTGATGTTTTACATCCTAAACAATTATATATTACTATCTGTCCCGAGCGACTTCGTCTGCGTAAATTTTTCCCATTTTTGCAACATTTCTCATTGCTGCTCTGCTCCTATTAGTTGTAGCATGATGTTATATAGCCTATAAGCCTTCCTCGATAAATGGGCTTTCCAACAGGGAAATAATTTTTCAATTCGCATCAGTAGTTCCTGAGATTATCGCGTTCAAACAAACAAACAAACTCTTCAGCCTTATAATATTAGTATAGATTTGTTAATTAATTTGTCTAGTTAGGTATTTTTGATTAACATATCATTTGTAAGCGTCAGCACAGAATATTAATCATTTGCTAAGCAATTATCTATACTATAATATTATAAAGCGGAAGAGTTTGTTTGTTTGTTTAAACGCGCTAATCTCAGAATATTATTTTGTTGGATAGCCCATTTATCGAGGAAGGCTATAGGCTATATAACATCGCTAATAGGAGCGGAGCAGCGACGAGAAATGTTGCAAAAACGCGAAAAATTTACGCATACGAAGTTGCGCGGGACAGCTAGTATTATATAACTAGCGGACGCCTCGTAGTTTCACACGCGTGGTCCCGTTCCCGTGGGAACACAGGGATAAAAAAGAGCTTATGTCACCCGGGGTTAGGTTAGCTTTCCAACGATGAAAGAATTTTTGAAATCGGTCTAGTAGTTTTTGAGTTTATTCATTACAAACACACACACACAAATACAAAAATAAAAATCTTTCCTCTTTATAATATTAGTATCTAAGTATACTACTACAAAGGTGTTGAATACATAAAATGGAATTTACGGAAATTGGTCTTATAGGTTGATATTTTAGCAATTCTCCGAATTCAGCCGATGTTTGATTAAATGTTAAATAAGTGGTGTTATGCGCTGTGTTGACTTGTTATGAAAATTTGCGCAATGCTTCTTAACTGAATCTTTTAACAAGATTTGTCCCTATCATTTGTTTTCAGACTGCTGTGTGCTACCTTCGCAACGTGTAATAGTTCTCTGTTTTTGGCTTTTGCTCTATTATATGTTGGAGAATAAAAGAGTTTCCATCACAATTTGTTGGTCCACTTTAGTTCGGGGGGATTCCACTTTTTTCAATGAATTGCTCAAGGGATAAAATGATTCAGACTACCTGGCAATCGCATGACTCTATTTATGTATTTTTCCGAGATAGTCCTTCAAATATCAGTTGATCCCAATTACAAAGTATACGTTATCATGTTTATCTATTCAATAACACAGATAGTAGTTATCTAACGGACTGCAGTTTTCGCTAATTTTAGCATCGTGCGAGGACTAATTTGAATTCGGTTTGATAATGTTTGATGTTTCACTGATCCACTTACTTAGATTGTATATTGCTTCTTTATACATTTTAATATTAAAATAATTTTTTTGTATTAAATTTAGGTATTAATCTACTGAAGGGTACATTATACGGAGAGGACATTGAGGTGATGACCAAACTTGAGCTGATTCTAGGTTTGTAGCTCAATCTGGCTCCCTCCTATTTGACCTTTTCTGATACTCAGGGCTTCCAATTGAAACCTTTGCCGCGTTAAATTTTATTTTTACGTTTCTCAACATTTTCACGGATTTCTCCTTGTCGAGGGTACGACAAAAGTATATCGGAGTGGAACCGGTCAAAAAATCACACAATGTGCCCTCATATTATAGATCCATGACTAGAGGTGGTGGCTGTGGGGGGGTATCCCTTTCAGTATAGTTTCCTTCATCTCCGGCGGTCTGTCTAGCTAACTATATTCTAAAAAGTAAGTATCTATGATAGTTGATGCGGAAGAGAGCTTGCACTCTTCATACAAAGCACATATAGGTATTTCTCGATCTTGTGACATTCATATGCTCATAATTTCATCAGATAACCCGTGCCTTGTTGTCTATTCCCTCTAACGAAGTGTATGTGCCAGTATCAACGTTATTTCTGCGCGTGGGCAGCTAAAGTTCGCGACACTAGATAATGAACCGCTTTGAATCGGTTGAGGTGATGCGCACAGCCTGTGGACAATATAATAGTGGAGTGAAATAAGGAACAAATAAGAGAATTAAACTTGTACTTCTTTCAAAATTTAAACTTAAGTTTGCAGGTATGGTACGTCTGAACCGCTGTACAAATTTGCATGAAATATACATTATTTGTATTCTGAATCCTTCTAAACGCGTGGATTGATGGCTTCGTTATTTAACAGTGATTGCAATGCATTTCACGTGTTTTAATTATCAAATTGAATTTTTAGAAAAAATACAATTTATCAGTAGCGATGGGATATAGATGTGTATTTGTTCGAAGTGAATTAAATGTAATTGTATAAAAAAATATAATTAAATTTTCATTTGAATATAAAATTGCAAAAAGTATATTGTGGCCCATGAGGGGATCGAACCCGCGACCTTCGCGTTATTAGCACGACGCTCTAACCAACTGAGCTAATGGGCCAGATACGACACGATGTGAAAAGTGCTGATCACATCATATAGCGATTTTTTTTTTTTTGTAAAACAGATTAAAAAAAAGAGAATGCATAATAATATTTTGCTAATGCGTTGAGATGTCAAGTTAATTTTATTGAATTGAATGAACACAAAACATTTCTGAGATAACGATATTCTTTGGTTACCTATAATAATCATAAAACATACTTTTAGTAAATAAATACATATAATAATATTGACGTCGTCGTATTGTACCTACCTACTACAAAAATACATCTTTACAGGAGGTAAATAAAAACGTTTTAAAGTAGGTAGGTATATTATTTTCAGTCATTTTTAAACGGTATTTGTATTATAAAGTTTATTCATTATCTAAGTAGATGGAATATAAAATATAACTTATGTTCTTTTTTTGGGCTTAATAGAGTTAAAAGCAGAGTAGTCCTTCATCTTTGTTGCCAGAATATTAGGTATATTTTATTATTTATATTTCTATTTAAATAATTTGAAAGATTCTTGGAGACGAAAGTCAATTCAAACTTAAATTCTGCAACTATCGTCGGTATACTTTAATTACGTAGGTATCAAAAGAACATTGTTTCTGTTTAAAATCTCCAACAAAACACGTGTTTATCATCGATACATCATCGTTTTCTGGCCTACTGAATAATGAGATTATTAAAGATACCTACCAAAAGGTTATCTTGTGTTGTATGATATAGTCCCGTGATCTTATGTAATGTATTTCTTATATTCGCAAGGGGTTGATTGAGCCTTTTTGTATATACATATATTGTTTTCAAACTTTGCTATGAATGCATATATCACCTACTGAGCTGACCCGCACAACTTCGCATGCGTAAATTTCCCCCGTTTTTGCAACATTTTTCATTGCTACTCCGCTCCTATTGGTCGTAGCGTGATGTTAGATAGCCTTCCTCGATAAATGGGCTACTCAATAGATTTTTTTTTTAATTCGGACCAGTATTTCCTGAGATTACAGCGTTCAAACAAACAAACAAACTCTTCAGGTTTATAATATTAGTATAGATACAGAGATTTTGAATGATTTAAAGGTAGAATCCTTTTATTGACCCGCCGCGTGCCATTTTCATCGAGGCATTTTGCGACTTAAGGTGTTTCGAAACATTGAGTGGCATTCGCGGCTGCCGCGCTGTGTTTGGACGACTGCAGCGCGCGAACGTTTTTGTCTACCTGCAGCGCACGAACATTTTAGTAAACATTCGTCGGTAATTGTGTTTAGACGTGGTTCCTGCCGCACAAACATTCATCGGTTTAGTCCTAACTAGACCGCGGCAGAAATGTGGCCTACAAACGCCGGGTGTTGCTGCCGCGCGTTTGCCGCCTCACAGTTTGGACACACCTTTCAAATCTTAGGCAATATGAGAGTAATACATTCAACTGATCAACATTAATACTTTTTAGAATACTACCTACTACTACAAAGCCTAAAAGTGTTTTAGATAATCAGCTCATGAGGGAATTACATTTTAGCGTTGAAGACTAGCGTTGTGTAAGAGTTACTTTGTCGCATTTGTCGTAGAAAAACGTTTATAAATATGTTAGTGTTAGACCATTGAACTAGTACAACAAAACAAGAGGGACCAGTTTGTACAAGTTCAGGAACTTGGCAAAATTCCTTTTTATTTGGGTCCATTACTATCGCCGAAACAACGTCCGGTGGGTCGCGCCTACTCCAACATAACGAAACATTTATCCTCAGTGGGATGATTGTTAAAGAGTGCAGGTTAAAGTACATAAGAACAAAATAGTTTTTTTATGTTCTGATGCCATGTAAAAGTCTTTACATGGCATCAGAACATAAAAAAACTTCTATCATACCTTCTATAAAACAATGTTATTGGTCTTTGTATTCTATTAATTCGGCTCTGAATGAAAACAATTAACTACCACGACTTGTCTGTGGGTTTCTGCGATTTATACATTCCCGCTATGGTAGACTTTAGTTAGACGAGACATTGACATTTCTCCAATCGCGTTGCTTTATATAAAACAAAGCACACACTGCGATGCCTCTATTGTTTCTTTTTGAATCTACTACTAATATTATATAGCTGAAAAGTTTGTTTGTTTGAACGCGGTAATCTCAGGAACTTTTGATCCAAATTGAAAAAATCTTTCACTGTTGGATAGCCCATTTATCGAGGAATGCTATAAGCTATATAACATCACGCTACGACCAATAGGAACGGAGCAGCAAAGAGAAATGTTGCAAAAACGGGGAAAATTTACTCAAACGAAGTTGCGCGGGACAGCTACTTTGTTAAATACCTAATGAGGCTCTATTGACGAATAATTAAGTCTCTAACGTCACTATCCTGTCTTGCATTGCCATTTTGTAAACAAATCTTAATCGCAATCTTTGTATAAAAATATTTAAAATAACGTGCGTCCTAATGAACAAAAGTAGGTATAACAACATAACAAAATACAAACAGTGCCATGACCCCGAATGGTAGACACGTTATCAATGTTGACATATGCCAATCTCGCTAGCAGGAGGCATTTGCGTAAGCGCATTATCATAACCACTATAAATTGGCATTTGTGTTTACGGGCCAATTCGTGTCTTAGAACTATTTTTATCTTAGCGCGGGGAAGGTGGGAGGTCTATTTGGCCTGGGCAGCCTTATCAGTTTAGTAGGTAACGTGGGGGTTTCATAGTTTGTATATCGCCAGTCGGTGGCGGATCGTCGCTGACTACGGAGGCCTTAGGGAACTGTTTTTGAATTGTTATTGAAAAATGCACTGCTTATATATTGAGTTGGGGGTTTTTAGTACCTATGTGTTCTCGTAAACGTTCCGTATGTAAGATAAGATGTCAATATTGTTGAACCTAAAATATACCTATTGATATACAAAAAGGTGATAGATGAAATGTAGGTGAAACACGCTACTACTGCTAATTGTTTTGATTTCTCAAAAATAAATATAGATACTTTTATTTCAGTTGCATAATGATCGCGTGTACTAATCTATACTAATATTATAAAGCTGAAGAGTTTGTTTGTTTGTTTGAACGCGGTAATCTCAGGAACTACCGGTTCGAATTGAAAAAATATTTTACTGTTGGATAGCCCGTTTATTGAGGAAGGCTGTAGGCTATATATAACCACGCTACGACCAATAGGAGCGGAGCAGGAATGAAAAATGTTGCAAAAACGGGGAAAATTTACGCAGACTAAGTTATGCGGGTCAGCTAGTATGAAATACGCATGATGTCTACGCGCCACACCCAAGTTGTTTCATAGACACAAACCCTATCACCAGTTCTTTATTCATATGAAGATTGATCGGTAATCTTTTTTATACTAAAACGGCGGAATACCTTCTCAGGCACAACACAATTTAAAGAGTCATGCTGTGACTGGCAGTAAAAGATACCGAAGTAGGTATGTGTCAAAGTTTCGTTTGAATATTCGGGGATTTTTTACAAACAATAAAATGAAGGGGCGAGAGCATCAGTTAGTTCAGCTTATAGTATTAGTGGCACCCAATCCTTGTTTAGCATAGAACTGATTGTACTGAGCTCCTTATTTGAGACATTAGTTCGTAAATCTTATTTGTCCAGTAATTACATCTGCCACAGTGCCCTTCAACCGAAACACAGAGATGCGTTAATTACTATTTCACGGAAGAACAACAGTGTCTCAGACAATGATGTGGTACTGTCCAAGACAGCTTATGTCTTAGACTTGCCGATAAAATGTTGGTAAGCATCCGTATATGTGTTTAACTGTCTATCTGTAGAGTGGTAACGTAATCGAAATACGTAAACGAATAGTCGAATTTGAATGTGTTTTAATTAACTTAAGTCACGTGTCTCGGAGTTTTTAAAGCGTACTAACTTATCGTTTCATTTCTCTGTATCGATAACATATGTATATTTATATAAATGTATTACTTTAATAGAAGTGTAGGTACATTTTATTACTGTTTAGTCTGCTAATTACCATGTTATAAGAATTTCTTTTAACAATATGTTTTTGTTACAAACAGTAGGTAAATTGATAAGATATAATTGCTGAAGCGAATATTGTATCATGGTGAATTTGCTGGCGGCATGCCAGATGGTATATCCAAGGTTCTTGGAATCTCTTCGTTAGATAAAACATGGTGATTTGGATATTATAGGTTTCGCTCATGGTTTGTATGAGTATTGTCTATGTTAATTCAGATTCCGGTATTAAGACCTGATCAAGGCTGCCCTAGACATATTCAGCGCCTTTTGCGACCTGAAACGTGTGACTTCAGAAGCCACTGCACAAGGATGGAGTCGAGGAAATCGATTAATGCGTGCCTTTTTAATCATTGCGTCTCAATCTAATTAGGCTATATGGTGAAACAGGCCGTGGATCTATGTACTTGTGCTAAATTTCTCCCAAATTATTTTAGCGGTTGGGGCTGATATGTGATGACGTAACATCCCAAATTTTACACTAACAATATTACTAGGGTTGATAGGATCTGTGATATCTTTTCTTAGAGGAATAATGTACCTATGTGACTCATTTGTTAAAGCCAAACAAAGAGATGAGTTGTATGACTTGCGGTGTAATGACTGTGGATTAGCCATTGCTTTTAATATCTCAATGTGAGCTCACATCATTTTGGCAAGTATCAGAAATTTACAGCTAATAAAATGCATGAAATGTTCTCTTATAATTAGAAATGCATTAATGTAGAGAGTGTACGATCAAACAGATTTAGATTTAAATTTGAATTAAAGAAGCCTTTTTTTATTTTTTAAATGGTCTTGGTTAGTTACTGGAGCCGGAGGCCGGGAGGTCGTGGGTTTGATTCCCACATGGGACAACACTTTCTGTGATCCAAAAATTGTTGTTCTGAAACTGCGCGTACTTTGTATCTGTGATTTGTATGTTTGTAAAGTCCCCCGCGACGCAGGGCGTCCTAGAGGTATTCTAGAGCGGGAGTTTTCTATTGGCAACTCCATATATAATAATATAAAAAAAACAATATACACTGAAGTAAAGTAGGCACGTTTCTCTTTCACTAAGAACGAACTTTGCTAGTATTAAGTTTAGTTTAGATTAAGTAAGCCACTCTGTTATTGACTTTGCAAGAAAAGAAAGAGAATATGTTTGCCTTTAGCCATTGTGGTATAGACCTGGACTGCGCCATTATAAATTAAAAAGTAAATATTGACTGCAAAGTTTTAAAAAAAGAAAAACTCGTGCGGCCCTGTCTCTTTGACAGATATTGTCCATAAAGTAGAACATTTTTTTTACATAAGACTAGGGCAACAAAGTTGCTGGCTGACATATGTTATCATCGCCTCAAGTATGACTGCAGTTCCTAAAATTATTGCTCACAAATATGGAAAGTTTTCAGTGTTTGGCATTTTCTTTTTTTTTCCTCGAGCATCGTGTAATCTCATTTCTTGGCACAGTACACACCATCTAGCTATCTCTATTAGAATTCTTATTGTTTTTAATGTTAACTGTGTGCCAATCCACCAATATACCTACCAATTTGTTTGTCTATGTCCCAAAAAGAAGTGAAGCAATCTTTGGATAATCACTTTCATAATTCGCAAAGACTAATTAACTGACGACTTTTCAACTACCTACAATAATATCAATGGAAAAGCAAGTACCGCTTGTATACATAGTTACAGCGATAACACAGGACACAATAAATATATGACACGATGTAAATATGTGGGAACGATGACGGTGAGTTGTAATACCACTAGTAGGTATAATAATTATTATCTGAGCAAAACAAAGCCACGCGGGCAGCGCGTGGCGTTCGCACGACTGCTTTAAAAATAGACACAGTATCACCAACATAACTTGACACACCACACCCCCTTTCAACCTTAAACTAAAGACGAAAGCGCGTATATAACTCTAATAAGACGAGGTCCAATTTAAACTGGTCGTTGCTGTACTTTAGTGCCTCGTCTTTGAGTCACCAGTTTATTATGCTCTACCCCGCCCCTCTTGTTTCTAGTTGTATAGGCCAAAACGAGTAGTCAGTTACTGATGATGATAGGTCAATGGTATATTGGTCGGTTGCAGTTCTTTAGCGCCTTGCCCTAGAGACCACGCACCACGCCCTGTTGTGTGCATGCGTATGCGTTCCAAATTTGAATTCTTGGCAGTGTTGTTGCGAGATGGAATTTTGGCGCGATTATGGCTTTTTAACACGCTTTTATTAGCTCGACCTGTAGGTAACTGTGGATGTGGAGTTAGGAATATGGCGGCAAGTTGAACTATGATCATTTTCAAAGTTCCTTATTTAATATGTGCTAATTAATACATGTATGTGCAAATCCTGTAAGACCAAATTGGCGTGTAGTTAAAAACTGTACAATAAATAGGTGATACTGGCAAAAATTGCTTGATAATCGACTAGATAGCCGTAAACTTAAAAATAACAAGTAAGAATAACGTATTTTCGAAAAAAATATTAAAACTTGAAAAAATTGTTCACAGATTGCTCTGTAACTTTTTAAAAATACTTTTTTATTATTTTAAAGCATAATTCTACAGTTTTCAAAAATACGCATTAAAGAATATTGTTTAAGTTAGATTGTTTTAATTTATGGCTGATGTTTTTTCTGTTCTGAGTGGCTGATAGAGTTTTTATTGCCCTTAATTTTTTTTAAAACGTTTGAAGAAATTATATCGATAGGGTAATTAGAGGTTCTTACATGCTGATGATAAAATTATCTTTTCAGTAGGTATCTACCTACTTAATAGTAATCTATTATATCTATTATATATCAAACATCGGACAGCTGGACAATTTATTAAAACAGATATTAATATTAATCACATAAATTTCGAAGTAGGTATACTAAATAGCAAATTAATTGTTTAACACTTTTTTATCTTCATAATTAAGGTACTGATTGCGGATGTGATCGGTTTTAAATGACTTTTTTGTCATAATTCCAGTTTTACCCAACAAAATCTAATTAGGTAAGTACTTAGATAATTTCCTAATATCAATCAATATCTATTTTGTGTTTATAATGCGCTCTCATTATTTAGCTAAAGTAATATCTATGTAATACAATTCCTTATTGCACTCATTTGCAACCAATGTTGAAATTGTTAAAAATAGCAATAGTTTTTTAGAATGTAAGATATACTGAAATGCTGTTATTTACTAACCTAAAATGACTAAATGTATGGTTAGTTTGGTGGTAAAATGGGGCGTTCGACTGCTGTGTAAGAGTACGTACTATTCTTACACGGGACAGATCTTTGTGCGATCTATAAATTAAGTTTTAAATCTGGGTGTACTTTGTGCCCAGTATTGTATGTCTGTAAAACACATATAGTGCTGGCAATGGACTCGCAATCGTGAGGTCGCGAGTTCGAATCCTACCCATTATACTACCTACATGAACTCACTACTAACACAAGTCATTAAGCTTAGCTGGAGGATTAACAGGATTGCTAGTAATGTGGGACCACAATCCCACATTACTAGTTATCTTTATATGAAAATAAATAGACTTTATCACAATTTAATTATATATAATTAAATTGTGACGACAACTGACACAAAGCTATCTGATCCCAAACTAAGCAGAGCTTGTACTATGGAAACCAGACAACTGATAAACATGCTTATATATTTCTAAATACATACATATTATATATAAATAACACCCAGACACAGAATAAACCATCGTGCTCATCACACAAAGTTTTATCCTGGGTGGGGATCGAACCCACGACCTCTGGCGTAGCAGTCGGATACACTCCCATCGCGCCACAGAGGCAGTCAATTTACAATTCAATTTACAACGGATCCGAGATGGCTGCCATTGGCTGTCATGCCATAGATAATAATATTAGGTATGCACAGATTGGCAAACATCTTTTTTATAACATAACATTGAATGTAGGTAACCTTATTTACATATTATACCACTGCGTATTAAATGCGACGCAGTTTATATTGTTAACCTACTACACTACAGAGAAAATAATTATTTATTAACATTTCAATTACGGGTCTAATAATGAAAATAATGATGTCTTGTACATAATTATTTTAGAGAACCAACATACGCTGAAGATTTTATTTTTATAATGATAATAATATCTTGGGACAACTCACACAAAATCATCTGATTCCAAACTAAGCTTGTACTATGGCAACTAAACAACTGATAAAGATATATACTTATATAGATAAATTTCTAATAAAATTCTATGTATATTTGTTTTGAAAGTTGGGATTTTTTTACACGTTCAATTCTCTCTCTTCTCTTTTCTGTCGACGTCGTAGAAAGAGTCTCCTCCGTCAAGTCGTGGTAGAAAGAGATAGAGCTCCAAAGTAAACAATTATTTTGACTTCAAGTATGTATCTGTAGTACCTAATTATTTTCTCCGTATACTATGCCTAAATAGAGTTAATACTAACAATTATGAATTTTTAAAAATAGGTATCTACATATTTATAAGTAATCTTCTAGAAAAAACTTTAAAAAGGTCGAACGATTTTTGATAAATTGTTTGTTTATTGATATCGGTTAAAATGAAAACAATACTTATAGGCTTTATCGATACTCAGTACTATTTGTCACAAATAAGTAATATATTACCGCAGATTAAAGATGACTTAAGACGAGAGACAATTTTATGACTTAAGGTTTTGAAAATGACGGCATATCTTCATTTTCCCAGCTCTACAGCTCTTATTTTTACGTGTGAAAATGCCTGTAAAAGCCATACAACCCAGGTTTTGTACTGTTAAATTGTACAATAAATGCTTGACACTAGCAGAATTTGGCTGAAAATTATCTAATATTGCCGATTTTCCCTCCATTCATCCAAAAAAAAAAAAAAAAAATTAGATTTGGTAGGTGTACTGATATGAACAAAGTGTGTTAACTATCAATAGACTTTCCCCTTTAGATAACTTTAAATAAAACACGGTAGTAGCACTGAATAAGTAATAGTAGTAAATAATAACTGCGTAAAAAATCAAAAAGGTATTTGTAAATATTGACGTACCTACTGATGTATGAATATATACTATGAACGCAAAGTTCACTAAAGAGGCGCTCTATGAGTAAGAATCAAATCAGAATTCTTACTAGAACCCTAACTGGGTACTGCAGACTAAACAAACCCATGCACAAGATGTTTGCAGGTTCTGCCACAAGGATGAAGAAACACCTATACACATCCTCGGTGGCTGCGAAGCAACTCATTACACCAGAAGCCAGCACCTTGGAGGGCACTTAATCACACCTGACGACGTTAAGGCCACTCCACTAAGATACATAGTCGACTTCATGGTCAGACTAAACTTTGGAGATGTCATTTAAGGAAGAAAGAGACGTTACATATCTTTTAGGTTGCAGCGACTTCCGGGCTATATATCCCGGTATCTATCCAGATACAATACAATACCTACTGATGTTCTTTTCGGAAGTAATCATTTTTCATTTCATGAGGATACTGTCATTATCAGTTTCAGAATTAAATATTGCAAACCATAAATTAAATTTGAATAAAATAACACGTGGACTTATGATTCATAGACTAGACCAACTAAAACTCGACCAACTTGATTTTCAAGTCTAGATATTGCGTGTTATTTTTTGTTTACATGAATTTCTTATTATCGTGTACAGTATAATTAAAGTAATTTATATTAACTTTTGTTTTCTTTTGTTGTTATGTCTCTGGGTGTTTCCCTTTATTAATCTTAATGTACTCTGTTTCAAAGTTACGAGACACATTGTGTCATTTGTTATTGCATTTAAGAAAAACATAACGAAGTATATCGCTTGGTTTGACTCATTCTTTGCAGTCAGTGTAGTTAATGTTATGATTGTGATATTTAAATGTGATTTTGTAGTGATTTTTATAGTATAAAACTGGAAATTTCGTTGAAAACATTGTATATTGCGTTGTTATTGAAGCTAGATTGAAATATGATTTTTTTACAGCACAAGTAGACATTCCGGCCAAAATTCGAATAATGACAATAAATTGTTTAATGGTAGAGCTGCCTTATTTTACCTAGGGATGTGCGATATTTGCATATGATCCGATATCTGGGATCGTAATGGATTGTAACTCTTGATATGATCTGTAATGATATTTAAAATATCGATCCTAAAGAACGAATCAAAGTAAGATTTTTATATCTATACTAATATTATAAAGCTGAAGAGTTTGTTTGATTGTTTGTTTGAACGCGATAATCTCAGGAACTACTGGTCCGAATTGGAAAATTATTTTACGTTGGATAGCCCATTCATCAAGGAAGGTATTAGGCGATATAACACCACGATACGACAAATAAAAGCGGAGCAGCAATAAAAAATGTTGCAAACATCGGGAAAATTTACGTAGACGAAGTTGCGTGGGCTTATTATAATTTGACGTACAATTCAACCATGCGGTTATTTTATACCTGCCCCCATTATTCGTATGAAGTATTTAGGTATTAGATGTTGCTCATGACTTAGTTCGTGTGGCAAGTTCAAAAAACAGATTTTTAATATAATAAAGACAAAGACTGACTTGACTACTAGGTAACCACTAGTTAGTGACCCTGACTGCTAAGCCGGAGGTCGTGGGATCGATCCCCACACAGGACACCACTTTGTGTGAGCCACAATTCTGAGTCTGGGTGTATTTTGTGTCTGTGATTTGTATGTATGTTAAATTCTACTATTACAAACATTCATAGTTAGATCAGATTAGCATGAAAATATGTGAAACATCCAAATCCATTTAGCAGTTTAGGGACTTTGTGATTGATCTCAAATACGCTTGCATCAAGTATGCGTCCCGAGAGCGCAATAACGACATTCTAGTACGGTGCGCAAGCGTTTTTAAGATTGATCCAAAGTTATAAGAATACGAAAATGGCCGTTTTAATCGAAACTTAACTGTAACTGAACTGCAACTGCACTGCTTTAAATAGGTGAATTGACCCGCTGGTTTGATTGAGTAAGAAATATTCATTCTTCACCTAAACTTTTGTGCATTTATAAATATTAATTTAATATAGAATTTATACTAATATTATATAGCGAAAGTTTATACTGTAGGTAGATAATGAGACGCACTAATACAATAGGTCTAAACGATACTAATGTTTGCAGGTTTTGCCACACGGCTAAGGAAACTCCTGTACACATCCTCTCTGGCGGGTCAACTCAACACACTAGAAGCCAGCACCTCGAAGGGCACTCAATCACTCCTAACGACGTTAAGGCCACTCCACCACGATTTAAAGTTGACTTCATGGTCAGACTAGAACTTGGAGATATCCTTTAAGGATGAAAGAGGCGTCACAATAGATCTTTTAGGTCGCAGCGAATTCCGGGCTGTATCATATCTCGGCCTCTATCCAGATACAATACAATAAAATAGATCCGGCATATTTTTTGTGAACTTACAGAAGGTGATTCCTAGTTGTTTAGGCAAAATAGCCGAGATAAAATATGTGTTTACTTACTATACCTAATACTAGTCACATTAGCAAGTAAGGTCTTTATTAAACATGATTGTAGGTCTGTATTGATTATTATTTGGAGCTTTGTGATCAGATCTCTGACTTTTTGTATCGATCCACTAGAAAATCATACGACTTCGATACGATCCGAAAAATCGTTGGATCGTATACTCTATCTCAGTCTTCCCGTGACCACGGCCGTTGCAATACGGTCGAAACGTCGGGCAATAAACAAGGTATTTTACCTTAAATTATTCACGCGATTAAGACCCGTAATATATATATTTTAATAACGTATACTCTCGATCAGATCCTGTAAATTATCGGATCTGATCGGCGCATTCCTAATTTTATGTCAATTTTTGCCATAGAAAAGTGTGTTTTGTTACCCTCAGACCCTAGAGGTTGTTCAATGTGCAATTTTGTGTTGCAGTATTGTTGGGATTTTAAAAAAGAAAAGAAAGTTTATCTAATCGTCAAAAATAAGAAAACCCAATACGGATTTTTATATCCAATGTCTTCTATATGTATAGAGGTCAGTGGTTATATCTGTCAATGTATTCATTGATGTATAGACCTGAACCGCGCCATCTCTTTCAATTTTTTTTCCTCTTCCCTCCAATATTAATCGGTAGAGATTATGGCTCGCACATTATGTGCATACGCCAGTTTCAAGTATAATTTCTTTCTAGTTTTCTTCTTTCAATCTCAAAGTCTCATTCTTGTCCAGTTATCACGTATTTCAAGTATATTTTACACTGTTTTACACTTTACACGCGGATCTGTAAAAATAGCGACATGACAGTTTGCCGCCATTTTTACGACTCCCTCTTTCAAATTAAAAGTAAATATAGACTGCAAAGCGTGAAAGAGAGAAAAAAAAAACTCGTGCCGCCCTGTTTCTTGGACAGGTATTGTCTACAAAGTAGCGTTGTCTCTTTCTAGAGAGTGGTCAATTTTGTGAGGTGATGGCGCTGTCCAGGTCTATACGTCAATAAATCATATCTATATAATGCGTAGACTTCGTATATCCTAAGTTTATGATATAATGTATTACCATAGAGCTTAAACCACTCATCAGTTTCAATTATTGAGGTGTCAGTTGATTTGTCATTACGGTTTGGAGGGACGTAAGTACCTAAAACTTGTAAAGTTTCTGCTTGCTTTTTTACCAAACCTTGTCCGTGAATGACTGAATGTCATTAAGATTATCTAGAACAAACTAAATATGCAGTAAGTATATTTAAATTCTAAACATGTGCTTCAGCTAGATATGGTGTGATTGGCGCGTCTGTTAGATATAACTTATGCTTTTCAATCATGGAAGTGTTATAGCCATCGGGTTACCATTTAAGTACAGACACCATATATTATTGTTATGAATGATAATATCAATTAATATTATTGTTATGAATGCTTCATTAAAATAAACTGTTAACTGCTTTCAGGCTGCAGTCTCTACAATTGTAAAATGTTGTCGCAAACTATTTAATAATCGTACAGTATGCTAGATTACCCTACGAACTAAGTATATACAAACTATTAACATTATTTACAACTTACCTAGTAAACTACAAAAAAAAGGATTACATAAACTCCCTGTTAAACCAGTTTAGGCGTCGAAGAATTCCTCCCTATCGATGTCAACCGGTATAGTGCCCTGAAGGCTGGCAGTATTGCCACGTTGTATGGCAATGCTTATTCTCTGTGCGAAGAAAAGGCCGAATTATATCGTACAGTAATTATATTGCCATTGCCACTTACTGAAACTTTTAGAATTAAGTACCTACACGGAAAATTGGTATCCGTACTTAATTGGTGGTTATGGGTAGAAAAAAACAGGACAAGTGCGACTCGGACTCGCCCATCGAGGGTTCCGTACAAAGTTGTATTTATTTGCATTATTTAGCTACTACAAGACCTTTACATTAAATTTAATCAATATTCATTGGGTAGTCTTTGAGTAAAATGCCTGTGACATGCCTAGGAGAACAGACAGACAGACGGATATGACGAAACTGTAAGGGTTTTTAGTTGTTAAGTTTTGACATTTTGGCTACGGAACCCTAAAAAAATGAACTTAGTCTTGGTCAAATTTTGACACTCATTGTTAAGTTATAAGTCGGTTTTTCGTTTTATTTTATTATCACACAATAACTGGCAGGGTGTAAATAGATACATTTTGGAAAATTAAAAAAAAAGGATTTTTCGTTTCTTGTATGAGGGTAGGCAGAGGCAGAGGTATCCTTGGTGAGACACATTTTATTAAGTAAATATAAATAAGTTATTTTTACACTCTAGCTGTGAATCACTCTAAGTACAATCTTGCAGTTGCGACGTTTATTAAATATACCTACACATAAAGGAATTGTTCAACTTGTTCACACCAGTTTCTATTTGCATTCTGACCGCAGTAGGTTTATTTGCTTTTTTTCTTCAACAAAGGACTTCTTATATAAGTCCTTTCCGTAATCATGTCAAAGTTTTGCTTTTAAGAAACCTATGTAAAGTAGAGACGAAAAGCCTTTTTATATGTTGCAATATTGTATGGTAGGGCTTAAATTTAGGGCTTAAATTAAAATTAAAATTACTGACATAAATTAAGAATCAAATTCTCACTAACAAAATGGATTATAATTGTGTGAAGTAACTGAATTATTATTACTTATTATTATTGCTAAAACTGAACTATGTAGATAGTTATTGCTTGTGTCTAATAAACAGCCTAGTAAACTGTCAATTAAAGAAGACGAATCTCAAACAGTGAAATGGGAAGAGCAGTTGTAACGAAGAGGTTTTTCGCGACAACTGCCGTGCCATTACAAAACAATTATTTCAAATGCGATTGAAATCATTTGGCAACATTCCTACTTCACGATAATTAGCACACAATCAAGCTTGTAACAAAGACTGGGCACATGACTCATTCACTCGATTGTATGAATTTATACGTACTACGGAGGCGGGTCACTCCTCTTTTGTCTCTGTTATTAATAGTTGGAGGCCTGTATTACAAAATACCCAGAGTAAAGAAGGTAATTTTTGTACACATTCGCGAACATCGTATAGGGATAAGAATCTGAGATCACAAGAAGGGGTTTTGAGATTCCTGTTTATGTGTGCGCGATGTGTGTAATGATTACCATCTGTATTCTCGGTATTTTGTGCCTGCACTTGTTTTTAAAAGTGCTTACGCATTATCTGACTTTATATTTGCTCTTTAGTTTTCAAATTATAACGATATGAACGATACGCGAAAGCCATTGGTCACTTTTACATTGCATCTTTTGCGTTAATTTGTTTTGTTTTAGAGACTTGGTACGAGTATATGCGTCTCGATTTGGTCTTTTATTTGTTAATTTTACATGATTTCAGTATGAATCTTTGTGTAAGTTTTATGATCTATATGTGATAAATATTTGCTTAGGCTCATGCGCCTGCTGGCGTTAATTTTTTTCTGACCCTGTGAGCTTATGTTTCGTAAAATCTTTTCGCATCCCTGGTCTACATTCCAAGTCCTTGGGCTTGGCTGGGTGTTGATAAGTGGCTCTCAATTTTAATATAAGAAGGTAACATAAATTATGCAGACAATAGTGGTGGATTCTAAAGGTCTCACGCAAGCCCCTTAAAAGTATCTAAGACCTACCGAGCAATGTTCTTTTCCTTGACGACAAAACCTACAACTCAGCGGGTTCAACTTGCCCATAAACTAAAGTCTTGGAGTCCTCATCGGGGTATAGTCCCCCTTTAAACAAATAAACCTGGACAAGCCACTGGCAGCCCACAGCATACGTTGTAATTACAGCAAAAAAAACCCAAAGCGTATGTGCAATAATATTATGATAAATAATACCTTTATTGATATTGAAGTGACCAGTCAAATATAGGGCTGTTCGTTATATTACAAAACTGAATAAATAACTCGTTATTTATACATAGCAAAATAGCATTTAAATCATGAAGCAGCTATTTACAGCATTAGTATTGTTATTTTTATTTTTTAAGAATTTCCAATGAATTCTTTTTGTTAAAGAATTTGTTAAAAGCGCCATCTATTGCATTTACTCTAGAACCGGTTCCAACGCTGCGGAAATCAATAACACATGTTTTCTAAAAAGGCACCATCGCATAAACTCTGCAACGCAAGAAGTGTTGCTTATTTCCACAATATTAAAAAGCCATCTACTGATAATACCATATATTGATGACACTCTTTTATTTCTTTTAGCGACAGCAGCGATTTTAATTACATCTACATGATAAACTAATAATGGTTACTCATTACTTCGTTATTCGTTATTTGCGTTTGTGTAACGTTATCTGCTTCGTGATTTGTTTTTGTTATTTATATATTAAATGACTTGTGAGCTGAGTTCTAAGTGATTGTGACTTGTGCAACAAATTGCATTGACGAGACAGATTGTTGGATTCCTAATATAATACCGTAATGCTATTGTGTTATGTTTAGAGAGCTGTTAGGTTTAGTTCGTTTAGTGAGTATAATAAAAAATCATGTACCTACATAAAAGCAATAAACTTGTAAGTAGGTACACCTGACTGAAGAGCCTACCTGCATAAGTTACATAAGCATAAGTCACTAATCATAAATATTTTTTTCATTTAAATAGTCCTAGGGCAGTTAATAGTACGAAGACAAGATCAAAGAGGTTAATTTAAATAAAAATTATCACTCAAGTCCATAATTGTGACGTAATCGCAACATCAACAACAATATTAATAACGTAATTAGTAAAACTAAACGTAATTGATAAAGTAACAAGTAACAAAACGCATTTCGGTTGTCGCTAACGCAATGCGATGTTCCTCGTTCTCGTTACTTGCTATTGCTACGTCGTTCGTTATTCGTTAGTACATATATTAATAACGATAGCAAAAAAACAGCATGCGATTTGACAATAGGAATAACATAATAACGTGATTAATATAAATAGCCGTTGCGAACACTTCTAGTCAAATAAGACACCGTGATTTGCATGCCTCGGTGAGATGCGACACGCGCATCACAAAGTCACGGTAAACAAGAATTGTGGTAAACAAACCTCGAAGTTTATAAAAATATTATATACTGTTTATTGACTTATTGCTAACAACATGACCATTAAATTGGTGAGTAATCGCCTTTTTATTTTTGTAGCAATTCTACGATGTCTTGTAGAGACGACGATAGTATTTAGTATATAAGACGTATTCAGGCTCTTTTGTCTCAAAATGCTCAGTGACGAAAACTTTACTATTATTTTTGATTTTTAATATAATAACCTACTTATAACAAAGAAGAAGAATAATACCAAGAATATTAGTAAATCAGAAGTTACTTTTTCAAATGATCTTTCCCTTTCGATAATTGTAGGGCACGTCAAATCTAAAGCCCTCTCTCTTCTTATATATGTTCGAAGTGCTGTACCATAGAAATATAGAGATTAAGGAGAATGGGAACTCTGCACGTCTCTTACATTATACACTTACCGGTAATTTTTGTGACCAATATCACAAAAATTACCGGTGAGTGTATAATGTAAATATTAAAAAAAGACATCTCCTGGGTTACAAGCCTTTTCCAGTTCTGAGGGAACCAGCCCTAAGAAAGGTACGAGTCCTTGGGAATTTACACTCAAACTCTAAACATTAACAATTTGTGAATAACACATAGTGTTGATTCGTGAGGGAATCGATCCCACGACCTCTTGGGCAGCAGTCGTACACGCTCCCACTGCTATTTTGACTGCCTCTGTGGCGCGGTGGGAGTGTATCCGACTGCTAAGCAAGAGGTCGTGGGTTCGATCCCCACCCAGGATAAAACTTTGTGTAATGAGCACGATGGTTTATTCTGTGTCTGGGTGTTATTTATCTATAATATGTATGTATTTAGAAATATATCATCATCATCATCATCATCAGCCTATCGCAGTCCACTGCTGGACATAGGCCTCTCCAATTGCACGCCACTTTGTTCTATCTTCGGCTTCTCGCATCCAGCTCCTGCCAGCCGTTTTGCGTAAATCATCACTCCACCTGGCCTGAGGGCGTCCTACACTACGTTTGCCGTGCCGTGGTCTCCACTCAAGAACTCGTTTACCCCAACGGTTGTCGGTTCTTCGGCAAATATGGCCAGCCCACTGCCACTTCAGCTTGCTAATCCGGTGGGCTATGTCGACAACTTTGGTTCTCTGCCGGATCACCTCATTTCTGATTTTGTCCCTAAGAGAAACTCCGAGCATAGCCCTTTCCATAGCCCGCTGAGCGACTTTGAACTTGTGGACTAGCCGTACCGTCAGTGTCCACGTTTCGGCTCCGTATGTCATGACGGGTAGGACGCACTGATTAAAGACTTTAGTCTTTAGACATTGTGGGATCGACGATGAGAAGACTTGACGTAGCTTACCAAACGCTGCCCAACCCAACCGAATTCTCCTGTTCACCTCGTCCTCGAAGTTGTTTCTACCTAACTGCAATGACTGCCCGAGGTACACATATTTTTGAACAACTTCGAGAACGGCGCCGTGCACCGCTATCGGTTCCGGTAGTACATGTTCATTGAACATGACCTTGGTTTTATCCAAGTTCATCCGTAGGCCGATGCGTACAGAGGAGTCAGCCAGGTCATTCAGCATCAGTTGCAGGTCCTGCAGCGTTTCCGCCATAATGACAATGTCATCTGCAAATCGCAAGTGAGAGATGTATTCACCATTGATGTTGATGCCCCGCCCTTTCCAGTGCAGCGTCTTGAACATATCCTCCATTGCATTTGTGAACAGTTTCGGGGAGATAACGTCCCCTTGCCTCACTCCTCGATGCAATGGTATAGGTTTTGTTTCCTGATTCTGTACTTGGACGGACATTGTTGCGGCTTCGTAGAGACATCTCATCACTTGGATATATCGCCAATCTACTTGGCATCGCTGCAGAGACTCCAGAACGGACCAGATTTCAATCGAGTCAAAGGCCTTCTCATAGTCCACGAATGCTAGACACAGGGGCTGATTATACTCTTGGGTCTTTTGTATAATCTGCCGCACTGTGTGGATGTGGTCTATGGTGCCATATCCGCTCCGAAATCCAGCCTGTTCCGGTGGTTGGAATTCGTCAAGTCTTCGCGCAAGGCGGTTCGTGATGACTCTTGAGAACAGCTTATAGACGTGGCTCAGAAGAGAAATAGGTCGGTAGTTCTTCAGCCGGGTCTTATCTCCTTTTTTGAAGAACAAGACGACTACGCTTCTACTCCACGCCTCCGGAGTTCTCCCTTCGAACAGGACAGCATTAAAGAGCTTTTGGAGCTCCCTCAGTACGGGTTTACCTCCAGCCTTTAACAGCTCTGTTGTAACGCCATCCTCTCCAGGGGCTTTTCCATTTTTTAGCTGTCTAAGAGCCAGCACGATTTCGTCAATGTTGACTTCTGGCAGGTCTTCGGTGTAGTGGCGTGTTAAAGTGGCTCTAGGACCCTTAGAAATATATAAGTATGTTTATCAGATGTCTGGTTTCCATAATACAAGCTCTGCCACAGATTACCCCCTAATCTGTGAGCTCTGCTTAGTTTGGGATCAGATAGCGTTGTGTGAATTGTCCAAAAATATTATACTATACTATACTATTATACTAAAGCAGCCAAAATAGAATTTAGTCACCATGACCCAAAATCCAGTCAGGATGATAATTTAAAACAAGGACAAATACTACTATCGATACATTAAGACCTATATTAAACTAATATCGACTTCCTTAACTCTTTATTCAAGTAATGTGCCATATGTCACGTTCAATTCATTCTTACCAGGTGTAACTGGTTCAGTGTTGACACCACCTGTTATTAAGAAGCTTGATAAATCAGTCGTCACGATGTTTTCTTTATTATGTACATAGAAATTAGGATGCAAGTGGCGTGCTTATTACCTACTTAAGGTAGTTCAATTTTATCTAACTCATCTTGTATATATAAGTGGAAAAGTTAGTGGAAAACTACTATATGTATAATAGCACATTATGAGATCACTACCTATATCTATTTATTTGTAGTTGTGACTTTTAAGATTACGGACTTGACGTCAGTATTTCAGATACTGGCGTCAGTGTTAAATTGAGTGGCAGTATCGGGCAATACCTACACTCTACAGGAGATCGGGTCAAGGTGTACCAAAGGGGGTGCAATAAAAATACATTTTTTTTCCTAAAATATCGAATAACAAAGGTTTCAAAACCAAATTGGCAAAAAAAAAATGTTTGGAACTTTTCATCTTTGTACGTAGATGTTTCTGCCACTCGTGCGTAGGGGGTTCCAGTTCTAACCTAACCTAGCCTAATTTGATGAAAAATTTTCTCCAAAAAAATTTTTAATGAAATGTTTAAATTGAAATTGAAAATTTTGTTTTTTTTTGCCAGTTTGATTTTGAATCCAATGTGTTATTCGATATTTTGAGAAAAAACAAATGAAATAAAATTTACCACACCCCCTTTGCTACACCTCGACCGGAGATCGTAATTAAATGACTTCTTAAATGACTGACGAGGGTGGCTTTGTTGTTTTGACCAATCGGTGAAAGCTTAACGTCCTTTAGCAACATTGACTCAAAAAAAAGCTAGAGTTAAATATATCGCGCAGACTTAATTGCCTGAAAATGAATGTCATTTGCGTTTCTTAGTTTGATAACCGATTTATAAACTTTATTAGTCATTTCCATCGATTGTAAGAGTACATTACTGTATAATCATGTAAAAGTAATAAAATAGGTACAATAGGCCCTGGTTTTCCTTATCTCGAGTCTTAAGACAGGTAAGTAGAATTCGAGATGCAAATTAAATTTTCCGCTATTTATAAAGTGGTTATCCTGTTACGGCGTGAACAAACCAAGATGCCAACTTAAATTTCTATGACATTGTGAAACCAATACGTTGTTATTGAGTAACCATTCTTATGCAATTGATATGTTTACCTATTATTTTGCCAATATTGATTGCGATCATCAATTCGTCTGTCAAATATGGTTCTTATCTATGAAGAAATACTGACCGGGTTTTTTGCGATTGTTGAATTTAACAGACTGCCATTGATGTTTGTTTTTAAACTTTCGTGATTTTTACACATATTAGAATATTATCGGGACTTAATCGCGTGAAATATTTGAAGCTAGGACAGTATTATCTACCTCCAGAGCATCGGTAATGGCCAACATCTAGATGGAGCATATCGAGGACGTTATAGATCTACACGCGTCTCACACCACACTATGGAAGCGATACGTCGATGACTACATTGCATCATGAAGGGCTTCAGTGACACAGGAGAACATATTGTTGAGTAGGTACCTAAAGTCGATCCATAAAAATATCAAATTCACATTTAAAATGGAGGTAGGCAGAACGCTGGCTTTCCTCGTTGTGAAAGTATCGGCGAGATGCGAGATCAAACGGTGCCCTCGGACACATAGTATACCGAAAACCCACACACATCGATAGACAGACACGCCTTATCACACCACCACCCGCGCCACTTACAATCTGTTGTAGCTTCCATAACTAACAGCGCAAATGAACTTTGCGACCCCGAACATTTAAAGGGGGAACTTACACATGTTTGCAAGAATCTACGGATACAGATGTAACCAACGTTCTCCAAGGAGCAGAAAACCAGCAGTAAATGCCGTTGAGATCAAGAAGTCCAAGAATTTCAACCGAGCAGATGGATACCGGTTCTCACCATGTTGGAACCCTTTTATCAATAAATGCACAGCAAAGAAATTGCGCCTCAGTGTAAAGACGTAGTAAGTGTAGTGTGTAGAAATACCGACAGTTAAAATAATTAAGTAAGTTAGTGTGTGTCCCGCGTCTCTTGGAGACATCACTAAGCTGCCAAACGTCGACCCGTGACCACGCCACGACACGTACAATTTAATCCAAAGGTCGGCTAAATAAAAGGTTCGTAACTTTAAATATTTCACGCTATTAAGTCCCGATAATATTCTAATAAAGTAGTGGCTGTGATTGATCTGCCGAAGAACTGATAGCCACTGAAGCCAACGAGTCCTACAGAGGAGACCGCGACTTAGTAAATGTAAGGTAGGACGCCAGCCAGATGGACCGAACGACCTAAAGTAGCCACAGAAATAATAATTAAGGGCCTAACAATAAATAGGTCTAGCAGTGGACTGACACGGGCTAATGATGATGATAGTTGTTTATATGTTTGTGTCAGTTTTTAGCATAAACTTTTTCAATGTTAAAATACATTTTTCGATTGCTAAAAACTTTTGTAAGTATATATTTTTGGAAGACGTGTAGGTTCTACAGTAGTAATTTACTTTATTAGTAGTCAATACTGCTGCTTTATCCCTGATTAGTGTGGATTGATAGACGGACCTTAGCTTCTGGGAACGTGATAAATGTAACTAACCCTGGATCTAAATTTGTAGTAACCTTTCTGAAGATACTGTAAGCCATTATATCTTTTATTATTTTATTAATAAAGATAAATATAGCGTGTAAGAATTTGACAGTGGCATTCAGAATACAAGAATTCAAAATACTTGGATCTGTTATTTCATATTGGTTTTTATAATCGAGAGCTTTGGGTTCAGATTGGATTGGCGTAAACTAAAATGAAATACAAGCACGCAGAAACAGTTTTAGTTTACAAGAAACGTCGGGAAAACTTCCGTATCTTATTACTCACGCTATTTAAACAACTAATAAACAAAACTTTAGTCATTCCTATTTGTTTGGGCGAGGTTACCTTGAACAAGGCAAAGAGACATAAACGTTCATAAACACTTTTTTCCATTTTATATACTTGAAATCAAATCACAAAATTACTGTTAATTTTAATCAACAGTCAAAATTTTAGAATATTTGACAGTCATTCTATAGATTTTTTTAAAGCGCATGCTATTCCATAGTAGGTAAAGTTACTTGTATTTATAAAAAATCGCTCTGTTACACTGAGAATACTAGAAAAATTTGTGAAATATTAATATCCGTTTTAGGTAGTTTTATATAAAGCCATCACCGAACAAGAAATGCATTGTTTTTATTATTATTATAATATGTGCAACAAAGAACCTAATTACTCAAATAAATACCTATATAGCTCCCTATTTATAAAAACACGTAGGTATATTTAACAAGACTAAAAGTGATAGCAGCTTATCTCTTCTTTATATCCGCAATAGAGATACCCTTCATGACATTTAAACCACTTGTGTACCTACCTATAGGTAGATACCTTCCTACAATTGACACGTAGGTACCTACTGTGTGTTAGTAGTTGTGTACGTATTCAGAAATTGCTATCCTGACCAACGTTAGATTCAGATTTTATGACACACTTTGGCAGACGATTATTGTCTATTCTAGACTATTCGTCGTTTGGTGTATTTTTAAAAACAATTGTTTCTTTCAACCTATTTTTATTATTAGGAAGCTTAATTTGAATTAGGATGATCTTTAGAAGAGGAAGACAGTACATACTATATTCCGTTTTAGAGTAGAGAGAGTACATTGACATCAGCTAGCTGTATTTCCCGACAAACAAAGAATTTCCATCAGGAAATTTATGAAAATTGATTTTCGCTACTTCGTGTACAGGAAATTATACGAAGCCAGTGTTTTTAAATCAAAGCATTCCTGTGGTTTAACCGTGAACATAGCATACAAACTACATTTTACTAAATACAATCTGATATTGTAAGTCCAACATATGAAATAATATTCACGAACCAAGCCTCCGAGTACGATGAACGATTTAAAAACGAAAACGTATGATATTAACCTCGATCGCTGATGAAAATAGGATCGTGTCAGAGTCACAGTGGGCGCGTCAGCCGACGAGCACGCAGCGGTCGTGTGCTGGCTGACGTCACCCGCGTCATCGCACCGTCAAAACAACGCTGCTAATCTCCTGTATGCGATCTTCAACCGTATTCCCTCGAAATAAAGACCCCACGATTCTTTTATTATGATAGTGCAGCCGTAGTTTTCCGTTCTCTTTGCGTAAACCACGTATCGTGTTTGTTGTATTTTTTTGGGCTGCACGCGCCTTCGTGTGTACAATTACGTCATCGATCGCGTAGTTTCGAGAAAGCATTATGGGGAAATTTAAATTGATATTGTCTGCTTTGATCAACTATTCGTTTCGCATGCCTGTACGCTGTTATCGAAGCATAGAGGAACAAAATCTATAATGAATACAATGTTAACGTCGATGTATTATCGGAATGTAAATATGTCGTGTTATCGCCGCGCACCGAGGATATAAAAGGCGACATCGCAGTCGCTCCGCGCCCAGTGCGGATCGCATGGGCACACCTAAAACATCTCCAACTAAACTGACTACATTTATGAGGACTTGACAGCCGACTGACTATGTTACACCCTGCTACTCTGTCTTAAACCGTTTTTGGAACGAAAACTGCTATAGAAATTCCGACATGTCAATGTCACTGATATAAAAATATATATGAAATCACTTAATACCAGTTCCAAAAGCGGTTATAGCTATACTTAGAACTCGTTCAAATTATGAATGAAATTATACAATAGTATGAACTTAACCCCTAGTGCAATAAACTAATAAAATCAATGCAAGTGATGATAAAAATGAAGCCACAAATGTCACCTTAGAAACAACATTTTCTCACGCAACTTATCGGATCATTTGTTAGACAAATGTCATAACAAGTGGAAAGTAAATAAACATTTCAATGAGCAATACTATGTATACGTGGAGAGTGACAAATTTGATGACGGCCGATTCACGAATCCTTAGGTCATCTTCATGCGGCATTATGACTCAGATGATGACGTTGAATTTTTAAATACGATCGATATGATGAATGAAAGGGTATCAATGTGAATGAAAGCTATGAGTATGAGTAAACTAAACTTTTAAATTACTCACCAGGAAATACGGGTGCGAAATTGGCTATTCATATCCAACTACAGATAAATAAAATTCATTGAAAAGATGAGGTGTAGGCTGCAGTCAATGGTCACTAATAGGTCTACAATAAATCCTTTATCATCTCTGAATACGCTAGACATTGCACCTTTACAAGACTACAACTATTTATTACACACCTATGTAACTTTACTCAATACCAAAGACATCTCTTACTATAATCATAATTGACAAAAGTTATAGATATCTACCTAGCACTACCAATTGTCAATGATGCATCCAGAAGTTGTATGACAAAGATCGCATTTGGGAAGATGTACTACCGTATATTTCATTCTGAAAATCCATTAAAAATAATTATTTAAAACAAACCTTTCTGATCTTTCAACCTTGACACTACAAAGACAGACAAAAACATGACAATCGCAATTGCAGTTTATAAAGTCAAAACAAAAATACCAATTTAACAAAAAATTTAAATGAATGTTTTAACTGTATTAGCAGAAGTAGGAAGTGAATACTTACAGTTCACTTTATTGTATTCAAATTGATGTATATTTATGTATTTAACAAAGTATGAGACATCACAACAAATGAATGCTATAGACAGAAAGATCACAGGGGTTAAAAATACTACGTTAGCAACTACCTACCTACGGCTCTGAAAATATTCGTTAATATACTTTCAACACTCTTCCAAATACTCAGTAGGTAGAACCTATGATACATTCGTTTAAGTAAGGATTTATTTCAGGTAGTCTTTTATCTGCAATGTCGGGTTCCAGAATTTCAGAGTAAGAATTAGTGTGAAATTTTTATACTTCTAGTCAAAAAAACCACAATCTTGGGTCACCTTCCTGTAATAAAAGGAAGACACAAAACAAAGGACAGGTGATTTGCTTACGAAAACAGAAATGTGAGTAATTGAAGTAGTCATTGTAGAGATGATAATATATAGTATGTGCTCTATAGAAAACTTATTTCGTCAGAGTTAAACCTATAACTAGAATATGAAGTCGAGAAATATGCTAAACAGGCCACGAAAATAAATCTGAATAATATTTGGTTTTGAAGTATCAGCGCAAACTGTATTAAAAAGAATTGTTCGGGAAGCATGATTGTAGGTAATTCGTAATTCCGTGTTTACAAATTGTAGTTTACATTGTACTTATGTAAATCTTGATAACCTTCAGTTCATTTGTAATTAAATCACTTAGGTGTGTTTTAAAAACAGGGGATATTTTTGCCGCATATTTTGGTGGATATAAAGGCGACTAAGGGAGATATTATCGGTACCAGTACTTACCTGCACCTGTAGCTAATGTAATATTACAATAGTATTACATATAGAATACTAGCTGTCCCGCGCAACTTCGTCTGCGTAAATTTTTCCCGTTTTTACAACATTTCTTATTGCTGCTCCGCTCCTATTGGTCGTAGCGTGATGTTATATAGCCTATAGCCTTCCTCGATAAATGGGCTATCCAATAATGAAATATTTTTTCAATTCGGATCAGTAGTTCCTGAGATTACCGCGTTCAAACAAACAAACAGACTCTTCAGCTTTATACTCGTATTATTAGTATAGACTAGCTGTCCCGCGCAACTTTGTATGCGTCAATTTTCCCCGTTTTTGCAACATTTTTCATTGCTGCTCAGCTCCTATTAGTCGTAGCGTGATGTAATGTAGCCTATAACCTTTCTCGATAAATGGGCTATCCAATAATGAAATAATTTTTCAATTCGGATCAGTAGTTCCTGAGATTATCGCGTTCAAACAAACAAACAAACTCTTCAGCTTTATAATATTAGTATAGATTTAAAACTAAAACCACTACCTTGGGATAATCCATTAGGTACGTATGTATGATTGTATGAACCACAATACATAATTTAGTCGCTTAGGACAGATAGACAGGTAACAGTTTTTCCTTTCTATTGATTGTCACGTAGCCCATTGACCATAGTTACCTATTAATAAAAATAATGACAATGAGGAATGACATGGTTTGGAATGTATGTAATTGACAAATTTTGGTCAATTAACTCACTGGGTTTATTGTATCGAAGGAAAAAACTGTACTATTGTTATTCATTCTTTGTATACTATGTTGTGGTAGGCCTAAAGTCAATCTACACTTCTATTTTGAGCCTAGCGTCAACTAATGCACCATAAGAAGATTAGATTAATTGTCAGACGAATGTACTGCGTACATAGATATCTTATTGAATAAACTAGAATATCCCTGTAACCTTGTCATAAAGATATTATCGTCATTTAATACGACACTAATGCGAAAATATGACTTTATGATGATTCACAAACGTAAGTCAACTACAATGGTAAAATGAAGGCATTCTATTCATGCTACAGGTGCCTAACTAGCAACTAAAATATTATAAACCTAATAGTTTTTAAAATAAAGCCGACAATAACAGATAGATAGAGCCAGAATAAGGTGACATAAGAGTAGTATAGGCATTCGTATGGGCATCCTAGAATATTGGATATTCCGGACCACCGATTGGAGCGGTTCCCCCCCCCCCCTCCCCTCCTGAAAAGCAATCCTGGGTACACCCAAGACATACAAGTCCCTGTCAAAGGAAATAATATCTAGGGGATAAATTAATTATGTTTAAATAAGGCGCATAAGAATTAATCAAAATATCTGGCATTTAATTTGCATGCTTGATAGATAGATCTTACTGTGATTCATCTGATAATTTTCCGTTTCCCATTGTTTTGTGAAGACAGGCGGTAAACATGCTTCTTTTGTTATGTTTGAGGTTTTAAGTACAACCTAGGTACATTTAAGCGTCTTCTAGATGGTTGGAAACAAGGCTTTCCGCCGGCTGTTGTAAGCCAAATTACTTGGTACATGGTTTGCAACAGCCGTCTACACTGTTGGAAACCAGCAAGGTCACCTTGGTGGGAAGCCTTGTTTCCAACCGTCTAGAAGACGCTTTAATGATACCTCGTAATTGCAATGACTCTGGGTCCTTGGTCTTTTCGATTCTATAAATAACGTACAGTAATATATATGCGTAGAACCTTGCCTAAATTATATTTGCTGTTGGTCACAGTAATATACGTTCAGAGGGAAACGTACTTGCTTGTTCCGGTTTAGGATGTACAGCGGAAGTAACAGAAGGGCGGATGAACAGACATCGAAATCTTAGTTTTGAGTTCCGAACCCTGACAAGTATTTCAAACTATTTTGCATTTTTCACAGTTACCATGCCACCAGTTTCGGATAAAGACTACTTTCCCTAAGCAATCTAATCTGTGGTGTTTTTTTGGTGCTGTTTCTGGCTCCCTAAGACATGATGCCCTAAGCAATTACTTAATTTCCTCATGGGTTAATCCGGACTGCATACAATCTGCAAACGCTTGGCCAGTTCTAGAATCATTAATCCTCAAACTAACTTCAATATCCAAACATATGAACATCATAAGACGTAACCTCATCTATACTTCTATACTAATATACAAAGGGGAAAGATTTGATTGTTTGTTTGTATTGAATAAGCTCCGAAACTACTGGACGAATTTGAAAAATTCTTTCATCGTTGTGAAGCTACACTAACCCAGGGTGACATAGGCTATTTTTAATCCCTGTATTTTCACGGGAACGGGAACTACGCGGGTGATTGCTTATATTATATTTGCTGTCGGTCACAGTGATACACATTCTGGGAAAAAAGTACTGGCGCGGTGGGAGTGTATCCGACTGCTACGCAAGAGGTCGTGGGTTCGATCCCTACCCAGGATAAAACTTTGTGTGATGAGCACCATGGTTTATTCTGTGTCTGGGTGTTGTTTATCCATAATATGTATGTATTTAGAAATATTTAAATATGTTTATCAGTTGTCTGGTTTCCATAGTACAAGCTCTACTTAGTTTGGGATCAGATAGCGTTGTGTGAGTTGTCCCAAGATATTATTATATTATTATTAATAATATTGGTGTAGACGTAAATTATTGTAGAAAAGGAGTACAACATTGTATGAAAAGGTTATCCTGTGTCACCTTAAAATATCCTACTGTTAGATACCAACGGATGTTATTTATGAATGCTGTTTGTTAGCGAAAAAACATAATAGGCTATTTGAGACATATGGAGACAATTTTATTGTAATTTTAATTGCAGATATCCAACTAGATTGTTGCTACCAAGTATAAAGACCCACTATTATCACAGGAACTGTTACCCTATGATTGTGAGGATTTATAACAAACTTTCTGAAAATATAAGAAATCTTCCACTAAACCAGTTTAAGTGCAGTCTTCATTTATGGTTAACAGATAAATGTTTTTTATTCTGTTCGAGTTTCTATCGACTTGATATTTTTAGGTAGTATAAGTATTATTGATAAGCGAAACATTAAAGTTTAATTAATAATAATTTATTTGGTATTAAATTATGACATTATATTATTATTATAAATTATTTTTGAGATTGGCATTGTGATAATAATTATTGAATTCATGTCATTAGTCCAAATATAATATAATTTTGCATACCACTTGTGGATCAACATGTGGAAACATAAAAACTGTACCGCCATCTACAACTTACCCGTATTTTTGCAAATATACAATTTCATTTCATTTCATACGATCTTAGAGATTCGTTGTATTAGTTTCAGAGCCAAGATCTTGCACTAATAAGTAGAGTTTATGGATTGTAAATATGACACCTTGGCTCCTCGCCTACTGTTGTCCAAATACCTAGGTATTTTCCGGTTTAGTTGTCGTGAAACGCTTTTAAGACGAGAACATTAAAATGAAGATTTGCTGAATATTATTGATAGTAGAGATTTATGCAGTCAAATAATGTACTGTGAATAATGTTCTGTTTGTTTGTGATCTGTTTCGATGGTAATATTTACCTAGGACACTCAATAAAAAATAATGATGTATTACGAAGATTGACCATGAAGACACGCCCAATGCTGCATTTTTGACAGATTTTAGAATAATATATTATCGGGACATAATCGCGTGAAATATATAAAGGTACGAACCTTTTATTTACCCGGCGATGTCTCAGCGGGGTTTTTTAACTACTACATGCCTGGTGTTGATGATTTTGAAAATGTTTACTTTGTATTTGGTTGTTGTTCCGAGTCCAGGTGTACTTTGTGTCCGTGAATTGAATGTTCGTAAAGTCCTTCAAGATACTGGGTTACGGGAGTTGTTTTATATTTGTTGATTATTATTTACTTTTTACAGAAATCTAACATCAAAGTTAAATATTACAAATACGAGTCACATGTTTTAAACACAACTAGGTATACGCTTGTTATTTAACGCTATTCTGAAGGGCGCAGACTGCGATATCGTACCTGATAAGATTGGTAGAAAAATAAAATAATCTGTCGTAGCCTTCGATGTTCGATGTTTACATCGCAGTCTACGAGTGAGAGTTAACTGTAATTTTTTTATGAATTTCAAAGGGAATTTCTTATCGGTAAAGGAACTGAACCGGCCAATGTAATAACTACACTGATTTTTACTATGGTTTTCAATTTATTTATTTATTTATAGCCTTGTTTCAGAATTACAGTTTTCAATTCACTTCATTTTTTTTTCATTAAAAGATCCACAAACGTTTTACATGTAGGTTTAAAGGTACATATGCTAATAAAAAAAATTATTAATGCATAACTTACTATAAGTGAACACAGCATGCAATGCATTTTTTTTAAATTAGTTATGTAAGTCTGGAACCAAGATTTTTTGAAAACATTGATTGATGTATTGAAAATATTAATGTGGCTGCCAATACTCTTATAAACCGAACACATACGATGCATCGGTCAATGATTTATTTATTTATAGTTATAATTATTCTTTGAACCCCTAGTCAAAGATCTTCCCCAACACTCTCCCTTCTTTTCTCTTTCGTGCCAGTCTAATTCAGGTTTTCTTATCTTCTGTACGGTTATATTTTCTCTCTCTTCCTTCTCTGGGGTATCAGATTGTAATTAATTTGATCCACTCTCTTGTCCTCTAGCTACATGGCCAGCCCATTTGGATTTTAGTGTGATTACTTTTAGCACATCATCTTGTGTCTTAGCTTTCCTAATTATGTTATGGTTGGTTTTATCTATTTTCCCCTGTCCCATCATACTTCGTTCTATGCTGACAATTTTAAAGAGTGGTTTGCAGAGTTTTTGTGGTTTTGAATTGAACAATTGTAAAATGAAAGTCCTGACTCATTCACTCACTTATCAACGCGCAGCCCAAACTCTTGAACCTAGAAAGTTGAAATTTAGTAGAAAGATTTTATTTTGTGATGGAAATAAGGGTTAAGAAAGGATTGAAGGAAATTCGAGTTTTAGGGGCGAGAACGAACTCATCGTGATCGAAGCAGCAATCATAAGGAATTCACGATGATTAGGCGATAGGTATCATGAGTGATAGGAAAACGGTAAATATAATTTGGGATTGTCCAACCTATGATTCGATTAATAGCGTTTGTGCATAGATCATCAAACTAGTCATCCAATTATAACAGAATGCCTTTTTTTATTGTTCTTTTTTCAGTGGATGATTCAAAGTTAGATGTCTTTAGCACTTAAGAAACATAGATTTGCAATATGTGTTTTTACATGTTATAGAATTTTATAAGCTGTAAATATTTTATTTTAAGGTTAACCTTTGTTTTATTGCCCGACGTTTCGACCGCATTGCAACGGGCGTGGTGTGGAAGGTGCTATGGCACGTAATTTGGGAGAGGTCATGTCCAATAGTGAAGGTCCTGTGCCCAGCAGTGGGATATCATATGGGTTGATACAGTGATGATGTCTAATAGTGAAATTAAATAGGCTTGATTGATTTAGCTAATGATCACACAGAAACAATAAATGTAAAGTGAGGTAAAAGCTAAACCAGGACTCTCTAGATCACAGACAGACTCTTGGCTGGGCTTAGGTGAACGTTTTGAGGGTTATCATAGTTAGACTGGGCACCCATTGCCCTCTCGTCTGCCCAAGATGATGACTGGATCCGACCTTCATTCAAGGTAAAATTGGCATGTATTGGTATGTTTGTCAGCTCTATTCGACCGGACATCATGCAATGACAAATCAAAATCGACAATGGAGCAGTAGATCGTTCTATTTAATGAGGTAGGTACTTACACTAATGAGTAGTCAATCCAGTCATGGTCATTTCGGTTACTCGTCAGTGTTGTTGTATGTTGCCACTAAAGAAGAATGTCAGAAGGTACCTTATATTATTACTGTCATGCTGTATATGGTAGCCCTAATAAATTCATATCTATGAGTATTAGATATTCTTCGTCTGTGTAAATTTTTCCCATTTTTGCAACATTTTTCATTGCTGCTTCGCTTTAATTGGTCGTAGCGTGATGTTATATAGCCTATAACCTTCCTCGATAAATGAGCTATTCAACAGTAAAAGGTTTCAGGTATAATCTCAGGATCAGTAGTTCCTGAGATTATTGCGTTTAAATAAACAAACAAACTCTTCAGCTTTATAATTTTAGTATAAATTAATTCAAAATTTAACATACCAATTAAAGTTGTACTTCTAGTTACTTTTTGTAATTTTTAAAGCATTTCTATGCTAACTTTGATACGTATTTAATTAAATGTATGAAGGAAAAAAATCGTCTCAGGCTGGACTTGAACCTGCGACCTTTGGGGTACCGGCCCTAAGCTGTTACCAACTCCGACAATGTTACCGAGTCCTGCCTGAGACGAGTTTTTCCTCCATAAATTTAATATAGGTATGCTTCTAGTTTTTATAAAATTCTAAATTTAATCTAGGTAATTAATTCTAAAGAAACAGAACAGTGGGATAACAATGTTAGAAGTACTTGCCTATATAATATGTATATACTGACTCAAGTTTATTAACAATAGTTAATATATGCACACATCTAATAATACTAGAACGAGGTTACGGGCAACAAATACAAGATTGCCCTACTAGCTGAGACAGAAGACGCTATACTTGAACTCCCTATTGTAATATTGTACCTACAGAAAAATATCCAAGACCTAAAACAATAAAGTTCTGAAGGACGACACTCCAACGGCTAACATACTACAGATAATAATCACATTGCAGGTGCGGGCGCGCCGCTGACGTCATATGCGCACGCGTCGCTCGCGTGGAGCGCACGCCCACCGGACTACGCAATCAAGTATGCTACGGTCGAGCCGTCCGGCGTCCGTCCGTCCGTCGCTATCGTCGTGCCAATTGCCAACATGCCAACATTGCGGATTCTAAGACACGCTAGACGAACTGTAGACGAATTTGGTTGTTACCGAAGCATATCTACAAGAAAAAGAAAAATGGTGTTCTAAGAATCCGCCGCCACTGGTACCTTTAGTACCTATGTTTAGTTCTTATTATATCCGTCAAGACCTCAGGATTCATTCAGAATTGAAAATGTGTTCAGGTTACGTTAGTTACAAGTATAAACTACAAGGTAGCCAATTCTGTCGATTATTATAAAACAATTCGTATCGCCCAGTGGTATGTAACGAATATGAGCCACATGGTCACATGTTTTGTTTAATCGTTTGGAATGTTGAACGCTCGTGTTGGTGCTCAGAATTTCGGATAATAAACATGTTATTATACTTGGTTAAGTTTCTTGGATTTCTATAGAATTTCCAGACTCCTCCCACATTCACAATTCTTATAGATTTATCTATTTCATTAGTTCCAGAGGTTTCTTAGAGTGTAATGGGCATGTCCTAATCATCCTATAGGATATCCCACTTGTGGTTTTTTATTAGACAACTTTAAAATTGATAGGGTCGTATTAGTTACTAATCTTGAATAATCCGGTCGAATGATGAATATTCTTACTTCCTTACGACCTGCTTTGATATGATTTAGACACACCTATCAAACTACGCAACAACTAAATTAGTGTGGTAAGGAAGATTTTTCAAATAACTTTGGCATGTTAAACATTGTGAAATATAGTATTCTGCGTCTCTATTTTCCGTGTCACAGTTTTAGATCCGCGGATCTGTGGTTGTGGTTTGTTATGAACAACAAAACACATAACATGATGCAATCCTTAATAAACACAATAATAAACTAATACTTTAACCGCAAATAATAAAAAAAATATAAATTTATCCTTTATCTAAATTACACTCGTTACATTTTATTGTAAGTAGGTAAACCTCGGCAAACGCTAGTTCTGTAGTTTCATTGCTCACACAAGGCAGTCAAAGGGATGTAGGATTGTGTAGGGACTAAAGTACTAATAGCCCTTGAATATGACGCATCGTTTTAGAGCAAAAAATAACATCATAAATTGAATAAGTACAGGCAGAGAGCATTTCAATAAGTGAATGACACTTAATCAAAAATTCACTGTAATTATGACCATCAAGGTTTGGAAGAGGATAAATCATGAGGTTAAACATAATTATCGAAGTTAACCAAAGCCAACGTATAAAGTGGTAATAAACTATTGAAACTGGGTATTTTCCAAGCGACAGAAACGACTAATATATTTATTTATGCATTGGTCTCATAACATAAGTATAAAAACGTGAATGATATGCAAACGTCATTAGTCGGCTTCATCGGCCGGGCCGGATAAAACCCCTTTATCCTCGTCGTGCCACCAACTTATACCACCAGTGGCACGATAAGGAATTGGCATTCCTCGTCGTACCACTGAATGCAGATACATGCAGGGATGGTAGCTCTACTTAATTTCCCTTTAGATATTACTCAATAAATAATTGTCTTTAGCATAATTTTCCTGTAACTGCAACTTTAGTATTATGTACCTACTCGTACTTTATTGTTTAAACTCTATAGTGTCAGAAATAATTTATTTTTAATTTAATAAAAAGTAATTTATTGTGACATGTGACATAAAATACAGAGGTATAAAATTCTTTATAATAATCTGCTAATTCACCTTAAAATCCGTTATAATAATGGAAGTCTGTGAATCGGAACTGAAATTTATTTCTAGAAAACACGGAACCGTATTACTTTACGAGGGATTTCAATATTTTAGACACAAATTGTACAAAAACGGAAATGTGATTTGGCAATGTAGCTTGAAAAATAAAAACAAATGTACTGGTTCTGTAACCTTACAGGTAAGCACCTATCATTACTTTTACATTTGAAATTCGCTTCGTTATTGTATGGGACGCCAAACGCTACCTTTGTGTTGTGTGTGTATGTGTGTGTTTTGTCTGTCTGCTATAAGCATAGCGCCTTAACGGCTTGAGATACTCATATCTCTATAATTATTGCCCTCCGAAGCACGAAGACACTCAGATGAAAATACCAGAGAGCGGTCACTCATCCGAGTACCAGCCACAGCCAATGTTGCTTAACCCACTGACCGAATACCGGTCAGTGAGCACAGTAGGCTATGAGTGTATTAGTTTAATTTAATAGATATTGTTTTACAGAATGAAAAAGTAACTAAAACAGCAAGCCATGTAGAATGCTGTGTACCGGATTTCGCAAAAAATGATGTAGCGATAAAAATACACGAAGCACATATTCTTGCAGTTAAGTACATCAGACAATACTATCAACAAAATTTATAACGATACTTTAGTCCCATTACAAGATAAAGGCTATGATTTTATTTCCAAAGGGCCATCTCTGAATAGTTGTAAAACAGCAATGTATAATAAGAGAAATAAGTTTCTAGGAGTTTCGAAAACTGTTTTTCGTAATTTAGAAGAAGTCGAAGTCCCAAATAAATATTTACCGTATCTGCTTGGAGACTATTATAATGGAAGCTCCCGAATACTGGTCTTCATTTCAAAAGAAGCCAAGAATATGTTAACTCAGCTTTCAGAGTTTTTTATAGATGGAACATTCGCTAGCTGCCCCAAGCCATTTGGACAACTATTTACGATACATGGGAATATGGGTAGTTCTTTATCAACCACAAACATAGTTCCTTTAGTTTATTCATTACTAAGTGACAAGAAAGAAGCGACATATTTTGCACTGTTCGACATTATAACATCACAAATACCAGGATGGAAACCTACTACAATTCATGCTGATTTTGAAACTGCATCTACAAATGCAATTCGTAATTTTTTCCCTGACATTACCGTAAGAAGATGTTATTATCACATGACTAATAGTCTATGGAGGAAGGCCAAATCTCTGGGGCTAAAACAAAAAATTGAAAAACGAGTTGTAGGCCTTTGTAGTGCGTTACCTCTATTGCCGCGAGAGATGATTACGGATGGTTGGAAATATATACAAGATGAATGTCCGAACCTATCAAAAGTAAATAAATTTATAAACTATGTACAGAAATATTGGATGAAAAATGAAAAATTTATTGACGAATGGTGTATATACTCGGAACGCCACCGTACCAATAACGTGGTAGAGGCCTGGAATAGTAAAATCAATAGGACTATTAATAAAAATAATGTGTCATTGACTAGGCTATTAAATGCATTGTTAAATGATGCCGCCTGTTCAAATTTCAAAAAAATGCAATTTGGTCTAAATATTTATACTGGTAGACTGGCATTGTACAAAAAAAAAGATGAATTTGTTTTACAGACGCAAATGGAATTAGTAAACCACGTTTCACTATAGGTCATTTTTTGGAAAAATTAAGATAACTTTATTTTGATTTTGTTAATCTACAAGTTATGAATATGTTGTTTGTTATAGTATGTAGGACCGGGATTGATTAAAACTAAATTTGTTTTTAGATTTTTTTTTTATTACAAGTAGAGCAACAATCATACCATAATCATTCAGTGGTACGACGAGGAATGCCAATTCCTTATCGTACCACTGGTGGCACAAGTCGGTGGCACGACGAGGATAAAGGGGATAAAACAGAGGAAGATTGTTTACTAACAATTTTACGAATGATATTAGAAACCACCACGGAGCTAATCAATTGTTGCCAGCTTTATTTGCGGAAATGTATATTAATATATTAAAAATTATCCTGTATACCTGTATACAGGATGATTTTTAATATATTAATATCCTCTCACAGACACCGGAGTAAAATTATTGTGACAAAAGTCAGTGTTAGATAGTTAAGGGTTAATATGTATTTTTTTTTCAAAACTAACACCAAATAATTTTGTGATATACAAAATTATTTGTTGTCATGTAAAGGAAGCTACGAGCTCAAGCATCACTAGGTATATTACTTAAAGATCTTCAAGAAAAGAGATACTCTTTTTAAAACTGTACGTCACAGGCATTTTACTTAAAAACTACATGATGAATTTTGATGTAATTTGAAGCATAGCGGTCGTCTCTTTCTATTTTTAACAAAAGTTGAAAAAAATAATTGCAAACGGCAACGTGTGGCACATGGTTCGACAGGTCTTTAAAAAAAAAATGTAAGGTTTCTAAAAATCTTTTTTGACTAAGTAAATATTTTTGGAAATAATCGCTTTGAAAGTTTAATAAATTCTGATCCCCCCCACTTTATCTTTTAAACCGTGGTACCAAAAAGATAACGCTTAGTAAAAAAAAATAAACTAAAATTATTTTGGACATGATTGGAATATGTATGTTTTTGATCTTACACAGTTGAGAGGTTATGATAGCTATCGCCGAAAAACTGGCGTGAGAGCCATGAACGTACGCTCTCCTGCTGATGCTGCTACGGAACCCTACACTGAGCATTCTCTGACATGCTCTTGCCTGGTTTTATTTTAAAAGTCTGGAGACGCACCTGCTATGCCTTCAGTATCGTAGCGGTATGTAACCACTTACCATCAGCTGAGCCGTTAGCTCGTTTGCTCACAATCACATAAAAAAAAATGCACAAAAATGTACCTACCTATGTTCAGCGTGTGATATTTTTTTATATAGCAATAATAACTGTTTCGTCTCATACGTTTACTTGATAATTACACATTATCACATTAGTGGGCGTTTCCAATGACTAACAGTCAAGTTATCACGTCCACATTGCAGTGGGGTATGTGACATTCCCTTTATGACGCCATCACCTTTGTTTTGTGTAGGCGTGATAAGGACGCATGTTATTGTTAGTCACACCTTGTCTTAATCACATAAAGATGAAATCACTGCAGTGGTCGACCATTTAAATAAAAGCAGGTACGTAGTGTTATAGTTTATTTACCTTATTCGTCTTAGTTCCGAAAAGTTCAGTTATAATAAGTTTAGATCATTTTACAGTTGCAAAATAATGTTATACATACATACAGCTGCAAAATAATGTTATATATATAAATACTTTGAAATTAAACTGTGGAACTTATTTGTCCTCACAAATGAACAGCTTCCTATAATAATGTTCTTTGTCGTTGTTGTTATCAACGGTTTGCTGACTCTGCAACGTATGTTTAATTGTAAGCGATTCTAGGTATCCTTTTTCATATTAAAGAAAATAACGTCTCAGGCTTGACACAAATTCGCGATCACAGGGTCTTTATTCACTATCTTTATTTCGCATCGCACACATGCGCGGTGCGGTCAAATATGTCACGAAAACAAAATGATTACTTTTTGTAATCAGGACCCTGGTTACAAAAAGTAATCCTGATTTTCTCATTAGTCATTAGTTACCCTGTTTCATAATTATTTTTGTGTTGATTAGTCACTTTATTGGAAAGTGACCTTATGAATAAGATCACCGCATTATTTTTCATGGGTTTTTAAAAAATAAAAAAAAGGTGTGGCACTCCGGGACTGCCGCGGTGAAGCATTTTTTATCAACTTATGCAATTATAATTATTTATTTATTTTTTATTTATGCAGTATTTTTTTTTCTTTTCATTACATTTCGGAGCAGCTCGTCTCGATCCGTGCGAGCTTCGTACAGTCGTACCATAAACGTTAAGCGAACGCTCGGCCGAGCTACATGGTAGGCGAAGTGGGGGTGTTAGGTTTTTTTTCGTTACGGAATTTCTTGATTAGGTCGCCGCGCTCAAAACCCGCGATAAAAGCTATGCTTAAAACTTATTTATTATTGCTGCAGCATCTAAGTTCTACATGAAGTACTTAATATCACACTGCAACAGAAACCTACTACTTACTACTTAAATATGGTGATGCCTAAACCTCCCATATTTGTAAAGAAGATGATCTGGCAATATGGCATGACGGCGATGTGCGCACTTGTTTACCATTTTCACAACTTGGAAGTAGGTCATAATTTAATTCGTGACAAGAGCATCGACACCATTAACCCATATTACTTGACTACAAAGTTGTAGTACGATATCAATAAACTCGATCATGCTAAGGTAATTTGAATTTTGACTTTATGGATAACTTGATGTTTCTCAGTATTTTTTAGGTTTTTTTTTCAGCTTGCGTGGTCTTAAAGATGATTGATTTCATTTTCATCTTTTAGGGTTATATTATTCGGGTTCTGTGCGTCTAAATGAAAAAAGAGATCCTGTTTTTGTCGGTCACAGCTAAATTTTTACTTAATCGTTGAAATTGTGAAATGGTCAGTGTACATATAGGTATAAACTTATTCATTTTTGTGACTCAAACACGGACGCATAACGTAAGTAAATTAATTTTCAACATAAGGGCTGTTTTTTAAACCAATTGGGTTTTCCCTCATAGTATCTACCTATGTTATTGATATTTCTGCCAAATTTTTACTTAATCATTGAAATTTGGTGAAATGGTGAGAATACATAGATATACTTATTTATTTCTATGACTCAAACACGGACGCACAACGTAAGTAAATGAATTTTCAACATTAGGGCTATTTTTAAACCCAATTGGGTCTTCCCTCATAGTATGTACATACTTGAATCGTCGATGGTACATATATACCTATGTTATTGGTATTTCTGACACTGTCAAATGTTATAACATTTGGCAGTATCATAAATATCTATAACATAGTAAGACTGACTGATTCAATCAAAATAGTAAGAGGCTTATTACTACTACACTTTATGAATTAAAATTCTCATCAAATAGTTAATCAGCGTAGAGACTTAGTCATTGGGATTGGCGGGTGATGCATGTAACTACTCCAATGCAGAGAAAACCCATGAAATGACAAATTCCTAAAATAAAAATTATTTTTGTGATCTAATAGGTATAACTATGGAATCGAACTAGCATACCTATGTTGATGTCCGTTGCGTCACCGAGGGGAGTGTACGATGAGTTGCGCACGCGTCGTCGGCGTGTGAGTTCACGAGTTTAGCGAATGTTTTGAACGAGGGATACTTTGGACTGTTACTACCTACGCATCAACAAGAAAAAGATGTTGACCATTATTTAAGACTAGGAAAATGATAGGAAAATTTGTTGATTACGATTGTGTAAGATGGTACACGTCTTATTTGAAATTTAGCCAGGTCAGTGTTAAAATAACCTGTTCAATGTATTTGATTTGTATAAATCTAGGGTCAAGCTGAGCGTCATTTTTTTGTCTGAGCATAGTAAAACAAAATCGCTGTACGCTTAGATCTTAGTTCTTCGTTAGATATTTCTTTAGTACTGTACGATCAACGTAACTAGGCCGGACTGAAGTAGGCGACAAGTGGTTGTGCAGATGCATTTTTTGGAAGTAAATGGTGACAGGAAGCGGGGGGCGGGGGCGGTAACTAAACCAAGAGAATTAGAGATGCGATTACGCATCACATTGTCATAATTAGTATTACTAACTCATGTTTTTTTGTGATTATTTTCGTAAAGAAATTGTTTTTCAAAGTTTCTTTAGTATTAACTGTAACTGTTCTAAATTTAAACTTTTATGAACTCATTTAAATAGTGTTTTTATATTTTTTAATTAAAATGTTGTTAGTATTTTTTATCGATTAAACATAATTAATCGTTTTCGTTAGTAATTTTAGGGTCGCATCTCTATGACATGCGCGAAAGTGATAAAAACCTAACTTCAATACGGTCAAGTTACGTTGATCGTACTATAAAAAAACTGCCTCTGTGCGGAGGGAGTGTGTCCGACTGCTACGCAAAAGGTCGTGGGTTCGATTCCCACCCAGGATAAAACTTTGTGTGGTGAGCATGATGGTTTATTCTGTGTCTGGATGTTATTTATCTATACTAATATTATAAAGCTGAAGAGTTTATTTGTTTGAACGCGGTAATCTCAGGAACTACTGATCCGAATTGAAAAATCATTTTACTGTTGGAAAGCCCATTTATATAACATCACGCTACGACTAATAGGAGTGAAGCAGCAATGAGAAATGTTACAAAAACGGGAAAAATTTACGCAGACGAAGTGGCGCGGGACAGCTTGTCTATAATATTTAGAAATATATAAGTATATTTATCAGCTGTCTGGTTGCCATAGTACAATCTCTGCTTAGTTTGGAATCAGATGACGTTGTGTGAGTTGTCCCAAGTAACTGGGCAACGGATTTTGATGCGGTTTTCAATATCATTGAGATTATTTCTTACAGATGGATAGGTTTCTTACATATTACATGGATTTTATGTGTATAAATGGTAGAAAAAATTTCGTGCGAAGCCATAGTGGGCCCCCGAAATAATAAAAGCTCCCCGGCGGCCTCCAAAAAATGATCGTGGCTAAGCACATGGATATGCACTTTTACCATCCGAACTCGCACGAACTATGCATATTGTTAACGTGTATTCTTTGCCTTTTCTAGGTTTAAACCTCATAAAAAGAAATGTTCTGAGGTTCTCGTCACAATTGGTTACGTGATAGACTATAAATCAATTTATTTATTCAAATATTACAATTGTGAAACAATGTTTTGGTCCTTAATTTGCAACTTGGTAGCGATTGATGCTTACCTCAGTAATACGAGTGCAAGTAATGCAACACAAAGTAAACAAACATCACGTTGTTTGGCTGGTATTGCATATCAATGACTATTCAGGTTCATTTATTAGAAAGAAATGCAAGTGAGTGTAACGCTACACCAAAACACACACAATCGCGTGTTTTGTCACGTTATTTAGCTCTTGAGGTAGGCAAATATCAATGTAATGTTGCAAAATTTGTAGGTTAATTATTGTGCAATGGTTTATGTGCAGAGGACTTTAGCCCAATTTATAAAGAGGCTTTAATCAATTAATTGAATTATGTGAAAAAATGCTTATAAATTCTTCGACTCCCAGATTTGTTATACCTCATTTTTCATTTCATCTTTTTTTTTTCAAACAATCGCGAAACCAAAACGGTGAACCAATATTTAAATCAAAAAATCTGTTTCTTGGTTAATGTTGCCATTTGCAACACACATTTGCACACTAGATAGTCCGGAACTACTCGGTAAATTAAATCTTAGGACTAATCAGACCAATCTAAGAGAGCGTCCTTTGTTAGACGTGCCATTTGTGACTACTAATTACAGGCAAAATGCCTTTTGCCGGCGTAGCGCAGTCGCATAAAACATGGCGGTAAATCATGACTTCGATTCATTTTGCACAAACGCGAAAAAAAATAGAAAGGTACTTACCACAGACTACTTTAGTGACTAGTAAGCGATAAGTGTTTAAAACATACTCATAATATAATTAGTTAATAAGTCAGTGTTCAACTCTCACTTTTATTTTGTACCTTGTTTGGAATCAGGTGGCGTTTTGTGAGTTGTCCCAAGATATTGTTGTATATAAAATAAAAGTTATTAAAAGGTACGTGAAGTTATTAACCTTTTATTAACCCGACGTTAAATAAAAGGTTTATTTCGAAGCGGCGGTAGCCTAATGGCTAAGGCAGCGGTCTCGCAATCGTGAGGTCGCGGGTTCAAATCCTACCCATTATACTACCGACGTAACCCACTCATAACACAAGCCTTTGAGCTTAGCTGGACGGGTTAACAAGATTGCTAGTAATGTGGGACTCAATCCCACATTGCAAGTTAACTTTAAAAAAAAAAAAAACCAACGTTCGTAAATAAAAGGTTCGTACCTTTAAATAATTCATGCGATTAAGTCCCGAAATATATCTAATATGTATAAAAATCTCGAACATTTCAAAACAATAAAAATAAGTGTTATTGCACTTAAAGTACCGACATTATGAATAGCTTTTAAATGACAACGTATTTTGCTTAAGCAAGTTTACTCATACAGAAACAAAACATGGAGGCATTTCACTGATATATGTATCCTTTATGTTGGTATAATTTTCAGTACAAATTGTCATGTCTTAATAAAATCAGGCATGTAGTCATATCGGACTTATTGATTCTTGTTTGAAAAATGTGATGCAATATCATGAAAGTCTTCTATAAAGCGGCCCAATAGTTACTCATACGTTTATTTCGAGTACGAGGTCGAAATAGATGAGAATTTCTACAAAGACATTTTTATGCTTTTTAAGTAACTTTTTCCGCAAGAAAGCCTTATTACTGTCCTTTTATTCCTAACCAGTACCTATTCAAACCAGAAAATGATTTATACATTTATAACGAAATATGTAATTATGTTTAGGCCTTTTTCGATTGGGGATTTTTTGTATTGGGAGGTGAGCTTGCTCAGTTAATATTTTTAATCAGTTCGTAGTCAAATAAAAGCCTGGCAACTGTTGTCGACTTCCTCTTTGTGCTACCGAGTAATATCTACCTACCTATTCAGATTCTGACATAATATAGTAGCATCAAAATCGTCTCATAATTACTACTTATTTGTCAATCACAGTACCTCAAACTAACGTTGCCATGACGTAGGTACTAAACTAATATAACAAAGTTATTTACACTCCATAATCTATACTATAGTTCGTAAAATATAGCTTGATACCTGTGACGTTTGTCAGAATGACATGTAATAGGTATGGGACGTCTTTCGTATTTTATCGATATTTATATGGAATGAGTTTATTAAAAAAAATACATTTTAACGATATTGAAAGAAAGAAAAAAGGAAATGAAAGATGAATTTGAAGGTATTTAAAAGTTTAATTGTCAAATGGTGTACAGCCGAGATCAACTTCCAAGTCGAATTCTGATTCATCACTGGAGCAGTCCTGTAGATTAATAATTAATTCTTGATCGCATATGTTGTCAAATTGAATATCGCGCTCCCAATCTTTTTGAATCACATTTTTTGTCTTCTCAACTACCTTTTTCCAATCATCAGCATTTACATGTACACAAGCTTCATGTAGTAATGTCAACATTTTGTTCGCTGTGAAAGGCGGTGCTACATTATGTCTGGCAGCGTAACCTAGAAAAAAAAGGTATTCGATCAAACAAAAAACCTACTACATTCTTTGTAAGCTTTTTATATATGTTTTTTTAGATTATACGAACCTTTGACTTGAGCCCAGATTAGTTCTATTGCATTGTAATGGCAATGATATGGTGGTAAACGGATGACGGTGTGGCCCATTTCCTTTGCAATTTCGTCTATAATATATCTTGGAGTGGGGGGCTTATGAATGCTTACTAATCCTAGCAATTCTTTCTTGAGCATGCTGTTGTCGGCTTTTACTCCTTTGTTTTGCAGCCAAGTAATAATTTCAATTTTACGATTGCTTGTCGTAGGCGCCTTATCTTTTTGTACTGAATGATACGGAGCGTTGTCCATCAGAATAAAATGTGGTTCACTCAAATTATTTAGAAGAGTTAGAAACCACTCCTTAAATTTTGTAAAATCCATTTCTTCATGGTACTCTGTTGTTTTTACTGATTTAAACGCCAGTAAACAATTGGGCACAAAACCAGACGATGTCCCCGCATGAGTAATTATTAATCTTTGTCCTTTGCCTTCGGGCACCTTGGTGGTAGACTCCGCTTTATCGTCTGTCCACGATCTTGAAACAGTGTGGTTTGCGTTGAGCCATGTTTCATCAAGAAAAACCACTTTATTCCAATCTGTTATATTTTTGACTTTGCGCAAAAAGTCAATTCGGGTCAAAGCAATGTCTGTTCGCTCCATTAAAATTTTTCTTTTATCGCTTTTCTTATAAGCAAAGCCGATTTTTTTCAATATTTTGGACAACGATGGTGGACTTCCTTTAAATAAATCCGCGTCTTTAAGCGAAACGGATACTTTTTTTAACGTGGGAAATTCACCACGTGCGTAATACGCATATATATGATTTCGAATTGCGGCAGCATCAAAGTCGTCAATTTCGGTGACTGGCGAAACTCTCTTCCTTTTTTTATTAGGAGTCGATAATATTTTACCTCCCTCATCTTCGGCCACCATCTCCTTTGACGATTCTCCATACTTTTCTTTGCTAATTCGAGACACTGTAGCTCGTCCGATACCAAGAGCGTCAGCAACTCTATTGCACACTTGCTCCAACGGTAGTAGCGGTCCGCCATTTTGATTCTCGCGCTCAAAATACTCACGCAAACGAATCACAAACTCACGACTTTCGCTATTCAAAACAGTTTTTTTTTTGTTCTTTTCGGCATTGTGGTGCAAAAAAAAACAAATAACTAGAAATAACAACAAAACTTAACAAAGCAACAGTAATAACGACAAAACAATATTAATCACGTAGCGGTAGCGTATACAAGGCGTGGGCACTCGTACTGACTCAAAAAAGATGGCGCCCGCTTGATCGCTGCATGCGAAAGCAGTAGGTATTGCAAGACTAAAAAAATACGAATTCGTTGTGAAAAAACGATTAGATATAATCATTTATACAATTTATATTAATGAAATTGTCATACATTTATTTTATCGATATTCGCTGGCCAGTCGATTACACATCCCTACCAGGCTGCGAAAAGAGTTTACGAAGTAAGCTAACAAAAAAATATAAATAATAAAATATAATAAATATTTTAAATTACCTTTGTTTATACTAGTATCTCCTTGATAACAAGTTCTATTTGAAAAAAGTGTTCTAGATTTCTATACAAATGTCTTATTAATATTTAAAAAATTAAAACTTTTCCAACAACAAATTTATTGTAGCAGTCTTTTAAACGTAGTCTCTAAAGTCACAGGTATCAAGCTATATTTTACGAACTATAATATTATAAAGTGGAAATATTTATATTTCTGTTGTAAGTAACGAATAAACTTAAAAACTACTGGACCGATTTCATTTTTTTTTTAACATTTGAAAGCTACATTACGGGGGAGTAACGTAAGCTATATTTTATAGACAAAAAACGTTGACATGACGAAACTATAAGGGTTCTGTTTTTGCCATTTTAGTTACGGAACCCTAAAAACTACGATATGACACCCGAATATGATGTGCGAAGCCGGGGCTAGTATAATGTAAACAAGCCCGAGTGGGTTGTTGTTAATATCTACATTACAAATCCGGTATCCATCTCCAGTATGAGAAAAAGTAATACCAGTTTATCGAAAATCCTTTTCTGTAATCTTCCACTACTAGTATTTATAAGTTACTAACTACGAGTACCTTTGTACCATTGAGAAACAGCCGCTATTGCGTGGTGATATACAAGGAACGATCAAAATAACCGCGCTCTCGGTATAGCTGTGTGGGCCGCGGACTTTGTACTGATTTCATGATATTTCAGTAGCAAAACATTAACAACTAAACTGTGAATTTTAAACCAGTCTTATTACACCTGTACTTGCGCACTGTAACGTCATGATTAAAACCCGGACAAGAAATGCAGCTCGGACACTACCTACCCTGTTTTTTTTTTCAAATGTGACAATAAAAATATATGTAGACGTAGGTACCTACGCAGCAACATCGTTACATTCTTACAATGACTAAAAAAGTTTAAATAAAATAATATAGAATGTTTAAAAAAACCGCAATCATAAAAGCTTAGGTAGTTACTTTAAAAAAGTTAAAAATAGACTGCTTCTGTCTTCTATTATTTCATACTGTAAACAAAACCATAAAGTCGTAGGTATTTTATTAAATTTAATAGGATTAATTATTGCCGCCAACTACATAGCATTGTTTACAGTAAGTTTAGTGATACTGTGTGATCTGAGAGAGAATAGCGGTAGGTTCGCATTTGGTAATTGTTCTTTTTTTGGGCAGTAAATATCCATACAATGTAGATAATCCGGATTTTCGCATCTATAATATTAGTAGCGTTCCATTGTTTTTAATACTTACGTACTATGTATTAGTAATTATCACCAGGTAGTTTAACAAGTTCTTGAGTGGAGACCGCGGCTCTGCAAACGTAGTGTAGAACGCCCTCAGGCCAGGTGGAGTGATGTTTTAAGCAAAACGGCTTCTCGCATCCAGCTCCTACCGACCTGGATGCGAGAAGCCGAAGATAGAACAAAGTGGCGTGCAATTGGTGAGGCCTATGTCCAGCAGTGGACTGCGATAGGCTGATGATGAGATGATGAGTTTAACGCCACTTTTTTATGTAGCGTCTATGTTTTAATATCAATGAAACACCTTCAACAACAGTTAAAACAAGAAGGTTTCACAATCTTAAATTTTAAAAAATCTAGATTCCCATGACATTTCTTCATTCTGTGATTTAAATATGTTTTTTTTTGTGGACATGGCATGTTCTACTCATTTTCATTGACACATTGACCTGAATTTAGATGCAATTTTGAAATAGTTGAATTATAAGAGGGCTTCTTCTTTTTGCTAATGTCAGTTTAGCCAATTTTTCAACTAATTTCAGTCATTTTCGTATATTTATTGTGCACTATAACCACATACCTTATTATAGACCGGAATAGGTTGACATCTTCATAGCAGAGTGAAAAAATCTTATTTATTTTCGTATGGCTCATTATTTAGCAATTAAAAATGTTTGAACGTACTTATTATATTGTCAAAGATTTGTTTCTATCGATGTAAATGACAAATCAGTTTTTACTCTTTCACTTTGTCATTTTCATTTCACAACTTCTTGCATCCCTTTACTTGACTTGAATAACAAGTTGTTTTTCAAGCAAAACAATTTTCCGGATAACACATTTTCTGTATAGTATAAATATTAGTTTACCTTGTGTACATTATCACTTTTATACCCGGATTTGCGAGCGGTTTAGCGTGCGTATTGATCTCAATTCGCTTATAGGTAGGTAGGGAAAGATTGATAGGGCCTCACACTGCGGTTTCAGCTGTGGGTAAACAGCGGCGCCTCACGACTTTTGTCTTTACCTTTCTTTGGTTTCTTCCATAAAGTAATAACTTCTATCTTATCAAACTGGAACTTATGAAACTTTAACACAAAACAAAAAGAATGGTGAACTGAGTTGAGTAAATTGTGGTGCTGAGACATGTCTCAGCACCACAATTTAACATTGTTTCTTGCATTTTTTTCAACTACAGAAATTTACTATGTTAAAACCGTTCTCATAAATTCTTGCTATCTAAGGTAGCTTCCCAACCCAACTAAGTTTATAATACACAGGTCTCATAATATAAGCAACAAGTTCAGCACTCTGATAACAGCAGTAATTGTTTATTTCAACGTGCCATAATTAGTAAAGAATTTTTTAAAAAGGCCATAGACTTGCCGGTAAACATTTTTGCCGCACCATCTTCTGTCTTTTAAATAAAACTAGCTGTCCCAGGCACCTTCGTCTGCGTAAATTTTCCCCGTTTTTGCAACATTTTTTATTGGTGCTCCGCTCCTATTGGTCCTAGCGTGATGTTATATAGTCTAAATATATAACTAGTCCGGCCATAAATACTGTTAGATAAAAACTTTTCTTTTTTTCAACTTTTTAGTTACTTTCAATTTGGAACGCGTTTATTTTTTTAAAAAGTTTTTTCGATTTCGCGCCATTTCACATATTTTTTCTTGTTTATTATCAAATTACAATATGGATTGCGGTGTTAAAGAAAATAGGATTGCGGTGCACAAAGTGGGTATGGAGCCGTCGATCACATTCTAGACACTTCAAAAGCTTGGTATCAGCCGTATGTTCGTATATCTGTTGTTAGTACAACAGATACAACAACACTTCCTCTGTAGAAGATCATAAAAGGTCTGTTAGAACAACAGAGGCTGTTAATGCTGTTAAAGCCAGAATTCGCCGAAATCCCATTAGAAAGCAAAAAATCTTATCGCGAGAAATGAAGATTCCCGCTAGGACCCTGTCGCGTATTATAAAACAAGACCTGAAGCTCGGTGCTTTTGGTCCATTTACAGGACATGCCATAAATCAATATTTACAATTAAAGAGAGTGTATCGCTCAAATCGCCTTCTGTCGCGATACGCAGGTGAAGGGCACAGAAATATCCTCTTTACCGATGAAAACATTTTCACGATTGAAGAGCACTACAATAAGCAAAATGATAAAGTGTACGCTCACAGTTCTAAAAAAGCTGCTCAAGTGGTCGAGGTACAGCGTGGTCATCATCCTGCGTCAGTGATGGTTTGGTGGGGAGTGTCTTATCAAGGAGTGAAAACTTCAGCCAAAGTGTATCAAGAGACAGCCTTGGATCGTGTTGTGACACCTCACAGCAATACACTTTTTAATAATGTACCGTGGACTTTTCAGCAGGACTTTTTATAAAGATAACTGTAATTATGGGTCCCATAGTAAAGGAGGTAACAGTTTAGTAACAGTAATAATCTTGTTAACCCCTCCAGCTAAGCTTGCGGCTTGTGTTAGGAGTGGGTTCATGTCGGTAGTGAAATGGGATAAATAAATAATTAACGAAGACATCAGGATCATCGTACATTTTAGAACTTTGAGAGTGAACCTACATACATACCAACAGTACCACCTTTTATGAAAGGGCAGTATCACAGATTTCTTAACGTCTTATTTTGTGGTCATATCTTCATTCTTCATAATGAACTTGGTGATTGGTGGCGTGCCTAAAATATTGTATCGCCTGTCCTCAATGGTACGCTTAACATATATAATATAATAATATATAATATCTTGGGACTAATCACACAAAGCTATCTGATCCCAAACTAAGCAGAGCTTGTACTATGGAAACCAGACAACCGATAAACATACTTATATAATTCTTAATACAAACATATTATAGATAAATAACACCCAGACACAGAACAAACCATCGTGCTCATCACACAAAGGTTTATCCTGGGTGGGGATCGAACCCATGACCTCTTGCGTAGCAGTCGGATACACTCCCACCGCGCCACAGAGGTAGTCACAGAGGTAGTAACATTGGTTCCCCATCCCTGCTTTTTTTTTTCAATTCAAAATTCTTTATTTACTTAGGATGCAAAACAACTCTTGTGATACGTCGCGATTTTACATGTACATGTAATGCCAAGTTCGCAAACAATAGGTAAAGCCGGAGAAAAGAACCTGGCAATAAAAACTCGCGGCCACTCTTTTCAAAAGGCTATTTAGTATTCGCTTTGTATGTAAAGTCATTCGTTTCTCAAAAATCACTAGAATTTATACCTAATACATACTTACAGATAATTATGACGAACCATTTATTAAAATATCCATTAATTGAATATCGTAGGTATCTATTATTTGTTTAGTATAATTACTCTATTAAAACAAATTCTAAGTCATTTATTTTAGTTTATGTATAATTTATAAGAAGTTATAATAACAAATGTACACTTATCACAAAAGAAATATAATTTAAAAATGTTTTTATTGCAATTAGGGAGCAATTAAATTAATAAGGGAGCAATTAAATTAATTTTAATTACAATGAAAACTATTTCTGTATAAATATTAATTGTCATGGTAAATTAACCTAATTGACTTTGAAACACACGTTCAGCAGGTCTGTTCTAGTGCACATGCGTAACTATCAACAGGCCGATCGTAAAATATGTTTGCATGATTTCTTAAATGTATAAAAAACATAGTTTTTCATTTGCCTAGCCTATTGGTCTAGTGGTTAATGACCCTGACTGCTAAGCCAGAGGTGTTCGATTTTCACCCAGGATAAACCTTTCTGTGATGAACACGATTGTTTATTAGTTGTTTGGTTGCTGTAGTACAAGCTCTGTTTAGTTTGTTATCAGGTACCTATGAATGACATTGGGAACTTCATGCCCCACTTATAAGAAAATTGCGGACGCAAACGAAATTTAATAGAGTTGATAGATAACGTTGCCTAATTGCTGTACAATTTTTTGATTATTAATTATTTAGAGATTTTTTATTATTTCGGGGGGCTTAGGTGGTACAGTGTGCCTATTTCGGGGAGGGGAGGATTTCAACCCTCCAATTCCCCCCTGGGTACGCCCATGATATGCGTGTAGGTACCGCGGCATTGATATTAAGGTGGAAAAGGTCTGATCAGGTAAGATGATTAACTATCTTTCATAGGCAAGACACTAAAATGTCAACCTTACGCCAGTTTCTTTTTTTTTGATGTAGCTCGTATAATTGTCATAGATTATAATGCCTAATTCATGCGCGGTAGTCAACCCGGCAAGCAGCCCGACACCGACCGCGCGGCGCGGCCGTGGTCCAAACAAGCCGTTCACAAACTGCCGAGCAGAACATTCACACAGTTTCACACACTCGCGCTCGTGTTCGTGCCTGTTGAATATCGCTGCTTTTAACGCGAGCTTGTGAACCCACCATGATGATAAATAAAAGTCTATTATTATACCATCTTTTTTATTTAGTCTTTATTGTTCAACCGTTATAGGTATATTTTTATTTTTAATAAATAAAGCATTAAAATTTTAATAATTAGCTAACTCGCGCAACTTCGTCTACGTGAGTTTATCCCGTTTTTGCAACATTTTTCATTAATGCTTCGCTCCTATTGGTTGTAGCGTGATGTTAAATAGCTTATAGCCCTCCTCGATAAATGGGCTATCCAACTGTAAAAGAAACAAAAAGTCAATTCGATCCAGTAGTTCCTGAGATCATCGAGTTCAAACAAACAAACTCTTCTGCTTTATAATATTAGTATAGATAATAAAGTATAAATAAAATATCAAATGAATTATGATGATGAATTAAAAAAAAACAACAAAAATAGTAAATATAAACATTTTTAGACAAAAATGTTTAAAACTACAACATATTTTAATACTTCCTTAAGCCACAACAATGCGCTTTGGGAGAACATACTCGTACGAGTGGCTTAAGCTTTAAAATGGGGTACGTTTCGTCATCGTCCGCCGTGGGGATTTTTTTGCGTAGTAAACGGCCCAATGTCCTGTATATAAAAAATTACATTATTAACTTCTATCTTCAACCATTTTGGACCACTTTGGACTACTTTCTTTTGTAGATGTTCCAAAGATTCATGTTGATATGTGATGTCCAAGTGAACGATGTTTAAGTGTGTGTAGTTCAAGGGGTTGGCTTGACGCTTTGCCTTTTTTATATGTTCGTAAACTTTTGCGATTTGTACACATTATAGAATTTTATAAGCTACGTAAATATTTAATTTTAAGGCTAAATACCTTTGTTTATTGCCCGACGTTTCGGCCGTATTGCAACGACCATGGTCACGGGTAGGCTTTTCCTTTTATACTCTCAATGTTTTGTGAAAGGCGTGGGCTCAACCAGTGTAATATTGTTTAGCATGCCAAAAAAATCTAAGCATGGTTGAGCCTACGTTTTCCATATATATCTACAGTAATGACTCCCTATAGGGCTCAGTACGCCCCTATTAAAAATGTTCTAATTTTGGCCCCCAAAAAGCAATACTTACTTAACATAAAACTCAACCTGTAGTATATCCCTAATAGCAGTCAGTGAACAGCGTAATTACTAACACACCATTCAACTAGAAAATTAAAAAGCGTGCCTAAATAACAGAATACGCAGGACTAAAAATATGCCCCCTAAACTGTCGCCAAAGTATCCTGTGGACCGGCGCCTGACAGAAATAACTTGGTGACGTCATTTGACGGTCTCTGAGTACTATCCAGAAAGTTTTAGTCCATGTCCAAGTGTGTAAATTGAAGGATTTTGAGAGTATTGACTTCATAATGTTGAACAATCTTAGAGAAAGATCCAGAAATTGCTATTTTTCGATCTGCTTTTCAAGGATGCTTGTTGCTGCTTGTTGAAAGTGAGCTACTGTGGCAGGTGGGAGGAGGAGGAGGATTCGAACTGCCGCGAGCATGAAGCCTTATTATTGTTAACTATTTGTCTTGACGTTCCAAAAGTTTGAGATAGCGACGGAAAGAAAATAAGAAAACAATTGAGAGAATTGAAGGAAGCGTCAAGGCGAACGGTCAAAAAAGTCTTGGAATGTAATTATTTTATGAATTGTTGTTATAAACCAAATAGAAACGGGGAAATAAGTCTTTTGATTCCTCACCACCGTGAAGAAATAGATACTGCTACACACCCCAGCACTAGCAACCTCACGTCTCACTATGGACGGCTGAATACTCAAAGGTCACTCAGTTTTGAGAGCGTTGCTAAATCTAATACTGTCTCTGTCATATAAAGGTAATTAGAGAGAATAGTTACGACTAAGACAGAAATATTATTAAGAAGGACTTAAAGTTAACTATTGTTTAGTATTCTATGGTATTAGCATTAGGAATGTTACGGTGGTTTTATCGGAACTGAAGTTGGAGTCAGAGGTTTTAAATATGGTTAGTCGGAGTCAGAATCGGAGTCGGAGGTAGTGGGAGAAGACAGACATGAAAATTAGATAAATAAAACCGAGCAGTAGCATGCCGGGCTCAGTGTATAGTTCTGCAGCTGTTACTACAAAAAAATAAATAAAAACAAAACAACACGATCTAAAAAAGTACACCAGCAAAAGAACGTACCTTTATGGCACTTATGTAGTTTTGTTGAGAAGCGCTGTTTTTCGGCAATAACTCAAAGACGGTCCGATCATGTTGACAGACAGACAGACAGACGGATGGACATGACGAAAGTAAGGGTTTCATTTTTGCCATTTTGACTACAGAAGCCTAAAAAGAAACATTATTCAGTCATATTTACTAAACTCGTACCCACGATCATAGGGACTCCGTGAGATTGTAGCTTAGAGGAGCGACCGCCGTACACTAGGTACCTCCGATCTGAAATTGTCGGCGCCAAAGTCGGAGTCGGAGGTGTAAAATTAATCGGAAGTTCCAACCTTTCGGAGTCGAAGCCGAAGCTCCGTTACATCCCTGATTGGCATCAACCCTAATCCATTATTGAGAGTGGTAAATCTCTCCTCTCTAGATGATTCTAGAAAAACCTTACATAAATTAGCTAAGTAAAGGCTACCTTTAAAAAAATACTTTAGTCCAAGATCATCAGTTAAGACACCTGTTTAATTAATGTAAAATAAACAGACAATAAAAATAATATTTGTTATTTATTTTTCTCATATAAGTTCTTTGTCGCAATCATTGTGCAATTAAGAATTCATGATATTGAGTCCGTAGGTATTACAGAGATGTATTGTCCATTCCGTACATACAGGTATTAAACTATTCATTAATAATTAAATTGTTACACAAGGCACTATTTCACCATATTATACAAAATACTCTGACTGATGATGAAATCTAATTCTGCATCAAGACTGTCAATTCTAGCCATCATTTACATTTTCTCCGTTTTTCCTCAGACCTTTTTCTTATGTGTACCTGTTGTGTTAAAAGAAGATATATCTGTCCATGCTATGCAGATATCCTGGCTGTCAACACCTTCCATCTACGATAGCGGTTACGGAAAGTCAGTAGATACATAGGTAGGTACTTGTAAACATTCTAATAAGTGATCTCACCTTACCGAACATAGATTACGAACGTCGAAAAGTAATGGCAGTCGCATCTTAGGAAAATAGTATTGTTGCAAATCTAGTTATATTAGAAATCAACCCCGATAAATATTTCTCAAGTCTACAAAGCTATGAGAAAGAAATAACATCTTAAATCAAACAAGTAATTAAATTTGTAAATAACTACCAATGCTTCTCCGAACATTATTAAAACACGATGTACGGTACTATAGTTTCATTGCACCACACACTTGCATATCGTACTCAACAACATCAATTCACGTCTTCGATGCGTGTTACATGCGTGATAAATGCGTGGAATGGTTCTGCGAATATCGTGTGAGATTACACGTCACATAATTTTGGCGAGTACGCATGGTATCACACTTGATAGCGTTATTTTGTTATAAATTGATTATGTTTTAAATAGATATCAACAACTATGTGTTAGGAAGATTGCATGTTAATGTGGCGGTGCAGAAAACATAGTTTATCAGACAAATAAGCATATTTTTATCGTGTATTTACCTAGATTAGCTTTCACGACTTTCGCACGTGGAATGAATATTGTTTTTGGGAAATAGGTATTTACTTAGTCAGTGTTTGAAATGCGGGGATTTTCAAGTATCAGGTAACCGACCGGATTTACGCGTGTGATTCATTAATATCAATTTTACAAGACAAATTGTAACTGTCATTTTAGACACTTTGAGATGAGACAAAGCTAATATCCTCGGTGCAATTGAGCAAACTAACTGACGATGATGAAGTAGTGGTAATAATAAAACATAATAATAAAAATTCTTTATTCACCTATGAAGCAAAATACTACTTTTGTGAAAATTGATTCTACATGTAATTCATGCAATGCCTGTTCGCAAACAATAGGTAAAGCAGGAGAAAAGAACAGGCAATAAAAACTCGCGGCCACTCTTTTCAAATTGCCAATGTTTGCAATGTTTCTTTGTTTATAAACTGTATATGAAATTGAGATTCTGCCACCATTATATTATACACCATATAAGAGGACTGATGCAAAAACAAGAGATAAAATTATTAAAAGAACAGCACAAGAGTTTGGTTATATCAACCTCAATAGGTACAACCAAAGATGATGTATTCTGAGGGTACAACATAGTAGGAGCATCCACTTACAAATTACTGTTAATGATAATTTTGTAGTACCAAGTAATTTTTCAAAAGACATCAGCAGCTCCAGGTTTAAAGGAAGGCAAGTCGCATGTCTATAAATGTAATGAAATTAGAAGTGTCAAAGAACACGATCTAGCTCAATCGAAGTATTTAGTTTTTGCAATTATGCATGCAAATGTAGAAACTTGGCTTAAATACTAATAGAATAAAGCTGAAGAGTTTGAACGCGATACTCTCTAGAAGTACTTACTGGGTTCATAGTAGAAATATGAGGATTTAGGAAGTATTACGACTTAGTAAGATCAATACATTTATTGCGGTAAGTAATATTCACAGATGAGACGGCCGCGAGCAGGCTTTTTTAACTGTTTACCAAGATTCAAGAAGCAGGCCTAAACATTGAAAACATTCAAACTTTAAATTGTATTATGTTAATAGGAATAAGGGGAGGAATAGCCTAGTTAATGGTTATTAGCTAATAAATTACAGTTATTTATTTTTATAGATTAAAATTTACAACATGTAATGTTTACGTTACGTCAGAGTACGCCGCGTTTTTAGTGTAAATTCAAACAAAATTACAATGTGACGTCATACTGTGTACGAAAAGATGAGATAGATATAATTTGCGTAAATGTTTATCAATATTTTACGCAAAAACTGAGGAAATTAAATGTCAAGTTTGTAGGAAAATATAAAACAATTTACTTGTTTCAGTTGTGGGCTTAATCTCAATGCAGTTTATTAGGGTAATTTGTAGTGTTTTTACATTCATCATATATTATTGTTTATCATAATTTTATATTTTATTTATAAAGATAATACACTTATTAGAATAACTAAAGTAGTTGGTTTTCTGTCTAGTAATTTTGCCACATTAGTACCGTACCACACAAAGCGAGTTTCTCTTGTCTCTGACTGGTTAAGATTTCAGTGCTTGCGTAGGCAGGTTTTTATAAAATATGTATATAAGATAATATAAGATTAAGTACTTGTGCGTTAAATATAAACTAATATTATAAAGCTAAAGAGTTTGTTTGTTTGCTTGAACGCGGTAATCTCAGGAACTACTAATCCGAATTGAAAATTTTCTATGTAGAATCTGTTGTACTTGAATAATCAATTCCATATCTCATCTACTTATTTAATTTATACTTACTGCAGATCATATTGCATGTGTCCTTTTTTCCCAAAATGTTTTCATCTTGCATTTCTTATTTCTGTTTCCTATTGTGAAACTTTGGAGTTTTCAAAATATTTGTACTGATAGATTTGTTCTTCAAATTCCTCCCGAAGCCCCAGACTTATTTAAAACTAGCTGTCACGCGCAACTTCGTATGCGTCAATTTTCCCCGTTTTTGCAACATTTTTCATTACTGCTCCGCTCTTATTGGTTGTAGCGTGATGTTATATAGCCTATAGCTTTCCTCGATAAACGGGCCATCCAACAGTGAAAGAATTTTTCAATTCGGACCAGTAGTTCCTGAGATTACCGCGTTCAAACAAACAAACTCTTTAGCTATATAATATTAGTATAGATTATAGTATAGACTACAAAGTTAAATAAGAAAATTTACATATAAACAGAAGAACCTACAACATTCTTCCAAAAGTTTTAGGTATTTATAACAGCACGTGTTAGAAGTATAAACAAAGAAATTTTAATGTACTTTTTTACGAGGAAAGCCATCAGTGTGACCAGCTGTGAAGGAAATACCTTAATCAGTTCGGAATGCAGTTTGGCAATCAAGAAAATATTGCATGTTATTTCACAAGTGAATGAATGCAAATTTCCTGTGATATTTGAATCATTTTTGTCGTCGAGAATATTAATCACACTATGGTTTTCTGCTCTTTGTTTTGAATCATAAAAGCCGTATCTATATTATTATTATAAACCTGAAGAGTTTGTTTGTTTGAACACGGTAATCTCAGGAACTACAGGTCCGAATTGAAAAAATCTTTCACTGTTGGATAGCCCATTTATCGAGGAAGGAATATAACATCACGCTACGACCAATAGGAGCGGAAAGATGTTGCAGCAACGAAAGATGATGCACAAAAGGGGAAAATTAACGATTGACACTAGCAGAATTTGGCTGAAAATGATCTAATATTGCCGATTTTCCCTCCATTCATCCAAAAATAATAGAAATAATATTAGATTAGGTAAGTGTATAGGCTATATAAATAACATTACGCTACGACCAATAGGAGCGGAGTAGTAATGCAAAATGTTGCCAAAACGGGGGAAAATGCAAAAATGTACGCATACGAAGTTGTGCGGGACAGCTAGTTATTGATATACTTACTCGTAGTTATTGAAGAGCCTAAACAAATCAATAGTTCAGAGTTGAATGGTGGCTGACGATGAAGAACTTCAAAAAGGGAATTAATAGATTGTGAGGTGGACAGGTTGTTTGTTATTGTAATGGTTAAATAATAGGTAGATTTAACAGTATTTATACAGGGTGATTTGTAATATACTCGTAACCTCGTGGCTTCTTTCCATACACTAAATAACTTTCTAATACAGTTTTGGAAAATATTTAATATGTTAACCCTTAATCACCTACCACTTGTTTTTGGAGTTATGATCTTAACCACCTACAGCCTATTTTACTGGAGTAAAATCGTTGTTTATTGTGAGGTTTAGGCCCTAAACTTTAAAAGATTTTACTCTGGGCCTCTCAGATGTGTGGTAAATGGACTTGTGACAAAAGTAGGTGGTGAAGGGTTATTTATATTTGTATTTTTTAATATAAAAATCACCCTGTATATGCTGTGTACTAAGCGGTTCCATCACACTCATTTTCCCTAAAGAGACTACAGACTACCAATTCAACTTGTATTAATCACCAGCTGTCTGGGCAACTTCGTCTGCGTAAATTTTCTCCGTTTTTGTTACATTTCTCTTTGCTGCTCAGCTCCTATTGGTCGTAGCGTGACGTTATATAATCTATAGCCTTACCCGATTAATGGGCTATCCAACAGTGAAAGAATTTTGGATCAGTAATTCCTGAGATTATTGTGTTCAAACACACAAACTCTTCAGCTTTGTAATATTAATATAGATTATTTCTGAATATATTCTGAAGAAAATTGAGTAACTGGTCTACGTCATGGAATCTTTATGCCATATTATATTCGTTAAATATGATGCAACAGTGAGTCTGCGTTGTCTCATCATAGCTTATGGTTGCCATAGAATTTGTAATCGCCACTGGCGTCAAAATGGCAACGATGATGACACCAAACGCCGCAGTTTGGCAACTTCGATGAGTTGTTCAAATGACGTAAGTAGCTTCTCAGTTTAGTTAGGAGGAAAACGAATGGGGTCCTTCATTAAATAGTATACAGGTTTATAGGAGACTTGAAGTCAGACAACTCACACACGGTCATCTGATTCCAAACTAGGCAAAGGCTGTATTATGGTAACCAGACATATTACATATTTCTAAATACATAGGGTAAAGGCGGGATAGATGCCCCGGTTTTTGAAAATATCCTCCTAATTTTAAAAATATAATAATAATAATATCTTGGGACAACTCACACAACGCTATCTGATTCCAAACTAAGCAGAGCTTGTACTGACTGAACCAGACAACTGATAAACATATTTATATATTTCTATATACATACATATTATAGATAAATAACAGCCAGACACAGAATTTGTGCTCATCACACAAAGTTTTATCCTGGGTGGGGATCGAACCCACAACCTCTTGCGTCGCAGTCGGATACACTCCCACCGCGCCACAGAGATCAATTTTATATAAATAATGTCTATGAATTTAGCTAGTTTAATCCTTTATATATAACTGTGATTTGTATTTTTGAACCTACAAATTACAGATTTTGCAAATTTTAGCTTTTTGTGAATCTCCTTTTTTGAGCATAGATGCCTATCCGTAGGGATAGTTGCCCCACCATGAAAATATTAAGAAGGATAGATGCCTACGGCGCGCGATAGATACCCTTCATACTGTATAGGTACATAATAGGCATTCCTACGTACATAAATTATATCCAAACACAGAATAAACCATCGTGCTCATCACTCAAAGATTAAAGCGAACCCACGACCTAGACCACTAGACCAACATACAGTTTTTAGGGTTCCGCAGTCAAAATGTCAAACAGAACCCTTAGAGTTTCGCTCTGTCCATCCATCTGTCTGTCTGTCCCCAGATTAGCTCAGAGACCCTTAGTAATAGAAAGTTGTAATTTGGCATTGATATACATTTTAGTTATGCCGACAAAGTGGTAGAATAAAACCTTAAAAAAATCGGGTGCCTTACATGTAAAGTGGGGATATGATTTTTTTTCTTACCTACCCCATCGTGTGGGGTATCCGTGTAAACACACGTTAGATAGGTCTTTTAAAAATATTTAGGGGTTGTCAATTTTACTTTTCGATTCGATCCGTTCGTGAAATATTAAGCCTTAAAGTGCAAATTTTTGTAAGAGTCAAGTGTCCCCCACCCCTGCCAGCTAAACGATTGTTTTTGGAAATGTGGAAAAATTCAGGGTAGTAGTATATACAAGTTTATTTTTGGTATAGTGCAAAGCTCAAACACCCCAACAAGATTTTTACTTCAAGAAAACACATAAAAATAAGAAAATCAAGTTGTCTTCTGTTCTTCGCGCTATCGTGCTCATCGCGTCCCGTAGTACGTAATCCATGGTTATATTGAAAAATAAATTATGATTACATTTCACATCACATTGTTAACATGATTTGGACTGTTAGAATGATTGAATAAGTGATTAATGAAGTGATTAATGATTGATTAATTAATTAATTGAAAAATATTACTTGGTCAAAAAACTACCCCATTGGATTGTGTTACTGATTCTGAGCAAACTACTTTTAGATTTGCACTATACCAAGAATAACGTTGTATAATGAATTTAAAAGCAAAACTACGAGTATTACAGCTAAATAGGTTTTACAAGTTTACGAGTAACAGCAGACCAAGTGAGATTAAAAATAAAATCGTACAAATTGCATTGAAAAATACTTAAATAACGTTGTTAGTAGTATGAAACAAAAACAACAGAAAATCCACTTCTTCCCAAGTAGCAAATAGAAATAGTGATTAAATCTCATATCTTTACTTTATCTAAAGTAGGTTTTTGGTAATTCAAAAAGGTTTATCCCTAAAAACCTTTTCGGCCATTTTGGATACGAAACCCTTTTCGTACCCAAAATGGCAAAACGGAACCCTTATATTTTCGCCATGTCCGTCCGTCCGCTTTGCTCAGAGGCTGTTAGGGCTAGAAGGCTGTAATTTTGCATTACACATATTATACTTACCGAAAAACATTTTTTTAGGCTACCTCCCCTATATATAAATGCCAGCTAAACGGTTGAAGTTGAGTAAGTGAAAAAAATCACGATAGTAGTATATATAGTGAAATGAAAAGAAAAAATATCACATCTAAGAAGGCTTTACAAGTTTACTAGTAACAGCTGATCAAATGAGGAGTAACAAAATTTCGTACACCGCATTATTCAGTGACTACGGAACCCCACATTGTGCGTGCCCGACATACACTTGCTCGGTTTTTTTTTATCTACCTCTACTCTAGAAAATCTATTTTGTGTTAAATAATGCGTAAACTTCAATTTAAAAACCTTTATTTACTGTAGTCAGATTGTTTAAAACCTCATTTAAAATTGTATATTTAATAATCAGTTCAACTATATTGACACCAAGTTCTAAAGAAGGTTTTTCTGAAGAATACTTTATTCCTTTCTTACTTAAATTTCTAAGTTTAAAACAAAAGTACATTTAACGGAACCTTTTTAACTAAATAGAATCAAGTGGAGTGATGGATGAAGTTTAAAAATTAAGCACGCCGATGAAAACCACCAGATCACTGGTGGTTTTAGTCGGCGTGTTGAAACATATAGAAAAACAACGCTATCGATGAGCCATGTTTGATTCAAACTCAGACATCAATTTATTTACGTCAATGTCGTTAACGGAGAATACATATTGCGAGGAAGAAGATACCGCAGAAAATGAACTCAGTACGGTTTGTCGAAACACTTCGTCGATAGCAAATGTATTAAATAGGAATTCACTAATACGGTTTATAGCATTAGTATAATATCTCCTAATTAGCACTTCTTTATGTGTACTTGTCTTTGTTTCTCTTAACTAGCCCTCTTCGAAATCAATATTGATTAAACTCTTACTTCGCTGAAAAAAAAAAGGAATTTAACGCCATTTTGGACTTAAAGAAAAAAAATAACAAAAAGATTTTTCCCACCTTTCAACACAAAAACTGGAGTAGATTGGAGTTTTGCTTTTGTTATAGTAATACTAATTGCCTTAATTTACCACATATATAAAGAAAATATCACATTAAAAATGAATTGTACAAAGGACGCCACTAAAATTTTTGTTTGCAATGTAAATATCCAATTATTTTTTGCTATTATTCTGAAATTTTACAGGTTCGTCTGTTTTATAGCACTTTCCATCGATTGTATACGAGAAACAATTATGCGATTTAAATTTTAAAACCATACGACTAAAGACAGGCCTTTAAAGCCTATATTTAGTCGTATGGATTTAAAATTTCAGATAAAAGAAACATCTGATTTTTATCAATTTCAGATGTTTAATCGCCATTTTCATAATTTTTTAAAAAGTTATAATTTTAATATAAAAGTACACCATATTTTCTCAAATAAAAAAAATGACATAAAGTATAAAATGTTTTAAATTTTACTTCGTTAAGTAATGATAGTACCTATCTGTGCAGTTAAATATTGAAAGGCTTTACTAGTTATCGTAAATATCTTCAAATGTATTTCTATTTCTAAACTCAACCTGCAACATATCTTGAAACCTGTGAAAACCACACTCTTAAATAGGATTTAAGTCTGGCTAAACAATAGTATTAACTCTTTTAAAATTGAACTAAATGCTGTACCCACTATACTTATCTTAACTTTAAGGGATATCCCTAGGGATATCTTTAGGGACATAATTGTCTTATCCAAGATAACAGCTGGAATTCGTCTTTTTGCCTTCGAGATATCTATCTTTCCATTGCTACTTGGGTTATACGATACCACATCATTGTGCGTGGCTCGACATGCATGTTCGATTTTAAGCTTGCTTGCTTGATGGTGAAACGATGATTTTATTCTATATATTTAAAATAATATGTATTATATATTTGTTATGTTAGTTTTCTTTTTTTATTGTAATACTCTCTGGAACTCGAAGGTTTGCTGGTAGAAAAGTCAATATTTAGTTAAGCTCGCGTTTGTGCATAATTATTATGTATTTTGTACTATTATTTGTAATTTTTGAGTGTACAATAAAGAATTTGAATTTGAACAAACAGATTTCAATAGATTTGACGGCACACAACTTAAATATTTCATTACATTATGTACTTAGCTACGTAAATACAAATACAACCTGTGTTTCTCTGTTAATAAGATAGTATGCTATTTTAATGATAGAGAAACAAAGCTTTTTAATTAAATCAATTTTTTTTTCATAACAAATGAGACAGTCCCGAGGTACCAGAATATACCTACAAAAAATAAACGTTCCTGCTATTGCTTTTTGGGTGACGTGTGCTAAAACTTATGCGGCATAGTACCTACGTGTAATTTAGAATGCTTATTTTAAATGTTTAAAAATAGATTCTCTACAGACCTGTATGAAGATTTAATTTCGAGAATTTGGAACTCAGAATAGACACATCTTATACTACGGAATACCTAAAGTCCTAAACTACGATACTCCGACAAAGTTTTTCTCCGACATGAATTAACTAGGAAAAGATGGGAGCACGACGAGACTTTTCTTAGCAAATATTATAAAATTTGGACGTAGTCTAGTCCGATATACTGTACTTCGACAATATCTTTTCGACATGAGTTTTATTTAATTTCGAAATGGGTAGTATGTATTCTACATACCTACCAGATTGTTGTTATTATACTGTCTGTCCCTACAGGTCGCAACATATGGATATATAAATCTTTGGTTTTCTTTCCGAGTAAGCAAAAATGCAAAGAGATATATGATTAAGTACGTCAGATCGTACTGGACTGAGAAGTAAGCGTGTACTTACAAACAACACTTTACTTCTTCCTTAACAACTTTACTATAGGCCCAAGGATCGATTCCTTCTACATTAAGTTAGACTGGCAGTATCGGAACATATATGCAGTTATTTTAACAAATCAGTTGACAAAACAATAATCAGTTATTTATTAGATAAGGCGGGAATTACAGTTCTTCGTAACGTCCATCATAGTTAAATACGTATTGGTACAGAAGCTAAGAAGTTTGTGGTTCTTGTCTACTTTCATTTGTGACGTTTCTTGCTTTGCGTGAATAGTATTACTCAATTCTTTCGATCCTAACAAAAAGCCGGAAACCACTTTTTTTTTAAATAAGACATGAGTGTACCTTATCACTGTTATGCCTTGAGTCAAAGCATAACTGTTAAAATGTAAGAAACTAAATTTTTAAGACGAGTATTTGTATTAGCATGGAAAATACTGACGTGTTTCGAGCTCTGGCTACCACGTCATTCATTACGTTGTTTCATTCCAACATAGTTGAAAATAATCCTTTTGCTGAGGCCAAGACATCCTCAGGGTCTGCGTCATAGAATCGTAATTATATTTCATATGATGACTCTTCTTGTATTTTATTTTGTACAGAAAGCGTCAGTCGTATGTTTCAGAATTCGTTTTGACGTAATTAGTCATTTAAATGCTGCTGAGTTGCTGGGCAGTCTGAGAAGTAGTGAAAAAACAACTACTCAATGACTCCTACGACTTTCCTGTAGCTGTAGTGTAGGTACAGCAAATCAAAACAAGCTCTATGAAAGTGATTAAATCTGCGAAAGTGCAATGATGCTTAACATCAATTCATTTCTTGAAGGTGATAGGCGTAGCTATGTCAGTACGACAAATATTAAGGCAGTCTTACATAAGGAGGTTACCATTGGCTCAAAACTGTTTGGTGGATTCATGTCAACAATTTTGTTGAAATTTGGATTGAATGATCTTTCCCAGCTAGAGAATCGAACACTGTCGACTATAACATAACGGTCAACCATCGAAATAATGTACTGAAGTAGTAATTATCTTATTGAGCACACGCTATGTTTTTCAACTTATAATTTTGTTTGACCAACCTTCGGGAGGAAAACATGATGGGTTTTTTTTCGTTGGCAACTAAAGTTCCAGTTTGTTTTATTGATGTGTTTTAATTTAATCAGTTCAGGTTGCTCTTCTAAAGCTTCTAGATTGTTTATTATCAAATGAATCTTTGCCAAATTCCACAATGTAATGCGGGTACCTACAGCGTTTCTATGAATTCATTCGTATTTCTTCAAACCTCCTTCTGTAAATGTTTGTTTATCTTAAAAATATGATGCAATGATTTCGTTTAGTTCCAAGTATTTGATGGTGATAGAATTTTCCAGGTCTTCTAAAGGTAACATTTTATAGTTTACTACCCACAGTCCTAACATTTTGTTGTCAGGCAGGCGGTACAGCTCATACTTTGGTTTACGATGTTTACCAGGTATTAATTTATTATGTCTATTAATCGTTATCATTCACTTGTTTGTGTGAATACCATCGATTACATTGTATACTGTTTATCTTTATACTTTCGAGTAGTATGCTAATTAGACCGAATCTTCTATTTTGAATTCGTATTTGGTAAGATATCAGGGTTGTGATAAGAGTTGCTGTGTAATGTCGTTATCGGGCGTGTGCGATGTTGTGACGGGCGCTGAGCTGCCAGTCGGCGGGGTACTACGCCCCGACACCACACACTCCGTTTGTTTTCAACTCGTTAGTCACGCGACCAACGAGTGACATTCTCACAGAACTGTGTTACAACCCAATTCAGTGCGAAAGTGATCAGTGTATAGTTTGTGAGGTAATATGTGTTTACGTGAAAAACCAAACAACATACTTGTATAAAACATTCATTTTAATCTTTTGGAAGCTTAACGTCTCTAACAATAACATATTCTTACACCTAGATGCTACTTAAGTAGACATACGGGACAGTCTTAGAGATGAGTAGAACTATAACTAGGTAACGATCATGAGATCTGGATCACAGTCTGTGTTGTGGCGGCGCGTTACAGCGCGGGAGCCACGGTTTGCACCGGCACCGGTATGGCGAGGGGCGGGGAAGGAAGAAGCTTCAGCACTGGCGCTGGGAGCCTTTCTTTCGCGTGTCTCTTCACGTGTTTGGCGAGGTGGTCCGAACGCATGAAGCGGCGGTTACAGACACGGCAACCAAACTTCTTCTCGCCGGTATGGGTGCGTTTATGCCGGGACAGCTCGTCGGAACGGGAAAACCGACGCTCGCAACCAGGCCATGCGCATCTGAACGGTTTCTCACCGGTATGTGTTCTTTCATGCGCCTTGAGGTGGGACGATTTAAAATAGTTCTTTCCACAGCCGGGGTGTGGGCACTCGTAGAGGCGACGGCGCGCCGCAGGGGCGGGCGCCACCACCCATAGAGCCGTGGTGGGAAGTAACGTGCCGGGCACTAGCACTGCGGGCGCGGGTCGGGGCGCCAGGGGTGGCAGACCGCGCGGTGCACAAGGCGCAGCTGCCGGATACAACATTTGTGGCACACGCTGCTCGTCACGGGACTCGTGGTACTTTGGCGTGCACTCAACGTACTTTGGTGGGCACTCGGGGTGTGGCGAGGGTACGCGCGCCTCCTCCACTTTAGCTGGTGGCGGACTCGGTGGTTCCACCGTAATCGGTGGCACGACTTGAGCTTGAGTCGCCATATATTTAACTTGTGAGTAGCTGTGGCCGCGATTCATTTTAAACTTAAGTGTCTTCAGGATGTTCATGTCTTGATGTGGCGGCGGCGGCGGCAGTGGCTCCGGGCTGCAGGTTCCGTCTTTATGCGCGCGCATGATAACGGAAGGCCTGCAGCACGGCTCCGGCGGGGGCGTGGTGAGAAGCAGGCGAGCCAGCTCGCACCGTGACCGTTTGCTGAATTCCTCCTCACCCTCCGAGTCGGAGGGCTGTGGAGTGACCAGTCCGGTCGGCGGCGGCGACTCTCGAGCGCGCTTCACTGCAGCCTTCTTCAAAGGTAACTCGACCTGCGAGACAAAGACAGATGCACGTAAGTGAACGGTCGCTAGCTATGTGCACGCGCGAGGTGCGTGATCGCATCGTGCGCGCTGTTGCAGTACTTTCGATTGCACAAAACGGTACAGAGATATTTTTTTGGCAGCATATTTTTTTTTGGGACTCTATAATTTTTTTTTAAATTGTTAAAAAAGTTTTGAACTTCGAAATGCAAAAGACACTCACTTTATTTTCCATCAACGGTGGCGTTGACGGCGGTGAGAGGGGTCCGCAAACTTCGAGCATCGTCGACATTCTGATCAAATTAATAACATTCAACGCAATAAAACTTTCTTTTAATTCACAAAACTTGTGTTTTCGCTGCGCGGTTCCTGTGTTGGGAGCCGTGTGGTTGGGTTAGCGAGCAACAACCGAATAAACCGCGGAGTGAGCGCTCGAGGTACGAGGCAGTACGAAGCATGCGAAGGTGAGGTGTGCGGGGGACGGGCGGCCAATGGGAGCGGGTTGTTTGGCGGGCTCGGCCAATGAGCGTCGGGTGATCACGCAGCGAGCGCGTGGCGGCGCGTGGTGTTCACGTGCTCCGGGTGTGAGGGCTCGCGAGGTCGGCGCGTGACGTAAGCGGCGCGCCCCCGCATGACGTCGCCAGCGCCCCTCGCGCCGCACAAGGTCGCGCTGCACACACCGCCACACCGCACCGCTCGCACCGACACATCAATGACACCAGTTTGCATCTAGCTCTATTTTGACAGTTGCGGGTCGATGACCAGCCGCTCGACTTGTATTCGCAACTTTCGATAACTTTGATGTAGGTGTTGCAACAAGATTTCGAAGCAGTTGACATTGGTAGTCTTCTAATGAAAACAATATTTGCAGCGGCACTCGACGATAAAGTTTATCACAGTAATAAATATTCACACATTGCTGTATTGTTATTGTGTTGCGGCGATTAGATAATGGCAGATGTAAGTAGGTACCTATGTGTCTAGTTTATTAGCTTAGTGCAATCTATGATGCGTCACTAGTTATGAATAACAGATCACTTTACTACTTACTTGTCTATTTCATAGTTTCCTGGACTGTGAGAAAATCACGTAGATACATATACACCTACCCATTTACCTGCTTTAAAACTAAAGTTTCCATTACAATCACCAATAAGTGCATTTTTTAATGAAAATTATGAAAATGTTTTGGCATTTTTCCATCGAATAGATTTAGGTTTAAAATTATGTTTGCTGTTAGTGAAATCTTAATTCTCTGTTCACAAAACACGTAAAATATCTGATGGAACAGATATTTTACGACATAGAAAGACTAATCAAGACGTACAAATTTTATTGGAATGTAGGTCGTCTCAGTTTCTCTTTGGTTGTTGTTAGTTTGCAACAATTTGATTACCCAATAAATAAATTCTAACCGTTGTTTTATTTATACTATTAATATGTCATTAGTTTATTAACGAATTTAACGACATATTAGTAGTTTTTGATTAAATTCTTTGTAGTTAAATTCTTAAGAAAAAAAGGGTAAGAGTGAAGAGTGAAATGTCACTAGTCTCTCTTTAACCTGTATCTATGTCAAGTTCAACAAACATCTTCACTCAAGAGGATGAAACACTACGTTCTAATATTTACGAAGGAAATAATATAATAGATGTTTTCGGTTTATGTCAGGACCTACCTATTTTTTAGACCTGCTTTGACCCACTGTAGGAACACTGGAAACACATCGCGGCAGACCTAGGCGAAAATGGCAAGACGAACTTATTCCTCCCGAAAAAACCGGATAGCTTTAGCTAAGAAGGGTGAGAGCCTTTGCCTTGCAGTTAAAAAAAAAATGACGACCACAATTCCATGGTCATATGGATTGTTCCAAATCAGTCGGTAGAATTAAGGCCATAAGCTTCACACCTTCATTGGTGTAATAACTATTAATATTGCATCAGGTCAATAAACTGCTGCCAGAGATTATATCAGGAAATCTGATGCCAATTAGGGCCGTTCAGGGACTTCAAAGTCCAAACTAATCATTTGTAGAAGATTCTACATGCCGACTCTACATTTTTACGAATCACTAATCACTTCCTATCATAGATATTTATAGCTATGTTCAGTGAATTGACAGGCAAGTTATTTTTAAATAGGTAAGTACAAGATTTTACCTTTGTGGGTAAGGTAAATTTACATAGAATCTTGTCAATTTTCGCGGTAAATATCAGGATGTAAGCTAGAAACAATGAATTTTGAGTGTACTTCCACTTCATTCCTAGTTAATTTAAAGTGTTACTCATACATGTTAATTTTCTACAACTCGAAATGGTAACGGTTACGAAGCGGGCAAACGTGAGTGCTTATGTGTGTGTGTGTGCGCTGACGCATCGCGCCGTGTCGTGAAAGTGAGTCGCACGCGCCGAGCGAGTGATCGGGTAGGGAGCAAGGTGATAGAAGGAGCGAGGTCATTATGGTAATTTTATGGGCGTGGCACCTGAACCAGGGGAATCTACTATTTAGACGAAATCTTGTATCAATATAGACTATGTCTCTTGTTACTATCTTTCTGTGACATAATATGTCATAGAGAGACCGTTACAAGAGACAGAGTCTCTCCATATTTTGATATTTAAATCATTCAGGAGTTTCAGTGATATATCACTGAAACTCCTGAATGATTAAAATTCTATAATATATTATAGAATTTTATAAGCTACGGGTAAATATTTTATTACTCGCGTAAATATTTTATTTTAAGGCTTTGTTTATTGCCCGTAGTTTCGACCGTATTGCAACGGCCGTGGTCACGGGTAGACTATATAGTGGTATAATATCAGTGATATAATTAAAAATCAATATATATTTTTTGTTTCAGTTTCGGTGTTGTATAAAAGTCAATAAAACACAAAAGTTGCATCATGCTACATGCTACGAAATCGTAGACCATCGTAGACCAAAAATTATTAGTGTTTCACAGTGACACATGTGAAACTAGTTAGCTACACAAAATAATATATGTATGTAGAATTAAAAGTCGAAACTTCGAGATAATTATGACTATGTGACGACATTGGTGTCTCTACCAATGTCGTCACGTAGTCATAATTATCTCGCTGAATTTTCCTAACTTGTACCACACATCAACTGACGTGTGTGGTGTAAATAAACACTACCGTTTACATGTGTGTGTGTTGTTTGGGGAAACCACTGGCCGATTCGCTCGACTCACTGTGACGTAGAGCCAGCGATAAGGTGATCATTTTACGCTACAGGTTAGAGGTTCAAATTCCAATGCCTCAAACTATTTGATGATGTCAGGGCATCCCGGATAAGGCTTAGATAGGTATACATCTAATTCTGTCCAATGTCTTTCTAAAGTTTAAACTCGTACGTCAGTAGATGGAATTGACGTCAAACATCAAAAAGTGGATTACTGGCATCAGTAGAAGGTAAATGTATGTTGTTATGAACTTATGAAGGTCAGAGGGTAATCAACCAATACATAACATCCTGTATGTATGTGTCTCCACAAATGTGGGAGCTGAGGTAAGTAGTGAGTAATGTTCATTACATTGACGTTCAAGAAGTTATTTTTAGATCGCAATGAGGTAAGTACTTACGTCTGTTAACACTCTCCAGGCACAGTTCCAGATGTGCTGATGGTGATTTGACAGATAATTCCAGCAAGATTACTTTTGTATTCATATAAGAGTACCTACTATGCTTTAGGAGAACCCTTGTAATTATTCTTTTGCTAACGTTGTTTACGTAACAGTATCCAAAACCTTCTTGTTTCTTTTTTTTTTTTAAAGACGACTCCCGCATTAATTTACAAGCCCTGTGTTGCGGGACACTTTACAAACATACAAGTCACGGACACAAAGTACACCCAGACTCGGATCAACAATTTGTGGATTACACAAAGTGGTGTCCCGTGTGGGAATCGAACCCACGACCTCTTGCGTAGCAGTCGGACACACTCGCACCGCGCCACAGAGGCAGCCTGTTTCTTGCATTATAAAATACTGATTCTTCACCATAGACTCGCCCGCCATATGTTTAACTAGCTGTCCCGCGCAACTTCGTATGCGTAAATTTTCCCCGTTTTTGAAACATTTCTCGTCGCTACTCTGCTCCTATTAGTCGTAGCGCGATGTTATATAGCCTATTGCCTTCCTCGATAAATGGGCTATCCAACAAAAAACGTTTAAACAAACAAACTCTTCCGCTTTATAATATTAGTATAGATTTTTAAAGCCTATGTGCTGCAGTGACAGAGGGTCCTAAAAACACTATTCTATTCGGTCTCCCTTTGAATTCTAGTTACTTATTATTGTAGGTACAAAATCCGTGTCCAACAAGATATGTATCGGGTTATTTCAGGAAAATTTTAACCTTTCGCCTCAAAGCGCTGTTTTGATGTACCAACCTGTCCTTTAACTGTGTAACGTACTGTCAAAACGACAGTAGATTTTGCGTGAAGGGGCAAACATCCATCTATACTTACAAATTTTCGAATTAATAATAGGTATTAGTAGAATACTTCCATTACAAAAAGCTACCATTTTATATTTTCTGACGAAAATTTCCTATCTATGAGGCTTTTCCTCGTATCGAGGTCCTATTTTGGGTATAATTTATACCTCAAATATGGAATTCTATTTTTATACGAGCGTAAAGTACATGCTCCAACTCCTACACAATGATTTTGTTACTCGTAACCATAACAAATTTTTTCACTTTAAACATATTCATAAAACAGTTTAGATGAACTCAGTAGATTAATTTATATTCTTAGGGTAGGTATTAGGATAGTATGTATTAGGTAGGTATGTGTCGCAGGGGTGTTTACAAACACAACTAACGGACTCGTATTACTAGACTCGGGAACAAATATAATAATAATTTCTTTAATATAATAATTTATTTATTTTCGTCTCACAATCACCAATCTATACAATATCAATTTATCACATTAACAATGATTAAAAAATAGTAATTGTGAGAGGATTGATGTCTGAAATAGGCGTGAGCCTGTAGCTCAGATCACAAGGCACTCACCCTGCTGAGATATTGCTGCGCTGTAATTGCATCATTAATGTAAACTAAGATGACACGTAAATAAAAAATATTTGTCTCGTGTTGAAATCGAACCTATTTGCCTAGACTACATACTATTTTGAGAACTGTCATGCTGTTCACAAGATTGTGAGCAACGCAAGTAAATTTAGAGATGTTTTTAAGCTTAAAATAATTCGCAATATTAAATAAAAAAAAAACAGAAAACTTACTAAACAGGCTTAAGGAAAACGGTAGAAACACCGAGCACTTGATTATGCATGCATGAGTGCAAGCGGATACGTGAACGCGTACGCAGGATATGGTTGTGTGCGTACGTGTGTCTGTGCGAGGGTGTGTTTGTGTGAGTGTTGGGCGTGTCTGTTGACCGGTCAGGGTTCTTTGTGCAAGAGTGGTTTAGTATCACGTTTGAAAACAATTTTATTGTAGGTTTTGTTATTTTGTTTTGTTGTTTAGTGGTTTGTCTTACTTACGTACATTGAATTGTAATGATGTTATGGCGGTTAACCCATGGTGGACAACTCACACAACGCTATCTGATCCCAAACTGAGCAGAGCTTGTACTATGGAAACCAGACAACTGATAAACATACTTATACATTTCTAAATACATACATATCCCTACTAATATATAAATGTGAATGTTAGTTTGTTTGTTACACTTTCACGCGAAAACTACTCAACCGATCATCATGAAACTTTGTACACATATTCTTGGAGGTATTAGAAGTAACATAGGGTACTTTTTATTAAGAAAAAAAAATCCACGCGGGCGGAGCCGCTGGCGAAAGCTAGTTATAGATAAATAACACCCAGACACAGAATAAACCATAGTGTTCATCACACGTTTTATCCTGGGTGGGGATCGAACCCATGACCTCCGGTTTAGCAGTCAGGGTCACTAACCACTAGACTAAAGAGTATTTAATACCACAGAAACATTAGACCAACAGACCAGTCAAATATGAGATTTGTTTTTTGCCAGTCAAATGATATTAATCGTCCTGTTGGATTTATTTGAATATATTTTGCCCCTCATATCATTGTCGTAGGACAGTTAAATTGTACTGTTCCTAAAATACATCCAAACACAGTAAATAGGTCATCGGTTGGAGACTGCTTTGGAAGAGGTCGTGGGATCGATTCTCATATGGGGCACCACTAGGGTACCCTACAGCGAGACATGTCTTAAAAAAAAAGAAAAACACACTGTATCTAAAAAGATTAAGCTCACCAACAACGGTAGAGAATTAAAAGAGCGCCTGAAGTTGGTTTTCTGCAACACGGTAGCTGTAACATTCTTAACAAGTGTAATATTATATGCATTAGGTACATATCTACTAATCAATTCTCCTTCTACTTCTAGTATTCATAAAGTTTAGACTTGTGTATTTCAGACATACAACCCGATTATTATTAGGAATACTTAGAGATTAGTAACAGAGGCTCTCTACGTCTCTATTCTGTAAAAAGTTCTGCGGGTCTCGAAACTTGCGTTTGATCCGTCATAGACTAGCAGCCTACTCTATCCTTCTAAATCAATTTTCATTCCATAAATTGCGTTCAAACAACTGACTATTTAAACAAAATGACTGCCTCTGTGGCGCGGTGGGAGTGTGTCCGACTGCTACGCAAGAGGTCGTGGGTTCGATTCCCACACGGGACACCACTTTGTGTGATCCACAAATTGTTGTTTCGAGTCTGGGTGTTCTTTGTGTCTGTGACTTGTATGCTTGTAAAGTTGTCTTTTTCATAAAAAAAACTACGATAATAATACTATGGAGAAAATTAGTTTTCTTCTTTTTTTTAAAGATAACTAGCAATGTGGGATTGTGTTTCACATTACAAGCAATCTTGTTAACCCCTCCAACCAAGCTCAAATACTTGTGTTAGGAGTGGGCTCACGTCGGTAGTTTAATGGGTAGGTAGGATTTGAATCCGCTTAGCGATTATGTTACCGCCAAATTAATTTTATTATAGAACCCAAAATGATACCAAGATAATAAAACGTCTTAAATTCAATTCTGAACATTTATATCTGTTTCTATAAAAAATAACAACAGAAGAAATTCGCCGCTTCACCGCTGAATAGACAGACAACATTATCCTAACCATAACACTCGTTTGGCCGCTTGTGAGTATAGAGTCCTCCCTAGCACATATCGGACAATGTACCTATTATTGAATAACATTTTTTTTTTGCAACGTATTCGATTGCTATAACGGATCCCTGTGAGACACATGCAATAAACATTCAATATAAAGGACTCCTGTTATCTGTTTATTGTTATAATAAAGTTTATCGTAACAACTAACGTTAAAAATTGGAATTATTTTAATTCGCCAACAAAGTTTGTTCGAGCACTCCCATGTCTACGGTTCGGGCACTAAAATTAAATATTACAGAAATCTGAGAGTGCTGCCAGAGCGTGGAATGTAAAAAACACGCAGTTGTAGGGTTGTGGTACGGACAGGACATTCGTAAAATATAATGAAACAGAGAATCCAGATGAACAACAGCAAACGCCATCTATGACATGTTATTTGAACTACATTAGTACGTGTGGATCCCACACAGCGCCTATTACTTGTAACTTTAATTAGATGTCGCCACTTTAGCCAGCCGCATTAGCTAACATCAAGTGTTTCAATATATCGAATAGATGGTGCTACTATATTCTCATGAATGTAAATGTTGCTTCTTTGTCTATTCTTTTATCATTTATGAAAATTGGAAATGAGAATGGAGAGATCATCGACTTCCAAAATATAAAAATCTTGTGTCACGGTGTTTTTTCTAAGTGCTATGTCGTACATTTTTTTATCGTGATTTTAGTATTTTGTATGAATTGCAATAATGGGTAATATTTTCGCCGACGAAGTTACGAGTGACACTAGTATTTATCTTAAATAAGAATCGGCTCATCCTCATAAAAATTACGGGTCCGGTTGTCAATACCCACATTGCAAAAAACCTATGTAGTAAATAATCCATATATCATATTTCCTACTTCGCATTATAACTAAATCGCATAATGACATAGTAGCAAAATGCCTACTTTTTCAAAGGTACAGCCGAGAAAAAAACCACTAGGACAGGTGACATTTTTTATATACTAGAACTTAAAATCTACATAACATGTATCAAACAAAACAAATTAGACCCTTAAACAAAACAAATTACACGCTTAAAAATGAAGTAAATAATCACGATTGGTGAAGAATTTGCTTACGTATCCTTAAGATATTTTTTAAAAATTGTAGAACTGTAATATTTTGTTGGTTGAGGGATATGACTTCATTGTTATACATTTTGTCGAACTGTATATGACGTCGCAGTCTGCGTGACTGGTTGAAATAATAATTTTTAATGGCAATATCTTTAAACCGTGCTTCTTTTCGCAATATAATTAATGTAGCTTTGTGAGGAATTCGACAGTTAAGGCGTCTGTGCCAGCTCTCCATACCGTTGTTGGTACGGTGTCTTTCTGAGGCACAACAGATTAGTGAAAAAGACTTCGCCCACTGTCGTTCAAAATAATTTATAAACTTTTTTGAGGCCTTATCTTTAGGACTTGGTTCTATTATAGATTTCCAACCACTTTCTATGAAATTAATAGGCAATAAAGGCAAATTCGAAGTTAATCTGATAATTTCATTTTTCACATTCAGATCACGGCCCTTCTTCCATACGGCCCTGTTATAATGATAATAACATCCAGTTACGACTGCCTGTGGGAATACTGTTCTAAATGCATTCATTAGAGCTGGTTCAAAGTCACATTTAAATTTACTAATAGTGATATTTAGTTTGTCTTTAATCAAAGAAAATAGTCTGTGGTAGGTAGCTTCCGATTTATTTGGTAGTAAGGCGTAAATGACGGGCACGATATTTGTGTGCTTTGGAGTACTATTTAAATCCACGTGAATAGAAAAAAATTGATAAAATGGTTTTGGGCACCTTTTAAAGGTTCTATCACCAAAAAAACATTTATTTCCCCAAAAATTTGCTGATTTCCTTGCAGTTATGGAACTAAATAACAATATTTTTTCCTCTTCGCCATCATGTGCCACCAAAAAATCAGATGCCAACATTTTTGGTATTCGAACATCTGCTAATTTATTAAATTCTGTATTTTTAAGGCCCAATGTTTTACGTCGAGCTCTATACAAGCTATCCTTTTTTTCGTCATACGATGGCACTAGCAAATTATTTGTTTGATGCTTTAAAACATACTTTTCAAATATTTTTTTTACCGGTTCCATATTGCTGCATACCTCTTGCTGACAAGAATCCATCATCAGAGCTATATCATTATCCTCTTGATGTGGTGCACAAATGTGAGAACTTTGTCTGATAATCTTCTCTTTATTTTTATCTGAAGTCACAGTCGCCGAACATTCATGCTTGTTGATACACCTCCACAGGCTCCCGTTTTTATTATTTTTTGCAAAATTATAACGATGACCATCATAAAGAAGAGCCGGTTTTCCCTTTTGATTTGTAATAAACTTTAAATTATTAACCATTTTAACTATAATATAATAACTATAATGTGCCAATATAACAACAAAATGAAATATTATACATACATCAACATGACAGTGTGTACCTGTATGACATATTAATAACCAGCCAGATAGATTTTCCTTATGTATTTCGTGTAAATAGTTTCGAATGTAACTGTACCTATTTTGAAAAAGTAGGCATTTTGCTACTATGTCATTATGCGATTTAGTTGTAATGCGAAGTAGGAAACATGATATATGGATTATTTACTACATAGGTTTTTTGCAATGTGGGTATTGACAACCGGACCCAAAATTACAAATGAAAACAGATTAATTACCTAACATTTTGGTTACCTCGAATTTTCTAGTGTTGAAAACGAGAGTTGTGTATTTTATAAGTTCAGACCACGGCTAATAGCCCAACTGATTTAATAATTAACAAGTCTCACCGAAGTGAGACATTCAAAAATAAATAAGACTCATTTGAGTGTTCCCCTCCACGGAAATCTTTAGTAAAAGGCGAAAGATTTATGCGTTTTGAAGGGAAACCAGAGTTACTAGAAAATTTGCAACGATCCCGACCTAACCAAGCAGTGGAGAATCTTAACACCGACTTTTAAAAGTGACGTCATAAGCACAGTGACATCTATTGAGTCTTTAAGGAACCAACGCGCAGTATTCTGAACAACATTATACTTTTATTGGTGCTTTATTTACAATGGATAATAATAATAATATAAATGTTACGGTTAACTTTTATACACACGTATGCATCCATTTACTCGTGACTTATGGAATTTTGAAATCTAATAAATAATTAGATATAGTTTATGATGAAAAAACATTAAAAAATTATAAGTCTAAAACAGTTGGTTATCCTTCCGTATTACTCACCTATGGCGGTACTGTTACCTTGCCTAAATAAGATTTAACATGTCACTTTGAAGTAAGTTGGTACAAAGCATGATTAGCTATTAACTGCATTTTTGGAATTATTTATTTATTATTTTATTTAATACTTTTTAGTGGTTATAGTATGTAACCAATGTAACAACTAACTTTCATCACAGTTGTTGTCAAGTATTGGAAATTGAAAAACATTAAATTACTGAACATTGGTGATATGGTTATCTTGTAGATAATTTAAAGAAAAATATGTGAACTAATGCAAGGCAATAACTTTTTTGAAAGTCTGTTAATAAATACTTTTTTGAAAGTCTGTTAATAAAATGATGAAAAATGAAAGGATGCTTTGCAATAGTATGAGTACATAACTCTGTAGTAATTGATGATAGAGGAGTAGTTAGAAAAATATTTCGTTCGTTTTATTTTTTTTATAGATTATCACCTGATTTTAAATCCTTTGAATTGTAAAACTTTAATTACGATTGAATATGAACATCACATCTATCTTGGTTTTGTAGAAGACATTTACACTGTCATAATGTTGATATTTAAAAATTTATAGATCATTTAAAAATATTCAAGCTTCAGAGTGAGCTTTGAGTGTTCCCCTCCAAAAATATTTAGTAAAATGCGGAAGATTTATGCGTATTGAAGAAGATACCACTAGTGTTGCTTGAAAATTGGAATCGAGCCGACCTAAACAAACAGAGAAAAATCATAACATTGAGTTTTTCACAAAATTAAAATTTATGAAATACCCACGACACATCGGTTCGGTTTAAAGAATTTATTCTCATAAAAAACATTACATTTTCTTAAAATGAGAAAAGAATTTTACATTTTTTTTTTTTTTTTTTTTTTTAGTAACATTTTTGGTGCATGCAAAAGTTAAGTTATAGTTTGTGTAACATAGGTTTTTAGTTTATTTTTATACATATTAATATTTTCACATTCTTTTATTTCATTTGGCAGTTTGTTGAACAGCTGTGCTCCTTCATATAGTATTGTTTTTTTACCATAGTTCGTGCGTGGTTTAGTTAACTGTAGTTTGTGTCGGTTTCTTAGGTGGTGTGTTGTTTACATTTGTTGTTCACATACTTTGTAAAAGTACAAAATAAAATTTTGGATTGCGAAAAATATATTGGTTCATTGCTCAAACACATTTTCAACGACATACTACACACCGAACAAATTCTAAAACAATAAACTACATCAACGATCATCCTCCTTCACAAAAAGGGTGACAAGAGTGAAATGAACAATTACATACCGCCTAATGTCCAACATTTATAAAATCTTTGCAAAAGTAATTCTATGGCGAATAACTAGAACACTTGACGAAAATTAACCCAAAGAGCAGGCCGGCTTTAGGACAGGTTACTCTACATTAGATCCTATCCACACTGTAAGACAAATCTTCGAGAAGAACAAAGAATTTAATGTACCATTCTACTGCTGTTTTATAGTCTACAACAAGGCCTTCGACTCAATAGAGTACGAAAACATCTGGCATTGTTTAAAGACTCAAGAAGTCGAACATAAGTACATTAGAAACTTAAAAAATGTGTATAGTAACAGTACAGCTAGAATAAAACTAGGAAAAGAGGGAAAAGAAATAGACATAAAAGGGGTATAAATTATTTACAGCTATTCTAGAGGAAATATTTAGCAAATTTAAATGGGAGAAGTACGAACTAAGCATAAACGGAGAAAAATTGTCTCACTTAAGATTCGCTAACGAAATCATTTTATTCGCCACAACAAAAGAACATCTACAAAACATGCTTATAGACCTGGACAGAGAAAGCCGCTTGGTAGGTCTAACGATGAACACTTCGAAGACAAGAGCAATGACAAACGCATCTGAAGATACTATCATTATAAATGATGAGCTGAGCTGATCAAATAAGTGAACGAGTATACCTATCTAGGCCAACAAATCTCAACTACCGATGTAATATCGAAGGAAATAGATACGAGAATCGGGAAAGCGTGGAAATGTTACTGGTGGCTTAAGGAATTAATGAAAAACCCGGAAACTAAGATGACCGTAAAAACAAAGCTGTAAAATAGCTGCATTCTACCAATCATAACATATGGCTGCTAAACGTGGGCTCTCACCAAAGCACAGTACAGACAACTGAAAACTTGCCAGACAGCGATGGAAAGAAGCATGTTGAATATAAGGAAATGTGACAGAATATGCAACATGGCTATGAGAAAACTCACGAAAACAGAAGACTTAGCACTGAGAATAAAAAAACTGAAGTGGAAATGGACCGATCATATAATAAGAGGCGTTGATAAGTGAAACAAAATCATCTTATTTTGGCACCCAAGAAATAGAAAAATAAAACGAGGTAGACAGTTTCGAAGGTGGGAAGACGAAATTAAAATCGTCGCTGGACGAGGAAAGATATGGAGGAGGCTTTTGCCAAAGTTGGGCAAACAGACCAAATTGTCGGTGTCACCGGCTCAGCAGAGTCGTTAGTTTAAGTTTTTAATTTAATTATTATAAAAATTGTGTCTGAATAAAAGGCTAAAATAAAATTTTAGGCCCCCCGACCAATTGTTGAGAAGTCAATCGAGTTTGAACTGCAGATCTGCATTCAGGTCGAGATAACACACATCACCATAGTCGATATTAGGTAGAAAATTCTTAAGCCGATACAGCGTTATGATCCTGTAACTTTTTGACTGACATTTGAGACTTGGCATTGCCAGTTAAACGTAGCGTAGATGTGCAAACCGAGATTTTTAACCGTAGGGCTGCCTATAATGATGCCTTGACATTTACAGGGATTTACATTGTAACCACAAACCATCACTGTCGAAAAAACAAAGTGAATAGGACGAATTTGATTATCTATTTATTTCAAATTGTGTTATTCAGGTAACAGGACAGTTTTTAGGGTTTCGTAGCAAAAATGACAAAACGGAACCTTAATAGTTTTTCCTTATGTCCGTCCGTCCGCAGCTTAGCTCAGAGACTGTTAGTGCTAGAAGGCTGTAATTGCATGCATATTACTTAAGCCGTCAAATGAAAGTAAAAAATTTAGAAAAAATAGTAAAGTGGAGTTGTGATTTTTTTGTCACCTACCTTATCGTCTGGTATCATTAGATAGGTCTTTTAAAAACATTTAGGAGCTGTTAAGGCTATTTCTCGGTTTAGGGATTCTTTTGTGAAATATTAAGCTTGAAGTGCAAATTTTTGTTTTGTTTGAGTCCAGTGTTCCCCCCCCCCCCCCCCGCCAGCTCTGCGGTTGATGTTGCGTATGCGAAAAAAAAAACATAGTAATAGTATATGTAGCGAAATTAAAAGGAAAACTATCACAGCTAAGTAGGCTTACACTAGCTACTACTACTACTACTTACAACTTATCGAGTAACAGCAAACCAAGTGAGAAGTAACAAAAAAAATCATACAGATTCCATGGAAAAATACTAACGTTTGTTAGTAGTATGAAGCAAAAACAACCCACTTCTTAAGCCGCATTATTCAGATGGCTACGGAACCCTACATTGTGCGTGGCCCGACATGCACTTGCCCAACTAATCCTGTTTGAATTGTTCTTAATTAGATACCTATGCATAGCATTGTAATTCTAATTGCATGTAATTATGTATGTCCTAAGAACTAATGAAACCTGAATAAAAACACATCAAATTTAACATTGTATATAAAACTAATAAATGCAAATGTTGATAATAGATGGCGTTAGTGGTCAGGCATAGGTATGCCTTACTATAACCGGGTTGAAGATAGTATCAATTGGTTGCGGGAAAAATAAAGTATTTTAAATAGTTTAAACAATACAAATTGTGTCACAACGGTGAGATAATTTCTTACAAAAGTTGAATAACTTCAGGCCGGCCATGTGACGAAGTATGCGCGAACTGTGTTTTAGACATTGGTTAAGTTGTACAATTAGTCATTTGGTTTAAACACAACTAAATTATTCAGTGTCTAATATCGTCTAACGATAATAAAGTTAGAAGCTCTATTGTCAAAAACGGAATATTACGGAGTAGAAAATAAGGGGCGTTTAAACGGGCCATTCTTTACGGCAATTTATGGCGTCAATGTTGTGGCCGGCAACATGGCAGTATTCTCCAATATTGATTTGATGGTTGCCGGACGATCGCTGAGCGATCTATTTTCCGCAATGATGCCCGGCCAATTTTGTTGGTGTTTCAGCCGCCCTCTATTTTATTGTTTCCGGGTTTTGTAGCCCGTTTAGGAGACTGGATCAGCGATTTAGTTGCCAATAGTGCCGCCACCAATTGCCGTAAAAATGGCCCGTTTAGACGCCCCTTTATACATAGTTCTTATTAAAAAGCGGGCATAAATTAAAACCTGTCTTATTTATGTAACTACCTTCGTCTTACTCTGGAATGCGAAATTAGGATGGCACCCAATCGCTTCAATTTTAACCTGAAGATTCGTATTCTTCTCAACGATTAAGCTGAATCTTAACAACGATAACAACTTACTTATATTATTTTAATGTATTTACGTGTATATTATTAGGTATATATTATGACCTGTCAACGTTCTGCACCTACATTTTGAATCGCTACGTCACCCAAAGGTAGAATGGTACTTTGTACACTATTTGTACATTAAGTTTAAAAATAATAAAAAAAAACAACTTATGCAAATACACAGGTACAAATTCTACAATGGTTAGGCGATTATAATATCATTTAAAAAATGATTATAAAATATAGGTATAAAACGGCTATTACACTACCCTGAATCAGGGCCCTAAATCGAGGTAGCCTTGAAAATTTGTTAGAGAATTAGGGCCCTAACTCTTATTACACGGCTCTTTTTAAGGATTCAGGGTCCCTGAATCATGTAGTGTAATAAGCGCTTATGCCCCAACTCAATGACGAGCACTAGGTGATTTCAAAATCTAATTTGTCTTGACGGACAACTCTCCAACTTATCGCATTCTAGGTTTCACCTTAACAAGTCTCACCGAAGTGAGACATTCAAAAATAAATAAGACTCATTTGAGTGTTCCCCTCCACGGAAATCTTTAGTAAAAGGCGAAAGATTTATGCGTTTTGAAGGGAATCCAGAGTTACTTAGAAATCATGTGCGGAGTAGACCTAACCAAACAGCGGAGAATCTTAACACCGACTTTTGTGAAAGTGACGTCACAAGCACAGTGACATCTATTGAGTTTAATACGCAACTAATAAATTTTATATTCATGTTGCTTTAATTTATTATAATACTGATATTATAATTATAAACTAGACTATATTACTTAACGTCGTTTAGGTTTATCGTTTTTGGTTTTGACATTATCATGCCACACTTCGAGTCTGCACACTAATTTTAATTTTAAATTTTAATTATATATGGTTAGGTAAAAATCTTTTAATGACTAACTGTTGCATATGTTTTAGTATTTAAATATAATTGTCATTTGATGTTGGTTTTCGGAACATAAATAAAATAAATAAATAAGTTTGCTAGAGGATTAGAAGACGCATTGTTTCAGTGAATCAGAAATAAGCAATATCCAATAGAAATTGAAAAGCATATAAATAATGAAATTAACATATAGGTAGTTTAAAATTGTTCCCATGTTTGACTTACATTAAAACTAATTCACACTTGCTAACAATTGATAAAATGATAAATAAAACAGTTGGAGCAGCGAGTTCAAAACACCGATCTGTTTTGTTTACACTTAAGAATATTCTCTCAGGAGTCCACCTCGACCGAATCTCCCTATATTAAAAAAAGAACAGAACACAAACATTAAAATAATGGCGCCAAATCAGATGGCGCCTCGACCCCGTTAGAGGTTTTCCGTCAACAACTTTTAAAGTACTAAATAATATGTATTTTTACTGAAATCCAAAAGGCTATAATGCCAACTTATTAAGCGTGTCACCAACCCTGACAAGAAAACCATGGCCACTCTGCTAAAAGTGTAGCGACCAAGAAGAAGAATTTTAACTATCTATGTGTTTGTCATAACACCTTATAGTACAAACTTGGTGTGCCTGAGACTTTGTCCACGTGAAGTTGCAATGCTGCTTACTCCCCATAAACGGTAGCGTGATGATAAATAGCTTAAGTTACTCCTTACATCATGAGCTGTCTGAAAGTCCAGTCAAAATCCGTCCAGCCGTTTCGGAGATATGCCGGAGTAAACAGACAGACAAAACAAAACTGTGTTTTCGTTATTATTACTATATATCCTTTCATAGGTATTTAGTAAAAAAAAACTGTTATTTTAAAATTACAAACAACAACTTCGATTTTATTTATTTGTATAGATGAAACTCTAAAAAAAAATTTACATCAACAAAATGATAAATAGATGGCTAGGCTTTTTTTTTAAATAATGTAGTACGGTTTGGAAAATCAAGCCCAAAAGGGGTAAAACAGAGGTTGCAAGTTTATATGAAACCCTGTCAGTTTTAAAGTTATATTTGTGAAATTACACATTTGCCTTTTGGTTTAAAATAATAAAACACGTATTTCAGCGTTTTTGTTTAAAAGTTTGTTTGAAACTCAAAACTGCGAAATTTCGTATTAATCTTTTTGGATTAAATTGGAGATACATGTGTTTCAGCGTTTTTGGAAAATCAACCACTAAAAGGGTAACCCTTAACGGGGTAAAGTCATCCACGCGGGTAATGCCGCGGGCGACAGCTATAATATTTTATAAATGTTATGGTAGTAATGAGAAAGTATGTCTGTTACGTTTTCACGCTTAAACGGATCAATTCCTTTAAATGAAATTTGGTATGAGATAGTTTGAGTTTTAGAGAAGGACACACGATAGCTTTTATCGGGATTTAGTATCTATATAATTTAAATATATATATATGTGTAGGCGGGTTTTTTATTTATATATAAAAATAAAAATCCCGCCTATACACAAAAGATAAAACAAGATCCCCTACATAATTATTTAATTTTATGCAGTCGGAGGCATTAATGAATCTCGATGAACTTAGTAAAGTGCTTCCGACTGCAGGAAACTATATAATTACTAGCTGACCCGCGCAACTTCGTCTGCGTAAATTTTCCCTTTTTTTTTTTACAACATTTTTCATTGCTGCTCCGCTCCTATTGATCGTAGCGTGATTTTATAACCTGTAGCCTTCCTCGATAAATGGGCTATCCAACAATAAAATATTTTTTCAATGCGGCCCAGTAGTTCCTGAGATTTTCGCGTTCAAACAAACAAACAAACTCTTAGGGGGATGAAAAATAGATGTTGTCCGATTCTCAGACCTACCCAATATGCACACAAAATTTCATCAAAATCGGTCAAGCCGTTTCGGAGGAGTATGGCAACGAAAACTGTGACACGAGAATTTTATATATTAGATGTACGGGATCTTGTTTCCATCTTTATTGTGCAGGCGGTTTTTTTACTTTTTATATTTTTTTTTATTTAATACTTTTTAATAGTTATAGGATGTAACCGATGTAACCACTAACTTTTATCATATCTATGGGCAAGTATTGAAAATTGAAAAAAGAATGATTGCTAACTTTTGTAATATTACAGTCTTAATAATGTTATGCCTTTTTTAATGCTTATGATGACCCCTTTAATTTGATACTTATATTGTAGTATTAAAATCAACTTTATTTTTCATACCTCTTTATTTTGACATCTCACTGCCGCCATGTTTGTTTTTTTCAAACATCACATAGGTATCTAAGAATACTTGGGCGATCAATACGAATCTAACGAGACGTCTTTGTATAAATCCGTTCAGTGGATTGTGAGATATCAGGTAATAAAGAATATTACATACATACATACAAGATACGCGCGTAAAACACAACCCTCCCTTACAGTCGGGTAATAATAAATAAAAAAAATAACCTAGGTATTATATACCAATTTTATTAATATAAAAAAAATAACCTAGGTACATTATTTTGAGGTAGGTGCCAACACTTGTACAATTTGTACTAAATTTCTTGCAAACATGATGCTACTACCTACAACCTTATTAATTTATCGATATTACGGATTCTCCCTTTTAAATGTGTTATGTACGGTACCCACTGTTGATATGGGCTGATATCGAAAAAAAAAAAAGTAAAAATGACTAATTTAAAAAAAAAAACTGTAAATCGGTTTTAATACCAAAATGATTAAATAATATTATGGTTACAATGTTTTATTTGATTATACCAAACATTTGTCATCATTTTTAATTATTTTTTTTAAATTACCATGTCGTCATATAAGTACCTATATATGTTACCTAGATATTGTAGTCAGAAGGATGGGCAAGTCTGATAATAATATTATCAGTATTGATTAGGTTCATTCATAATGGTTTTACTCTATTTTTAAAATTCCCATGTCATCTTATCTTGACCTATGTAATTGTGGTCAGAAGAATGGTCAATGAAGCCTGATAATATTATTAACAGTAATGGATTTGGGTCATTGACAGTGGTTTTACTATCATAGAAACCATTACTGTGTGGAAAATAGATAACTTATTTGTACCCGTTCATTATAAAGGCTAAATATAAAAGCGAAGAAATACGGCCTTATAGGTACTTTACAGTTTACGTACTGAGATAAATAACATCGATACTATTCATTTTTGTTAATACACTAAATTTTTGTCAACAACTCAACATGACTGTATTCGTAGTATCTCGTAGAACTGTATGATTTCTTAATCAACACTGGAACCAACATTACAAACTATCGTCTTCAAATAGCCGACAAGTTTTGGAAAATTATTTTAAGCTTCAATGATCGTTAGACAAAAACGAACAGAACAACAGACCGATTCTATACAGAAAATGCGTCGTGGCTGGACTGCGTATTTAAAGTTATATTTGATAAAACAGTAACATTAGACTCAAGATCTGGAGACCGCAGTCGTCCATCGAAGCCCTATGAATACTTATCAGAAAAGTCCAAAAAACGGGAAAATATAGATTAATTCGTAGATCACAGGAAGAGTTGGAAGAAGCATCTCTTGTTGCTATGATGAGAGATTTAAGAAGTAGTGCCGAAAAAATAATCATTAAGGAAAAAGTATTCTATGACTTCGGCACTGCATGTTCTTTTTGATTTACGAGGCTTTGAGCATTTTAATTGATTTGGATTTGTCTAAATCTCAATACGGTTCCTATAGAGCATGTTTCATTTCAGAAGAATTGCAATATTTTGCCATCTTAACATATACTGAGTAGTGCAAAAAGATTGTGTTACCTTCTACAATCAAGCATTGAAATAACTGACACCTATGCCAAAGTAAAGCTGCAGGATTTACTGGATCACACTGTTTCTTTAACCATAGACATTTTTATAACTATTTATTATACGGGAATTAACGCGCATTGTTTACCTTAAAATTGCTTGACGTTTCTACCAGGTTGCACCGGCCGTGGTCACAAGCGGACTGTCGCAGCGATGTTAAGACTCCGTCAGGCCGATGAATCTTCATCCACCCTCACTTTTTTACTTCTCGAAAAGTTAGGGTCACTACACACTACACTGATTTTGTCCATGTTAACCGACTGCGAAACAATACGAGGTTGTGTTTTACGAATCACTGGATTCCACGTCACGGATAGTTTGAAGCCTCTTCCCGATTAAAAGTTTTATGTTTTTTAATTTCAATCGCTTCACGCACAATTCGTGAATGAAAATGGCGATCTGTGGAGAGGGTTTGTGGACGATGAAACTCAATCCAGTGATTGGTGTTCGATTGCAGTATGTGTTCTGCATTTGCCGATTTGTTCACTTGCCAGTTTTTCACTGCTGCGATGTGTTCTTTTGTTCGCTTTGTTTGGCCAATGTACGAACTACCGCAGCTGCAATCAATTTTGTAGACACCTGGCGTCTGCAGAGGTATAATATCCTTCGGAGTGCCCACCAAGTTGCCCACTTTAGCCACCGTTGTGTAGATCGTACGGATCGAGTACTTTTTCATAATTGATTCGATCTTTTCTGTCACTCCTCTGACGTAGGGCAAATAAGCAGGTTGTCTGTTCACCTCCGGAGGTTTGTCACGTTTTGGGATATGCTTAATTCTTCGGTACACCTGATATCCGTTCTTCTTGAGTACCTCCTGAACATGGACTAGCTCTTGCTTCACATGATCAGGGTCACAGAGGTCAAAGGCTCTGTTTTTCAATGACGTCATCACGGATTGTAGGTGACGAGGATGGTGATGTGACGTAGCATGCAGGTCTGTCAGTGTGAGTGGGCTTTCGGTATACACAGTGTGATAGCGATCCATCAGCTCGCGCTGTTATCTTGATATCCTGCAGTAAATGTATTAATCTCATTTTGACTCGACTTTTACCTTTAGCCAACTTTCTTTCTTTTTTTTCTTTCTTTAGTCAACTTTAGTGGGGACAGTGACAATTGAAAAGCTTAAGCAACTGCATGACGAGACACTAGCCCTTTCACAGCATCAAGACCCACGCAGACTTTTACAAAATCAAAAAATCTTAACATTGCCAGTAACATATCATTATGAGAATCCAGGATAGAAGCTATCTGATCTGCCGACTGGAAAGCTCATCTACCCTGTAATCAATCTCAACCTAGCCTTGTCAATTAGGCATCGAGCAAGCAGTTTAGTTACTTGATTGTCAGTTGGTAGGCATCTATATCAAATTCCAATTAAGCGTTTTCTAATAGCCGAGGACAGAAAGCACTGGCTAACCAAGTAAAGTGAATGATTTGCCGTCAACTGCCGAAAATCTCTGGACCTGATAGAATCACTGCCGATGCTCTGCGTCGACCCCGCTAACAGTCGTAACATTGACACAGCTATTCAATGGCATCCTTCACACCATCCACTTTTTCATATAGACTTAACCGACTCAACATGCAGTTTAAACTTGGGAAAAATATACTAAATATAAAAGTTAGTATTGCTTCATTACTATTTAACGATAACGATTCCGGACATAAAGAAGGAAAAGTTCTAAATGCTAAAGAGTAGCCTAGCCCTTCCTTTAAACATAATTATAAAGAATATGAGTAGGTAGTTTATGACTATTCGCCAGATATCAAAGATGAGGAAGTTCTAGTGGTCCCTTAAGCCCCGCTCTAGGGACAAAAAGGACTAGGGATAGGTTTAAAAGGGCCATTATGAATAATTAGCAGATTGTAGTTGATAAGATAAGTACCTAAGACGTCCTACTAAGACCTGAGTCTACCTCAGCTTCAACACCGATTTATCATTTGTTAACGTAAGTTTTTTTTAGTTACGTAAGGATTAGACAAACTTAAATATCTACATAATTAGAATTATAATACTACACATATCTGCTGTTTTTATTATCGTATAATTAACCCTAATATCACTATCAAATTGGGAACCACGCCTGTTATGATAGTTGTAGGGAGATAAATAAATCTAATTCAAAATATTGACAACAGTATAAGTATTGGTAAAACTGCCTTGGTACTTGTATAGCCATGATTCAAGTACCAGGACAGCTTTTCTTTAATAAGTAAATACTTAATTAAAAGCTTTCAGTTTTTTCAGAAGTTGCAAACTTCCTACTCTTACCACCTCGACACGGAGAAAAATAAAAATTGTGGTGAATAAATTTAACTTAGTGATATAAAAACATTATACTACCGACTTGAACCCAACTCTAACACGTGTAATGGCTTGCCCTTAAGCTTAACTGAAGGGGTTAACAGAATTGCTAGTAATTTAAGACCCTTAATAGCACATTGCTGGTTATCGTTAAAAAAATTGCCTTAGTAGCTGCCAATACTAGAAATTAAAACTACATTTTATTTAACTAAGTTAACAATAAGCAAATTAAGTTAACAATATATCCATAATTAAAAAATACCAAAGGTTTTTCAACTATTTTTGGTTACTCTTTGGCTGCTGACAGCTGATATTCCTGAAGATATACTACCTTTCACCCGCGCCGTGGTCCCCTCCCCCATCCGAATAACTTGGCTTAAGAAGTGGGTTTTCTGTTATTTTTGGTTTATACTTATGTTATATCTACTTAATAATATTTTTCAATTAAATTTGTACTATGGAACTATATATGGTTTGGCCATGGAACCCTAAAAAACCAAATACGAAATTTCACAAATCTATCTTTAAAACTAACGGATTATCATACAAACTTACAACCACTGTTACACTCTTAGCGGATGTATTTCAAAAAATCCTTTCTTATCCTCTCATAAGAATACGTCCTCGAATTTTAATGTGTCTACGATCAGCGGTTTGGGCTGTGCGTTGACCCATCAGTCAGTCAGTCAGGACAAAGAATTATATATATGTCTAAATAGATTATTGCTTAACTTTAATTTTACAATTACTAATTTTTTAAAATAAACTACATATATTACTTTTAGCTTTGTTCATAAATTTATTGATTGTAAAATTAAAGCAACATGAAATGATAAATGGCACGCTATCTTTTAAGTTTTAGTTCCATATTATACTCAATAGATGTCACTGTGCTTATGACGTCACTTTTAAAAGTCGGTGTTAAGATTCTCCACTGCTTGGTTGGGTCGGGATCGTTGCAAATTCTCAAGTAACTCTGGTTTCCCTTCAAAACGCATAAATCTTTCGCCTTTTACTAAAGATTTCCGTGGAGGGGAACACTCAAATGAGTCTTATGTATTTTTGAATGTTTCACTTCGGTGAGACTTGTTAACTAATATAAATAATAATAATTAACACTTACTCCGAACTAATTTTAATAAGATAGTGTTTATACAGAAGATCAGGAAAGATCTAAATACCAATGAGTATCCTGGTCCTTTTAACATAATTACTAAAGAATATTGAACAGTTTATGACTATTAATCAGAAAGGTATCAAACATTTAGATAGAATTCTAGTGGTCCTTTAAGCCCCGCTCTAGCCCGATGATGCAAGTTGTATTATTACAACGTTGTTGTGGTAATTAAAAATATAAATGTTTAGATTATTGTTACAAAAGATTGTTCTTGTATGAATATTCTTGTCAATCGTTCAATAGGTACCAATATTTTTTACAAAATGTTTAAATGTAATATTACTACTTTTTTAAAGAAAATGTGTATGCCGGATGGGAACCCCTTCCAGACTTTCGAATTGCTTTCCCATATCGCTCGAAAGTCTGGAAGGGGTTCCCATCCGGCATACCCATCCTTCATACACAACCCTCGCTACGCATTCCGCTGTAATATTCTGTACGGGAAAAGCTTCGGGCCATCCCGTACCACGATCTACCATGGTTACGCAGTACTTATAGCCTTCCTCCGTAGTAGGTAACGGGCCTACTATGTCTATATGTAAGTGTTGAAAACGATCTGCCTTTTCAAAATCCCCTACACCTGACACAGTATGTCTAGTAATTTTTACTCGCTGACACTTATAACACGCTCGAGCCCAACTTGTAATGTCCTTGTCCATATTTGGCCAGAAAAATCTTTGTTTTACAAGTTGTTTACTTACCTTAATTCCTGGATGACTAAGGTCATGCACCGAGTGAAAAGCTAACATCCTAAAATTCTCAGGTAAATAAGGTCTAATGTTAGTAGTTGAGACCTCACAATAAATAGGTAGTAAATAGGTAGGAATAATATAATTTTATTAATTTTTGTTTCATAATTAAAAATAAAAAAAAGTCTAAAATAAATATAAAAAAATTGAATATGAACCTTGACCAACAACGTTCTTGTGAAACATGACATCGGTCGGAACACTCGCAACCCTCGCCGAGAGAATATAGTCCGGTCAATTTAGACATAAAATTAGTGATCAAATAAAGAAAATTCCGACAGAGCCAAATCTTCGTAGAGACCTTAGGTTTACCACAAGGAATGAAGTGTCAAAAGTCCCCATCAGTCCCATGTGTGCTAAGGGAGTTATTCGGGGCCCAAGGTCAAAATTTTAGGTTTTTTGGATTTTTCTCGAAAACGGTAAGTTTTATCGAAAAACTACTTCGAGCAAAGTTGTAGATCTTAAAATTCTCTATAAAAATGGTCCTTATAATTTTTTCTCTAAGACCCACTATTTCCCAGATATTGCGCTTGTAATAATCACGTTCTACATAATATGCACACATTTCCACACCACCTGTGAGGTAGTGTACTCGGCGCGTTTTTTTTAACGTGGTATCCACGGTAGGCCTATTCCACGAACCTTTATGACGTTATTTTCAGGAACAATAATTATTTAATAGTATGAAGATTATTGTTATGGTTTACTGAGTTTAATTGTCTTTCTAACTTTTTTTTATTACTTTATTCTGACTCATACTCTTCATATTCAACTTCAACAATCATGTTTTCTTCAATTTCTTCGTGTTCTTCTTCTTCTCCTTCATATTGATGAATACTTAGAAATTGTTCAAATGAAGATGAATCAGTTGTCTCTTCATCAAAATCACATGAATCTTCCTCTCTTGTATTTTATTGAACATTTGAGCAAGAGACCTTGGCAATTGGTACACGCTGGAGAACACTGCAACCCTACTTTTTTACAGCCACATTTGGCACTACAACCTTTCTTGCAATGCAAAAAATAATGTTAAGAAGATTTTCTGGAGCAGGGGGCAGTAAAGTTCGAATCGGTTCCAAAGTATTAATTATCAATTTTCGACCCCAGTCTTCAGGGTTCAGTTCATTGCCTTACCATGTCTGAACTTGATAGTATACTCGAAACAAATGTTGAGTAGCAGATGCCGATGTTGGAGGAAGACAAGATAATTGGACAGATATTTAACATTTGTAAAAAGTACACGAAGCAAAAAGCAAGTACAACTATCGTGTCTTCCTCCAATTTTTCTTTCTTGCAATTTTTTGCAATTGCAAGAAAGGTTGTAGTGCCAAATGTGGCTGTAAAAAAGTAGGGTTGCAGTGTTCTCCAGCGTGTACCAATTGCCAAGGTGTCTATTGCTCAAATGTTCAATAAAATACAAGAGAGGAAGATTCATGTGATTTTGATGAAGAGACAACTGATTCATCTTCATTTGAACAATTTCTTAGCATTCATCAACAGGAAGGAGAAGAAGAAGAAATTGAAGAAAACATTATTGTTGAAGTTGAATATGAAGAGTATGAGTCAGAATAAAGTAATAAAAAAAAGTTAGAACTACAGTTAAACTCAGTAACCCACAACAATAATCTTCATACTATTAAATAATTATTGTTCCTGAAAATAACGTCATAAAGGTTCGTGGAATAGGCCTACCGTGGATACCACGTTAAAAAAAACACGCCGAGTACACTACCTCACAGGTGGTGTGGAAATGTGTGCATATTATGTAGAACGTGATTCTTACAAGCGCAATATCTGGGAAATAGTGGGTCTTAGAGAAAAAATTATAAGGACAATTTTTATAGAGAATTTTAAGATCTACAACTTTGCTTTGAAGTATTTTTTCGATAAAACTTACCGTTTTCGAGAAAAATCCAAAAAACATAAAATTTTGACCTTGGGCCCCGAATAACTCCCTTAGCACACATAGGACTGATGGGGACTTTTGACACTTTATTCCTTGTGGTAAACCTAAGATCTCTACGAAGATTTGGCTCTGTCGGAATTTTCTTTATTTCAATTGTCTAAATTGACCGGACTAATAGAAATGGGCGTTGACATGTTTTACGTTAACGAAACGAATTGCCTACTAAAAACCGCTTTTGTAATTAACTGACTAAAAAGAAAAAAATAATTTTCTTTAAGTTCAAAAAATCAAGTGTAAGTAAGTAATATAAATGTAATAATACGTAAATGAGTTCAAAGTAGAAAATAATTTTATCGTAAAAATGCGCGGGGTGCGAGATGTCAATAATTGTAAATATTTCATTCACAGATATTGGTAAAACTAAATTAACTACATAGATTTAGAATATACAGTAGCGTGGTGTATCCAAATAAATCATTTATACAAATAAATAAAATTGAAGTGTCCGTTAGTTTAAAATTAAGGCACTATAACAAAAAAAATATTTTTTTGTCTCTGTCCGTTCGTTCCGGGTAAACTCTAAAACGGCTCACTGTAACTTCACATGAACGAAGCCGCTGGCACAGCTAGTTATATTTAATAGGTATCTTAGCAAGCGCCCCAAGCTGTTTTACGATATGTTTTTTTTAAACCTAGTTCAGTTAATTACAAAAGTGTAGATAAAAATCACGTTCAATGATTTCGAACTGTTTTTGACGCAACTTTCACTGTCAGACAGCTGATGATGTAAGGAGTAACTTAGACTACATTATCATCACGCTAACGTCTATAGGAACAAAGCAGCACTGCAACTTCACATGAACGAAGCCGCTGTCACAGCTAGTTATATATAATAGGTATCTTAGCAAGCACCCGAAGCTGTTTTACGATATGTTTTTTTTTAACCTAGTTCAGCTAATTACAAAAGTGTAGATAAAAATCACGTTCAATGATTTCGTTACATACATGTTAATAACACGCTTTTATTAGCTTGGTATGTATGTTTCGCACATACCAAGCTAACAAAAGCGTGTTAAAAACAGTCACTTTCGTTGCTGTTTTTAACAAACTAGACGAAAGAAACAAAATCGCTTAGAAACGTGAACAAGAAGTATATGCGTTTGGTTTTGTTTATATAAGTTTTGCGCAGTGTTTACACGGTGGGTCTGCGCCGTTCAATGATTTAGTCCTGTGAACTTTTTTTTAACTATTAACGATGTTGTACAAACGCTTAAAAACGATACGTTTAATTTTCAATGCGTTAAAGAAAGTAACTAGTTAACAGAGAAATAGTTAACGCGAGTTCGTTTTTTTCGGTTACTTTAAAAATCTTTGAATGCAGTTTTAATTATTTTTAAATCAAAATGTAGTATTCTTTTTATTTACATTATTTAATTTACTTTTCCTCCGTGTGTAGTTTTGGGACAACACGTACCTAACAACAACACGAGTTTTTTATTTTTCTGCATCATTATCAGAGTTGACAGCCCCAGAACGAACGCCTAGCGTAGGCGTAAAAATCGTGGTACATCCATGAGCTTACCTTCTGTACTCTCTTTTTTTTGTGCTAAAGCGTAGATACTAAGTACAAACGAAAATTGGTAGTAATTTCAATACAATCAAAAGCGAGCTTTTAAAGTGCTTTTCGTTTAAACGCTCATCACTGGTCTCGACAGACTTGAACGAGTGTAAAGTGTAGAGTTTTCGCACTCGCTTGTAGACCAGCGAAAAAACTATCATAACTACACATCGCCTCTTGCTGCTCGCCAACTATTTTTAGTTTATAGTTGACTCGCTTCTCGCATATCGTTGTTGGTGGGACAAGTGCCTTGAAAAGAATGTCAACAAACCACTGTCATCGGTTGATGACAGCTCAACAGCTGGTTGTTTATACCTTGATAGGTGGCGACACTGTAGTCGAAAACGACTAACACATATTGGACATCCATTACATAGTAGTTCTATAGAATAGATGCACTTTATAATCAGTTAGTGTATTCGTTCAAAACCTGTTTTGAGTGTCGGTATTTTTATTATCTTTTTTTTTCCTCTTCCCTCCAATATTAATCGGTAGAGATTATGGCTCGCACATTATGTGCATACGCCAGTTTCAAGTATAATTTCTTTCCAGTTTTCTTCTTTCAATCACAAAGTCTCGTTCTTGTCCAGTTATCACGTATTTCAAGTATATTTTACACTGTTTTACACTTTAAACGCGGAGCTGTAAAAATAGCGACATGTCAGTTTGCCGCCATTTTTACAACTCTTTATTATCTGTAAAGTTGACCGATTGCAATACTTGACATTAACATCACAAATTTTAACTATTCAATTATTCTCAAGGTTTTCTTATTACCTAGGTATAATTTCGGAATGTAACAAGTACCTATCTACTTTCATTTGTAAGAGTATAGTTGAAATAGGTAAGTAGTTTCGTTGCAATGTATTTTGCAAGGGGAAATGCCTGTATAAACTACCTTTTTAGGGTTACGTAGTCAAAATGGGAAAACGGAACCCTTTTAGTTTCAGCAAGTTTATCCGTCTGTCTGTCCGTATGTCACAGGCATTTTACTTAAAACTACACAATGCTTAAGGATGACATTTGGAGTATAGGTGTTTTGTATGCCACTACTTAGTTCGATAGTGATCATTTGTCAGGGTTTTAAAACATTTTTTTTAAATTAAGTAAACATTTATGGGAATAATTGTTCCGAAAGTTGCAAAAATTGTGTCCCCCCCCCCCCTTTTTACTTATCGCCATTCGCGTTGCTTAGCAACCAGTTAAAATCGTAACTTTTTTTCGTGCGTGCACCCGGTCATCGATTTATAAAACGTTATCACGTCAAAAATCACAAAGGTAACGCTTATTAAATACTTTCAATTAAAATTATTTCCTACATGATCGGATTGTCTGAGTTATTGGCGAAAAACTGCACTTCTCAACAAAAGGACGTAAGTGCCATAAATATACCGTACACTCTTTTGCTGGTGTAGTTTTTTAGATCATATTTTTCATAAGTAGTGCATTTCTTTGTAGAAACAGCTGCGGAATGCTACATTGAACATAGCCCGACATGCTCTTGCTCGGTTTTTTATAGTTAATTTATATTCAGTTCTTCAGCCAAAACGAACCAAGTATAGCGACAAAACAAATATCGTTTATTGTCTCCTACATAATATAAACAAATATAATATAAATTTTATGGAGACTGGAGCCTGCACTAGGATTATCCTGTATTGCACAAGTCTCCAGGCCTCCATCAGATACGAGTAGGTCTTGAATTTACAACTTACTGTAGCGAACATATTTAGTGATATAGCCTGTTATATTAGTTTAACAAGTCCCACCGAAGTGAGACATTCAAAAATATTAAAGACTCATTTGAGTGTTCCCCTCCACGGAAATCTTTAGTAAAAGGCGAAAGATTTATGCGTTTTGAAGGGAAACCAGAGTTACTTAGAAATCGTGTGCGGAGTAGACCTAACCAAACAGCGGAGAATCTTAACACCGACTTTTAAAAGTGACGTCATAAGCACAGTGACTTCTATTGAGTCTAATACGGAACTAATACAATAGCATTTTATGTTGCTTTAATTTTACAATCACTAAATTTATAACCTAAATTATATTTCTTACGCTACAATATATTTTTAAATACAGGCATATCAGCTGTCAGAAGCAAAAGAGACCAAAAGTATTTTTATTTTTTTTTAAAAAGAAAATTAGCAAATTGGAAAACCTTAAGTATCTACATTTAATATCATACTTGGAAGCAAGTGCAAAGCAATCACATGATTTCTCTTATTATTAAATATCGGTATTTTTAATACAAATAAAACAGGGCGGAAATAGAGAGAAAGGGACCTCTGTTGTTATTCGTCGGTTAAATAGCAATGTTTTTTAAAGTTTCATTTGCTTCAATGTTGTTTTCATTTACTAACTAGTATTGGCAGCTATTGGGGAATTTTTTTTTCAAATGATCACGCAATGTGAAATTGAGGGTCCCATATTACTAGCAATCCTGTTAACCCCTTATACTACCGACGTGAATCCACTCCTAACACAAGCTATTAAGCTTAGCTGGAAGGGAGAAGGAGGAAGGAAGGATCGCTAGTAATGTTGATCTCACGATTCCACATTGCTAAATAACTAAAATAAAAAAATGGTTAATTCTTAGTAGACAATAATAAAAACAGCAGATATGTGTAGTATTGTAAATGTAATTATTTGGATATTTAAGTTTGACCAAAATAACTTGAAAAAAAATAAAAAAATGATAAATGGTGAAGCTGAGCTTCAGCGTCTATTTATAATTTATCTGTCTTACTTCGCGCATTGCAGGTTGACGTAGCTGAATTTATTAACAAGTGGTTACGTGGAAAAAGTGAAATATTAATCTAATATATCTAATAAAAATCAACGTTTATTCCACGGAATCACTTATTAATATTAAGCCAAATAAGATTACGCAAACTGTATTTTTAACCGGCTTCAAAAAAGTTGGTTCTTTCTTTGATCCGGTTGCATGTTTGCGATTTTCTCAAAAGCTTTTATACTGATTATTCGTCAGTGAAATTTAATTATTCAGTGATTTGTTGATGATTTTTTTTTAATTATATTAATTTTACGATGTTTAACTCTTTCCCTGATTCTCATTTAGGTAAAGTGAGTTCATTTTATTTAGAAAAGTTAAAGACATTAGTTGTACAATTTATTACAAGAAACACGTACCTAATAGATTGATTAAACGCAACTTGTTTATGCGGAGCTTAATGCCGTCTAATACTCGTATTAATCACATTAACAGATCTATTGCTAAAAACTAAATTTTATGATGTAGAAGCCGTAGATCTTATTAAAAGAAATGCTTAAGAAAACATCCAGTCAGAATAAGCTAACTGGGTTCATCAATGGATTAGAGCTATCTGATTTTGATTATCTGAAAAGTAATGTGGATCATTTAAGCTCCACAACTTTTAAGCATGTTGCGGTTTCTGCCTTGTGAAATTTTTGTCAAATAATCTAATCAGTATGCTCGTCACACTCCTTGCAATTTAGTCAAAGATGCCACTAAAATGTGTGTCTGGTATGTAATTCCTTTCATGATATACGTTCTCTATGATAATCGCATTAATAGAATATAACTTTATTACAGTTTTCAAAACATTTGCTCGTTTAAGTATTATATTTGTAGCGGTTCCGTTAAAATAAAAGCACAGATTTCTCAGGCCGGCTATTATAAGGAATCAGTCGATAAAGTTGAAATAGCTTCAAATCACTTTCATGACTGGGCCTATAAAATAGTAATCTATACCTACTGTTTGTTTGTTTAAATGCGATAATCTCTGGAACTTCAGGTCCGAATTGAAAAGTTATATTACCGTTGGATAACCTATTTATCGAGGAAGGCTATAGGAATGATATTACGCTACGACAAATAGGAGCGGAGCAGCAATAAAAATTGCGAAAACGGGAAAAATTAACGCATACGAAGTTGCGCGGGTCAGCTAGTGGAAGATAAAACTAAACGAGTCAAAATCCATACATATTGTCTTCGCCAACATAAAGAGGGTTTATCTACCAATATCTGTGAATGGCCTACAAGTTCCAGACGCAAATATAGCCAAATACCTAGATAGGTATGACACGTGACGCTAATGCTTCGATGGAAAGCTCACTATGATGTACTGGCTACTTGGAAGAAAGGTAAGCGGATACATAATAAAATTTTGACATACGGAATCCAACTCTGGGGCTGTACAAAACCAAATAAGTACCTACTATAGCTATTATTCAATGATTTCAGAATAAAGTGCTAAGGGACATTGTTATTGCCTCCTGGTATATCAAAAATGTAAATCTCCATCGTGATCTCAACATGGACACTCTCCACCAATTTTTTCATAAAAGCGCTGAAGCACATGAATATAGACTTCGTCACCACGTGAATGTCGAGGCACTCCGGTTGACCGACCACACGGATTTAGTGCGCAGACTAAAAAGAACTAAACCGTTAGAGTTAGTGTAGTTATAGAGAACAAATAAAACTGACAGTGTTTTAAATTTACATAAGAACAAAGTGTTTTCATTTTATCAGACTCTAAAAAAGTGCAACAGACAATAATCTTAGTTATAAAATTAGTGTAAACGTCTAAAATTATGTTAAAGTAAAATTGCTTATTAACCTCAAGGGCTAGGTCGTAATGAATTGTAAATAACTCTGTTCTTTATAACCAAGAATTAAAAAAAAATACCTAAATATATTTTTTTCTCCTACCAATAATTATAATACTATTTTTTGGATATCTATTAAAATACAGATTTGTTTTATTACTAGCACATGAAGATTTAGTTTTACGAATGACATGCTTAAATTAGAATTTTGAACAATTTTTATAAACAAACTAAAATTAATACCTATGAAATTTAATTGTTACTTAAAAACCAACAGCATTAATTTAAAATAATGCTTATGTAAATCAAAAAACCTTGTTTATTTTTCTTCTTTTATCGAACGACTCTATATCCGGTTCATCTCTCTGCTACACCCAGCAGTAGTTTGTCATCATTTATGCACTCCACGTTCCTTGGTACCTAATCTCCATAACCTTAATATCTTGATGAAAGCCTTCACCTTATTCTTCAATCACGGCACCAAGATTCTCAAGAAATAAGTCAATAATTTATTTATTAAATACTAGCGGACGCCTTGCGGTTTCAACCGCGTAGTTCCTGTTCCCGTAGGAATACAGGGATAAAAAATAACATATGTCACCCGGGGATAGTGTAGTTTCACAACGATGAAAGAATTTTTCAAATCCATCCAGTAGTTTCGAAGCCTATTTAATACAAACAAACAATCAAATCTTTCCTCTTTATAATATTATTTTAGTATAGAAGTATAGGTAGATGATTGTAATATTATACTCCTATTGCAAAAAATAGTTTCAGAGTACTATTTGATTCAATATTGTGCTCTATTTCTATACCATTCGCAAAAGATAATAGGTATAACTTCATTTTCTACATGTTGTTGGCCCTGAAGCATACTCAATATCTTTAAGGCTCCCACACACTACCAGGCCGCCGGCGGATAGTAGCCTGTCAGTTAACCGCAAGAGACCACAGACTAACAGATTTGTATTATAGGTTTTGGAATTATGACCACTGAAACCCATAGTGTGTGCGCTCGTAGCCCGGTGTGATGTGCGTCCGTCGTCACGTATCGGCCGGATAGTCCGCGACAATTGAAGTTTAACTACCTAATATGAAAACAGGGCATGTCACAGGCCGATGCCGACGGTTTTTTAGGCGGTCTAAAACTGCCGGCTGTGGACTGCTAGTGTGTAGCCCTGAGCTGGTTTTCAACCATTGCCGAATAATCACTATAGTGTGTGGACTATGTAGATCCAGGACGACAGGGTATTAAGAAGATGGTAATTTAAATATCATCATATCATCATCATCATCATCATCATATCAACCCATATGATGGCCCACTGCTGGGCACGGGTCTCCCCAGTAGATCCTGGGGGTAATTGCCATAATCGCCACGCTTGGCGAGCGGGTTGGCGATCGCAGTAAGGCTTTAAGTACGCAGAGGACGCTGCTGCCCGTCCTCCGGAGTGAAATCCCTTAGTCGCCTTGACGACACCCACGGGAAGAGATTTAAATATCACATTGCTAAATATTAGCTTGTACTGCAAATAACTACGCGGTACAAAAGATACTTTTCTAAAAAAAAAAAAAACTACCTAACCGAATTACTAAATATTCTTTTATGGTGAAAACCATCATAAGCTTTACTCTAGTTTACACCGTCAAAGGTTAAATTTTTATCCCATCCCGTCTCTACTATTTTTGTACTTTAAAGTGACAGTGATGGCATGATTAACGTATTATAAATATGTTACATTTGAGTTCTCGACAGTTAGTTTGTAATAACGTTTATACAAAGAAGTATTTAAAGCAAGTGGTTTTGGAACGTCGCACGTTATTTGTTTGCTTGCTGAGAGGTTAGACAGAAAAAAGTGTTATATTTTGACATCGATCAAAAAGGCTGTCGAACTGTCTGTGTGTAATAATCTTAATTTGAAACAGGGTAATTTTTAAAATGTTACTTTCTTCCGCGATTTTTTTAAATCATTAATTAATACAAACACAAGAAAGATACAACAAAAGGAACTACGTTCCAACCGGGTGTCCGTAAGACACCCTCCTTTACCTCAACAATTTGTGAATCACACAAAGTGGTGTAGGAATCGAACCCACGACCTCTTGAGTAGCAGTCGGACACACTCCCACCGCGCTACAGAGGTAATCAGACCTCTTAAAGAGCTATATATTACTTTTGCACCCATTAATAATAAAACGATGTAGTAACTTATGTATATTAAAAATTAGATTTAATTAAATATATTTATATTACCCATAGTGATTTGGGTATATTTTGTTGTAATTCGTACATTTACTTTATTAAGCACCACTGAGTGAAATGGAACTGATGATGAAGACCACAGATGACCAGCGGAACTATTCAAAAAAATATTGCGGGTTACGAACTGACTACGGTGTTTGATACCATCAAATCATGTCATGGAATCAGTTCCATTAATTTTGTGAGTTCACCACTAGACTATCAGTAGTCTAGTGGTGAACTCACAAAATTAATGGCCTTGTATCGCAAAACGCAATATATTGTAAAATTATATAAACTGTTTGGATTATGCTATTGTGGCTTATATCATTACAAACCAATACACAAAAAAATAAAAACCGACTTCAGAAATAAATATACAGTAACTAAAAAGCAAAAAAATAATAAAGGTACAACAAACAAAAAATAATTACTTAAACATTTTGAAGTTGGTGTCTTAAACATAAAACTACATTTCCTGGCACCAACTTGCTTTTTAGCTATTGAGGTCGGTTTTTATTTTTTTGTAAAACAGATTTTAAATAATACTCTTATAGGAGGTTCTCAATCCGAGTTTACTTTAGTTTAATTATATAGAATTAAGTGTAGAATATACCTATTATAATAAGTATTCCACCCTTCAAAACTTATGCATATTTTTTGGATGATCATATTTTGAAAATTGCATAAATAAGCAATTTTTTATTTGGTAGCATTGGTAGTGTTTGCGTCAAAGTTGGTATCATTTTGAATAGGAACAAAAATAACCTCTACTACGTATCTGGATAAAAAGTACGTAAGTTTTTTAGGGTTTCGTATCCCAAAAGGAAAAAACGGAACCCTCATAGGGTCACTCGTGTTTCTGTCTGTCCGTCTGTCACAGCCCATTTGCACCGATTAAGTTAAAATTTGATACACTTATGTGTTTTGTTACCAAAACACGGTAAATAGAAGAATTTAGAACTTGAGACCTATTTTAGGGAGGCGAACTAAGAAATTAATTGTATCGCTTAACATAAAAAATGAAAAGGTCTGTTGTAAGAGTATCAAATATATATTTATTAATATTTTTAAATCGTTATTTTTGGAAAAAACCATGACAAACCAACACAAAATAGACCATCTCCCCTATCTCCGAAGCTACTGGGCTTAATATTTTGGAAAAAATACTAAAGCTAGTTCTAAACCTATAGGGAGTCTGAATTTGAAACAGGGGGTCATTTTTGGGGGTTAAGTAAGAAATTAAAGAATAAAAGTTTTGCTAACAGTACCGTGTTACATATGAAATGAAAGGGTTTGTTGCAAGGATGTATAATATAAATGTTGATAAACTTTCGCGATTTGTACACATTATGAAAATATATATATTACGGGTCTTAATTACGTGAATAATCGCGTGAGTCTTCCCGTGACCACGGCCGTTGCAATACGGTCGAAACGTCGGCATAATAAACAAGATATTTTACCTTAAATTATTCACGCGATTAAGACCCATAATATATATATTCATAAGATGTGTAATATGCTTTTATTATAATTTTAAAATAATTAGTTTAAAAGTTATTCAAGAAAAAACACTTATCTCCGAAGCTACTGAGCGTATAATTTTGGAAAAAATATAAAGGATAGGTTAATCTATAGATTACATGAAAACCTATTAGAAATCTGACTTTTGAACATAAGGGTTATTTGCAGGGGCCAGGGCAATTAGGAGCAAAACAATAAAATGAAAATCCGTTATAAAAACGGTAAAGTGTAACATGAAAATAAATGAAAGGCTGTGTTTAAGGGTCTCAGACATGTATTTACTTAAGTTATTTAAGAAAGTTAGTGAAAATCGATCTTTTTTTTTTCTTTTTAAATAAAGACGACTCCCGCAGTAGGGACAAGCCCTGTGTCGCGGGGGACTTTACAAACATACAAGTCACGGACATAAAGTACACCCAGACTCGGAACAACAATTTGTGGATCACACAAAGTGGTGTTCCGTGTGGGAATCAAACCCACGACCTCAGCGCCACAGAGGCAGATCCCCTTCACCTTAAAAATTAATGAGCCTTCAATTTTAAAAGAAAGTGTATTGTATGAAAATAAAGTGGTAAATCGACTGGCCTGTGGGTTAGTGCTGCTGACTGCTAAGCTAGAGGCTGTGGGATCGATTCCCATCTAGGATAAGTATATTCTACTATTTAACCCATTGAGGTTGACATATTGAATCTCAACCTCCTTTTTTTAATATAATTTTAAATCTTACCTTGGCACTAGTCCTGTAATAAGGTGTACTTTAAATAATAATGGTGGCCCACTTACATATAAATAGTTTATAAAGAAACAAACTAGTTACAATAGTTTTTAAATAAAAAAAAGAGTGGCTGCGAGTTTTTATTGCATTGTTACTGCCTCTGTGGCGCGGTGGAAGTGTGTCCGATTGCTACGCAAGAGGTCGTGGGTTCGATCTCCACCCAGGATAAAACTTTGTGTGATGAGCACGATGGTTTATCCAGTGTGTGGGTGTTATTTATCTATATTAGGTATGTATTTAGAAATATACAAGTATGTTCATCAGTTGTCTGGTTTTCATAGTACAAGCTATGCTTAGTTTGGGATCAGATAGCGTTGTGTGAGTTGTCCCAAGATATTATTATTATTATATTATATATTATATTGTTCCTTTCGCTGGCTTTACCTATTGCTTGCGAACAGGCTTTGAGTAAGTACGTTTTGATTCCTAAATGAATAAAGAATTTTTGATTGATTTGATATACCTATGTATTTAGAATTATATAAGTATGTTTACGAGTATCAGTTGTCTTGTTGCCATAGTAGAGGATTTCCTCAGTTTGGGTTCAGATGGTTAGTTTGGGTACAAAAATGTGGAAATATGCCAAGGTTTCGCTAACAACAGAAGTGAAATCTAACTGGAAATCAAATCTTATAAAATTCTAAAAAAAAACATTTTAGGTCCTATCCTGACATATTTTATTTTTTGAAATAATTTGTTATTTGTGTAAGTTTTTTTAATTACTAGTGATGTAGCTCGCACATTACCGTGACCACGGTGTAACCACGGTCGGTGAGTCACCCTTCTGCAACTTGGTTGATACAGAGCCTAGATTCCTGTTTTGATTGAACTATTTACATACTTATAAGTTAGTACGGAACCCTCAGTGCGCGAGTCCCACTCGCATTTGGCCGGTTTTTTTAAAGATGATCACAATATATTTCGCCCTAAACATTGTAGAGGCAAGAAAAGATTTATTCTTCTTCTTCTATATATTAAGAGTTTCGCTCTTGTCGGTGGAGTAATTTCCACTCCTCTCTATTTTCTGCTGTCTTCTTCTTGATACGTTTCGACTGCCGCTTTTTCTGGCATTTGTTGTATAAAGTTTCTATATAGCCTTCCTCGTCTTGTCTTGCCCTCTTTTTTTCCTTCCAATACTGTTTTAAAGAAGTAGTCGTGTCATATCAAGGGGGTAATAATTTCAACAAGGATTTCCCATGATGACGACCGAATCAGCCTATCATCCTATCAGATTCAATCACATCGGGTAAATAGGTTTATAGTTATTGTTTTTAAACTTTCGTGATTATTATACATATTAGATATATTTCGGGACTTAATCCCGTGAATTATTTAAAGGTATTTTTTATTTACCCGACTTTTTGATCGAATTGCACCGATCGTGGTCACGGGTCGACTCGTGACCCGTGACCACGATCGGTGCAATTACCTTTAAACCTTTCGTACCTTTAAATAATTCACGCGATTAAAACGGCTATTACACTACGCTGAATCAGGGCCCTAAATCGATGTGGCCTTGAAAATTTGTTAGAGAATTAGGGCCCTAATTCTTATTACACCGCTCTTTTTAAGGATTTAGGGTCCCTGATTTAGTGTAGTGTTAACTTAATGAACAGCAACAGCTATTTAGATAGAGGTAAATATTTTCAAGTTATTCTTTTTTTTAAGTTACTTTATTATACAGTACCTGGATGACCGAGCTTCGCTCGTTATTTTTTTTTAAACGACGTTTTCCAAAAATGAAACCTAGCTAGATCGATTTATCTCCCCCGAAAGCCCCTACATACAAAATTTCATGAAAATCGCTGGAGCCATTGCCGAGATTCAGATTATATATATAGGTATATATATACAAGAATTGCCCGTTTAAAGGTATAAGATATTATTACCTACTTATTACATTTGATATAATTAATTTATAATTAATAGTAACTCTTTATTGATATGAAGTAAGGTACATTAGGTATGTTAGGATTCTTTGACTATGTGCACTAGTTAAAACCCGTTTTTCCAGTTGGTCAAACTGATTTATCCAACAGGAATAACTTTCTAGATGGCCAAATTGTCTATGAAGATGGAAAATACAGTCAAGCATAAAATTAATTAAAATAGTTTACTTAATTTTAGAATATAAATTTGTTTTACGTAATTTATTAAGAAAATTATCAAACTTATTTCGTTAAGGATTGAACTGAAGTCTAAGTAATGGCTAAGGCATCGGTCTCGAAATGGCGAGATCGCGGGTTCGTATCCTACCCATTGTACTTCCGATGTGAACCCACTCCTAACAAGCCATTAAGCTTAGATGGAGGGGTTAACAGGATTGCTAGTAAATATGGGACCACAATCCCAAATTGCCAGTAAACATTTTCAAAGTAAAGAAAAAGAAAATTTATAAATTGGTATTTTCCCGTTTACAAATTAAAACAGTATAATGACAATTCAATAAAACCAAAACAATAAACTTTGACAATAAAATAGAAATAACAAATAAATTTTATTTATCACTGTACCTAGGTACACAATTGCTTACAACATATGAGTCCATTGTCTGAGAAGTTTGACCATCAGGAAAAAATATTCCTGTTGTACAAATCAGTTTGACCAACAGGAAGAAGAGGTTAAAACTTGTTGCAGGTGAAATTGATATTCATTTTCATTCCTGGTTATGTAGAAATTAAAATTTAAAGTCATATTTTACAAAAGAAAACAAAATTATAAAAAAAAAACAACTATTCAGTCTTACGATAGTTTGTAAAGTTAAGACTGAAAGGTTAAAAGAATTTTGAATTATTCTAAAGTTGTATCGTATATCAATATTAAATTACACGTGCATACTAGCCCAGTACTGGAAGGAGGAAAATCAGTTGACTTAACAGCCTAACCGCAACAAACAACATCCTTCTAACAACAAACATAACTTTCTTTGCAAAACCTAAACACATTAAAATTATCTAATAGTCAAAACTAAAAAAAGTTGGAAAACCATACGGTCTACGCGGCTACGGGCTACGATGGGGGGCGGAGGGAAGAGGGGGATAAAGAGGCGGTGCTAAACCCAGCCCTCAGAGAGTCTCGCGAATTGGCACCTCCGTGGCTTGCCGTGGATCGTCGTGCCAGAGTACGCCTCCATGCCAGTCGCGTTCCGAGCTTCGCCGGAGCACGTCGCGTGTGAATAAAAACAAACTCGTATCGTGTTTAGTGTTTGTGAGTGTCATGTTGGGAATAGCTGGAGCCCTGTGCTAGGTCATGTCACGAAGGAAGCAGAGCAACCCCAAACCGCTGAAACGTAAGTTATTGTCACTTTAATAACTTTAATTTAGTTATTTTTATTTTTTAGCGCGCAACTTCTAAATTAGATGTCAAACTTCTGATTTTTTTCAATGGTTTTGTTTCATAGCATAAGTTTTATAATTCAAAATTGGTTTGTAAATAGAATTAATTATAAATTATATTTTTTATTTATAACAACTTTTTGTAAACAAACTTTAAAAGTTGAAGTTTATCTTTATTTGTCTTTAGTACTAATTTATTGTAAACACTTAATTTTAGTGTCAACAGAATAATGTCTAATTACCTAAGTAGGTACCTATTTCAAGAGTAGAATGGGAATGCATTAATGAACTTGGAAACGGATTGGACAGTACTTATACAGGTGTTTCTACAAGAAGTTAAAAATAAAAGTAGTTTAATCTAAAGGTTCAAATTCTATCTGTTATCTTTCCTAACATTAAGTATTTGGTATCGAACTTTGACACGGTACTTTGATATCATATTAGTGCCACTTTGATACCTATTTTGCGTAAATATTTTTAATTATCAGCTTAATCCTAATTCATAGAGCTGGCACATGCCGTTTCATTAGTATATTAAGACGGTTTTTTACCCGACTACGTCAAAGAAACTCAATGCTTTTACTTATACTCTTCGATAAAGACAAGACGACATATTAGTTTGTTTTAATGTTCTTTTTTATCAATCAATCAATATTTATAATATTAAGTATAAAATCTAATATAGTATGTCATTTGACACCCACCATTTTATTATGTTACAACTGTAGCTCAATTAAAATTTTACAATTCACTCTTCGCGTATTAAAGAAAACATGTTTTGGTATATTTCTTAGTCATTTTTTAAGATACTTATTGAATATTGAGAAAAGCAAAGTACCCAATTTCTTGTCTTTCAGATATGGATAAGTTGATTAAGTACCTACTCATTGTTTTTAAACTTTCGCGATTTTTATACATATTAGATATATTTCGGGACTTAATCGCGTGAATTAGCGACTGTGATGATGATGTGAATAGTCGACCCGTGACCACGATCGGTGCAATTCGATCGAAACGTCATAAAAAGTTCGTACCTTTAAATAATTCACGCGATTAAGTACCTACATACTCATTTTTATTCAATGCTAGTTTTTATTTATATCGTATAGCTGAAAGGTTGTTCCTATTTTAAAATGGACTCATTAAAGGACTTTTCATTGCTAATTTATTTTGTTGTTTTAATTTATTTATGATTCATATTAAATTAGAAATTATTTTATAAGATGTATAAGTTAGCGGTATTTTTTGTGGGTTGCAATATATAATAAATCATTTAAAAAAATACATATGCTTTTGGTAATCCAAGCACTAAAATTAACAACTAAAACAAGCATTCAAACCGATGCCACATTCTTTACTTAACCGCTTTAAACAAAATACATAAGCATAATACATAACAGTTTTTGTTTGTACTTACTTGAGTTCGTTAAACGTTTATCAATAAAATTAATATTCTTTGATTGTTTACTTATCATTTACGAAGATAGCTTGAACTCTAATTATTGTGGTAACCGTCTGATAACGGGACGGATCACGTTGGGGTGGTCGAGGGGAAAATACAGTGGAGAAGGGGTCAAATGGACTCGCATACTTGTATAGAAATAAAATACCGTATCTGTGAGAGATTTTTTATTTGCCCCCTGCAAATAAAAAAGAAGGGGGGAAATAGACGAGTTGTATAGAAATAAAAAAGATCGAGGCGAGTGTCGATTTTCATCGCGTATCGTGTAGGTACGAGTATGTGTTCTACTGATCAGAAATGTTAAAAAGGTATTCCACATTTTCATCGCCTGTTTTCTTTTTGGGACAATTAAACATTGTTCTAGGTGTTTTTTGTTGTAATGTTTTATTAAAATATTCTTAAACTTCACGAGTTAAGCATATGTATTTAATCACATTAACATTTAAAAGAAAAATACCTTTTTTTATTTACTCGAGCACTGTAATTGGTGGTGTGGTCGAAGAAATATTATTTACCCGATGTGTATTTAGTGTTAAACAAATATTTAAGAAAAATATTACGTAAACTACGGGTCTCAGTTACTTGGATATTTTGAAATTACATACTTTTTTACTATAGTATTAGACTTTGAACTAATTTACTTTTGAAATAAAATAAAAAATATTAATTTATTATTATATCGATGAAGGAAAATCATCGGAGAAAGTAGCAAGTACTGGAACCAAAAAAACGTAGATCTGTGACATTTACTAATACGGACTGACCTTGCGTGGTTGATTTACACCCTGTATACTCTCTCAGAGAGGTGGGCTATATGTGCTTACGCAGGATACTTTATAAGGCAAATTATATTTATGATGACGTATATCAAATCTATACTAATATTATAAACCTGAAGAGTTTGTTTGTTTGTTTGAACACGGCAATCTCAGGAACTACTGGTCCGAATTGAAAAATATCGTAGCCCATTTATCAAGGAAGGCTATAGGCTATATAACATCACGCTACGACCAATAGGGGCGCAGCAGTCATGAAAAACGTTTCAAAAACGGGTAAAATGTACGCATGCGAAGTTGCGCGGGACAGCTAGTGTATTTATAAGGACAAAATAAAACAAAAACAGATTTAATTTAAAAAAATATAAACCAAGTAACTAATTTAATTTGCGCATATTAGCAAAGTTTTAAAAACCTACACTGACGGACTTATAAACTGCATCAAAGTAATAGACGACTTTGAAATAAATATTTTAACCAAGTATGCAAACTTTCTATACAGATTTAAATTGAAACCTTTAGATTGGTTCGTGAACTTTAAAACAGCGTAGGATCATATCTTTAAGTTTAAGTTTATGTACTGGAAAGGACCTTAAGACCTTTTTTGAAGAAAAAACAGAAGTTTAAGGAAAAATTGTTTAATTAAAAAATTGGTTTTAACAATAGACACAAACTTTATGCAAGGGTTTATTTGTGTTTTAATAAGGTGTATTACCCCCACGTGCCCTTATTACGGATTCTAATCGGTTCCGCATAGATTTTATAAGGGTTTTTAAAAGATCTTGCGGAATATTGTCCCATTCTTCTGAAAGTGCTGTTCTTAGTGCTGCCACTGTCGTAGGCGAAGGGTTTCTCGCATATACAGCTCTTTTTAAATTGTCCCAAACATGCTCGATGGGATTAAGATCCGGGCTGCGTGCTGGCCAATTCATTGTACGTATCCCAACCTCTTCGCAATAATGTTGAACTTGTGCAGCTGCATGCGGCCGGGCATTATCCTGCATTAAAGTAAAATTTTCGCCTATGAATCCCATGTAAGGCACCACGTGATCTTCTAATATCTCTGTTATGTAGCGATGTGCTGTCAAACCCCCTCTATTACCGTTTTGACGGACCATGTCTATGAACACAAGTTCTGTTCGCCCGTTCATCGATATGCCACCCCAGACCATACATGAACCGCCTCCAAAAGGAACACGCTCCTCAATGCAACTTTGAGCATATCGCTCCCCACGTCGACGATAGACTCTTCTGCGACCATCTGCACCATATAAACATGTCCTACACTCGTCCGTGAACAATACAGAGGCCCACTGCTCTTCTGTCCAATTCAGGTGATGACGCGCAAATCTTAAGCGAGCTTGTCTGTGAGCTGCAGACAACTTTGGACCATTTGCTGGTCTAAAAGGGGTGATAGCCGCTTCCTTTAACCTTCTTCTTATTGTTCGTGCACACACGTTTTTTCCACGCACTTCATTAAGCTCGGTTTTGATGTTAACTGACGTGAGGAAACGATTTCGCAGGGAAGTTGTAACAATAAATCGGTCATCACGACCTGTGGTTGCTCGAGTTCTGCCTGTACCACGTCTCCTCCTGTAAGAACCTGTCTCTACAAACCTTCTGTATATTCTACAAACCGTAGACTGGTTTAAATTTAAATTTCTACCAATCGTTCGTTGATCCAAGCCCTCCCGCACCAATGCTACAATTTGTGCCGCTTGTTCGGACGAAGTATCCATATTATGGTTCAAAAACTCTCGATGTGTTAAAAAACTAACCCAACAATTATGCTGGTAACAATAATTCAATTGACCAAACAAAAAAAATCAATGAGAATTAATTTAAAACTTTGCTATAAATAACACGCAAATCTGATACTACGAGTAAATTTTCTTTTCCCGGCTATATTCATTTGTTTTACCGCAGTTCTATTTTTAAATTTAATTTTTTTTAAGATTAAGAGCCAGTCTTTCCATATTTATATAATTTAATCTAAAAAGTTTGCATACTTTTATAAAAAAATCCTTTTAGAGTAAACCTGAACTTTGATGCAGTTTATGAGTCCGTCAGTGTATTTAATTAAAAGACAATAAATAATTTAAAGTTCTAAAAAAGTAATCATTAGTCTTACTTGTAAATATTAGTCCGGTTTACCGAACTACTGAGACTTTTATATTTAAAAGCAATTAAAGTGCAGGTTTAAGTTAGTCTTTAAGTAAAAATGTAGCGTTTAACGACACAACTACAGATTGACTAGATAGATTGACTAATGACTAGGTTTCCAAGCTAGTTCTTGCACGCACGTTTCTAGTAACACTGACCTCATATTACTTACTGTGTGCTACTAAATTAAATCTGAAGGTTAATCAGGATGATTTATTTTAATTTTAGTTTGATTTTGATGTGTCAACGAAATGTACTTATAGCTAATACGAGTAGGTACCTAATGATGGACTTTCTATACTATTATAAAGCTAAAGAGTTTGTTTGAACGCGATAATTTCAGAAACTACTAGGTCGACTTGAAAAAATCTTTTACTGTTGGATAGCCTATTTATCGAGAAGGCTACAGGCTATATAACATTACGCCACGCACGACCAATAGAAGCGAAGACCAAGACGAAGTTGCGCGGGTTATCTATAGGCATCTAGGCAGTAGTGCGGCAAAAGCGCTTTTATATGCCAAAAGGTTGGTTTGTTAGAATATTAATGGGACATAATTGCGTGAAATATTTACGAACCTTTTATTTACCCGACGTTTCAATCGAATTGCACCGACCAGTCGACCCGTAACCACGATCGAGTCGCCCATTAAATATTTCACGGGAACAAATCCCGATAATATTCTAATATGTGTAAAAATCGCAAAAGGTTGGTTTGTATTTAAAGCATTTAACATTACAATGCAGCTACTTTTTATTATTTTTTAAATTATTGTTTTAGTAGGTACACATTATGTACAAGATTATTATTTATGTTCAGTACCTATATCCTTTCAAGGGTTCCGTAGTAAACAAGGAACCCTTATAATTGCCTAATATAATTAGGCATTCTAGTCGATGTCTGCTTGTAAATATTATATTCAATTAATTCAGTTTTTTACCACATTGCCGAATGTTTTAGAGTCTATGACTTATAATTATGATAGTCTAAGTCCATTTCTTCAGCATACTTACCATATGCAACCTAAACGGCTTGACGGACGACGGATTTAACCGTATTCTTACCTTCTTAGGTATACGAGTAGGTGTCTTTATAAAAAATAGCAACCGTATTTTATTAAAATTTCTTGTTTATTTATTTTGTAAGTGTAAATAATTACGTACTTGTAATATGCTTATAGGTATTTAAATTCTATATTATAAGAATGATGAAATGAAATCAGCCCGGGATCATCATAATACACCTTTATATAACTTTGATAATGAATCGTTTGAAGGCGCACACTCACTGACATTTGGTTGTTGATAACAAGGTCTAATAATACTTTATCTTTAATTGGATAGTACTTTTGTGTTTATATAGCTATGGTACAATGTCTGGACAGAGACCGCCAGATGATAAGAAATAGAGGAGATCGACAGACAACATATGATAATAAAATATTTCAATTTAGACTAATATTGGGAGATAAATATACTCGTACATACCTTCATTCAAAAGTAATACCTACGACTATGGAAGTAAGTTTGGGTTACAAAAAAACTACATTGAAATAGATTTCATGTGAGAACCTAGAAGTCTTCTTAATTAGGCAATTGCAGACTCGTCGCTCCAACCGCTTTGAGGTAGATAATAGGTAAACCTTTTTTTAAACCACTAACGGCCGGTTTCAATAATCTAACTATCGATGGATTTTGCTACTAGAGGTATATATTTGACACAAGCTCCATACAAAATATGTCAAAATTCTACCTCTGGTAGCCAAATCCATAGATAGGTAGGTTATTGAGACCGGCCGTAAATGAATATATGAGCAGATTGCAAGCCTATTGGTAAGAGTCACGCAGCATAGTCCATAGCAGCATCAGCTCCACTCAAGCTCGTGTTGCGCAAAGATCTAATCGTCACTGCACCGAGCTCCTCGTTCTAAGAAAGTAGTTCGTACCTAAGTTTAATTTGGCTAGTACCTAACTAAACTTGGTGCTGTACCCACAACCAGTACAATACAGTGATTTGTTTGCTTTACTATTTCACGGAAGAATACCAATTTAAGCGGCGATAGCCTAATGGCTAAGGTATTGGTCTCGCAATTGTGAGGTCGCGGGTTCGAATCCTACCTATTATACTACAGACGTGAACCCACTCCTAACACAAGCCTTTGAGTTTAGCTGGAGGGGTTAACAAGATTGCTAGTAATGTAGGACTCAATTCCACATTGCTAGCTATCTTTAAAAAAAGAAAAGATTGGATACAAGCTGTGATGGCCCGATCCTAATCCAGTCACGGCTTAAAACATGCACTTTAAGTGATTTGATCCATTTCATTTCATTTATTTTTCTCATAAGCAATAATTTTACAGTCGTGTTCGAAAATATTAAAAATAAATTAAAACTTTTATCGAATGTCTATAGTGGGCATATAAATGTTTAAAATCGGTGAAAGAAACTAGCATGTCTTGAAACTTAATACTAGAAAAAATATCAAAGGGTCCTATAGGGTCAGTCAGAATAATTCCATGAGCTTTAAATTCTTCAAATCTTGCAATTGGGATCTTGAGATGTATACCGATTTAATTCTTAAAAAATCCTTTTAAAACTGAATCGGTTTGTTGGCCCGACCGATAAAATATAAATAATAAACATTTAACTCTTTAATTTCATTAATTTTGACCATAAAGTACAACCACTTAACTGTAACAAAAATATTTATTTACTTTGTTAGTAATACTGGCTGTTTTTGTGCTTTTGCCTTAAAAAAATGCGCTGATGAGCCCGCATCGCTAATTTGTGAACAAGTAAAAATTATTTTGCAAAAATTATTCTTGTAGTACTTCTTGTAAATCTTCAAAGTCGTAGTAAATGTTCCGTTCACATTAAAACCTCCCTTGTACAATGATTTATTCACATCTCGCAAGGGACACAACAGATAAGTGTACAGTCACCTTCAAAGTACTCGATTAAAACAATATTGAAGACGATGTTATATCGATACTCTGAATAAAAGTATAAAAATAACGATTAAATCTATGTTTACATTAGCACTCGATAAAGGGTCAAAAGATAACGTATCTGCAGTTTACTTTCTACTTGAAATACTTGTGGCATTACGTCAGCATTTATTTATATTTGTTGATTTTCTTTTAATTAACTTAATCATTGTTAGCGTCTTCTGTTATGGATTGGCTTGGCCACGACTGTCACGCTTTCCACTGGTAAATTAAACAAAGGTGGAATAGGTTAATGGCTACGTGAGGTAGGCACCACCATTGTATAGAGATCTGTATTATAACCCCGCTAAAATTAGGTTTGTCCGCGAATAGAAGTGATGAACGTAATTTGCTTTTGTGTTTCAGAAATTAGTTTGGACGTTGATCATTACAGCCGGCGATGTATAGTTACGATTTATGTGATGAAACACACAACACATAAATTGTAACTATGAATCACACAGAAATTTTGTAATTGGTCGTTTCGCTTTCCTACATATGTACAATACAATATACATTATAAGAAAGAAATGAGACTACAAACATATCCCATATTTGCTGTCTTTCAAATCCATAATAGCGTGAGCTAAACATTGCCTCCCCTCCTCCCTTAATAAACTCTGAGACTTGTGCGGTTTTTTTTTTAAAGTTAATTAATAATAATAATATAATATCTTGGGACAACTCACACAACGTCATCTGATCCCAAACTAAGCAGAGCTTGTACTATGGCAACCAGACAACTATTATAGATATTACACTAAGACACAGAATAAACCATCGTGCTCATCGAACCCACGACTTCCGGCTTAGCAGTCAGGGTCACTAACCACTAGACCAACAGGCCAGTCAATGAATGCTTAGGTAAACTCGCACAAGGCCAGCGGTCGAATAGTCAAACGCTGATCCATCTCATGTTGTATCTATCTCTTTTATGGTATGCGGCGGATGCGACAATACTCAGAGTATGAGAATGTATGGCGCCGTTTCCGAAGTCTGCGACAGACGCGCACGGCCGACAACTGACGTAGGCTGCGCGCGCACTCTGACTATTGTCGTATCGGCCGCGCGCGTCAGCCGCTTGCCGTAAGCCGCGCGCGGCTCGCGATCAGTCGCGATGCACGGAAATGAACCTTTAGTCGAATATTAACAATGGAGAGATATCACTTGAGTATTCGGTGATAGAGTCGTATCATACTTGTAGTCTTTGCTTGTACCAATGGTACAAATTGGTACAAATACAAATGGTAATATTCACATATCCTTATAATCAACATTTTACTTAGCAACAAAAGGAAGTTGAGCGACACATGGTTTATTAAGATGGTCTGGCATCATAGCGCCCCAAAGTGCAAGACGTTATGTTTCAATCGCGCGAAGTCTGATAACAGATGTAATTGTACATGTAGTTCAGATTTTATTCACTAGATAAGTACAAGTGCTAACCACTTCAGCGTAATGGGATGATAACGCCTTTAGGCCACTTCTGATATGTCGCGTGTATTTTTAGTTTAGTACTAGAAATATTTTTAGATGTGTGCAAAAAAGCGTATGGTCTTTCATACATATTATAGTACTAAGAGCTAATTTATTCCATCACTATTCCAAATGTGAAAGTTTTGATGTATTTGTTACTCAATCACCCTTCAAATGCTTTGAATTGATTAAATTATAATTATCTTGGTTTATACTATATCTAAAGGAAGTTAAACGCAATGTTCATAAGAGACTGGAATCCCGATTTTTTTAAACAGGCTTGGTCAGTAACTAAAGTTTTTGGTGCTAATTGATTTTGTTTCCTTATTTAAATTAATAAGACCAGAAAAGTTCATAATGGCTTAAGAAATATGGCGTTTTTAAAAGAGCTGTAAAATTATATTCCTGTTAAAAACTGTCTCGCCTTATACGAGACATCTGCCATATTATTTTGTGATAACGTCATTATATTCAACACTCCTTAGATTCAGCGAATCTATAAGCACCTTATTTGTACTTACCGTAGAAAATATCGATAGCTAGGTTGGATGTGAGTGTTTCTAAGAAGAATTTAGTTAGTTAGTGACTATATAATATTTGGTAGGTTTCTAATAACGCAAACGTTTGATTTTTAACATGTTTTGCTCTGCAGAGCTTTATCTTCTTTTAGACTTCAAATAAATGTGTTTACAATATAGGCAATACTTATGCCTTTTACGGTAAATATTTGGTGGAAATATTTACCGTAAGAGGCCATTTGACTAAATTTTCCGACAATTAATTAAAAATTAAAAAAAAAAACTGGTTTTATAATCTATACTAATACTATAAAGCTGAAGAGTTTGTTTGTTTAAACGCGGTAATCTTAGGAACTACGAGGCCGAGGAAAGCTTTAGGCTATATAACATTACGCTACGACCAATAGGAGCGGAGCAGCAATGAGAAATGTTGCAAAAACGTGGAAAATTTACGCAGACGAAGTTGCGCGGGACAGCTAGCAGCTAATAAAATGGAAGCTATAATGGTTTTTAAAACGTACCGTTATGAGAACATCAGATTAAATAATTTCCCAGCTCAAGGAAAATCACCTTATTTGATACAAATTATCCAAACATGGTCAAACTAGATTACATCCTCATAAAGATCGGTGAACTGCACACGGAAATAATAAGTTCCATACAAACGAACATCCATGTTCTATATTGTAATATAACTGGACATCCACCTGACTTATACGGCGGCAAGACCAAAGAGTATTGTGCGTCAACCGAGCGCGGTTTGTACGCAAATGATGGCGGCGTATGCGCAAATGTGACTGAATTACACGCCATTTAGTTCCTAACCATTGTTTTTTAGTATTTACAATGTTATTGGATGTGAGACATCGGAGATGTAAAGATTTTATTCAGGTATCAGTGAGGGCAGTTTTATGTTTAGTTGGAGTCTTGTAATATGTGTGATAGCCACATGTATATTACAAAAACTTGCATTAAATGCTTTGATATCTGTCTTGCGGTTACAAAAGTGGAAGGTCTGGAAGTAGACATACTTTGTTATTTATTTTTTACTGCTAATGATTCTGTCGCCGACTGCCGATGTCTCAGAGACACTACTAGTTTTTCTATAAAATAAATACCTCATAAACGATCTTTACTTATCTAACGGATAGTAAGGCTTAATTCACACAGAAATGACAGCGGCGCTGCGAGCACTTTCAGTGTCAAAGAATTTTAAACCTTATTTGCTTAAACAAAATACCAGTATAGCTTGTCGGCCTAGGCCTTAGGTTACTGCCGCCTACAGTCGGCTTTGGAATCAAACCCTAAGATGATAAACCGAATACCTAGGGAGTTAATGTGTTACCTTCCTTTGATTCTTTAGAATTACATTCTTAATTGAATCTTACAAGTTTTTTTTCTTTATTTAAGGTGCTTAATCAAAAGCAGACTATGTCGCTATGACTGCTGTAACACAGTTTGACACTAGTACAGTGGTCAACGACAACCCCTTTATTTTTTAAGTAATTATCTGTTTAATGTACATTTTTAGAATAAGAATAAAATGTGAACCTCGTGTGTGAAATAAATAAATTATTATTATTATTATAACTGTTTAATTACCGCAACAAAAAAAAAATACACACTTGGAATTGCTACTATAAAGTGAATTACTAATGATAATTATTGCTCCAATTCTTGCACCGAGGTCAATAGTAGACCACCGTTAGAACATGGACCACCAAAGAAGCCAATCAAATGTAGAAACGGAAAAAATAAAATTTCTTAAGAAAATGATGATATGGTTTCTAAGTAAAACTGAAAACTGAAAAAAAAATACTCACTTGGAATTGCTACTATAAAGTGAATTACTAATGATAATTATTGCCCCAATTCTTGCACCGAGGTCAAGAGTAGACCACCGTTAGAACATGGACCACCAAAGAAGCCAATCAAATGTAGAAACGGAAAAAATAAAACTTCTCAAGAAAAAGATGATAAGGTTTCTAAGTAAAACTGAAGTTAAAATGAATAAATGCGTCATGGTTCTAAGAGTCGTGGATTTGATTCGGGTCAACGGAAAGGTGCTACCGGTTCGATTCTTGCATTGTGAAGTCCCTGGATGACATGTGTTAAGATAAAACATATTATTCATGGTATTTGTTTTGTATGTGTAAGAATTATCCTTAACTAGCTGTCCCGCGCAACTTCGTATGCGTAATTTTTCCCCGTTTTTGCAACATTTCACGTCGCTACTCCGCTCCTATTAGTCGTAGCGCGATGTTATATAGCCTATAGCCTTCCTCGATAAATGGGCTATCCAACAAAAAAAGAATTTTTCAAATCGTACCAGTAGTTCCTGAGATTAGCGCGTTTAAACAAACAAACAAACAAAGCAAACAAACAAACTCTTCCGCTTTATAATATTGGTATAGATTCTAAAAGAGCCTACAAAATTACGTAATGGTTATTTGTCACAAAACTTATTGTGTTGTTCTAATGACTTCCAGAATAAATGAAAACTAAACGAGTCTTGTAAATTCGTGAAATTAGAGCAGTTTTTAAATAATAATATCTTGGGACAACTCACACAACGTCATCTGATCCCAAACTAAGCCGAGCTTGTACTATGGCAACCAGACAACTGATAAACATTCTTATATATTTCAAAATATATACATTTTATAGATAAATAACACACAGACACAGAATAAACCATCATGCTCATCACACAAAGTTTTATCCTTGGTGGGAATAGAACCCACGATCTATTGTGTAAAACAGTCGGATACACTCCCACCGCGCACAGAGGCAGTCATCTTCTTTTTTTTCATCTTTAGCACAAACTATCTATGACTTCTACGGTCGTCCCTTAAACCACCTTTCAATTACCATTGAAATAATTACTACTATGTAACATATTATCTTGATGCCAACCACTTTCAAACGCAGCCTTTTACCTGACTGCTAGGTGCCTCCAACTGCATGACATTGTTTACAGTGTGATGCTGCCTCCCTCATTTTGTTTTGAACTTTATAGAGTTCACTTTTTTCGAGGTGGTCTTCTTCACAGTAGGCTGGTATTTGGGGGGCTGGTCACAATACCCCGGCACATCATGTATCTAAACAACATTCTGTTTGTGTTTCTAATCTTAAAAGTTTATTTTATGCAGGCGGGTTTTGTGCTTTTATTATTTTCACTCATAACTAGCAACTTAAATATATAGGCTATAAATTACAACTTATAATAATGTACATTTTTATCGCAGACTAGTAGCAACAATTGCTATATTGGTGGAACACATCTGATAGTGTTGATAACGTTATCATCGTGTTACACTACTATCGGTTATTCTAAATATTACTTCAACTTTGTCGATATTTCTTAATTAAATATCTTCTATTGGTTCATGTTTATGAGGTAATTGTGTGCCATCGTAATTGCTTATAATGAAACTATTACTTATTTCAACCATATGGCGATTGCTTAGTGTGATTTTGACAAATGATTTTACGTTACGTTCTACAGGAAATAAAATAATTAGTTACGTCTTATAACTAATCTTTAAAAAAGTAATTTTTATCTACAATGAAAATATCAAAATCGGGCAAGTTCAGGCCACGCACAATGTAGAGTTCCGTATATTATTCCATCCGAATAATGTGGCTTAAGAAGTGGGTTTTCTGTTGTTTTTGTTTCATACTACTAACAAACGTTAGTATTTTTCAATGGAATCTGTATGAAAATTTTGTTACTTCTCACTTGGTCTGCTGTTACTCGTATACTACTACCGTGATTTTTTTCACATACCCAACATCAACCATTTAGCTGGCAGAGGAGGGGGACACTTGACTCTAACAAAAATTTGCACTTTAAAGCTTAATATTTCACAATCGGATCTGTAAAACGAAAAATAGTCATTATAGCACCTAAAAACGTTTTTAAAAAACCTATTTAATGATACCCCACACGATGGGATAGATATGAAAAAAAAATCACATCTCTACTTTACATATAGGGGAGCAACCCAATTTTTTTTTCTGAATTTATTTTTTTCACTTTGTCGGCATAAGTAATATGTGCATCCATGCAAAATTGCAACCATCTAGCCATTTTGGCTATGGAACCCTAAAAATGAATGAAATGACGAAATATCGGCATAACTTTGTGTTGCAAGCAAACTGTTTGGATCGTTTGGACCTGTGGTAGGTAAGTAGGTACTTTAAATACTAAGTAGGTAGGTACTATGATAGCAGATAATATGTCAATTTTATAAATACCCAAGTAACTTTGTTTCCTTAAACTACTAAAAATATGGTACAATGGATTTTAATACTTTATAAATAACAATATTAGAGCAGCATTTTATCGAATAAATCCCAAAAATCACTGTTGTAACAAATATTCTCACAATGAAGCGAGAATATTTATTGGAAGAACTAGAGAATCGCTCCGGTCTTTATGACCATATGTCAGCGGTTAGGGTTAAACACCCCTCCGTGATTTTTCCGACACCCTCGGTTCCCAAGGTTGGCGCGTGGCACGTTTTGACTTTTGAGGGTTAACTGCATAAAAATAAAAGGGATGGCATTAGAATTTAGGGTTTTATTTCAATTAGGGTGCTTCTAAGCTCCTTTTAGTGAGTAGTATTTAAGAGTCATTGATGACTCTAGGCGTAGGTTTGATCATGTACCCTTTTGCCATGGATCTAGTCTAAGCAGAACTAAGAACAGAAAAATAATAATAATAATTTTATTGTCTCAAAAGGTACAGTAACATGTAGTTTGTGAGAGTGTAGTGTATCGTATTTGAATTGCTTATTTTGCTCTTGTGTGTGTGTATGAGCGCGCGCGCGTGTGTATGCGTGTGTGTGTGTGTGTATGCGTGTGTGTGTGTGTGTGTATGTGTGTGTGTGTGTGTGTGTGTGTGTGTGTGTGTGTGTGTGTGTGTGTATGTGTGAAAAATAAAACTTTACTTAAACACTGGTTTAACTATTTTTTATGTCTGTGAAATTTTAACAAGTGAACGTCTTCAATTTGTGTTATTGGACTTGGAGGAGGATACATAGTAATTGATATCTGAACCACAGGTATTTATTATTGTGTGTGTACTTACAATAAACTTTAAAAACTTCCGTATCCTTCTGTATAATGGAAATTACGCAGAGTATTTCAAATGAGATAAATAAGTATTACTAATCCTTATGCAAATTCTAAAAACATTGTTCATTGACTGTTATTTATCCTTGTTTTATACGTTTTATAGTAAACATATCATCTTGAAAGTGGTTTTTAAATTATATGTATTAACATAGGTTCATTATCTGCTTAAGTTAGGTTTAAGTCATAAATATATATTATTATAAAAAAAAAAACAATAAACATTTAGCTTTTCTAAACTATTTAATTCAAATTATTTTCTGAGTTGTTAGATTATTATAAAGGGAATATTTAAAATAAGGACAAATTTGGAAAGTAATGAGAAGATTTACTATGGAATTACATACCTACATTAAAACTTTAACTTATCTATACTAATATTATAAAGCTGAACCATATCACGCTACGACCAATAGGAGCAGAGCAGCAATGAAAAATGTTGCAAAAACCTGTGTATGATATAGATTAAAAATAATGTTAATAAATTTGGAACGAAATTCTATTTCTCATTCTGATGACGGAGACGTTATGTCAAGCAGAATAATGTTTTAAATAGTTGTATTCTTGGTAAGAACTACACAAGTTATATAAGACCTCCAGTAGCTGTAGAAGGATATACCTAATCCACGGAAAAATAAACAATAATACGACGTACCATTCTTGTTATATTCGTTGATATGGATGTGTGGTTAATCAATAATATTGTTCTCAATTCTAATTGTGTGGAACAAGGAAATATGTTTATTTGTTACAAAGGGGTTTCCAATAATCGCTATAAAATATATAAAATATTATCAATAAATGAGTACCTTGTCAATGGTTAAAGAACTACTTACTACTTACGGCCGGTCTCAATAATTTATCTATCGATGGATTTGGCTACTGTATATATTTGACATAAGCTTCATACAAAATATAAATGTTGATTAACTTTCGCGATTTGTACACATTATTAAAATATATATATTACGGGTCTTAATCGCGTGAATAATTTAAGGTAAAATACCTTGTGTATTGCCCGACGTTTCGACCGTATTGCAACGGCCGTGGTCACGGGAAGAGTCTTCCCGTGACCACGGCCGTTGGAATACGGTTTTTTAATTATTCACGCGATTAAGACCCGTAATATATATATTTTAATAATGCATACAAAATATGTCAAAATTCTACCTCTAGTAGCCAAATCTATCGACAGATAGATTATTGAGACCGGCCGTTACTTGTTAAAAAATTTTGGCTTAACTGATCTTGATATCGATCACGACGGCCAATCTCATTACAGACTAGACTCTATTATGTATTTAAGCACCAAATTATTATACTTGGTGCTATGTGAGCACACTCTGTTTTCCTAACTCTCAAGCCGGGTGTGACATTTTTCGGTCCCCTGGTAACATTCTGCTTGGTTTACGGGGTTATAAGATTAATATTATAAATTGAGTTTGTTTTTTTAATTCTATTTTATTTTAAACCGCAAAGCGTATGTCAGTCCACAGAGTTTGATGATGAATGTAGGTACCTACCTATATAAAGGTGTGTGTTGCCTCTTTGATACAAAAACTATGGACTAAATCTAATAATTGTTACAGTTAAAAATCAATTGCCGTTCGATAGTCTGGTTATAACTCAACCGACATAACCGAGTTTATAAATTCTAATTGTGTTTTGTTCTCACTTCGAAATCAGAGATGAGTCGATAAGCTTCATACCACCTAACATTAAATCTAATGATTGTTTTTAAACTTTCGTGATTTTTATACATATTAGATATATTTCGGGACTTAACGGGTGAATATTTTATATCGACCTGTGACCACGATCGGTGCAATTCGATCGAAACGTCAGGTAAATAAAAGGTTCGTACCTTTAAATAATTCACGCGATTAAATCCCGAAATATATCTAATATTAAATGTAATGGTTCAATTATAATAATATAACAGATAATAAGCCAAGAAGAGTTTGTGGGTGGCAGTAGCAACGTCTTTGATTTCTCAAGAAGCTGTAGATATTATTATACAAATACAATAATTGCATTTTTAGATATTATTGATTGAAAGTTGTATATTTTCTAAAAAATATTCATTCATTTATGTATAATCATTCTAACAATCATTAGACAATATATTTCTTAAATTTCCTGTTACTTTTATAAAACGTGTAATGAAATTAACATTGGTAATAATATGTTTTTGCTACGAAATTTGTTATCTTGATAAAAAAATTAAGCAAGTATCCGATAAATTTTATCGATGGAGGATTAAAATCGCTTCGCCACGCGATAGCAATCTATTGATAAGAATTTTGATAGGAACACACACTAGCAAACCCTATGTAGGCTACTGGATAAGTATACATGAACATCGAATTGGATTATTTGATTACAAATTGGATTATTACTAAGTAGATTATATCTAAAATAGAATAGAAAAATAATATTTGTTAGGTTTGGTTCATACAAATGTTAGAGTTAATATTAGGTACCCCGTACTTCGTATCTGCTCCTATAGGCCGTAGCGTAATGTTATAGCCTACCTCGATAAATGGGCTATTTAACACAAAAATATTTTTTTCAATTCGAACCAGTAGTTCCTGAGATTATCGCGTTCAAACAAACAAACAAACTAGATAAATGCCATAAATTCGGTGTGAAAATGTTATCGACGTATTTTCGTTAAAATATTGTGTAGTTAAATGACGCATGGTTACCTAAATTTTATTAAAACTGAATATATTTTTTGTAAAACAAGATTATTTATTTGATGTATATAATGTTTTTTTTTTAATTGAAATTATTCTAATGTCAATTGATTAACGTTGCCATTTTAATAATAACATTAATCTATGTAGTTACAACATAGTATAACAATGTTAGTAAAGTACCTATTTAGTACAATTGTCTATAAATCACTAATTGGTAACCAATTAGAAAAAACTGTACCATTTAATTGGGTTTCAATTAGTCATTCATATATTATTGTAATCACTCTATCTCTCTCTCGTCCGGTCTTTGAATCTCTTCTTCTTAATAGCTATTGTCTATATGAGTTTTTTTAACTACTCATTTCCAATATCGAAAATGGACGAACTCTTCTCTTCTTTTTTGCATACTTTTTATTTTGATTCATTTTGGAAGTGAAAATGTGTAATCACATATTCACAAAGTGGTTTAATTTTTGTACTTCTTCAGAGTTAATCATATTATGGGCGTATTAAGGGGGGGATTTGGGGGTTTGAAAGCTCCTCGAAATTGCAAAATAGGGTTAACAGTATAAATTTGGCCGGTGTTTAGTCAATTGTACCACCACCTAACCCGGGGGGGGGGTAGGTTAGGTTAGAACCCCCCTCCCCCCTCCTCCGAAATCTCGAAAAGTCAAAACATCCCCCTCAAAAAATGATCCTGAGTACCATGGTTCATTTATGTACCTACTAAGTTCTTAGTTTATTCATAAATTAGGTTATTTTTCGTTATCTTTATAATCTTGATAAGAGAAGACATGCTTAAAATAGTACCTACAGTAAATTAAGAATTAGCTTGGATTTTAATTTTTAACTAGATGAATAGTAGTTTTTGTGAGTAATTGTGCTGTAACATTAAATAAATCATCATTAAAATGCATCTTGGGAATCTGAATAATAGACATTTGAATATTAGATATTATGCTCTAATATTCAAAATCTTGTTTTATTTCTTCTACATCTTCTGTTTCTAATACCCGAATGCCTTCTCCCTGTATTCCTTGTAAGCATACACCATCCATGTAACCTGATGCATGAATATCTTATAATCGTTGAGCCCCTTTATCGATATCGATAACTATTTGATCGATCATTTTCAGATACACATTTAGATAACGATTCTTATCGATACATAGAGATTTATAATTTTACCTTTATTATTCGAATAAGAAATACCAGGCTATGGTGATTTAGTGTACACAGTGCTTGTTTTATTTATAGTGTTTTTATGAAGTTAATTGGAAAAAGGTTGAGTAGGCAAGATTGGTTTTTGGTTCGTTGCGAAGGTCAAGGAATGTGTGGAGGTAAGGTTTGACGATAAAGTGATTAAATTAATAAATTATCTACTGCATGCTGTAATTTGGAAATTTGATGTTTGATTACGATTAACCAAAATTAGATTACCATCTATTTTTAGGTAAAGTGTACAAAGAAAGGGACTAGGCTCATTAAGCTACTTTTATAATATTATTATAATTGTATCATACTATGGCTATGGTATAGGCTATGATTCCTAAACAATTAGTAGTACCTATGTATTACTTTTTGCAATTTTTAAAGCATTTTTCTGGTAATTTTATACATATAAATTTAAATGTATGGAGGTAAAATCATCTCAGGCGGGACTTGAACCCGCGACCGGCTGGTAGTAGTATGTAATTCAGAACCTCACTTGTTCATATTTTTAAGTTGATAGCAATCCAGCTTATTTTTCAAATTAATTTCTGACAGTGACACGTGTAGATATTGTACACTTTATGAGCCCAAAGACTCAGTTTCATAGATATTGCACGTTATTCATGTATTTTACACTTAAAATGGAGTTGTGAAAATAATGACAGTTCATTTTGCCGTCATTTTCCCAACTTCCTGACGTCACTCACTGCTAATAGAAAAGCGTTTAGATTAGTTGGATGGTTAATAATATTACACACAGACTTTAAAATGCCCCCACTGTTGGTTTTACCAAATCATTTGCGGTGAAATGTGCAATTTTGATTTCAGTTGTAAAGTGCAATTCGATCGAAACCTCAGGTAAATAAAAGGTTCGTACCTTTTCACCATAGTCTTTTTAACACTGTTGGGTGGACAGTTTAGCCACAGTATAAAAACCATACCTATATGAGATAGGTATATGACATAGATATATGACTGTGGTTTAGGTAAATAACCCACGATCCACATCCATCCTCGCTATAGTCATGTTTAAAACATTGAAGTAAATTACATGAGTAGGATTAAATTATGTTTCCTTAACTTTGATAGATACTAAAAAAAGTCTTCAAGGTATTCAATGACATACTCAAATCAAATATTCGCAATCTCAATTAAACATCGTTTACACAACGGATCAGATCGCAAAATAGATTGTGTTTAATTTATTAACCTTCCGATTGATAAACAGTTTGATCTTATCCGGTTAAGGCGATTTATGTCTTGTAGGTGTACACACGTGGGATGAAGATGTCCACTTTATTTTATTTTGTTGACGATTCCTGACACGAGATGGCGTTGAAATCAAAATGCTAAAATATTTTTAAAGCGTTTTTTAGGCTATCCTTTTTTAAATGTATTGGGAAAAATATGCAATCGTGGTGGGCCCTCATGTGTGTGTCAATTAAACGCCTTGGTCATGAGGCGTTTAATTGACACACACATGAGGGCCAATTCTCTCGACTGGTCTTCTGGGCACATACAAAACGTTTTAGGGTTAGTCGACTCATAACTTAAAAGACGCTTGCTAAGAAGCTTCTGTCTCATCTAATATAATAATAATAATATCTTGGGACAACTCACTTTTCTTCCTTCTGGCCATTTTCAACCAAATAGGTACAGGCCCCCTTCAGATCCCGCAATTTATCTAGGTCTTGCGCCATTGGCATCTATTTTATTCCTGCTATTTTCTTTATGTCGTCGTCTTTGCATCGCATTTGTGACCTTCCTCTGGGCCTTATTAAAGTCCATGGTGTTATAGCATATAATGTTCACAAGTTACAAAATACGAAATGTTTGGTAAAGCCTAAATTATTTTAAAGTCATTCTTGTCGATACGACATCTGTTGTCAGTAAATTATAATGATTATGTCCTAAAAACTATGATAACAATCACACGTACGACATGTCTACATATTTGTGTTGTGTACCAATGTGTTATATATGTACACACACCTATCGATTTGTAAATGTGTATCAGTTCATCAGTAGCAAGCGATCTAGTGATAAACACGGTTATCATCACGCTATCGTGATGGGACATATCACGGATAGCAATCGTAAATACTCATTACATGTGTTGGTACAGATTATCATTGTCAACATGTTGATACCGTTTTTGGGTTACATTCGTTTAGATAGAAAAACCCTTTTAACAAAATTGGTTATTGTGGAAAAACATCCTCCTATTCTATGTTGTAATCAAAAATGAAGATCACGTCATAAGATGGATTAAAAAAGATCATTTAGTCGGATGAATATACACACATAAAAATACTCATTAAAATACATCACTACCTAACAGAGCAACTTAGATAATGCCCTCCTTTTTTCTTGCTTATTTAATAAAAATTAAAAAAAAACACTACTTAACAGAAACATAGAAGAATTGCTTGTTTATCAACCAGTAGGTAGATACATTATGTACTATGCAGGTACAAAATAAAACAGCCATCCTTCCTCAAAACTGTTGCAATTTCTTAATAATCTATACGGAACCCTAAATTATTGATAACCTCTATACAAATGATTATCTGTTGTTATCAAAAACGATTTCTTTGTATACACTTAAATGACGTAGAAGTTTCGTGGTTCAGATATCATGAGAGATGGTCTAAAAAGGCCCTCTTACTGTAGAATTGCACCTTATTCAAAGTCGATAGTATTCCTATGATTTTTTTGAACGATGACTGTGTTATTCATGTAGATATCAACTATTTTTTATGCATATTAATTTTAATTTATCACATCATCGTGGTCATTTGATAAAAAACATACAATGTACTCTGTTAGTGATAATCATACACAACAAACTCAGTAACATAACAAAGTATACAATATTTTGTTTTTGTGTTATTAATTATTACTCGATATAAATTAATTTCCATAACATAGAGAGATAGAGGCAGGTAATTGAGCCGTCCCACTGGAAGTTTTACTTTACAGAACACCAAGCTGAAAAATCTTCACAGAATGTTGTTGCAAATGATGTAATTCAAGCATAATTCACGAGTGATGTAATTCAAAACACACAGGTCTTTGTATCAGCTATAATATCTACTGAGTATATAATATAGCTCATGGTTGCTGCTATACAAGAAGTTGTTGTGATTCACTCGCCTGGCATTTTGAAAACTCGAGTTTTGAAGATCCCAGTACCTACCTAGTTTAAAACACTTTTCTATTGCGCATATTCTCACTGGAAGGCTAGAATTATATGATAAAATAATGGTTCGCTATACTAACGGGTACTGGGGAGTTTCTTGCAGCATTACTGACTAGATAACGGATAAACCATCTAGCACACAGACCATTTAAAAGTCAAAGTGGTTGATCGGAGGATCGGCATCAGATTTCGGTGTCGGCTAATATTCGTGCCTTATCGCTGAGTAATGGCCGGCGGGATGCGCCCGCGCTGATAAAAACATTCTCACGTCCCTCGCGATTCGCTATCGGCGCCAGCTAATACGATCGCAGACTGAGATCAGGGTTTGGAAATAATTAGAAAAACAAACTGTAGAAGGAAAATCCTTTTGGGTTAAAGGAAATTATGGATATTGTAATTATAGGCAAGCCTTATCGTGGGTATTTTTATCCGCACACAAACTTCGTTGAAAATCTATTTTAATTAGAATGGATATTTGGAATTTCGATGTTTCTTTAGTGAATTTTTGAATAGAAGTTTTAACATTCCTTGTCGAAGCGTATTCAGTGGCTCTCTGCACTAGCAACACCATCCAACATCTTCACGTGTCCTACAAACACGTCGCGGTAGACGGGACACCACTATACATTTACAAACATTTTTTTTTCTAGGTGTAATGGGTGATAATCATTCTTCTTATTCTTTTTCTTCTCAGCCATTATCTATCAATTTAGTGTCGCCTAATCCGTTGCCGTCATCTAACTTGGTCGTGCGCTGCTTCCATCCAATTCGCCTGTAGTTTTCTTTACGTCATCCTTCCACCGCATTTGTGGCCTACCTTTAGGTCTTTTTTCTCCCCAAGTTCTCCATTTTAGGTAGAAGTCTACTGCTTATTGAATTTACAATATTTTTAGATTTATTGGTGGTAATTGCTGTTAAATAAGTAACATAATTAAAATAAGTCATTTTGTACGACAACTAAAAATGGACACCTCAAAATAATTGCTTTATAACTTGTGTCATAAAATACGAAGAAAACAGTATGCTGTTGAAATCCAATCAGTTTATCTTAGCTGTAAATACCGGTCACCACATTATCTTAACGAGAAATTATCGTGGACTTACTTGTTTGTGGTAGATAAAAAAACTTTGACTTTCTTGTTTACTCGAAAAATAATAGTTTAAATATTGTCAAATTACCTAAATGTGCTAACAGAAGGTCTAACTGGGTACTCTGATCGCATAGTTTTAGTCAAATAAGAGAGCATGAAATACCGAGAGTGTCATGTTAAGACGTCCGCATCGATGGTAGAAGCGGGCACAGCTTTCCGCACGGTTTCTCGCCATCTCCCCTGTTGGCAGAATGTCTGGTGCAGTCAGATACGCGGCTTTCTATTGTGGATTTGACTTAGTAAGTCCAGTATATAGGCTGTATGACCAGCTGTTCTATGTAGTCGTTATCCCGCATAGACATGTCCAGAAGGTATTATAATGTATACTAATATTATAAAGCATAAGAGTTTGTTTGTTTATTTGTTTGAACGCAATAAACTCAGGAATTTCGAATTAAAAAAATATTTTACTGTTGGATGGCCCATTTATCGACAAAACCTATAGGCTATCACCTATATAACACCACGTTATGACCCATAGGAGCGGAGCAGCAATGACAAATGTTGCAAAAACGGGAAAAATTGACGCAGACGAAGTTGCGCTTCAGCTAGTATTTATCGTATCTCTCTCGAGCAACGTAGACATAGTCATCTTTCACAGACCCAGAATTAGAGACCACTTCGGACCACTGCGTTCGGAAGGCGTTCCCAAGTTCTGTATCCGCGATCGATGTCATATGTGCGATATGTATGAAGTTTCCCTTCTATAGGTGTTCTCAGTATTATATCTCGGTACCTAGGTATGTGTTTACAGTTTGATGACAATATCGAAAGATCGGTTGGACTATAGGTATCAAGTTGGACCGTCTATCATACAGTTTAATTATTTTTACTTTGATAGTACCTGTACTTAATACATCGAAGAGAACACTGATATGCCTTATCATTCGCTTACGTAGCTGTTTGACAACTCCCCTTTTTGTGAGTTACTTACCACGTGATGCCGGACTTCCCCCTGGAAACGGAATGAATACAGAACAGAGCACATTTATATATTTTTTTGTGAAAATATTTTTATGAAATTTACGTAAGCAACCATTGAAAGTTACATCGTGTCTGTACGGGACCTACTCCGCCCGCAAAGGCCGAGTAACGGGTTTCAGTAACTCTGGCGCTTTTCTTTCCCATAGAACGTGGACTGTCGAACTATCGAGTGTGTAGAAGTATACGACTTTTAGTTCATCTGACTCACGTCAAACAAAAATCGTTGTTGTTCCATCAATGATGATTATGCTATTATATACACATTTCAATCGAACAAAGCAATCATGTCATGATAAGAAATCATAACTTATTAGATATGCTTTAACTTTAACTTAAATACCAATTTCAACGAAGTTAGGTATGAGAAAGTACCGAGAAAGCCAAGAAAACAAGAAGAGGTCGCCAATAATAAACTCTCCAGCTTTGATAATCGTAATGATATCGGCAGCATGCGTCCATCACGCATCACCTGTCTCTCTCGCACTCAAACTATCGCTATCTCTGTCTCTTATCAGCTAGCTTCGAAATTAATAAAAAATAAAATAATGAGTGGTATCGTTATCACCAGCATCCGCTAACGTATCGGGAAAGATAACTCGGCATCTGGCTGTGTCAATGGTCGCTGATTTGTGCCGTTCTATTTACGATAATACTTGTGTAATCTCGTTTATAATATTACTAGTGACAGGCCCCAGCTGCGCATGCAAATTTTTCCACTTTCCATTCATAAAATAGGCAAGCTTTATACATACAAAAAATCCGAAGAAATGCTCTAAATTACAGTGAGAATTGTATTGAAATCCGTTGCGTTTAGTTGAACGCAGCGCCCAAACATGTGAACGAGGAAGGCAATTTTACGTACATAACTATGAATTGTTAAATATAGCTATATACGTATGAATGCCGTATACCTACCTATATTATGAAATAATAGATTATAGCATTTGAAATTAATTAGAAATGAAAACTTGATAATGAGTGATAGTTGTAGATATCTATAGATACAGCAATTTGCATCTTATTGTGTTCCTTTATATTGACAACTATGGTAACTTATTATTAAACATACCGTCGCCTTGTTTCGTACCTTTACAGTAATCTAGTCTAGCTTTTACCAGCGACTACGCCCTCTTGGATAAGATCATTTTAAAAAGACATAGCCTATAGCCTTTTTCAAGCTTCAAGCTCCATAACATATCTTTTTAATACAAATTAACTCTTCAGCTTTATTAGGTCTTCCTCAATGGGATATTTAAATCAGCCTCTTTTGAAGAAACCTCAAAAACGCCCATACAAATTTATATGAAATGCTAGCATGTGACGTCAAGTTTTCTATGGTCAAATCATTTACTTATTAGTTTTTATTTTTATGATTAAAAATTGAAAACTCGTAAAACAAAATGTTTAATTAATAGAGGAACATATTTTTTCGAACATGACATATTTTTCGTGATTATTATAAAATATTTTATTTTTATATTATTCAAATACCCAATTGTTGTTCCACCTTACCTCCATAGAACTTAAGCAAGACTATTTTTTTTATTCTTAATTTTCATCCAGGCTTTTATCCACAATAGAATATAAGCTTCATCATATCTAAACTAACTTACCAAATAATATAAAGATTGTGAATTAATGATAAAGCATGGCTATACAGATTTATATAACATTATTTTTATATGGTCTAAAAATTTTTTTTTTTTTAATGATATATACAACAGTTATACGTTACAGTAAATTTTAGTAATAGGTACAATTTTAGCTTAGTAAAAACCCACACCAATGTCTTCGGATTAATATCTATGGAGTAGAGTAAAAAATTCCAATAAAATTCCATTGTAAAATCAAAAAAATCAAAATAAAATTTGTCATTTTGTGAACAATCATATTTTGGATGACACAAAGTTTATCGGGTCAGCTAGTCATGTATTTAAGTTAGATAAGATATCCAGACTTTTCTATCTGAAAGGAAAAGATGACGCAAAAGTAAAGATATTTGCTATCATATTGATCATTAACAAAAAATGGTAAATTCCAGTAAAAAATAAGACAAACTTCGTTAATTCCGAATACGTACAATCGACCCTTAACTGTTAATCTCTGGTTGTGATAACCCTTGAACTCAGATAAACTTCTTCTTGATAGCGTATGAGCTGATCAGATATGGGCACACGGAGCTGTACCCTGAACTCATATATTTAGATATGGGAGACTAATGGTACAAAGCACCGAGACTACAGAAGGCGAGTTTCATACATTCTTAGCTTCCATACCCTTATATGTCGCTAAATAAGTTGGCCGGATTAAAATTAACGACAAGTGAAGGTGGTTTGGAAGTAAATGGTGACAGGAAGGTAACTAAAGGTAACTAAACCAAGAGAATTAGATATGCGATTACGCTTAACTTTGTCAAAATTAGTAGGTATTACTAACGCATGTATTTTGTGACTATTTTCGTTAGTAAAATGTTGTGTTTTTTTTAACATTAATAATTATAAAAAAATATGAACTTGTATAGCTAGTATTTTTTATACTGATGGATGAACATTTTGTTAGTATTTTTAATTACATACAAGAAAAGACTGCTTCGGTGGTGCAGTTTGAGTGTGTAAAACTACTGCGCTAGAGGTACGACCTCTTGCTCAGTGTCACAATGGATAATATCATCGATCGACCCGTGACCACGATCGGTGTAATCTAATCGAAATGTCGGGTAAATAGAAGATTCGTACCTTTTATTAATTCGCGCGACTAAGTCCCGGTATTTATCTAATATGTATAAAAATCGCAAAGTTGTTATAAATCTGGGTACTTTGTGTCCGCGACTTGTATGTTCGTAAAGTCCCCCGTGATCCGGGGCTTGTAAGGTACAAGCGCAAGGATCACGGGGGACTTTCTTCAATGCGCGATATATATCAATCACTTTAAATATATATCAAAACACTTTTGGAACATAGTGGTCCGAGATTCCGTATCCGTGAACGATGTGTATGTGTGCGTTGTTCGAGCGAAGTAAATATGAACCTTACCTTCTGTAGGTGTTGCGTGCTAATGGCTTGGCGGGCTACATGACTATAGTCACGTGTTTTGTATAGTAACTACGTAGGGGAAGAGTGAGTCATCTGTGGATGCTGTAACGGTTACCGCCTTTTTAGTTCCTGATACGTAAATAATATGTAAACAAGTATAAATATTAGGTACATTATTTGATAACAAACACGGTGTTGTACTATTAAATCGTAAAATTACATTCCAATGCCTCTCATTCATTAGGAATCATTAGTTTAGCTCGCTCGTTTCTAAATTTTTGGCGTGATAACGTCTTATAAATTGATGACGAAAAAGTGTCACAATAACTATCACAGGCATGGTTGCTAAGCAACAGCTTATTGTTTATTACAATGTCATCAATGTTTTCTTATGACGTTATCACGTAAAATTATCATCCGTAAACCGACTTTACAGACAACCATTTTTTGTTGGTTTGTCAAGTGCTTTTATATAAATTTAGGTATATTAAGTACTACTAAGACTGCCGTTTATAAAATTAAATCTGTAGGTAGGGACACGCATTTTAAATGTCATATGTAAAACACAGAAGGAATGGAACTTGTATAAATAAATTAAATTATAACACCTGAGATTAATTCTAATTAACCGTGTAGATACACAGTTATAGCTTGATCTTTCTATGATACGTAGACTCATACAAAATAGAGATCTTGATTGATTGGTGACTGGAAATTTACGAAGAATGACTGGCTGACTGACTGAAATGGCTTGAGCAAAAGCTGTTTTGGTTCCTCATTGGTACATGTGTAATATTTGTAACATTATCCTTTATCATAATATACCAGTACAATTCTAATTACTATGTAAGTATTTTTTACTGATAACACACCGATAATACGTTGTAAAACAAATGCAAGGCTTACATCATAACTTGCTTTGTCTCAGCGATACTGTTTCTGTGATAAGACACGTAGACGAACATACGGTAACAGCTGGCTTTAAAAATAATCATAATGTAGAAGAGTTATTTTTATTCGAACCTGGCAATTGCTTTGAGTATCTTAATAGGCTTTGCATAAAAACACAGGTAGATAGGTATCTACTTATTAGTTATATTTCGGGACTTAATCGCGTGAATTATTTAAAGGTACGAACCTTTTTATTTACCCGACGTTTCGATCGAATTGCACCGATCGTGGTCACGGGTCGACTCAGTCGACCTTTGCGTACCTTTAAATAATTCACGCGATTAAGTCCCGAAATATAACTAATATGTATAAAAATCGCGAAAGTTTAAAAAGATAGGTACTTATTGAAGAAATTTTTATAGGCATTTCTTGCCAATTACTTTACAAATACAATAATTGCATTTTTGAAAGATAGAAAAATTTGAAGTCCAGACCCAGGAATCGAACCCGAGACTTCCGTAGCCAAACCGGGGCCAGAAGCGAACCACCTATCTGGACTATGTTACTAGACCTCAAATTTCTCTATCCCTTGATGCTCGCGAGTTTGGGCCCTCGCATGCGCCATCTAGTCGGTACTTGAAGAACTATCACGGCTTTTGTTATTGCTTCGTTACAGAGAGCATTTTAACAAATTATGATGTCGCAGGCCGAATATTGAAGAAATGCAATTATTGTATTTGTAAAGATAGGTACTTAGTTTCAATAAAAGGTTTTACAAGAATCCGCTTAATTGTCATTACGATAGGCATTTGTACAGTAGGTATACCGTTTTTTCAAATGGCTAAACGCGTGAATATCATAACATACGCGAGCACAGTATCTACAATGGTCTCTATAGCATTGTAGATACTGTGCTCGGACTTCACAAACGTAGACAACAGGTAACGCTTACGTAAGAATTTCAGGCCATTTCGGATCACATTGTTCCAAAGGCGTTGCAAGATTTCATGTACATAGATTGAGCTGTAGCTGACACTCAAAACTCATTAACTCATGTGATAGTTTCTCTAACAGTAGAGCTCAAAGAAAGGGAGTCTTATTTAATTTCCTTATTTTGTTTTTAAATTATATGTTATTTTTTTATATTGGTTTTGTATTATTATTGTGATATCCATTACTGTGTGCGTAAGTATGTGAAATGGATTTGATGTCTGAATAAATTAATTTAATTATTAGTTACATTAATATATTGGTTTAAGCATGTTCCAGACGGTTGGAAACAAGCCTTCTCGCCAAGGTGACTTTACTTGTTTCCAACAATGTAGACGGATGTTGCAAACCAAGTGCCAAGTAATTTGGTTTACAACAGCCCTCTACACTGTTGGAAACAAGCCAGGTCACTTGGTTTGTACGTTTGCTTCCAACTGTCTAGAAGACGCTTTACCTGTACCCAAACAATAACATAAAAAAATGTTATTCTAAGCTTATAACTTAAGGTAAAGTGTACAGAGCGAACGCCTATAAATTGCGCGAGCAGTTTGGCGACGACAATTTTTTGTAAACAATGTTACCAAAATGTAATAATTATATAATAAAAAAAAGGTTAGGTTAGGTTAGCATTAATATATTAATAGTTTAACATTAGTCCATATGGGATACAAATAATTATTTATTTGTATCCCAGGATTAACGTTTTCAATGTATATTCGAGTATGTCGGTAATGATGAGGATGAGGTGTTCGGTATATTCGACAATAATTGCAAGGCTCGATATTACATTATCCTCTTTCATATCATTTTGTGTTACCTGGCAACACAAAATAAGGCACTTATTAGTTAATGACGATAAACTATTCCGTAATCAATACATACACGATGAGAAGGATAAAAATGAAAAGATTCCTGCGGTTTTACCTAAATAGGTCATATAATTTATTATAATCAATTTTGTATTATCTACATTTTATATTGGTTAAAGAGGTACAATTATTATTTAATTTTTTATGACACAACATATCTGTGATGACAAGGACTTAGACGGTTCCCTGTCAGTTTCGGCCATTGAGGTAGAGACCAGGACTACGCCATAACCTCACAAAATCGACCGCTCTCTAGAAAGAGATAACGCTACTTTGTGGACAATATATATAACACCTGTCAAAGGCCGCACGAGATTTTGAAGCGAAAGTTTCTTTAGCGGCGTTGTGCACTTTTTAAGGTATGGGTAAGAAAATAAAAAAAATATATTCCCTAACCAATCCAAAATATTCAAAAATGTGCAACGTTTTTACTTTTGCCGGCACTAACCAGAGTGCCACCCGTTTTTATTCTCTCTTTCACGCTTTGCAGTCAATATTAACTTTTTAATTGAAAGGGATGGCACGGTCCAGGTCTATACGTCAATTTTATCGGCCCACGTAGTAGCTACGGACCTATAAATTCATATAATAACTAGCTGACCCGCGCAACTTCGTCTGCGTTAATTTTCCCCATTTTTGAAAACATTTTTACTTGCTGCTCCGCTCCCATTAGTTGTAGCGCGATGTTTTATAGCCTATAGCATTCCTCGATAAATGGGCTATCTAAAAGTAAAATATTTTTTTCAATTTGGACCCGTAGTTTCTGAGATTATCGCGTTCAAACAAACAAACAAACTCTTCTCTCTCTTCTAATATTATAGTATAGTTATAAATGTTAGGGGTGGATAACCCGAATAATAGATTGTAATTTTCCCTTTTTTCTTCCTTTTTTTTATAACATTTTTCATTGCTGCTCCGCTCCTATTGGTCGTAGCGTGATGTTATAACCTATAGCCTTCCTCGATAAATGGGCTATCCAACAATAAAATAAATTTTTCAGTGCAGCCCAGTAGTTCCTGAGATTATCGCATTCAAACAAACAAACAAACTCTTAGGAGTGTGAAAAAGAGATGTTGGCCGATTCTCATAGATACCGGATAAGCACAAAAAATTTCATCAAAATCGGTCAAGCCGTTTCGGAGGAGTATGGCAACGAAAACTGTGACACGAGAATTTTACATATTAGATTAAAGCAGGTATTAAAGTGAATAGGCACATAACCATGATGTAAGTAGGTATGTAGGTACCTACATACCTACTTACATCATGGTTATGTGCCTAGGTCGATAATATTTTTGTAATTTAATATCAAATTCATCAAACAATTACAAGGATAAACAAAAAAATATTAAAGGTACCATGGTATCAATACTCCAAAGATCACTGGTTTACCTACCTCATAGAATTAGCTCCACTTCCCCATCATGGACACAAATAAATATAGCTGTAGGTAGATTTATATATATATATATTTAAAAATGTCGCATTTATAATATTAGTAGAAAATTTATAATATTTTGTCAATCTTATTTGCACAAATTCTTGTTTGTGTAAATAAACATGTGCATACGGCAAAACGGTATACCGCACAAAACGCTAGTTTGTACAAAATTGATCTACACAATTAAGCATGTATGTGAAGACGTACACGTTTGCATCAACCGGCTTGTGACTTTTTTTTTTATTAAGATAGTGAGTCGATTGTGAAGATTATGGCCAATTGTTTACCAGACCCTTAGAAAAAAATCCAAGATGGTCCAATGTTATTGGCGATAGTCTACAATCATGATCTAGTGTGAAAGTAGAGTGACAATGTAAATGATCTAACATAACTTATTTATAATATGACAAAGTGATCAATATAAGCTATCAGAAAACATAATAAACAGAGATTCATTACATAAATATCTTATCAGTAAGACAAGACACTATTACAAGAACTATCTGCTGTTATCAGTGGTTTATCGGAAGATGAGAGAGACACCAAATCGGTACATCGTTATATGACGTAAATTGTAAATTCATATTTAATTATTTGAATCAAATTGTGATCAATAAGTTGAAGTGTGGAAAATCACAGTGTCAACAGGAAAGGTTAGCATTAGGTAGGTATTCTTCAAAATATGTACTTAGCTGAAGAATAGGTATGTTGTTGTACCTATTTGTATTTTTGATAATAGGAGCATAATTGCCTAAGTTTTAAGTTACAAAATACACAGGGCAAACTTATATGACAAAAAAAAACCAATGGTTAAACTTTTGACTGCCTCTGTGGCGCGGTGGGAGTACATCACACTGCTACGCAAGAAGTCGTGGGTTCGATCCCCACCCAGGATAAAACTTTGCACACCAAGTATTATCTGGGTGTTATTTATCTATAATATGTATTTATTTAGAAATATATAAGTATGTTTATCAGTAGTCTGGTTTCATAGTACAAGCTCTGCTTAGTTTTGGATCAGATAGCGTTGTGTGAGTTGTCCCAAGATATTATATTAAAATATTATACACGTCTCTTTTTTATCACGGGTTAATAAAGGAAAAGGAACAATACAAATAAAACTAACAGCACGTCATAAAAATAAATAACTTAAGGAAAGTCATTTACATGAAAATAGCTTTGTGTGTTATTTAGGGGAATCCGTTATTAACTAACATTTTTGGTAAATCCCTAAACGGGTTAAGTGCGGTGTTACCGTTCAGTTCCATTTTGAGATACGGTACGAGAAAATCGAACAAATTTGTTTTCCCGTCTCAGGCCAAAAAATAAGGTAACTAATAATTTTAAATTTATAGCCAAAATCACTTCAAGTTTATCCTGGGAATACTGTCTTAATATTTACTAAAGTGGGTACGAGAATGTGGTTTATGTCATATCACAATAGAGAGATGTACATATTAATATGAGGAAATGCACAATTACAGATGGAAGTAATATTTGTATTGTAATAATAAAAGTATTTACTTGCAAGAAATATAAATATATAATCAATTGTTAAATAGTTTAACTTCTCGATAACACGTTACAGTGCAGAGATTAATCATGAAGCGAAGATCATGCGGCCTTCGATAGACATAGGTAAATGCAGGTAACCGAAACACTCAAATATCCCAAATTGTCTTTTAAACTGTCTATTAACACTGAGTAATTAAATAACTTCAAAATCTTTAAACATGCAATGTATCTACCTAATAGTACGTAACGCTATGTTTTTCAATAAATAGTCAACACAGTCTAACTTTTTCAAACTGTGAGTCGTACCGTATTACAGCGTAAAAGAGGCCCCAGCTCAACTTTCTGATGTTATCGGCTCCCCTATTACCCGCCGTGATTAAACAATGGCTGTGTAATCGAAAAAATAATTCGCTCAATTTGTCCAACCGGCTGACTGATGCCCGCCCAATTTATACCAACAGATAGAGATGGCCTGATTGTTAACTCACTCCGAAGGTAATTAGTACTATTTGTTTTGGGTGCGTTATCGCTACAGGCGATCGCCTCGCGTATCATAGAACAATGGAAATGCGCCGGATTTCGAAATAATTTTATTAATTCGATTACGGAAAGAAGTGATAGTGATTTGTTGGGTTAATTCATTTTTAAAACAGTTTTTGAAAATTGTTTTAAGGCTATGGTTACATAACAACTGTTGTTCATTAGGTTGAATATTAAATTTGCGAAATTATAGTAGAGCAACAAATTCTTAGTCTTATAATCATGATTAACAGGACATGTATGTGTACACGTGGTGTTGTTAATCTTAATACGGATCATACTATTAACTGCATATGACAATGTAATTCTACATATAGTTGACAATGTGTAGATATTATGTTTGTAAGGTATTCAATCACGACCAAGTTATTGAATCAAAATAAGATAAACTAGCTGTCCCGCGCAACTTCGTATGCGTAAATTTTCCCCGTTTTTGCAATATTTCTCGTCGCTGCTGCGCGATGTTATATAGCCTATAGCCTTCCTCGATAAATGGGCTATCCAACAAAAAAAGAATTTTTCAAATCGGACCAGCAGTTTCTGAGATTAGCGCGTTAACAAACAAACTCTTCCGCTTTATAATATTAGTATAGATTATCGTGAAACATCGCGTAAAAATTAAAATAATATTTATTAAAACAGATGTTATGTTTTAGAGATTTGAATGTCCCTGGTTAAACCTTTGAATCCATACACCTTAAAAGAACGTTAGAACCGATATTGCCGCGAATGAAAACCTTTACTAAGATGACAAAAAGCGTACGTATCTACTTTTCACTATTTCATGTTGTTAACTATCTATAACTAAAGTAGTCACCTGGACTTAGTCAAACCTCTTTCCGCTTCTAAATCTATGATTGGAAGTGATCGTGCGGCTCAATTAGGCTTCTAATAGAGATGCAATAGAAAAATAATAAAAATTTAGCACATTGCATACAGAACTAAACCACATCTACTACATTAACCAGTTTTGATATCAACTAGGCTCCCATAATCGTTGAGACACGTAGCCCACCCGCGCGCTACCGAGAAACATCTCGAGTGTTTGGTTACACTGACTGTATGTGGTATGTGTTAATACTATACTAATGTATTATTTATTATACTACATGTTGTGATGGCTGTACCTACCACGCGACACGCTCATAACGTGTGCTATTTGCGGTGACATTAGAAAGAGTAGCCGTCAGTTTTGATTTCCTTATTCTTCTCTTCTGTTCGATTAAAGAGAGTATATGTATGTCACAAATTTTCTGTGTTGCAGGTCTTTTTTTTTGTGCTGGGTCTGTCAATCTATTTCGATTGTCATGTTTCATTTCTTTGTTGCTTCAGTCGTGGTGATTCATAGATCAAGGGTGGGCGGTGTGTTCCCTCCATAATTTACATATAATTAGTGTGGTTGAGATATTCTTTTATTTAATTATTTTATTTGGGAAAACAAATAGTTACCTACGCAATATGCTTAGCTCTAAAAAATAACATAATGTGTAGCTCACGGCGTTAACCACATATTAAATAAAAACAAACACGAATTAAACTGATTATAATTAAAATTAATAATTTTTAACTAGTTAAAATGTTATGACAATACAATAAACATATTATAATTAAGTATACAAATTTTACGTATCAAAAAAAACGAATTTAAATTATTAATATATAGTAAAGCAATCGTCTAAGTTTATTATATTATAATGTAAATATGTTCAAATCTATGAACAACTGCAATTTTTAGTTATGCGAGTCCGGAGCGCACGTAAGTAGTAGTAGTATCTATACTTATGCCAGCATTAGTGTGGCTGGAGGAAACAGCAAAAAGTGGAGGAGCTCGAACCTTTCGTCCTACTTACAGTCCTTGGAACAATATAGGACAGTCTATTTGTTAAATCCATGGTCCATAATCACGTTGTTTCTTTCCTTTTCGCGGCAAACCCGTGCGAACTGGCGCATGCGCGGTGCGCTCAAAGATGTCCGCCGCGCATGCGCGTTGATGCTTTTCTAAGCGCAGTTCTCTATTCACCATTATGACAAGATTTTGACCGTTCGCACGGACTTTCCGCGAAAACGAAAAAAAGGACGGGAATAAGGACCCAGGCAGTCGAATCTGGTATTGCATAAGTTATACAAAAATTAGTTCCAAGAAAAAGTAGTTTCGTTTTAAATGCAATACCTGTGGCAGAAGATCTCATTTTTCATTAGATATCCATAATCATACGTAATCTATAAACCTTAAGATTATGAGTGAATAGTGCAACTACTTACAGTAAAATCGTGCGAATGGGATATAATGTTTTCTTTATCTAAATAAATTAAAATTGGCTAACATTAAATGATTTTTTACTATCATGATTGACGAAGTATTGGTAGAAGCACCCCACTCTCTTAAATAGACACAACATAAAAAAATAGCAATTTCTTTAAGTAGCACACTTTTACTGTGTATCTAATATGGGATGGTTCTATATGGCATCTATATGGCAGGAGACCTATCACTGATAATATGAGTTCACAACAGCCAGAAAACCAATTAATGGTTACCACTAGGAATTTCCTGTAAGCAGTAGAACATTATCTAAACTTCCTCAAAGCTACCCCTTGCAATTTAAAACAATTATTTTCCCGTTACCCTCATTAAACCTATCCCATAGTATTCTTCCAGTTTGCTTTACGACTGCGTGCATTTCCTAACAAAATTGATAGAATATAAACAAAACCGAATGTGCAATGCGATGTACGTCATACTATTGCCACAACTTCTACGTTTCGAAGCTTGGCAGCCTAATCAACCGTCTCATCTCTCCTGAGCAATTGTACCACAGAAATAAATGTAAGAAAATTTAAACTCTAATCTTTTCATGCTAAAGTCTAATTCACTTCGTGAGGTTGTCTTTTCTCGACCTACGGCCCCGCGATCCATTTCATCTCTTCGAAGCATAAACTACATTATAGGCGTCAATTGTTAACAACCTCTCGATTCTCGTGAAACGATATGATCGATTACGTCGCTTATTTTCTCGCACTACTCGATTGTTTTATTCGATTCGAGGCCTTAGGCTAAGATCATGCGTTGGTAAATGTGATAGAATGTCTTTGGTTTGTTGTTTTTAAAGAATTTGTGAGGGTTTTTTTGTCCTGAACGAAAAAGATGCAAAGAGTTATGAATTTGGGTTAAACATCTTTAAGTCTTAGTTTCGTATTGAACGTGCTTAGGTTTACCTCAAGCTTAACTTAAGTGACTTAAGTGACTGCCTCTGTGGCGCGGTGGGAGTGTATCCGACTGCTACGCAAGAGGTCGTGGGTTCGATCCCCACCCAGGATAAAACTTTGTGTGATGAGCACGATGATTTATTCTGTGTCTGGGTGTTATTTATCTATAATATGTATGTATTTAGAAAATATATAAGTATGTTTATCAGTTGTCTGGTTTCCATAGTACAAGCTCTGCTTAGTTTGGGATCAGATGGCGTTGTGTGAGTTGTCCCAAGATATTATTATTATTATTATTATATTAGATATTATTATTATTAAGTACTTTTAAGAAAAAAATGACAAAGCATAGGTATTATGCTGACCGTTTACTCCAAAAGTAGAAGTAGCTATAATCATTTAAGACTATGTTAAGCTAGCGCGGTGATCTATAATTTCAACGGTCGGCATAGTATGCTTTGTGAAGTGCATATGCATGCATGCGTACTTAGACTTAGCTCGATTGTTACCTAAGCCAAACTTTAGCTGAGTTAAAACGTTTAGAAAATATATATAGAATTATAAGTAGGTTAATAAATCAATGTTATGTGATCGAAAGTGCCTTAGCGAGTAAAATTCTTAATGGACAACACACTTAAGTGTAGAAACTAACATGACTATCTACAAACATAGTCAAGTGCGAAATCGCTCACCCATGTATAGTCCTGGTTGCACCAACAGTACTTAACACTGATCCATTGATCAGCTCGGTCCATTTACTACAAACGTTATTTCGTATTCAATTTATCAACTCGTTATGGACCACTGTGCACCACCTACAGTCTTACAAGTTGATATACAATACATATTTGAAGTTAGGATTTTGACACTTGCGTTCGATATCAATTCATCTCAAATGACGAATGTTATTACCATTCTCTTAGATATATCTATTTAGAACTTTAAGCGATTATGTTAAGGTTGATTATTGAATAGAGAGTTGTGGGTGTATTTTTTATGGGCTTATTGTTAAGGACAGTGTTCGTTTGTTTTGACAGTACGTGTACGGTTACGGGTGACTACGATTATGAGATTGTGTGGAGCGTTTTAGATCGTGAGATAACGTGGTTGGACACACTGCTGTGTTAGTCAGCAAATATCCTTTTGGTTGGACAATTATGTTGGATGGAAAGAGCAGAAGTAACATATAAGCTGTCTATGTTCATCTATTTATATTGGTACGAAGTTTTGGAACGAAGTTCCTTATCCCACGTTGCGAAAAAGGGCTAGACGGAAAAAATTAAGACCAAAAGTTGTAACGACACTTTTTAAGACCAGAAGTTGTAACGACACGTTTAATCATAAAGTGTATTTTATTTTATTTTAAAAATAAAATTTTGTTACAATTCCTTCACTAATTAATCGAAAGGAACTTCGTTCCATCCGGGTGTCCCTTGACACCTCTCAAGTTTTTTTGATCCATAAGATTATCTACCATTATTAGGCAAGAAGCGGAAGGTCCTTAAAATACCATTCTTTTCGGATTCCTTTTAAATTGTATTAATTAGTACCGCACGTACAAAAACTGTTTCTAACAAGATACATTTTCGTATCGGGTTGCCTCAGGAAAATGTTAACCCTTCGCCTCTGACCTACCACAAGAGCTACAAAATAAATAAAACAAAAAAAATCCTTGAAAATAAATAATGCTAGTGGTGATGAAGTTACATGTCGCTCATGGACAAAATTATTTTATCACGCCTTTAAACATTACCTATATATTTTAATAAGCATTTGTTTTTCATGGGGAAACTTTACAAATTTAATTCCAGCAAATTAAATTAACAAGTTCTATGAAATCACACGGATTCACGAAGGAATTCATCCGATATCATATAAAACATCCTCCTCATGACCTGTTTGACTTCATGGGATGTTCACGTCGCGTCGTGCACAGCGTGTGAATATATATTTTAAGTATACATTTTCTAAATTTTATAAAACTTTTTCTACATAGACCATTAGACCATAATACAACCTATTCCAAATTAAATTTTTAGTCAGCTTTTTTGCACGAATTATTCACAATCATACCAAAGACCATTAAAGTAAAGTTTAGCAAAGGCCTCCCATACTCCGCTCCCCTGTTTTCTAACCATACGCCAACTTTAAAAGTTATTCCGTACCCTGGAACGTATCTGTCATAAAGATTCGGTAAAATTATTAATAATGTAAAATTCGAAAATTTTGAAAAGTAAGGTTATCACACGGGAACATTTTTCTGGGATAAAAAGTATGTGCTATCTCTGTTCCAAAGATAGCACATACTATATATAGATAGATTCTAATCTATCTCTGTTCCAAATGTTGTCCAGATCCGTTTCCCCGTTATGGCGTGATTGAATCACAAACGTAAACTTTCGCATTTATATTATTAGTATAGATTCATAATAAAAGGCGACCACGAAAACATGAAAGCCCAAGAAATGTCACTAATATTCTGTGCAAGTCTCCCTTTGCTCGACAAACTCCTTGGTCGTGTGTCAATAATCATCGGCCACACATCGCTCGCCGTGTCCGGCTAGCTGGCCGTATTTTTGTTCAGCCGTTAATGGCTCGATGCGTTGATAAGATAAGAACAATGTTTTAGTTTAATTATATACGTGTTTTGTGTTATACAACTATTAATGATTGTTATTACGGTGGCTACTTGGGTTTCTGTGGCCTGAGGTTTAGTTATATAGCTAGGTTGAAAAGTTATTTTATGATTGTGTTGGTAAAAAAAGTCGTTTATACGTAATTCAGATGACTTTTTTTTTCTAAGAAAAGACTACTCCCGTAGTAGGGTACAAGCCCTGTGTCAAGGGGGACTTTACAAACATACAAGTCACGGACACAAAGTATACCCAGACTCGGAACAACAATTTGTGGATCACACAAAGTGGTGTCCCGTGTGGGAATCGAACCCACGACCTCTTGCGTAGCAGTCGCCACAGAGGCAGTCTGCCATCTATATAAATAAAAATCAATGTTTGTCTGTATGTCCTCTATGCGTTCCGAAAGCATTGATCAGATTATGATGAAACTTTAGCAGAATGTTCTGGGACGGCAGGCAAGTGTTCCTGGCTTTAAAAGTCACAGCGAAGCGTGGCCGAGTTCAGCTAGTAGTAAATAAAATGAATTGACTTCACAGATGGCGAAATTATCAATCTACGAGTCATCATGCTGTCTAGTCATAAATCAACAGCTAGGTATACATTGTTAGCCAAAATAGAGCATTAGAAGTGGTAGGCTGGGTCCGTATCCTACTAAACATCTACTAAAACTAATTGAATTTGCTTCTTCGTTAATCACATGAGAAACGACAGCTAAAAGTAAGGACTGTGATATGAAATCGAATAGAGTTGCGAAAATGGCGGCAAAACGAGTTTTCTTGTCATCATTTCCACAGCTCCTCATCACGTGTTAAATACATAAACGAAATACGTTTAAAAAGCATAAATACTTGACAGCGTCAGAAATTGATTAGAATTAATGAAGCGGCAGTAGTCTAATGGTTAAGGCGTCGGACTCACAATCGAGAAGTCGCGGGTTCAAACTTACCCATTATACTACCGACGTGAGCCCACTCCTAAAACAAGCAAGCTAGCTGGAGAGGTTAACAAAATTGTTAGCCATCTTTAAAAAAAAAATGTAGACAGCTATCAACTCAAAATAAGAAGAAAAATAGAATAGAGTCAACAAGCAAGTTATTTTTACTAAAGACTCCTCAAAACCAGAAGTCCAAAACGTAATACCCGAATCGAAACGTAATTAATCTCGAGAAACATAGAATCGTGTACAATACAACACAACACAGATCGTCGATACAGCCTTAATACTCACCCACGCACTATTGTCTAAGTCTAACGAAACTGCGTACGCGCACAGATACGATCGACTTACAAAAACAGAGTGCGTCTCTATAAGGACTGTGAATATCGTGCGATAGTTTGGATTTACTTATCTGGTGCCTGTTGGGTAGGCAGTAATCCCAGCTGTGCTTTATTACGATTAACACTGATTGCTGTTTTCTATTTTAATCGATTTATTTACCTAACATAGCTACTATAATTCGGCGAAACAATACTACGTCAACTTTTGAAGTCTTAAAATTCCTTTGTTAACGAATTTTAGATGACTTAATCATTTTCGAATAAACACATAAAGTACGAACTCGTAGGCTAGGTAAATGGTTTAAATTAATTTTGCTCTCATGTGTTATTTTATTTTAATAATTGCACATTTTGTTGAATTATAGGCTACCAGGAAATTAATCCTTGTGACGTCATCATAGGATTTAAAATAAAATCCATAACCTTCATTTTTATACATAGGTAGGTATGTAACTCGTGCATATTATCTCTCTACGCAGTAGGTAGGTAAACAAAAAGCATTTCCAATGACTACAGCTGTAGGTACTACAGAACCAGTAAAACCCATTTAGACAATGCTTTTAAATTAGCCCAAAGGCAGATTTTATCTCACTTATTACTACATACATACAAGTATTTACGCGTCATTATATCCATCAGAATGGCCGACAATTTGCCTGTACGTGTCAATGTTGTACAAACACTTATTTCAAAATAAGTAGTGTTGTCAAAAAACCGATTTTAATCTTCGGAAATTATCGAGTAATCGCCCGCGTTGCGCCCGCGCCGGATGCCAAACCAAAGCTTTAGAACCATGACAAAATTAACTATGTACCTGTCAAAAATATAATCACTCTTATTTATTACAACACAAAGTTTATATTTATGTCAATGTACTGCAATATACTGTTTGGTTTGTCATTGTGTCATAATAACAGTAACCTGTCATAGTGTGACATTTTCATAGATTATAATCGCGCTATTAAATGGCCGACCGATGGAATAGTTGATAAAAAGATGGTTTATTTAAATAGTAGACAAGTTTTTTTTATCTAATGGTACTAGTTATGTGTAATGTTATGTTTTAGAACTGTCATAAAATGACAGGAATTGTGTCGAGTCGATAAAGATTGTTGTTCGAAATGAGGATAACTTCATCGATTCGTTGTATTCAATTTACTTACAAATAAATATTTTTTTATTATGTTGGCACCTACATAATGATTAGTTGGGAATCGTATTCATGTAGACTGTATAATGTGCGAGTACCAAAATAATGCTTTATATACCTACGCAACTACTTGTTGCCCAATATGAGAAAGTTAATTAGAATGTCTACCGACTCTACCGTAAAGTCAAAATGCATTTATAGGAAACTTGAATTAGGTGCCAACTTATTTCATTTATCAAAGTATTTTAAGCAAATTCTCTCAATATTCTATTAATTACTAACACTGCAAGAATAAGAAACACCATTGCAACCCAAAAAAAGCTTTTCACGATAGGTACTTCTATTAGGTTCACAACAATGTCGCCATCTATGAGCCTCAGTTTCACTTACATCTTTTAAATTCGCCAACAGAGGTCGCTATTCTCAATTTAAATTTTCTCACCACAGCGATAATTTCTGACTTATGTGATTGCTTTCCTTTTGTTCAATACGATCGATCAATTTACGAAGCGCCTGCAATGATTTAAAGGCTGGCGAAGGGTCGTGTCGATGCTGGATAGGACAGCTCACAGGTTATAATTAATTTTTGTTTTTGTTGCTACACGCCTTGTTTGGACTACAAAACTAACAAATGATAGGTTTGATTTAAAAGCTTTTTGAGTTTCTGATAGTGTTTGTTTAAGTCTAATTTGTTTGTGGGATGATTTGAAAAATGTTTCGGAAATTCTTTAATTGATGAAAAAGTTTTAGTTTAGGTAGTAGGGTAGACTGGGTACGGTTGTGACAATTTAGGTTTGACCGTCAATAATTTTGTTAATTTATTAGTTATTTGTGACAAAAATTACTTAAATCGTAGCTTGTACATTTGTCCACATAAAAATACTGAAATTTTGTCTTAAAATACGCTGTATTAGTTATAGCATCAAATTAAAAAAAAAAAAAAAATGTCACAACCGACCCCACCCCAAGGACGGTTGTGACAGTGGTTGGGGTCAGTAGTGACAGGTATATAAACATTTACTGAAATTATTTATAATGATTTTTATTGTTAAAAATATTTAACATGACATAAAATTCTTTTGTTCTATATAAAGTTTACATTTATATATCAAATTAAATTAAGTCTACTCTTATAATTAATAAGGCACTGCAACATAATCTGTTATTATACCATCTTCTTTAAAATCATAAAATCATTACTTCATCGTAAGCATCCTTGTATTGACAAATATCAGACCGTGCTCTTTCAGTCTTCCGCAAGTGTTATCTGGGTATTTAAATGCAAAACCATAAGAAAATATACGTCACAACCGTACCCAATACATTTGTCACAACCGTACCCAACGCATACTTCTGAAAACATTAAAACACCACGACTAACCTAAATTATCTACATAAAAAGTAATCATTTGTAATTAACTACTAATATTCAATTTAGAACAAAAAAATATTTGCCATAGCATATCTGTATATCAATAGAAGTAAATATTAAAAAAATCCGAACAAGAAAACTTACTTTTGGCTGTTAAAAAGCAATGTGGCCTCCTGCTTTTGTTTACGTCGCGCACCGGCTAATGCAATATGGGGCAACATGTGTAAACATGCATTGCGCTTCTTTTTTCCCTTACATTCTTTCCCGAATTCCGTATAGATTCGCGGTTATAACGTCTGTCACTACCGTACCCTGGCACAACCGTACCCAGTCTACCCTACCTAAGTAGGTAACTTGAATTATTTAGGAAAGAATGTCCAAAATTTGAAAGTTAGGTTCCTTCCTACATACTTTGTTGGCTTTACTTTTAAAATTAATTCTGTAGGTACTTCATTCATTTTATAATAACGATGTTCACTTTACTAATATTAAACATTAAACAGAGCCCAAATTAAACTTCCAGGTAAAATCATTACGGCCACAATTTATTGCACAAAAAATATCGTAACAATGCTCCACTCAGTCCAGTGTTAAAGTAAAACATACTCTGACCAAGTGTTGGAATGCACAAAATAAGTAATAAGACAATTACCTGTTGGCAAATGTTAGCGATACGGTGCACCACAATCGGTTCACCGGCCACAATCTCACCATCGGTAATTTGGTAATAAAATGAAAATACGTTCGCCCCTTATCTATAATCCACTCTATATAAATATCCTTCACTATATAAACATTTCATAAAATCCCACAAAACATCTCAACCTCCACTTCAACTCACAAACGATTATAGACTTTAACGACGTACGATTGAAATTAAACAGTCATTATCGAACGTTAAGTACTCGCTCGAAGGCAATAAGGATCAATATTGTTTGATCGTCAAAACAGTGTTCTGCTTTTGCGGATTCGTTCCGATTTCGCGTGGCTGCAAATTTAATTTTCTTTAATAAGCTCCTTAAAGATCACGTACTGGAAAATGAGCCTTGTGATAATAGATACAGAGCTGACAACTGAAGTTTTAAAAAGGCAGTGTTGGAAGGCATGTATCGAGATAGAGAACATGTTTCATCGGTCCCGATGCAAGTGCAGATAGGCGCCCCGCCCATGCTTTTTTCGTGGTTTCTCCTAAGTAACAATGGGTTGATCTGCTAACTAAATAACGAGGGAGATGTATCTTGAGAAGGCGATGCAAGAACAATGTTCGCGTTTATTTTCTTCTGGAGCTGATGGGATGGTTCAAAAACGAACAGGTTTTGATTTTTATAGCGGGATTGTTTGATGGAAGTATGCTAGCTTATTGATAGTTCGTTCACATCATGCGTCATTGCATTATTGGTACAGTTCAACGGAATATTATGGATTTTATTCTCAGAAAGTGAGTTGGATTTTGTGGTTGTTTACTTCCATATTTAAAATCATAGAGTTGTAGAGGTGACAGGTAAAGGTGTGGTTAATAATCCGGAAAGCAACGTTCAACATTCAAACTAGCACTCGAAGGGTTCCGTCCCACAGTAGATACTAGCTACATTTAAAACTCTATAAAATGGTCTCATTGAAAATCAGCGTTGCAAGTTTGTCGCAAAACTCGCAACATATTATGCTGAATGGGACCATTTATTATCATATACCTTCAATTAAACAATATTATGATTAAGACTAATATTGTTTAATTTAAGGTTTTTAATTTTGTATTTTTTTTATGTACGTCATTTATGGCAATAAAGAAACTTTTCTTTCTTTCTTTTTTTTTTCGATATCCAAAAATATTAGCGTAGTTTAAATGCGCTATCTCCCAAGATCCTTTGTCAATTTATTTATTTATTTTATTTAAAACTTTATGCACAAATTTGTACAAAGGTGGACTTACTGCTAAAAGCCTTTTCTGCTAGTCTACCTTAACTTCAAATTGAATAATATGAAGTTTTAAATTTACAATTAGGTTACTGCACCTACACATTCCATTTCTACATCACCCTAAGGTAGACTGACAGAAAAGGCTTTTAGCATTAAGTCCACCTTTGTACAAATTTGTGCATAAAGTTTTAAATAAAATAATAATAATGTAAGAATAGTGTAAGTATTAATAATGATAATAAAAGAAATAATAATGGAAGAATTTAAATAACACACAATTAAAAATAGCTAGATAGAGATTATAAAATAAATACTGAAATACAATATAACTATACAATAGTATACATACCTACTTACAGAAATACATACATAAATAAATACATAGATACAGACAATTTACATGAAAAAGCTCTCAGGGAGTAGCTTAAAGCTTAAGGAAGGATATTGGCTACGTTTTATTTTCAAACCATACGAGCAAAGCTACTTCCCGCGAAGACTGGTATATATATATAACTAGCTGACCCGCGCAACTTGGTCTGCGTAAATTTTCCCTTTTTTTTTTTTTTTTTTTTTACAACAGTTTTCATTGCTGATCCGCTCCTATTGGTCGTAGCGTGATATTATAACCTATAGCCTTCCTCTATCATATCCTTCCGATAAATGGTCTAATATTTTTTCAGTGCAGCCCAGTAGTTCCTGAGATTATCGCATTCAAACAAACAAACAAACTCTTAGGGGTATGAAAAATAGATGTTGGCCGATTCTCATAGATACCGGATAAGCACAAAAAATTTCATCAAAATCGGTCAAGCCGTTTCGGAGGAGTATGGCAACGAAAACTGTGACACGAGAATTTTATATATTAGATATAAATTTCTCAAAAAACAACAATAAATTTCGGCATAGTTTTAATTTCTGTTTTAAAATGTTAGGGAAAAATCCTTGCTTTTCCCTGCTAGTTTGTCACTATACAACTCACAGTTGCTAAGCAAAAACCAAACAATAAACCAATTATATTATAACGGATTTGTTGAGCACACTCTATAAATATATATATAGGTACAAGACCCCTTGCAGCAATCATGAGGAAACTGCCATGCTGCAATAGATTAACCTTTATTTAGTACCTATGTGCCGCTCATATTATCGATATATGGACGTTTCATAATTACTCACCGTTAAATTTGTCCACATTGTCCTCTATTGTAATTAAATTGAGCGTCAATTTTCCTGGTTTTTATCGCACACCACTAGCTGTAGTGTTGTTTGTTACTTCGTCTTGCGATTAAGGTAAAGTTTTGATTCACAGTAAAATTGTATGGAGTAGGTAGAGGAAAACCGCTCGGTACTGTATTCGTGATTTTGTTGAACAATATGCGCAGGATTATGTTCGAAAATTGTTGCTGGTATTTTGGAATGTATTGTCATATATTTTTGGAATTTGAAATGATAATATAATTTGGACTGAGTAATGAGTAGGAAGGTATAATAGAAATATTTTTTTAAATAAGTGCTGGAATTACCTGCTGTGCCTACGACTTGTTTCAATTAGGAGTACCTATTTTTAGATCTGGTAATGTGGTTTTAAGGGAGAAGGCTTTAAAGTTTAGAAGAATATTTGGTACGAAACCTCAACTACAAATTTAGATTTTTTTTTTTAGAAATACTACTCCCGCAGTACGTTGCAAGCCATGTGTCGCGGGGGACTTTACAAACATACAAGTCACGGACACAAAGTACACCCAGACTCGGAACAACAATTTGTGAATCACACCAGTGATGTCCCGTTTGGGAATCGAACCCATGACCTCTTACGTAGCAGTCGGATACATTCCCACCGCGCCACAGAGGCAGTCATCAACTATTGTTTCAACCTTTATTTCTCATTCTGACTCTCGAAAATATATTTTATGCATTTTTCAATTTTTTTAAGTTATCTTGCAAGTTAGCTAATCATGTTACTCGATAAGTAAGTCCCTATTTAAGTCTATATTTGCCTACTTAAATTTTTTTTTTATTAAAATCATGATAAACATGTTTCCTCGTGCGAAACACAGATGTCGCTTGGTGGTGCCGTCAAACCAGTCGCTTCACCGTGGGAGGAGCCTCGCACTCCCCGCCCAGAGGCCTAGCTTCTCACCAAAACACAACACAATGTGACGTCAATAGTTCGATATTTTTATTACTTAATGATTTATCTATAATATTTTAAGATAATATACTTAATAAGCTCAGGCATAGAATCTGTCCTGCACTTTTCCGAGTGAAAATTACTGATGATATGAAAGATCAACTTGCGTATGAAGGTAAATAATATGAGTGGGTATATTCTTTCACAGGTTTAAATATTGTAAGAGTGAATTCTTTAACTTCATAGTGCTCTGAGTAATATAAATATTTCACCCATTTATTAAGACCTAATTTTGTATTATTATTGAAGAAAAATCACTACTTTTTAACCCTTAAGGAAGCCCTACAACATTGTTAATGGATTCAGAATTTGAATAACGTGTTGTTAGAGAAAACTCTAACGTCTTATAATTTACAAACCAAGCGTTACAAATAATAAATATATCGGTGTACGTGTTTATGAGTAAAGCGTCTTATAGACGGTTGGAAACTACTCGTAGGCTTCCCGCCAAAGTCACCTTGCTGGTTTCCAACAGTGTAGACGGCTGTTGTAAACCAAATTACTTGGTACATGGTTTGCAACAGCCGTCTACACTGTTGGAAACCAGCAAGGTGACTTTGGCGAGAAGCCTTGTTTCCAACTGTCTGGAACATAGTACATGCTTAAATAGTACATTATTTTGCAAAACCCATAAGTCCCTAAAATGATAGAGACTATTCATAAAGTACTGCTGCAGCAAGCACATGCAATTTAACTCTGCATTTTCTGCATAATCTCGTACAAAATGTGTTTGTACTTTTAACAATATTTTAATAAGTTAAAAGAAAAATGACGTAATATTGTCAGGCCATCAACGTGATCCGTGTTCCATTGATCAATGGTGTTCGGCGTTGTGCAAACAAATTAGCAGCCGAGGGCCTGACGCGATTCTTATTAAGAAATGAATCGACCCTGTTGTGTAGGGTTGACAGGCATCTGAAAAATGTTTTAAAATACGTATTTTTTACTTTTAAAGAGCTAACCAAATTTTATTTTTTATTGTGAGTCTGTAATATAGTTATATTAATAGTAATCTACTTTAATTAAATACTTAAAAACATTGGTTTTATTTAGAAGATTACCTTCTGTTTTATCGTTTAAATAATTTGTTTAATTTCAGCTTCTCCCCGCGTGGCGTTAGTTATGGCGATAATGATAATCCAAGTTATAATGCCAAATTTCAACCATATTTGTTCAGGATCTGAATTTTACGTGATTGAGAATCAAAATATCCAAATTTTCACAGTTATAACTGAAAATTTGGATGGTTTGAGATGAGTAGAATTAGCTTGGCTGACATACTTAAAAATGAAGTAGGTATTTAATTCAAAATATAATAATTGTTTTGTTAAACTTCACTATACTGGTGGGGAATTACAAAATGATGCTCTAAAAAATTAATAAAAAAAAATGTAATTTTTTCTTAAAAAGTTTAAAACTATTGTTAAAATCCGAAGATAACGCGCCGAATTACTTACTAACAACCGGTTTACAAAAAAATATGGTACTATTTTTTAGTTAAATAGACTTCGGTAGAGTAAAAATGGTATGATTCCCACCTCCTATGGGTATTCCACTGACTAAATCGGCATCCAGTATAAATCAAGATCTTGGGTATTCAAGAATACTTGTCTCAATTCAATCGTAAAGAAGCAACGTATTAATTCACGCAACCAACTTCTCAAAAGGGTCACCGAGATCACAATCGTTTTAATATCCCCTCAGTAGGTAGGTGCGACAGCCCTACCTCGGCCCGTTGTGGTGCATATAAATTACGGATTTACACATAACGTTTCATTTTTCACTTTTAGCCAATGTTCTTCATTGATGCCATGGTATTATAAAAACGGGTACATAATAACAGGGATTCCTTATCCTAGGTATCTTTTATAACATGATTAATAGATATTCGATTACCTTTATGTTTATTTTACATAATTATCAGGTATCGAAATACTATGAATTAGTAATTATGTTTTTAAACACTGTTATAAATCATGATAGGCCTCTTTTTTATACGCAAAATAATGCCGCACTCTATCTTGAAATCAACTTCACATTTAGTAGTTTATGCAATGCAATTTTAAGTTTTCATTAACAAAGTAATAATAAACAATCGATTATTCGACTTATTATATCGATCCATTTTAGTAAGTTATTCTGTAATTTAAACATTTTACCTATACTGGCACAGGGTAGAGCCACTCGGAACGGTTTGGAAGAGGCTTTCACCGCAAAAGAACCGCCTTTAGGTAAACTAACAATACCTACTCACAAATAAATAAGCTATACAAAAAATAAGTAAAAATTGTGAAAATAAGACAGAAACAAATCTAAACTAATAAAATTCTGTAATAGACTACAATATTTATTTGATCAGTTATATTTCGAAATAAACTCTACTGACCTTACAATTACAAGCTATCTACTTAGAAACAATCAGTTTTATGCACTTCATACCTAATCTTTTAATAACTACAATGTTTAATACAATCACAAAACATCATTAAGTTAACTGCTTAAAATTCGCGATGATGTTTCTCGCGCGATTTGTAAACATGGCGTTACATCCGGTGAGGCCGCGGCGGAAATTCGACCCCCCATCTTTGAGAGGGGAGGTGATGGAGTGTGATCTTGCTGTGTCAGGCTATTTTGAGAGTAGATATTGTTTGTCGGACTGCTGTTAAATGTAAATATTACTGTTCAAATTGGTTTGTTGGTAGAAGAGGCTTTTTTGGGAGTTGTCAGTTTTGGCATGAAGGCTCATGATTAACTGCCTCTGTAGCGGGATGTGTGTTGTAAAGGTCATAGGTTCGGTTTCCACACGGGACAGCATTTAGTGTGTTCCACAATTGTTGGCACCCAAATTTGGGGTGTACATTGTCCAAATAATCCCTCGCGACACACGATTACCTAATGCGGGATTGGCCTTTATAAAACAATGATAAAAGAATGGTTGCTCACTAACCTTTTTAGTAATACAGACCTACCTTCCTTTTTTAAATGCTTACGAATTAAAGGGCCCGCCTTTAATTTGATACATTTAATGCAGTATTTGAAACAATTTTTTTTTTCACACCTTATTTTGACACCTAATTACCGCCCTTTTTTTTTTTAAACGGCCCTTTAACTAAGAACACTTGGGCAATCAAGACTCGCGAAAAACATAACAGTCGGATAAAGAACAAAAATACGAGGGCACCTAAAGTGAAAGCTTCTAGTATATGTTTAAAAATATCTTATTATTCACTTGTTGCAGTATTACATAAATTATCTACTGTTTTGTATGTGTCATACTACTGATTTTATAATTGTCCTTCATAACAGTGATATAATGTGTGGGCGAAAATACCCAGAGGTCAATGATAGTCAATTTGTTTTGTAAAGTGTCACTAGTTTGTTGAGCTAATTTTCCTTGCCTTTATAAAGACATAAACTTTGTATATATCTTTAAGTTAAAGTTTTAAAAAGAGTTTTAAACCGATGTGGATTCCACGTAACGTTATCAACACATTTGACTTGCCATGAAATATTAAAAACATTTAAATGATAAACATCTAGCGTTTCCCGCTTAGAGCAAAACAAAACGATCTTGGTGTAATTTTTGTTAATAAATAGGTACATTCGAGGAAAACCGTGTTACAGGGAGAAAAAATATAATTAAGCTAATTGGAAAAAACGCATAAAAGGTATTATAACTCAAGCCTTAATGTCTTGGCCGTTTTGTTAATGCTCTTACATCGGATTGTGAAATAAAAATGTTGCAATTAAAAAATATTCTTTGTAATGACTTTGTGAGAATCTTCTGTTTTGTATGTGAACCTATAAAAATATAGATAGAGAAATACTTTGATTTTCTGTTTTCGCTTGTAAACTACACAATCTAAAATACACAATTTAGAAAATACTTACCTGTGTGTGTCTGAACAACTTAGAGTAGGTAGAAACAACTTAGAGGACGAGGTGAACAGGAGAATTCGGTTGAGTTGGGCAGCGTTTGGTAAGCTACGTCAAGTCTTCTCATCGTCGATCCCACAATGCCGAAAGACTAAAGTCTTTAATCAGTGTGTCCTACCCGTCATGACAAACGGAGCCGAAACATGGACACTGACGGTACGGTTGGTCCACAAGTTCAAAGTCGCTCAGCGGGCTATGGAAAGGCCTATGCTCAGACTTTCTCTTAGTGACAAAATCAGAAATGAGGTGATTCGGCAGACAACCAAAGTTATCGACATAGCCCACCGGATTAGCAAGTTGAAGTGGCAGTGGGCTGGCCATATTAGCCGAAGAACCGACAACCGTTGGGGTAAACGAGTTCTTGAGTGGAGACCGCGTCTCGGCAAACGTAGTGTAGGACGCCCTCAGGCCAGGTGGAGTGATGATTTACGCAAAACGGCTGGCAGGAGCTGGATGCGAGAAGCCGAAGATAGAACAAAGTGGCGTGCAATTGGTGAGGCCTATGTCCAGCAGTGGACTGCGATAGGCTGATTATGTGTGTGTCTGTAGCGTATCTATAATAAAGTATAGATACGCTTGCGTGTTGTACAGTAACTAACAGTGGCGAAGGGTCCTTAAAACACCATTACTTACGGAACCAACAAGAAATATTTTTGTATCGGGTTACCTCAGAAAAATTGTAACACTTCGCCTCTGATAACGAAATTACCTTGGTGCTAAACTGGAAGTTTGTAAAAGCCGAATTATTCCTTCCGTCCATCTTTACTCCCACAGTACGAAGATAATGTGTTGTCCATACAACATCTTTTTCTACTTCTCTTCTTATTAAACATGTTCTTACTTGTAATGAATAACTTGTCATATAGGGCGAAAAAGTGATTTTTTGTAATGTTATTTTTTTTGTTTTTCAGGTAAGTGTAACGAGCCGTACAGTAAATAACTACAACTTTGATTATGCGTAGGTAAGTATTAAAAAACCGGGCAAGAGCATATGGGACCATGCTCAGTGTAGGGTTTCGGAGCCGTTGCCGTATGAGAAAATCCAATTTGAACATGAAAAAAATTTTAGTTTAAAGTATTTTTTAAGCACTAATTTATTTTCATATTTTTGGTGACATGGTTCAGAAGACAAGGATACAGTTTTTGCAACTTTGGGAGCGATTATTCCCAATAATAACATTCACTTAATCAAAAATTTCTTAGAAACTTTAAAATGTTGTTGTTGAGACCAGTCGAACGACAAAAAATACTTACTAGCTTCTGCTACATGTATGGATTGCCCCCCATAAAAGTATTTATTTTCAAACTAAGTAGCGGCTACTACAAGACACATTTTCAATTTAATCAATATTAATTGAGTCTTTGAGTAAAATGCTTGTGACGTATGGACGTACAGACAGACAAGCCAAACAGACTGACGGACAGACATGACGAAACTATAAGGGTTCCGTTTTTGCCATTTTGGCTACGGAACCCTAAAAACTAGTTTTAATCATAATTGTAAAAGCATTTTCTTTACACACCCAATCTTCTATCCTTCTTTCTCATGGGTTGCCGAGAACATGTCGTAACTAAATATCAGAAAGTACATACTAAATTATTTAAAAAAGTTGTATTTTAATAACAAAGCTCAAGCAAAATTAATTTAAAAAAGGTCGGAAAATATCAACCGTAATTTTAGCCCAACTTACCTTTGATAAAACAAACACCTCCAATCTCCATAAACAGCTATGTCTTTCCGTATAAAATCATTGAAAAAAATACAAACAATGGTACAGAACAAAGTTCGCACAACATGTGAGATACCCCACTTCGTTTAGAGCTTAACTATTGTTCGTACCCGACGTCGCCCGCGCATAATGTGCCGCATTTCAATTGTCTGCACAGATTAAAAAGTTTGTAAACGTGTTAGCTCTTTTGCTGGTTATTGATTCCAGTGAGTTTTATTTGTTCGTAATGTATGTGTTCGGTGTTTGTTGTGTATGGTTTAAAAATAGTAGTTAGTTGGTATATAGCAGTTTTACTGTATGGACCCGGTTTAAAATAGGGTCACGCTATTTTGTAAAGTGTTGTAAATCGTAAAGGCTTTTGGGGAAAGTTAACAGGTATTTGATAATGGCGGGAATATTTCTGGGTATACAGGGTTATTTTTGGTATAGTATCAAGCTCAGACACCTCAATAAGACTGTTACTTCAAGAAATCACATCAAAATAAGAAAATGAACATATTGAAAACCTGCAGAGTCATAAGCCATTCAAGTTGTCTTGTGTTCTTCGAGCTATCGTGCTCATCGCGTCCCGTAGTACGTATTCCATGGTTATTACTGAAAAATAAGTGATGATAACATTTCACATCACATTGTGAACAGGATTAGAACAGTTTGAATAATTAATCAATTAATTAATGATTGATTAATTAGATGAAGAGATTAAAACTACCCCAATGGATTGCGTTACTGATTCTGAGCAAACTACTTCCAGGTTTGCACTATACCAAGAATAACGATGTATATTTTAGGAAAGTGATTATTTTGTGGCGATTATGGCAATTACCCCAAAATCAGTAATAAGTAGGATCTACTGGGGATAGCCGTGCCCAGCAGTGGGTCATTATATGGGTTGCTATGAATTATTATACAAAGCGCGACTGAGAAACGTAGAATCACTTTGATTTTTTTCTTTTTCGTTCTGTTATTTATGGGCATTTTAATTCTAAGCTAATTGTATAAGAACTTGGATAAAGATAATTAATGCTAGACAATTATAATGAGAATAGACTTATTTAATCAATTAGCACAAATTTGAACAACATTGATTTTAACAAACGTATACGATCAACAAATTCTTAGATACCTAACATAATCACCTCAACCATTATAAAGCCGTAATAAAGTAGGTAAGTATATAAAATAATAAATTACAAAAAAAAACCCTACCTGTCATCAGAATAATCCGTCTTTTCCCGGACAGCAACCGTCCCGGTGCGTTGTACCTAATCGTACTGGATCGCGCCGTGCCGGGCCCCGCCGTGCCCAGTGAGGAAATTAACACAATACGTGTACTGCATACGGAGTGGAACGCCGTGTGTAATATGCTCAAAAACATGAGAATTGTCATCTGCGACATGCAGTAAAGAAGCATGAAGTTTGAATATGATTACGGGTATTGGGATAAAAAAGTATGGAATAATTCACCAATTCTTCTTCACCAATCACTAAGTATAGATAAAAATAATAAAATTTAGTGATATCATAAAAGCGTTGGACTAACCTCTAAGTAAAGACTTACTATAAAATGTATAAATATGCATGCGGAGGAAATAATCTGGCCTTCTCCGTCTAAAAAAAAAAAAAAGCACACTTCGAGATAAACAATTTGCTTTAATTAATTTATAGATAAATAGAAGACTTAACTGCATGCAAAGCGTCGTATTATTTTTATCCAGACACTTCATTGATTTAATTACATAAAGGTTACACAAAACATCAACTTGGTATAAATAGTAAAACACTTCTACGAACTCTCAGTCAACAACAAAAGGCAGGATTGCATCAATTTTTAAACAGTGGATACACAACAAGAAGCCGGTATCGAGTCGTCTCGATAACGTCGCGATTACGTTGCGATCACGTAACGCTATCGTCCGAGTCACATTGTTTGATATCAACGCAGTGCACTTTCGCTCGATACGTAGGGGTGTGACGCGAATGAAGGGTGAAATATCGGTTTAACTTTTTTTTACAAATTCTGTAATGATATTAAAACGAACTATACAGGATGTCCTAAAACTATGCCACACGGAGGAAAATTCCTTAAATATTTTAGATAGATCATTTTACTGAAAGAAGACTTTATTTTTATGTATGAGCTGCATTCAAAGATGTGTCTGTCTGGATCGGGAATCGAACCTGCAAAATATGAAAAAGAAACATTGAACTATATTTTTACGATACCAACCGAAATGGTCAATCATTACGATTATTATTTTTTAGTATCTTATATGAAAAGAAAACCATAAAAATTTAACATTTAAATTCAAATAATTACATCAAAACTGCAACTTACAACATTTAAGATATGTACTATGCTATTCAGAAAAACATAATTCCTATGACTCACCTTTTGGATAGGTGTCATAAATAGAATGGTGCTTTTTTAAATTAGGCAGGTTCAATTCTCGGTTTAGACAGGCGATTATTTAAAATTCAGTTCGAAACATTTAAAAAAAAAAATGTTTTTTTTTTCAGTAAAATGTTCTATCTCCAATATTTAAGATTTACTTTTTTTTTCTTTCTCTCCGTGTGGCACACACACAGTACACAGTAGCTCAATATAATAATATGTTTCATATGTTTGTACACATTAATGACATTATTAAGGGTAACTTTTAGAAAATATAACCAAATGATTTAATTTCTTTCCCCGAAACGAAACTTCCAAGCTTTGGTAAAGTTTTCTTTTTATAACGTATACTGTTATGATTATTTTGTTATAAGCACAAAAAGTGAATGAAATAAATTATCTATACATTTATGTACACGCGATTCTGTTACAAGATATTATCATTGAGCATGCAAAACAGAATACGAATATGAAAACTAAGTAAAATTCAGATTTATATCTTACGCAGAAGAACATGAATAAAATTCGCGGTAAACGACTATAATAATATGTAACATATTATTTAATTTGGATTTAAAAGAAACTAACAGACAGTTACACAAATACTTAAAAGAATATTTTAATTATAATAAGATAAGTTATATTTTATATTTTTAAACGTGAAGCTTTTAGGCCAACCCTGATGTCCACAAGCTACAGACGATAGTGCATTGTCCGCGATAAACTTGTTATTCGTTGATAAAGAGAAAGTGACTATCAAAGCTTATTTGTAAATATACATTTAATTAGTCATGCAAAGGTGACACTATCGACATCTGTTTTTAAATCTATGAACTCTTTCTTCAAGGTTCAATATTTATTTTTGTTTGAGAGCTTAATTTGTGACAACAATATCATATTATAAAAGTACCTAGACTGCCTAAAATAATTAGAAGTAGGCATGTAACTGAGTTATATAGAACGTCAATAAAAGAAATCGTAAACAATATTTGAATTAAAGTAGGTTTCACTGTTAAAGTTATCAGATTATTTTTTAGAGAGAGCTAGACAGAGAGACTCTTAAAAAATCTGATAACTTTAAACTTTAACAGTGAAACCTACTTTAATTATTCTTATTCCTTCCATTATTCTTCAGCTCCACAAACCCTACATATTGATCAATGACGATGGCTTAGCCGTTTCATAGAATTTCTACTTGCGATAGGTTTGGTTTCCTTTTTACACTCAAGCTGTAGTATAAGATTTGGCATTGTTAAAGTTTATATGGGAAATAAGAGCACAAAGCTAAAATGTATGTAAGAAATACGTGTTGTTTATGTTCGTATTACCAATTGACCCATTTGCTTTCGATATACTGACACATATATTGGTACATACAATATTTTTACAATAAAATGTCAAGAAGAGTAGTGCACCTTCATTACTCTTCTTGACATCTCTTCATGTCATGGAAATGTTATTTTTAAAATTGTTCTTTGACAAAATAACCTGAAGTAGAAAGTTCAGTGGAAAATAAGACTGTAAATTAAGGAACTAGATACGGTAGAATTTCATGGGAGTGTTCAGTGCCTGTGCGACAGCCCTTAAATTATAAAAAATAAAGAAACCCAGTCATACAAGGTTGCATCTGTTCTTAGACTTTGTATCTAGCGCTGATAACAATATTATGTCTCGTTTATTTTTATCTGCTAAGAAACCACCTACGCTGTACTTATAGATAATAGAAAAGCAATATCATTACTGACATGCACAGATCATATAAAAAAAAAATATACAATTATGACTTTGAAAACACAAAGTATACTAACATATCCCTAGTACAATAATGGTAGTATTTTTTCTCACTGAAGGAATGATAGCTCCTTAGATGATTTCATCACTCAAACTTGCTTACTCTTATCGACGCTAGAGGTCGCTTTTCCGTAAATAATATTGGTAGCTGCTGTTTAGGGCTGGTTAAACGTGATGAAGACGTTTTTAGTGAGTTTGATTCTAATATAAACACTGTTTCGGTATTGCTTTGAATGTACCGCTAAGGTTATATATAACGTTTGCGGGATTACAAAACTACCTTTAAATATAGGTATACAACGTTATTTTTGGTATAGTGCAAACCTGAAAGTAGTTTGCTCAGAATCAGTAAAGCAATCCACTGGGGTAGTTTTTGGACCATGTTATATTTTTCAATTAATTAATCAATAAATAAATAATTTATTATTGATTCAACAGTCCAGACCCTGTTTACAATGTGATGTGAAATGTTATCATCACTTATTTTTCAATAATATCCACCAACCATACGTACTACGGGACGCAATGAGTACGAGAGCGCGAAGACAACTCGAATGGCTTAAAACTCTGCAAGTTTTCAATATTTTAATTTTCTTTTTTTCTATGATTTCTTAAAATAAAACTGAGATTTGCACTATACCAAAAATAACCTTGTATATACATAGATCTACTCGTAAATTAATACAAATTATATATGTTGGTAAATCTAGAATGTATTGGCGTCAACTATCGCAGTTTTTAATCAATTATCAATGTTGGCTAAATCTATTAAAACATCTCAAAATATCTATCTTATCTAGCTAATTTCCAGCATTCCGTACCTACAACAAAAGCAATCAGGTGAAACAAGGTTCCATTTAAGGGTCGTTACGGAGGGTGGCTACAGCATCGTTGTGTAAAAATCGCAATAATCTGGCGATCAGTTAAGGCGCTGGAATGGGATATAAATCAGTCGTATCAACGCCGCCGCCTCTGTCAATAGCTTTGAGGTGGCCCCTCTGTTCGATTTGTGTGGAATAACCGCTTAATATAATTTGCCCAAACATGCGCTTTATCTTAATTTAAAAGTAAATGCTGTAATAAAATTAGTATGTAATTTAGTTTGCCTGGCTTGCACCTTAAAATTTTAAACTTGATCTGTGATTAATGAATTAAATATAAATTAAATTATAAACGTATCTAGACTGCCTAAAATAATTAGAAATAGGCATGTAACTGAGTTATATAGAACGCCAATAAAAGAAATCGTAAACAATAGGTAATATATATTTAATAACTTTCAAACTAAGGTTTTCTACAGGGCAAATCCGAGTTCAATTCGTTGCCTTATTATCAGTAAGGTTCTGAGCTAATTTAACAAAATAGGAAAAATAATGTTAATTAAATTTAGGTTTACGGTTTTATCTGTTTTGAACATATGAATATAAAATCAGTTTTGCCTTAAATTATACATAAATCTACTAAAATAATATTATTTAGTAGAGAAATATCCAAGTTAAGCCTTTCAAGCATAGCTTTGTGCTAGTAGCATATTAATTTGTCGTCAAGCATTATAAATACTCGATTAAACTACAAGTAAATACTGTAAGAAAAATAAGTTTTATGGCAGCTTAGTAATGTCGGCGCCCCATCCTTTAATTACTAAATTGAAATAAAATATGTAGGTATATATTATTAATAAGTAATTAAAGTCTTATCCACACAAAACCATCGTCCGTATGAAGTCCATTATCGAGTGCTGGAGATCGGGTGGATAACGGTCATAATTTGCAATAAATATAAGGGCGGAGGTGTCGGCGCCTTTTGTTGCCGAGTTCGATTCCCGGCTGTGGCGATTTTGTGAGTTTAACTGGATTTTAGATAGCAGAAGTTAGTGTTTCGTGAAAAATTATTGCGATTTCACACAAAGATTACAAATTTGATATTGTTTTAATGATTACATTGAGCTGGTGATTATGTATTTATGCATTACGTTTGTGTGTCCTGAAGGGTTGGGCAGCTGCAGTTACCTTTTTTTTTTTTTTGGTTCGGCGGAAAAAATCCTGACGAACACCCCCACTATCCGGGGAAGATGATGGAGGTAGTGTGGGGTTAGCTATAGTTACCTACCTTACCCTACGTTCAAGTGCTTAACGTGCGATTTGCTAATTCGCGGAAAGCAGTGTGTAAGGGTGGCTACACACGATCACGTTAAACTGTCAGTTTTAACTGACACGAAAAACTGACGCCCCTTGTTGACTGAACTGACAGTTTTCATCGTTTGAAATGTTCAGTTAAAACTGATCGTGTGTAGCCACAATATACTTAATCAGCTTTATTTAAATAGCTGATGTTATTCACCAAATAACAATTTTAAATAGACTCTACTAGACTAACGTAATTTAGTCTGTTGTCATATTAATCATAAGCACCAAGGTTCTTGATTTTTTGGTTACTCATCTAGAAACTTAACCGTGGCAACATTGCTTATCTGATGCTGTCGATTTTAATGCAGCTATGAAATATTATAACATTCGCTCACTTCGTCTGCGACTGCCTCTGTGGCGCGGTGGGAGGGTATCCGACTGCTACGCAAGAGGTCGTGGGTTCGATCCGCACCCAGGATAAAAAAAAATTGTATGAGCATGATGGTTTATTCTGTGTCTGGGTGTTATTTATCTATAATGTGTATGCATTTAGAAATATATAAGTATCTTTATCAGTTGTCTGGTTTCCATAGTACAAGCTCTGCTTAGTTTGGGATCAGATAGCGTTGTGTGAGTTGTCCCAAGATATTATTATTATACTTATTACAAGAACATCATAACTAAAAAGAATATTTTTTAGTTACAGGAGGCATATTTACAAAAAAATAACACAAACAGGTACCTTTTTGGAATGTTTGTGTTGGTTAATAGTGCTTAAAATCATAGCATCAAATTATGATATACTAGCGGCCGCCTCGGCTTCACCCACGTAGTTTCCGTTCCCGTGGGAATACAGTGATAAAAAAATAGCCTATGTCACCCGGGGTTAGTGTAGCTTCACAACGATGCAAGAATTTTTCAAATCCGTCCATTAGTTTCGGAGTCTATTCAATACAAACAAACAATTAAACAAACAATCAAATCTTACAAACGGACATACAAACGACATAATGTCATAGCAAATAATTCATAAAGAAATATCGTTCCTGTTATATTGCAACATTGTTATGTGCTGATTTTTAGATCGATGGTAGGTATCTATACCGAGCATCGATATTTAAATTTGCATTCCGATATACACGTTTAGTGCTCTCGATACGTTCTCGTGATGGGTACATAGAGCAAGTGTTAAGAGACCACCAGAGAGTTTTATCTCTCTCCGATTAATCGATATAACAAAGAAAATCGATATGAAAATTATTACTTAGTAACCTTTCAAATACGTTACAGAAGACTCTATTCCATTATTAGGCTTTATGTTGATATTCTTACGGTGGAATTTACAATATACACATATACGAGTAATATTGTCTATGTATTGTTATTTATGAACATTCGAGTTGGAACGGTAATATCAATTTTGTATCTTATACAAATCTCATTGCTCAATGTCCTGACTATTAATGATTAATAAGATAAATACTCTTAATTTACTAGATTCGTGTAGACATTATAATTATGTTATTAGATTGATGCCGTATCATAATATTTTACTAGTGAGATAAATTTCCGATAATTATCTTACTTGGAATATAATTAAGTATTGAGTATAATTACTATCTTAGAGTAATGTCATGTAAATACTATCGTAGCATTTAATATATCAATATTTATAAATTTAAGAACCTCTCAATTTAGTCAGCAGTTGAAATTTCCTACAAAGATAGATCTATACTAATACCTATACTAAGCTGAAGAGTTTGTTTGAACGCAGTAATCTCGGGAACTACTGGTCCGAATTGAAAAATTCTTTTCACTGCTGGACAGTGCATTTATCTGAGGCTATATAACATCACGCTACGACCAATAGGAGCGGAGCAACAACGAGAAATGTTGCAAAAACGGGGAAAATTTACGCAGACGAAGATGTGCGGGACAGTCGGTTTTAAATCAAATTATATTTTTAACACTTTCCGAAGAAGTGCAACTAGGACTGACGCGTAAGGGACTATTTATAGTTCGTATCTCTTTTATCAGTAAAGAGTTTGCATAGCGCTGATAAGATGCCGATAAGATAGCGTTGATAAATCTCTAACAATTCTTATTTATTGTCCTGACGCTAAAAGATAGGAATGTAGATAATAAAACCAGGTTTAGCGATGAACAGCGAAGCAAACATAAATTATGGTAAAGTACTGTTGATTTGGTGACAGTTTAACCGCGGCATTTGTTGTTAGTGGCATAAGTACGAATATATAGTCCCTTTAAGAAAGTTAGAACTAATATAGTATCCGACTGCTACGCAAGAGGTCGTAGGTTCGATTCCCACACGGTATACCACTTTGTGTGATCCACAAATTGTTGTTCCGAGTCTGGGTGTACTTTGTCCGTGACTTGTATGTTTTTAAAGCCCCTTCGATACAGGGCTTGTACCGTACTGCGGGAGCCGTCGGCTTAAAAAAAAATGTCACTCATTACCCTCTTGGTGGCAGAAATAAATATAATGCATCCAGTAGGTACCAGGTATTAATTATTAAAACCGCAGCTGACTAGGTAGTCCGCCAGTCGGCTAGTACCTACCTAGTAGCGACCAATGTCATAATTGGCCAACTGTAAAAACGGATCACTAAAATTATAGACGGCAGTTAAAACAAAGAAACTTCCACACACAATGAATAAGAAGTGAAATAAAAGTACTTACTTACACAATGAATATGTTTAGTAAAACCCCAGTAAATGCTAACGGAGGAGGGTTGATAAGAGTCATTTTTCGTCCACCACATACTCAAAAGTAAAAAAAAATCTGTTTGTGACTATTTTTAATATTATATGCATTTGAACGTATTTGTAACAGTCTATCCGTAACCACGCAATACGGTTGAAAAGTCGGGCAGTAAGACCCTTAGTTTAAAAGTATAATATTATAATGTGTTTAAATGCATCTTGCTGTGGTGTTAAATTGTGTTCGGAAGTCATTGAGAATATTTTTAAAAACACAACGAGTCGAGGCAAAATGAATATGGTTCATAGAACGCTTGTTTAAAAAATAATAACCTAATTATTGAAAAAACAAGTACAGAAAAGGCGAAACACTCTCTGTTTGGGCAGTAATAGGGTATTTGACTGAAGTCAAATCAGCTTCTTTTTAAGAAACGTCAAAAACGATCCGCTCCGTACAAATTTGTATAAAATGCTAGCATCCCAACAAACATTTATGAAGTCGCCCCAACGTGCCGATTTTGACTTTTGGTTCCATAAGCTGGTCTTAATTACGTCGTTGTCATGTCGATACGACCGAGAAAAGGCCCATTTTATACGAATTAGTGTTATAATAGAGTCACGTAATAGTCATATATATAACAAATTAGTCGTGTATTCGTCGCATAGATGTAGTGAGTTGCACTTTTTGTCGCGTAAAAGTATTTATGAGCGCTGTTTAACGACACTTTGTCGAATGACAGTGCAAATCACGACTTTTTTAGAGGATTTTGATGTAAAGAAATTAGATAAATGTAGTAAATTTTGTGACTTAAGAACTCTAACAAACAATACTTAATTATGTTGTGTTAGAGTTTTCAAAGTTACTAGTAGTAGCTATTCAATAATTATCGATATGTAATATCTTTGAAACTCGTGTTGATGCGTCGAAATCTGTTGGGGAATTAATGTTATCGAGTAATAAGCGCTAGTTTTCTCAATTTAATGAACGCGCCTTACAAATATTTAAAATTAAACAATTTTTTTTCCCTATATTTTAACGAACGTGCTAAAAGTTACTTTTATACGAGTTATAAGACGCGACACAACCGTTATACAACATCCAAACGACTTTTCATTCTGTGCAGTCATTTTTATCTGTATATTATCAGCCATATTAACAAAATTAGGGTTCAATTAGAGTAATTTTTAAATCTTTCGTACATAATTTTGTTAAAGTTTAAGTTTAAGACTACACAAGATGCATTGAGAGGGCCTCAATGCATCTTGTGTAGTCTTGAAATGATTTGCCCATTTTTAATATTATCACGAAGTTTATAATTTTTGCTAGCTTCGTTTTCGCTTGTATAATCTGTTTCACTATGACTAAGACATACTTGTTTAAATATTTCATCTACTTTGTCTTGTTTTGCCTCTACTACTGCAGATCCACTAGATATACTTTCTGCATTTCAAGAAATAAGATTCTGCAAGGAACTCAATACTCTTGAGTTTAAAATTAAATTCTGTACGGAACCAACTCTAGTTTCTTTAAATTTAACTTGTCGTGTAGAAATATTCGATGTTATACAATTGGATACAAGGAGCGCAGTATAGATCTTTTAACTTGCCTTATAAAAGCACTACTTTTTTTTACATTTGCCCATCTTTTTCTATCTATTTTATGGAATTATTTTTACAAAGCTAGAAAAGAATGGCTAAATTACAATGTTAATATACTCTACACATATAGGACCTTCAGTCATTAAATAGTAGTATAATAGTGTTCAAATTAACTTAGAATCGTGTACGAGTGCAATTTATCACTGTTTTATGATTATCACGTATAAGTAGTTCTCGCGACTCTGATACGATTCAGTTCGGTGAAAAAGTCGTATAGACGTTACAAGGATGACAGCATCGGCTATACCACCGAAAGTTGTGTAATGGTCTTATATTACAGTCGCATAGAAGTTTATACGACGTCTTTATATGACTACAAGTTGTATAAAGATGAGAGGCACTAAGTCGTATTATACGCTAAAATTACTTCAATACGATGTTTATAGAAGTTTCAGCCGTGTAACTTATACTTAAACGACTGAAATGTTTGTTGGGATGTGACGTCACGTTTTCTGTGGTCAAATGATTAACTTTATTGTTTATTTTTATGATTAAAAATTATTAAACACGTTAAATTATAGATGAAAATATTTATTCAGAACACGTAAGTATTGATATATTTTTACATGGTTAGTATAAAATATTTTATTTTTATAGTTGTCAAATACCCAATTGCTTTGACTTACTATCTATATTATTTATTTAACAAGTCACTGAAGAAAATGTCACTGAATAAAAAAATACAAATCTTTAACTTTTATCTATATCTTCTATATCTTGGGACAACTCACACACCGATATCTGATCCCAAACTAAGCAAAGCTTGTACTATACTATGTAAACCAGACAACTGATAAACATACTTATATATTTCTAAATACATACATACTATAGATAAATACCACCCAGATACAGAATAAACCATCGTACTCATTACACAAAGTTTTATCCTGGGTGGGGATCGAACCCACGACCTATGCGTAGCAGTTGGATACAGTCCCACCGCGCCACAGAGGCAATTATTCAAATGCGTATAAAAATAGTCGGCACAGAACGTTATTTTTTTGAGCGTGTGATGGCCGAAAAATGTCTGTTATCAATCCTTCTCCTTTCCTTAAACCTAATCAAAGCTCTAAGCTCGATATTCTGCTATCTCTTTTCTACCACTTACTCTTTGCCACACCCAATAAGTATCTCAATAAAATTTGTCAACATAACATGTCGTTTCACTCCTCTACATGGCTTTTTGCTATTACACCTGTATGTACATTACATCGTCAGTCAGACCGGTTAAGACCACATTTTTCTTGACCATTTCTGTTCGATATATCTTGATAGCGTATAGTCGTGATATGGGATATAGTTGCAATGTTGATATACTTTGCACGTAGCTTTTATATAAATGGTTTAAGATGGCATAAGTCTAATATGGGACCCAGTCAATAAAAAACATTTAGTATTTTTTTTTTTTTAATAAATGATATTTAGCAATCTTGTTAACCTCTCCAGCATCTTGTATACCGTCATTGAGTTATTGCCGAAAAACTTAGTTTCTCAACAAAAGGGTCTAGGTGCCATGAACATACGCTCTTCTGCAGATGCAATTATTCAAGGCTGCGGAACCTGAGCATGGTCCAACATGCTCTTGCCCGGTTTTTCTTTTCTACTTTCATAATATTTGAAGACTATATTTTTTCAAAATCTTTGAATAACTGAAAAAATGTATGTTGTCATTCCAAACGGTCAAGAAACATTATCTAACAAAATGATTAGGTACCTACTGTCATTGTCGTCAGATAAAATGAGCTATATAGCCACTGACTTCTATAGTACAAGTACGCTGGGCAGGCTACCGCCAAGAACAAGGATTTCATTTGATTTTGACATTTGGACGGTCACTTGTCAAATGGAAGTTTAAACTTGTGTAACAAGAATAACGACAACGGCCATATGTCATAAGTGTCAAAAAAGTCACAAGACGGTCATTCGATTCGGCATTTGAAATGGGGATCATAAGAAATTTTCCTTCGCTAAGTACTTTTTTTTGTTTTAATACATGGGACTTCCTAACACTTTTGACATTGGCAGAATTGTCAACATCGGCACTGATGGCATTTATAAAAAAAATAAATTGAATTGAAATGGGGATGTTGACTGTCTAGTCAAATCAGTCTCATTTTATGAAATATCAAAACGACAAGCTCTTTAGAAATGTATATGGAATAGCAACCTATGACGTCATAAGTTCCTATCGTCAAATCATTACATCATTACTTTTAGTATTCATTTTCATCCTTTTAAATTCAAGAACATGTTAAATTGTAAAAGAACACTTATTTTTAGAGCAATTTTTAGATCTACTATTACCTGATTAGTATAAAATAATTAACTTTTATTGTAGTAAACTACCTAACAGCTGTCACTTTGTACGGGGTAGTCAGTCTAGCGTACTATTACCTACCTACTCTATAATAGGTTGGTAATAGTACGCATCTACTAATTGAATAATTGTATCTGCAGAAGAGCGTATGCTAATGGCACTTGCGCCCTTTTGTTGAGAAACTAAGTTTTTCGGCAATAACTTATTGACGTTATATCCGATCATGTCCAAAACGGAACCCTTATAGTGTCTGTCTGTTTGTTTGTCCGTATGTCAGAAGCATTTTCCTCAAAGACTACTCTATGAATATTGTTGAAATTTAGTAAAAAGGTGCCTTGTAGTGCTGTGTTGTAGGTGCCGTTACTTAGTTTGATAGCTTAATAATAAAAATAAATATTTGGGGGGGGGGGGCACACCATACATGTAACAAAAGCTGATTTTTTTTGGTAAACTACAACTTGTGTCACATCATTCAACAGGTCTTTTAAAAACATTTTAGGGTTTCTAATAAACTTGAACCTATACTGACCTCTATAGCTCAGTTTAGGTAAGTAGCCTATTAAATAGCTTACTTAGACGTCTGTAACTCCATTGTTATTTGTTACACATAGGTACAAAGTACAAGTATCGCACCGAATCAACAAGTTAGCACACATTTTGGGCCGTGCTCTATCGCGATACCATCTCACATTAGATTACAAAGTTGCACTACTGCTTGCTTCTGTTGTGTAACGCGCCGATAAAGGGCAGGTGTACGTATCGATAATGATAAAGGCAGTCAAAACTTTGTGGTAATTGTTGGTACATTGTTAGTTTTAGTGCTTATAGTAGTTACGTAATATAAGCGGAGTAACACGATAAGTATTTAAAGTTTCTGTAACAAAAATATATCAAAGTCAAAGGATGATATGTACTCATCATGGGCATATCCAGGGGGCTTTCCAATCCCCCCTCTAAGTTCCCACATGGGGGGTTGTAAAAAATATCTATCCCCTCGAAAAAAATATCTTAGGTACGCCCCTGATACAAAGTGAGATGATGTTTATTCTCTTTACGAATGGAAATAACATGGCGTTTTCATACATATCCCGGCATGGCAAATGGTTACTACACTGGGGAAAAATTCGTAACCATTTATAAGAATTCAGCCGTCGGCTGATTCGCCAATAGTGGCTTTATTCGCGAATAAAGTTTAGAGTGTGTGTCAGTCCTAAAATCGTCGCTTTGGAGGGCAATGGAGCTAAGCCACAATTTTAAAAATTGTGGCTTAGCTCCATTGCCCTCCAAAGCGACGAAATCATACACACTACTTGAAAAATGTTGCCAACGCGATATTTAAGATTTACTTTAGACTACTAGGACATCTATATATGTTCGTAAACTTTCGCGATTTGTATGCATTATAGATATTTTTTTTTTTGCCCGACGTCTACCCGCGGCAACGGCCGTTGCAATACGGTCGAAACGTCGGGCAATAAAACAAAGGTATTTCCCTTAAAATTAAATATTTACGCGATTAAGACCCACAGCTTATAAAATTCTATAATGTACTAGGACATCATCACATCGCTAAAGAAGGCCAATTGATCAATATTTTTGAGACCCATTATTAGACTAAAAAGTGTAGCAGAAAATGTTTGTTCCTTTTCTTGTCCTTCAAACCATCGACCATCAACCATACCAGACTGAGGCTATACGCCAAAAAATAACCTAATAAAAATAAACAAACAGGCTACTCTTTCTATTCTATCCAAAATGACATAGCAATTAGATATTTTTCTTTCAAAACTATCAACCCTCACAGCAAGATGGTTGGGCACTCAAGCACCTCACCTGTATATATCAATTAGATTGAAACTTAGCGCGTTGTCTACATGGAGTGCGGACTGTATCGCGACGGTTAATGGTGCGAAAATCGCTGATAACGCCCCCCTACCTCCCTCTTTCACCCCCTACCGCACCGTTTCACCCCTCGCCGCTCACCCCTCCCACTCGGTAGTACATCAGGGGGTTAGAGATCTGCGATCAGTGTAATTGTCTGGTAATAGATAATACGAGTAGTTCCAACTTTGGGAATCGTTTTGATTTTCGGTTCGTGATTGAGGAAATTTCGGATTTCGGATGAGTTTGTACATTTACTTTATCATTATCATTATGATATATCTCTCTCTATTTCTTGTGTTAATAATTTGTTAACAGTTTTACAAAAAATATGTACCTACGAGTTCCTAATAATACCTTAATTATTAGGAACTCGTAGGTACATATTTTTTGATGTAAAAGGCATAGGTACTACTAATTTACACTACTTACTATTTTTTAATCCAAAAATTACTTATATTATATATTCCTTGCCAAATTTTTAATTATGGAAAAGGAATAGGTACGGGTACGATAGTGTTCCGGGATTTGAATGTTCGAGAAGACAAAGTTTTAGGAAATCAATTTTAATATACTTATGTTTTGTAATTTAAGTTTGTAAACTTTCGCGATTTGCACACATTATAGAATTTTATAAGCTACGGGTCTTAATCCCGTAAATAATTTATTTTAGGGCTAAATACCTTTGTTTATTGCCCGACGTTTCGACCGTATTGCAACGGCCGTGGTCACGGATAAACAATGAATGTTTTGTGTTATAATTCAGATAATTAATGGGTCATCACTTTTTCAATTTGTAAACATAACAAATGTTTAACCGCTAGCTTATTATATTATTAGCTTATAGGTCAATGGATTTAACTATTTTAACATTGAAAATTAACTATGGCGAATTATAAAATTGAAGATTTGCATCTAGGGGATCCCTAGATGCAAATATTGTGTGTTGGCCCGCTTAAAATCAGCAGATAAATGGCAAATATTGTAACAAAAAGTTACTGTCAAAAAATAATCTTGTAGTAGTCCCTCTGTATGAAATCATAATGCCTTCCCTGCCGATCTTTAGCAGGTAGGTATCGTAGGTACCTTCCCTGGCCGTCTCCCATTCGTTCAATCATTCTGCTATCGCCCTGGCTATCAGTACGTAATACATTGTATCACATTTTCATAAGAGATTCATTTACCTTGAGTTTTGCACACCCACCTAACACTGTTTCCATTGGATGAGTTATTTTTGAATAGATCAGTGACCTCTGTGTATTTTGTTTCAGAATTTATACCTACTAACATCACTAATTATGTATTGCAAGTTAAATTATTATTAATCTTTGAAACTGTAGTCTAACGTATACTTAGAATCAAGATCTAAAATCCTTAGTCCTACGTAATAGGTAAATCTTAAAACAGCTGATTGGATATCTGTATTTAAATAGAGCTACAAATTTTAATTATAACTTGTTATTATACGACAATTACATGTATATAAACTATTACTTAATTTTTAATAATTATATTATCAATGAAAATTTAATGAACATGCACTGAGAGAACACTTTTTGATAAACAAAAGCATCCACTCGCAATAAACCAACACTTTAGTCACCTTTGAAAAGCTACAGGTGACAAAAACATTCGTTTTTCAAACCAAAACAAGACGCCAAAAGTCCCGTATCGTACGTGTATGGAACCGCGCTCGTAGGGCGGGCGGCTGGCGCGCGAGATAGCGCCTACCTTTGTTCCGATCGCGTATCTCCCTCGCGAGGATCATACTAAATTATTTATCCTTTTTCCCCAAGGTGAGAAGTGAGAACTCATGATTGTACGCCCTTATATGATGGTATATGTAGGGATATGGATTTGTGATTCATTAATTAGATATATATTATAGGTATGTTGATTTATTATACACGGGGATAGTTAGTGTGTATCAAACCACATACATTTTATTTTACTAAGAGGACAATAGGTAATCTTTATAAGTATGAAATGTAAATCCGGTAAAAGGTACGAACCTACTTCACGGATGGCTTTTGTTCGGTTCTGCCTGCGTGAATGATGACTACCTACGTTGCTGTACCTATGCGTTGCTCAAGCGCACGTAGTATGAAATATTCTGTGCCCCCGATATTTTGTGACTACGGTTTTCAATAGATAGATATAATTCAATAGATTTTAATTTTAAATACCCTTTTCATTCGCAATGTTTCGACAGACTTAAAGCAGCGGTGACCACCAGTGGACAGTGGTGGATCCAAGATTGTTGTTTGAACAACCTAGCCTCCCCCCCCCCCTAGTCCTCTAGATCAGCCACCATACCAGCTCATTAGCCCAAGTTTATAAACATTCAAACATTGTAAAATTGGCAATTTGAAAAGAGTGGCCGCTAGTTTTTATTTCCATGTTCATTTCAGCTTAACCTATTGTTTGTGAACTTGGCATTACATGTACCTATATGTAGAGTCCCGACGTACCTATCACAAGCGTTGTTTTGGATCCTAAGTGAATAAAGAATTTTGATTTTGATATAAATAAATTGGTCTAGAATAGTCTCCACAAATACTTATTTAGTTTTTGTCATTCACCTAATTATCACTCTCAGTCTTTAAGTGAAAATCGAACATCAAGTGCTATACCTCTAAATCTTCTAAATACAGAAACAATACAATTAGACAAAAACTACATAAGACAGTAATAACAAATATAAAGCAAAACTCTAATTGGCGTTTGATCATGATTCACAATTACTGACCACAAATCTGATACTGCTCCCTACTTAGAACCACGATAACATCCTACCAAGCTACTTAAACCAATTTACACACAAATCAATCATCGATTTCACTTCACATCGATTGTACCGATTCTCGATGTCAAACAAGTATCAATTACTATCGGAAGTCGAACTCGTTCCGCTGTAACCGCGGCAGGTAACTCGATAACGTCACGTGTGATCAATCTACAGGCCCTACTCAAAGTAATCTCGTATGAAATATTTCTTGTTCCGAGAATGATAGGACGGACTTTGTATCGGTTATCGGTAGTAAGGGTAATATCGACGATTACCGAAGATTGGAATTTTGAAATGTGAAACGTCGTTTTAGATCTATTGATCATTGTATTACATACTATATGACTAGCGTTTCACAGCAGTTTTTGCTGCATTATAGTAACTTTTCGCCTATTTTCCATGTGTCGAAGCGCTAAGATGGCCTTAAGAGCTAGCGGTTTAATATTCCAATAACCATTAGGGTAATCGATCATATGAACGCGGATACTTCGAGCAAGGTAAAGTCTACCAACAGTTCTAATAATTTCGATTACCCATATGCCACTGCATCACTAACAGTATAACTACACTAACACTTTGCACACACGACTACAAAAATAGCTAAAAGTCTATCGGAAGACGTGTTGTCGTTCCCACCGCTCGATTAAGACTGCCGAATTAGGCTCACGGCCCCACTACCGGCACTTTAAATGTAAATATGAAACGTATGTCACGCCATCTTCCAGCAGCCATGTTTAAATTAGTCAAAAGACTTGCTACTTAATCAAAACAGATGTTCGGTCAACGTAAATCAATTAGCGACATAACAATTCTACGTCTTAAGTATAAAATATACCATTGTAATGTATAAATTACATTAAAGTTTCATCAAAATTCGTTCAGTGATTTATGCGTGATCCATCCCTGCATTCTAACAAGCTTTTGGATCTATAAAATTTGTAGGATTCTTCTGTACGTGTATAGGTATGTCCCTGAACTCCTTCTTTTTTAGTGAATTCTCTATAATCTGATCTCAAAATAGTTAGTAGTTTTGATATTAACCCTCCAATGCTAAAATGTAACCCTAAAAATGCGGTATTAAAATAAACACGTAAACATATTTATACAGTTAAAAACAGAAAAATGTGAAGTTTACGATCACAGAGTTATCTCTATAGATGCGGCACTGCGGTAGTTAGTTGGAACGAGCGGGCTCGCCAAATTGCGCGTGACGATAACGGGTCTATCATACCCACCTTACTGAATAAGGACGTTTTAAAAATCACTCGAGTGACTTTTTGAATAGGCTTAGGTGAATAAGGTTTTATGGGTCGGCTCTAATGGCCGTGTTAGGAACAACCTGAGTCTCCTTTCTAGTTGCAAAGATATTTCGTGGCAAAGAAATAAGATTAACGATGAGGTATCTTATCTTTTTTTAAAAATGAAATGGAATAGCTCTGGTTTTAAAAGGCTGTAGTGGAACAGGTGACGTTTTGTTCATCATTTCGGGGTAGAGTTACTTTAATGACAAGAGGGCTGGTAACTATTGACGCGACATGGTACTGTAAGTGTAGTGATTTGACTTTTTAGAAAACTGGTGCAGCAAACCGAATGTTAAAATAACCACCCAAATGCTATTATTATAATATGAACTTCTATTTTTCTAAATAGTTTGATATTAAATTATTGAATATGAAATTACTATCTGAATATAATACTATCTTTGGGACAACTCACACAACGCTATCTGATCCCAAACTAAGCAGAGTTTGTACTACGGAGACCAGACAACTGATAAAATATACTTATATATTTCTAAATATATACATATCTATACTTCTATACTAATATTATAAAGAGGAAAGATTTGATTGTTTGTTTGATTTGTTATTTGTATTGAATAGGCTTCGAAACTACTGGATGGATTTGAAAAATTATTTCAGCGTTATGAAGCTATACTAACCCCAGGTGACATAGGCTATTTTTTATCCCTGTATTCCCAAGGGAACGGGTACTACGCGGGTGAAACCACGAGGCGTCCGCTAGTTATAGATAAATAACACCCAGACACAGAATAAACGATTCGTGCTCATCACACAAAGTTTTATCCAGGGTGGGGATCGAACCCACGACCTCTTGCGTAGCAGTCGGATACACTCCCACCGCGCCACAGAGGCAGTCAAATGTAGGTAATTTACATTTACTTTAATAATATTTCTATTGCAGTTCCTAATAATAATATTGCAGCTGTATTGCAAGCTGACGTTATCAACATAACTGAACTCTTAATTTATTATAACGATTAGTTAGAAATAAGAATTGCATTGTCGTTTCTTGTTACTATTAATATTGAAGTTTAATGAAATCTAAGGAATACGAGACATTTAGTCGCCGCGACATTGTCAGAACTATGTACTTTGCCTTCGAATTTCTTAACTTAACATTGATTATAGCAGGTTATAAAAATATATTTAACACATTTAGCATACGCCACCACACTGTTACGTAATCATTGAACAGCAAAATCTCGGTGTTTGGACAATTACAAGATAAAAACTCCGGGTTGTGTTGAACGTGTTTAAAGGTGTCTCGTTAAGGACTCAATTGAGCGTGATGCTTGATAAGGATTCCAACTTGTTGTTACGATGTATGCTGAAGTCGTTTTCACGTTTAGCTTTTAGAAAAAGTTGGTTACGAGGTTGTAGTTTAAAAGTTAGCAAGGAATTATGTTATTAAAAAAAATAGTTACCATATGCCATTCAAAAACAAAGCTTTCCGATCTTCTACTGCGCATTGACTGGCCTGTTGGTCTAGTGGTTAGTGACCCTGCTTGCTAAGCCAGAGATCGTGGGTTCGATCCCCACCCAGGATAATACTTTGTATGAGAGAGAGAAAATATGTATGTAGGTATTTATAAATATTTAAGTTTGTTTATAAATTGTCTGGTTGCCATTGTACTAACTCTGCTTAGTTTGGGAACAGATGATGTTGTGCAAGTTGTCTCAAAATATTATATTATAACTGCATAGTCTATTTGGTTGTACTCATCATTTTAGACTTGGAGGATGTCATTTATACCTCCTTATTTAAACTAAAAGTCGGTCTGATCTATTTCGCAAGTAAAATTTTGCTGTTATAAATTTATTGTCCTAGGCAGCTATTTTACTTTTATTCTAAATTCAAATCAAATAAATTGATACGTCAACCCTAACCTAACAATGAACAGCTATTGTTACATTCTTCCAAAACAATGTAATTCACAACCTCCATTTATTAATAGTAGAGGAGTTCGCATACATACATCAAAATTCATATCTGTTATCTAGGTGTCAGGCGGGGTGGTGCCTTGCAACGCGGAGATAACGGTTAAAAGTGAAGCTGGGGTTGTTTGTTATAACGTATACTAGGTATATACGCCAGCGACACTCGACTGCTGACATTTATTGGGTAGAAAAGAGTTTTTTTTTATCTTAGTATAATAATATAAATGGTGGATTTAGATGATTCCGTAGTAATAAATGTATAATCATAATCATTCACACCTTATTCACCAATTTTATTTAAGAAAAAATGAAATTCATCTTGCTTTTCAAAAACTGCTTCTGCTTTGAAGATTTTTTTTTAAAGTAATAACTTATGCAGTAACATAATAACTATATGGACGAGCTTAACTAACAATCATATAACAAATAAGAGCCACAGCATAGTACACTACTTCAACACCCAGACACAGTATAACACGAGCTCCACATGTCAGTCCCAACGCCATTCGTCCAACATGTGGATCTAGAAAAGAGCAATGGCACTAACTTTGGAACGAGCGTTATTCTAGATCGACACGTTGGAGGTGCCGTTGGGACCGACGTTGGGGCCAATGTATGGAGCAGTTTGCAGTCGGTGATTCATTTCCGACATCATCTGAAAACTTTCAAATATAACGTGCTACAAAATTAGATCATGGATTATTCAAATAATAGGTTTTTTTAAAGGCAATGCGTATCTTTGCCACATCTAATTATCAAAAAATCCTAGTCATTCGCCAGCTATCCAAAGAAAAGAATTTAATTATGAAGAGCAGTGGGTAATTTGGCGAATTACAAGGTAATTCCCGCTAGGGGGCGTTGGAAGGTGATAGAGCGAGGCAATATCCGGAGCAACAGGCTGTATGTGGAGTACACTCGAATTTAGACTCTATTTTTTATGTACTACAGTTGATATTCAATATGTTTTACTTGGAAGATACTATTACAGGGTAATTTAAGAGTTAAGTGTATTGTGAGTTTTAGTTATTTTTAATCGATTATAGCGGGTTGAAATTGTTGTTTTATGCTATGGTTGTAATGAAGAATTAATCTGTAAAAAATATCTCGGATTATAGAATAAGGTTTAAACTTACAATATGAATTACAAGCTACATAGTTATAGTACAAAAGTACCTACTTACTTTTATGCAGAAAATTCAAGGTTTCTGTGCCGTACAGTTTCTAACTGGTGGCAAAATGTAGTCTTACTTACGGCCATTGTTATTATTCTATCTGTCAATCGATTTGGTTACTAAATTTATATATTTGACTATCTGACCCGCGCTACTTCGTCTGCGTAAATTTTCCCAGTTTGTGCAACATTTTTCATTGCTGCTCCGGTCCTATTGCACATAGCGTGATGTTATATAGCCTATAGCCTTCCTTGATAAATAAGCTACCCAACAGTAAAGGACTTTTTATCAATTCGGACCAGTATTTTCTGAGATTATTGCGTTAAAACAAACAAACTCTTCAGCTTTATAATATTAGTATAGATATCAAAATCCTATATCTTGTAGCTAAATCCATCGATAGATAGATTATTAAAAACGGCCGTTAGTAGTATAAGAATAAGGATAGATACCTAGGAAAATAAAATAAATGCTATCCAGTTCCCGCGGGATGATGTATTATACATTTAAACCTTCCTCTTGAATCACTGTATCTTTTGCTTAAAACTGCATTAAAATCCGTTGCGTAGTTCAAAAGATTTAAGCGCACATACAGCGAGAGCAACTTTATTTTATACTCTGTAAAGATTTTACAGTAGGTACCTATCTAACAGCCCAAGATAGGCTTTCAGTAATTTTTCCTCGAGCCTTCGAGTATGGCAAACATTCTCGTTTATCGCCAGAACCAGGCCCGATATTATCACTTTAATTACTAACAAACACTGTGTAAAAATGTGTCGAGCCCACATCAAGAAGTACCCTTATCATACTAATTAATTCAGGTGTTCTGTGTCATTAATGTGTGTTGATGGTTGAAGGCAAAAATGGCGGCGAGTAGCTGCCTGGAGCGGGTTTGATTTCGTTCTTGAATTTTACCATATCTTCTCCCTATTTCTATACTAATCTATACGAATCTATACTAATATTATAAAGCTGAAGAGTTTGTTTGTTTGAACGCATTAATCTCAGGAACTACGAGTGCGAATCCCAGTTATCAAGAAAGGCTATATAACATCACGCTACGACCAATAGGAGCGGAGCAGCAATGAAAAATGTTGCACAAACGGGGAAAATATAGTCACATAGTCAAATATATATATATATCTTTAGTAGCTTTAACATTATAGTATTTTTTTCTATTTTGTCCATTTGAAATCTTAGTACACTTTAATAATAATAATATTTATAATATTACACAATTACGCCATCGGATCCCAAACTAGGCAGAGGTACTATGGTAACCAGACAACTGATTACACCCAGATACAAAATAAACCATCGTGCTCAGTACACAAAGTTTTATCCTGGGTGGGAATCGAACCCACAATCTCTGGCGTAGCAGTCAGGGTCACTAACCATTAGTCATTAGTCAAGCTTTAACTACTGATTTTTCACGAATCTTAATGACAACTTGTGCTGTGTACTAAAGTTTTAATCAACAACTTCAGTTAAAGTATAATCAGCAAATTATTGAAAGTTATTGATAGTTTCTTCAATCATTTACTTTAGGAACAGCGTAACTGTTATAGTTTTATGGTCACTTTTTTATTATTTTTTACCACTTGATTGTACAACAATGATTGTACACGTGCCGTGTGGTGCCGGCTTAAGAATAGTACCACCCCATCTCTACCCGTGGGTGTCGTCAAGGCGACTAAGGGATTTCACCCCGGAGGACGGGCAGCAGCGTCCTCTGCGTATTTAAAGCCTTACTGCGATCGCCAACCCGCTCGCCAAGCGTGGCGATTATGGCAATTACCCCCAGGATCTACATACTAGTAGGTTCTACTGGGGAGACCCGTGCCCAGCAGTGGGCCATCATATGGGTTGATATATATATATATATATGTACAACAATGCGTTTTCGATTTCAAACTGTGCATCGTCATAATTATTATCTTCTCGATGCGCCATTTGAAACTATTATCAATTATCATAAAGGACAGCACGAGGTCACAGTCACACCAGGAAACAGCTACGACCTTGCTACAGCTCCCACAAGTGCCACAACACTACTTTTGTTTTATCGATAAACGTTTCCGTTTCACATATCGATGGTTTTAATTATAAGGCCGCGGATGAGGTGTTAAATTAAACTTGATATCGATTGTGTTGTAATTACCAAGTCGATAGGGGTCGTTACTTACAGTTATGATTAGCAATCAATTATAATTTAAATGTTATGTGAATGATTTTGCTTAAAGTTTTTGTATTTAAAAAAATAAGTACCTCCCCATGTACCTATGTACCCACTTATTCCTTTTATATGAGCTTTAATTCCAAGACATTGTAAAAATATTGCTCCACTACTTGTATTCATGATCTTCATTCATTAGACCTTCACGGAGAAAAACTTTGTACTTTTTTTTTTTTGTTTTTTTTTTTAACCATAATCAGATGCTGTCTCGGATGAACTGATTTTAGGTGTTATTCCATTGAGTAACACCATCTAAATGTGTAGGACAAACTTAGTCTCTATGGTCCAGTGAGAGTATATTTACCATCGTTTGAGGCATTCATCATCACAACAGTAACATTTTTAACATAATAGGTAACCTAAAGTTTACAATTATATTCACTTACATAATTATAACAAATTCACTTCCAAAGTCTAAACTGTCTCCATTAAAACTCAAGCCTTTAAAGTTACCATAAAAAAATCTGAAGACTAAGTCAAAAAAAATTGTACACTCAATTTACAAGAGAAACAACACAGTAAGTTCAATTAGAAATCTGTACAGTAAGTGTACAAAATAAAGTCCTGTCAATGTTTGTGTGCATAGATGTGTGTGTGTGTGTGTGGCGTCGCAGTCGATAAGGATGTATTAGCACATTCCGCCGGCGAGCCACTGTATTTATTCTTATCCGGAATAAGGCAGGTTACACCCCTAGTGACGCGACTGATATCGATAGCGTTTGTAACTAAGAGCTGCCTGACATCTCGCTGTCGAGAAATACAAGTGTCGACGTTTTGAAAATGGAGTTGCTAATTCTTAGATTGTGTTTTTAATTGTTTATTTTAATGCAGTGTTTTTTATCGTTCTTTATATGTGAGATGCAGATGTTTAAAATAACATTTTATAGTAATTTAAGTTAAATGTGTGACTATAAGCAATCATATGTCGTGCCAATATTTGCTATTACGAGCCATTTAAAAATAAGCGAGATGATCTATTTATTCAAATTAAGATCATTATTAAAAAAAATGGATTATAGGTAAGCGATACAACCGTTCGATACTATGCTTCTCAGAGAGCATATAATTAAGGATTAAGAAAAATAATATCAACAATATCAAGTACCGACGTGATCCCAGCACTATACGCCACCGAAGGGGGTGAGCGTCGCTTGGTTCTGTGAGATAGCGCCGATAACATCGCCGGGTGCCAACCCTGATAGTACGAATAATAATAATTTTATTATCGCGATCCAGGGCTGCCTCTTTGTTATTGGATAGTGAATTCTGAGAATAATGAAGTGAAGAGTATTTTTATCCTATGATGATTTTGATAGGATATATCGTTAAAATGAAAATCTGCGGAATATCATTGGTCGTTGTTGATTTACCTTTAACATTAGTCTATAGTCTAGTAATGTACTTTAATGTTCTGCCAAACTAGACTTCTAAAGTGTTAAAATAATCATACAATACGTGAAGCTTTCAGGATATATGTATACATACGCATTACGTTCTAGTTAGAAAGCAAATTGTAGCTATAAAATAGTACAGGACCTATAGGCAACTAGCAATCCTGTTCACCCCTCCAGCTAAGATCAATGGCTTGTGTTAGGAGTGGGTTCATGTCAGTAGTATAATGGGTAGGATTCGAACCTGCGACCTGCGGTCCTGGACTATTTTATAGCTACAACGGTACGTCGAAAAAGGGACAAGATCGCAATCGTGGCACGGTCTCGCAATCGTGAGGTCGCAGGTTCGAATCCTACCCATTATACTACTGTCGTGAACCCACTCCTAACTCAAACCATTGGGCTTAGCTAGAGGGATGAATGAGGATTGCTAGTAATTAGGGACCCACACTCTCATACTGCTAGTTATATTTAAAAATAAATATTAATGTTGAAAAAAATTGAAAGACATTTTTTTAATACAAAATAAAAGCCCGAAGCTGCTGGAATGTAAATAACTTTGTTATTTAAATTATCATCATCATCAGCCTGTATCAATCTACTGCTGGACATAGACCTCTCATAATTTACGCCACATCCATTCCAGCGACCTTCTTTATATAGTCGATCCATCGGGGTCCTTATTGACTATGTTTTTTTTTTCGGTTTCGTGGATCGCGCGATCTGGTGCATACGCGGTGCGCTCAAAGATGTCCGCGCGCATGCGCAATGCATTTCTAAACGCAGCTCTCTATTGACCATTATGACAAGATTTTGACAGTTAAAAACGAGGGCTTGCCGCGACAACGAAAACAAAGATAGTGATTAAGGACCCGGGTTAAAAGTCGTCTTACCTTTACCAGGTTGTGATCTTCCTTCTAGGACTCGTATGCTCCAGTGGTCATCGGTCCTTTGCCAGCTATTTCTAAGTATATTGCATATTTAATAGTACTTATGAGATATAATTCTATTTATTTACATTCCTTATTAAAATACACCTACATAAGTATGTAACTCATTTTATTTTCTCAACATTAAAGCCATTGCAATCAAAAAGTATTCTTAAACATGTACAACTTTTACTATATTTGTTTTATACTCATAGTATCCATTTAAAAGCTGAATACACAAATATTATAAGATTCACGAATAGACGAATTTAGAATAGTTATTAATCCATCGAGTGCCTAGCGAACTAATTTACGAAAAAATCGATATAACAAAATTTATGAGTAAATATTGCCGTTTGCCTGGCGACCACTTCTACCAAATTTACAAAACACACTGCAACAAAATTAACCCTTTTAACTGTTTAACTTTAAGCAACCTAAATACTTCATTCACACCATATTTTTATAAAAATATAGGTACCTATGTAAAAATAAAAACAGTTACGCAGTGACTCAAAAATCATCCTCGCATCCGGCTTAGCTTGGGGGGTGGGAAGGGGTGGGGAGTTCCACTGGGAGACGGGGAGGAGGGGGAACTCTTATCGCGAAGTCGCAGATTGAATATATTTCATGTGTGAGTTAATACGAGATCCGAGTACTTGCGAGATCTCGCACAGTTTTCCACTAACGTACCTAGCTATGTATTTACTTATAAGTGTTTATATTGTGTTATACGTTTGGTAGTGATACTGAGCTATAAATTCATAGTTATTATACTTCTTACGCAAAATTTAATTTAATTTTTAAACGGCTGCATAATTATAAAGGTACACACACGTAACGTAAATTCTACAAATAGTTTCACACATACAGGAGCTATTTACATAGTATTATATTATGTTTTTAATAAATGGGCCACATCGCCAACCACCTATCGATAACTCAAGATTTATTGACAAAATTATCAAAAATAGTGGTAAATATTTTAGTCTTAGAGAGAATACTTATTTACTACTAAATTTTAATGATGGTTATTACATACAGAATGTTTTTGTTCAGTTTTGGAAAATGTGTGATATATAACCCATAATCACCTACCACTTGTTTTTGGAGTGACCTTAGATAATCGCGTGAAATATTTAAAGGTACTTTTATTTACCCGACGCCATCAATTTAAAGTTTAAAAATAATATTTCTGATAATGGTTCCAAATAATATTTTTTTATAATTGTTATAAAAGCTGTCTTTTGCTAGGCCAAAATAAGGTATATTTGTTACATGAAACATACATAAGCAATGGTTTAAGTTGACCCTCTAATTTACTGCGCGTATACCTAAAAGTTACACGTGTGACTCAAATTAAATATGCATCAGTTAATAGTCAGATAGACTAGCTATATATTTTAATTCATGATACGATACCTGCTCGTATACCTATAATTAAATACTTGATACTAGGATGCCATGCTTCTAAAGTTTTCTTCCTCAATTTGTCCTACTTCTTTGTCCTGATGAGACCGTGGTCTAGTAGTTATGGTGGATCCACTATCCATAGGTAGCAGTTTCGACACACGATGTAAATATTTTTATTTGTTAAGGAAAATAAAATATCGATAAATTTGAAATATCGATAAAAATAGAAAATTTCGATATCAATAAATTATTAATTTAGACCTGAAGCTACTACATAGGGTCTCCTTATTATTAGTTTCTTTTTCATATCGTGAAGTAAGCCAAGGCCTTATCATGTCTCGAATTAATTGGCATTGGAACAGGTGCTCGATAGTGATATCAAATTCGATTCTCGTGCGGTGCTCATTAACTGATAGTTATTCTGTTAGTTAACATTGGCGAACATGATAGCAAACCTTTTGATAACAAGCTTGTGTATGTTCTGACAATACCTTAACGTTTTATTAGACGTTTAGGAATGTTCTCGTTTCTTTATCAGTTGATATTTGAAACTATTTTTTTTACAAAACGACCACCATATGTTTAACAGAATACCATACTAATTATAAACACCCTATTATGTTTATTTTTAAGAAGTTGTTTTTTTTTTAATTTAACTCTTTCATAATGGTTCACCGTAATCGGGTAACAATCGGGTTCCCAAACAACTGTTAAACAAAATTACTTTATTTTGAAATCTCATCCAGCTCACATAATTTCATCACACCACGGAAAAAATGCTAGGCAACAGTCCTCACTATAACTAGACAGTGTAACAAAAGGCCGGCGATATCTGACGATCTGGCAGCGTCCTATTCTGGCGCACATCGGTGAAAAACGTGAAAAGTGACCGCGATAGCGTTGGTTTTGGCGCGGTTGATACCGCCCGCGCTATGCCCGGCGCCTACGGGTGCACACTGCAAAGGTTCTACTGCTCATAGTATATACTACCTATACGAGTATACCATTTTTATTAAAAGTAAATTTGATGTAATAGAAAAAATAAAAGTAACAATGAAGTTTTATTCAAAAGATTTTAAGAAGAATTCTCAAAAACGTTAACAGCCCATTTTCGAGGCGTTAAAATAGGTATCAATAAATGAAAATTTACGCTCGAAAATGATGATAAAGTAAAAGTTAAGTAGTTTGCAGGGTTGACTGTAAACTGGCATTACGTACTAGTATGACGTAATTGGAAAATCCTTTCGATTTTATTATGTATCATGAAAAAAATAGAAGAAGGGTACAATTTGAGCACATGTTTGCCTACTCCTCAGTCTTTTCTAACCCTTGAATGTCATTAAAAAAAGCGTCTACTCCATAACATAAACCTTCAATTTCCTAATGACTTAACCCTTTACCGCCGCTACTCAGAAAGTTATGTAGAATCAATTCATTGTTACAAAAAAGGTGCCTGTTATCGAACAATTTCCTTGAAACCCTGCAATAAGCAGTACGGTGTACGTGTGCAGTTCACTCTAGATGCTACGATAACGCTATTTTGCATAATACTGCAGATTTTTTTTCCAACATCACATATGTATAAACTTTGTGCGCTAATACTTGAGTGTGTGGTTTAAGGGACTAGAGTTTGCGGTTGTTTTTATCTGCTGTAGACCAGGGCACAAGTATTACACAGACAATACGTGGTACAAGATCGATTTTTTAAAAGTCTATAAATATAAAGCTGATAAAATTAAATTATTCAGACAACACGTAGTGGGTGAATAGTTTATTGCGTAGATGTTGAGCGTGTTACTTAAGCAAAGATCAAAACACACAGTATTTTACTTCACTTAGCTATACATTATTTATCATTATAATTTTTAGTTTAAATTACGAACTCTGAAAGCTATGATGGGCGGATTGCTCATAATATCAACCAATAACATCATAAATATACTGAACTACAGGAAAATGTAAATTTGTTTTGATGAACATCTGTTTCCTACATTGGATCCAGTGCACCTACATTCAATACCCTCAAACGTTTACAAAATTACAATTCTCAATAAATAAATAATAACAATAACTTTGTCAATAAAAACGAAAAATAAATTGACTACAAGTCGTAAAAGGTTGTGTACAGTTGTAGAATCAAGGGAAGCCCTGGTGTCTTATAAACCATATCGCCTCCGCTTATGCCCTGCGATGGCCAGGTCAGCCGTGGGTCACGACCTACAGTCACCTCGTAATGATATTATAATGTAATTTAATTTCGTTTTTTTCTCTTCCAGGTAAGTAGGCCAACAGAACGATTATTGTTGGGTGTACTGGAGTGACCAACATTCGACATTATTCAATATTCAGGTACTGCATTGCACATGATCTTGGTGGAAAGTCAACTAAAACGGAGGTGAGCACCTTGACTAGACAGCTTAACCCTAAAGCGGTGCAGTTAGTGAGAGATCGCCACTGTTTCGAATCTCACTCATTATGCTGCCTACGTGAAGGAACTCCTAACACACTGGTGGGGTTAATAACAATTTTTAAATAACAAAAATATATTGCCGGATCTAGGACTTCACGCCGTCTGGTACCGGCGTAAGAATAGTACCATCCCATCGCTTCCCGTGGTTGTCGTGTTGGCAACGAAGGAATTTCACACCAGAGGACGGACAGCAGTATCCTCTGCGTACTTTGAAGCCTTACTGCCAACCCGCTTGCCTGTTGTTAAAATAGTTTCTTATAAGTAGGTAGGAAGGAGAGACCCGTGTGCCGAGCAGTGGGACATCATATCAACATATGATTAATCTAGGACTTCACCTACGATATTAGTTGCTCTAGGCTTTACTATAATTCAATCAATCATCAGTCTATCGCAGTCCATTCCTGGACATAGGCCTCACCAATTGCACGCCACTTTGTTCTATCTTCGGCTTCTCGCATCCAGCTCCTGCCAGCTGTTTTGCGTAACACTACGTTTGCCGAGACGCGGTCTGCACTCAAGAACTCATTTACCGCAACGGTTGTCAGTTTTTCGGCTAATATGGCCAGACCACTGCCACTTCAGCTTGCATACCGGTAGGCTATGTCGATAGCTTTGGTTCTCTGCCGTACCTACATAAGCACGTAATAGATGAATTCAAGAGCCACCGCCGGAGCCGAGATCTTTAGCGTTAGTGGGAGATGCCACTCGATTGATGCATCCTTTGTCAGTCCTTACACCTTAAACTTCATTCCAATTAGCCTTTAGTAACTGTATCAAAGGAGACTAGACTAGAAACATTGTACCTATTAACAGACACAAAGTGCCTACACCTAATTGAATCAAACCGTTTAGTTTTATTTACTCTTCTCTGATCTGTTACAAATAACTAAGAATTAATCTAGTTACTAACAGAAAATACTCATCAACTTGGTTAACTTACTAAGCATCTGTACCAGTCTATTTTCTCCAAGATAATTCGTCACAGAGACACAGTAATGGTATTTTTATTTGAGAACCTTGTCTCTAGACATTATCACACACACATCCTAACTTCTAAATATATGTAAGTGTCGGGAGGGGTGTGCCAGGGGGTGAAGACATCCCCCCGGGGCGCGGAGAGGGGGTGGCACGCTACAAACACAGCAAAAGTTCACGTCCGTCTTATCTCATCTGTTTGACGGATTCCTACCGACAACGCTGCGTATTCATATTTTGTACAGATTAGCTTGAATATCCAGAGGCAATCAATCTAAAGATTTGATTATTCCTGTTTTACGCCTGCAAAAATGATATCAAGATATATGAGAATACCTATCTCTTAGATTTTTATTTGCTACCGACATCTGTTATCTCATTGCCCAAGTTAGTCAAAACTCTACCTATTTACCAAATTCAGTTAAAAATTAATCCATTTGTTTAGCTGTAAAAACCAAACAGACTAATTACACATTAAAATGAAATATTTACTTACATGTACAGTTTGACGCGATAACGTCTTATAAATCAATGACCGGGTGCACGAACGAAAAAGTGTCACATAGCAACGATCACGTTATTCATTTGTTGCTAAGCAGTCACATTATTGATTGGTTGTTATGCAACCGCGAATGGCGATTGCAGCGACATGCGATAAAATTGGAACTAACGTTATTGAACAATGTTTTCTTATGACGCTATCACGGAAAATTATTGTCTGTAAACCAACTTTACAGACAATCATTGTTTTCTTTTTTTGTGCTTACCTTATCTATGACAACAAGACTTCCAGTCAGCGTAAAATGATACTGTAACATAAGTCGCATCACAGCAGCATATTTTTCAGTGAGAACCCCCAAATGACATCCTACTTTTATTTTAAACATTCGTAACATTTACCTAATTACACCTGTGTGACCTGATGTTTTCTGGTAGCGTAGTGCAGACCCATTGTATTCAATATTTATTTTATATCCTCTTCTACTATCTCTCTTGTCACTATTTCGCATTTATCTATCAAAAGAAAAAATATCGGTAAAATTCAAAATATCAAATATACAATATCAAAAATCTCTATACGTTTACCCTACTCTTGGCCGCCCAAGATCGTCGACTCTCGCTACTGATAACGCGAGCTATTTAATCACAGATAACATCTGTAGGGCGGGCGGCGCCTTATCACCGCCCGCGGCCGGCTTATCACCGCCCGCCCAACGTTATCGCTCCCGTATATAAATTCTTATCCAGCTTTCAAGGACGTTGCGTTATTTTCTTCATACTTTATGCTCACTTCAATAAAGTTACTGGATTGTTTTGTCAGATTGATGGTTCTCTGTTTTGAAGTAATAAGAACATTGGTTGTAGGACTCCAGTTGTGCGATTTTAGAACAAATGTTTAAGATTTTGTTGCGATTTCCGACTGGAATTTGGACTGTCGGTGATGTTTAAGCGGGAACGAGTAACGCAAGGAACTTTATATATAAATAGTTTTTTCCCTTTTTATAAACTACATAACTGTAAAGTTTCAAATAAACCGGTTAATTTTGCGTTAAAGAGCAATAAACATCATCCTCACAAAAAAATGGATTTATTATATTAACTAGCATGCGTACTGTTGATGTGGTTTGTGGTGGTTCGATGTTGATTATCGCGATAAATAATAATAATAATAATTTGTTTATTTCTCCTTACAAAGTTCATACAATACATCATAACTTAGAGTAGTAGAAACAAGATATTAATGAGATGAAGCTGGTTTCTGAAGTAGGATAAACTTAAATTACAGATCACCTGGTCCTCACCCATACTACAGGACTTATAAATATCTTGTTACTCCTACTTTTACAAACATTTTCGATAAAAACTATCCTATATCCTTCCCCGTGACTCAAACTATTACTTTGCCGTGTGGTGCCGGCTTAAGAATAGTACCACCCCATCTCTACCCGTGGGTGTCGTCAAGGCGACTAAGGGATTTCACCCCGGAGGACGGGCAGCAGCGTCCTCTGCGTACTTAAAGCCCTACTGCGATCGCCAACCCGCTCGCCAAGCGTGGCGATTATGGCAATTACCCCCAGGATCTACATACTAGTAGGTTCTACTGGGGAGACCCGTGCCCAGCAGTGGGCCATCTTATGGGTTGATATGTATGTATGACTCAAACTATCTTCATACCAAATTACATCTAAATTGGTTCTGAAATTTTACTTCTACATTTATAATATTAGAATGGATTAGTGGAATATATAGTGTATTTCAATGCAAAAGTGATAGCCTTTCTAATACTAGACTATTCTCGGTTATGGTGCCTAATCTATTGGTAGTAGATAGAATCAGAGTATGAAGGAAAAAAAGTGCATTAAAAAGGATACGTTAACAAACAACAATCTGCTCTGCAACATCAAAATACACAAAGAGTGAACATAGAGCGCTATCTAGAGTTATCTCTCCCATATAAATCTAAAGATCGCTATCAGCAGGCGATTTACCGAGCGTTTTATCGTTATTATTTATAGTTGATAGCTATAGATGGTTCTGTATCGCGATATGAATTAGGCGAGTAAAGCTCTCACTGTTTTTTTTTTTATATTGATCATGACTTTGGCCACAGTAAAAAACTAGATTTAAAAAAAAATACTATGATGTGACAAGCATTTCATTTTGATGATTATCTATTTACACTAATTAGTATTTTCCCAATTTGTCCTTCAGCGTTTTGATATTGAATTTTCGTGAAAAATATGAAAGATGACTGTTTATGTTAATTGTCGCGTTGGCCCCAACGTCGGCCCCAACGCAACTCGTCCAACGTGTGGATCTAGAAAATAGCATTGGCACCAACTTTGGGTTGGGATGAGCGTTATTCTAGATCTACGCCTTGGACGATTGGCCTTGGGCCGATGTTGGGGCCAACGTTGGGCCCAACGTTTTGCCAGCATCAGAATCTAGTAGCAATGATCTTAAATAAGACGTACTGCATACTAACAACTAAACGGTAATAACAAAAGTAGGTACAACTTTTATTCTATTGAAATATTTAATTAATGTATTTTAATCAATCGCAAGTCAGTTATTATTCCGTGAAATACTTAGTAATGTCAACGCATCACTGTAAACTGTTTCGGTTGAAGGACACTGTAGCAAGTGTAATTACTGGACAAATGAGATTTACAAACTAATGTCTCAAATGAGGAGCGCGGTGTGGTGACATTCATTCACTACGACATGTCTTTCTTCAAACGAGGTTTAAAGAGAGTTTTCACTTCACGGTAGATAGCGGCTTGGGTGTGTCCCTGACATTCCTGCAGTCCATGAGCGGCGGTTACCGCTTACCAACCAAAGGCAATAAAAAAAAAAAAAGATCTTTGCCCAACAAGAATTTGGATGGTGCTGATACTGTTATGGTCTAGCGTCACGCTTATCATCAGGCGCATGATCGGTGGCGCAGTGGGAGTGTACGACTGTTGCACAAGAGGTCTTGGGTTCAATTCCCCCACGGGTGTGGGTGAATGACACACTATTTTCTTGTGGTTCACAAATTGTTGTTCCGAATCTGGGTCATCCGTTGTTTTTAAGTCCCCGAACACAGGACAGGTACCTGTGGGATGGAACCTGTCTTTGTATGCATTAGCAAAGATTAAAAATTATGTTAAACTAATTCAAAAATCTTATTATTCTGTCTGTCAGACCTCGACCCAATCTATGCACTAAACCTTCAATTGTTGAAAGGAAGATAAAAGCTACTTGTACGATATCTTTACTGAAGATAGCGCACTTTTATAGCTTAGCTGACAAACAGATGAAAGGTCGGCGGCTAGAAGTAAACTGTTAGTCATCATACGACTTACATATATGAACTCGAGTACGCGTAAACAGTCAGTTGTCATTATTGTAACAATTACCTAGATGTCTAAATATTTTTCTTAGCTTTACCACGGTCCAAATATTCGTAAAACGTACAAATAGTATGGATATGAAAGACGGTCTGATAACTCTGTGAATCCCCACATCAACATGTTCTATCTAAGTAGGTATGTTATTAAGGTAGCCCCGTAATACTTTAGGAACAGCATTTTAACTTGCGAATATTTAGTCTTTGTTTTTAATTCTATTTTCAAAATACGTAGAAAAGAAGAAGACAAAACATTCGCTAGTTAAAATGCTGTTAGTGAAGTATTATAATTATAAACGAGGGCTAAAAGTTTGGTTTTTAAAGGTAGTCACTGAAATTACTGAGCTGATAGTGTACTGACGAAATTCGACAAGAAGGTAACTTGAAGCTGAAGATACAGACATATGGCGATAAACCAAAAGCTATCTAAAGCTAAATCTACCCGTGACCACGGTCGTTGCAATACGGTCGAAATATCGGGCAATAAACAAAGGTATTTAGCCTTAAAATAAAATATTTACGCTATTAAGATTCGTAGCTTTTATAATTCAATAATGTGTACAAATCGGGAAGTTTATGAACGTATAGAGCTCGTGGGTACGATTCCCACCAAGGATAAAACTTTGTGTGATGAGCACGATGGTTTATTCTGTGTCTAGGTGTAATTTATCTAAAATATGTTGAAATATACAGTGCGTATTTAGAAATATACAAGTAGATATATTTATCAGTTGTCTGGTTACCATAGTACAAGTTCTGTCTCTAGATTTTATTATTATTATATTATTAATCAAAGTTTTTTTTTTATATCCGCCGTAATGCAACTTCAACTATTGTTCGCCACATAAGGAGGAACAAGTACCTAATAATGAACGTGACATAATCTGGCTAATAAAACATATAGTACACATGTGTAAATAGCATTAAGGAAGATACCATATTATTATAATTATAGGCATGTAACAACTTAGCGACTGATTAAAGATCTGAAGACCTATTATAGTTTGTTCGTTACGATTTGTTGCGGAAAATGTATAAGAAAATCAATATTATATATAAGTTATCCTTTTAAGAATATGTTATGTTGGGGTTAAGTCGAATTGAAGTTAAATGTTATATTAATATTGTCATTATAACGTACTAGCGGATGCCTCGCGGTTTTGCCCGTGTAGTTCCCGTTCCTGTGGGAATACAGGTATAAAAAATAGCCTATGTCACTCGGGGTTAGTGTAGGTTCACAACGATGAAAGATTTTTTCAAATCTGTCCAGTAGTTTCGGAGCCTATTCAATACAAACAAACAATAAAAAAAACAATAACATTTTTAATCTTTATAATATTAGTATAGATATAGATAGATAAAAGTATATTTAAAATGTTACGTTTAAGGGTGGTGATAAGTGACTGTCTTAGTTTCATTAAGGTATTTGATAGGATAGGTACCTATTAAATGCATTATTAATAAAAATAAAAACAAAAATTTGATCTAATTTCGACTAACTACAATCGATATTATGTAATACTGCCTGCATTGTACAACATATTACTCGGAATCCATCTCTGCAACCATAAATCAACGAGACTTCCAATTCTTTCACACAGTAGGTAACATACAACCTTTTAATTCGTCGTGCATAAAATGTTAATAAACACACTATCTATTTCCTGTTGGTTAAGATACGCTCGATTGTATCGGGTTAATTAGAATTATCGTAGACCAATTATTTATAAGTACAAGTTATCGCCCGCTGCCATTGTGTTAAGTTAGTGCGTGACATACGGCCTGCGCGTTCGGCAAACATGTTCGATAACAAGCTAGTAATTAACTGAATGGGTGGTTTTAATTGTGTTCTATTTATGTCGTGAATCTGATAGCAAAAGCCTATATTACTATATTTTTCTAATGATTTTATTCAAATTGTATTTATTTGTTACCATACTCGTATATCGTAGTAGGTACATAGCTATTGATTATTGTCTCTTCAGGCCAAAATTGAAGTTATATATTTTAAACTTATACATACATACCTATATAAAAATATTTTGATTAACTTTATAGAACCTAGGTATACAAAATGGAAAATAAATCGGTGAAATCATTCGGCTTAATTGAAGTGAACTGTTTTAAGTTTTAAAATTAAAACATGTTAATAATACTAGCTATACCTACGATATATATTTTTTTAACAGAAATATCTAAATGAATTATGACTTAAGTAATATAAGTATATAGGTACTGCAGCAATTTCCAAAACCATTTTGATTTCTGCGCTACCTATTTGTAAACGCTAACTAGTAATAAACACGCGACTTACTTATAAGGAAAGTTCTTACTACATTATTTTTTATGAATGCATATTACGATTAAATGAAATCGAATTAAGTAATTTAAAAATAAGGAAAGAACCACTTACTTATAACGCGGACTAAAATACTGTAAGTATAGAATTATGAAATATTTTCTGCCAAATATTTATAAACTGCAATTTACGCTAATTATAATGTTTTAATTTTAACTTCATATTTTTTTTAATACGTAATTCAAGTTTTCTATTGTAGTGAAGATGATCATATTTCAATATTTAAAGGTAAAGCGTAGAAAGAAAACCAGGTATTTGAATATAAAATTCAGTTATCCAACAGAGGTCTGTTGTACGTTTTAAAAAGAACGTATGTACACATGATACATAAACGCAACGCATTCCTGATACGTGCCTATTTACAGTATTTCCTTGACACAAAAAGCTAAATAATAAATTACTTGCATTAACTACCGTGGGCTTCACGTTTTATCAAGGAGATAGCACCGTGGCACAATTTCAAGGGTCTTCATCGCATAAATTAAAAAAATGCGACAAAACAGGTCAGCAGTTGAGTTTATAATGAACTTAGAAAGTTTAAAAAGCAAACTATATTCGATCTCTTTCCTTAAAAAAACATAAACATAATCAGTATTTATAAAATACCTTACCCTATTAATAATAATAATACTAATTGTCATAATGACACAATATAACGTTACCTGTGTAACGTTATTTTATTTCATTACAATTTTTTTTTTTTTTAAATGTGGTTATTTTAATTTTACTATTCTACGTATATTATTATAATAATAGACTAACTAATGTTTATTAAAACGCCTTATTGGGTAACACTATATCCAACAAAACTGCCTTTAAAATAACGGACAAAAATCCGTTTTTTTTCCACAATATAATCACCTAATCACCATTGTAACATTACAAAAGCTAGATACATTAAAACCGTATTTCCTAGCCCATCAATTGTTAGTCGCAACGCTTGCACCGAATATATGGGCCATAAAAATGTTAATACTGTAATGCAAGTGCACAATTTTCTTGTATGTAATTTGCCATTTTGGGCAGTAAAATACTCTCGATGTGTAGGTTAAGGACTAAGAGCTTAGCGGAATCGTTTGGCAATATATTTTTGTGTAAAACTGCTGTTTTAGTTCTTCTAATAATCTACTTTTTATAGTTAAGTGCTAATTTCTTGAAATGGCGGTAGCCTATAGTCATCAACGATTCAACCACTATCGTCGATGCCTATAGTTATAGTTATTGGGCTCGCAATCGAGAGGTCGCGGTATCGAATCCTACCCATTATACTCGCAATGTGAAACCACTTCTAACACAAGCCATTGAGCTAAGAAGAAGGGGAACATTACTAGTTATGTTTGAACAAATATATTAACTAGGTATAATCAATATTTATATGTTTAAATTTGTCCAAATATACTTCTTATTTTATCTCATATATTCTTTTCAAAATTTAATAAAAAATATTTCGCGGAGCCCTGCTAACTTATCTATAGTCCCTATGTGGACGGAACCCGCTGTGGGAAACGCTGGCTCAAACCTACCGCCAGGAAAGGTAGTCAGGAAGAGTGAGAGATGTGATTTTATTATTCAAATTTTGTTCTTGTTTCTCGCTAACGCTTATGCCTTAAACATATTTTTGTAAGCTATTTATTTGATTGCAGTGTTCTTGAAAAATATTATGTTAATGTGATATATGTAAGTCGATGTATTAGCGGGTTTAAACGACACGAGCACGAGACGACTGCCAAACGAAATAGACCAATAGTTACGTTCATAACTAAAAGTTAATTAGGTACTTACTTTAAAGAGTAGCGGTACCTTTACAAGGTTATTTTTGATATAGTGCAAAACTCAGACACCCCAACAAGATTGTTATTTCAAGAAACACATAAAAAAAACAAAAATGTTGACAACATGAGTGATGATCACATTTCACATCACATTGTGAACAGGATTTGGACTGTAAGAATGATTAATTAATGAATTAATGATTGATTCATTGAAAACAATTTCGTCATCATCAGCCTATCGCAGTCCACTGCTGGACATAGGCCTCAACAATTGCACGCCACTTTGTTCTATCGTCGGCTTCTCGCATCCAGCTCCTGCCAGCCGTTTTGCGTAAATCATCACTCCACCTGGCCTCTTCAGCTTGCTAATCCGGTGGGCTATGTCGATAACTTTTGTTCTCTGCCGAATCACCTCATTTCTGATTTTGTCCCTAAGAGAAATGCATATTGTTTTTGTACAAATTGTAAATTATAACAAAACAATGTAAATGATTATATTATTTTGTTATTATTTACAATTTGTACAAAAAACGACGCAGAGTTTCTGTTATCACTTTTCCTCGTTAATGATATTCTATCATTATGAATGTTTCTTCTTTTAGATTAAGAAAATATGGTGTTTGATGATATGGTGTTTTAGGACTATTCTTTTTATTTGCTGACATTTTGAGTGTACATATTGCAACGGCCGTAACCAGTAAATTGCGAAAGTTTATCAGCATTTAAAATTATCAACGTGCTCATAACAATTGTATGTTTATCTGTGTATGACTGCCTCTGGGGCGCGGTGGGAGTGTATCCGACTGCTACGCAAGATGTCATGGGTTCAATCCCCACCCAGGATAAAATTTTGTATGATGAGCACGATGGTTTATTCTGTGTATGGGTGTTATTTATCTATAATATGTATGTATTTAGAAATATATAAGTATGTTCATAGATTGGTTTCAATAGAACTAGCTCTGCTTAGTTTGGGATCAGATAGCGTTGTGTGAGTTGTCCCAAGATATTATTATTATTATAATTTTCTGTAGGTATTTGCAGAATGGTACCAAACAAACTTCTTAAACAGAAAGCAATGTGATGCACATATTACATAACAAAAGTTTACGATAATCGTAGCGTGTAAATAGCGCCCAATAAACTGTGTATCCGGCTGTATCGAGAGGTCGCGTGCCAAAACGTCGATGTACGCTCCCATTTACTTGTGCCAAAAAAACGTTACTACAACTTATGTGCGTTTTACATACCGGGGGTAAATTATGCTGTATTTTGAATATTTTATGATGACTTTTGTTATTTTTTATGTTAATTTTATGATGATTCCAGCTTATAATAAAATTATGGTAGTATTTTTTTGTTTGTAGCTCGTAGCTCTGTTAATAGAAGCACGCTAAGAGTAATAGATTATAAGATATCGAAAAGAAATTCTTCACATTTCGTTGCGTTTTCAGCTCGATGATAGCGAGAAGAGGGACACCGTATCCTACTTGTTACAGTGATTTTGTAGAGTTGTTGCAGCCCTGTTTTTATTTAAAACTAGCAACTTTGTTGACTACCAATGTTGCTAGTTATCTACATGTGACATAGACATAAGGTACATGTAGATTTTGTGTCGCAGCGACATCATTCAAAATTTAGAAGTTTCATTGTGACGGGTGTTTTATGTTTTTGTAGTAATTGGATATTTTTTTTGTAAGTATTTTAGTGGATATTTTGCTTATTTATATTTACACATCATATTCATGGTGTGCTTACCTGTAAAAAATTGTTACACTAGTTTATGTTAATATTGTGAAAGTCTTAGAAATGTTCAAGTGTAAATGATTGTTAGTGAGTCTATAAAAAAAAAATATATATATATATATATATATATAAACAGCGAAATGTATGTGCCTGTTTATTTGTAAAATTAGTTTCGTAGGTATTTTATTCCAATTGGTCCAAAAAGATTAATATAATAAAATTCTAATTTAAAAAATATATATAACTAATAATGGGGGATGGTAGGTCCCACAATACTAGCAATCCTGTTAAACCCTCCTATGACTTGTGTTAGGAGTAGTTTCACGCCGGTAGTATAATAGCTAGGATTCGAACCCGCGACTTCACGATTACGAGTCCGATGTCTTATCCAGTTGGCTACCGCCGCTTTTTAATTAATCTCTCATAGGTTTAATTTAAAGTTTAAAGTTTAATTTTAAGACTCCATATTTCTGTATGGTAAATGCAATATTGTAACACTTCGAATGAACCCTTACAAAAGTGTCTCAAGTTATCAGATAAAGCCTTAATACTAATAAGCCTTGGGTTTTATTTGATAAGATTATCCGTATATTTTTATTTCTCTGATAGATTATCTGCAGCCGATGGGCTTGGCGCCAACTAATGGACTCATTGGGGTTGGAATCATTCGGGTAAGCTCGGGACGATTCAGGTGCTTTCGAAAACTATGCGCGTGCGCTTATTTTTATTTTCATGTTTGTTTTTCAGTTCATTCTTAAATAAGTTACATACATCTTTTTTAGAAATAATAAACATATATGTAATGTTAAGCGAGTGGCGCGGTGGGAGTGTATCCGACTGCTACCCAAGAGGTCGTGTGTTCGACCCCACCCAGGATAAAACTTTGTGTGATGAGCACGATGATTAATTCTGTGTCTGGGTGTTATTTATCTATAGTATGTATTTAGAAATATATAAGTATGTTTATCAGTTGTCTGGTTTACATAGTACAAGCTCTACTTAGTTTGGGATCAGATAGCGTTGTGTGAGTTGTCCCAAGATATTATTATTATTTTAAATTTCCTACAGAGGTTAGGTCCTTAATAAGTTAACTACATCCAGACGCTCAAACTTACTACTAATCTTACAATCTAATACCCAAACGCTATTTAGAAACGTTGTTAATATTCTCTTGCTGTCACTGTCACTTTAATGTGAATAGTGGAGACAGGAATACCTGTGAGTACAACTTAAAATTCAGTATGACTTGAGTAGCTGAGGTTAAGCAGTCTTTGCCTTTAACAATTGTTCTATTTCACATGAAACTTAAGCTTATTCCGATCGCTATCCACTGCATTCGCTCATCCAAAATCTGCAATCTGACGTCATTAATCTAAGGCTATCTGCACACGAGCTTACAAATTTTAATTCACGAAAAATGTTAAAAGCACGTTTTAGATAAGACGGTCGTTACTGGCGATAGCTTGACATAGATACGTGATTTAACGATAGCGACTTTAGTACAGTCTGCAGATTACCGAAGATATATTTTTACGGTGTATATGTAATGTGGTCCGGTTTTTCAGTGGTTTTTGTAAAAGTAGTTAGGTATATCGTATCGTCTAGACTAGATATCAAACCGCTTTTTTGGGTAGTCTTTGGAAGTGAATGAGTCTCGTATAGTCGTTTCTCGTATGTGTTTGTTTTATATGTTTTCTCGGGTATTGTGTATATAGGATCTTATGCCACCGTGACTAAACGCTGGCCATAAGATCCTATTAGTTTTAAAACAAAAATTGCGGCAACAATATGTTTCACAATGTAAAAATACTTAATGAAATAAATTGAAGATCAAATCTTTGCTTACAATAAATACATACATGACGCGGGCAGAAATGCGCAAAAAACTAAATAGATTCATTTATTTTTAAATAGATATCAATCAACTCAAAAATAAGTAGAAACGACTAAAGTATCTCTAAGAACTATGATTAAAGTTGGACATCTGACATCAATGATTTACTTTTACATCAAATATAATCGTTACAACTCAAAGTAACTTCCATAACACTTAATAGAACAAAACATCTAATATCCAAATAAAAAACCAAGGAAAAATAAACACAAGAGTTTTAATAAACTGACAGTTTCAAAGATAGTAATCAAATAAAATTCTCGTAGAACAATATTATCGATCGTTCAGTAAAAGGGCGTAATGTAACATACAACAAACAACGCGTGGAACTGAGACGGATGATAAAAAAGCTGAGACTACCGTCGCAAGCGCATCTACCAACGAACACAGATAAACTTGAATACAACGATTTGTATCACCTACATCGACGGCTACACGCGTTGTTTATGTTAAAATAAAGAAACAAAAAGTGGGTTGGTAACTAAATTGTTTCGTTCAGTTGTTAGTATTGTGTTCGGTATTGTTCAAGCTGTATTTGTTGTAACAAATCGCTCATTGTTTAACGTTTGAAACACTAAACGGTACGCGGTATCGATATTCGATCTGGTATTCGATTGTCGCCATTATTTTCTTGTTTATTGGGAGTTATAAATTTTGTGGTACGTATTGGTTTGTAGTGCTGTGGGTGGTTTTGATTTTATATCTGTTTGTTTCAATTATCATTTCATTACGATTTAGATTCAAATAAATATATTATATCTCTACCTTAATGTTAAATATTGTTGAAAGATATTGTATCAAATGATTAATATTATTGTGAATACTACATTAAATGTATTATTTATTTAACGCCGTTTTAGAAAGGTTGAACAAAACAAAATCTACCAATCAGTTGTCAACTGCCACAGAAGCATGGTAACTAAAATATGTATAGAAAGAGTACTTATTATAAATACTCTTTTCAATAACATGAAATGTATTATTTTAATCCTCCTTTGGTTTAGTAATTGTCCTCACGCGGTTTCTCTTTTCGGCTTAATAGTTATTTTTTACTGGCGAATCTTTCAGAAACCAGTAGTAGGTAAAACATTCAAGATTTTTTTTGTTTCGACTTTAAAATATTTTTAAAGACATACCTTCCAATATTCTTGATATAATTAATAAGTACAACCCCGATCCCTTTTCGAGAACTTACACCTTTATTCAATCAACCAGATCGAATCAAATGTAACCCGATCTGAACAAAACGGTTGACCCTATAACAAATGTGTTAAACTGTCTGTGGGTATACGAACACTAGAGGCTTTGTTCTCCGATGGCTATCTGGTGAAGGTATGAGGTGTATCGCGGTAGCTGCCGTGACAAATGGGAGCCTGTGCCCACCCAACGTGCCCCCGGTTATGAGATCTATTAACGTAATTTCGGTAGTGGTTCTGTGTTATGTAGGTACGTAGCGTAGTTGCCTACTTTTGGAAGGTTTTGAATTTTTTACTAGATTTTAGTTTTGCTTGTATAGTGGGAGTGTGTACAACTGCTGTTATGTCGGGGTGTTAAGGGGTGGGATACCAAGTTATATCTTTTTCTATAAAACGCAATTCATGTATTTGTTTTTTTATATTTTATAAGTTTATGGGGACCATTCTAATTAATTTTTGGATAACAAACAAGAACCCATGGACGATTTTCGGGAACGAGTGAATTATGTAGATCCTAGCTTTGTTTAATATCACCTCATTTTTGATCGAAACTTCGTTTTCATAGAATTAGAGTAGGCCTCCAGGTTCTTTTAACCGACTGCAAGAAGGAGGGTTATGTTTTTAGAGTGTACCTATTTATGCATGTATGTATGTATATTTCTTAGAAAAAAAAACAGTGGTTATTTTTGAGCAGTCGGGTTTTTTGTTTTCTAATAATTTATCTTTTGTAAGATCTCTTTATTTTTTGTTTAGGTGCACTTTGTGTCCGTTAAATTAAATTTGTAAAGTTAATGTTTTTCCCAAGTCCGGGTAATATCTTTTTAAAAGAAAATAATAACTGCACAAATTATATACAGAAAAAAAATAAAACGAACGACTAAAGTATTAAGTGATGCTGCAGTGATAACCTAGTGGTTAAGGCATCGGATTCGCAATCGACAGGTGGCTGGTTCGAATCCACTACTAACACATCAAAAGTTGAGCTACAGGAGTTGACAAACTTGTTACTTTCATTATTTTTTAGTAGTAAGTACTTCTTAATGGATATGTTCTTCTAATTTTTCAGGTGATCGAGCTGTTTGTTGTTTTATATTTATCCAACAACATAAGGTAAAGGGTTTATGGTCTGCCAACACCAGTACAACAACGGTATCATTTACGATTTATCCACATAACGCTAAATATACAGCCATATCTGCTTCTCTATCTAACATACATAAGTTCTCGACTAAATCGCGATGTTCTATCCCTTTCTTTCGTTCTCTTATCGGAGCTGGTGATCTTGTTTAAAGTAATAGTATCGGCGTTCGATAGTGTTTGGCCATTTTTCTTGTGAACAACAAAGGATGAAATCGACCGTGAGCTGCAAGTGCTACCGTGGTGTCACTTGTAGGCTTAAGCGGAAAAGAAAAATAACTGTATAATATGCATGTCGCAAGCTCTTGAGTGGTATCAGACTAATGTTTTATACTCGCGTATAAGCTAGTTTTTGGAAGCGCTTGCAGGCGCTTATAAGCGCCTTTTACCACACGTGCAACTAGTACGAGCATTGACGCGCTTATTAGCTCATATAAGCGTGATGATGGTTCGAGCGAACACGCCGAAATATGCCTGTGTAGGTACTCAAGACCGGTTTTTTGAAATGTGAAATATAGCGCGTCTTAGCGAGTAGGCCGAAACTACCGTAGGTATTCGCGTAGAAAAACGGCTTGTATGAAACAGACCATAATACTTACTTGCGAAATAGAATACCTTCTTAACCATACCCATTCAGGTGCCTCGAGTTGTGGGTAGCCTCGGGCATCACGTTGACGGCCTATAGTGTAAATTATATAATCTGTTTGGTCTTTGTCAGCGTTGGCATACCAGCTGTTACCTACTGAACCTAATTGATCGTAGAAGACATCTGGATGGATAGATGGCCTCCTGAAACGATGGCAGAAGGGTAGGACGGTTTGCCTTTGCTGTCTTGGAAGGTAGACCGTGGAATGCAACTTCTATCGATATCGTAGTGCCTTCCTATCTTCCAATCGCGGCTACACATATCACAAGATCAGTCCATTTGATCCGCTTTAGAATGAAACAGTATTTGTATTCCTCTTCCGAACCATAAATACCTATAAGATTAAATAAAGCCGACGGAATTACACACAATTGTAATGAGTGAAAATCGAGTGAGATTTAACAAATGTTTGAGGGACATACTTAATACTCGTACCATTTCTAGATATTTCGCAGTAACTGTATTATTTGTTTAAAGAGATCAAAGAAATTCATAAATATATTATAAAAAAAAATACTGCATAGAATTAATTATCTGAAATATAGACCTCACTATGATGAAATCCGTCAAGCCGTTTGATTTTTTTAGGGTTCCGTATGGATAACTACTGGATAACTAGCAATGTGGGATTGTTGGTCCATATTACTAGTAATCCTACTGATCCCACCAGCTAAGCTAAATGGCTTGTGTTAGGAGTAGGTTCAACTCGGTAGTAGGATTTGAACCCTCGACCTCACGATTACGAATCTATCGCCGCTTCGGTTGTATATAAGGACAAATAGGTACGATACGATATGCGAGTACCTCCCAGGTGTTGTCGATTTAAAGGTCACATATCTCATTAGATATTTCAAGATCATTCAGCAAGCAAGGGAGAGAATTCCGGTTGCGGTTACCGCTTGTACCTTACGGCTGTTTTCACCCGCAGTGGGCGATGCGTCACCTCCGCCCTCTATTCGTGTTTAATGGTTCACTTGATGCAACCGATTACTTCACATTATTATACACTCCTAATGCCCAAATGCAACGTCTTTTAATGACGTTGTTAATTTTGTAGATAGGTAAAGGAATATCGACAGGACACTTGCTGACGCTCGCAACTTCGTCTGCGTCAATTTTCCTCATTTTTGCGTTTCAAACAAAAATGCTAAAATCTTTATTAAAAATTTGATTTAAAAAAACTTTACGACCTATCTTATACCTGTCAAATATACAAAAAAAAACATATAATCGATCGCGCCGTTTTGGAGGAATTCAACCACAAATACATTGAACTATGTGTGATTTTAGCAAACTTAAAGGTAAGTAGTTAGTTAGTAAGGTTCTGAAAAAAATCTGTCTCTGAACGGAACCTGCTGAACCAAACAGACACAGTATATTGAAGCACTGCCTAAGTATCTTGATAATTTTGTAATAAATAAAAATAAAAATAAATGTAAAGTAATTTAGACGCCAAATTTATGGCGTGACGATAGTAAGTTTAGAAAAAAAAAGTGATTTAATTATTTTATGCATCAGTTGCTGCAGTTATTAAACCATAAAAAATACTACTAAATTGCTAAAAAGGCTGTTACCAAATGTGTATTACTAAACTATGTTGGGGTGCATCCCAAACAGACACTTTCTAATCTCTTAAAAAGGACTTCCACTGTCAGCAAACCTTTCGTGAGGAAACCGGCATACCTCCATCGACATCCACTAACGGCCGGTTTCAATAATCTACCTATCGATGGATTTAGCTACTAGAGGTAGAATTTTGACTTATTTTGTATGGAGCTTATGTCAAATATATACCTCTAGTAGCCAAATCCATCGATAGTTAGATTATTGAGACCGGCCGTAAGCCGCACTAACTTAATCGAAAACTGAGTTCACTGTCAATCATGCTTAAATATTGTTCTTTGTGATGCAATCGATCATCCGTATCATCGTCAGTCGTACATATGCTCATATTTAGTGTTATGAATCATTATTTTATTGTAGATTTTAATACGAAAATATCTATTGTCAAAGGTTTCATGATTCATTTACCAATAACTACCATTACATCACTCACGATGTCTATTTTGAACTGATAATCATTTCTTTGTTTTAACTTGGAATTGTTTTGTAGTTACGATTTTGTTCATGACTCTTTTGAAGTGATAACGTCTTATAAATCGATGACGGGGTGCACGCACGAAAATGTGTCACATAGCAACGGTCACGTTATTGTCTGGTTGCTAAGCAATGCCAATGCTATAAAAATGAAGTATTACGGCCGTCGCGCGTCGGGCGCATGCGCCCGGTCCACTAAAGCTATCACAGGCATGGTTGTTTATTACAATGTCATCAATGTTTTAGCGATAGCAGTGACATGCAATATAATTGAAAAAATAAAACTGTGGCAATCATGGTTACAATGTCATCAATGTTTTCTTATGACGTTACCACGTAAAATTCATTAAACGATGATGTGCTTGATGTTTAGTTAGACTTTACCATCTCTATGCAGAGGACCTGCAACTGTATTTGTCACTTTAAAACTGATGAAATAGCTGGTGCTGTAACTGCAATTAATAACGACCTTAAAGAATAAGTTTAAAGTTTATAAATTTGTTCGATCACCAGAATCTTCCTCAGGTGTTTTTTGATAGCGTTAATATTCCATTTACAAAAAGTATCAAAAATCTTGGTGTCTATTTAAACTAAAATCTTTCATGGGATATCCACATTGCGGAAATAACGAGCAAAATATTCTCCTCATTTCAATCTCCCAAATGTCTTCAGAAGTTCTTACCGTTCCGAGCTAAAGTTACTCTTGCTCCATCTCTTCTTCTCCCACATTATGCCGATGTTTGTTTTCTGGATGCTAGGGAGGAACTCGTTGACAAGCTCGAACGTCTGCAGAATTTGTGTATCTGCAGCATTTTCGGATTACGTAAATATGACCATGTTTCCGAATCTCGGAGAAATTTGAAGTGGCTACCGATTCGGCAGCGTCGTAACTCACACATTCTTTCTCTTCTCTATACTATTCTTCACAATCTTAATTCTCCTTCCTACCTACGTGAGCACTTTAATTTTCTTGTTCCCAGGGGTAAATTCTGTCGTTCCCTCTCCTCTCTTCTATTGAGTACTCCCGGCCACATCTCCAGCTGTTACGACAGCTCAGCGCCTATGGGGCTTCCTCACTACCAATTGGAACTTCTTATGATGGTAAATGTGCAGATGACGAGGCGAGTTGAAACTGTGCAAATTATCCTATTTCGAAACCCTAGTCAGTTTTGGCTGAAAATATAATTAATAGACAGAAAAAATAAGTTGATGATTACTAGATATAGAAATCATATGTCGCAACATACACTTTTACAACATACACATATTGGCAGTATAAACCATTAAATTGCATTCACAAAATATATAATGATTACCTTCTTTAAACACATGTTCTAGTGATCTCTACTCATTATAGGCTCGCATTTTGTATATATCACAAAATCACTTTCATTATAATAGTTCTTTGTATTGGTAAATTAATCAAAAATAATTAGAAGTTTAAAGTAGCTATTAATAACCAATTTATTGTTATCGATACTTAATTTTTCAGCCAACGAGTCACAAACAGGTGTTTAATACAAGAAATGCAACCTCCTATACCTGTATCTATCGCACACAAGATCTCCCGCTCTTATTAAAAGTTATGCACCTTTTACATCAAGATTGTATCTAATAACAGTCACGATATTGGATTAATTTTATAAAGCAATTAATAAGTAATAATTTTATAAATACATATTAGAGAAAATTAAATTGATTGGGTTAGTTTATCATGAGCGCGGTTGCTAATCGAGAATGTCAGGTCGAGAAAATATTGAAACATATTTTATTCGAGTATTGTTCTGTTCTAGCGGACTGGCATTTAACTCGAACTTGGACTTAGAAACCTGAAACATATTTAAATATCCCTTCTCTAGAGTAAACATAAATTCATCATTTTTTATTTTACACTGCTCAACAAAATGCAGAAGTTGTCTTGCGACATTCTCAACCCGGGCTTCAAATTTGCTCTGAAGTGTATGGATTTGTAAAGACCTAGTTCAGGAAATGTCAGAACTCTAACGACAGGGGATCCGATATATCACTACTTGAATCAAGTCACCAGTAATCACCATAGGTATTTAAATGACAGCTTACACCAGAAACCCTCAACCGCAGAACGAATTCCGTCATTACCTTATAAAATCGTCCATGAATGAAATGACTTCCTCTCAGTTGAGTCACCGAGGAGCCAGGACGTCAGATTGACTCCAGATACATGCACTGTTCCTGAGCGGACACGGAGCGAATAACACTCGATCAGGACCAATTTCGCAAAAACTACACAACGCGATCCGTTGTTCTGATCGTTGATAGGGACAAGTACCGACGGCAGATTAGTTTGGTAATACTCGTATGTTGACCTGGATTTTTTGGTTAAATTTCTGTTAGAATCGTTGTAATTCTACTTTAAAGAATAATGCAATTCTACTTAAGCTGCTTTTAACGTAATTATTGATGTTTAATTGTGTAATAAGGTGCATAAAAATCACCGGTGTCTAATTATTATAGAGTAGGTACCTACTAGTTGTCGCGACTATGTTCGCATGAAAATTTAGACTTCGCTTGAAATTGACGCATTAATATTAAAGGAAACAAGCTTTTCTACATAAACTAAATTAGTCCAAGTTCTAAGTTTCTACAATCTGTGTTACAACTGATATGACAGTTATAAAACTAATGATAGAAAGCTAATGTATAAGTACTAGTAATTCTTATGCAATGCAGTATTCATTAAAATATTTGAATACCATTAAATATTGAATATATATTGAATGCACTTACTTGAAACTGAATTGGGTTACGTCTGAAGAACTGAGTTACGTATAAAGTAAGCAGTCTATTTATATAGGCACTATTGAATTTAATTGATTAACAATATCGTCGCGGATATGAGGTAGGAACATACTTGACCCTTTCAGCACTCCTCGCAACTCATACAAAAATAAATTAATAGAAAAAACTTATGAATTATCATCATCACCATAACAACCCTAAAATAAAACCAAACACACACATACACACGCAAAATCATAGAGTAGTTGTTGACACATTGAAAGCATCTTTTACATAAATCTCTTGATTAGACCTTGCATCTGTTTACTCTAGATTTGATTTATTTAATTTTAATGTGTTCTTCGTCATTGGCGTATTGTTCAGTCTACATTGTAAACAATAAAATTATTATCAGCTGTGAAGAACCTTTGATGAGAAAAAAAATATATATATTGTAACTTTTCATATACAAAATGTGCAGTCCGTGTAGAAAAGGTGACGGGTCGTAACTCGTAATGTAAGCCTGTGTGCCTCTTTATTGGTATAAACAATAGAAAAAAAGTATTGATCAAAATAGTTTCATCTGCTATCGGTACCCACACTGCGCGTATCGTACCATCTAATATTATTCTGGGAACGGCCTTAATAAGTCACTACAGAATGTTATCTCTACCATTTTATCGGTTCAGATGATAAGCATCTCTATCCAATTAGCCTCACAATGCAATATGGGCCGTCTCAACGTTATGACGATGTGTGTTTTCAGCTTTATGTGTTTTTGGTAGCAAGTGTATAAAAGTGTTGTAAAATGTGTTGTTTTAGTCACGATAGACACAGCTTTTGTTGGAAATCTCATAATATAACACAGGAAGGTAAGCAATAAGCGACCTTGTAGAGGGAGGAAGATATAGTCTTTGATGTGGTCGAGCTTTGGATAACATTTAAAAATTCAGCATGATCAAGTGAAACTGCTTTTGATGACTCACAAATACTATTTTTGGGTTTTTACTATTTTCTTTTATTCAAAATATATATATCCTACATCTGCAACCTCCCTCGTTTGTAACTTTCGTTCTACAAAACCGTTGTTAATAGAAGTTTGTAGCCCACAAACAAATTGTAGGTACATTAAGTACTTCCAACAACTTACAACTTTAATGTTGTCATCATCCTCTCGCATCGTCTTATGATTATGATTTACCTTGGTAAATAGGAAAATTAATTCTCTTGAACAGTGGGTTTTTCAAAAGCGTATTCAGAACAGTTATTGGGAAACATTAAATAGTTATAAAATGAGATCTATATACTCCAGAGATCTATACCTCCCTCCCTACATAACTTTTAAACTTACGCGTTGCATCATAAACACAATTTGACACGGGTTTAACCTAGGTAAAGTATTTACATTAGGCTTTACGTTTCGACCGGGTTACACCGACCTTGGTCACAAGCTGACTCATTGAATGAAATGTTGATAAACTTTAGCGATTTGTACACATTATAAAATTATATATACTACGGGTTAAATTAAGGTAAAATACCTTGTTTATTGCCCGACGTTTCAACCGTATTGCAACGGCAGCGGTCACGGGTAGACTGACCACATGATTCCACAATGACATTATTCACGCGATTAAGACCCGTAGTATATATAATTTTATAATATTTACATACAATCCATTCTAATATTATAAATCTCAAAGTAACTCTGTCTGTATGTCTGTTACCTTAAACGTTTAAACCACAAAGCCGTAAACACTAGTCTCGGGGATGGACATAGGATACTTTTCATCGCGATAACCGACATCCAAGTGGTCGGAGCCACGAGCAAAAGCTAGTAATAAAATAAATTATATATTTTTTTATTTAAAAATCTGTTACATTGTATACTTAGAAAAGTAAGAAATTTATCTATAGGTATTAATATCATAAAGCTGAAGAGTTTGTTTATTTGTTTGAACGCGGCAATCTCAGGAACTACTGGTTTGAATTAAAAAAATCTTTCTTTGTTGGGTAGCTCATTTATCGAGGATATGGAGGCTATATAACATCACGCTACGACTAATAGGAGCGGAGCAGTAATGAAAAATGTTGCAAAAACGGGGAAAATGTACGCATACGAAGTTGCGCGGGACAGCTAGTGCCTTATAAACATCGATGGGAAGGAATATTGTGACGCGTAAACGGGTCTTGCTTTTTTTTTTAGTTAATCGGTTTTGTTATTTTGTTAATAAATAGTTTTTAGATTGTAAGTTTGTGCCTATTTTGTTGTAAATTATTAACTTATAACAAGATTATACTTATGACCATTTGTTATTGGATGCCGTTAATCATCACACCTCACGTCGTTAGCAGACGGCACTGCGCTGGTGACCTGGCATCGCATCTGGTAATTTGATCGCGCGATTATCAGCACCATCTCGCCATCGCACAAATATTGTACCGATAGGAAAACAAGTTCGATCAAATATATTTATAGGAAATATAATATTTATGTTTCGTAAAACCAAATGATACAGTCGACCAAGAAAGTAGTTTTGATGAAACTTCATGTGTAACCTAAATAGCTTTAAGGTTGAGCCTATATTATTTTATGATAGACAAATTAATTTCAACAATAGGGTGATAGATAAATTTTACAGAATATTGACTTTGCACAATTTTGAAAAAGTCGTTCAATCTTTCACGTCTGGGGGCTTAGACAAATGCCACACGCTTCTTTTTTGGCACACGCCTCTGTTATTTTTGGTCCACCAATTCAGCAGCAGTCACGTGACGTATTGTCAACTTTATGTCAAATGCATAATTTTTTTAGCGTCAGCGTGTGCGGAAAAAGAAGTGTGTGGCATTTGTCTCAGCCCCCTGGTCAGACAGGCCAATAATATCTGTCTAAGACCACTTAGGACGAAATATGGTAAAAGGAGCATTTTGTACGAAGAGGCTCAAATCTACAATAAATTACCCAAAATATAAAAGAAGCGAAAACATTCATAATATTATTAAAAAGCCATATTTTAAAGGATTTTTTATTGTTAAATAGGTCTTAATATTACTACTATAACTACTATGTTAAATAACCATAACTAATAATAAACATGCATTTTTTCTACACAAACGTTTTCAAACAAATCTTACTCATACCTTACACTTGAACATTTTTATTTTTAAGCTATTGCATAGCTTTTATGGCGGGATTTGACCGCGGCGACCGAATCAAGAAATTCCGTAACGAAAAAAAAACCTAACACTCCCCACTCCGCCTACCATGTAGCTCGGCCGAGCGTTCGCTTAACGTATATGTATATGATCGAGACGAGCTGCTCCGAAAACATTATATCAATGTGTGTCTAAGTGCATAATATGCATTTAAGTAACTCAATACCTATTATATTAATACCTATTATATTATAAAAGTAACATAAATAGGTAGGTACCTATTTGAATTTAAAATGGTCAAACTGCAGAGAAGAAGTCATAGTCTCACGATCGTTAGTTTAATATGTATACCTACTTAGTCAAATTTTAATATTATTTGTACTTATTGACAAAAACTAGATTTATATCTTTATGACATTTTTATTACATTTGTTAATTAATATGTGTGTGTATCTGTTTGCGGTTAGATAAGAACACGGTAAAAGTATTCGTTTGGCAAATATTTTGTTCTAATGCTGGATATACTTTTGAAACATAATAGCAATCTCACAAGGGGTTTACACCTACCTATAACCACTATTACAGCATTCTGATACTTATTTTACACTGATCCAGTAGGGTATTCTCTGATCTGGTATTTCATCTTCAGCAGTTGCATCCGCCTATCAATAGAGCTGGAATAAAATAAATAAAACACACATTAATTATATCCGTCTATCATTTCTGCTGTCGTTACTACCACACCTGTGGGGGGCGTGTTGTAGGGAGAGGGGGGGTGTAGATGGTACTGATAACGTATCGATTGACCGCCTATCGCTCCATCGACGAAACGAAACGCATCAACCTGGTATCGTTACGTTGTAGGTACCTGTGGTAGCTCGTTGTGGCTTTTATTTAGGTCTTGTGGTTTTAATGGGTTATGGAACTGATTGGGTCGATGATCTGATAGTCGCAAGCGTGACCGCTGCTGGTCGAAAAGTTTTGGGTATGAATGCCGAGGCAGGCAGTGGCATTATTATTATTTTTAGGGTTCCGTACCTCAAAAGGAAAAAACGCAACCCTTATAGGATTACTTTGTTTTCCATCCGTCTGTCAAGACTCGAACTTCTAAGTTAAGGTAAAAAAAAGATACGGCCGTTTATGCCGCAAAAAAACGTACATTTCGACACTCTCAAGGAATAAAAATTCATAGGGTACTAGCTTTCGCCCGCGGCTCCGCCCGCGTGGATGTCGGTTATCGCGATAAAAACTATCCTATGTCCTTCCCCGGGACTCAAACTATCTCCATACCAAATTTCATCAAAATCCGTTCAGCCGTTTAGGCGTGAAAGAGTAACAGACAGACAGACAGACAGACAGACAGACCAGACAGACAGACAGACAGAGTTACTTTCGCATTTATAATATTAGTATGGATGTTCCGTTGACCTAGAACTATGATATTTGGCAAGTTATACCGTCTTATACTACAACTATGGGGAAAAGTCTGAAAACTATACCTACAGTTGTAATTATATCATAAAAACATAGTCTTTAAAAAACTGCGAGACTCGATTCCTGAATTATAATATTTATAATATGTAAATACCTACAAAATTGTACGGAACCCTCAGTGGGCGAGTCCGACTCGCACTTGTCCGGTTTTTTTTAATAAGAAGGCCAGTGTTTCAAGAGATCACTTTTCATTCGAAGGGGTCGATCTTCCCACAAGATAAAAAAACGTTCCGCAGATACTTAACGCAAGTTTCTTCCTAGTGTTACTGCTTATAGTTATTGTATTTTTGAGAAATATATATTATAGTTATGATCTAAGAGAGCTAATATTCCATAGCCATGTCTATGCTATCTAAGTCCCAAACAAATATACCTATTTGTTAGAAACCTAATTTAATCGTAATATAATGAAGTTCTTAGCTTTGTTTCACAAAATATTATCAGCCATTTTGAAGTTTGTCAATTTTTATCCCAGAGCGCAATAACGACATTCTAGTACGGTGCGCAAGCGTTCGAAGGGAAGAATCGGGGTTTTTTTTCTTATGGTAGGCAATAAAAAATAATCTGTTTAAGATTCAAAATAACAGGTTCAAAAACGGTAGCCCAAAAAGAGAGAACCGTTTATAGTTTTTTAATGTTTAATTCATTTGTCGAAAACATGTAATCTGTTATACATGTGACTGTAATTTTTAAACAATAAAATACTATGAAAGTTTAAATTACTGAGAACAAGGTTGCAATTAATAGCCATTATGTAAATTAAATTTTGTACTATTGTAAGCAATAATTTGATATGGAGATAAAAATATGAATACAGTACCTCGGTATAGATAACTATCTAGATGGAAAGACAACTGGAAAAAACATATAAAATATTTAAGTATGTTGTTTTAAATTGTAAATGAGAGGATAATTTAAGTACCTAATATTAATTTGGTTGGAGGTGTACTTAAATTGAAAAGTGATGAGAAAATTACGGGTATTTTTGGGTAATTAAAGCTTCAACCACTAAACATCATGAGTTCTGAACGAAGATTGCATTTCGCTTGAGCAACGCGCACATGGTCAGTCGTCGTTGACGGACGCAGAATCATGGAACTCCTTTGGAACAAAGTGGTCCGAGATTTCATGTCCGTGAGCGGTGTTTATGTATATAAATATATATTTTTTTAAAGATAACTAGCAATGTGGGATTGTGTCCCACATTACTAGCAATCTTGTTAACCCCTCCAGCAATTAAACAAGCTCTCCAATAAACAAATTTGCATCCCAATCGCTCCACTCATTTTAGAGCTACGTAAAGTAAAGTAAATAATCAAACATTCTAAGTGATACTTTATTACAGCTGTATCACTTAGAATGTTTGATTGAACATCAGCTTTGTGAACAAAAAAAAAGGATTAACTCCCCTCTTTGCGTCAGGGGTTAAAAACAGTGTGAAGGCACCCAACAAATTCACACCGAACTAACACCCAAATTCCCTGGTCCACATGTCGCCAGCATTAAGAATCCATTAACTTCAAGGTACTGATTAATGTTTTATCTGCCCTTATCACTACAGACAGAGACGGGTTGATTTATTCACTGTTATCAGTGCATATGGCCGGCGCCGTCGTATCAGACAGAGCTTTCTTTTATGAATTTTAGAGTAGATATGATGTACTTAGCGGCTTCTGTTTGTGGACTTGGTCGGGCTTGTTTCATGCACTCATCTGATTGGGGTTTAAATGAAGGCGTTTGAGTGTGATTGGGTTTACAAATTCTTTGTAATATATGTACCTAACATATTTTTCATGTAAACTTTTTGATCACTAATGACAAAGGAATATCGACCGGTTTACAGAATTGAAAAGAAAATGAAGCATGGTACCTATTCTCTCTTTCCAGTTTTACAACAACTCACAAAACGCCATCTGATTCCAAACTAGGTAGAGACTAGCGGGTCAATTCATGTATTTAAAACAGTGCAGTTACAGTTCAGTTGCAGTGAAGTTTCGATTAAAACGGCCATTTTTGTATTCTTGTAACTTTGGCATCGATCTCAAATACGCTTGCGTCAAGTATGCGTCTCGAGAGCGCAATAACGACATTCTAGTACGGTGCGCAAGCGTTTTTAAGATCGATCCCAAAGTTACAAGAATACGAAAATTGCCGTTTTAATCGAAACTTAACTGCAACTGCACTGCTTTAATACGTGAATTGACCCGCAGATAACCATAGTGCTCATCAAACAATGTTTTATGCTGGGTGGGGATCGAATGAATGAAAGATCTTTGGCTTCAGGGCCGTCAGGGTCACTAACCACTAGACCAACAGGCCAGTCTCCGAAGTCTTACCTAGGTTCTCTAAGAAATGAATAAAACACCACTATAAATTGTATGTGTATTAAGTATACCTTTGATAACACCATGATAAGTCGCCGCTGCTATCTCTTTGCAAGGTGCAAAGAGGTAGCAGGGGCGACTTGTCATGTGTCACTGTGGCAACCAACTTGTAAAAAGCCCGTCTTCCAACATATACAAAGTGTAACAGAAAGTTGTGGTCAAATTCCAGGGCTGTTATGTACCCATGATACTGAGCGCATATACATAGTTCAGTTAAAATCTAAGCACCTGTCTCACCATCGGCAAAAAAGCGAGTAGCAAATAGCGATTTTATCACTCAAGAAACGTACATAATTATGTGGATCCCGATACAGATATTAATAGTTGATCGCTGACCGTTCATACTGCCGGCGAGTACTCGTTCTATACAGCATCTATTTTGTTTACACGGACGGGATCTACAATATACATGAGCCAATCTACCCGTGACCACGGCCGTTGCAATACGATCAAAACGTCGGGCAATAAACAAAGGTATTTAGCCATAAAATAAAATTCTATATGCTTATAAAATTATTTAATGTGTACAAAATAAAATTCTATAATGTGTATACATCGCGAAAGTTTACGAACATATAATATACATGAAATCGCTACTCGCTTCTTGCTTATCGCCAGCAGTGGGACAGGTGCCTAAAATTTCGCTATGTCAATCTATTTTCAATGCTTTATGAAAATCTATTCAATGCCTGTAAGAAATAAAGTACCTATATAAGAGTAGGTATGACTTAAAGCTCACGGTATCACAAAAACTTAATCGATGATAGCAGATAAAGGCTTGCTGGAAAAAAATAATGGTTTTTATGTAAATGAACGTTGCACAAGATGTGAGATAAAGGCAATCACAGACGGGGATCGCACACAAGTGATGTGCTTGTGTGTGTTTAGTGATGGACGAGGGCTCAGTTGGCAAAGGTAATGTTAAATACTGATATTTTTTAAGCAAACCTTTAAGCCGTAATATCATCTTACTTTAACACTTACGGTATTTGTATTATATCAAAGTTAAGTGTAAGTAATTAAAAAATAAATGGATAGGTCTCTCGTTATTGGTAAACTTTGAAAAATTAATTTATTTAGTAATTGATTGGCTATATTAAACACTCTAGATTGTTTTTAATTTTTTTTTTATAAAAATATTATAAATAAATAATCACCGATAAACTTCCTATGATGATACAAGGTAAAGAAACTCACCCATATTATTTTGGAATTATTTCAAAAATAATATGGGTTAGATAATTATAGATAATATATGCGATACGTTGTAAAGCTTAAAAGTAAGTTTGAAAATATATATTTTCACATTTTAATAATCTGAAAATGTGTTATATAGCCCATAAGAAATAAAATATATTATGAATGTCGATAAACTTTCGCGATTTGTACACATTATTAAAATATATATATTACGGGTCTTAATCGCGTGAATAATTTAAGGTAGAATACCTTGTTTATTGCCCGACGTTTCGACCGTATTGCAACGGCCGTGGTCACGGGAAGACTGGTCTTCCCGTGACCACGGGATTCCCGTGACACGGACAATATATTATGGTTTGACATTAGGTATGATTTAAAGCCCATGATATTACAAGAACCCTAAAAAGGTGATAGGTATACTTTATTATTATAACTGTCAAAATCTAAACAAAAGTTTTAAAAACTTGTACACCGTAAAAACTGGTACTACAAGTTCCCATCACTACCGTTCAGCCACCTGCGTCCGTATCTAGTAAATCATAACCTTGGCAGCTATCGGGGATCAGCACCGAATCTTAGTCTGCTATTAACTGCGCACTTCTACCATATATGCGAATATACACCGCAAAAACTAGCTGTTTTGAGACACTGTATAATTATTGTTCTACATAAAATAAGTACAGGCTGTTTTCACTGCTTCAGTGCTGCAATAAAAAGTGTTCTTTATTCAAATTTATGACGTTCTATTTAAAAAAAAAAATGTGTTGGAGAATGATTTTTAATTCGTAGAAAACCAAAAAGTGAATGGATAACACGATAAAGTAACATAAGTAATTTTTCTTTTCTTTTTGTTTTCAGGTAAGTACAATACTTAAAAAAATACTGAACCGCGTAGATATCTTGTGCTGTATGCAGGTAAGTAAAGTACATCACATAGTTGAAAAAATACGTAGCGATAACGTAGCCATTGCTACGGATGTCAGTGTAATGCGCTATATTAAGTTTACCAAAAACTATGAAAACTTATAACCTTTTTTTACAACGTTCCTAACATCAAACATCACAGGGGCTACTATCAAAAAATCGCCGCTAGACCACGTTTATCGCGCGCAGCTTTTTTATTTGACATTTTATACAAGTTTATTCAAACAGCGATAATATCGCTGACTCTTATCTTTCAATGCAACGTTACCGCGAGCCGGGAGTGATAGCATCTGGGGCCAGCCATTGCTAGTTAAACCAACCTGATAAGGGATCATGTGTGTCTGTGTGCGTCTGTGTACGTACGTCGCGCGCCTGTGTGCCGGGTGGGGCGTACGGCGCGGTCGAGTCAGTCACTCACTTTACGCGGCAAAAGTATGACGGTTGAAATGTCGCGCGCGCAAATAAATAAAAAATAAATACAAACTAGTGTTGTGCTGTGGATATTATGTTATTGTGGTTACGGTATCTCAAGCAGCTGGAGGGGGACGCACCGCCAGGTGGCGCTGGCGACTTCAAAACAATGTGTAAGATTTGTTTACATGTCGCCGCTGGATACCAATGTTTATTTGTGATTGCTTTGTTTTTTTTTCGGTTATTTCATTATTTACAAGTGATATTTAGCCTTTGTTACAATATCCTGTCAAGATTTATTTCAGCCAGTCAGTTTGTCTGTCTGTCATAAAGCGAATATAACCTAAACACAGTAAGATAACGCTCTTGCATCAATAAACCATGTAATTTCGTTGCATTAACTTGTTTCTGAATAGAATGTTGTAACAAAGATACCATAACCAGCAATTATCGTTTCTAACCTACGCTGCTATCGTTATCTACTCAACTTTGACATTTTTACTGGTTGCCAAACTCTAGCACGATTGTAAGAGCACACTTGATATAACCAGTACCTACCTACCTACAAATTATTCTAAAATATTTTTACAAAACAATGATGAGAAAACATGAAGATTCATATGTGTACAAAGTAAAAACAGACCCACACCATATTTTAGCGATAGCAGTAGGTAAACAAGTCATATGAACTTTAGGTAACCTACTTTTATTTTGTGGGAACATAACAATGCTGTTTGTGTTGAATATATGTACTAGAACAATGAGAATTAGTCTTGAATTAGATTCTAATTTACAAATGTCATTATTTACCTTCCTTACATACACTGAAAATCGATCAGGCTTTAATTTGACGTCAGGCTACAGCTGTTTACTTGCCCATCTAGTAATTTGATGAAATCCCAGAATTAATTTCTATTGGTTTATTTCCCTTATATATTTATGGAAACAACAATTATTGATATAAGTTGCTTGGTTGATAAATATTCTTATCGATTTGACAGCTTCGTAGAACTTACAATTTCAAAATTTCATTCATAAAAAACTTATTTACGTCTTTTAAAATGATAGTGAAACCCAATGCAAGTTATCATGTGCGAACTTATCAGATACCTACATCATTTTATATTATGTATATATGTTTCAAGGAAAAACATGAACATTTTTTTTCTCCATATTATGATTCACAAGCGACCCTCCGGAAATTCGCTTCGTTCTTAACACCCCTTGACACTGGACACTGCATATATCGAGATAATATCGATTTCATAACATCAGATATTCCGTTTTATGCATATCTGCTAAACAATCAGTTATGATCCCGTCAGAAGCATTTTATTCAAGATGAAGCAAGACATGATTCGTTTTTGTTCGGTTGAATTAAGTTAGACTTAAAATTGAAAAAAATCTTGCTATCATAACAAATCGAAAAGTACCAAGCTAATAAAGATTTGGTAATTTATCAATCATACCAGAAATGATTGGTTTATCCCTGATTTACAAATAACAGATTATATAGATATGCATTGCTTGTTTTGCTTGTCTTGCTTGTGTGTATGCATAAATATTGTGCCATTTATGTAGGTACTGATGATTTCATTGATAAAATGGGTATTTTTTGACCCAATTGACCTCCGAATTTAGCTCAAATGAAACACATACGTTTAGACACTATTATTTATTTGTAAGAAGATGTGATACAAGTTTTCTCCGAATTTTGCGATAAGGACGTCGTTAAGATTCGTTGTTTTTATCTCTTGTCAGATAGCCTTTACAATGGTACTAATGTATTATATAGGATTTTTATTGCCCTGTAGATACATTATCAGAACATGAACGAAGTAAATCATTGATAAAAACATAATTATTGTCTGCTATTAATGTTTTCACTTTTTCAAACTGCAATGCAGGCTTGGTTGTTAACTGTTTCTGTTTGTAAGTAAATTTAGAAAAAATGATGGACTATGGTGTTAAAGGTTATTTTTTCTGAAAGAAGGGGTTTCAAGTTTTAGATGACTACGTGTAATAATAATAATATTTACCCATTCTGCTTAATTTTTACCCATCTGTGTTAGAATAAGAAAAATGTTTTATAGATTTGCCATTAGAAAATAAATTCAATAATGATTTCAAAACTGTACGTTTATAAACAAGTAAAAGAGTGAGTAAAAAACAAAACAAAACACTAGTTGCACTATTATTTCAAAACGAGATACGGAATACCGATACCATTTTTATTTTTGAATACCGAACACGTGCGGCATGTTACTATTTTGACAGCACTTGTCAATGTCATCTGGCGTCTAAATAACATGGACAAAAACTTTTTTTTTTAATCGTTTGATTTCTTCATCATTCGACCTCTCTTACTATTTTAATATATTTTTGATTCATTTTTATGTGACCTCTGAGTTTTTTGCCATTGGTAATTGCGGTTTAAATTTTAAACAATTATTATCTTTAAGTACCGTGAATTTCGACATGTTTAGTTTTATTAATTAAGTTAGTAGTTTATTTATTAATTAATTATTATAATCTACAAAACAAATCTCATCAGTACATCATAGAACTCCAGACGTTCTAACAAATCCGAAGCTTTTAGCTTAACTGCTACTGATAATACACGTAATATAAATAAAAAAAAACAACTATCCATCAGCCCCAAGCATTCGTGCTCACGATAAAAATGACGTGTGCTCTCAATGGTCCCAGCCTCCCGATTCCACTGATAAAGCGAGGGAGAAACCTTATCTTTCCTCTGATTCCACGTTCATTATCAAATCTTGAATGTGTGTGTAACAGAAAACGTGTCTATGTGTATGTTAATGTGGGGTGTGCCTTTTATATTTCTATGAGTGTGCTCGAGAGGTCAAGTTTTAATGGATGCAGTCTATTTTCTATGTATTACAATTGAATGTTGATCTGTCGTTACTGTTCAAATTGTTCTATATATTTCTGTTAAGATTTCAATGATGTACTTGTTCGTAACAGTAGCCAGTCTGTTTGTTATGCGTTATCATTTATCAGTTCATTGGTGGATATGTAATGCGTATCAACGATATATCTAAATAAATATTGTTATAGTAACGAGAGATAATGATTTCAGTTGAACTTACTTGGTTTTCATCATTTCAAAGGTAGTGACTTTTATTTGATTTATTAAGTGACAACTAAATCAGTTTTAATCATATCAATTCTGCAACCAATACTTAGCCGTTAATACCTTGTAAGAATTCAACTTTCGTTTTATTTCGCCTTATTGTCAATTCTTGCGCCACAATAACTGATAGATTTGACATCAGCAAAACGTTTTTCTTCGTATCTTTTAAGTTTAATCAAGATTAACGTTCAAAGATTTCGTATATTTTGAGGCCTCACGATATTTTTATCATGACTATCAAACCTTACTTATCGAATTAAATTATCTCCATGCTAATAGTATATTTTTTGACTGAATAATTAACATACAAAATTAATTGTATATCATTATGAACCTGAATAATTTTATTTTAACTTTGCAATTGTAATGACTAATGACATTAGAAAATCTTTTTTTGAGACTAGTTGATTTCAACGTTTTCCGTGTTCCATTTTTAAATGTTTTTTCAATCGTGTGGTAACCAATTTTTAAACTTTTCCTATCAATTAGTACTATCTAGTACCATGCATAATAATATTTAAAAACCTAAGGATCGCCGTAATGAAACTGATACCATTTTTTTTGGTCTCAGCATATCAATTAGGCAAACACCTTATCGGGACTGGATGTATGTTATATTTCCTCTGAGATAAGGTTCTGGTAATGATATTAACTTTGTTGACTTTTAATTAGCAAAATGCGTAACAGTGTAATTTATTTTTATCGGCTCCCGGATAAGAATGCGGTCTCCATCTTGTAATAAAAATATTTACGTGCTGGGGCTTCCCAAAGTCATATAAATAATTGTATTATCAATCAATAACTATTATTTTATGTATTGTTTATTTTCCAGTATGTTACATCCTTCTAATATAATAGGTATAAAATAAAAGCAACAATATATACTTATTAGATATGTTGTAATAACAATACATTAATTTGACATCAATACCAATTAGTTATCGTTTGGTATCTAGGTAATGTATATCACATCACTAATTGAAATCTCTGTGATAGAAAGACTAGTTAATGGTTTTTTTTAATATTTTATTTGTATGATCGATTGTAATGATGTTTTTTTATAGCATAATCGATTCGTATGATCGATGAATTAAGTAGTTTGTACGTTCGTCACGTTCGGGTTCAATATTTTAAATTTACTTAAAATATTTAAATGTGTAGAACTATTTGAAGAACACCACTACAAAAATTAAAAGACAAACATTCCCATTGTTTAGTTTTTTTTTCATTTGAAATAATAAAATTATCTTACGACAACATCTGCTGGCCGGGGAATCGAAGTCGTTATCTGCAGCTTACATCTACACCGGTGCGCCGTGGTGTTATCTATCTCATCTGTTTTGTACCTAACCACCTTGAAGAGCTATGTTCCAAAATATTTGCTATTATTACTTTAAGCTAGCCTATAACCGTGACTGTGTCTATTTGAATTCGTCAATGGCGACAGACAGCAGCGACAGGTAGAGCAACGCTATTAACTCCTACAGCATAAATTTCTATGTTACGAAATTGTATTAGAACCAATGAAGGAGAACGAAACTCCGAAATCGTTTGAACTTTTCGATTTTCACTGGTTCAAATTATATCTAATCGCCGTATGGTTAAAGATTTGTAGCATTGTCCGACTATTTACACCTAATGAGGGACGGGTAAATCAAATACAGTGTTATTCACATCTACGAACCCATATGATTTTTGTAATTTTTAAGATGATTGGTGATTTTTTCAGAGACTGCGTAAAGTCGTAAGAGCATCGCTGTTTGACAAGTCAAAAGCGTGACACTGCTTGGAAAACCTTTAATATAACCTTTGCAAAATTGAACCTTTGTAAGTTCAAATATCGTGCGAATATGGACGACCAACATGAGTCATTTCATCAGCAAAAAAAGGTTACAATTTGTTAACGAATGGATTGAATTGCTAAGTACCTGCTTAGAATTTTAGCATGTCTTCTTATTTATTTAATTAATGTTCAAAACTTCAAATTTAGGGGAATTAGTAGGTTAGTCACTCCGGTAGTGTCGCGTTTAACTTCGTTTGCCGTTTTCAACGAAAAACACTAGTGAAGACCCTCAATACTGTCGCGTATCGCTTCTGCTTATCGCTATCGTCTATCGCTAACAACAGACTCACGCATTATAATTATTATCTCTTATGCTACAATCTATCTTCATGCTTAAATGTTAAAACATTACAGATTCTCTGGCCCGTCGTTGAAACGCGGAACCAATTTGCCAAAAGCGGTTTTCTGCCATGCGTGCGTGCCTAATAGTTATAATAATTAATTTTATAATTATTTTAATAATTATTACGTTAAAAATAATACATTGTATGTACGGGTGGTTAATTTTTACGACTCGTCAAGTTGATAAGCAAGTTGATTATGATTTTTATCACAATGAGGCTCAAGTTAAAATGGATGTTAACTTTCTTATTATCTATCAAAAGTAATAAAATAAATATGAAATAGAAAGTAGTTGTAGTCTGAACTTACACCTGTTGTTGATATCAGAATTCCTTAGAGACCTGTTATTGGACACATTGGCACTAGTGCTCAGTGCTGGATCCAGGCGCATCCAGTACTTTGTTTTGGGGGCAATTGACTCAACCGGTTTAGTGTTAGGTAGGCGGCATTTGATTTCAACACCGATATGCCACATCCACCGCCACCGAGGAAGGGTAGGGAATTGGCTGCCTAAACACTCCGATACAGTGTCAAAAATCTGACATTCCCCAAAAAAAGAAAGGTAATTGCCCCCCCCCCCCCCTCTCCTTGGGTCCGCGGCTGTACTCGCGCTAAGTCTGTTCACCTTCTTAAAGCTGTAGTGGTCTGAAATCTACCTCACATAAGAAAATTATTTGCAAAATTTTAGGTCAGGTTTTTCAATTTTATCATTAAGCAATGACTTGAAATAAATAAATATTTAAGAACCATAATGACCATAATGCTCATTGTTCTCATGTTAATGTTTGACATATAAATAATCATAGCACTTACCTGGAATTATTAATTATGAAATAGATGGCTTTTTAGCACTTCTCATAATCGTAAGCGACAAGAATGCTGGTAGAAAACCCTTGAACCATCCTTTGTTACATTCCAAACTACATTTTTGCCGTATTTAATGAGATACTTGTTGGTAAGATTAATATTATTTATTTATGATTCAATTAAAAAAGAAATACTTGTTTGAAAGGTATACGACGTACGTGTTATGAATAAGCAACAGCCAAAAGCCTGAGAAACTCTAATTTTAACTATATTTTGAAGTGAAAACTTCTTTAACGCGTTGTGCATTTTTTGAGATGGGTATAAAATTTCAACTCGCGCCAGGACACGTTTTCGAATATTCGTAAGACGGAGGAAGAGCAATGAAAAACTGCTACAATAAAATTAGAATACGAAGATAAATTTCGCCACCATCTACAATATTATTATAGCTCAGGTGGGAATCAAGCGGTCCAGAAAACAGAAGACCCCAGTTCAAGTCCGAGTAACGAATTTTTATTTTTATTTTTGATTTTGGGTTTTTGACTTGTGATTTATTATTTCATTATTATATTTTTTTATTATTATGTCATTAAGATCGAAAAATACTATTCAAATTTCATCAGTATGTAATATAATGTTCAAGATTTGACTTCTGCCGGCACTCTTTCTTCTATCACTAACTGTCAGTTACAAATTTAGTTTAAAGCTAGTTATATTGGATATTAAACAATAGGTAACAAATAAAGTAGGTACGCATCTTTTTATTTATATATACCGCGACAGATCAACATGGATGCAAAGTCGACACCAGTTTCCGTCGAAAGCATTTATTAATTTTAATCTTGTTACGTTTTTGTCTGTATTTGGATTTTAAAAATGTACTCGAATATTGCCTTAACAGACTGTCGCTTACACACACTGACTTGTCATTATCCCTGCACAATTACCTATTAATTATTTGATAGAAATTAGTTACAATGCGCAAGAATATTTTGACATTCTATTTATAATTTTATCGACTTATATCTTGCTATATGGATCACGTACTAAAAGATTTACATCAAACTCATAATCGGCGATTAACAGCTTATTCATAATGATAAAATAATTCGATTTTGTCTGTTTAGAAATCTAATAATGATGATTCCGAATTATTTTATCAAATAATTTAATAATATTGAAATAAACAAAACAGAATATATAATTCTGTTGTATTAAGTTAGACAGTTGTTGTGATTATGACCTTAGATTTCACGTCTAGCCATTTATTTACATAAATGCAGTTAACAAAAATAAATTAATAAAAATAAAAATAATTAAGTACGGAAGTTTTCAGTTGTTTGCAATTAATGAAATAGATACGATCAGTTTAATAACATAGTTGTGTGTGTGTGTGTGTATCTGTGAGTATGTGTGTTATGTCAGCGATATAATCTATGTAATTTCTTTGCATTTTAATCCACCGTCACGGTTTTACTGTTCAAACCCATCGAAGGTGATCTCGACGTCTGAAAATAACTGATTTGAAATGCGATTATTGTTATTTAATATCCATATAACATTAAAAAATTATGAGTATCTAGATATTACGTAAATCTTATGATAAAACTGATAGCCTTCTGATTGGGCTGGCCAAGATTATAATTGTAATACCTTAAAAGTAGTTTTTATTTGGTTAAAGTCTTCATGTTTCTTTAGTTCTTGTACTCTAACCTTCGGAGACAAACAAACTAAGATAACTTCAATGTATTTCTGTTGCTACATTAAAGTGACAGTGATATAATGATACATAACGACGCGACGTATTTGGCTCTAAACTATTTGACATAATATTTTAAGTGTAGGTATGGTACATTCAATGACTTGGACGGTGACTGTGATTTAATTTAAGTAGTAGCATAAAATTAAAACAATAGAGAATAAGAAGAATAACGCGGACGACATCCTTCAAGTTATAAAAAATAAAATAATAGTTTACATACCTACTTGTCATTATTGTAATTAACCATTGTATTAATATTTGCCTAACTATTATTTTTTACATATTTACCATCCTACAAAATAAAAAAAATACTGAAGTATATTATTCATAAATAGAAGTCATAAAACAGAACTCTTCCGCTTACCTGTTGACTATTAACTTTGTACACCTGCCTAGAAGGCATGTAGCATGCCTATTATTTGCTCATTAAAAGCCTGGCTAAGTGACTACACTAGAAAATGTTTTATTTACAAAAGCAATGTGGGATCGTGGGTTCCACATCACTAGCAATATTGTTAACCCCTCCAGCTAAGCTCAATGGCTTGTGTTAGGAATGGGTTCACGTCGGTAGTATAATGGGTAGGATTCGAACACGCGACCTCACGATTGCGAGACCGATGCCTTAGCCATTAGACTACCGCCGCCGTTTAGAATATAGTTTGATACAGTCAGTGACATGGCTATCGGAATATGTTAAACGAAAAAGACCAAAACAGTACGCATCTTATCCCCCACATTTATAATATTTTTCTGTCTCGGAGAGCACGTTAAGCCATCGATCCTGCGCCCAATCTCTCACCGGTCGTGTCTGATATCCCTCCCATTAGACAAGCGTAAGAGAATACATTTGATACATACATAGACTTATGTTTGCGCATACATTTGTGCACTATAATATCTCCTGTGTACTTGGCTAGTCCAGCTAGTAACAGCGTTTTAACTAGCGAATGTTTTGTCTTTGTTATTATTTTATTAAATAGAATAGAATAAGACATAACCTGTACTTGTGTACTAAAATTCATTCAACAATTTGCTATGTTGTCCTGTCGCGGAATATACCTTATAGGCCTAATTCAACTTGACGGAACGGCCTTATATTGCAAGATTTTTTACACTTAAGTACTTACTAAAAATATTGTCACATTTCAACAGATTTCTAAACTTCATAAAGAATCAATTTAGAATAAAATTACCCTTCTGCATTTCCTAAGTTTTTTTTTTAAAGTGGCATCAAGCTATGGCGTACGTATATTAATCCTTGTTTCGGGGTCAATCTCGTTTAGCATCGATTTATACGGTGTGGGCAGGCCGACTCACGCGCACACTAATTGATTCCAGATCGCGAGGGGCGGGGCGACGGAAAGGTCGCCAGTTCGGTCCCAGTTGACGGAACTGTGAAAGTTGTGTTGAGATTTTTGTGTGAGTTATTATTATTAATGCAAGGTGATTTCAAGTTTCGTAAAGTTGTTTAACAAGTTTGTAGATGTATTACTTAAAATAAATTATTATTAATATTTAGTAAAACTTCATCAGAACCAATTTCTTAAAAATTAAACTAGTTATCTGATGAGATATGAGAAGATATTATTATGAGAACTGATTGAAGTTAATTATCTTTGAATTATCACTTCTCCATCTTCATCACCTACGTTTATTGCTTAATTCAATGTTTTGTTCAATCTATAGTTAGCTGTAGTACCTATAAAGCTTAATTTTTTAAATTTTCACGAAAACACACGTGGATACATCACACCCAACAACAACACAGCTCGACATCACACGTCCGCGTATCACACCGTCACGCTCGAATCCACCTTCCATTTATTACACCGGATCGTTATCTGAGATGGAGAGCGGGCGCTCGATAAGAACGCCCGCGACGCTCAGATCGTGATAACAGCCCAGCCGCGCGGGTAGGACGAAACGGTGTTCGGTGTGAGGGGGGGCCGTAATTACAAGAGAGAATGTTATCATATCATCTGTGATTTAGTGACTAGATACTTCGTATGAAAATTGCGCTATGTGTAAATTGTATAAGTGTATTTTATTATAATTTATGCTAGGTACCTATTTATAGTTAAGTAATAAAGTTGCAGAAGTAATTAGACCTACTTACTATTCAAGTTATAGATAGATAAATATCTAGACCTAACTGGTATATAGATGTATTTATTGCGTAATAAGTTGCAGTGAAAGAGGCAAGATATGATTAAATTTTTGACAAATAAGGCGCCCAATTAAAATAGTACGTATATGTAATATACTAAAATTTAAAATGTTTTGCAATCATTAAATGCAAATATGATATGTTATATTTGCATTTAGGGCTTTTCGAAAGTTCGCAAAATAAAGTGTAGAGAGTCTTGGCCGATAAAATATTGTAACTTTAATACCTTGGTAATTGTATTAACGATTATAAGAATGCTATATATTAGTACGGTTACTCTATCAAATTATTATTCACATCACTTTTTAATGGACATCCGCAACTCTTTAACGTTTGTCAATGTTCTCAGCTACTTCACCATCAATAACAACAAACTAACAGAGAAACATTCACAGTTCCTACACTCAAAAGGCGTCTCAAGTCCCTCACACCCCATCACGAGGCGGAGGGGGTGTTTTATCGCCGAAAACGCACCCGATCGCGGCGCGATTCGCCCGCGCGATACAGAGCGATTGTTCGCCGCGATAACGCTCAACATGCCTGTATCTTTTCAAAGGAGGTTTTTTGTCTGTAATCAGCTGCAACGATCTAGTTTTAATGACTTTTTATAATAGGTTTACGCGGACGGAATATTTATAAGTTCTTGTTTCTTGTTATTCTTAATTTTAAGATGTTAAATTTCAGGTGATTTTAAGGACAATTTATGTATGCATCGGATGATGTGAAATTGTTGCAAAATCGATTAATTTTTTTCTTAATTAAAGTTTGACTACAATGCAACAAAAAAGTGAAGACAAACTTACAGAGTATGACATGCATATTTTGCTGCTAAAATGCGTTAAGCTCGTATTTAGTATAATCTTAAAACTTGAAAATATTAATACATATATCGTTAATTGAAGATTATATATTTGAGCCGTTTGGGGTCGAGACGCTGGGTCCGTGGGGTCCAAGTGCCCGACTTCTTTTTAAGGAAATTTCTAATCGGCTTATCAGTTCTTCACGTGACCCGAGGGCTGGGTTTTTCTTTGCACAAAGAATAAGCATTGCTATTCAACGTGGCAATGCTGCCAGCCTTCTGGGTACGTTACCAGTCGACATCGATGGAGAAGAATATTTCGACGCGTAAACGGGTCTTGCCTTTTTTTATTTTATTTGGTTTTGTTAGTTTGTAAATATATGTAAATAATTAGTTAGTTGTAAAAAATATATATTAAGTTATTTATATATAAATGTATAATATTAATAAAAGGTACATATATCGTTATAATACGACTTTGATTTTATTAGTGTCATAATTATTGTCAACATTTTCCATTATCCTATTTCAAAATCTATTCTAAAATGTTTACATGATCAAACAAATGAATTGCTAGTTTCATTAAAAGTATAGACTTTTTAAAATATTGTAATAAGAATAAATAACGAACTAAGCTACTAGCACATAGGAGATGTCACGTCAAGTTTCATTTCTCGTTAGCTTTGACGTTGACGTGCCATTCGTACTTCTTCCTCATTTTATTTTTTTTAATTTGTCCTTATCCAAACAGTTAAAAATGACAAAGACAGCAATGTAAACAAATACATAAATACATACATAATTGAGATTAACAGCGCCAACTAAACTGTTTCCTTTCAAACAAAAGATTCTTATCACTGTAATTTAAAACGTAAAACTACTTACGCCTTAGACACACAACCACATAGACAATTTAACATGAAGTTTAATTGTTTTTTTATCTAACGGCCGTCATACGGGCGGTATCGGATGCGTTCTGATAACGTCTTTGCCCCTATGCGCTGACTAGTTACAGATTACCGTATCAAATATGTATGTGACAACTGTTAGGCAAATATGGGATAGATAGCATGAACTATAAAGCTATCTTTCTGGATAAAAAAGGCTCGTTACTCTTTTGAGATCTATGTTTACATTGTTTTACATTGACGTAGAGACCTGGGGGTCAATTCACGTATTTAAAGCAGTGTAGTTGTCGTTCAGTTGCAGTTAAGTTTTGATTAAAAATTTCGTATTCTTGTAACTTTGGGATCGATCTTAAAAACGCTTGCGTACCGTATTAGAATGTCGTTATTGCGCTCTCGAGACGCATACTTGACGCAAGCATATTTGAGATCGATCCCAAAGTTACAAGAATACAAAAATGACCGTTTTAATCGAAATTTAAATGCAACTGAACTGCAACTGCACTGCTTTAAATACGTGAATTGACCCCCAGGTCTATACGTTAATGGTTGGAGTACTGGGAGTAGAGCATTTACCTCATGCTTGCCACTTGCTACTCTACCATTTCACTCTCAACGCAGACCAACATGTATACATAGCTTTATAATACATAATTTTGACTATTAGTCCTTGGGCCTCTTATGTACTAACAGTGAGTGTTTTTTTTAATATTTAAGCATTGTAAACTATTACGTTATTTAAAAACCCACAGCGTCGCGCGTCGTTGACTCACTCTACGAAGTATCACACATTCGTCGAGTAAAATAAATTATGTGTTGTCCACTATTCAGTTATATTTCCATTTAAAAGATATAAAATACTAGCTATCCCGCGCAACTTCGTCTGCATATTTTTTTTTCGTTTTGCAACAATTTTCATTGCTGCTCTGCTCCTATTGATGATGTTATATTTATAGCCTATAGCCTTCCTCGATAAATGTGTTATCCAGCAGTAAAAGCATTTTTCAATTCGGATCAGTAAATCTTGAGATTACCGCGTTCAAACAAACTAACAAACAGCCCCTTTAGCTTTAAAATATTAGTAAAGATATAATCTATCTACGGGAAAAAATTACGCAGACGAATTTGCGCGAGTCAGCTAGTTATAAATAAATATCTTGGAACATCTAACACACTGTCATCTGATCCTAAACTAGGCAGAGCCTGTACGTCAACCAGACTTGGTGTTCCCCGAGACTAAATCCGGGTATGTTGATAGTCGCGATGTCTTTCAATAATACCAAATTTCTTTATAATATTCCAAGCTCTAGTTTCAGACATTACCTATAACGAACAAATAAATATTAGTAGGTATAAATGTAATAAGTGCACGTACTTGGAATCCATTTAAAACGATATCTTAGTGTAGGTATTACCGACTTGAATTTTATTGATATTTAATGTATTTATTTTTTACATTTTATTTGTGGTATTCAGGACAGATGCAGCATCCGGATTGCAGACACAAACAAAATCGATCCTAATAATATTTAAAAGTCTTTTAAATGCATTCAATTTCGCTTGGACTCTACCTACCTGATTGTTTACGATATAGCGATTTTTAAGATTGTATATTTTAGCATCTGATTTAGATTTTATCAGGACTGTCTCTTTTTTTAATTTCTTTTTAATATTGGTTATCACTTTAAGTTTTCTTATCTGATTTATGAAATTAAAGAAATGTCATTGACATATAAGCAGAAACCGAGACGAGAGTACCTATAGATGCCAGAGGGTAATCTTTATGGGGTGGCATAAATTACGTGAGGTGATTTTAGCGGTTTTTTTAAACCCTGCCTTTTTCTAATGAGATATCGTGAGATTTAGCTTGACCCCACTCCCCCCCCCCCTTTAATCTCACGTGAGATTTGACATATTGACTCAACACTTGTCAAGTGAGAGTCGCTTGCATGACGGGAGCAATAAAAAAAAGTGCTACATGATTTCTTGCCAATAAAAAAATTACGTAATACCTACTTGCCAAGACCCCCCTCTCCCCCATGTAAAATGCCCCCTTATTACAAACACACACACACACACACACACACACACACACACACTCACATAATCATCGTTCACGGTCACGTACCTACTTACAAACCACTTTGGACCATATTTTCGGAAGGCGCTCCGTGATACTTTTTATAACATTATTCACGCTGGCATTCAAATTAAAACAAGTTTTCATTTGTGACAAATCCTACCTAAAATATCCAATCACTATCAATATTATTATATTTAAAACAAAACACCATATACCTAGCCTACCCCCATTTACAATAGCGCAATGTTTCACGATAAGGCTTGCGACGTTTCCGCGAGCGATCCGATAACGTCGCGATAACGATACGACACAGGATTGTGAACGTGTGTTGTGGTAATTAACCACGCTTTCAGGTTTTTTTTTAGGTTAGATTTTGTGAGCCTAGCTGCTCACGTTCCACTGAGGGCACACAGAAATATAGCTCTTGCATGTTGTGCCAGGGACTTCTATCTTAGGAGTGCCATAGGTACTTACATATAATCGGGTCGGCATTAATCGACATAACCGGGCGATAAAATCAAATATTATATACCTAAATGAATGTTCGGAATAATAAGCCGCTCGGCTATGTCAAGCAACAGCACTACTTGCTTTGGATCGGCTTTGTCGTTCAACAAACACTGCCGAAACGAATGATGTGCCGATCCGAACGAACTACCCGATCGGCACTAGTTAATGAATCCAAACGTGTGTATCTGTACTAATGTAGTAGTGAATCTCCGCGTAAGTGAATAGCAACCTTTAGGATTACAGAAATGTTTTCAGGCAGGTTCAAGTCAAGCCCCATTTAGCAACGCTTTTGCGTGGAATAAGGGGGTGTCACATGATCACATTATTAAAAAAAATTGGCACGTAAACCTACCGAAAAAGACTCACCATTTCTAGATCTTTGTACGGTCAATGATGTCAAACAGTGCATAAAATATAATCAACGCAGTATTGTTCCCACTCTCGGGGTATTTTTAACCAGTTACAAAAAGACGGTTCTTTGTTACTACAATAAGTTCGCATGTTTTAAAAGTTCTGATGCGATTTGGATAGGGTATTCGCTATTCTATTCCATATTTATCTTGGAATGTTTTATTGTACACCGTTGATCTGGATTGTAAAATACCTACGACACCAAAGCTGAACTAAAACAAAGAAGTAAGTCAGTGAAATTCCATTAATGGATAATGTGCAAAAAATACCCATGATTTTACTATACATAACAATTCATACATATTTGTAACCTTAGTACCGTACTAAACAATTCACCCATCGCAGTTAAATGTACTTACAATTCTTACAAACAACACGATCCCACATTTCCATCTGCCGAAACGATTCCGGAATCTACTGTAACTTAACAATTCAAACTAAAACATTAACCAAGCACTATTTTATTACGACAACTTTATACGGACGACAAGTCGTGGGCGCACTCACGACGGCAACGTAGGTGCTACAATAAAATCGTTGGCAATCTCGCGAAAGCGTTAACAAGCCAGCGCAGACAAGCGTCGCGATTCGATCGCGCCAATTTGTACGCACGTCGCAGTTAGATTTATTGAGCACGCGAGGAACGCTTATTGCTAGATACGATGTGCAACTCATAGGTGGCCCTGTCGTGGATTAGCAGTCGTAGAGTCTGTGGCTAACTTTATCCGGTAGACGTTGTATTTCAAGTACACTTAGACACCTGTGATCATTTAGCTTCTCTAACAGTTAAGGTATGAATCACACTTCAGCTCGCAGCCAAGCACCTAATTCTACTCTTGAAAAAATTAGAAAATAAAAAGATGAATTCATGGCTAATAAGAAAAACAAACTCACTACCCATAAGAATACCTTAGATACGTAGCAAAAGGTTTGTAAAGTAATGACTTTTTGCCACTTTTTTTTCAGTATCATAATAATTTCTTAATCCAAGTTCACTCAAGAAGAACGTAGAACTAAAACATTCTGCAGTTCACAGTACAAACACACAAAACAATAACAAAAAGTCCCTGAACAATTTCTCTAAACAACCGTAATCCTTCCCATGTTTCACACTTCACAAATAAAGAACAAAAACCCTTGAACAATTTCTCTAAAACAACGACGATTCCGCCAATTAAATCGTGCGAGTTTACAAGTGCAACGCTCACGCCCTCTGGTGGAGTGAAATATAAACGTAAAGGTGCGCGTGAGTCGATCTATCGGTGCAGGGGAGCTATCGGCGCGGGCGATCGCGGCTCGCAATATCATTATTGTACCCCCCACCCCGGGTGGGGAAGGACAATCGCGGACAACTTAGAATTGAGATGAAGAAGAAAATACAAATGATTACACTTATAGTAATGATTACACCACAGTATATAATTACAGCAACAAAAGTATGCATGCGTCAACAATTTTATTGGAAGCAGAGACCGAAAAAGACGAATAGATACTGACTGTAGAACTAGGGATTTCATTGTGCGATTTTGCAGATCCGATTTTATGTCTGACGTCTGAGTTGGTACTACCTATACTGGAATTCATATTATGTTCCTTCCTTTTTTACGACGCGACTCAAAACAGGCACTGAATATACTAATTGTGTGACCTGGGCAAGCACTCTTAAAAATTCCGTATGGGTGGTTAAAGTGATATGGTGATCAATATCTGTGGTCTGTTCTCATTTTCTATTTAAACATATAGCCGCCATAAACTGTACTCCTTATAGTGGGCTTCGATCGTCAGGGAAACTACTGTATTTAGATATGGCAATGGCATCCCAAGGTAGACAATTTTTATTGGATTTGAATTAATTACTTACTTTATATATGCAAATTCTAAATTGTTATCTACATCAGTAGTAAATTTGCCAAATATACTTACTTTTATTACTTTAATTTTTTATATTCGTGAACTGGTAGCAATTAAGATGCTACAGATTGTAAATTATAGACCAATGTTTAGACCAAGTAAACGCATGAATGGAAAGATAAAATTAAATCTTCATTCAAATTAAATTCAACTGACGACGGCGAACCCTAATCGGCATAGATGCGAATAAAATTGGATCAAAAATAATTCAGTAATCTATTTTTAGGAAATGGTAAAAAAATCTTGAAATTTATGAAAAATCTCATCACAGCATGCGTCAATAGTGCTTACCTACGTAGTCATTACAAATGCACACTTGAATTTTGTATAAATCTGTAAATAAAAATTGCCAATTGTTTAAGGTCCTAATCATATTTACGCTATAAATGCTAAAAAAGTAGATGATAAATGAAAGTCCACCGAACTGTAGTGTGAAAGCTTGTCACACCCAAAGAAAAACAACGCAAGCAAAAACCGCAATCCTGAATAAGGACCATCATAAAACAGCTACGCTCGACTGTACCCCCAGATAAAGGCTTAAAATGTAAATGAGACGTGTTGAAAAAGTATAAGATTATCTCTCTATTAGGTATAAATTAAGGGAGCTGGAATGAGGTATGCGGTACAATTATATTGTCACGAATATGCCGATTCTGGTCGCACCTGCGGTCGCAATCGCAACTGCGATCGGCGCGCGCGCACGCTAACTTGACGGGAGGGGATTTTTTTGCCTTTATGAATAAAATTCGTAATAAAGTAGTTTTGAAGCAATTACTCTGTTTATTTTTTATTTGCACGTTTAATGTTCTACAAATATTACAACATCAGTATTTTTTATTAGTAGTTACTTAACCTTATGTATTACTTACAAGTTTATTACCTTGATTAACTGTTTACAAACAGAAATCTGTTTTTATTATTAAATCAATACCTTTGTATTCATATTTATTTATTATACATTTAAGAATCAAGACAAAATTGCTTACATTGATCGTATTTAGTTAATCAATCTAAATAATTTTTATAAGAACAGTGCAGCAGTGTTCCTTAAGTAAATGTAAAATTCCTATTTTATTTAAAGCAATGATTTCAGCAGTTTTAATTAATATTTCAAAACTAAACTTCAGTACAAATAGCTAGCACAAGTACGTACTATATTTTTTATATACAATATCATAACAAAACAAAATATAACAATCAATACCCTGCAACTCTACAGCTATTTGTAAAGACATGGCATTCGTTTAAAAACTTCACAATATGCTTGTTTCACATCTTCCACTAGCTCAAGGACCTCTTCAAATGTTTATTTTTAAAGCTATCGATGGTTAATCTAATGCAAAATTATTCCTTTGATAGATTATATTAGACGCTTAGACTAATAAAATGATCTTAATCTAACTAGGATCAATTTATATCTTCTTGCATACAAGGCTAAAAGATTATTCATGTCCTGATAAAATATAGTCGTGTCAACTATGTATTTTAAAACGAATTTGTAATGTGTTACCCACGGCTAGCCGATGAGACATTTTTCATGCATAATTATGAAGATCGCTGTAGATAACATCTAGCCTTTAAGAGGCCATTTTTTATCCGATTGCGATCAATCCGTCACGTGATAATTATGACATATTAAATTATGCCCCTAGACATCTGTCTTAAAAAAGAAGTTAATGCGAAAACTGCGTCGTAAAATTGATTAGACAATTTTGTTTCTTTCTTGTATAGCAAATTTATCAGATTAAAAGTTTGCAACTTATTCGATTTTCTCTAAAAAATCAAGCTACGAACTGTGTCCCATCACTAAGCTGAACATCGAGTGTCGCACGTAATCGATACGGCCGCCTCACCATATTTTATTGTGTGCCAATTAAAATTATTGTCCCTTCCTTATGCATTGTGAGAAGTTGGTCTGGCTAGAAACGTATTTGAAATATGGCTGCTGTGTTTATGTAGATGGAAAAATAATTGAAACTGACGCTTAGTTACTTGTTAGTCTTTTGTGTGCAATCTTTGAAAACTAGTGAATAGCAATATTTATAGGAATGGTTGATTGTTATATATAAATATTTCAGTCGGACGAAATTAAAAGTAAAGCTGCTTTATTAGGTTTTATTTTCGTTACGGAATTTGTTGATTCGGTCGCCGCGCTTAAAGCCCGCGATAAAAGCTATGCAATAGCTTAAAAGTAGTTATTAACTGCAAAGCGTGAAAGAGAGAAAAAAGTCAACAACAACACAACTCAACATAAGACCATCTGATTCTGAACTCGGCAAAGCCTGTAAGCCTGTTATGGTAACCAGGCAACTGATAAATATTCTTATATAATTCTAAATTAACTCTACGCTTTGCTTAAATTATTTTAAATCATTATTTTTACCAACCTATATATTTTTCAGCCATGCATAGGCACTAGGTATTTAACCGCTTTTAAAATATGTAATTATTTGTTGCCCACATTATCGCCACACTACCGCTCGTTATCATTCACCCATTAGAAACTAGCAAAAGCCGTAAAATACCCAACTTTGTGTTTGAGGATAACTGTCACATAAAACACAAGAAATAAAGATATGTCGCTATATCCTGAGTGAATGTAGGTGTTTAAAGTAAGGGAATTTCCCACTTTTAAACTACAATATCACCTTATTATGTAATAAATGTAATTCCCTAAGCCAAATAAAAATCAAAACTCACACCTCACACCAAGAAAGTGTTATAAGGCATATGTTTCTCTACAGTAATTATAATTTCATAAATTGATCAAGAAAATGTAGCGGATGACACCTGTTGTCCTGGCACTGTTTCACTACGCTATGAATCATTTAAAAGGTCGACTCACACGCATCTGGTTCCGTTACAAATCAGCGATCGCATCGATTTGCAGAATTGCGCAGGCGACGCACGTGTGAACTTACCTTTTGCGACAATGCCATCTTCAAAACTGAAGCATCATAACGACCTAAAGCATTACAGGAAAGAATACCTTAAAATGAGGAGCAGTAAGTCTAAAACTAATTGACACGTTTACAAAAAACGTTTAATTCAAACATGCAATCCATTCCAATTTCAAATTACTTGCTGTTAGGTTCGATTTTCATTTAAATCTTAATTTTCTTCTCTCCTAATGTAAGTATACTTTATTACAAGTGGTTAAGGTTGCATTTTCAATAAAAAAAGGAAAGCTTTTAAGGCGTTTGGTGGAGGAAACTTATGCTAGCGAGAAAGCAGGCTGCGTACGCGCAGATAGCCATTGTAGAGTGGCTAGACGGTGTACAGACGGTAGCGTGTCATTGGAATGTGACTTGAACTGCAATCAAAGGGCCAGTTCTCGTATAATCTCACAAATTAATTACCACCGCAGACTAATTATATGGAAATTATTCAACGGAAATAATTATAACAGTACCTCTGTATCGGTCAATTTATTGGCAAGAAAAGTGAAATATGAGGCTTGTAACAAGATTGCACTTTACATTTTATAATCATTAGCATATTGTCCTGTGTTACTTTCTCAATATGTTAACGACTAGTGATTAACACCGGTTTCGCATGGATGCAATTGAGAGTTATAACTGAGGTTACATACACGTTACTCGCTGACAATGTAGCTGTCTTTCTATAAGTGAAAAATGTTTGAAACGTTATCAAGAAATTAATAGGAAATCAAAGAAGTTAACTGCTTCAAAATTAAAAGGCTCACAAACTGGTTATTACACATCACATATGTTTACTTGCTAATAAAAAAATGGTTAGAGCATAACATACTAAGAGTGAACACAGCATGCAAAGAAAACAAAAGAACACAATTATGTTAAAAACTTAGGTAATTATTATGTAGAGTGTGACACAATTCAATTCAACTGGATGAAATTCATCATCGTTCGTCGTATTTGGGCTGTAGAACGTGACAAAAAAATGGACATACATACATATTTACATTCTACATACGCTCGAAAAAAACTACCTTCCTTTTGCCACAAGTATAGTAATAACAAACAAATCTTTTCCGTTTTTAATAAAGGTACTTTTAGATCTATTTGAAAGAGGAAAAACTTTAAAGAGGGGGTTCTGGTATTCTGTTAAGTCCCACATAAGAGCTGGTGATAACTGAAATACTTAAAATGGATGATGACATAAAGTAGGTATACAGAAAAATAATTACATTCAGCTTTAGTACATCGTTATCCAGATAACGTGAGTGAGTCAATGCTTGTGCGTGATTCACCGATGCAGTGATAGTCCCACGCAAGCGCAGAACAAAGATATTACTGATATGTTAGCAAAAGGTTATGTTGATTCAATAGACCTAGATGCTCTGTGCGATCATCTTGGATAAACAAAGAAGTACCTACCTAATGCTAAAGGGCATGTTGTTACGAAATGCTGTTGCATCATTGAATTAATTATTTAAATGTGATTCGGACCTAATCCCCAGGTGTGAGTAGTGGTTAGGTATACTGGTTCACATATTAGTACAACTTATGAAATGAATAAAAATATATATTTCAATAGAGTAGTTTGATGGCTTTGATTATATTATTATAATGTCTAGATGGAGCATACCCTCAGTAAGACTATAAAAAAAATTAAGCCTACTATTTTTGACGTTTGACACTCGTTTGAAAATGGCGCGCTAGAACATCTGATAGGAGTCTTCTTACCTCTCAATAAGCCTATAAAAAAAATTGAAGCGAAGAAAAAAAACCTCTTTGACGTTTGACACTCGTTGATGAGAACAACTATGGCTAAAACATCGGATGACGGCTTTTTACCTGTCAAAAAGTACGTCCACTTGACCGTACTTTTTGACAGTTCTTTGCTTCAATTTTAGATGCCGGATTAGGAATCTAGACATTTTACACACACACAAATCATTTTACACATCACATATTATCAAAGGAGTAACCTTTTAGAGTTTTCTTCGCGATTCGGTAGGTCCATAATAATATTATGAAGGTATTTGTAAATGTTACCACTTGTATCAAAATCAATAATTTATCAATATAACACAGACTATAATCATATCAGTCAAAAAATATACTTCCCAAAAGAAAAAAGACAAACAAAAATGTCCTAAAGTTTAGTTTTAAAATTAGGCCTTAAACAGTAGTCACAGCTCTTCAAACACGACCGGGGTTCGAAAAAAGCGATATATTAGAATCGCAAACATCCGTCCATAAAACCGAACCGTCATAACTTACATTGCACACTGATCGTAATATAACGATAAGGGCGGACGATCCGAGATGTATGCGTTGTCACGGAGCCCGCCAATATCCGACGGAGGATTGAAATATCTGACCCGTCTTCTAGGCGAGTTGGAGCTGGGGTACATGTGTGGAGGGTTTACTAACAATTATTCAAATATACACTCAGACGCGAGACTAAGACTTAGGTTTAACTTGCAAAGCTGGAGTCAAAACGACAGCCTGAAGTCTGTACAGCGCTGCTTAGTTCATGTTAAACGTGACAAAGTATACGCTGACCATTCATTTATAGGTAAACTGCTGTTTTAAAAGCAAAACGGCTAGCAGGAGCTGGATGCGAGAAGCCGAGGATAGAACAAAGTGGCGTGCAATTGGAGAGGCATATGTCCAGCAGTGGACTGCGATAGGCTGATGATGATGAAGTAAAAAAGAGATCTAAGATAAGGATTGCCTATAAAAATTACTATAATAGAAGATTAACTACTGGTCAAGTGGTCTAGAACAGCCTAACTACCTATTAAGAATGCCTTAGTAATAGAATAGAAGCTATTTTAGTTCATCCGAAGTAACACTCACATGTGAGATCCTTGTTGAAGATGTTACTGTATTATGTGAGCTCGACATTTTCAAGTCCATCATGGACTGGAACTCCATACCTAATTATTATCTTTATCGTATTACATTATATTAATCTTAGTCATTAGCAATGCAATAAGTTATTCCTTACAGAAAACTACTTAATATGTAAGTAGTTTTCTGTAAGGAATAACTTACACTTTTTCAGGAAGTTTCTTAATAATTAGTATAAAACAAAATCGCTGTCAAATTAAGTTTGTTACTCTGCTTACTTCTTTCAAACCCCGCAACGAATTCTAATTCGATTATCTATACTAATATTATAAAACTGAAGAGTTTGTTTGTTTGTTTGAACTCGATTATCTCAGGAACTACCAGTCTTGATCTCAAAAAATATTTTACTGTTGGATAGCCTATTTATCGAGGAGGGCTATAGGCTATATAACATTACGCTATGGCCAATAGGAGCGAAGCAGCAATCAAAAATGTTGCAAAAACGGGGAAAATTTACTCAGATGAAGTTGCGCGGGTCAGCTAGTAAAATATATAAGTACTCTGCAACATTTTTCCGGAAGTTTGTAGGAGAGAAATCTATGCAAAACAGGAGTGGATACTGAGAAAAAAAATACGATGTAGTGTATCTTTTAAATTAGGCAGAGGGAGCAAATCTATACACGCCCCAAACTACAGTCTGTCCGAAATATATACGCGGAGATATGAAATGTAACAAAATATTGAATAACATTAGTATTGACGCGTTGACAAGATCTGGCTCCGCAATTTCCTATTCCGTCCGTCAGTCCGTCACGGCCTGCCATGTTTATTTATATCCTTCTAACATTTCATACACTATTTATCTTTGATATCGAGTTATGTATAAAAAGGGATTTTTTATAATAGTACTGTAAATAAAAATTGGATTTTGTTTATGGCATTTAGAAAAACAAGGTTAATATTTGTCTCTACAATCTTACAAAGATCGATAATTATTAGTTAACCTACCTAAAAAAATATACAAAATAAATAACTTAAAATATAGATTCAATTCGTCTTAGATGTTCCTAACGTAACATACGTCAAAATTCTGAATAAATTAAAAATCTACCAATTTTAAGGAATTTAGGAATTAAACTCAAAGCCTTCAGTAAGCAAAACTTTGATACATTCAACGAGTCACACGGCCCAACCCTCAACTTAATCTATTTTATTACAATACGAATTTTAATGAGCTTTACTAAAGAGAATCAATCAGTCCCCATTCTAAACATAAATTGTACGAAAATGGATAATACAAATCCAAAACTTACATTTGATTGAACTTTGAGCAGATAAAACAAAATTGAAACCAGCCTAGTAATCATAACGGATCACAACAAATTTTGAAACAAAGGAGCCTCGTTCAAACGAATGAAGTGAACGAACGAGTGAACAGATTGAGTGAACAATATCTTATTTTGCAATAATCCGCTAGGAACTGTGGTAATTTCCTGAAAGAGATGAAACAACGCTGAGAGTGCCGTTTTAAACTCGAATGTTTACAATAAGCGATCGTTTTTGTATGTAAAATAGGATATATTAGATGACGTAATGGCTCCGTTTTGTTGATGCTCCATCGATACGTTTAATTTGTTTTGTGAGACGTAATGGAATTAGATTAGGGGATTGTTGTTGACGTTATAAGAAAGTTATTTTAAAGTTACAAATAATTTTATAGGTATCTCTCTACAGGGTAAAGTCTTCATATAGAATAGATAATGTGCTGACATTACTTAAGTACCTACTCTAATGACATCTTGAATGTTGAGCTGATATTGAGTGACTAACATTGCATTTAGTATGTGTTACTTTTGCAAAAACTTTTAGTACTAGTTGTTTGTAACTAAAGGTTGCATTTTCAACAGTATTCATGCATATCATGCGCCCAAAGTTTAAAACAAAAATAAGGAAACCTGAAGCTTAAAGTTGTCTTTCTTTTGCATTCTATTTTCAAAATATAAAAGAAGAGGACAAAACATTCGATGTCTAAAACAACGAAATTTAAAATTTTAACTCAAATTAGTGAAATTGTTGAAATACAGCGTCTTTATGCTAAGAGCTAATTTTTACACAATTTTATTAACTGTTACATAATATTGATTCCATCATCTAGTTTATGAAACGAAATTGTTTTTAAATAAAAAATCAGGTTCCATTATTCTTAAAAAAGTCGCTCATTTAATACTTAATCGAATGCGTTAACCGATACATGCATATAATTAAAACTAGTCAATTTGTCTTGTGAATAAAGACGCAAGAAGTGGCAAGTTTCTTTGTGTGGCGGTGGATTTATCGGCAGCTCTCTCGGGCCGGCTTCATTTCCTGCGCTCGCCTCTTGTCGAACTTGTGCGGGATGCAATGCAAGAAAGGCAGCGAGATAGATATGCAAGCTTTGAACTTAACTGATTGCCTTTAATGAAAAGGAATATCGATATTATATTTATATATAAGTAAGCATTGATAACACTCACTCATTACTCATATGTCAAACTTCAAAGTTTTCGATCTAATGGTAGTTTCATATTTATACTAATACTATAAAGCTGAAGAGTTGGTTTGTTTGAACGCGATAATTTCAGGAACTACTGGTCTGAATTGAAATATTATTATATATATTATATTTTACTGTTGGATACCCTATTTATCGAGGAAGGCTATAGGCTATATAGCATCACGCTACGACCTATAGGAGCGGAGCAGCAATGAAAACCGTTGCAAAAACGGGAAAAAATAACGCAGACGAAGTTGCACGGGTCAGCTAGTTTTTAATAAGCTTACAGAGATGGATTGCTCCACTCCATCTAGCTAATATACCAAACTTTGTAAGATTTGAAGTTATAGTTTTAATATGAAGTTGATTTTGTTACCATTGCAGACTTAATGGCATTATTTTACCAAAGTTTCATCAATAACAAAAGGGTTTGTTTGTGTAAAAAGATATTTCTTTTATCTATACATATGTCAAACACTTTTAAAAAGACTTTTTAATATAATAAGACGCTCTTATTTTTTAATTAGGTAGGAAACAAACAGTCTAATAATTAGGTACTTACAACTTAGAATTCCGTCGCTTAAAAACAAAAGCGTCGCATTATCAAAGTATTATCGATGTAACTACTTGCATAGGTAATTATTGCACTACATATCTACATTAGATAGTCTACTATTAGAAAATCTAATTATTAAATGGGTACTTATAAATAGGTTAATTTAAATTTCATGTTTGACACTATCCTGCCAGTTTAAATAGTAGCCACTAAAGACATGATCTGATGAGAAAAACCGGGACGACACTGTCGATGGTGGGAGGTTCACAGGCAGATGACAAACCATGAAACCGCTTTCGTGTTAAACATTGTACCAGACCCCAACACTACAATGCGAGAGGATAATCACATTGCTTTGTTTTTGATTCATTGCACTTTGTTCCCGTAAACTTCGTATTTATTACGTTTCTTGCACCGATCGGATATTTACATGTTAGCGTTTGGAACTACTTTGATTTATGTAATGTTTATTTTAAGGAAGTTCTTAATAGAATGTACTTATTGTCTTGTGCATGTTTGTAGACTGTACGTCTCGTAGATATTTTAAGGATAAATACTTTTTAATTTTAGAAATGTCAACGGGTAAGATACGTCAGTGTTTGATTATCACGTTGGTAACAGGGTAAGATTTTAGACTTAGTTTTTTTTCTTTTTTAAAAAAGACGACTCCCGCAGTAGGGTACAAGCCCTGTGTCACGGGGGACTTTACAAACATACAAGTCACGGACACAAAGTACACCCAGACCCGGAACAACAATTTGTGGATCACACAAAGTGGTGTCCCGTGTGGGAATTAAACCCACGACCTCTTGCGTAGCAGTCGGACATACTCCCACCTCGCCACAGAGGCAGTTAACTATCAATGTGCTCTTCCTCCTGCGTGTTTAGTGTGTAAATTGACAGAGCTGCTACTTCTTCATCAAAGCGGTTGCTGAACGTTAAATAAACGTATGATTTATTCTAATTTTGTTATTCTATTGTTTCAGGTAAGTACGCATACCATACGCACTGAAAAAAGCAACTACAAAGAAAGTGATATATTACAACACACAATGAACTCTTAATAAGGTAGTAAAAATATTGAATTATTTTATTATTATTAAGTATTTTAATTGTCGATATTTAAAGGTTTTACACGATATATTTTATAAGTACAATAATTGCATTTTTAAAAGATAGAAAAATTTGAAGTCCAGACCCAGGAATCGAACCTGAGACTTACGTATGTCAAACCGGGGCCGGAATCGAACCACCTATCTGGACTGGATATAGGTCTATTACTATCTGAAATACTAATCCAGATAGGTGAGAAATGCCTATAAAAATAACTATATCGTTGTTATTTTCTTGTACCTACATTCAAGATTTATATTTTAATGCAATAAATTATAGGCTTGTTTGCGCGATGTCAACGTCATGAAAGAGGCAAGAAACTTGCATCAAAATTCAAAATGGCTCTTAAGGTTCGAATCCGTTACTATTATTTCATAAGTGTGAATCAACATGACAACCTAACAAAATAAACCGTACAATTTTGTTGATACTCCAACAGTAGTTATTGAACTAAAACCTTAAGAACCACAGCATACCGTGGGAATATCCTAGCATTTGTTGTTAGTTGCGCAAGCACAACTAGGATCTAATCGAGATATTAATCGAGTAGTTCGAGTGACGTTATCGATTATACACTGAATGTTACTTTTGTACAGTTACAAGCAATTAGGGAGTTTGTAATGTTAGGAATCAGAGTTATGTAACAATAGGTAGAGCCTCGTAATTATTTTCGCTACTTAGCATTTAATTAAGACAGCTACTATGCTTTAATTCCATGCAACCTTAATTTACAACTACATCTTATTTAGAATTAATAGACGTTTTCTAAAAATTTAAAATAACTAGATCTATTTATCGCTCCCGTAACATACTAGTTTTCATGAAAATCGTTGGAGCCGTTTCCGAGATTCAAATTTAAATTCTTATATACTTATATACAAGAAAATAAATTGTAAGCTTTTATTTAAAGTTATTAGTTTAATATATATTTTAAATTTATGAAAAATATATTCAAATTCTGGACTTGGTGTTTCTATAAAGAATCGCCACATTTTTTAGTATTTTATGTTTTCATAAGTTCATAAACTCTGACATTTGTAGAATTAAATATCTTTGATTAAGCGTCACTACATACACTACATATTATAGTCATTGAGAAGATGACGTTCACCATTGCTAAATTTCAAACATAGACATTATTGCTCTACAATGCGAACTCAAGATCTTAGGTACCTACACGTCGTATATGCACAAACCGGCTACAAGTTTAGATGACCTAAAGTAATATATGAATAATGATACCACGAGGAAATACAGAGCGACAGATATCGATGTTTAAAAATAGAATTCCAACCACTTCTTTCTCGATGCTCAAAAAGCAAAGATGCACATCACCAACAGGCTAACATGGCAAAAGTGGAGTCCTCTTGTACCAATCTAAATCCACCCAATACTAATTGTCGAATGGGCTCTCCACTGATCGCCTGGCGAACGCAGATTAGCCGCGCTCAGGCCCTTGAGCCCGCACCGTGATGATGCTTCAACTCGATCGTATCAACGACTTGCGCTTTCCAAGCCGGCTATGAGGAGTTATTGATACAGAGCTAAGAGCCAGAATCTTTTTGTGAAAGGTTATAGGATACTGGGTAGGTATGTGTTGCGTAGGGTTTTCCCTTCTGCATTACGATGCTCTACGATTTGTAAAACATTACATTTGAGTTAATTTGATATATAATCAAGTTTATCGTAGTCAATGTAGCTTACCCTAAAAATTATCAATATAAGCCTTCAGTTGGATCAATGTAACTAGGCCGGATTTAAGTTGGCGACAAGTGGTAGCTCAAATGTATTTTTTGGAAGTAAATGGTGACAGGAAGCGGGGGGCGGGGCGGTAACTAAACCAAGAGTATTAGAGATGCGATTACACATTACATTGTCATAATTAGTATTACTAACTCATGTTTTTTGTGATTATTTTCGTAAAGAAATAGTTTTTAACCTTTTTATTAATATTACTGTAACTGTTCTAAATTTAAACTTTTATGAACTCGTATAAATAGTATTTCAATATTGTTTAATTAAAATTTTATTAGTATTTTTAATCGATTAAACAAAATTAATCGTTTTCATAAGTAATTTTAGGGTCGCATCTCTATGACATGCGCGAAAGTGATATGAAACACCAAAAATATATGAACTTAACTTCACTCCGACCGAGTTACGTTGATCCAAATTGTGCCTACGTACACCATGAGACGTCATGAGGAGAAAACAGATTATCATCTTTACTTTTCTTACAATTTTGTCGCCCGTATTTTACTTAATTAACTACTGAAGCTTTCGTTTAAGTTCTGTTCCGTTGTTATTCGACACAGAAGCTGGGCAAGTCTATCGGCAGTATCTCTTGCGCACAATCTCTGTATTATCTACGCTTGCGGGAGGTTACAACCAGTTGACAAACTGCACTACGTGATATTGCAGCCATTACTCCTGGTGATTCATATCGAACACCCCGACACCCCCTGAACTCCCCTACACACCACCCGGCTCCCTGAGATAACGCTTCGCCCAATATACCTATTAAAATTTAACCTGTTTACAAAAAGTGTGCAAACTACCTCTAACATTTATTAGAATCAATTAAATCAGCCATCATGTCTGGGTCATTTTTGTACGCTTCAAATGTCAATAATATAAACAGCAACAATGAACCCAACCGACAATCAAACCATGCAATCAAAATTTTAATTAACCCTAAGCTCACTTCTTTTTCCTTGAACGACTGGCAGCCGAGAAACGACATTTAAAAAAGCGAACGTCAAAGTGACAGTTGGGAAAGCGCGCCAAAACTACCGTTGACAAAGCACCGGTGAGCCGAAACAATCAACAAATTCACATCATACAAACGGATCGGACATTTATTGTTCGCTATCGTTACATTCCACCTCTGTTGTTTATAACAGAGACGCCCAATTTGCTAGGGAGAACTTTTTATCTCGTTTTTTGCTATTTTTTCGGCGTACATCGAACAAAGGCGATATGACAGGTCTCAGTGTAGGAACGGTATCGGTAGTCGGGCACGACGAAAAACGAAAATAGAGTAATCGAGCAATCGAGTAAAAACAGAAGGAGCGGGCGCGCGCCCATCGGCCCGTGACAATTGCATCTGCAGTCGAATTGCAGACGCCATGTTGGATTATTGCGCACCTCTATTTCGATTAAGTGTCTCGGCGGCTTTGTTTTAGTTTCCCGCTCATGTATGAAGTTTTTTATGTTTGCCGGAATGTTTTTATTTTAATGTTTCTTGAATCCGGGATAGTGTAGTTAATTATCTTAAAGAATACCTAAGTACAGTTGGTTAAAGTTAATTGAAATAATTAAAATATATAAATTACTTACATAACGGTCCCATACAAACATTTGAAAAACACGTGTAAAGTATTATTCACAGCTTTTTGAATGTGATATCAGCTTACAACCTTTCTCGGAAGGTCCGCGTGTCTCACAATAGTGTCGCGCCTTAAAATATTCTTATTTTAATCGAGTAGGTATATCGAGGAAGCGAGTATCGAGAGCGCTCGTGTGGAATATAGATAGTGACGGACGGTGGACGGCCACAAGCGATACGATACAAGGCGCTCCATGCCTGAAATCTATTCATATTTTTCAATTTTCGTCTCGTTTTGAAAGCAGGTGAAAGTGGTTAGCTATATAGTAGCGACATATTCATTTCAAATGTAATGTAACATTAATGTAAAGTCAGTTAATAGTTAACATAACAATCTGAAATTGTTTATATTTTTAATTACGCCTAAAAAAACCGGGCAAGAGCATGTCGGACCATGTTCAGTGTAGGGTTCCGCAGCCTTGAATAATTGCATCAGCAGAAAAGCGTGTGTTCATGGCACTGCCTCAACCCTTTTGTTGACAAACGCAGTTTTTCGGCCATAACTCAATGACGGTATATCCAATCATGTTTAGAACAAAGTTTAATGTATTTATTAAGCGCTACTTTTGTGATTGTTTTCATATTTTTTGGTCAAACGGTTCAAAAGATAAGGGGGGACACAATTATGCAACTTTCGGCATGCTTATTTCCAAAAATATTCATTTATTAAAAAAGTTTATTAGAAACCTTAAAATATTTTTGAAAGACCGGTCAAATGATATACCAAACGTGAAAGATTGCTGAAAAAAAATTCAGCTTCTGTTACATGTATGGAGTGCCCCCCCAAAAATATTTACTTTTATTATTTAGGTATCAAAGTAAATAGTGGCTACTACAACGAGTACGAGTAGTCTTTGAGTAAAATGCCTGTGACATACGGACGGACGGACAGACAGACCGACGGACATGACCAAACTATAAGGGTTCTGTTTTTGCAATTGTGACTATGGAACCCTAAAAAAGTAAATCGATTTCAAAAATCTTCGTATGTACCTACCTAAAGGACACAAATATCTGAACATCGCTGTCAAAATTTCCAATTCAGAATCAATCAATTCCAATTCAGACGTGTCATAAAATTTGACCGTTTAAAAAAAACCGAAGGAGCCATTCGGTTTGTGACGTTGGCAACAAAAGAGCGCGTGTCAACTGCGATGGATACGAAAATTAAAATCTCGCGTTAGTTGGCAATGTCGGCAGTGGTGACGGCTGTCGAGCCGGCCGCGTTGCCAGTTGCCAGTTCGATTTCAGGCTTGTTCTAAATATGTCAACACTTCTTTGTTATCGAGGGACGTGCGCGCGGAAATGAAAGTCCATCGAGTAGACGCCTCTATTATCGACGCATCGCATATTATTATGGCGCCGCATTCTATAGCAAATTAACGCATTCACAATTGGAGTAGTTGAGCCTTGGTGTTCGTTTGCCTACAAACGGTGAAGTCCGTGATAGGATTGCTATCATTTGAACGGACTTTAGAGGAAGAGGAGAATTCATTAATCGAGTAATAGATTGTTATTTTTCGAGAACCTAGTGAATAAGAAATATGATCATAGTCTTCATACTATCAGTTTTTCACTGGCCATAAACTGCAGTAGATATATATCTCTTCTACTTCTGACAAAGTGTGATTTTCAGTGTATTCATTGAAAAATACGCACTTTTTATTTGTGATGCTTCAATATTGACCATATTATTTTCAAACCAATACAGTCTCAAATCACGGGGTCAACATTGATCCATCATATGTTTTCTTTATATAAAACAAACAATCCTATTTTCTAAATGGTCTGTCGAATAAAACGACCCAATTATGATAAAATAGAGACTTACTCACGTCTCAATCCGATTATTGGAAAATAATGAAGTCATAAAACCCAAAAACAATTTTATTAAAAACCAATTCGTAATCCAAGCACTCAGAATGATTGACATTCGATTATGCACTATTCCCACAAAAGTAAAGGATAATAAGTATTCTATTAAAATTCATCCAAAATTTGACTGACAATATCATCCAACGACATCGCACAATGCTTCAACTCGCTTCGTTGCTAGAAAAAGAACCAAGCGCAAAAATTCCAATTTCAACTTCTATTCGATAATTCGCGGAAACGCGAAGAAACTTATATGAGTGACGTATCTGTGTGCGCCAGGCTACCAGATATACACGTATTTACGTACGTACCTGTCGACTGTCGTCGTTCTCGTCAAGCTAAGCTTCCCGATCCATTCTGTACTGAGTTGAAAAACTTTTCGACTGGCACGTGTGATAGCGACATTTGCACTCAGGACGACAGCACATTGAAGTCGTACGATGTGAAATTTTTAATCTCTATGACTTTAAAGATTTAGAAAACACTTTACTTTAAAGCTTTGACTATAAATTGATGACTATAAATCTTTTTATTATCAACAAAGTATACATAATAAATCGAATTTGCGAAAAATATTCTCGTAAAATATATGTATTTTTTCTCCGTTCGCCGCTGTATCGTCACACGTCACCTGTCCGAACAGATTCCGATCGCGATCCGCCGACATTATGTTTGCTCAGTCATCAAAAATTCTTTTGTCCACAAGATAAGCTTCACACCACTGTGCCACACTAGCTATCGTCGAGTAATTTTTTAAACTAATGTAGCGTATCGACTGACTGGAGTGTAGGTGTTATTGTTTGTTTATTTTTTCATTCCACATTATTTTAAGCACTATAAGGATTTATTAGTATATTAAAGCTCTCTTACAGATTAATTTATTAATTGCACATGTTTTTTTATTCAGCTATAATATTATGTGATCACTTGATCAGAGTAAACACATTTCATAGTACATCCACTTCGAGCATTCCAAGCAATTTCGAATAAAATAATCTAAACACATTAGCAATTTGTCGCGTACAAAGAATAAACGTTTCTAAGGCATTGTTCACCGATAATGGTTCCTATCTACTTCAAAGTCGTAGCACAAGTTTTGATAAGCTAATATGGCGTACAATGCGACGCAAAATAAAATAGGAGACTAATATTTTATAAAAAAGAAGTACAATTATTCACAATACATATTATGAATATTGTCAAATCAGATAAAACGCTGAGGATATTGGTCTAGGATCATTGGACGGTAGATGTTCAACTATGTATACGATACATTTATATATATAAATATATATATATACATATTCGTAAGGGATATATATATATTTATATTTATATCCCTTACGGACATTACTATTCTGTTTATTGTTTTTAAACTTTCGCGATTTTTATACATATTAGTTATATTGTATTGAAGAGTTACTCCATTAAGACTGTATATAGTCCGCACTCCAAGGTTTCGAAGTTTCTACGAACGGCAAAGGATGTTATTCCGCTCCAAACACCCGGCGTGTACAAGGTGGATTGCAGTTGCGGTAGTTCCTATATCGGACAGACCAAAAGGACAATCGCAGACAGGGTCAAGGAACATATCGCTGCTGTAAAAAACCGTCAAGTTTACAAGTCTGCTATCGCTGAGCATTTGTTGGAATCAGGACCAAATCACTGGATAGAACTGCATAAGCCACAGGTACTTTCCACCGATCGCCACTATTATTCCAGAATAGTACGCGAGGCGGTTGAGATCAAGTATAAGAACTTCAACCGAGAAGATGGATACCGGCTCTCACCATCTTGGACCCCTGTTATCAACAAATGTAATCGTAGCCGTAAAGACACCGCGCCTCAGTGTAAAGACGTTGTAAGTGTAGTGTGTAGAAGTACCGACAGTACAAATTATCAAAATTATCAAGACCAGGCGAGGGTAGTTGAAAAACCCCGCGCCTCACGGAGACATCGCTAAGCTGCCATCAGTCGACCCGTGACCACGATCGGTGCAATTCGATCGAAACGTCGGGTAAATAAAAGGTTCGTACCTTTAAATAATTCACGCGATTAAGTCCCGAAATATAACTAATAACTATTCTGTTTGTTACAATTTTTATGATCATTCAGACTTACTTCGATCAAGTAATTTAAAACGCATTTTTTGACTATTAGGTATATAAATTATAAAAAGTAAATAAGTACCTATCACTGATTTTAGTAAAAAGACCTAGCGATTTATTGCTTGCCTGGTTCAAAACAACACGTAAGTGCGTAGGGATTTGTTTAATTATTTTTTTTAAATATTACAGAAAATGTTACAGAGAATGTGAAATACTCTGGTCCTCGAACTAGTATCAACTCTATTTCAGGGGAAAGAGGAGAAAAGAAGGAAGGTGAATTTTGTTCACCCACTTTCGTTAGCCTAAAGAGTTTTAGACGATTGCTATTGTCACGCGTGTTTACAGTAATACTTATCGTAACGAAAATAGGTTTAAATATAAAAAAGTATTTATACCACAGATTACTGCCTACACAAGTAATCAGAAGTAGCACAAGGTTCAATAATTGATTTATAATTATTATATGACACATCAGATTTATATCACCTAAAAACAATATTTTTACATACCAATCGCGTATGTAATGATAAAAATCTACACAGCACCTACAATAATTCAGATCGCTATCAGCTATGTAATCCGGCGTGTCGTACGATAAAAAAGGGAATCGTAAAAATCGCGCTCGATTAAGTTTTTATCGGTTTTTTTACCGATAAGAGTCGCGCTTCGACGAAAGTAGTTAGTGAGTGGTTGATTGTTGGCCTGTAATACCGTCAATACTGTACATGTGATTGTGTGTGAGGCGACAAGATTTTACGGTTTGTTTTATTTCCTTTTTTTTCTTTTTTAGCTTTATTAAAAAGATAAATAATTGTTTAGATACAAGCGTGCTGTTATATCAAAGTGCTGCATTGCTATATAGGCTAAAGTCTGAAACAAGAACAAGTAAGGCCTGTAAAATTACTGTAGGTTTCTAAAATTAGGAATTTCGTTGTAGAAATATTAGATCTTATTAGTTTAAGGCATGCTATCTACTCGTTTTACTGAAAGAGTCAACTTTTGTTCTGTTTTATTACAGTAGATTACGATGCAGTGATTACTAACAACTACATACCGCATATTATCATATCTGTAAATATCTATGGCATTTTACAAGATTTCTAGGTTACAATTTTTGTTTTTATCTTAAGCACTAGATTATTTATAAATGTATGGTACAAGAGATACAGTTACTATTTCCCAAACTAAGCTGAAGCTTGTATCTTGGGCAACAGGGGTTAAAAACTATGAACATCTTATAGAAATGATTTGATTATATTTAAAAATAGATATCTGCATTTAAATGTCCTACTGTCGCCCTACTTCGTGTCAAGTTCATAGTGAGAAAATAGCAAGGCATTAAAAACCAAAACCCATAATGTCTGTAACTTAATACAAATATTCTCATTTTTTGACGTCAGTGTGATCGATGCCTTACGGATGAAATCGAAATACAGTAATCAGTTTATCGTTATCAGTAAGTAGTAGGTAAATAAAATGTGTCTATCTTAGATTTGTTCATTATTTATTATCAGTAGCTTAAGGGCAAGGAAAACGTCCTCTGTATCTGATATCTAAGAGATTATCGTTGAATAGCAAATATAATATTTTTATTACTTTTTGTCCAGATATTTTTGTTGATGCTCACTGTGCTAGTTCGTTCTTTTTAGGTAACGGTACCCAAGTTTCGTCATGTCCATCTGTCTGTCTGTCCGTCTTAGGCATTTTACTCAAAGACTACTGAATGAATATTGATAAAATGTGGTGAAAAGGAGTCTTGTATTAGCCGCTACTTAGTTTGATAGCTAAATAATAAAAATAAATGTATTTGGGGGGGGGGGCATTCCATTCATGTAACAGAAGCTGTTTTTTTTTTTGCAAAAATCATCTTCAAAAATATTTTAAGGTTTCTAATAAACTTTTTTGATTAAGTAAATATTTTTGGAAAAATCGCTCCTTTATCTTTTGAACCGTGTTACCAAAAAATATGAAAAAATCACAAAGGTAAAAAAGGCTTAACAAATACTTTAAAATAAATTTTCGACATGATCGGATATACCGTTATTGAGTTATTGCAGAAAAATTGCGTTTCTCAACGAAAGGGCGTAAGTGCCATGAACGCTCTTCTACTGATGCAATTATTCAAGGGTACGGACACTGAACATATTTTTAAACTAAATAATAACTAAGTATTTTGTAAGTCCTTAGTTCTTGTCAAACTTTTACCTTGTGAAGAAAAATCAATATAAGTAACCCAATATTAATAACCAAAAGAAACCATAGTGATTATAGAAAAAATAACAATCCATTAAACGAATGACATTGACTGTATCCTTACATGCATACTTTATTATTTATCTTTGAAAATAGTTATAGGTAGGTACCTAATAACAACAGATAACAGATGCGCGCTTATCTTGAATAGCATCGCAAATATTTTGATACCTACTTGACGCAGCCTTAACTTAGTTGCTATACCCATGTTTGAATTTAATTTAATATTGAAATCGATCATTAGCATAAGAATTATGAAACATCAACAAAACGGCAACGCCATTGGTCTATTTCATTAGCCAGAAGTATTAATTAGGTATGTTTGTCTGTTACAACTTTAAAACGATACTTTTAGCCGGTGGTAGGTCTAAGACGTAGGTTTCCTTGATAGGTACAACAGTATCAGTTATTCTTCTATGAAATAGTGATGTTAACACGTCACTATGTTTCGGTCGAAGGGTGCTGAAGCAAGTGTAATTACTGGGCAAACGAAACATAACATTCTTCTGTGTTTCGATCGAAGGGTGCTGTAGCAAGTGTAATTACTGGGCAAACGAAACTTAACATTCTTCTGTGTTTCGGTCGAAGGGTGCTGTAGCAAGTGTAATTACTGGGCAAACGAAACTTAACATTCTTCTGTGTTTCGGTCGAAGGGTGCTGTAGCAAGTGTAATTGGGCAAACGAAACTTAACATTCTTCTGTGTTTCGGTCGAAGGGTGCTGTAGCAAGTGTAATTGGGCAAACGAAACTTAACATTCTTCTGTGTTTCGGTCGAAGGGTGCTGTAGCAAGTGTAATTGGGCAATCGAAACTTAACAACTAATGTCTCAAATGAGGAGCGCGGTGCGGTGCCATTAAGGTCTTTGTTAAACAAGGAGTTGGGTGATACTGTTACTGTTATGGGCTACCGTGAAGCTTACCATTAGGCACACGACCTGCTCGTCTCTTTATTTAGTTGTATAAAATAAATAATAGTTGAAAAAAACACGTATTTGTAAAAAGTATAAAATAATAAGTTTACCGTCAAAAAGCGTGGGGTGATTATAAATCAATATCGTCACAAGCACCTCACGCTTTTTTACCATAAACTGTTTTTTTTTCTTAATAACTCTATTTTTTTAAAGTTGTAGAAGATGATTTTTTACTTTTTAGTTACCTTAGGCTATTTACTAAAACGGATTTTTTTTAGTTTTTTAAACTATTATTTATTTTTAATTTTTTAGTATTCCCTATTTAACCCCCTTGGGGCTTGATTGTTCTATTTTTATATTTGAAACCAATTAGTTATCTATGTAATTACACACATCTTCAACGCGAAGTTTGAGGTCAGAAAGGGGACCGTCAATATTTTTTATTCACCGCCATTGCGGGTACTTTGAATCGGTGAAGTAAAACATCATGAGAATACCGGCAAGTCTAGAACAAATAAAATAAAGATTAGTGAAATCCACAAGACACAGCCTCTGTCAAAAATGAGGTCTTTAGAGTTTTCTAATAGGGAGAAAGATTAATGTACCTAATCCTTACGAATTAAACACTCCTTACTGCTTTCATAATTCTCTGATACAGCTTTTACTAAGAACTAGCTTTTGCTCGCGGCTCCGCCCGAGTGGATATCGATAATCGCGATAATAACTGTTTTATGTCCGTCCCCGGTACTCAAAGTATCTCCGCGGTTTCAGCGCGATAGGTAGAATTATAATAGCCAATTTTGGTTGTTCCTTTGAACTTTTCCTAATTTTCTTTTTTTAAACCACCTCAGCAATAAGGCGAACGAAACAAAACAGAACTATTGAAGTGAGTAAGTAACAAACAGCTATTTTTTTTTGTATATGTAGATTCCTGGTAAGATAAATGTAGTATATAAACGTGAATAAATAGAGGTCTTAAAACGTGTAATAAACATGATATCCCAATCAACCAATACGCCAATAACCAACGATCTATAAACATTGGCGCCAACCACCCGCAGCGTGCACTTTACCGATTTTCGCGTGTTACAGAACGATAAGGTCGATTTCTTTCTTATCTCTGCCCCCCCCTCCCCCTTCGTCTACACAACCCCCTTTCGATATCGATAACCAATGCGTTATTGGTTACGCTGTGTTTTGCTTTTCAATCAATAACTATGTACGATATGTGTGTATCGCCCAATAGAGATAGGCACTTATAAATTATAAGATTGGAAATGCAATAGAATTATTCCGTGGCACAGTTTGAGGTTGAAATAATAATAATAATATTACGAGATTGTCGACATGTGGGATGTTGATTCGGCGAACATTGTACCAATAGTCGTATCTGTTAATGGTCTGATTGCCATGAGCCTCGACCAACACCTTGAGAGGCTCGCGTTAGGCGGCTGGATCAAGCGCTTGATGCAGAAGGCAGTACTTCTGGACACGGCTTGCATTGTGAGGAGGTTCCTTTCTCTGGGGCCGTAACCGGTAGCTTGCCCCTGTACCCGATGCCGGTGGATGACTGTTTTTTTTTATATTTTTAAATATGTTTGTTTTTTATATGTATATTAGAAATAAAGAGTACTATAATAACCATTTATTTTAGGCTACTAAAGCTCATATCATACAAAAAAATACATAAAAACTTAGTAAACTAATACATAATTCAAACTACAATTACACAAATACGTAACTACAAAAAAACAATAAATTAATACATAATTACTTATGGTTTAAATTATACACGACATTGGGATTGAGATGGTGGCGTCGTGTTTCGCTGCGTGATGTCACGTAACCTTTCAAGAAACGGTTTCGCCTACCGACGTTTTCCCAACCAAAGGTCCTCCTCTATGAAGATGGATAGATGTTCACTGGGAACTCGCACCATGAACGATTTGAAGTTGACGTCATGGCGCGATTCCAACTTCTCCACCCTCAAGGTCCACTTCGTCTTGATCTGGAGGTACCTACTCCGAAAGTTCCTCTGTCTTTGTGGTGAGATGCAGACGAGACACATATAGCTGCGTCGTTGGTGTTGTCGGACGCAGCAGCATGTTAGGCACCGTCACGCCGGTACCTCATGGATTTCGTCTGGAGGGCTTCTTCTGCTTTCTTTCAACCTTTATGAAGCCCTCTACATCCAATTGCCCTTTAGGGGTAGGCAAGGACTGTGGGTCCCACGACATACCATCAATAAATTATTGTTTCTAATCTGGGTCTACCTAGCGGAGTACTTTTATCACTAACGCAATTAGTGATAAAAGTACTCCGCGAGACAAGGCTAGTGCGGTCTAATAAAAAAAAAAAGAAAAAAAAATCAGGACTAAAATTACTCAAATGTTGCGTGTCGCTTGCTACCCATAGAATTCACATAGTTATCAATGGAATTAAAACTTAAACCATCCATTAAATTCAAACCATCTCATTTTATTATGACTCCACATCAAGAGTTTACGCCTATCGCTATGAGTATACGAAACTTTTTCCAGTATTGATGCATGGGTTAAAAAAAAAGATCTCGTTTCAAGTTTATTTTCTAAGTACATACCACACTTACAAGTATTGAATACTATATCCATACTTTAATATTATAAATGTGAAAGTAACTCTGTCTGTCTGTCTGTCTGTCTGTTACGCTTTCGCGCTCAAACCGCTGAACCGATTTAGATGAAATTTGGTATGGAGATAGTTTGAATCTCGGGGAAGGACATAGGATAGTTTTTATCGCGATAACCGACATCCACGCGGGCGGAGCCGCGGGCGAAAGCTAGTACTATATATTTTATAAAACGTACCTACATAGATACATACATAATATCGATATTATCATACATACCTGTTATGAATGTAACGTAACACTTATCGTATTAATTACATCCTATATCTTGTAATCATACGATAATACATGTAATGTAATAAAAAATATAATCAAATTACAATTATCGTCCGTTACACAAGCACTGCAACATTTAATTTTATTATGTAAAAAGTCTATATAATCTTATCGAATACTTTTTTACACCTATAAAATATTTTTTATTGTTAATACCTACCTACCAAGTTTGGTAAATTAAATTAAAAGAATGAATTATAAATATTTTAAAAATCCGCCTCGTTTACAGGCGCTATACCAATTCGAATATCATTAAGATATTTAAATATGTACCTACCTTGATACGTCGTACATTAAAAACCGTCAAGCCATTTAGGCTATAATCAAGACAAAAGGACGGCTTTATACCACGTACGACGCACTCATTATAGACACGAAATCTCGCACCATTTTCGGAACAATATGGTCCGAGTTTACCTGTTCACGATTCGCTAATTCAACCACTTTAGTTTAATTATACCAAAGCTCATCAAAATCGTAATAGATACCTTATTGTGCTGCAATGTTCTATATTACGTTCTAGCTTGGAACTGGGTAATATGCTCAAGTATCGCTTATCATATCGCGTATAGTTACCTCGGCAGTAAAAGTCAACTAAGTGGAATGGCTAGTTATTGGCAATTGCTAATTAAAATGGCTAGAAATGATTTGTTTGATTTTGAGATTAGGTGAGTGATATTATATTTAAAATTTACTTGTTTTTTATTTACCCTCGTAGATAATTCTACTGGACCGCAAAGAGTCTTATAGTTTCATGTCGGTTATTGCGACAAAGGAGTCCATGTGACGAACATTTTCTACTAGATATTTACAGTTATTGAAGTTCCAGCTTTCTCACTATCTCATTACTAAGTTTCATCATTATCATCATCGTCAGCCTGAAAATATCCACTGCTGAATATCTAGAATATCTCTCTCCCAAGGACTTCCACAAGGACCTATTTTGTGCGGTATTTATACTTTCGCATTATATTCAGTAGGTATCTAAGTAGGTACCTATCTAAGTAAATATAGTTATATATACACTATAGTTAGTATTAAAGTTTCCATAGATTTAGAACTTACTTTATTTAGATAGCAAATAATAAAAATCTTGACCAATAGAGATAAACAAATAAAATGTATACTTTGACTGGCAAATAAATCTAACCTAACTACTCATGGTAATTTATACAACGTAAAAAAATAATAGCGCGCTTATATATAAACAGACACATGCGATAAAAAACAAGTAACGATAACCATCAAAATCTCAAGCTGCCCAATCGATTCAAAATACAACGTCACTAATCGATTAGGAAATCGTAGTTATCGATTGTGATTTGTTCGTATCGATTACACATTGTAATAACGCTCTCTACGCACAGGATGATTTTGTAACATCTAGATCGTAATCTTTACTTTATTGTACCAAATGGGGCCATATAACACGTTTAAAATTAATAATATTCAAAGATCAGTTAATTTGACACCTCCTTGGTTATTACCATACGAACTGGTTGAGATAAAATCTATGGAGCTGTAATATCGGATGACGAAGATAAAAAACACTATAATACTAGTATTTCGGGCGTTTTTTATGAAGTTAATGTAAAGCTGTACATATTTGTGAGTTGATGATGTAATTTGTTGTTTTCGTTTTTTAATTATTTTCGATGTGTTTATGAAATTCGTGATGACCAGTATTGTACTCGTATGGTAACTTTATAGGTAGATCAGAGTGTTGTAGAGTAGATGCCAGTATCAATTTCTAAATGTCGCACATGTTTTGAACTTCAGACGTCCTTTAAATATTCACCTTAACCAACATTTACCTTAACTAGTAATATATTTAAACATAATAATAATAAAGTAAATAGTTAGTTTCTACATTTTCAAAAAGTATTACATCTTCCGGGGAAAGTTTACGATTGTACCTACCACTAGAATGAGGTAGTAAAGTATTATCTGTAAATCACTTGTCACACATATGCTGCGCCCACATAAGCCTCCCGAAGAAGTAACACTCCGTACTATAAAAAGCAATACCAGAATAGTGTTTAACACAATCTACCTGTGCACATACTAAATGATACCATTCAAACTTAAAACAAAATACATACGTGTCAGTAACTCAGTATCAAATTCGACCGCCCAGTCACATAAATACCGCACAAGTAACAATTAATTTAACCCTAAGCATTCCAAAAACAATATGGCATTGCTTTCATGGCCATCAGCGCTGACATTAACAAGCCAAAAATACCTAAACACAAACCAATTACATCTTAAAAAGTAGAAAAAATTAAATGTTGAAGAATAATGTGAATTATGAATATATGAGAGTTAGAATCTGCAGCTAATATATTTGGCAACATCAACATTCAATAGATTTATAAATCAAGTTGATCTACATAATATCTTAATAACAATATGAATAACATAAGTTATGAGCATATATTAAAAATAAATATAACATTAATAATACGTCTGTATTATATATGGCTATTTAAAATGGGAATTACTTAATCAGCAGTGTCATTTATTACTGTAATATTTGATTTATAAATGTAAACATTACACAGTAGCGTAGTAACCTGATACGAAGCAATAAATACATAAAAAATATCTTTATAACAATGCAATAAAATATTTGATATCCTATTTAATAATCTACATATTTTTAATCGAATATTAGTCGTAGAATTCGATTGGAATCCTTAACGAGCTACCGACGACTACAATATGTCTGTCACCACATCGCAGCTACAAGCCCACCCGAATACTTACTAATCGATTAGGAAAAATAGATTTTCAAATGAGAAATTCGAAAAATACTACATAGCTTTATCGATATGATCTACTCTCGTTAAACATCGTTAAAGGCTCCGACTGGATTTATTACTAATCGATAAACGGCTGTGAATTATTTGTTTTCATATAGATTTTTGTGATCTGTACCAAGTTAAGTATTTATTGAGATCGTCCTTAGTTATTTCCTTATACCGTTATAGATCGTTCCACTTTTAGTAACGGTGTTCTTTAAATTTTGTAGGTATACTTATTTTACATATAAGGTTTTTATCTGTCATCACATTCATATCTAACTACTTTTTCTATCGTGTACCTAATAACAAAAATATTTTCTTATAAAAGTTATGACGAAATATTTTTGTTTCATATGTTTATTGTAGATTATTATTGAGCACTAAATTTAGCCCGCGACACCTCTTATGTCAATTTCTTACAAGACCCTTAGTTTTACTATTTACTTAAAATTCACAACTGATAGAAGAGCAAACCAAAACTGTATACATAGTTATTATAATAATAATAATAAACATATCTTCGCAATATTCGTATTTCTAATATCAGTATTTTGGAAAAGTACTTATTGAGTTTTGAACGTAACATAATATTGCTTTCAAAAGACAGGATATCTAAAGCAGCGACGCGTGCGCATCTCGACAAACTCAAGTGACTGAATTGTCAATATCCGGGTTATGCAATATTATGCATAAGACCCGACACGTGTTTAGATTGGTTTTAGATAAATATTGTAATATGTATTAATTATTAATTACGGATTTAGTTTTATTGGGTTGTGATTTTATTTTTAGCAGTTTATAGCCGTTGTTAATGTTCAAAAGCTATGACGCTGTTATTAAGTTTCTATGTTTATTACTCATACATATTTTACACTATATATATATACTACTAAAATGTTTAGTAGTTTTGGACTACTGCTACGCTCTCTGTAGTGAACAATGCAGTTAATGAAATACTTACTAGCACGCAATTTAACACTAGCATGATCATCAACGTCTCCAATGTGCATTTACACACGTGCTTAAATATAACAGATTAATAACATTTAAAACAATAGAAATGTAGTAGTTAAAATTAGATTTGCTATCAAGAGATCGAGGGTTCTTAAAATCAATCCCACCAATTATATTCATGAATTCATTTAATAATACAAGCAATTTAGCTTAGCTAGAAGGGTTGCAAAAGAAAAATACAGATTATATAAAGCGGCGGTAGCCTAATGGCTAAACATTGGACTCGCAATCGTGAGGTCGCGGGTTCGAATCCTACCTATTATCCCACTCCTAACACAAGCCAATGAGCTTAGCTGGAGGGATTAACAGGATTGCTAGTAATGTGGGACCCACAATTCCACATTGCTAGTTATCATTTAAAAAAAATGTCCAATACACATTGCCAATCTATTTTATTAAAATTTATAATATTATAGGTTATTACACACAATAATTTCTGAAAACGCTTTACAATTTCTCACCTCTATTGCTTTTACTGAAACGTACGCGTCGTACATTAAGAATACATTTTCAAATACGTACTTAAATACTCATAAATTATTTTTCTTTTCAGGTAAGTCAATTGCTGAGCATACATCATGAGTCGGAGATATCACCAAGCATAAGCACATTAGTGAGTTTTCTATAAATCTTCGAGGTACAAATGTCGTTGTACATATTAAATTAAATGCGCGTCAAATAAGATATATGTAGGAAACATTAACTGTTCGTCGTTAACACATGTTTATTTACATATATATTAATGGTTTATATGTTTTTTTATTAGGCAATCGTTTGAGGTCGCTTGATTTATGACGAAGAGTCTGAGGTTCACACCAAAAAGATAACAGCTATATTCTACAGTGATCAGTCAATTATTTTTGCTACAGTGGGTGAAAATCTTTTTTATTGTGGAGCGTATTCTAATGGGATTAAGTACCTACTTGATTTCATACCTGGGGGCTTAGACAAGGTACATTAGTTCCGTGGCAAATTCGATAACGTCATACTGGTCGTTCCCAAAAAAATAAAAAAATGTCTATGGTATCCACCGCAAACATAAAATTGTTTAATAAAATTATTTCCATTAACGACATCGCTTTTCGAATGTGACTTTGTCTAGACCCCCCCCCTGATTCGATTAATTTGGTACCTATTCATCTTTACATATTTATTTTTACTTAGTTTGAACCATATTTTAACCCCAGATATTTATCAAAAATTTGCCGTGTGGTGCCGGCTTAAGAATAGTACCACCCCATCTCTTCCCGTGGGTGTCGTCAAGGCGACTAAGGGATTTCACCCCGGAGGACGGGCAGCAGCGTCCTCTGCGTACTTAAAGCCTTACTGCGATCGCCAACCCGCTCGCCAAGCGTGGCGATTATGGCAATTACCCCCAGGATCTACATACCAGTAGGTTCTACTGGGGAGACCCGTGCCCAGCAGTGGGCCATCATATGGGTTGATATGTATTTATCAAAAAAATATTGACGAATAACATATTTTGTAAAACAAAAAATAACTGAACAAAAATATCTATCTATTGCTTTGAAATTTTTAATTTTTTTACACATATCCGTATATCGAAATCCGTATTTTTTATATAGTAACAAGTGCAATTCGATAGAAATATCGGGCAAATTAAAGGCCGAAGGTAGAATAATGATATTTTTATTTAATATTATTTCACGTGATCATATTAAGATCTAATATGTAAAAATTTATTAGAATGAAGCAAAAATTCCTTTTGTACAGAATAAAAAAACACTGATGATAACAAAGTGAATGTACAATCTGTGCTTCCTTTTGTTTGTACACAACCGTTAACGAAATAGCAGTTAATTCTTAAGATTACGGCGCATTAGATAGAGTCGTATCGGTGACATCGCACATCGGCTGGCTAATACGGTGATCCTTACTATTAGCTTCGGTATAGTCCGGTAAAATGCGATTTAATTCGGTCGGTAAACTCCAATTTAGGGTGATCACACACATTACACTATCAGTGTACTTTTTTCAAATTGTAAAAAGTGTTTTGTTAATATAAAATACAATTTAATCGTAAGCTTAGAGTTGCTGTCGTTTGGGACACAATATGTTAGGCCACAGTGTCCGAACAGACACCTTTTAATGTTAATTTTTTTAGTGTCGTTTCGGACACTAATTAATTATCGACGCTGTTTAGTACAGTCAGTCAAAAATAAGGTGTAAAGCTGGCATTAAAGAGGTTATGGAATTAAACCAATCATGACATCTATGTATCGATCAAGACAATATTTGACATACAAATGTTATTACATCTACTTTCGAGTCATTGCAACCTCAAAGCACATTCTAGCCCCTGAGACGGCTATCTATCTCTACTGAAAGGCTTCCACAACACTTACATTATCAATCCAGTTCCAATAAATACGCCATTCATTTTCTACACTGCCTACCCCTTAAAAAGGCTCTAATCTCGCCAGCCCACATCTTGTCAAAAGCTCAGATAAACCGTCCCACTCCGCGGCGACCGCAAGACAAATCTGAACAATTACTTCTGGCGCTAATGACGCACCGATACCGATGTCGCACGATTTATTGTCGCACCATCTCCGTGGCCGGCTTTACATACATTTTCATATTTTTAGATACCCGCCGAAAGGATTTCTTTGGTTTGCGATTTTTCCATTCGGTTCTGGTTTTTAATTAGACCGTTTGTGATTTATGACCGGAATTTTGCAGATTCTGATTCATTAAAAGGGTAAAATTTTGAAAGTGTGATGATTCTTATTTCAAAATTATTGAGGAGTCCTAGAGTATTTATCTTACCAATTGCTTCAATTTATACAAATCAAGTCTTGAAGTTCTGAAAACGGAATTAATTTCTTAAAAACAAGCTAATACATTGTTCCAGTAGGTAACTAATTTTGTTATCAAATAAAATTCAAGTTAAGTATTACAAACTTAATACAGCATCGTCGAAGTCTGACTTTCTTCATCTAATGCTTTTTAAAAGAAAAGTGTCCAACTGTCAACTCACATTTCTTAACTGTAACAACCATTCCATCAAGAGACCGGCCCGCAGGCACCAACAAGTTAACCTGAACTGTGCTTAAACTCAGTTTAATGTATTAACCTCGTTTAGCTTGTGACTTATCGCGCGACAATTTATCCGCGTAACGTACTACGGAACTCGACAAAAAATTGTAAAAAAAGTTTAATAAAGCCAGCTTTAGCGGGACACATCACAGATAACGTGATGGTAACTTTTTGTGATATTAATAACATTGTGTAAAAATGTAAAGCAATTTCATAATTAAAATTACATCTTTTAATAATAATTTTGATACTTAGTTACGGCTTCAAAACAAACTTAACTAAAGGGATAACTTTTTGTTTCCCAAAATTATTAAATTTAGGTTGACCAATTCTGAAGTTGATACTCGTGATAACAGTAGCGAGATTTTTACTGTGCACTTTCAAACATATATGCAAGATTCTGTACATTGTTCTACGTTGATTTAACATCAACCATACTAAATGTCATTTCTCTACAAAGCTCTGTCAGTAATTTACAAGCGGCGGTAGTCTAATGGCTAAGGCATCGGTCTCGCAATCGTGAAGTCGCTGATTCGAATCCTACCCATTATACTATCGACGTGAACCCACTCCTAACACAAGCCATTGAGCTTACCTGGAGGGGTTAACAAGATTGCTAGTAATGTGGGACCAGAATCCAACATAGCTTGTTATCTTTTTAAAAAAAGTAGTCGTTTAAAATAGTCATTATTTTTATACAAGCCAATGACTTTCATTATATTGAGACGATTAGTTTAAACGAGTATAAAATAGTCTAATACTTCATATTACTGCTCTATCTATCTACTTAATGCAAATAAGTATAATATTTCACAAAAAAATACATCTAGCCCATCAAGTTTCCAGAGAGCAATTACTAAAGTTGGCCTCCCATGACAAATATCTCGCTTTACAAATAAGGTTCGGGTGATTTTTTTCTTTTATCGCTTGCCCCCAGGGTGGGGCAGATACACAATTTTTCAGGACGATATAAAGCTAGCAAGTTGAGTCTTTAAAAAGTTTATCGTTGAAAGTTTGCGCACCTCGGCGTGTCGCGAATGATATATCGGCGGCATTAATCTTTGTTAAACGTTAGTTAGCCGTGGGAGAGTCGGACGTTTTTGCATTTCTTTTTACAAGGAAGTATGGTGTTATCTATAAACGTTGAGTAGTAGAGTTGACATGTTGAATCCATGCTTATGGTTAGCTAAATAAGTTCAACAAAGAAGTCTTGGTGTGACATTATAGTCCACTTCAAATACGTGACCAGCTATTCATCGTCAGCAAACCAACTAACTTGAATAAGTTTATTTTTTAAACTTGCTGCTATTATTTTTACAAATTGCGTTAATGTTTAGGTACAAAATACCCATTGCCTAGATATTTAGTTTACTTTGCAAGAGAAAATCAGACTTTAACCTTAGGTGACCATATTTAAACATAGAGTCATCACAAATACACATCATCAAACACAACTTTAAACATAGTACTGGAATCCCGAATCCATACTTCAATCACCAGCTACATCTGTCATCGGCAGGTACACATTGTATAAAGAACACCATTGTAAATTAAGATCTCTGTCACGATACGCCCACTCACACACACCCATAAACACACACGATCACATACATGTCTACTGTAACCTTTTTAAAAACATACACGTCGGTTATCGCGAGAATCAGCGTGTATGAATGATCTACCCCTTCCTATATTTTATTTATTGAATCGATTGAATGTCAAGACAATAATATACTGTTGGTGTTAATAGACAAAGCACAACGCTTTGTCAATTTAAAAAATTGGCCGAATTAATGTTGCCTGTGCCTATTTGAAAATAATTAAAAAAAAAAATACAAAGTATAACTATTTATTTTCTAAAGAATTTAGAATCGAGTTGCGAAAATGGCGGCAAACTGCGCTGACATTTTTTTTAACTATTAAGATTAAGTCATCATTTTCAAAAGTACTTAAGTATGTCAAATCCGAGTATTTACGCAACTGAAGTGTTCTACAATTCCAGTAATACTTGATGACACTAGCAGTAATTGGCAAAAAAGTCGAGAAAAATTAAATTAAGTCAAAAATAAGAAGAAGAATTTAGGGTTAGACGATGAAACAAGTATAACCAATTAATTATCTCAGTTTTTTTTAATCATTGTCTTTTTTTAAAGGCAACATGTTGTTATTTCCTCAAGAAGGCCGCACAACGCGCGGAATTTCATCATCCTATCGATAACAATCTGTCTCTATTTTTATTTATTCGTGTCATTATAATATTCGCCATCGAATAAAATATTCGGAATCTATTTTATCTTGCGTATCACGAGATGTAAAGATAGTGGTTTATTTATTCGGACGGGAGTCGCCCACGTGAAAGAATTGCATTACTAGGAATAAATACCGAGAATGTTTTATAGGTATTTCCTTTATGATATTATTGAACTACCCATGTTGTATTTAGATTTTTTATTACATATCTGTACATTTTTTAAACCAATTTCACGTCAGATAATACAATTCAGTAATTCATTAAGACATCATTGTAATATGCAATTTTAAATAATAGGTCATTCACACACAAATATAGGTTAAACTCTTAAACACTAGATACGAACTGAGAGCTTATCATTATGTTCAAGATCTGAGATGTAACCAAAAGGCATCACACCTACCTACCCCTTTACAAAGTATCCTTCTCCCAATGTCAAACCAACAAATTAACACTACAAGAATTCTTTCAAGGAAAAAACTTAAATGTAACGAACATGCTACACCATTGGGCATAATGACAAGAGACCGCATTCTCGGGACTTCTCCTGAACAAGAAAGCATCAAATATTAGCCATCGGACACACCTGAAGCCAGACGGCTTGGCATGCATATGAAGAGAACTGATACACAACGACAAATTTACTGAAAGACCCTCGAAAGTCTATGTCAACCTTATTCAAAAGCAAGAAAGTTCAAAATGGCAGGTATTATTAATTTAGAACGGCAAAAGAAAGTTTGCTAAAGTGGTCGAGATAGTATCGTTTCGTACGTTAGCAAGAAACACATTTCAAGCGAAACATGGACCTTGTTGGGGTCGAATCGAAACAAAGCGTTGTGACATCGAGATAAGAATCGATAGGCTCGCGAAACGTCGCGCCAAAACGCACCGAACAAATTATCGATTCATAAAAACATCGATTTTAAAATATTGCTGCGAGTTTATCGCGTCATTGTTCCGATAGGGTAGCCAGTTTGTTAATAAGAATTGCCAACATTAAAAATTGGCCGCGTGTGTTCACTTTTGTGCGACCGGGTGCTTTTAAACGTTTGTAAATCAAATCTTTTGGAGATTGTTAATGGATGATTTTAAATAATTTGAACTTTTAAAGGCTGCTTGTTAGTTATACAATGGATGACATATATTGCAAATATTGAAAAACCCAATCCCAAAAAGTATAATTTGAAGAAACTGTCAACTTTTTCTTAGCTCGTATAATTATAATGCGCTAAACTTTTAAAGAAATAGATTATCAGTACAAATATAATAAAAAGATTGATTCTTTTATTTGTTATGGGTAGGTAATCTTTAAAACTATAGGGCCTAAAACTTCCGGGGTAGGACTAAAGCTACATTATAAAGCGATAACGAGCTAGCTGTGAGTTTCCCAAAAAGCAAATATAATAAACTATATTAGCATAGGTACATCTGCATGGAATCGCATCGGTAGGTATACCTATGTCAACTTTATTTTAAACCATAATAATGCGTTATAATAGAGATTGCTAGATATTCTGTCAGTAGGTACCAATCTTATCTCTAAATCTGTTGCATACTCATCCATAAAAATTCAATATTTGTCCATAAAAATATTTAAAGTTTCGTGGTCCCTTTACAAAACAAAAACGCAAGTGGAATTTACAATATTATGTTAATATGGCCACCCTGTGTAGCATGGGCGAGCGCGTATCGCAACCATTCGTCAAACAATATCGCGCGATCGTCGCCCCACTGTGTCGCAACTCGTGATATTCCTCATTTGACCACATTCTCTATCTATTTTTGCTGTTTTTAGCAGTTTACAAAATAATTTGAAATCTATTTTGTAAAGTGTTAAATGATGATTCGACTTTCACCAATCTATGTAGACATATCTTGGTATAAATTGGACACTACAGTTCGGTCAGCATTTTAACATGTTTTGAAAATGCACAAAAATGTTACCTATTTGTATATACGAGTATGTGGTGATAGTGTGGCTATCAAATTAATGATTGATGATAATGAGGAGAGACTGAAAACTGTTTTTATATGCGTAAGTTAGATTTGTGGAGGTATGGTATAAACAACGACCATATAGCCACATAAAGGTTGATTACAGTGGCGGAGGGTGCTTAGATCACCATTATTTTCGGTTTCCCTTTGGATATAGTTACTTAGTTTTATAGGTACAAACAAACATGTTCAGTAAGGTATATTTTTGTATCAGGTTACCTTAGAAAATGTTTAAACCTTCGCCTCTGGTAGGGTGATTAAAAAATCTTTATAAAAAAACAAGCTTTCATCTGCGGCTCCGCCTTCGTGTATAAAAAGTATCCTTTGTCCTTTCCCGTGGCTCACACTATCTCCATATCAAATTTCATCATAATCAGTTCAGCGGTTTAAACGTTAAAACGTTACAGACAGACAGACATTGTTACTTTAATATTTATAATATTAGTTTGATTTTGCTATTAATGTACTTAGATATAGGTTAGTTATGTTACCGCCAAGTTCCATCAGAATGCATTATGTCATTTTGCGTGAAAAAATAGATAACAAACATTCATAGTTAACCGGCGGTAGCCTAATGGCTAAGGCATCGGTCTCGCAATCGTGAGGTCGCGGGTTCGAATCCTACCCATCCTACTGACGTGAACCCACTCCTAACACAAGCCTTTGAGCCTATATCCTGTTAACAAGATTGTTAGTAATGTGGGACTCAATCCCACTAGATAACTTTTTTTTTAAAGTAAAAAATACATCCTCACAAACTGACTAATTCATAATATTATTTAATATTCGATACTTAAACGTATAGCTACTTACTGTATTAAATATTACTAACAGTAAATGTAAATTATGTTTGGTTATTTGTCACACCTCCACATCTAAAGAGCTGAACAGATTCAGAATTCAATTTGGTTTATCTTATCTAAATACTTCATGCATAACTACATAGTTAAAGTGGTTATAAGTACTTGCCTACTTTAAATTTACAATGAGCGTATCTTGGATATCCTTTAGATACCTACTACATATTTGTGAATTTCAGATCAAGACTTTCCTCAAAGTTTATCACAAATATCATTGGAACAACTAACTCACCGTCAGCTGATCTCAAATATACCTAGCAGAGAAAGTTAGAATAAGAAGTAGAAATTTACTTACCTACATATTATCTACTGATCAAGTTTAAAAATATATTTTTTTTTAAACATGACTCCCGCATTAGAATACAAGCCCTGCGTCGCAGGGGACTTTACAAACATACAAGTCACGGACACAAAGTACACCCAGACTCGAAACAACAATTTGTGGATCACACAAAGTGGTGTCCCGTGTGGGAATCGAACCCAGGACCTCTTGCGTAGCAGTCGGACACACTCCCACCGCGCCACAGAGGCAGTCAATATTATAAATAAATTACACCCAGACACAAAATAAACAATCATATTCATCACACAAAGGTTTGTTCATGGATAGGAATCGAACCCAATATTTAGCAGTAAGTAGTTACTCTATATGAAACAGTAAAATAGTTTTATCCTATAACGTTTACTGCAACACGTAGACGCACTACGCAGTGCTATGAAACTTTTTTGACGTGATAACGTCATAAAAATCGACGACCCGCACGAAAAAGTGTCACGTAGCAATGGTCACGTTATCGATTGGTTGCTAAGCAACGCGAATAGCAATATGTCATCAATGTTTTCTTATGACGCTATCACGTAAAATGATTGTCCGTAAACCGACTTTACAGACAGCTATTTTTTTAATAAGCATTTTATAGGATATCGATTCGGAGTTAAAAACTATTCTTAAAACACGCTTTAACAGAAGACACATAAAAAAAATCTGGTTTTCTTTTATAGGCACAGCTTTAAATACTAAAATGAACTAGTTTTTGGTTGGACAGTGATAATGAAATAATACGTGTTTAATTTCCTCAAAAACTACATCCAAAGCTCCTAATGACCCAACAACTAAACGGAGTCACAAACAGTCCACATTAGACACCTGTTGCCGCTATCAGATGTGATTGTACGTTGTACACTGCGAGCTATCAACTCTCATTAACACCGCGACCCCCTAACCGCGCGTAATGAACACCGTACATTGCGGTGCAACCGTGTCTACTTGAATTCGTATTTCAATAAAACTCGTGAAAAGTTGCATTGGTTAGCGTTAAGTTTCGAAATATTTTTCTTTCGAAGTAATAGTGGGGCTTGTTTGCATTTCAGCTTGAAAAAATATAGTACAAGCAACTAAATATTGTAAATTTAACATATATATTCCAAATTGACTGCCTTAGTGGCTCGGTGGGAGTGTGTCCGACTGCTACGCAAGAGGTCGTGGGTTCGATTCCCACACGGGATACCACTTTGGGTGATCTAAAAATTGTTGTTCCGGGTCTGGGTGTACTTTGTGTCCGTGTCTTGTATATTTGTAAAGTCCCGCGTGACACAGGGCTTGCACACTACTGCGGTAGTCGTTTAAAAATAAGAAAAAATAATAAAAATTGGGTTAGTATTTGTATCTCAAATCAATCAATAACAATAAATTATTGTACACTAATCAGGTAAACATTTAAATGGCCTGAAAAAAATATGTTTATAATCATCAAAATAAATACTAAAAATAAGTACAATGTTGAATTGCGTACAAATCGCTACAGAGCGAATCATTTAGACGTTGCATAAAGTTTAAAAATCTGTTAAAACAAAATTCTTATGTACCTAAACGTATTCAGACTTACGGAAATACTCATAGGACCTAAGGAAGGCACATGAGGGTAATGTTCATAGTATTGCAGTCCTATAGTAATAACCCAATCTACCAGTACTGTACAACCCTAGATTACGTGCCTAATCATTTCTAACGGCCGGTCTCAATAATCTAATTATCGACGGATTTGGCTACTAGAGGAGAAGCTAACATAAGTTCCATACAAAATATGTCAAAATTCTACCTCTAGTAGTCAAATCCATCGATAGGTAGATTATTGAGGCCGGCCGTAAGTCTACAAGCTATTGCCATCTAACCTTTCTTAAAAAAACAACCTTAATGTTATGCTAAACTAAACATAAATCTATAAAGTTTACTTATTACTCAATTTCAAACACATTTAGTGAAATCCTATATTACTATATTCAAGAATTGTTATCTCCAGGGGTCGTGAGGTAAAGCCTCACTTCTACGAACAGACAAATCTTCCTTCTGCCAAACCTAAGAATCCAAAAATAAATAAATTTACACTTTAAGACATTGTGTTAAGATTTAATTTCCAAGCTATGGTTGACGAAGTTTATGTGCATGGGATGTCTATTACACAGTAGTATGACAAAATGTTAATTAAATAGTCATAAAACCGTGTCCCAAGCCAGTACTTTTCTTTTTATTTATTTTTGACTATTTTATAGGTTAGACTTATACATTTTATAGTCATAATTAATATTATTTATATTTTTATTATTAATAATTTTATTATTAATATTCAAAAATTATAATATAAGCTAATGTGTATTCTCCGCGTATTGAGAATTAAACCTTTACACGAGACAAAAATTTTGTAATCTGTGTCCGCTATTATAATGTTTATTAAACTCTTCCAAATGCTATAATTATTATTAATGCGTGAATATTTTAAAGAAAAGCACGCCTCTACGTCTGCCGCTCGCATCGGTGTAACATGCGGCGTTTATCAGGATATCGCCGCGCGGGGTGGCCGCGCGTCGCGCGATTCTCCGGCGCGATTGCACGCGGGACGCGCGCGATATTTAGCGGAATGACACGACAATGTCGCGTCGTGGGTAGCTGTTTATTGTGTCGTGAATGGACGCCCTTACCTATATTTGTGTGCGAGCTGTGTATGGTAATTATTAACCGGCTTTTAAAAGGTGAGTTTCATCTGAACATGCATCATATTTTGAAGAGTGCAGGTATAATTCTCTATAAGTTAAAACTATTGGTTTTTTTCTTTTGGTACGGCATACAGTCGCTTACTGCCATAGAAACTCCAGATGGATCTAAAATTGTATTGTTATTTACACAAGGTTTAATATAAGTCATCATTTTAACAGAATAGAGCACAGAAGAAACCTCTTTCTTCTGCTCTGATGTTACTGATATTTCTTGTTATTAAGTAAATACGAAATGAATGTTACGCGTCTGCCTACCTATCATATATCGGCTAAAGTTACTCTTCTATTTTTCAAATTGATTATTATCAGTGTAATTAATATAACACGTTATCACCTATTTCAACACTTCATTAGCATTAACTCTGTATAATTTATGAAATTGGAATATAAATGTGTGTAAGTATAGATATATTTTACAAGAGGAACTTGATCCAAAAATCGTTTTTTATCTTTGCGGTGATCGCTACAAAAACTAGCTAACTATTTAGGTATTCGTTTATAAATCGAAATAATCATAATTCCGAATTAATCGTAATTCCGAACCCGGTTTACGTTATATTTTTATGAGTAGAATCATTGTAGAACCTTCCAATTTATCAGAACCTTAGGTAGGTAGGTCTGTGCCTATTGTTAACCTAAGGTGTGGATTTCTTGTCTTTCGCGTAAAAACTACGTAACGGATTTGATGTAACTTTACAGTAATGTAGTTCTACATCAAAATAGCATATAAGCTATAAAAATGAATGAAACCACGGGGTAAAGCTAGTGTTAAATACTTCGAATCTGTAGCCACCAGTCTTCCAAATCACTATACAACCTATTCAAATCGGAAGCCGGATCACAAGCCAGTTAACCCTACAAAGCTCTGGTGTGCGAACAATTTGGCGATAGTATGTGCAACGGAGCGGTCGTAGATACCACGTCTCATTAGGTAGGTTTAGCTGGCGTTCGACGGGTTAAATTAGGGAAGTGCATCGTAATCGATGTGCTGAACGCTCTATTGGAGGGTTAAGACAATAACTTAATTGTCTTACCGTTCAATACCTGGTTTCCTAGTCACTGGGTTACCAATATATCATCATCGATAGGAATTTGGGATAATTTCGACTCATCGATAAATTGTGATTTAATATCTATGTATACGTTGTATTCTGAAATTCTGTGTTTTAAATCCACTTGTGAATCTTGTGATCATGTATTTTTGAAGCAAAATAAATGCGATAATCTACACAGTTTTTACACATTCTCTATAGTTTATAGCATGTTTTGTCACTTGTACAAATGCCTGGTGTCAAATTAATACCGATATCATAAAGAACTTACACTTCGTGGAAGCGGAATTATGCAAGTCCGGGGCCGGAGTAGTGCCTACCACTCGACTTGGTGAGAGTAGCTGTCACTAATTTTCTTTGTTGCAGGTCTCTCTTTTTGAGTGCGGTCTGTCAATCTATTTCGATTGTTGCATTAGGGGCATTTCCTTATTACTTCAATCGTGGTGATTAACAGGTCGAGGCTGGGTGGTGGGATCCCTCCCTTATCCTCCCTCATTCTTTTTCGATAGCATATTGTCTAAAAAGTATTCCTCCAGCTGAAACCCAATGAATATTTGCCCTCATAAAGCGAAGCTACTTTAGCAAGAAACCTCTTCACGTAATTTCAATAAATACGAAATGGAGAGGTCGTGTAGTTCGTGTTCAGCAAATCTTTACATAGTCCAGGCAGCTACCAAGTATAGCGAGCTACATGCATCACGCACACAGATCTGCTAGTTATCAGCAGAGCTCGATAGCGCCGCGTGCGCCCGGCCGATAACGTGAGCTCGACTCGCCTATATTTCACACCATACTCGGAGTATGGTACAAGGGGAAGAAGATCATTACATTTGAAACTAGATTTACATGTTCTTCTTTTACTGTAATATATCTAGGCTCTTTCAAGTTTTCACCCAGCATACCTAATTTACAATTTAATCAACTTATTTGCTATCAAAACCAGTATTTCGATACCTGCCCTCTTGACTTCTACCGAAATATCCGCTGCTATATTTTGAAGAATCATCATGATATTTATAAAGTGACAGCCGAATACTCGAAAGCAACTCAGTTATAAAACATAGTAAAATAACATGCCGGCACTCTCACTCTTATAGTGAGAGTGCGAACTTGTATTAATATGACCTCGTATAAGATTTGGGGGTTAAATCCTTTTTAAATTGTAAAGAATTTTATCTATCGCCGATGATATTTATCGCTACTTCTTAAGTACAAACCCACTCGCCCGTAACTCCCATCTTAACCCTCTACACGCGAGGACGACGACTAATAAAACGATTTAATATCCACTTCCGAACGCTCTTGCACTCCATTCCACTCCGCATCGTAAAGCCAGTCCACTACTTAGGTTATAAAATTAATAACCATATTTAAATAAGCTCTTACGATCGCAAAGTTATTGCGAGTAATGTTATGTGCAGGCAAATTTGTTATTTATTTTAATAACATTGCAAATTGCAACTAAGCTCTCTGTTCTTCGGTTTCAGTAAGTTTTGTAACCCTTTATGAGTATCAAATTCAGAGTTATCACAAGATAAAATCTTAAAGGTCATACACAAAAGACTGATGCATTTAAAAAAGATCTAACGTTATCTTAACCGTACTTCATTACCTACTATATTTTCCGTCACCATATAAAAAGAAAGCGCTTAGTGTACTTACACCTAAGTAGGTAGTAGGTATAAGTTCAGTATTAATGATTGTAATCTTTCAACAATGCAAGCAAGGATTAACATTAGCTATAAATCGATTACTTAAATTTCAAGATTACTCACTGCGACATTTTAAGACCAGCACTTGTAACGTAACTGCACACAACACACTTCATAAAATTTAACACTTCATCCATTGGCGCGCCATATCAATTTCTTTCAAACGTCGATCCGTTTACGGCCCGCACATTATCTGTGTGAATCGCGATGCGGCTCAGTGCGCGGTGTCGCCTTATCGCGCTGTTGCACTCCCGATAGCAGGCGCAGGGTTATGTGACATCAAACGTAAAGGAAAATCTTTTCTCGATGAGGAAAATTTACTGGGGTTTAAAAGTGTTGTAAGTAAAAGGTGAATTCTGTAATTTTCTCAAAATTTTATATAAGCTGGTGAAGCGGCTAACTAAATAATATTTTGATTAAGCGAGAGTCAATACATTGACTAAAAAATAAGCAGGACTCTAGGTGGGCGCAATTATGATGAACTAAGTAGGTTAGGTACGCATTTTATGTGCCAACATTTAAGCAAATTATTACAACTAGTAATAATTTGCTTTATTACATTGAATTTCTTTTAAGGACTCGATCCGTTTACGAGTCGTAAATTTATCTCAATCGCGATGCAGCTCGCTGTGCGGGGTGTCGCCTTATCGCGCCGTTGCACTCCCGATAGCAAGCGTAGGGTTATGCTGTCAAAACTAAACTAGACTACGAGAATATAATATTTAAGACTACTGCTTTCGAGTGGTAGTTTACCTTAAATTACATACTTAAATATAGTGTAAAGGTTCAAAATATAAAAAATGAAATATATACCTAAGTATTTAGGTTATAGGCGCTATATATTCTTTGTTATCAAGGCACAGCCCTCAGCAGTGATTTTACATACATAACGCACCCACTGCTGCATTTATTTTTTAATGGTCGAACATAGTATACATACATCCAATCTTTCTTATATTTTAAGTTAATGTCTGTAACTGGTTCAGCACACAGGGCGCTCCGAGATAAAGGTGATAAGTCGAATAAGTGTCAGTCTTAGTGTATACTTGCACTACCATGCACTTGTTTGTTCCGCGATCTTCCGAGAACTGCGGTAAAATCCTTCACAAAACTTTATTATATTACTAGATGGTAAATCTCATAGGTTGTGGGACATATCTTTATCAAAATTCATAGAGTAGTGCACAAAACCCGGGAGATACAATGTTGGGCGATACGGCGGGTGTTTGAGTGCGATAACGGGTCGCCGTACCAAGCTCGGACGCCCCACGTCCCCCTTGTAGGGACCCCACAACCTCGGGGTGAAGTGGGGACACGTGCATAATTTTGTTTGGTTTTCTGAAAGGATTTATCGGATTGTCGGCTGAGGAAAAATTGATGTGTGAAAAATAAATTATTTATGGGCAGTACTTAATTTAAAAATTCTGGAGAAAGGTATGGAATAATATTGCTATTAATAAAGCTTCAATTAAATAATCACAGTTATTAAATAACTTTATGTATGCAATTCATAAGGAGTTGAATAATTGTGCTTTACATACAGATGGTTTTACTGGATATACATTAATAGTTAGATGGGTACTCAAATCATCAATCATTTACCGAATTTTAGATACCTTAAGTTACATAAATGCAATTCTCGTAGGGATCTCTACCTTTTTATAATAAAACAGTTATTGATTTCCATTTTATTTCATTATCAATGATAAATTGATTACTTTTTAAACTCATCTAAAATCTAAAACGTTACTAACGAACACCTGCAGGTACAGTAGACCACCAAAGCAGGACTATCCCCAGGCATCCTACTGCGTGGTATCTGTCCAGGCGGACGGCTGCGTCTAACAGATGCAGTGTCTTGCGTCGCGTCGCAGGGCGGCGGCAGTTATCGCGCGCGCCCAGGCGTATCGCGCTATCTGCCCGCCCCAGCCGTTTTAAGTTTTCTAACGTGTGATGTTTATTATCATTTTTTACTCATACTAAATATCATACGAATACTCGCCAGCGGTGTCTACCTACCGCCCCGTCTAGTGCATATCGCTCCGTGTTTTACTAATCTTTTAATTGGAAAATGTCCAAATTTAACGTAGAAGCAGTGATAGGCGAATTGTCTAAAAAAATTGCAACGTTGACGTCGAAGATCACGGCCCAATCTACACTCATTGAGGTGCAAAGCAAGAAAATTGATGATCAACAGCAAACAATCAGCCATCATTCTACAACGATAAATCACCTAACGAAGGTAGTTGGAGAATTGTCTACTAAAATCAACCAACCTATAACATCGACTAGTGTGAGCGAGAAAGAAGAACTATGCAATGCGCCTACGCAATGTGCGAGCAACACAACCACATTTCCAGCGGATGTCCCAATGCTATCGCAGAATAATCCAAATGTGACGGTTCGTGCGCGGCGAGGAACGACGGACAGTAATAAAACTAAGGGCGCGCACACACAGAACAGTGTTTCGAATAAATATAATATACTAACATCGGAGCAACAATTCACGGAGAAGCCATGTCAAATTGATAACGATTGGAAGGTTGTTAATCGTAAGAAGACTAACATGGCTTCTAAAACTATTTTGAAAGGAGGAAATTCGCAGATTTCGTCTTTCCAAGCTATACAAAAAAAGAAGTTTTTACATGTTTGGTCTCTGCATCCTGATACGTCAGTGGAAGCGATAACAGACCACATTAAATCTATTTGCACGTCGGACGACGTGAAAGTGGAAAAAATTATCCCTAGAACTAAGAGGGATTATGCGTCATTCATGATAGGTGTACCAGAATCTGAATACGATACAGTGAAAAGCGTGGACAGTTGGCCAGTTAATACTCGATTTAATGAATGGGTGTGGTTTCGTAACTCCCGGAGGTTTTCTAGGAGAGAGGAAGAAAGCAGCTAAGAACATCCAAATGTATTACCAGAACGTCCGAGGACTGCGAACGAAGATGGATACTTTCTACACCAACGTATTGTCATCAAAGTACGACATATTTACAATTACGGAGTCGGGTCTTAATGGTTCGATAAAAGACGGTGAACTTATACCAACGGGATATAAGATATTACGGTGTGACCGAACGGACGGTAGAAAACAGGGTGGGGTTTTCGTGGCGGTAACACCCCGGTTCGAAATTAATCAAGTGCGGGTTGACAATGTAGACGCGGCCTTGTTTGAGATTGTTTGTGCGACGGTCAGCTGTAGAAATAAATTATTATTTTTGTGTTGTGTGGTGTACATTCCACCTAAAAGTAATTATAGTGATTATATGCAATTATTTCAAATTTTAGAAAATGTATGTGTAAAATATGAATCAGTTATAGTGGTAGGCGATTTTAACATGCACTCAGCGACGGCTGAAGTACGACAGTACTTGGAGTACTTCATTGCTTTCTGTGGATTTCGGCAGGTAAACAATATATGCAATATTAATAATCGTTTTTTAGACTTAGTAATGACCACGGTATTGACGAGTGACATTCAAGTTAAAATATCAGATGAACCATTGGTAGGCATTGACGCTCAACATCCGCCGCTAGATATTACAATAACATCGAGTTGTAACGTCGGACAGATGCCTGTACAGAACGATATAGACATTGATTGTAATTGCCAAAATACCTGGAATTTTTATAAATGTAACTTTTCAATGTTATATGAGAGATTAGGCATGTTAGATTGGAACGAGTTGTACGCAATTGAAAATTCAGAGGAGGCGTTAACCTATTTATATAATATAGTCAATGAGGTTATCACCCAGCATACTCCAATAAAAAACAGTATGAGTATGACTAAAACGAATAGGTTCACATATCCGGAGTGGTACACGGCTGATTTAATACGTGACATAAAAGATAAATCTAGATATCACAAATTATTTAAAATAACAGGGTCTCAGTGTGATTACGAAACATTTTCTCGGTATAGATCGTTGGTGAAGCGTAAAATTGTATCGACCTACAAAGCTCATCAGCATAATTTACAGACTAACGTTAAAAATGACCCGAAATCTTTTTGGAATTTTATAAAAAGTAAGCAAACTAAGCGGGATAACAAAGTCATTAAAAAAGACGGCATTGTATTGAGCGTGGCAGAGTGTGCGGAGAGTTTTGCCTCATATTTCCACTCAGTATATACCCATGAGCGGCCGGGTTTGAACCCGACCGAAGCAGAACGCTCGGCGGGCGCGGGCGCCGGCGCGGCTCGGGTGCATGTGGGACAGCTCACCGCGCACGAGCTGCGCTCGGCGCTTGACCGCCTCAAACCTAAGCGCTCAGTGGGACCTGATGGTATACCTCCATACATTGTGAAGGATTGTCGGATGGTGTTCTGTAGACCCTTGTTGCACGTCTTTAATCTGTGTCTAAGGCAATGCCATTACCCGAATTATTGGAAAGTGACTAGAGTTATTCCGGTTCCGAAGAGTAGTGGAAAAGATGACGTTAGTAATTATAGGCCGATCGCAGTATTGTCTGCGTTCGCTAAGGTATTCGAATCCGCCTTACACGCAAGTATTTATTCGCAAATCAGTTGTCAACTGACTGACGCACAACATGGTTTCCGGCCGGGACGAAGTACGGGGAGCAACTTGTTAACGTTTACGACATACCTCACACCAGTCATCGATGCGGGAGGACAGGTAGATTGCGCGTACTTCGACTTCCGGAAGGCTTTTGATGTCGTCAATAATGACGTCCTCTTATCCAAAATGGCGGCGCTAGGTTTCACGTCGCAGCTGCTGGAGTTCTTCGCGAGCTACCTTGGCGACCGCAGACAGTATGTGGAGTACGCAGGGTACAAATCTCAACAGTACTTTACTTTTTCGGGCATAAGTCAAGGGTCTAATTTGGGCCCATTGGCATTCATTTTAATGATTAACGATCTGCCAGCAGTAGTCAAGCATGCCGAGTGTCTGCTGTTTGCGGATGACCTTAAGGTGTATCTGTCGATAGCAGACGCATCGGACGCGGAGAGGTTACAAGGCGATCTAGATCGTGTAGTGCAGTGGAGCCATATTAACAAACTTTACTTTAACATAGCAAAGTGCGGAGTAATGAGTTATACACGTGTGAGGACTCCGCTGCACTATACGTATGGAATGGATGATGCAATGATTCCGCGTCTAAGTGGTACCCGTGACTTAGGTGTTGAAATGGTACCTGAGCTGACGTTCCGTAAGCACATTGTTGACATCTGCGGCAAGGCATTTAGAAATTTAGGTTTAATTTTAAGAAATAGTAAAGATTTTAGCAATACAATAGTCGTGAGATTATTATATAACGCACTGGTTCGGAGTCATCTAGAGTCGACGGCCATTATTTGGAATCCCCATGAAGCGAAGTATAGCCTTATGGTGGAAAAAATACAAAACAAATTCACGCGATATATGTATCTAAAAGAATATGGAGTGTACCCATCGTACCCACGGATATACCCAAGCTTGTTTGTGCTCGGAATGGTCGGATACGTGCGGCTGAGCGTCCGGCGCGATGTCACGCTAGCGTGCTACGTGTGGCGCGTGCTGCGCGGGCAGCTGCATCACCCGGCCGTGCTGGCCCGTTTGGAGCTGTGTGCTCCCACCGGGTACGTAGGTGCGCGTCGCCGCCCTGCTACACTCAGAGTGCCGGTGGCGAGGACCAATTTATCAAAATTTGCTCCCTTGTCGCGTGCCATACGAATTATCAACGTAACGGCTACCCATATAGATATATATAACTGTAGTCTGCCGAAATTCACAGAAGTAGCCCAAAGTTCCATTATTTCGGGCTTTTATTAAATTTAATATATATTCATTACTTTTAAATTGTTTATTACAGATTGTATATAATTACTATTTTATTTAATCAAATGTTATTGTTATATTAATTATCATATTCATTTTTTATTGTTATAATTATTACATATTAATTCTAAAGACAGATACTTATATAATTATTATTGAAATTGATTAATTTTGAAAATATTTCTATTACATATTTGTTAAAAACAGATTAATAATAAAATAGCTCGCAATATTGCCTTAGGAATGTTTCCTGTTATAATATTGTGAATGAATCTAAATAAATAAATAAAAATAAATAAATAAATAAATAAAAATCATATACACTTATTTTGCTGACTTACATACTTTACTCTACTTACTTTGTTTGTAAGATTATTTCGTTTGTAGGCTCGAAGTATCATCCGCGTCTTTGTTTTCTTGTCAAATATAACAATGATTTTCTGATTTGTTGGTCATGTGTCATATTCTTAATTTATTGTTATAAAAGCTTTAGCCTGCTTGCTTGCATAAGTATCTAGTACCTGGATGACCGAGCTTATTTCTGAATATTTTTTATCATTAAAAAATGAAACCGAGCTAGATCGATTTATCGCCCCCGAAACCCCCGATATACTAAATTTCATGAAAATCGTTGGGGCCGTTGCCGAGATTCAGATTATATATACACATTTAAACAAGAATTGCTCGTTTGAAGGTATAAAAATAAATATAAATATATTATAGGTTTATTTATATTTATAATCATTTTTACTGTTACATATACATGTTTCAAAGTGTTGGCGGAGTCTTTGATTTTCTTGTGATCACAGTTACATTACACAAGAAAAAAAAAATATTTTTTAAATTTTCTGTTTTGCTGATTTTGTTACGATTTTTTTTTATAATACGTAGGTTTTCCCTGCAACTTTGCTTTCGATATTTTTGATATGTTTTTTAAAATAAAAAAAAGTCAGTCAGTTATAAACGTAAATTACTTAATCTTCATGTCCCCTAATTTTTATTTCTTACTAATGATATTGTTCACTATTTATTTGATTATTTTCTAATAACAATTGCCAAACGTAAAAGTGATTGCCTTGAAGATCGTATAACTTCTACACATTATTAAATTAAAGACAAACCTATCGATATAAGTGATCAGTATGATCAGTTATAGAATACTTATTGCAATCATCTCCGGGCACATCTCAATTGGGAAACAATGTTATCTATTGCAACATTGCAACAAAGTGCACAACACAAACACCACCTAAAACCAACCCAAACGCTTGTGTGATAAAGTTCAAAATTAATTACATTTAATGTTCCTAACTTAAAATCTTCTACTCCGCTACAAACTGACGTAATTGCAATTAGTCGTAGTTTGAATATGAACTTAATAAAGGTTACAATAAAGTTACATTTCACTTCTTAAAGGTAGATTAGTATTTATTAATCAAAGGGTAGATTACCAGCCTGTAATGCTTAGAAAGCTTATTCATTCATAAGCTTATTAACTACAGTTGTCACGTAGTAGGCATGCTACGTGCCTACGTGCATGCATGCTAGTCTTACCCTTTAACCTGAAGTCTTACAGAGAGGTTTCTTATGGGTTTTCTGGCAAAGAAGGGATAAGAAGGTAGGTATTTCAGAGCCGTGTAAGAGTGCAAAACCGCGAATATATATTTTTTAATATGAGATTCGTAGTTTTGCGCGCGCAACAATCATTATTCAATTGGATTAGAGTTTATGCCGCTTATCTAGGGGGGTGGAAACTTTTACCGGTGGTAAATCTAAACCATCGGCCGTATTAGTTGGCACCACCAGGGTCAGTTATTATTCTGTGAAATAGTAATGTTAAAACATCTCTGTGTTTCGATTCGAGGGCAATGTAGCAAGTGAAATCCCAGTAATTTCAAATAAGACTTAAGAAGTAATCAAAATGAGGTGCGCAGTGTGGTTACATTCAGATCTTTGCCAACAAGGATTTATTAATAATAATATCTAACGATAATGTCTTGGGACAACTCACACTGTCTGTCTGATTCCAAACTAAGCAGAGCTTGTACTATGGCAACCAGATAACTGATAAACATACTTAAATATTTCTAAATACATACATAATATAGATAAATAACGCCCAGACACAGAATAAACAATCGTGCTCATCCCACAACGTTTTATCCTGGGTGGGGATCGAACCCACGACCTACGGCTTAGCAGTCAGGGATTTCACATGTTTCTGTCTTACTTGTATCGAGATAAAGCCTCGCGTACAATAACCATACAGACCAATTCTCGTGCTTACCCCTTAACAGCACTAACGCAATGTTATACACGTTATCTCCACCAAGAACACAGAATACTACCTACCTATCAAATTTGCAAGCCCGTAGGTGCATGCAGAAATATCATTACAATTAACATAAAAGTTAAGAAAACAGGATACTTATATATACTTGTTTTATACTCATAAAATATGTAAAAGAATGAACAAAAGTGGTCAAAATAAACACATGATAGGTACTGAATGTTTGTTCTTAATTTTAATAAATCTCAATATATATATACCATAAGATAGTCCACGCTACAAAATTTTATTTTCATGATTCGATATTTTAAGAAAAAAAAACGAATTTTTAATCACAAGTGCGTGTACATCCTTATGATTCAATGTGTAACAGAATAGGGTATCTGTGACTTCAAGGTCCAAGCGACCAGGTCATTAGAATAAAAAAAAAAAAAGAATAGGGTATTTGATCATTGATGTAGAGAACAGGACTGCGCCATAACTTCACAAAATTTACCTCTCTAGAAAGCGACAACGCTACTTTGTGGACAATACCTGTCAAAGGCCGCACAAGTTTTCTCTCTTCCACGCTTTGCAGTCAGTCTTTTTAATTGAAAGGGATGGTGCAGTCCCGGTCTATACGGCAATGTATTTGACTAAAGTCAAATCAGTGTCTTTTTAAGAAACGTCATAAACGACCCGCTCTGTACAAGTTTTTATGAAATACTAGCGTGTAACATTACATTTTCTCGGAATATTTTGTGACATATTATTGGATGGTTATATATAGTTTAAAATAATAAATTAAGTATAACCAATCCGAACTAGGCTTTGAATATCACAATGTCACATAATGTTATGGACTCGTTAACTTATCAATTAAAAAATAATATATCAATTAAAGTAGAAAAGTTTGTAAGTGCTTATAAATGATTGCGATATTCTTTCACAATACATGATAAGTACTCAATATAAGTATATATTTGATAAAATTTTACAGTAACATAGCAAAGACATCGGCCACATTTGATCGTCATATGACATTCACCTCGGACAGAACCACAGAAAATAATAGCTAATATAAATCAACGCATAACATACTTCTTGTATAAACAATTTACTGTATATTTCATATTATTTCCAACGAGTACAAATTACTGCTACATATTACTGGGTCGTTACTCAACAAGCTACAAACACAATGTTAGACAATCTACAATACGAAAAACACTAATAATTCCGAGTTTTAGTTTGTTTGGTAAACTGAGACGGTTTTAGGTTGAACATGGATGTAGAGCAACTGGAAGTGGTTCCGTTTGATCAAATTAAAAGACGTTAATAAGCAAGTATTCCAAAAATGCAATGACAGAAAGGAAAATATGTCTTATAGTGTATAAACTGAAATATTTAGAGTAAAATAAAATAATACCTTATTTTATTTTACTCTAAATATTTCAGTTTTTACACAACACTAACGCTTGACACTGTAGCATGTGACCAAAGTTATTCTTAGCAATATATCTACCTAAAATACCCAATAAATATGAATTAATTAGTATGTTCACTGTCAGTTCTGTCTACTACAGAAAAACAGAACTCCCTGCATACAACTCACAAGATAATTCATGATTGCATTAAATAAAACTTACAATGTTCTGGAAAATTTACTGGTTTTTGACAGCTAAACAGTAAATAAATACTAACAATTATCCGTGTGCTATCAGTTTTTTATGGTCTTTCGTAAACTACTGTCTACTATTCCAAAAGAGCATGATAGGATACTATTCTATTCACAATTTTCACACACCCAACATTTTTCGCAAAGTATCGCCATATCCAGCGGCTCTACCTCCCGGGTGTTACGTGCCCTATCTCGCGCTTAGCTCACGCGGCGTTAACGATTTATTTAGTAACGCAGTAACGACGTTTGTTCAACCACAGCCACACGTCACGACGGTAGTTGCGAGTTTTTATCGCGCTGATAACCGTACGGCCTGTGCCTGTTCGCTTTTATGATGGGTGCTTTTGAGAATTGGTTTAAGGTCAAAGCTTAGGAATGTGCAGCTTAGATTGAGAGAGTAAGGCTACTTGGTTACTTGTTTATTGAAACTTATAATAAGTTTCCGAAGGTTTTTTTTTTATAAAAGACAACTAGTAATAGGAAACAAGCCATGTGTCGAGAATTTATATACATTCAAACCATAGACACAAAGAACAGCAAGACAAGCAACAATTTGTGGATCGTACAAAGTGGTGTCCAGTGTGAGAATCGAACCCACGTCCTCTGTGTGTCTTTGCAGTCAGGGTTGACTGCAACGGCACTAAACCACAAAACTTTAAATTAAATGAAGACAATGTAAATTCTTAACCCTAGCATACCGATTCGAAATGCCAGCTTCTATGAGTTTTGCATCCCAAAGTAATTGTTACAAACAGTGACGCTATAGGAATGAAGAGTTTTAGAAATAGACACATTCAATTGTAGTAGGAGGTTATTCTATGTAAAACTTTAAGTAAGTACACTAAAGGCAGTGTACTAGTTAGTGTCCCCAAAACTAGATTCTTCATAGACTGATCTTCTAATACTGAGTGGCTTAAAACAGTAATCGGTACACGTACATAAAAGTTTTATTACTGATCACTTGAACAGTCTAAATCAGTCTTGTTCGCAAACAAATGTGTAAAAAGAATTAATGGTATAAAGAATTTGACGATACAACACAAAACTATCAATTAATATGACGATCTTTATCAGTATGATTATTGAGTATATGTAGTTGATGATTACTCACGCGTGGATTTGACCGCGACAACCAAACTTACCACGATGTATACTCAGTTTTTCACCATGGGAGGTCCGTCAGCAGATATTTACGAGTCACACAAGATACAGCAAGTAAAACAAGTTGTGGATGACTCAGAAAGGGTCTGCTATAAAAGAGAATTTGGTCTGCATCGCGTTGATAAGACTACAATAAAATTTTACTACTCACGAAATTAGTACACATGCTGATTCCGAATTTAAAAGAACCAACAATTCGGTGCAACATTTCTCATATTTTAAATCAAACAAAATATCTGATACGGAGAATGGAGATTCGCCATTATTTCAAGAAAAATCATGTCAAATTCAGATTACATTTTTGTGTAACTTTTTTTATATGAGTTAATCAATCAAAGTATTAAATAGAATATCCTCAAGTGGCTATATATGCAGAAAAAAAGCAGTGATTGAGTTGATTGAAAATTCAACTCAACGAATGCCATTGAATGAAGGGCGTCTGTCTGTAATTGCGCTCTGGTTAGCGTGAAGAAGGTAACCGTATTTAAATTTTAAAATTAAGCTATAAAGTATTAAACGCCGATCCGTTTGTGCTCACCAAATATTTTGAATATCTTATAAGCGTATTAAAAAATAAATTAGTTTTCGTAATCGTCTCCGGCGCTGAGGAGGCACGGGCAAGACTCGACGACTTTGAATAAAGACAAACTTTAACTTAGAGAGGTTTAAATCAACTCGCTAAAAATACATTATTAACATTATTAAGTAAGTCCACTTCCGCATTTGTTTTTGGTGCACTTTGATTTTTAATGTACGTAGCAGATTTCGATAGCTTTGATAACTGTAGGTAACAGTTACTAGTAAGATACACTTTTCATTTTGACAAAAAGAGGCCCAACCATATATAAAGAAATGTCTTTTTCATACTTCAAGCTACAAGGATTCTCTCTCTCTCTCTCTCTTAAGGAGGAGAGCTGGCAATGTACGGAAACATTCATTGTGGGAGTATTTAGGCATAAAATTATTAGGTGTGATGTAAGAAAGTCCTTTTGCAATAGTTATTAATATAACCCTGATATAATATAGTAGTAACCCCAAGTCAAATTTAGTATTTTAGGTATTGACACCACCTGATTTTTTTTTTGTTTTTTGATATTTAAATGTTATCTTGACACATGATATGACGAGTTATTTTAGTGTAACATAGCCGTTATAATATGGTAATAATGAGCCGAGAGAACGACTGTTCGAGGCTTTCATTTAGCGGTGTTATCAGTAATTTGCATAGGCATTCTGTAATCAACACTTGATGGTAATTAGAATAAGTGTCGAACCGCGTGCTATTTGCACTATCAGTGTGCAACGTTTTTCTACACGATTCATTGGTTTTTTATTTATATATCAATAAGTGTAATTTAAACATTCACGGTATGAAATTCATTTACAGGAGGTAAGTATGTGCTAAGTTGATCTTTATATAATCATGTCTTTGGTCTGATTGAAATGTTCGGCAGTCAAATGACGAGCAAGCTTTGGTATTTTTATCTTTAATTGTATAATCGATTGTATTTAATCTACTTAAGATGGATTTCCACCATGTGACGCCTGATTTATTCGGTTATCGAAAATCGATTGCATTTCTATTTCGAACTGGATCTGGTGACATAGACAAAATACTACAACTCATCTGTGTATCCTGTTGATTAATAAAAGTTAACGTTTGTCCATTAAAAAGTCCCCGACATGAGGTAAAACACAGATATATCTGAAGCGATAACGTTAAGCCATTTCCCAAATTTGTATGAGCGCTGCGATGCCTCAAAAATACTTTAATTTTCTTCGGCTGTTATTAAACCAACCAACACCTAACAAACTTTTCAAAGTCCAATAACTACACCAAACAAACTACATTATTCAGCCATCAGAGGCTCACAAAGGCTTACTTTACACGAAATTAAAAGGTTGTAGCGCCCGCCCGCCCAGATAGGATCGCCGCCCGCCCAGTCTAATTGAATATATATCGACTCAGGTACCTCTCGTTAATGGCCAAGATACCAACCACCATCTACTTCACTTATTTTTGTTAGTTTTAGCTTGTCAGGTTTGATATGAAGAATGTAATAACAATAATACCATTATAATTGGAAATACTGGAGTCTTGGCTGCCTCGGTGGCGTGGTGAGAGTGTGTACGACTGTGGCGCAAGTGGTCGTGGGTTCGATTCCCACACGGGACACCACTTTGCGTGGACCACAAATTGTTGTTCCAAGTCTAGATGTACTTTGTGTCCGGGACTCCGCGAAACAGGGCTTTACCCCTACTGCGGGCGTTATCTTATATAAAAAGATAAAAAAAAGGTACCTAACTACATAATTTGTAAAATAGATAATAATTTTATAAATTTAATAGGTTATCTTGCGAGATTACTGACAGTTAATTGAGAACAAGATGAAGCAATAAATGTAAGACATTTGTAATGCAAATAAGCATGTTTTTAAATGTAATTCAAGTAATTTAACTAGTAAGTAAGTTCTATAACCTGTAGGTTAAGTATAATAAATGACATCTACTGTCTAGAAATCTTTCGATGTGTACAAACTTAAGTATTTGTAAAGCGATAGAAATGTTTTAGAACAATCAATAATTTGGTTTTTCAATTATATTTGAGGCTCAATTTTACTCAACCATTCACCAAACCATATGAAAAATAAATACCTCAATAATAAAACAACACATTTAACATTAAACTTCATTCAAAAATTAAAAAGCTCGTTTCGACACCGCTTATTCTCGAGCTTCTCAACACACATCAAATTTAATTGAAGACGTTTACCGCCAAGCGCCGGAACAAAAACACATAATAAACCTTTATAACACATTTAAAATCCAGAAAAACAATATAACGGAACCATGACTGACCCACCTTGGGCTCAGTAGATAAAAATCTCAGGAAACATATCTGGGTTCGTAACAGGGGAATAAATAAGTGCGGATGCATTAGGGCGGGCGGGGCGTTAGCCTCAGGTGATCTTCCGCCCGCCCTGTATCGCTGATAACGTACGTTAACGGCTGTTAACGGGCGTTAGCGGGCGTAACGACGCCGTTAGTAGAGGTTACTTCCTCCGCCATTGTGCCGAGTGGCCGAACTTTCTAAAATGGTCGAACGGAGGCCTCGTAAATTTGTTCGTGATCGGGACTATGTTAAATTCTGTTATCTCTGATGTGGTGAGGATGCTGTACCGAGGATGTGAAAAATTTCACTTACGATGTACGTTTAAGAATTTTGGAGGTGGCATTTTAAATATAGTTCATTATAGTTATATATTGCTTAGGTAGCTCAATATAATGAAAGGCGTTTGACTTGGTGGCTAGTGGTATTTCGTGAGGCTAGGAAATGTTGCAAAACAACGACAGACAAATACAGACTTATAACCTACGTTTTATATTATACTATTTGACTGTCTCTGTGGCGCGGTGGGAGTGTATCCGACTGCAAGTGGCAAGAGGTAGTGGGTGAAATTGTTGTTCCAAAGTCCGTGACTTGTATGTTGGAAAGTCCCCCGCGACACAGGACTTACCCTACTGCGCGAGACGTCTTAAAAAAAAATTTAAACTTATTGTACCATTGTCTAACTATCTTAAAAACTAAATATTTAAGCCCATTTAAAAAATAATATATGAATGAAAAGTGCCACATTGAATGGTGCAATGCCAATTCTCTGTGCAAAGAAAATAATAATTCGTATAATTTGTGAAGACATAAACCTAACTATACCCTACATATATTTTAATACAGTACATAACTCATATATTCGAATAACCCACTCAGACTCATAATTTCGCAGTCGTTCAAAACAGCCAGATACTGTGATTTAGATAATATCTTGATATTAATATGAGACAATGTCCATTAAAATGATACATTAGAAACTATATCGCTCGTATATTTGTACAGTTGTTATAAATTATCTCAATGTCTTTATTATTCTACAACTAATAGCATCAAGTGTTTTTATATTTCAGTCATATTTATTGTTCGAAAATGTACCTACCTACCATACTTCAGAGAGGTATATAAATTACTAGCAGTCCGCCCGGCATCCACAAATGTTATAATGTTACAAGTTGATAGGTTTGTTTTAATTTTATTTTCTTTTCTTTTAAAGTATTAAATATAAGGTTGTTTTTAAATATGTTCATTTAAACTATTTTTTGTACAACTCATGTTCACATCCACACGAGTTGAACTTACTTTTACTTTTACTTAAACCGAACAACTTGGCCTACCTACCTCAAGAACTCTCGAAAAAGATCAAAATGTCATTCAAAATCTTAATTTATGATATTTATCCCATTTTTAGGGTCCCGTACCTCAACAGGTATAAAAGGAACCCTTATAAGATCACACTCTTGTCCGTCTGTCTATCCGTGTGTCACCAATTTTCTCAGGAAAGTTCGATCTGATCGATGACGTTCCTGAGTCAACACGATAAAAAGATATTATTGGAATTTTGTTGCTGTAAGACCTTGCTTTTAACCAAAATTGACAATTCTAGTTCAACCGGAAGTACCCTGTAGGTTTTGGGTCGAAAATCTATATGGTGGTTCCGGTTGACCTAGTATCACGAAATTTTACAAAAAGCAAGGTAAAAAGCCACACAAATAAAGGAGAAAAAACAAAATTAGAAATTAAAGGGTTTCCCCATACACAGATTCTTGACGCCAATTATTTTAAAAAGCGTGACTCGATTCTTGAACTATTTATAATATAGACCTATAAATTTGTACGGAACCTTCGGTGGGCGAGTCCTACTCGCACTAACTCTGTTCTAAATATGTATCAATCCGATTTTTCCTAGGAAACTAGTGCATTACCTATATCAAGGCTGCATTCAAACCTAAATGATTATTCTCCATTCACTATTAGCACTTAATAGTAGCACTCAAGCTTTTAACGATCGGATAAAACTAAGTTATTAGCTTTTACTATTATTGTAGCTATTAAAACCTTGTTCCACATTGACATCGTAAATTTTATTATAACACTGATATATTTAATATAACTAAGCGACTACTTTAAAAAATAGAAAAAATATCTATTTTATTTACCTAATAATATTTTCATATCATAAACACTATTTTATTCCATTATTAAGTTGTGTTTCTAAATAGGCAAGTTATCGTAATAGTTTGGTTCCCACTTGCCTGTAAAGAAAATTCAACTACCTTAAACGATAAATAGTGATGTCGGAAAACTTGGTATAATCACGAGAAACTATCTAAACACCTAGTTACGTTATCTATCAAAGTACGTTATTTACTTTAAAATTGGGAACAATTCGGCGAAATCCGAAGCATCCGAGTTCGCAAGTTGGTATCGCGCTCAAATATATCAGCCCGTAGTATCTCGATAGTGTTGTACATGCTTACTTGCTATTTTAACCATTCCGGAATGGACGAAAAAATATATTTTGAAGTCAAATAACTCCATCTAACTACGATAAAACATTGAGGTTATTTTATAATATTTTTTTATCATTTTCACAGATGTATTTTGGATATCATTATAAAAAGGAATTTAGAAATTAAAACAATTAAGTAGGCATCTACCTAAATGTGAATAATATCAATATAATGATACCTTTAACAATCGAATCATTGACTTACATCAAAACGCTTATTATCTGTAAATATTTATTAAAAAATATTTCCAGAAAAACCTGTGGATGTTGACTTTTGATTTTTATGATTGGATTAAGAAGGGAAAACAAAATACTTATCAACAAGGTACTCACAACCCATAGGTATTCTAATTTATTTTTTTGACTTCCTTTTACGCATCCCGTAGTTCACGAATAAAACCCTGCCCATTCAGAGCTTTCCCATCACTAGCTTGCACAAAGTAAAAGTTTTGGAGGGAAGTGCACTGCATCGCGATAGACCAGATCTCGGACGTATAAAATTTTAAACTACACTCTAAGCTGCTCAACATTTTTCATCCACATTGTGTCCGGATAAGCCCAGCTCAGGAGATAAACCATAGCTATGATACATTGGGCTGTGTTAAGATTCAGATCAGTAATTTTTGCTTTTTGCCTGCTCGTAATGGCTGCAGTCCGAGGGCTCGTTTTGGATTTTATTTGAATGACGTGCTTCGGTGGTGTTTGAGTTTATTTTTAATGGCTACAAGATAGAGTAATCGGAAATATGAAACATCTATCAAATCTTTTTAGGAAGCTACAAAGTTATATATTAATCGCTTCTCTGATCAACTTGACATATATTTACAAATTTACTAAATGGTTGCCAACACAATTTCATATTCTTATCGTGTACTAATTTTGTATTTTTTATTTTTCCAGGTAAGTACCTAAACTTCGAATTGAACAACTGTCAGTCTCAAACGATTGAATTCTTACGTCTTACAACAATAGCTATATTCGGGTAAGTGGAAGAATTTGCATTATAATCATAACAATATAGTATACCTAAGTATACCTACCTACTAGGTATAATGTAGTCATTTCTCCCGATACCACACGAAATATAAGTTCCTTAATTATTTTGGTCATTAATTACATCCACGAGTGTTGTAAACGACTTCAAACTTGCTGCTATTTTTACGTTAAACGGTAAATAATTGGTTTAGCGTGTGATTTACAATCCGTCTCTGACATGTACACTAATTTAAAAAAAGTATTAAAAGAAAGAAAAGAATACAGAATTTCGCGCACTACAAATATTACGTACTAATTTCAACACTTTTAGGACATCTGCTTATCAATTTTAATATTAAAATTATATTATGTGTTATGATTTCATCCGAGCGACTCGGACATTTTGTGTCTGATAAGTAAAAATTGGTTACAGGCATGTAAAAAGGCATATAAATAAATAAATAAATAACTTAGAATCAGTTACTTAAACTCAGATTTAACAAAAGTAAATTAAAAATATTCTAAATATACCCAAAGAAAGCCAATTATCATAAGCAATCATAGCACAACACACAATTATGTAGAAATACGTACCTACATTGTATTGTGCCGCTTACAGCGCTCACAACATCGACAACGATACCTTTCAGATACGACCAACTTCGTAAGATCCAATACGAAACACCAAAAGTTGTTCTAACTGCATACGGTTCGAGGGATAAGCGGCAGCGGGTAATTTCCACGACTTTTTAAAGACATAGCGCGAGGTAACTCCATGTATTGCAAACTGCAGAAATTTACTTTAAAGAACCTTAAGGCTGTAGATTTTTCGAGGGCATGCCGGTACAACCACTGACAAAAATATGTAGGTAAGGTTATACAAGATCAAATCTAGTTATAGGTTTAAAGACATCTATTTTAACAAAAAAATAGAGAGGTAGACCAACCCGGTGTCCATAGGGGACACCGGGTTGGAACGTAGTTCCTTTTGCTATAATATATTTTTTGTGTTTGTTAGTAATAGTTAGTAATAATTTAAAAAAAATCTCTTTCAAACATTTTTTCACACAAACAACCTATATAACACAACCACCTTAATCTAGCTTCACGTAGTCATAAATAATCGATTTTTAATCGATGTCAAAATGTTACTCTTTTTCTCGTCTAGCCCGCAAACAAATGATATCGTTCCAATAATAAGTCTCTGAGATATGGGATGTTTAGATTTGACAAAGAATTACAAGTTCAAAAAGATATACAAGATAAACTGAATAAACATGTTTGTTTCCATAGGAATGTCCCGCTTTAGGAGGAATGTCCAGTTTTTCAGCCCTCTCAAGACGTGTCCTACTGATTAAAAATCGTCATTTTTTTCACTGACATTTATAAAAGTGTAAAACCCGATATTTATAAAAGTGGTTCTAGCAAAACTAGTACGTAAGTGTTCTAGGTAAGGGCTAAATAATATACCGCTTTCGCCGGTCACTTGCACTGCTGCCCGCCTACGCCATTGCAACTAATACGGTTTAGATGCACTTGTAATTAAACTGTTATGCTAGTTTGTGTGTCTAATGTCGCGCGAACGTCTAGCGAGTGCGGCGCAAATGTTCCTACGTGAGATAAGATTGTTCCAAACTATTCAACTGTTCACTTCGTATGTACTGTCAATTATGGAAGTAGTTCACGTTTGTATTCAGCAATTACTTTTTATGGTTTTCTTTGATAGAGATCTTATTTGGTACCTAGGAATTTTCTGTAACAAAGTTTTACTGTTAACTAATTATTGTGTTTATCGCGATACGTCACGCAGTGGAATTATTTGTCACAGTTTCACGCTTTTAATTCAACGACTAGAATTTTGTTCCTATCCAATCGTCCTTAGTAAATTGCCTATCTACGTTACCTACGTAACGAAGTATGGTTCAAATTACACTTGTTCTGAGATTACAGTTCCTAAGTATTCAAACACGCGATCAAACTCTTTAGTTTTACAATGTTAGTGCAGATATTTGTCGGTCAGTGCGAGTAGGTCAAATTGTTTTAATTGCTAGTTTTACGCTAGCGCGTCCACCGGCTTGGTTACAAAGTATTTAAGATGTTCAGGATATCATCTGTTTCCTTGCAAAATCGTTTAGTTGTGAAAAGGTAACAAACAGCCAGATGAACAGACACACTTTCGTATTTATATTGGTACTAGCTTTTGCCCGTGGCTACGCCCGCGTTGATATCGGTTATCGCGATAAAAACCATACAATGTCCTTCCCCGGGACTCAAACTAGATCCATACCAAATTTCGTCTAAATCGGTTCATCGATTTAAACGTGAAACGTAACAGACATACCTATATATCAATGCCCTGCAAAACTATAATATAACATTATAAATATGTATTGCTATTAAACGTTATGATATAAGGATAAGCTATCAAAGCTACTTATACGTCTCCACGTCATTCACTCCCTAAGATAAACAAACTCCTATTGTAAAACCAAACTTAATTACGGCATTCCTGCACCTAATAGCGACATATATTTTATCTATGTTGATAGTCGACTAACGCCAAGCATTAATTTAGTACCCCCATCCGCTGTTATCTCGCGGATAAACTTAAAACATTCGGATAGCTGTGAGACAAATGAATCACTTTGCCATTATGGGTAGAGCAGTGTTCATAAGGAAGGCGCGATCTTTGCGACATTTTTTTTTTATTCCTCTCAAAAAGGTAAAAACCTTCAAATACTTTTTTCCTTAATACCTTTTTATTAAAAAAAATATTAGTCCAGGGAATAGTGCTAATTACTCTGTATCATCCGCCCCGTTCCGTAGACATTTCTCGTGGAAAATATCGAACACTGATTACCTAAGCTTCCTGAGTTTCCAACTTAGGATATAGCTTCATGTACAGAATAGGTACACTTGACCTCGGATAGTAATGTACCATCTAATTACATAAACACGATGGGAACAACAACGCAATAACACGTCACTATAAGTAATATGACCAACATCGTAAGATATGAAAAATAAAATCGGCATTTCGAGCGTGGTGTCGATGCTGGTGATCATCGCCCATGATCACAGGTTTAAATCCCGCTCCAACAATTTTTTTCGTCATACATTTTAAAAATCACATCACCAACGTCCAGCTTGATCCTTCCCTCTAAAAGTCGTCAAAACTCACGAACGCATTCACAGCCACCTTTACGAAGTATATAGGCACATAATATGTGAGATTGCGGCTGGCCTGATAACTGTGAGTGCTTTTAAAGATAAGCCAAGTCGTGAAAGACAAAAATCCGCGTATGATTTAAATACATATCGCTTGCTCGCTTATCTTATGAGAAAATGTCAATGCTCTATCTCACAATAATGATATAGACACGCATTGTAAATGAGTCTAATTATAATGGGTTTTATTGATATGGAAAATCGATATAATCGGTCGTCAACACTAAACCCTGCAAATGTGTTGGTTATGACAAACCTTTGAATACCTAGGAAGTTGGAGGACACGTTGGAGGTTTCATTCCATATTAATTCGATTAAAACCTACCATTATCATTTATTACCTATCTATTCTATAGTTCAAAATTAGTGAATGTTAGTTTCGCGAAAAAAAGTCAATAGTAATAATACCAAAGTTCAACACAACCAGGTTTAATTAACATTGCTGGACGTCCTCTCCCAATTTGCGTCACGTTACCCGATCCTCTGCCTTTTGCGTCCAGGAACTCTTAACGATCTTTGCAGCTTACTTGTAATCTATACTTCAATACTATAAAAGGTAAAGTTTGTGAGGTTGTAGGGGGTAATACCACCTTATTTGTGATTGTCATAGGCTATATAACATCATCATCAGCCTATCGCAGTCCACTGCTGGACATAGGCCTCTCCAATTGCACGCCACTTTGTTCTATCTTCGGCTTCTCGCATCCAGCTCCTGCCAGCCGTTTTGCGTATATCATCACTCCACCTGGCTTGAGGGCGTCCTACACTACGTTTGCCAATCCGCGGTCTCCACTCAAGAACTCGTTTACCCCAACGGTTGTCGGTTCTTCGGCTAATATGGCCAGCCCACTGCCACTTCAACTTGCTAATCCGGTGGGCTATGTCGATAACATTGGTTCTCTGCCGGATCACCTATAACATCAAGCTGCGACCAATAGGAGCGAAACATCAATTTAAATGTTGCAAAAACGGTAGAAAATGACGCAAACGAAGTTGCGCGGGCCAGCTAATGATAAACAAAATAGATACGAAGTACATAAAAACTTACAGACTGGATTATCAAATTTAAGGGCACTCCACATAATTTTCAAAGATTTATTCTCCCAATAAATCTATGTATTTATCAAGTCTTTTAGTTCTAAATTCCTGTATATCCATAAAAAGAGTGTGGCAATGCGAGTCGGCGTTATCAGCCGGCAGCACCCGCCAGTTTGTCCCGTTTTATTCCACAGACTATACAACGTTTTAACTTCAGCCTTTTAATGCCCCAGGTTAAGTCAACACGCTTTGTACATGTTTTGGAAACGGAGGCTCGGTGTGATGATTTTGAAGCCTTACACTTTGATGTCAAGATTACGTTTACTGTATGACTGAGGCATTACATCGTGCAATGAAAACTTGTTTAGTTGTTTTATGAAAATGATTTCGGGAATTGATATCGTTTTTTTTTTAATAAAAATTAATACACCTTTGATCAAAATTTGCGACTAGTAGTAGCAAATTGTGAATTTATTAAGATGTAATTAATAAAAACTTTTTTCAATGCAAAAATCAACTTTTACACTAGGATACGACACGCGAGGGACTTCACAAACACAAATAATGTACACAACTTTTCATCGTTATGGATCACATATTTTTTTTTCCCGTATGGTAATTAAACATACATCCCCTGCTGCCTCTACTCTTCCACGCATGCTCTCAAAGCCTTTTATCAGTTTTTAAAATATCTAGTGAATGGTGTAGCGAGTCAATTTACAAAACCATTTCTACTCATAAATGATCACTTAAACATCAAATAATACACAAAATTACCATCCTGAAATATGAAAAATCCCCGTAAACCTCACCACAATTACACCTTTAAATAACCCTAACAACACAACACACACATAAAACTCCACTTAATATTTGCACACAAGTTGGTCGTGTGTTCAAAATAAACGCATGCGGCGTGCGGCGGTACGATAAGGGCACCGCCCGCCCAACGTGATGTATAGACCGATAGACACCGCTGGGCGGCAAGATAACCTGCTATTGATGCCGACGAACCTGATTGACTACAGCCTTCAGAAATTATACTTGGATTTACTGCCTCCACTTGATGTATAGCGTACAGATTTAATAAAATTATGAATTGAAAAGTAATGGGTGAGTTTTGAGAGATGTTGTTGGGTGTTATTAGGTTTTTTAATCGCTTGCGCAAGAAGGAGGGTTAAGTGGAGGAGTATATATGGAGGGGTATATTTCTTGGGCATGTTCTAGAGCCTAAATAGTTTTATGGATTTCAGCTTGAGAAGTATCGTTAGATTCTTCTCAGTGGTGAGAGTGACACTGGGTACCTACATCAAAATTAGAAAAAAAATGGCGGAGTTATGGCTCCAAAATATTTCAGTATTAATTTTAGGCTCTCGGGTTTTTTTGTTTTGTACCTTAATTTTGGCAAAAAAAACATCCAAGCAGACCCCTCTAGACAAGTGGCCTATACGCTAATCAAATAGAATGACGCCGTTGAGTATGATAAACCTATGCATATGAAATTTTTTAATATGAGATGCAGATGGACACAGAATTTCAGACTAGGAAAGCCAAATTAATAGCATAATTCAATGAAAACGAAGTTTCCATTAAAAACAAGGGTTAATCTATTCGTTCCAGATAATCGTCCATGGGTTCGAATTTCTTGTAATTATCCAAAAAATAAGAATAGTCCTCGTAAACTTAAGAAATTTGTACACTAAATGTAAACTAAAATTCATGAATTTCGTTTATAGAAGGAGAATAAATAGGCCTACAGAGCGGTCTGGAATTCCGTATCCATGGACACTGTAGGCACTGTGTGCGGAGGAAGCCTAAGTCGCGGGTTCGAATCCTTCGAATCCTCATACCTTTACAAAAAAAAAAAAAACTGTCCATATGTGCGTTCCTGGAGCGTGTTTGTATGTAGCTTTGTGAGCTTGTGACCAGCCCCTACAATTGACTTTTGGCATTTGGCTATTTGTAAGTCACTTATCTGTATTAATAGTGAACATTTATATTAGTAATACTCAAAAATCTATTATGCTTTTCCATTACTTACTACTAACGTGTAACCTATCATTCGTTTCATGTTTATTTTCCAATAAACAATAATACAGTTTCAGAGTAAAGATAAGGGAACAGACGTAGGATTTCAGGTTACTTTCAGATTTTTACAAAATAATATACTAGTCTAGTTGTACTTGGTGTCAGTGAATTGTGTATTCATAAAGTCTAGATGAAAGTATAGACTGGATGCGGAACGCCAAAGACCGAGTGATGCGGGGTATATGAGGTCCGTGACCAGCAATGGACTGAATGTCCACCGCTACAGAGGCTTTGTACTCTACTCTACCTAAAGCGGAAGTTGCCATCCAAAAAAAAAAAATGTTTAAACAAATAATAAATGGCTTTATATCACTCCAACTATACAACTACTAGTTAATGAACCATTGATACTGGTCATTGACCTCTCATATATCAAGCCATTTCAAGATATCATCTTATCAATACGATCTTAGGCGGAAACGCAAACTACTCTAGCGCTATATAGGTACCTATTATTATAAATAAGAAAGTAATTATCTCTCTATCTGTTTATTACCTACATCTTTATCTACTAAATTGATAAGTCTTTTCAGGGTTCCGTAATAAACAAAGAATTTTGCCATGTCCGCGCGACTGTCCATCTGTCTGTCCCCAGGTTAGCTCAGACATAGCTACTAGAATTTATATTGGATATTCAACTGCTCCAATCAAAGAATACCTATTTATAGCTAGATATTATTATTATATTACCTGTTGTACCCATTGAGGTTGATTTTATCGATCTCATGTACTCTTCTTTTAATATTTTTTATCTCTTGTTTTCGCGTCAGTCCTCTAGTATGATATACCTATAATATAACAGTGGTAGCACCTTACCTGGATATACAGTTTATATACAAAGAAACATTATAAACATTGGCAATTTGAAGAGAGTGGCCGCGAGTTTTTCTTGGCTCGTTTTTTCTCCGGCTTTACCTATTGTTTGCTAACAGACATTACATGTAAATGTGGAATCAACTTTTCACAAGTATATTTTGCTTCATAGGTGAACAAAAGATTTATTATTATTTATTTCTGGTTGCCATAACTCTGCCTAGTTTGGTATCAGAGACCGTATGTAAGTTGTCTGAAGATATTTATAGTGAATATGGATATATGATTTAACCACAGAAAATTAAGACGTCACCAACTTTTTTTTATACAACTTGTATGGAGGATATCGTATTGACGTTTCATTAAAAAGTACAGTCAAATACACTATTTATGTTTATACTTGATACCTTTAAAAAGTTTGGCATTCGATGCTGAAGTATCTAACTTGTATATAGAAATATTGACCGTTCTCTCCAATATCTGCTATTGATAGAGCACCTTTCAATATTACATTATACCGTCATAAACGGACTTATATTTTATACTATAAAATATTATTTTGACTTTTACTACCAACAAAATTTCTTTGCAACAAAATCAATTTGGTATTTTACCGAGTAAAATTTAGTAGTTTAAATGGACTTTGTTTTACTATTTGTTTATGCCACGGCTTCGCCCGTGTGACTTCAGATATCGCGTTAAAATATACGTAGCCTTATAATAATGAACTGTACAGTTTAATAAAAATCCATGCATCCTAGACTACAGTGTTGTGTCATGTCAAATTACTCGTCTTATTTACCCCAGTTTAATTTTGACAAGATTCATGTCATGTTAATCAATTCCTACCTACGGACCTACAAACGTTCAATTCTAAAATCATTCATTATCTCTCAGAATCTTACAAACATCTTTGGATCTATACCTTACATTTCCATCTATGTAATTTGAAAAATAAAAGAAACCTGCCCAAAATATTTTTTTAATAAGTAGCATTCCTCATAACAGAAAGCTGAGTATAAAAATCTACAGGGCATTATAAGAAAACTAAATGATGTCTATTTTTACAGTACATACCTACTTATAAACAAACAGATAGACATCGTTTGTTAGAGTGGTCTAATCGATTCGCAGCCGAGCCCTTATCTCTCGATAAATATAAAACTGAATGCGTTCCTATTGGAAGATTTTGGAGCCAAGTATACGTTGTAGGAGGCGATACGGTAATTAATGTGTTTACTTATTCATATTATTTAAATAAGTTAACGTCGTCTACATAATGTGGTAAGTACGACCACTAAAAATGAAAATTGGAAAAAATTAAACAAAACTTTCGCCGCATCGGCAGTCTTAATGTTTTTTTTTTTGTTTGAGCTACTATGCCCTTTAGGACAATAAACTACCTACAATATTTTGAAGTGGAAACTTCTTTAGTGGCGTTGTGCTTTTTATGATTAAAAAATGTTAAACTCGCGTCAGGATCACGTGACCCAATTAGAACATTCGCAGATCACGTGACAAATTTCATCAGTATGTATTTTTTTTCTGAGTGATAAACTTTTTAATTGTCATGTCGTTGTCATTGTCATTTTAGTAATTGTGTAATGTTTAGTAAAAACATGTTTGTGCACGATAGCGCAATAGATAAATGTTGTATTTAACCACATAAATAATAGTACTTTTATACGGATAAAAAAAATATTCCCTAGCCATTTCAAAATATTCAAAAATGCTCAAAGTTAATGTTAAAGTTTTCACATCTGCCAGTCCGTTTTTTTTACATACTCATAATGTTATAGGTAGTATTGTTTAGCTGAGCCGATAATAGGCAAAAAGCTTTTACGTCATTTCTATATGTCGTGCCGGCTAAACCAGCGGACACATTCCATAGCTCACAAACAAATCAAACCTTTTTCTTCATCTTTCATATCTGTCTGAAGAATTTATTACCTAATTACTGGTCATTATTGTTCTATATTATTATTTATATGTATATCAAACCGGTTCACGTTTTTATTGAGAGAGATAACTCGAGATTTTAATGGTAATGGGAAACGTAAATGGATAAGGATTGGCTTAAGAGCGCCGATTATCGAGATATCGTTGTTGTGAAAAACCTTTTTTGTTTTTTTACTATAACCTTTGTCAAATGGAAAAAATGTGTTGCAATTATTTAATATATCTCTTGTATAAATATGGCTGAATTTATTGTAAAGAGGTGAGAATTAAAAAAAAGTCAATGAGGTTCTCAAAAAGATAACGAAACTGGAAAATCTGTGCGCAAAATTCAATGTTAACATGTCAAAAACCAGAAAACAAAAATGAGGAAATTAATTAGCACTAAATAATTTAGACTTCAGTTTATTTCTTATTAAAACAAAGTTATTAAAATGGCACCCAATAATAATTTAGCAGCTTGTCTCAATAACGACACAGAAATTTTCCGTGCGTTTATGTCTTTTATCTTGAGATTGGGTGCCTAGCCTTAAACAAATAGTCCCAAGACAACTTATCAAGGCAGCCATTTGACCGTCAAATTCACATTCCCTTCAACTTGGCATTTCAGATAGATCGGCCACCCACGGCCTAAGATATCACAGGACACACTCGGCGATAGTTCGGGCGTGCTCGGCCTGCGTCGGGCGCCGTCGGGTTCGCTTCGGCCACGCTCGTAGATGCCCGCGATTGTGCCTACGCGCACACAGATTGAAGTGTGGAAATTTGTTGCTTTGTCATATTCAGAGATTTAGATGCTCGATACGGACAAGTTATAGCGAATTGTTTGTGAATATTGTTTCTAAGATAATATTAATAGAGACAATGTTTCTTGAAATGAACTGCTATGAAATCAATTTGTTAGTTTATTGGCCCGATAGACGCTTTGAGATTCAGATATTTGCATATTTCATTTGATATTTCATACCGGTCCATTTAGATTTGATACAAAGCATACTTTTGTAATGTAAATACAGTAAAGCACCGAGAAAATATTATAGATTATACACGGCTTAATCAGGTACTTCAAAACGTAGATGAAAAATGTAAGAAGTAAGATTAGTCCGCCTCATGTTGGGGTCAAACGTAATCTGTTTATCAAGAAAGAAAAATGGCATATAGATAACAAATATAAATCCTAATAACAAAATATCCTTGGTTGCACTCCATTCAGGACAACGAGAGTACCCCCCATAGGGGTAGCGGGTGGGGGTGGCGATAGTAATCGCCTATTGGCCGATACACCAGATTTATGCGAGCTATCTGCACTGTCTTAATTTACGAGAACCCGCAAGCCATGTACGTGGTTCATATTTTTTACGGAGCTGAATACAAGTCTGATATTAAATTCCTTTGGAATCTGTGTCATCATTCAATTAGAAAGAGTATTTTTATTTGTGTATGTCAGAAAATAAAACACTCTCATACCTCACCATAGGTACCTACTATTTTTTAATTTGTTTTTTTTATTGCACTGGATTACCTGCATACCTATTATGTAATACAGGTTATCATCTATCGGTCCGTGAAATGCAATCCAAAATCGTTCAGCAGATCAGCCGTGTTTGAGTAACTGACATTCGAACTTATAAACTTACCATATTATCCAGTTCCTTAAGAGTATTTAAGAATAATACGAACGACGTACTTAAATGAATAAAATAAGTTGATAAATATAGGAATAAACATCCTTGCGTAAAATTGAGCAGACTTTTCCCAGTGTACATATTAATCAGTTTAGTTAAATCTTGATATCCATAACAGAAATAGGCTGCATGGTTAGGTAGGTACTGAACTAGCTAAATGCCAAATTTCACCCAAATCAACCGTTTACACTCAAACAAACAAACAAATATGAAAAATCAAAACATAGTTTCGGATTAAGAACCCTTCATTAACCTAGATTTGTTTTTTTAATACCTTTATTCAATGTTCATAGACACAACTACTTTACAAAGATTTCTAAATAGTATGTTAGCTACTTAAACGTTAATTTCCCAGTTCAATAAATCAGTCGGAACCAAAAGCACTCAGCGCTCAAACTAGATACTAGTCTAGACTGCGCATGCGTTTATCTACAAACACGTGTTGTAGCAGATGCCTTAGATACTGAGCTTTTAGCAGCGACCACTCGCCCATCACGCACTCAATGTTACGAGTGTAAAAATAGACGAGCACTTGGTTTGTATTACGTTTGTATTTGTACCTTATTAGTAGTACAAAATGGTCTAGATAAAGGAATGGAAGAAAAGTAAAACATTATAGAACTAGAAATTTTATTTACCCGACGTTTCGATCGAATTGCACCGATCGTGGTCAAGGGTCGGCTGACGGCAGCTTAGCGATGTCTCCGTGCGCGGGGTTTTTCAACTACCCTCGTCTGGTCTTGATAATTTTGATACTATTTGTACTCTTGGTACTTCTACACACTACACTTACGACGTCTTTACACTGAGGCGCGGTTTCTATTCTAATATCAATCTCAAGTCAGATTTAAGAACCTACCTAAAATATTTTTTAACCTACAGGTAATAAAAATAACAAAACTAAAACTTAAAAGTTTTGGAAACCCACGTTGGTTTCCAAAAACTTTTAATTTTTAGTTTTGTTATTTTGAATGACTTGGTTATGTTTAAAGGAAAATCGAGGTATCTACTCGTAATTGTTGTGGAACACCTATCTAATTGTAGTATGTACTAGATAAGTTTCTTACCTCAGAACATATATTATGAGGTATCAATGTTCTGTGTTTCTTACCAAACGAAATTTTAAGTCAAAGTATATAACATCCGTTCCTTATTTTACGAAGAATTCTCTTCCACATACACATACGATATATGTTGTTATGTGTACGTTAACGGGGTATCTTTGGAGCCAGAATATTTAGTATCTTGGAAAGCACTGAGGGTGAGCACAAAGGCTAGCGTGGGCAGAGAGATACAGATCTAGGCATTGTCCACGTCTGGGCCTCTGTCCAGGCTCAGTTAATAGATTTGACTATCGGGACCTAGTGCTGTGCTGCTATGAAGTTCTGTTAGTTTGTTCGGTTACTCTTGCTTCGGAAATGTAATGAAATTGTAATGGTGTATTTCTACTTACCTAAGTACGCTACGCATATCTAAACATTTAAATAGTTGAATGAAAATGTGATGATTTGTTCAGTTTAGATTATTTGCTTATTTTATAACGTGAATAAGCCGCACTTTTTAATGTGTTTTGTTTAACAATTCCCGCAGTAGGGTACAAGCCCTGTGTCACGGGGGACCAAACATACAAGTCACGGACACAAAGTACACCCAGACCCGGAACAACAATTTGTGGATTACACAAAGTGGTGTCCCGTGTGGGAATCGAACCCACGACCTCTTGCGTAGCAGTCGGACACACCCCCACCGCACCACAGAGGCAGCCTACCTTATACATCTACCTCTACTCCGCCTACAGCCTGTGTAGTATTTTTTTTAAAAACACCCCAAGATATGATCTTTATATTGGCTCAATACATTTTCATTAAACTTCTGTTGATCAAACTATAACACCCCTTCTTTCTGAACGAAGATTATAATAATAAATATGATGGAAGCCCTATATTGTTTAGCAATTATATCCGCAATCAAGTATGTATTTGATCGAATACAGTGGAAGAAAAAAGGGGAGGCCTTTGTGAGCCACATAGACCAGTAACAATAATGTATTCTTTCAACTAACAGGTAAAGCCGACAACAGTTTAATCTATGAAAATAAAAGGAATTTTATCACTACCATTTTTTGGTAAACAAAATATCAGGATGGACATTAATTAAACATGCACTCATATCAGTCGGGGCACGATATTTCCAGGCGGGCCCGGGCGCGCCCACTACCTATCTGCTTATAATAAACAACTCTGTCACAAATTAGCATATTACTACGTTGCGTCACAACCGGGCGGCTCTTCAACCATAAATTAAGTAAATTAAGAAGGTTACAGTTAGGTACACCCATGTAACTTCGATTTGATTTGGGGATCGAAGTATGACAGTGAAAGGGCGGGCAATGTGTTCATTGTATTTTTATTTTTTTTATATTTTAGATTTTTGGTCCCACATTACTAGCAATCCTGTTTACCCCTCCAGCTAAGCTCAATGGCTTGTGTTAGGATTTTCTTGTGTTGCTGCAAATGTCTTTGTCAAATACCTCTAAAAAAGTTCCTCTTGTGAGAGCTAGTGCAATAATGGCTATAAGTGTATTCATATACCTACTTAAATAAATGAATAATATATTAATAAAAAAAATAAAAAAAAAAGTGTATAAACAATCAGGTTATGGAATGAGCCAGGTTTCCAGGTCCTTATATAACATTTTGGCAACTCTATATCCGTCTATGGTAATATATGGAGTCGTTACAGAAACAGAATACTAGGAATAGGAATAAGAGATTGGAGGAAATGTTCCAATCCCTCATACCTAGTTGCCATTACCCCTTTTCTTGACGATTTTTTAACGTTAACTAACCAATGTACCTACAGCGTCAAGAAAAGGCATATCAGACGATCAATGATTCTAATGGCCGGGATAGATATAACAAAAGAATGTGACAACTCAACTGTGATCATCACATATTCATAAAGTATGTAAAAAGCTCCAAAATAAGGTGCGTTGACACGCAAACGCATGAGCACGCATCACGCATGACACGCATTTGACAATCGCGTGCGATCGTGACGCGATCGACCGATAGCGTGATAACGCACGCGATGCATATAACCTTGCTTGAAAGTGATAGTGATGGCCCTTTTAGTGGGACAAGTGATAAGAAGAGAGTTTTAGTAGGTACCTATGTGAATGTGACTTCCGACTTTCGCCAACTTCTAGGATAGCCTAGATAGTGATCTGCGGTGAACTTACCATCTTGCAAAAGCACAAAGCAGAATGTTCTCACTGCGGTTTCGTTTGAGTAGGAAGTAAATAGAAAAGGTATACCTACTTCTCTTGTTGGGCGATCAATGTGATTGAAAAAGGTCCATGTATGTATGTATTAGGTACTTATTGTTCGTAATAAATATTTCAGTTAAACAACACAGCAGAATTAGGTATTGCACTATTCACCACAATAACAACTAGTGATTAAACAGTTGGTCTGGTATACTACCTGCGTAAATTTTATGTATATATTCTGATAAAATGTCATTTAATCGAAATCCGACTGCTGACCGATTTTTTTTTAAGATCAGGTAAATTAAACAAACTTAGATTATAGGAACAGAGTTTTTGGTACACTTCAAAGCATAAGCTTCACGCAAAAGCGGAAAAAAAAATGTAGGATGCTATTTTCCGCTTTCCACTTATGAAATAGAGGATAAGAAATAACTCTACTAATATTTCTTTGTCATCAACAAAATCTTATTAAATGAGTTACAGTTGTTAATGCGGATAGTTTTTGTTATATATTGCTATGACATTACGTAAATTTTATATACCTACTTACATAAGCATTAATATAACAGCAGGATCTGCTGAATAAAGGAAACACCCGTCGTACGTGCGACTCACACTTGACCAAAATTAGGGCCCCAAATTTTGATGTCGCTCCAACATAAGCCTATCCTACCTCGCGCCGGTACTGACTACTGACTACCTGATCCTTGGCAAAATGATAGTGTAAAGCGCAGCGAAAATTACTTTGCCCGAAGCGGCTAAATGGCTATATCGTGCCCTAGGTATATGTATTTTCGCCCTAACATGTACCTAAGTGAACGAAGTAAACTCACGTGTACAAAAGCCATATCAAACTAATATGCTAAGTGACAGCCTACAATTACATTGTGCCTTCCACTGCGCGTCCAAATAACTTCAACTAAAACATTTATTCTGACATGTGCTTATGACCTAATATATCACAAAATGGCCTATGAAGGGTATAAAATGTCACCAAGTATGTGTTGACAAAAACACCATACTTTTATAGACGCAGTTATGGTCGCCAAGCATCGGTAACTTGCCAGGATAGTCCTGGTATTCTTTGCGAAGTTTCGCGTTCATTTCTGACTGTCCAATTTAGATATAATGTGTTAAAGTACCTACTTATTATTATGCAAATAAAGTAAAACACTCCGTGAGTTTTAATCAATATATTACACATCATCGTACTCTATTGTTGACTGCCTCTGTGGCGCGGTGGGAGTGTATTCGACTGCTACGCAAGAGGTCGTGGGTTCGATCCCCACCCAGGATAAAACTTTGTGTGATGAGCACGATGGTTTATTCTGTGTCTGGGTGTTATTTATCTATAATATGTATGTATTTAGAACTATATAAGTATGTTTATCAGTTGTCTGGTTTCCATAGTACAAGCTCTGCTTAGTTTGGGATCAGATAGCGTTGTGTGAGCTGTCCCAAGATATTATTATTATTATTAATGCAATTTTTCTCCATTTATGCAATTTAACATAAGTTAAAATCAAAATAAGGACGGATTCTTATGCCTAATGTATTCTTATATAAAGCACTAGCTGTCCCGCGCAACTTCGTCTGCGTAAATTTTCCGCGATTTTGCAACATTTCTCATTGCTGCTCCGCTCCTATTGGTCGTAGCGTGATGTTATATAGCCTATATACTTCCTCGATAAATGGGTTATCCAACAGGAAATAAATTGTCAATTCGGATCAGTAGTTCCTGAGATTACCGCGTTCAAACAATCAAACAAACTTTTCAGCTTTATAATATTAGTATAGATATAAAAATAGTATTATTCTTAAGAGGCTACTGAATACTTCACAATTTTGGATGCTATGATACTCTTTGTCTCAGTACCTATCTAAGTGCTTATTTTTTAGAATATTATCGGGACTTAATCTCGTTAAATATTTGAACATTCGGTCCGATCGAAACGTCGGGTAAATAAAAGTTTGTACCTTTAAACACTTCACGCGATTAAGTCCCTATAATATTCTAATATGTGTAAAAATTGCTAAAGTTAAAAAATACTCTTTTATTTAAATAATTTAACATTTTTTTTAACTTTGGGCTCTGTTAAAGCAGTATCCCAAAAAAAATGATTTATTATTTGGCAACCCTAGACACAGAGCTCATCGCGTGTAGATAAGGATCTATTTTCACTTCCTCGCGCATGAGGTAACGCGGTAACGCACCTAATGTCACCGCGTTATGTGACAGCATGCCAACTTTGACATATTTACTAGTGTGTCGAACCTTTAAACTTTTAGAAGTGGGTCGTAATAGGGGTTTAAAAGCAAACGCGAATATTTTGTTAAATTAGGTCAGATTTTTTTTTTAATATTAAGCAAACTATGTTATGATACAAGAGGGATCCGTAATCAATGACAAATCAATGAAAGTGATTAAGTAGATCGATGAGATAAAACATTGTTGGAAAACTGGTATTGGTCTAACTTTAACATATAAACCACTATGGTCTTACGGAAATCACTTTTCCAATTATTTTTAATACATACCATCATCATACAGCGAAAACATTTCACATCATAAACATCTCCACTAAAACTACACAAACCAAACTTCAATGAATCCCAAATCCAAATGTGTCCACCTATATCTAACGCAATTTTAAGTTAAAATATGTATCCAAAACTGACATTTGCATTAATGTGTATCCAAATGTCAAACTAACCCATCCGTTTTTCTTTTCTGATTTGCGTGTAGATAAGGATCTATTTTCACTTCCTCGCGCATGAGGTAACGCGGTAACGCACCTAATGTCACCGCGTTATGTGACAGCATGCCAACTTTGACATATTTACTAGTGTGTCGAACCTTTAAACTTTTAGAAGTGGGTCGTAATAGGGGTTTAAAAGCAAACGCGAATATTTTGTTAAATTAGGTCAGATTTTTTTTTTAATATTAAGCAAACTATGTTATGATACAAGAGGGATCCGTAATCAATGACAAATCAATGAAAGTGATTAAGTAGATCGATGAGATAAAACATTGTTGGAAAACTGGTATTGGTCTAACTTTAACATATAAACCACTATGGTCTTACGGAAATCACTTTTCCAATTATTTTTAATACATACCATCATCATACAGCGAAAACATTTCACATCATAAACATCTCCACTAAAACTACACAAACCAAACTTCAATGAATCCCAAATCCAAATGTGTCCACCTATATCTAACGCAATTTTAAGTTAAAATATGTATCCAAAACTGACATTTGCATTAATGTGTATCCAAATGTCAAACTAACCCATCCGTTTTTCTTTTCAGGTAAGTGCCCAAGCAGACGAGATAAAGAGCGCCGTGTAAGGCAGTGTGCATATTAAACGACAGTCGCATAATGCAAGCGTAGACTGTCCTAACGAGTATAAAATGCGTTTTAAATTCACCACAACCAATAGACTACTGACTACTGAACAGAATAATGTGCCATTAATCCACAATGTCCATTCAATTTTAAGTAAAACAGCTTGCATAAAAAATGGCAACATGCCGAAATAAATATTGTTTGTTAAGTAGGGTTAGCAGACGGGAAAAAATTATGATTATTTACTATTTTTTTTAACTTAAAGCTAATTTTAATTTTATATAAAATTACGTATTATTTTATTAAAATAATAAAACAAAATGTAAATGGTTAATATTTTCAGTAAAATGATATGCTGGTAACTAAAATTAATTGCTAACGTTAATTTACTTATTAACGGCATAGTTGATTATCGCTTCAAAATAAATCACATGTGTCAGTTCTGGCAAAGAAAATAGGTTGAACCGTCAGGTGGACTGTAGGTATAAATAAGTAGGTACAGTTCATCATCCATACCAATCCATACTAATGCGAAAGTATCTATGTCTGTTAAGTTTTTACGCTTAAACCGCTAAACCGATTTAGATGAAATTCGGTATAAAAATATTTTGAGCCCAGAGGAAGGACATAGGATAGTTTTTATCGTTTTTCTTTGAAATACATTTTATCGTTTTTATTAATTATATACATTAAAATAGTACAGATGCCAAAAATAATTTTGAGGTTTTTGATTGACAGATAAGATCTTTGTGACAATATGTAAATAAGTCATCGGAAATTCAAATATTTTTGGACCTAAAAATCGGGGCGATTCATATTTTAAATAAATGATCTCTTAAAAAAATAATGAATACTGTAACGAACAATACTGCTTAGATTAAAACTTTACTAAAGTATAGTGGTACTATAACAACCTATTCTGATCTCTGGTCTGTGGTTGTTTGTGCCTTAAAAAGAGTTGCACTCTAAAAAGATTGCCGAAGTCGGGTGTAAGATTTTGGTCAAACTTCTGCTTTATAGTTTGTTTGTTTGTTTGTAATGGAGAAATACAAAAACTCGGAACTGATTTAAAAAATTCTTTCAACTATTAAAAGCTACATTATCAGGGAGTCACATCCCTACTAATATTATAAATGTGAAAGTTTGCGAGGATGTATGGATGTGCAGATGTTAATGGATGTATGTTTATTACACTTTCACGCAAAAACTACAGCATGTTTGGATGTATGGACGGATGGATATTCTTATTCAATCACGGCTCAACGGGTAAACGGACCGACATGAAATTTGGCAGTAATGGTCTCGAATAGCATATACCTAGGCTTTTTATTCCGGAAAAATGTTCCCGTCGAATAAATTTGTTCTTCAGCATACTCACGCGAACGAAGTCGCGGGCAACAGCTAGTGACTTATTAAAGCAAATTACAAAAATTAACAAATGTTGCTTAAGTCCCAACAAGTAGCAATGTAGTAAACCGTTATAATTTATAACAAATGACTTTTACTTCCATTATTAAAGCAATTCAGATTTGCGATAACCAAAAATTTCACGACGAAATATTAAACATATGAAAATTCTTAAAAAACAAATCTATAAATCAGAAATGATCTGATACCCCTATTCATAACACAATACAATCTGGCATCGAGTAAAAAGTAAGGGTGACCACACATCGTGTATCGCGGGCGAATATCGCGCGCTGTCCGTTTATTGTCATTGCGGTATCGCGGCGGCGATCGCGAATTCGATTCGTAAGCGAAGACAGGTCAACGCTGACTGTAATGATACCATCATTCAACGCATAATAGATGGAATAAATATATTTTATGTTGTGGAGTGAAAATATTAAAATAAATATATATTTAAACGCGTTTTTTTATACTAAGAAATATTTAAAAAGTTATGTATGACAGAAGTCTCTTACTTCTGTCATACATAACATTGCAATACATAAGTCGCAAAGACAAACAAGTAAGAGTATATGACTGACTGTTCTATCAACGGACAACTCAAACCGCTGCGCGCTGAGTGGATTGAATTAAAATTGGGTGCACAGATGGTTGTTACGACGTACTTAATGCATCCAATAATAGATTGTTTGAATCCTTAAAGGAGTGAAACGGGGGTGCCAAATTTCAATGAAAAATTAACTTAACCCGGACGAAGTTGCGGCCAAAGCCGAGTAATACGGTAAATAACTTATAATAATTTTCGCGGGATTTTTTTAGTACCAAGTTATTTTCTCATAGCACCGTAAACTTGGCAGAGAAGTAAATATGATAAGTGTTGCATTTTCTTCCAGTGAATAAAGGATTTTTGATAGTTAGTTTCACCTGTTATTATAACATTTTATTTTCTAAACGTTCCTAGTGTATATATAACAGCAGTTTTTACAATCGTTTTATGCAAATTTAACTATCCAACACGTCACCTTAAAGGCTCGTAAAAGCTACAAATTCAAATGGATACTTCTAATTGCTCTGGCAAAATATTGGTGACAACCCTAACACATGTAGCGTTACAGCGCAATTTAAAACCTTAGGCAATTGCAAAAAAGTCGTATTTACAACTAAATGTTAGTCAAAAAGGATATCCATACTTTTCTAAAGGTTTATCCGTTGTACAGCCTAAGATTTGTAGTGAATTTGTACGTACCAATAGATTTTTTTATACTTTTCTATTCGATTTGTATTGTGATTTAAAAGTGGTGATTCCATTTTCAATAATAGATATATATTTAAATAGTTAGAGATGTACATTGTTAAAGAAGATATAAAACTTGTTTGTTTGTAAAAGAAATGTTGCATTGAATTGTTGCACCAATTTCTGAAGCTGTTGTAGATATTCAAATTAACAAATTTTAAATAAAGGTAATTAAGAGCTTCCCAAAATTTTATATTAATTCTCTCTATAGATATCTTGGACGGATGCAGATGCCCATCCAATTTCTTTATGAGGACAACCTGTTGGACTATTATGCAATTGGATTGGTATTCAGCAGAGTGATCCTCGTCATCTTCAATTTATTTATCTACATTCTAGAAGATACTAGAGGCGGGAAGCCAATCAATGTGTTACCTACGTAACAAAAGAAAATTTATTCGTACTGAAGTTTAGATAAAAAGCAATTTGCTACTTGATTTTTCTAGATTACGTGTTGTTGAACTTATAAAATTGTAAAAAAATAACAATGTTAACAGAGTAAATAGTAAATGGATCGTTTAGTAAAACTTCTGACAGGCCAAAGTATATTAAGATTGTTGTCTCTTTATAATCCAACAATACTATCAATAGAACCGTTTAACAAATAGAACTTTACAAACTAAAAAACAAACACTAGTGAAGCACGATCGAGAATCGATTGATTACAAATCGCCTTTCGAGTATCGATACGGCGGATTCCCGCGGAATTGCACAATTTCCCGCGTCGACTCGACGAGGCTGGCTAATGAGAGCGTGGATACCACTACCATTGTTTACAGATGCGATCGCGCGTTATCTCAGCTATTTTTGTACGGTAGCCATGTTTCACTTATCTCTGTGCATTCGTATACGATGTTCGTCGATTGTTCCCCTTGTTTTTCGTCAGCGCAATCTCGTTATTGTTTCGCGATACTCTGATATTAATCAATGTAGGATTTGTCTGTTTGTATAATTATTTGGATTGTTTTAATACGTATGGTGATCGCAATGCGAGATTGGGAATATAAATGATGATTAACGTGGCATATTTGGCGTGACGGATACTGTTTATAATGTTAATAAGACTATTTGTACATCTACATCCGTTATTTTAGATTGCTTGCGTTGGTTTTCCTTTAAAAATCAAATGAGGCTGTAGAGATATTTATACCTTTCGTACGGATTAAAAGTGAAATAAATTGGAAAATTCAGACAATAACTAAACAGGTGCTGAATAAAGCACGAAGCAAATTAGGGCGGGCGAGATGACGCGATAAAGTGTCGTGCGCGTCACACGGCGACACAAATCGCGTCGATCGCGCGTCAATCGCGCCGCGTAACGAACCGTGTATTGTATGCAAACGTACCGTTGATATGTAGGTACTAACTCAGATATTGAATCTTTTGCATAGGATAATAATGTAACATTTATTTATTTTATTGTCCTATGTTTACTTAAAGTTCGCATTATTATTTTTTAAATATTTTGAATATGTAGATTGATTTCCAAAATATAATATAAGACATAACAACGAATTACAAAAACGAGATAAGAAAATGTTAAACAAAATTCACGATTTGCGTACAAAATTCTTATCATCAATTTTTCCGCAATCACCCATATTATAAGTTCCATTGTGCGGCTGCGATAGCCCCAGGCTTCGGCTCAAACTGATCCTTTCCTAAACCGTCCCTCCAGCCCTGTAATCCCGTACTAACAATTTAAATTCGACTCTACAAGCGTTCATTCTTGTGCTCATAATCGCTCGCCCTATTCCAACTTATATGACGTTCCGTCATTATGGTCGAGCGGATTTTCTCGCGTAAACGCCAACTCAAGTTGATATGAACTGGATTTTACATGCCTTTTTCATAAGGTTCGTTTTTGAAGAAAATTCCGACAACTTGTGAGGCATTTGTTCTGCGGGCCGGCTGGCGCTATCGGCATCACCTTAATGATGTCTCGATGGTGGATAGCCATTGTGTTGGATGTAAATTTGTAGCCGTCGGCGCGGGTAATGATGTGAGAACAAACTGAGATCCCGATAGCCAGATCTGGATCGCTTTCGGCCCACTGTGCAAGGGATTGTATTCAACTTTCGGCGCTTAACCTTAGCCCATGCGATCTTATTGTTTATTTTTTTGGAATGTTGAATAAGCATTGTTTTTCAAATGTCCGCTGTCTTGTAAATCATAAACTATATGGAGGCTTCGATTGTGCAACTTTGCATGCGTTTTCTACATGAAAGGAAAATGCCGTCAGATAAAATTTACAGTGTAAAGAAAAGGGCAAGCAAAAGGGGTAGTTCTGCCTTTTAACTAAAACTGATGTCCATAAACCCATTATCTAGGGCCCTAAACCTTTTCATACTATTACACACAACACAACAAACAAAACGTTACAAATTCAAAATGGCCGTGGTAAAATGGCGAACCGTGATGGCGTCATTAGCACAGTTATCGCACTATTTTGTCGAATAGACAAAATTTTCAGTCTTTCAACGTGCGTCGGCGTTATGAAAGCGATGTAAATGATGTTTTGAGGAAAACACGATAAATAATAAACCCACTAAAATGAGGTTGATGAAAAACGACGCGAACGATGCGGGTTATTAATTTTGGAGGGAAATTAGACCGCCATTTTGTTAGGGTAGTGAAGTGACCTAATAGTTGAACGTTTAATCGACCGATTTAGAAACAAACATTTCAAAGGATTTATACTTAAGGACTTAAGCATTTTTTTTTATTATATATAATTTTGTACACTAGTGTAACTTTGATGACAATGCAATATTATGGTACCATAGACCTGATCTAATGATGGAGTCGGAAGGTGGCAATAGGAACTCCCTAAAGTAAAAAAAAAAACAGAAACCTAACAAGACATGCCTATAGCAACTTATTGGGACTTTATTGTAACTTACTCTACTACTACTGTAGTTTATATTAGTTTTGTTAAATTACTCATAAATATCTAAGTATTTATTAATAATGTCATACGATTCAACAAATATACAGAATGATTTTAAATATACTTACTTATAACCTCCCGCTCGTGGCTGCTTTACATAACACTAAATAAATAATTTTATAATATGAGTCTTGAAAAATATTTAATAAATTAACCCCTAATCAATTACCATTTGTTTTGGAGTTATGAGTTATTATATACCTTTACCACCTACAGCCACCATTTTACTGAAGTAAAATCATTGTTTAATTTGAGGTTTAAGCCCTCAACCTGACAAAGAAATATTTATTTTACGCCAGGGTCTCTCAGATGTGTGGTAAATGGTTGTGTGACAAAAGTAGGTAGTACATAGATGGTAAAGGGTTAATTTGTATTTTTTTACCAAAAATTATATTACGAAGTTATTTGAAAAAATCAATCTGTATATGAATTATAATCAATATAGGTAGGTAGCTCTACCTACATACCTACTTCTCCAAAGCTGTTTTGACAACATTTTCAAACAAGTTTTTTTTAATTATGTATCATTTAATCAGCTAGGTCACACTTAAATAATGTAGGTATATATACAACTTAGAACCTGTTTCACATATTACATGATAGAGCCAATACTAATAATGTCCAACTAATTGTTTAAAATTAGTTAACAGTTAAACCTTTATTTAAATACCGCGATAGAGGTAAAGGGACATTCCATCGAAACCCACTTAACGTGCGGTATCTCAATACTCTAGTTAAGAACAACTCAAACATAAAACCGAACATCGACTTAAAACATTTTTAATCACAAAATTTATTATCCCACGTAAACATAGCACAGGAATCCACAATTAAGTCACTCGACTACGAAAACACGCCATAACATCTTTATCGGGGTTGAATCGATTCTTTTTTTCTTTTAAATCAACTAAATACAATCTGTATCGAGCATGGCGCCGTCCGATCTGTTTTTATCGTTGTATTATCGAAGACTAATGCACTGGGCGAGATAACGCGGACATAAGAGTAGGAGCCGATAAACTCAGTGTGGTCATGTTAAAAATAGTTTACACGCATAGTTCGTTGTCTGTTAGGGTTTGAGAGTATTGTAATGGATTCTACACTTACCTACATTTAATGTTCTCATTGTTTATTTTAATATAAATAAATAAAACTTGCATTAGTTATGAAATATAAAATGTAATGATATTTTAAAAGTTTTTCTTTCAGATTATATTAACTTTCAATTTATCTTGATACTTATAGGTACTTACCTACTATAGACATATCAAAATCAATCGTAAAAAATACACCAATTAATTTAACAACAAAACTAGGTAGGTACCTATCTAGTATAAAATCGAAGCAGTAAACTTAATTTTATTTAAGTAAATTAATTGCAAACTAAGCACAAGCACAACCCTATTTAAAAGTTACCACTTACAAATTTTCTAAAATTCAAATCCCGGCTATCGTTCGAAACGAATACATCTTCCTTATTTAAATTGTCATTACGAACTCTTTCGTTCGGCATTTATCGGCCGCGGTCGGCTCCGGGAGATGGCAATAATAAAAATTATCTATACAAATGGGCCCGGATTACTCGACGACATAAATTTCTACTCGTCCAATGAGAGCTGCTACAAAAGATAAAGGGTCAACGGTTTTTAAGGCTGTGTCTTTGGTTTTTTACGGGTTCGTTATTTGAGATTTTCTAATAGGTGCTGCAGGAATGTCCACGAGAAATACCTACGTAAGAATATACAGTACGGTGTCCAAGTGGTTATTTTCTGTCTATTTAATATCATAAAAATACATAGTAGGTGACTGTACCCACCACATAGGTACTAAAGGGCCTGCTAACAGGTGCAAGTAAAAAGCTAGTACCTATCTACCTACGTAGGTACCTACCTACCTAGCTACTACCTAGTTCACTTATTTTTATAGTATTAAAATGATAACAGATCTTATGCTCCTTATTGCAAGATACTTTTATTAAGAACTAATGGGTATAAACGTACTGTTTTCATTTCCAGTACTTTGCTATAAAGTGTTCGAACAAAACTTTTGTACGGCCTAACCTAACTCAGTGACTGCCAAAGAATAGAGAAATATTTTAAAGTCCAATCGTGTTAAAAAGTATAAAAACACTGAGATTCGGCCAGCTCGTCGGTATCGGGTGCTCAGCGAGACACCGCTGCAGAGTTATTCGACAAAAATGCTAATTTTCAAATCTCCAACGCGCTCGCCCGCCCGCGATCGAAACGACACCGTACACTTTTTATTTCAAGAAACAAACCGATTTTTATCCCTTAACCCCGTTGCGCTCGCCACACCACAGTTTATTACTTTAAAACGGCAATTTGAACAGTAATTTGACGCGATCACCGATAAAAGTCACGTTATTCGATTAACATCGTATAAGTATTCGATGGCAATCGCAAGTTTTCTTTAATTATATAATTTACATTGTGAAGCTTGTATCGATTCGATCTCTCAGTCCTCACTAGCAATTTCAAAGATACCAGATACCGATTAAACGTGAATTTATTAAAAAAAAAAGTAAGCACCATCGTGTCCTCGTGCGTCGCTTTCTCGCATTTTATGAAACAGCTGTAAAAAAATATTATGTCGCGTTGATAACAGTCCGGGACAAGTTTATGCGATTTATTCATGAATTCAATTGATTTCTTTCGATTTATCTCTGATCTGTTATTGTCCGGTTGTGCTTCGATACACAGTTGTATGTTATGAAGGGTGTCAGGTAATAAAGTGTAATAAAAACAGCGTATTGGTTTATGAAAATTGTAGTAGTGTTAAGAACATCGATATTAGATTGTAACGCGATCCATCAAACGCTCGTTAACACGTTGTCGGGCGCGACGCAGCACCGCGCGCCAGTGGCCGTGTTCTTTTTTTCAAACCAGTCCCGTCTCGACTAGTGTTGGGCGCCTGTTTTTGTGAATCGATCGATTGTCGGTAGTAATTGGTATGGGAGTAGCTGATGTTAAACATGATGTTTGACGGTAGACAGAGTTAATTATTTTCGTGTCGTAGGCGTGCTACGACTGCTAGATCCTATCGACTATCGAGATTGTGCTGTAATACATAAAGGAAATGGATCGGTTTGACGTGACCGTTTCACTGTAACAATGCTTTGTTAGTTTAAATTTAATTCGTTTTCTTTTATTTCATGTGTCCCTATATTACATAGTATCTTCACATGAATAAAATGCAGACAGTAGGTACGCACATGGAATGCAAATAAACTAAAATCAAGATCACTCGAAGCTAGCAGTTATAAATTGTGCTTTTATTTTTCTCTGTTGGCAATAACTATCTTGAATCTTTTGCGGAAGACCATTATCGTGTACATCTGTTTCGCGGAATGTCGCGCACTCAAATCAAATTACGCATTCGAAATTCGAACGGCGGAATCAAAGGCCGAGCGGTTGATATCACCGCATGCACAATCGACATATTAATATTCGATCTATAGGCGTCTCGATGTTCTCGATTCGTATAATTAAAATCGAGATCGATCCGATTGGACGTCGGATTCCGTCACGTTATTCATCATAAGTACCGCCTACTTTTGACGCCTCCAGCGATGCGTGTACGCAACTTTTAAGCTGTTTATTTATGAACATTATCACTTTATCATCAATTTCGCGGTGTATTACCGGCATTGTTATTAAAAAGTTTGTATTCAAATTATATTTTAATCCCAGCCGCCGTAATCCTGGGTTATTAATCAAAACGTGGCACACGTGGAGTTATGAGGGGACGTATTATGAAATCGCATGTGTTTTTACTGAAGGCGCGGTGGGGGGGTCGACTCGTGAGCCCGTGCAACGTATCGTCGCGTTTTGCATAGATTTAAAAACTCGATAGTTATGCAAATGTCGAGACTGCCGTGTTTACTTGTTTCTGAGTTACGGCGTGCCACAGTAATAGACCCGCGCCTATCAGAATTAGACTTTTTGTGAATTTAACCATTTTTTTAATGTTTCTGCGACTGCAGTTTGCGTGTCAAAAGGACATATGAATCTAATATTAGGAAATTAAAATTGTTTACATGCACGAAATTAAATGATTTACAATAAAATACCAAAGAAAGATGGTGGAGAGTTTCCTTGAAATGTTTAGGTGGTTGTAGGTAACTGAAGGTTCACGATTCGGTAATGACTCGTAGACCCCATGAATCATATTACTATTTGTTTCATGTTTAATTCTATAGAAAAGAACCTAACTCTATTTGTCTGTATACTACCTACCTTCGAGAAAATTGCCAAACCACAAAATTTGTTTCTGCGGAATATTATTAAAATTAGATTTTTAATGTAGATTGACATGCAGGTGATGCGTGTTGTGCATATAAATTCACCACTAATTATATTGTAGGTACTACATGGCACTATGACTACCTTTAGGCTTGGGTATAAAAATATAATATAGGTAGTAGGTATAGGTACCTACCTACTTAGATATAGAATATAAAAGTTATACCTTGTTACACATGTACTACGTAAACGAAAATGTTACTATGCCTAGTAACATTTTCGTTTTTTTTGGCTGTCTCTGTTTTATCTATACCAATATTATAAAGCTGAAGAGTTTGTTTGTTTAAAAATTAAATTATTTTACTATTGAATAGCCCATTTATCGAGGGAGGCTATAGGCCATAACATCACGCTACGACCAATAGGAGCGAAGCAGCTATGAAAATTGTTGCAAAAACGGGTAAACTAACGCAGACAAATTTGGGCGGGACAGCATGTATCTAATATTAGAAGTTACCTTAGCACCTAGCTATGACGATTTACAGAACCGCAACTGGCTTAGATATTAACTAATTGGAAGATACTGAATCATCATCGTCCCGTATTATCACATCTGCCCTGTTTCTGTTCTCATTTAGTACCTGGGCAGTAGAATGGTATACTTAATATCTTCCATTCATCCGAGCCGAGTTACTCCCATTTTATTCGTAGTCTTCTTGGATCATCCTCTACCTCTCCCCAACCACTAACTTTCATACTCATCACCTTTTTTGTCACGTGACAAAAAAGTAAGTACCGTCGCACTCACACACAGAGAACATCGCTACAGAGATTTTCCGCCATTCATACATCTAAACAACAATAAGTGCCTTATTTTCAAAATCAATATAGATACTTTAATAAATTAGGTTACAAAATGCCACTCTTATAAACATCTTAATGCCAAGGTGCGCTCAATACCAAATTCGCAATTCTATTATTGCTATAAGTAGAGCTCACGTGAAATGAACTTGGCAATAAACTCATGGCCAATCGTATCAATATTTACTTGTTTGCTAATTATGTTAGTAGTTGTTTAGTAGGATCCATGAAGATGGGGCCTAAATGGAGACCACACTATAAATAGCAACGTGATGTCAAAATATTTCACGTTGATGTTATGACTATCTTTCTCGCTTAGACGAACGTCCAGAGGCCGTACCATGAGCATCTTTTTTGCCTTTATTTGCCAAGTGCAGGGCAGTTCAACATCTTGTTTGAAACTAACGCATGTCAGTCGCTGACCTGCTGTCAAGTGCAGAGAGTTAACAAATATACATTACTGACTCGCCTGATTTTTTGCAGAATTGTGGTACCGGCTATAAGAGCTTATGGTACGGTCCCTGATGTCGTAGAAAGAAAGAGATGGAATATATCAGAAGCGGCGGTAGCCTAATGGCTAAGGCATCGATCTCGCAATCGTAAGGTCGCGGGTTCGAATCCTACCCATTATACTACCGACGTAAACCCACTCCTAACACAAGCCTTTGAGCTTAGCTGGAGGGGTTAACAAGATTGCTAGTAATATGGGACTCAATCGTGTCCGTCAAAATGGCGGGTGGAAAGTCATGAAATCGAATGAAACGTGCTCTATTATTTTGTAGTGTTTTGGTAGTATTTAGTAGCTAAGCAAAAATATTTAGTAGTATTACCAATACGATATGAAACGAAAAACAAAATCCGCCGCCAAGCTGATGTCTGGTTGGCGGGTGGTAATTGAACGGCGTGAAATGCTTTACATTTTTATATGTCAGATTTTAGTAGTCTATTGGTAGGTAAATAAAATAACATTAATCTTATCTACGTGCTAATAGTTTACAAATTAAAGGCATCACACACACTACATCGAGTACGCCTACGCATATTATCACAGCAATGTTACTTACGAGTGTCATTGCTATTAGTCTGGAGGAGTATTTTTTATAATTTATGTTACCGTTGTTATACACTAATAAAAAACGAATATATTAAATTATATAATAATGTTAAATAAAAAAAAATAGTACCTACATTGAATGAACGAGCTTTAAATTTGAAATCTCTTATAAACCTGTTAAGTAAATTATTATTGATTGTTTCGTAAAATTTGCGACGATAAAAAAATGTTACTACCCTCATAATTATTGAACTTTTTGATACCTGATACGTTTCGTTTTTTCGTGTCATTAATATTTCAATAAAATTAAATCCATTTAATTAGTTAACATCCTTGTGTTACATTGTGTTTGTGTGCACTTAGTAAATGTAAACTATGCAGAGAGGAAGGAAAAGTGCAGTTGATAAAGAAACACAAAGAGAAGTAATAAGCAATTACTATGAGTGTTTTCGAAATAAAAATGACTTGCCCTCTCCCTGTGATCCTATTTACTCGGATATCAGTGAAAAATTTAATTTTAAAATGTCAAACACTGCTATATATATATCGGTTAAGAAAAATTACGCTTACTTTTTTGAAAATTGTGAATTTGATAATGTGACAAAAACAGATACGTTTATAAGTGATAAAGACTCAGAAAATTCTGAAAGAGAAGAACAAGAAAATATTTCAATATGTCAGGAAGGCAAAGATAATCAAAAATATTTAGAATTTTTTATTGATTTTTATAAATGGGAAAGAATTCAGCCAATTTTAAAATATATAAGTCGAGGAGGGCGAAGATCATCAAATTATGAAAAAAAGTTTGTTTTACCGAAACATGAATGGGCCCATGTATTAAGAGAGGAAATATGGAAAGCAAGTAAAATATCATGTGCTTGGATATTTAAAACTCATTCCGTAAACTATGAGAAAACAGTAACTTGCCACGGGACATGTAAAGAGTGTGATGCAAAAATCAGAGTTATTATCTCTTGGCCCACAGATAAAATAGCCAAATGTGAGTGTTCAATAACGAATTACGATGCTAATTGCCGACCAAGAAAAAGAATCAAACTATCACCAGGAAAGCGTCAGGAATTATTACATGACCTTAAACATGTACCAGCAGTAGTAGTTAAAAATAAAATAAATGCATCTGAAATGAATGCAGGTGATTTGGAACCTCCACATATACCCACACTTGGAAGTTTACGTCAAATTAAGTACGAAGGGAAAAAAAGTGAGTTTTTCGATTCTAACCCTATATTATCACTATGGAAAATGGCACACACCTTTCCATACAATGATTTAATACGTCATTTAACGGTATATCCATCGTTTTACATGTATTATTGGTCAACGTCTCAAGAAGAATATTATAAAAAATATGCACAGACTGGGAGACGGATATTAAGTATAGATGCAACAGGCAGTATATTTAAAGGTGTTGGTCCGACTCCTGGTGTCGTTTTCACTAAACATATATTCCTATATCAATGTGTTATGGCTACTGAAAAAAATGAAAGCAGTGTTCCAATTACACAAATGCTTTCTGAAAGCCATACTGTTGATACCATACACAACTGGTTAAAGGCTTGGGTCACAAAAAAATATATTCCTAATGAAATTGTGGTCGATGATTCTGCTGCAATAATCAATGCATCAGTGAAAACCTTCACAAATTTTAACAATACTAAAGATTATGTAAAACAATCATTTTTAAATTTGGCTGAAGGACGAAGTACACCTGACGATTGTTTTATTCGAATCGATACAAGTCATTATGTCAAAATTTTATACAATTTGAATTGTTTTAAGAACTGTGACACTCGAGTAAAATCTCTTTATTGCCAAAGCTTGCTTCACATAAAATATTGCACCGATTACAAAAAAATAAAAGATATAATTGGGGATATAATAACACTGTGTCTTAACAAATATGATAGCCCCGAATCACGACGCGAAGCAGCGAAAACTAAATTGAAGCAATTGAAAAAAGTTACGGATGAAAATCAAACATCATTGATTGAAGAGGACTGTGATTTTGATAGAGATACAGTCTTCCAAGACAATACAGAAATAAATGAGATGGACAGAAAAGAAAACATAGAAGAAAAAAACAAGAAACAAGACAGTACAGATTTAAGATAGCGCACGGAACTTGGATAGCGCACGGAACTTGGACAAAACTTGTTTTACGCACCGCTAAAGGACCCGTGAGTGTTTGTTTACATTTTGTTCATAACTACCTACAATAACTTGCTATTTGGCAAATAATTATTCGGACGAATTTAGAGCCAGCGACAAACACTAGCGTGAACTATTGTATAGAGGCACCATTTACTCAGCGGCCGTAACATTGTAGAATTGTTACAAGTGTGTTGACGAAACCACTACTACAAACAAACCTATGTCCTCCTAATACCTGTGGACACTATTTGGCAAGACTTTCGTATAATTTAAAAGTAGCATAAGGAAATTGTTGTTCCCTGTTATTTGCGAGTATGATGAATAAATCCCTGTCTGAATCAAACTTGCACGTCCAACCGGAGACTGAATCAAATGTTACCCCTCCAAATTACGTTTTTGGCCGTGCCAAAAAACGTAAAGAACAGGATAGTCCTACTGACATAAGACAGTGTACTCCTCGCACGGGTTTAAATGATTTTGACGTATTTAAGGAAGAAATGCGAGAGATGTTTGCCTCCTTACTTGCCGCCCAGCGACAAGAATTTAATAACATTAACCCCACCTTAAAGAAAATCCAAGAAACAAACGCAAAGATAGAAACTACTATTGAACACTTGCAAAAGGAGAACGCTGAATTAAAACACAGAATTGAGAACCTAGAACAACAGAAAAAAGACTAAAACGTAAATACGAATCTGAACTATTAAAAACTAATATAAAAAACTCGAAAGCTCTATGGAAATCTATTAAAGAAATATCACATCTTAACACATCTAAAGCAGAAAGTTATGAATTACTCAATACTCGTAAATCTGCGATAGAATCGGTTAACAATGTGAATAATTATTTTGCCAATGTCGGCAAGCACCTCGCAGAAAGCATCCCCAGTAGATCCTCACAAACAGCGAGTAGCCTAATATCTACTCCAAAAGCACAACTATCCTCTTTCGTACTTTTGGAAACTGATCCATGGGAAGTAGACTGTATTATATCAAATTTAAAAACTGACAGTGCTCCCGGTTGGGACGGCATACAAACTAGGTTCGTGAAATTGGTTAAACCACAAGTTGCTCCCATTATTAGTCATCTTGCTAACCTCTGCTTCCAAAAAGGCGTATTCCCGATCTTGCTTAAAAAATCCATTGTGACCCCTGTACATAAGGGAGGTGATAAGGGAGATATCAATAATTATCGACCTATTTCAGTCCTGTCCGTTATCTCAAAAGTCATTGAAAGGCTTATCAACTCACGCCTAATTACTTATCTCGAAAAATTTAATATTCTTTCTAGCTCACAATTCGGATTTAGAAAAGCAAAATCTACAGAAGACGCCATCTCAGGACAGTCCTCTTTAATAACTCAATATCTAGATCGTGGAGAAAAATGTCTTACGGTCTTTTTAGACTTGAAAAAAGCTTTTGACACAGTTTCGGTTCCCACTCTTATAAAAAAGATGGAGCGCATGGGTATTAGGGGTATAACTTTAAAACTATTAACCGATTACCTAAAAGATCGCACTCAAAGAGTAAAAATTGACAGTTTTACTAGTTCTGACACTAACATTGAATACGGCGTGCCCCAGGGAAGTGTCTTAGGGCCCACGCTTTTCTTGATATACCTTAATGATTTAACAAGTCTCAGGATAGACGGAGCGCATATATTCTCTTACGCGGATGATACAGCCATTGTGTTTAATGGAGCCTCCTGGAACTCAGTTTTTGCAGCGGCTGAGCATGGTCTCCACAAGGTTGCAAAGTGGCTTGAATCAGCTCTTCTTACTCTAAACATCAGAAAAACCAATTACATTTGCTTTGCAATAAATAAACGTACACTTCCGCCCCCAAACTTATTATTAAGGATTCACACCTGTGATTTAACTGATACGAGTATTACACATTGTGGGTGCGAAGAGATAGTATGTGTAAAATCCACCAAATACCTGGGAGTAATACTGGATCAACGACTTTCCTGGCACCCGCAAATCGAAGCTTTAAATGATAGGATCCGTAAACTCATATGGGTCTTTAAAAAGTTGAGACATGTTACCCCGCAGGACCTCCTAAAGCGTATCTATATTGCATTGGCGCAATCTGTTATGTCATATTGTATCTCAATCTGGGGCGGTGCTTCGAAAATGAAATTCCTTGAAGCAGAAAGAGCCCAGAGATGTTTGATAAAGACAATGTTCTTTAGACCATTTAGATTTCCTACAGACGAACTTTATCTTATTCATAAAATACTGTCACTAAGAAAACTTTATATCCTCAACTCAGTGCTTAAACTACATAAAACCTTACCTTATGTGTATAAAGTTCAAACAGGTAGAAGGAAATGTAAAATAGCTGCTACTCCAATTTGTAGAACTCTGTTCGCCAGGCGTCAATTTCTTGCACACTCTACCTACCTATACAATAAGTTTCACAACAAATGTACAATATATAACATGCAACTCCGTAAATGTAAACAAACAATTGAACAAGAACTTGTGCCGCTTGGGTACAATGAAACTGAGAATTTATTATTTAAATACGAATGTTAGTTTTAAGTTAATTCATCATAAACTAGATAATTAAACACTTCCATACATATACACCCCCCTCGCATTCATACATACACACACGCGCGCAAACAAACACACACACACACACACACACACACACTTATAGAGAGTCATACCAGTACCTACCACTTACTTTTCTTTTGATCATTTTGTATTTCTTTAAATTACCTAATTTAACCTAAAATAGTTTAATTATTAATGACCTATAACACTAACTACACCTTAATTATGTAGTCCTAAGGAGGAGCGGAACCACCCAACACAAGCATTAGTACATGCTTCCTGGGTTGTTCCAGCAACTGAATAATATTGTATGTGAAAAGTTACAGAAATAAACTATTTTTAATTTAAGATATCCTCGATGGTATCATGAAAAAGTTGACGTAGAAAACTTATTTATTACTTTATCAGAGGATGAAGATGAGGTATCCCTTCATGATAATTTATACTACATGCCTTCATTTATTCCGACATTAACGCGACTAGTACACCAGCTACCTCTCTGGTCTAATGTTATGGTACCAGTATACAAGTCGGAAAATAACTCGCCGACATCATCAAACGTGGAAAGTTATTTCAATACAATAAAGAATCATATGTGCAGAATAAATACAAAGTCTAATCGATTGAGGGTTGACGAATTCGTTATGATGCATTATGAATTGTTATCAGGACAAGTTAATACAGCTCTAAGCCATGACCAGAAAGGTTTTTTAAAAATTAAGAAAAAGATAGCAGTAAAAAAAGAAATAAAGAATTCATTACAACAAATAAAACATACTGATTTGAAAATTGAATCAACTACAGATGACAACAAGCTATCCACAGATTTTTATGAAGAATCAATATTTACTGAAAAACCATCACTTATCGAAAATTGGAGAGGAAAAGGCAAACAGCACGATAAAAAAGAAGCTTTGTTTAAAAAAATACCCCTGTTACTCAATGGTACTACTGTAAGAACTGGTATTGACGATACTTTCATAACGAACACTTGTGCTTTTGATGCAGTTGCTCATGTATTTGCAACAGCTTATGTTGATGGATTTGATGTCAAAAACACAATCAGTATTAGTTGTGACGACTTCAGTCAATTCATTCGACTCATGGTAAACGATAAAGTAATAAATAAAACAACTCTCTACAAAAACCGAGCACAAATTCTAGAAAAGCATTTCAAAAAATCCGATGTTCATGGTAGAAGTTATATAAACTGTGAGTGCAATGTTTTTACCATTTTTAACAGAATATTGATTGAGACCATTTATAGTGCCGATATAACAGAAACATGTACGGAAATTCAGTGTCCTATAAATAACGTACAAAGGAAATGTGTATTTATTCCTCTTGATTTAAGTAAAAGCACACTGGAGGAATCTATTAAAAGTATGATATTAGAAGAAAATAATTTAACAATTTGTCGTCGAGATAACTGCATTGGCATCCGATCTTTTATATATAATTTACACAATACCATAGCTCTCGAGTTAAGCCAGACAGACACCATGTGTCTTGACAAAATACCACTAGAAATAACATTAAATAATCAGCGATATAAAATAATAGGTGTTATTGAATATGAACCTGCAAATAAAACTTCAACAAAGGGCATTGGGCATTATAAAGCCCATTGCTATCGCGAAAAATGGACATGCTACGATGATTTAAAAACTCGTCTCACCAAAAGCTCAAAGCATGTAATCGTAAATTGTGTTGTTTATGGGATCAAAAGTAACAGTAAAAAAACGTAGTATTTATTCAATAAAAATAACAAACAGAGATAATAATTATGTGATTTATTTGGTTTTCTTTGCTTTTTGTATTGAAATTGGTTTTGAAATATGTACACAATAAACATTCTTTTCAAATGTCTAATTAACATTGTTTTATTTATATATTTTTTATTATTATTATTGCTTAACAACAGTAACATACAATATAAATACTCCTCCAGACTAATAGCAATGACACTCGTAAGTAACATTGCTGTGATAATATGCGTAGGCGTACTCGATGTAGTGTGTGTGATGCCTTTAATTTGTAAACTATTAGCACGTAGATAAGATTAATGTTATTTTATTTACCTACCAATAGACTACTAAAATCTGACATATAAAAATGTAAAGCATTTCACGCCGTTCAATTACCACCCGCCAACCAGACATCAGCTTGGCGGCGGATTTTGTTTTTCGTTTCATATCGTATTGGTAATACTACTAAATATTTTTGCTTAGCTACTAAATACTACCAAAACACTACAAAATAATAGAGCACGTTTCATTCGATTTCATGACTTTCCACCCGCCATTTTGACGGACACGACTCAATCCCGCATTGCTAGTTATCTTTAAAAAAAAAAAAAAAACAAAGTCAAATAATTTTTACTTTAATTATTATTCATATCATAGCGTATACGTTACATGGATAGGTATTTATTATCTTCATGGCAGGATCTTAACAATACAGTATTCTAAAGTGCCGAAAAAAATAAATTTAACACACTATAAATGGGTTATTGAATGTCAAATGTTGATAAAAATAATAGCCAAAGAAGTAATTAGTCGTGAAATGTTTAATTTCCTCATAGTTCATATCTAAGGTCGATCGCGCGTACCTACTTAGTTATGTTTTAAATACGCACTCTACGACGAAAGAGGTGGCTACGAAAATGCGGATGCGGCATACTGTTTCCAAAGATTGATTTATATAAAATAAATTGTTTTAATTATATTAATAAACTACTACTATTATTTTAATTAATTATATTTTTATTTACTTAGGTAATGAACTGAAGTAATTTTGATTCTTATGATAACATTCTTTTTCCCTAAAAGAATGAGGTTACAAAAATTCGTTCTTATCATCACCATTAACTACCTGTGTGTCAATTTTCAACCCAATCTTCGTTTTCTTTCTTATTTTACAGATTTAGTAAAATAATAGGTAACACTATAGAAGTCCAAAGTTACCACAATTTAGATAGATGAGCTTTATACTATGTAATAGTGAATCAATCCTGGCGAAACTAATTAAATAATGTAAATTTTAACTATGTAAACACCTACGTTATGCATTCTTTATGAGTCAAATTTCCCAAGGTAGTCTCTTTAATTATTGAATTATTGCCGGGGAAAAAAATATCGAAATATAGCTTTCGGTTTTTTTTTTCCGGATTTTTTTTTTCTTTATTGGCACTGCGAATTTGGCTAGTCTCATTTGATATTAGCCACGGTGATCCAATTGGGTCAGGGCTGCATAACTTCACAACACAACGCTGCGCAGAAGGCTACATCGGTTACATTAGAGAATGTTGCAAGATGAGACGAAGTTGCTATTACAAAAAAATATATTGGGTATTCCTAAATACCACATCAAATTCTACCATCCCTGTCACACATGCGGTAACACTAGTAACACCTCATGAATATTAAATCCCACATCAATCATATGCGGAGGTTGAGATTCGCCACACGATACCACCACTCGTTTGCAAGGGGTTGCTTTGACGATATTTTAGTTAGCACGTAAACTGGGTTAATTAAAGTGTGTAATGAATTTTGTATACGTAAGTCTTTGAGTGGTAAGTGCTTGTGTTTCGAGTAGTATTTGAATTAACATGTGCTACAAATATTAACAGGAAAAAAATGGTCATTTCCATTGTTCACGGTTAAGAATAGACTCGGCCAGTCATTCCGAATATGTTCAATAGGTTAATAAGAAGTTAAAGAGGTTTATTTAACGTATAATACTGCGATAGTCAATATTTTGCTAAACATGGCTATTAAAACAAAGAAAAAAAAAATGTAAGTTAGTTGATATCTACAATGTTATTCTTAGTATAGTACGAAACCTGAAATTAGTTTGCTCAGAATCGCTAACACAATACAATGAGGTACTTTTTGGACCATGTTATATTTTTCAATTAATTAATTAATCAATCATTAATTCATTCATTAATCATTCTAAAAGTCTTAATCCTGCTCACAATGTGATGTAAAATGTAATCATCACTTATTTTTCAATAATAATCATGGATAATAATCGTACTACGAGATGCAATGAGCAGGATAGCGCAAAGAACAACTTAAATGGCTTATAACTATGCAAGTTTTGATTTTTCATTTTTATGATTTTATTCTATTCTATTTTTATATATTTTTTTTTAAATAAATATCTTGTTGGGGCATCTGAAGTTTGCACTATACCAAAAATAACATTGTATACAGGATGACAATAATAATCATGGATAATAATCGTACTACGAGATGCAATGAGCAGGATAGCGCAAAGAACAACTTAAATGGCTTATAACTATGCAAGTTTTGATTTTTCATTTTTATGATTTTATTCTATTCTATTTTTATATATTTTTTTTTAAATAAATATCTTGTTGGGGCATCTGAAGTTTGCACTATACCAAAAATAACATTGTATACAGGATGACTTTAAAATCAGTCGACGAATTGATAGCGGAGATTCAGTACCTACCTGTAATACAATCGTTTTACATTAAAATATTGCCAATTAAAATTGTAAAATAAAAATAAAACAGATTTCATTGTCTATTGATAAAAATGTAAACAAAGTAATTGAAGAGAACATTGAACCGAAAAAACCTATCAACGTTTTATTATTTTGTCAAACGAATAATAGCTAAACAAATCAATTAATAATCAAATTATCAATTTAGTCTGATGTGCATGCGTCATATAAATCAAAATTATGTATATACATATCGAAATTAAAAGCTTCCCTGTTAAAACAAAATAAAATAACGTATACAAGACGTTATTTTATTTTGTTATAAGATAAGATAAAATAAAATAAAAAAATCGAAAAAGTTAACATTGTTTGGGATTGGTCACTTCGGATAATTTAGTACCCACATTTTAGGTAGTACGAAGTTCATCAGGTCAGCTAGTTTTATATAAACAAAAAATGTATTATCTCCCTACATTTCGTAATTTTGTAGCACTTTAATAGCTGATAAAATCAGCTGGCAGGACATCTTTAAGATGCGTTTACAAATACCATTACCATTTTAAGGAGTTTTAACCAATCCTATTACATAATGACATCAGAAAAGCCTAATGAAACTAATAAACAATAATAGAAAATAATTTAAACTGCTAAGAAGTTTCAACGATTTCTACTACACTACATGATGTTTTTTTGCACCCCCAACACTGAAGATAACGAACTAAGCTAGGCAACATTTATCGCGGTCTCATACCGACATCGCGACTGTACGTTACTGTTATCGCGGCCGCGTGGACATCTAGATTTATTCGTCATGAACCAGGACGTGGACACAAGGAAATGTTTATCTACTACGTACTACGCTTACTTACTAACGCTTTTTGCCACGTATCCAATGGGACGTTGGAATGTTTTTCACTTACAATGCCGTAGTAAGTAAATTAGAAAATACATCGCAAATCTTAATATACATTATATACCTAATCAACAAATAAACAACTAGACTCAAAGTTTTTTTTTTTAATGTAACTTAAAGCAACTGGCAGCTGTCGATCTGAAATCTGAACCATATCTAAACAAACACTTGCTGTGGCGTTTTATAAAACGATCATCTATGTAATTATGGTATCGTTGTTTAACCTCGCTTATTTCTTGATCTGCTTGGATAGATACCATAGAGTCACAGACTTATAAGGGCCAAATGGAGGTTAAAAGCAAACACCATGGCATTAACAACTCAGCAACAACAAACAACAATCAAAATAAAATTAAAAACCTAAAATCACACATTGTAACGTGCCCAATAAATGGGCACGTGTCCCACAGTGGACATAGTACAGCGTAACGATAGCGGAATCGAACCGGCGATATGTTAATGCGCGTCCGATCGTGACGCACGACGTTCATCCTGCCGGACACTTGCTGAAGATCACCATCCCGATATGTTCTTGGGAATATTTTTTATGTGGAAAAAGCGTGGTACTGAGTCGTTGGCCATTTGACTCAATAGTTTCTGCAACTTTGCTCATAGGTTTTATGAAGTAATGAAGTTAAATAGGACTAGATTTGCCATCTAAATTGCTAAGCTTAGCTTTAAACAGTCTCTTATGTCTATGCCTACCAAGAAACATTAACTAAAATAGCTATATCTTTCATATTACTTAATTTACCTATTATATAAATATATTTTATAAATGTATTTATACTTTGGATGTGACTGCATATGAATTTATAGTTACATGTTATTAGGTAACTGACATGTATCTATAAATTCCTATGCAGTAGCCAATCATCTAAAAAAGGTCTACATTACAATAGACGTAGAATATTTTATCTAAATCGCAAAACCAGTTATATCAACCTCATTCGGAATCATTCCCGCTGTAACTATTAAACACCTATGATATTATCGTACGGTCCGCACACATGATAGATGAATACACTGCTTCGTACAACAAACACAAATAAATCAAGATGTTTATAACGATAATCTTGTCTGACTTTGTCACTCAACTCTTTGTCCAGACATTTTAGTCGTTTTTTATTTTATTTTGTAGTTGGTAACACTGGTAATAGTGCTCGTTATGTTTGTGTACTGACGTTAAGACGACATGTTTTACAAAAAAGTTGTAATAGATAATTTTGTTTCGATCTAGAGATTAGTGTATCAAATAAGTGCACCTATCTCTTGTTAAGTGATCAGTTATATAGGTACATATATTAGGTATCTTAAAATAATTAAAAAATACTTTTTAAGACACAATCTTTATTATAAAAACATTTGTTAATTGTCATTTATGTGTAAAGGCAGGTTGGTACATTCTAAGTCCAGAATAACTTCTTTTTTGCAAATTCATGAATATAGTATAAACATACGTAATTAAGTAAGTTCTAAGAACGTAGACACATAGACCTTTTCAAAAAAAAATAATTTTAAAAGCTGAGGCACTCTGACTGTATAGTAAACGTATATGTGTGTGTACATCAGACACTGTACACGATTAATATCAAGCCTGATGATATTGTTTGGTAAACTTGATTAACGGATACCTGATACCGGTGCATCAAGCTTATAACATTTATATATATTTTACATTTTGAAAAGGGTTGCGTTCTTAGAACTTACACAATTACGTATGCCTATATAATATTATATTTGTCGGAAAATTATTAAATTGCTAATTGATTTCCGTTGATCTAACATCTGTTTTGATTAAATAGCAATTGTCTCATTTTAAATCTGGCCGCCGTAATGGCGTGACATTTGTTTGACGTTTAGGTACATTGAAAATGGCGGGAGCGAGTTGGGCTCATTCGACAGTCATAATCGAGCGGTCGTAGCGACAACACCTTTTTCATGAGAGAGCTTCAGTGGCAATCATTTTGCTTCATCATCAGATTTTTGTCATCAAGTTTAAGCTAACGACCCCATAATTGACTAAATTAGACATATTTCCAGGGACAATTCCTTTGCTTCATCATCAGGCGTTTGTCACCATTTGTAATAGAAAGAACTGGGACAACAAAGCCAACGACCGCAAAATCGACTATAGGCAATCTTGTTGCTTCATCATCAGATCCGCACAATCACTACATAGTATAAAACAAAGTCGCTTTCTCTGTCCCTATATCCCTATGTATGCTTAAATCTTTAAAACTACGCAAGGGATTTTGATGCGGTTTAATAGATAGAGATAACATCCATTAAATAGTGGAGAAATAAGGAGCGGAGCAGCAATAATAAATGTTGCAAAAACAGGGAAAATTTACGCTGACGAAGTTGCGCGGGTCAGCTAGTTTTATATACCTATATAATATTGCATTTTCACCAGACTTCTACAAGTATGGCCAATTTTAGCTCAATCAAAATTCAGGAACTGTTTTAAACCGGCTTGCGAAATTCAAATACCGTAATATTTACCATCAGAGTATTCCAGTCCCTACATCCTAGGATCAGTACAATTTTCTCATAATATTGGATTGTCATCGAACTTCTATAAGTATGTCAAACTTTTGCTTAATCGGATACTAGGAAGTGGGCAAAAAATGGTTTGCAAATGTCCCAAATTTTGGCTACAAGTTAATATAAAGCTTGCAATAAATGTAGCGTAGTAGCTTTGGCTACCCAAAGCTGATAAATTCATAACTACCCTCTAATGACAGAACTACCCTCTAATGATTTCAAGAGTGCTTTTACTCCACTACAAAATCGAATTGATAGATAAAGAAGGATATCGATATTTTTAATTGTAAGCTACTATTTAACCCTCAATTTAACCCAATGCGTCAAACTTTAATATAAACCGCGGCATACTGATTCGACAAGCAGCGCCATCTCTTAGAAAGAACGCAAAAACTTCACATCTTATTAAATATTCTAAGAAAAAGGTTGGGATGTAGAGATTATAATAATACTTAGACACACATTAATATTCAATGAATAAGTTTTTATCTCGATTATCAGACGATCGGCTCAGTTCAAGGTGTATCTCGGTCGCCTCGAATTTTACATGACCACTACCATTTGTGACGATTTTCGATCGCTTGTTTTTGCAATAAGTACCTACATATTTTAAGTGATGGCGGTTAAAACCAGTAGGTAAATGGATTATTGCCCGAGGAAATAAACTAAATTAACACATTGTAACAGTCGGAAACCTTACGAATTAGAGTTTTGTTTCGAATAAATCGTAACTAAGTACATTATATAATGTGTACGTAAATGACTATATTGTTACCTACTACATTTACTTACATTTACGTTTAACTCATATATAAACAAATGCGCTTGTATTTATTTATTTTGCTATCTCGAGATAAGTCAGCACACAGATTACGGTGAGTTATCAATCGAGATATCGTGGAAGGGGCTCGTGGTAGCGACCGGGCAGCTCGACTTCTAGGTGATCGCTCATGGGCGTCACAATCACAGATTTGTATCAGCGAGATTGTGACGCGACCGATGCACGACTATTTTAATTGGACCCTGATCTCGGCCTCGATAACTGCTCAACAAGATGGCCGCTTTGTTTTTTTACCCTACGTGTGTAGGCACGTGTATGACGCTTGTCGGCCTTGTTTTACTCGACATTTAACGTTTAATTCTATTGCTTCATTACAAGTATAAATTTTCGTTTATGAGCACCTACATGAAAGGCAACATGCATTGTTCTCTTGCAATTCGTGAGGTAACTTCGCAGTCAAAGGGTAAACCTAATCTAACTCATTGTGAAGTTCTAGGTAGTCAAAACTATGCGGGCTAGCTTTGAACGAATACATGAGTCGCATGTTTCTCTCTTGTACGAACGCAATGACATGTTTATAAAGACAAAGGGCACAGATTTATATCATTTAACGAATCGACGTTCAGTTTCGCGAGCGCTGCATAAACGACACCGAGTCACGCCATCTATCTGATCGTCCGGACAACCTTTCGCCGAGGCAACAATCACAAGCTTATAACTTATTTAGCAAAAACAGAAGCTGGAGCGCGACTAACGAACTGCGATAAGTTCGCGTTCAGTATGACGCTAACATTAAGCTGCCAGATAAAGAGAGCATTAGTCGGCCAATCGCGCGTCACCGACCAATCGTAATGACCAATCGGAACACGCGCACACTAGGATAGCGTGACCCGAACGCAATCCGATCCGAGTAGTGTTCGTTACCGGGAGATGGCGGTCGGTGCGCGGCCGCACCAATCGTCGCGTCCATCTCGCTGTCGTGCCCATATAATGATCTTCACAGGGCCAGGAGAATGAAGTTGAGCCTCTCATTAATTGGCGTTTTGAGTCGAGATCGCTGCGCGAAAGATAGGTTAATTCCTCGCTCGGTAGAGATCGTTGTCGCTCAAAAAGGAAGGTGAGCGAGCGTTTTCTGGAAATCAGATCCAATTACAACGGGGCCCGTTAAGTTTTTGTTCTGTTTGCCGCGGGCCCGCTCACGATATTGATGGACGAGCATCGGCGGTAATGACGGATCAACCGTCCCAGGTGCGCGAACTTAATCTCGTCCACATTTCTCGCATTTGTTAAGTCGAGTGGCCGGTGCTCGCACCCCACCCACGCGGCGATATTTACATAGCGCGGCCACGTCTCAATTAGGAGCGCTAATGTATGCCTCGACTTGCAAGCCCTCCATCTGACTGACGTCGCCCGATACGGGACGAAACGTGACGAGTGACGACTATCGCGAGACGTTCCTGCCAACTCGCCATCGCACAGCTATTAACAACACTAATAGGAACCGATATGGCATACCTTTTCGACTTTTTTGCTCGAGTATTTTACATTTACTTTTCAATGGTGTCTAACTTGATATTTTTGTAACTTTTCAGGTGAGGACGAGGAATGGGGAAACGAGAGCGAGGCGATGCCGGGAGAACCTCGCACACCGAGCTCAGGAGGCGAGCGGGCCGCGTCCAGCGGAGGCGCGTCACCTGCGTCCGGAGGCTCGCCCGCCGCATCGCCGCCGCGACTGCGCCTCAACGCCAGTCTCGCCACGGACCCTGCGCTGGCCCCGCAAGCGACATCGCTCAAACGTGAGCCGCCTTCACCGTCACCGCCGCCACCTCCTGCTCCACAAGCAAGGACAGATTACCTCGCCTTTCCGGCGTTTCTATCATCTCCTCCGAGCTACATGTGCAAGCCATGCGGCATTCGCTATTCTTCTCTTAGCACTTTGCAAGCACATCAAGAACACTATTGTTCTAATAGAAGACCTAAGCCAACAGACGGAACGGAGACGCCGACCGACCCGGCCGTAGATGAGTCTAGCAGCGAGGCAAAGACTCCGCGGCCTCCAAGCAAACAATATACTTGCACTTATTGCAACTATAGTGCAGATAAGAAAGTTAGTTTAAACCGCCACATGAGGATGCACTCATCGTCCCCAGTCAGCAGCGGAACTCCAGCGCCGACGCCGGCTTCTAACGGTGAAGTCACCGAGGGTCCCCCGGCACAAGATCGCTACTGCGCTGATTGCGACATTCGCTTTAGTTCTATCAAAACTTACAGAGCTCACAAAGCGCACTATTGTAGTACAAGACAGGTTGTGAAGCAAGCATTAGCCACCGCCAGAGGTGGCTCTGCCACATCGGGGTCCTCGCCGCCATCACCAGGCGCGACACCTCCTGCACAAAATGCTCAATATGCCTTAGCATTACCTACGAATCCAATTCTCATCGTACCGTACTCGTTGCTACGAGGCGCTAGCACACTTCCAGGTGCGACATTACCCGATCCAGACACACCTTGCTTCCTGTTACCGAATGGAACATTCCAGCCAATAAGTCGTGCTTTATCGTCAGGTGTCAGCACAGAAGGAAAAGAACCTGAAGTTTTGAAAGCCGCTAATAGGCCACGAGAACCATCAAGAGATGGTGCTACGCCTTTAGATCTCAGTGTGCGCCGTTCGCCCGAATCAGTTGTGACCGATGAACATGAAAAGGAAAACAGAATACGATCAACGACGCCAGAACAGATCGTGTGTGCTCCATCGCTGCCCGGATCACCGGGCACACCATCTCCTTCCCGACGATCCTCGTCACCTAGTGGAGAAAGTTCCCCAAAGCGAAGGCGACGCAACTCCAGAGGACCTACTCCAAAGCCTCCTAGCGTGCCGTCTCCTCCTGAAGAGAAATTCACTCCAGTAATCTCACCTGCAATCATACCTCCTGCGCTAGCATTGCGTCTCGCGTCAGAGTTGCCTCTGAATTCTGTATCTCCCCAAGTCCTCGTCAAGCAAGGGGTATCGAAATGCAAAGAATGTAATATCGTATTCTGTAAATATGAAAACTATCGCATTCATAAACGGCATTACTGTTCGGCGGGTGGAGGAGAAGAGCGGGCGAGTCCGGCACCTCCGGAGCCAGGTCCACCGCCACAATATCGCCAACTGATCTGCGTGGCATGTGGAATCCACTTCAGTTCGCTGGACAATCTAACCACGCACCAGTCGTTCTACTGCACAAAGAGAGAGACTCGGTCGCCTCGTAGTGCTCCGGTGGAGGCTCCCCGACCGACGACAGGGTCGGAAGGCGGTTGGAAGTGCCCTTGCTGTGACGTAGTGTCACCGACGGCTGCAGCTGCCCAGCGTCACATGGAGGCTCACGCTGGGGTCAAGGCGTTCCGTTGCACCATTTGCCGGTACAGAGGGAACACGCTGCGAGGCATGCGCACTCACATACGTATGCACTTCAATAACAAGAAGCCTGCTGATTTGCAGGTGAGACCCTTATAACATTTTCACTATTCAGTACATACATAGAATTTATGTGAAACTGCTGAAGGTTTGTCCACAATGCCGTACAATATGCCCTTTAAAGTTACTACTATTTACCACTAAATACTATATCAAGCTTATTTGAAATATTTTTTCCAAAATATTCGACAACTTAGTTGAAATTAATAACTACTTTCTGTAGCGTGTACCAGTCTTTACTATTGCTACGAGCTAATTATGGGTAAGTACGCCAGCCGGGAGATAAAAGAAACCAGAGTATAAGTAATACTAGATTTAATTAATTTCGATATTAGAAATTACAATTATTTAAAAGGTATGTCTAGACTCGGACGATGGTGGTACCGAAGTGCCCTATGCTAAAAGATCTAGAATCTATGTCATCTCGGCGTGGTGTGTTCGGCAACGACACGAGGCGCCGAGTCAGCAACTCCGTGGTATGTAAGATCTAGAATCTATGTCATCTCGGCGTGGCGTGATCGGGGACGACACGAGGCGCCGAGTCTGCAGCTCCGTCGTATGTAGGTCGTTGCTAGTTGAGAGTGCAGGCATGGCTCGTAATTCCTCCCCTCTTAGAACAGCAACTATTTGAGAACTTTGAGCGAGAATGTTGCTGCCGGATCCTTCTCTGGTTTGAGTGCCGTTGGTGTAGAGTATCTGGCATCTTCAGGTGATGGTTGCACTGTTACTACGTTAGTGCGTAGTACCTTCTCGGGTGGTGATTGCACTGTTACTACCTTAGTGCGTAGTACATGGCGACGGATTGCGACGACGGTTACGAGTATGACTGCACCGACTAATATTCCATAGAAAGGTATGGTCGTATGGTACAATGTTTCTGTTTGCTCGACAGGTTGCAACTCTATTGGATGCTGGAGTAGTATCTTATCCTCGATACTGTGCAGATTTTTCAGATTGATGGTGTTCAACTTGAAGTGCGGGATTGCTATAGACTGGTTGTCGCCGTAGGTTGCGTAGGGTATTTCAGTTATCTTGAGCGGCTGTCCTTTTACTACGTCATTCGTGTTGACGATTGTAAGTTCCTCCGTTCTAAGGTGACATGTTTTTGGTATAGTTGCCAAATAGCTTCCATTGAGAATTACATACTCGTGCCGGTCACATTGTAGCTCTACTTTTGCCGGTTTCGGGAACACTACAGTATAATGTTGGTCGTCCAGTTGTTCTAGGGCTTGTTTGCTCAGGGTTATCCTAGTTGGTGAACAGGTCTTGTCGATGACTTGGTCCACAATCAGGCTCTGCATGCAGTCTCGTTGTTCTCTCGGTCGATTGTTGATAGTTTCCTCACAGATGTGAAATTCATTGAACTTCGGGCATTCAGCCTCTATGTACATGAATGCTTTCCCATCGGTTGCTATATAAGGATATGGTGGAATAGGACTTTGAGAATACTTATTAGGGACGATTGCTAATTTATACAATTTGGATGTGCCAGGAGAAATGACCGGGACTTTAAAGACAAAACTATTCTGTTATCTGCGTAGAAGTAACTTGGCTTTATAATTCTATAGTATTCCCTTAAATCTATATTTAGTACCTGCTCTTCATTATATAAAGATTTTAATTGGTTGACCATACCTTTTAAAATATCATATTTAATCATACTATGATGTGTGCTGGAAGCACGGATAAAAGCTAAACTATCCTCTATTCTAACTAATGCTGACGTTAAATCTTGCACATTTTCGCTTATTATAGTTAAAAGTTGATTAAACCTAACAAACTTTAATAAGTTTTGGTCATAAGTTTTACTGTGGATGACAGACTCCAAAGTACTATTGATTTTTTGTTGGTTATCGGTTATTTGCGACAGTAGTACATCGTTTTGTGTCATCCATTCCTTATTGAGACTTATATGTTGTTTTAGTTCGGAAGAAAGTGTATTTTCATTATTTTCTAATATTTTAATGGCGGAATTATATTTTTGAGCGTCTTTGTAGTCCAAATTTCCAGTGATTTCTTTTATTACTGTACCCAAGCCATCGAAGAGACTTCTTTTGGTGCGATGTGATTCCAGACTGTCTATCTGCTCGTGAATCTTTACCAATTTATTAGAAATATAATTAATTTGAGCTTCATACAATGGAAATTTTTCGCTATCCAGTTTAGACTCAAATAAGTTTAGTTGCGATTCTACTGCACTAAGTCTACTTTCGATGTCAGTCAGGTTTAGGTAATGTAAAAATGGATGGTAATGGGTTATAAATTTAGTTGGACCAAGGTCAAAGGGAAGCAACCCGGGGCCGTCACCCAAGTAATCAAGTCTTATCTCGAGCGTCATTGTCAGGTGGGCGGTCGTTGTTAGCAGTAATCTGTAACAATTTTGATGATTTAGGAACACGCTTCAGACGATTTTTGGCAATGGGACCTTTCTTTTTTGATGTATAGATGTGTATTGGTAGGTTGGCTAGTACGATATCCTCCGTATAACGAGCTGCGGTCTTTTGCCGACTCGCTTGGGGGTTAGTAACAAAAACTTGTTGATTTAGTTCATAGTTTACTTCCGGTTCACGAGACTTATTACAATTTTCTATTAGGCTGGTACGATTTTCTAACGACGATTCATTAATTAGATTATATGCTATTTTCATTCGCTCCCGGTGATTTAATATATATTGTTGCATGAAGTGCTCTGATACGTTTATATTTAGGGGATCGCGTGGGTCAAAATGACCTCGAATTATATCATGGGGCCTACATTTTGTAAAGCTATGTATTGAGCTGTTATATGCTAATAACGCATAGGGAATTAGATTAGCGATAGTTTCAGTTTTGTGTTGTAATTGTAGTATGCGCAAATGCTCTAACAATGTTGAATGATATCTTTCAATTATTCCATTATCATTTGGTGAGTGTGCTAACGTTTTATGGTGTATTATTCCGTGAAGTCTTACGAACTCAGCAAAGAGTTGGTTCGCAAACTCTGTCCCGTTATCTGTGACAATAGTTAGAGGCAATCCGTGGTGGGTACAATAAGTTATTACAGCTTGTAAAACACTTAGGGCTGTTCCATCTCTCAAGTGGTAAGCTTGCCCGTACTTGGAAAAAACGTCCATGAATGTTAAATATTTTTCATTCTGTACCGTAAAAATATCTAGGTGTACTCTTTCTAAGGGTTTAGTTGCTGGCGGGACGATATTCAATTGGGGCCTAATCGGGTTACGGTCATACTTCGATTGTCCGCATATAGCGCAAGCATTAATATATTTAGTTATCTCTTCTTTCATTTTAGGCCAAAAATAAACGCGAGATAGTGCTAGGTAACATTCGGTTATGCCGCGATGATTAGTTTTACCCTCGTGATAATTTCTAATAATTCCTTGCTGCCTTAAATACTCTTTTACATTCTCTAATTCGTGTTTAGTAAGGGATAGGTTCATGCTTGAATTTTTAAAATTATTCTGTATAATAGGGACTATAGAGTACATTCCTAGTGGTGGTGTAATTTTAAGGCCGGTTCTAATTTTTGGATTGACATGTTCTTTAATTGCATTGACTACATCCTGCTCGAGGTTCGATTCGGACACTTGTATAGAGGTGTGCGTATGCGTGTCAAAAGGTCTTGTAGTGATTGGACGTCTTTTAATATTGCCTACTATAGTAAAACTTATCTGTTTGTGAAATTTATTCAAGGGTTCTTCGGTTATGGGAACCTCAAGGATGGGGTTTTCATTACTTGTGTGGGCGGTAGCTGTAGTAGAGTCCGATATAGATGAAGGTTTTTCAGTGTGATGAACTATCAAGGACTCTGTTTCCTGATTATTAATTTGAATTCGTGATAGAGCGTCTGCGTTGGTATTAGATTTGCCTTTTTTATATACTATTGTATAGTCGTATTCACTAAGTTTAAGGCGCCACCTAGTCAGTCTTGAATTAGGTTCCTTGACGTTCATTATCCACTGAAGTGGTTGATGATCGGTAATTATTTTGAACTTACGACCGAAAAGATAGGGCCTGAAGTATTGAGTTGCCCATACTATAGCCAAAAGCTCCTTCTCTATAGTACTGTAATTAACTTCACTATCATTTAGAGTCCTAGATGCGTAGCAGATAGGTTTGTCCGCTCCTACAGTCCCTTGAGATAGGACTGCACCAATTGCGACGTTTGATGCATCCGTCGTCAGTATAAAGTCTTTTGAGAAGTCAGGGTATTGTAGTATGGGGTCGTTAGTCAGTAGGGATTTACATTTTTCAAAACATTCGATGTAGTCGGAATCTAAAACTATTTTCTTTGATTTTTTTAAGCATTTCGTCATAGGTTTTGTAATACGAGCAAAGTCGGGTATGAATTTACGATAATATCCCATGAGTCCTAGAAATTGTTTAATTTCTTTGGGGGTCTTTGGAAGTGGATATTTTTGAATAGCTAAAACTTTATCGGGGTTAGGTTTTATACCTTCCCCACTAATGATATGACCTAAATATGGTGTTTCCAACCTCAAAAATTCAGACTTGTCCAACTGTATTTTAAAGTTGGAGTCACGCAATCTATTAAATACTTTCTCTAGATTTACCATCATTTCTTGAAGACTGGTCCCGAATACGACAATATCGTCGAGATATACCAGGCAGATCTCGTTTTGGAGTCCGCGGAGTACCTCGTCCATCACCCTTTGAAACGTTGATGGGGAATTTTTGAGTCCCATCGGCATACGCAAGAATTCGTAGTGCCCGTGCTCTACAGAGAACGCTGTTTTAGAAATATCGTCTGGATGTGTCTGTATTTGGTAGAAGCCCGAAAATAGGTCCAAGGTCGTGAAGTATTGACACCTTCCTAGCTTGTCAAGGACGTCAGTAATGTTAGGGATAGGATATTTGTCATTAATAGTCTTGTCATTTAATTTTCGGTAGTCCACAACGAGTCTCCATTTTTGTTCCCCAGTCGCGTCGATTTTCTTCGGCACTACCCATATAGGGGAGCTCCATGCGGAGTCTGAGGGTCTTATGATGCCTTGACGTAGCATTTTAGCGATTTGTTCCTTAACTTCTTTCCGGTGCACAAAGGGGTAACGATAACTTTTGGTATAAATCGGTATTTCGTCTATAGTTCTAATGCGGTGTTTTATTTTATTAGTAAAACTAAGAGGTTCGTCATCTAAATAAAATATGTCTGCATAACGACTGCATAAAGTTTCTAAATTAGTTTTTTCTTCGGCGTTTAAATGACCGGTACGTAAGCGCGACAACACTCGGCTTACGCGTTGAGGATCTTGTTCAGTGCTATTGCACTCGGTATTGAATGCATACGCTTCGAAAGGATGGTTTAAGCGTTCGTTCGGGATAATTATATCGGTGTCGGTTGGGTTCTCTAACTCTAATATGGCTATTTCGTCGCTAACGTTTGTAATACATTCGTGCACGATGCAATTGCACAAGATCTGTTCGGTTACGTATACGTCGCCGTCATAGTTATACATCTGTATTTTTACTAGTTTACTAGAGCGCGCGGGTATTGTTTCTTGAGAGTTTAAGTTTCTACAAGTGTAAGGTAGCATGGGTATACTAGCATTTTCCGTAATTAAAAGGTTATGCTTAAGATCTATTTGACAATTATTCAAGATATCCAACCCTAATAGCCCATCGAAATCATTATGGAATCTATAGATGAATAGTTTAATTAATTTGCTTTTGTAAAACTCTGGAAAGTTCTGTAACGTAATAGAATAATTATGTATACTACTCATACGAGAATTAGTTACTTCGAAGGGGTCAAAGTTCAAAGGTATATGTGAAAAATAATTCTCGACGGCTTCGGGGCTTATAAAGGATTGATTTGCCCCAGTATCGACAAGTAATTTTAATGGAGGGTTAGCTATCTGTACATAACGAAGTTCCCTTTTTGATTGTAAATTTAATTCTATTTTGGTTCGGTATTCGGGATAGCCTCGCGAAAATTTGAGTCATCGTTTTCGGTCTCATAAGTAAACTCCTGCTGGCCTTCATTGCAATTATAGTCATTATAATGGTCGGTATAGTTAACGTCATACGCAGTGCATTCGGCCCCGTGCTCGTTATCGTAGTCACAATAGTAATATGAGTCATTAGGGTCAGCTGTCACGTTGAAGTTTACCTGTCGCGATTTAAAATAATTGTTAGATGGCGGGTTCCCTGATCTTTGCCAATCATGTCCTGTCATTGTCGGTGGAAGGGATTTGGGTACAAAGTGACTGACACCGCTCATTGGCTTATGCCCTGAGGAGAATGGTTGATCATTCCTAGGTGGTATCTTAAATACCTTACTACGCGGGTTATAGTTCGGTGGCGGTGCGCGAAACATCTGTTGGGTACGGCTAGGCCCAGAAACTGGGGCAAGCTGCGGTTGCGAGTGCCCCTGCTGGTGAGCTTGTTTCTGGTCAAACCTGAACGCGGGTTTCCACTGCGAGGTTTGCGGGGGGATATGTATATGCGTGGGCGTATGCCCGTTTGAACCTAAATATGGTAAATTACCTCTAAGTGAAGTAGATGCAACCTCACCTGCAAACTTTGCACCATTTAATTGCGGCGTGTAATTCGCGCTGTATGCGGTGTGCCTATCGTTTACTGGGTCACCTCTTCGCTGTAGGTAAATTACATTTTGTTCGTCGTTGACAAATTCCAGAGCCTTTTCTATTGAATCGGGTCTCATACATCTAATACGAGAGCCCAAAGGTTCTCTTAGACCTCTTATATAAGATTTTAATGTTAATTTTTTATACAACTCGCGTTTAGCTTGTACGGTGGTAGCCACGTTATCGTGTAACGTAACATACGTCATTACCATGCTAAAAAGGTTCTGGCATCTGTCGTAAAATTCCTGCGGTGTGCTGTTACCTTGGAATGACATAGCAATATCGTTATAGAGGGCAGTTTCATCCCTCTGATCGGCAAAATTATTTACGAGTAATTTACGTATCTCTGCCCAACTACTAGGAATGCCGTTCGAGTTTATCGTCGCGGCGGCTGGGCCAGTAATTTTATTTAAAATACTATTAATTAAGCAAATATTAGTTAACCTAAAATTTGGGTCATCTTTTATGTAAGCCTCTATCAAGGTCTCACATATTGCAATAAATCTAGTTAAGACGTTAGGGTTGCCGTCAAATTCTGGCACCGCTCTAACAGCCTTATAAATTTCATCTACGGTGAATGACATTTTTTGTTCACTGAAGGATACGTCTAACTCTAAATCACTAAAATCTAAGTGTCTATGTTTGTCTAAATCCCTATTTCTAAGTTCCTGCCGGTTCGAGACAGGTGTCTCTCCGGTTTTCCGTAGGTGGAAAATTTTGAAGGAGGGACAAGGAAGCAACACTAAGAAAAACTTTCAAAGTACTTACATATAAAAAATCTGCATGTCTGGTTCTCGTATTGATTTTCGAATACGCCCTCGGCCGGTGTAGATTCGTAGGTTGATAGATTCTTGTCTTCGGAGCGAACGCGGGTGGCGACTATGCGAAGTCAAGCCAAATCCGATTTCTAGGAATATACGCGCCGCGAATTTGTCCCGAAGAAGTACCGACTGCGCCAATTATGGGTAAGTACGCCAGCCGGGAGATAAAAGAAACCAGAGTATAAGTAATACTAGATTTAATTAATTTCGATATTAGAAATTACAATTATTTAAAAGGTATGTCTAGACTCGGACGATGGTGGTACCGAAGTGCCCTATGCTAAAAGATCTAGAATCTATGTCATCTCGGCGTGGTGTGTTCGGCAACGACACGAGGCGCCGAGTCAGCAACTCCGTGGTATGTAAGATCTAGAATCTATGTCATCTCGGCGTGGCGTGATCGGGGACGACACGAGGCGCCGAGTCTGCAGCTCCGTCGTATGTAGGTCGTTGCTAGTTGAGAGTGCAGGCATGGCTCGTAATTAGCTCATATAGAAAGATTGAAACAATCGTACATCAAAAATAACGACAAAATTTCATACATTCCAGGAGGAAAGCTACATTGCATGCGTTGTCGAAGAGGACAGCCGCGAGGCAACTTCCCCAAGCCCAGCAGTGGGTGGCGAGCGAGTTCATCGCTGCAGTAACTGCGCGTATACGTCTACGTACCGAGGCAACGTAGTCCGGCACGCACGTCTGGTCCACGCTACGGACGAACCGGAGGAAGAACAAACCTCTCCCCCTGTTCCCACAGTCGATATTAAAAAAGAACCAGAAGTTGAAATGGAAGAAACTCCTAACTACTGCAAGTCCTGCGATATATCGTTCAAATACGTCAACACTTACAAAGCTCATAAGCAGTTTTATTGCACTGCCAATAACCAGGACGCCACAGCAAATAATAATGTGCCGACGCCAGCCAGGGTCACTGACACACCAGTACTATGAATTCCATGTCTATGACTACAGGCGAGACAATTGTTTATCAGTGAGAAGTTCGTCAAAAATCTAAACTAACAGTAATATTGTTGGCTTCTTGACGAAATCGTTGTATGGAGTTAGCTAGTCTCGATATTCAATGCATATTTTGAAAATATCGCTAGCAAAAATGTTAATGCTTAAGTTGCTTCACCGGAATATCTTGTAATTATACTTAGAATAAGAGTGTATCCTCTCGTTATGAAATTAAATTAAATGTGCAATAAATTAATAATTATTAAAATTACACTTCTACTGCATATCAATGCCAAATCGATGTTTTGAAATTTTCGATTCTATATAATATAATAAGCATAACAAAAATATATTTATTTACGTTAAATCATTCACTACATGGCACACAATAATGCCAGTTTAATTGATAAATGGATTGACGTAAGCTAAATATATTTTTGCATCCGCAACCCTATAAATGCGTTGTGCTCATTTTAGTACGCTTATCATTTATCGATTGTACTCATATGAGGACAGTAGGTTTAAAGGGTATAAATATTGGCTAATGTACATACAAGCCCTCAATAATATAAGATTTTTGTTACTCTGTTATTGTAAATTACCTAGTTAAAAGTTAAACTTCGTCTTTGTATTAGTATACGGTTAAAAAATATTACCAAAATTGTAAATATATGTAAAGATATTACTAAATATTATTACCATTCGTTATAAGTGATTGTTCGATTTTGTTGTTAATTTTTGTTTAATATTAATTAATTATTAGGCGAATTTATCTACTCCCTAAGCAGGTGCTGATTTCAATGCAGTTTTAATTACCAGTGTTTCATTTATTCAATTTTGAAATCAATATTCAAATTAAAGTGTATGAATTGAAACCAAACAACTATATTGAGTACCGAACGCTATATTAAAACACACCTTGAAACAGCCAATTGCACCGACTAAATTAACAGATACGTTTTGTTGTTTTGTTTTTTTATTTGTCTCGCAATGAGTATTTCCGAATAACTCTCATATTTTAAAAACAAAATGTATAACTGGCTAACCACAGTATTTATTGACCCCCAAATTAAAATAAAAGTATAAAAACGTAAGTGTTAATAAAAAAAATATATAAAATACCATGTTTTGCCAATGCCAAAGCATCGCTAGATTATTGTAATTTGCATTTATAGTTATCTCATTAATATAGTAATAGAAATAAGTGACTACAAGACTTATTCCCTACGTATAATATAATTATTGTAATTTGTGTAACTTTATGTTTGTCTGTCTGTAAAGGAATGAGTCTCGAATCAGTGTTGCGATAAAAAATTTATAGGTACAAACAAAAATATTGTTGATCTTCCATTTAACGTATTAGGTGGACAGTCATTTACAAAATCTGCTTAGTTACTTTAGAACAATATAATCAATCATTGTTGTTAAAGATTGTTACTTCCTAAAAAACCGATACGTATAAGTAGTATTGGTCCAAGTATACCCGCTGGTAACTGAAGGGTTAAATCTTATTTGAACCAATTTTTTTGTAAATAAACTGTACTTATTTCATTGTACAATATGCGTTTTCAAGATATTAATTATTTTGAACTTCCCTGTGTATACGACTGTCCACAAATTGTAGAATACACGTAAATATCATGACATTTTATGTAAAACACGAGTAATACGAAACACAGCATCTGATGTTATGTGCCATAACTGTGTTCTCAGTAAAACATAGTTTTAAATGTAGGGATGTCATCTCGAATAAATATCATAATGTTTCGTATATTTTTATGGATGGCATAAATGATTTTTTGCAAACTACATTAAGTATGTGATATATTAATAACCATGAAATAGATAATAACATATATTTATTAAAACTAAGATTTCAGTCTTAACGAGTTGCTGGATAAAAAATAAATTATGGTTTAATTAATACGGAAGGGGCAGCGGTCGGCACCTGCAAGCTACAAGCTTTGTCTTGCTAAGGCGTGCTCATATTGGACCCAACGTTGGCGCCAACGTCACTCATCCAACGCGTAAATCTAGATAATTGCATTGGTCCCAATTGACGCGAGAAATTTTCAAGACCACCGTGCTGCTGCCCACCCGTATATTCCAAGCTATATACTTTACATTTATTGTTTTTAAACTTTCGCGATTTTTATACATATTAGTTATATTTCGGGACTTAATCGCGTGAATTATTTAAAGGTACGAACCTTTTATTTACCCGACGTTTCGATCGAATTGCACCGATCGTGGTCACGGGTCGACTGACACGGTTCGTACCTTTAAATAATTCACGCGATTAAGTCCCGAAATATAACTAATACTTTACATTTCATAATGGAAATAAAGTTTAAAATCGTTTGACCGCTTGGCTGAACTATCAACCGCTGCCAGTTCATATGAACAAATAAAAAAATGCTAAATTAATAAATAAATAATTGCAAAAATAATACATTTAAAAATTGTATTGGAAAGACCACTACAAACAGGAAAATATTGTGTATTTACCCCTAAATACTCAAACGATACTAAACATTCAGCTGTGTTCAAAAGTGACAGTGACAGCATGAGAATTAACAGCACAAAATAAAGAGAGTACAGAAGGAACGCGCATGATTATATCATGACTTTTATAGCTACACTCACACGCGCGCACAAAACGAGTACACGCAGCGCGTTAGCGTGGCATTTGCTCTGTCTCTAGTCCGTCTTCTTCTATTCTCCGCATCTACGACGATATCTATGAATGCGTACGTCAAGAGCGTTTTGTATGAAGCTTTTGTTTTGTACAGTATTCTGTGTTAACAGCGTCTCAAAACTAAGTAATGTTTCTTCTTTATTCAGAGTTAATTGTTTCAAAATCATTTATGCCATCCAATAAGTACCTACCAATGTTTAAAATCCAACATTATTATTATAAGACGTTGAATTAAAGTGATAATAACGATTAAAGAAGGTAAACTGATGTAGGCATACAATGATATTGTAAAAATACCGCCAGACAATAAATTATTTATCACATATTATTAGTTATCTTTTATTTATATATTTTATACAATAATTCCGCCCTAATTATGCAAAGCATACGCTCAATTTGAATTTTACTAATAAAAATTGGTAAAATTAAAATTGAGCGTGTGTGGTACCGGCTTAAGAATAGTACCATCCCATCTCTCTTTGTGGGTGTCGTCAAGGCGACTAAGAGATTTCACACCAGAGAACGGGCAGCCTACTGCGATCGCCAACCACCTCGCCAAGCGTGGTGATTATGGTAAATACCCTCAGGATCTATAATAAATAGATTCTACAGGGGAGACCCGTGACCAGCAGTGGGACATCATATGGGCTGATAAAAGTATAAGTATAATAAAAATTGAGCTTGTTCTGCAGTATCTGCAAAAGTATATAATAATAATTTATCTGCAACTGTGGAGGGCAAGCTGTTAAGTCCCTCCAACACAAAGGGAGGATCCTCCGACCAGGCGAGGTGATCGTGCCAGGCGAGCCGCGGCCCTACTGTTAACATTGGGAACTTGTGTTTATAGTTAGCAGCTGTGAAAACTTCTATATCGCGATTCAATTTATTTATAATCACACAACAATATTAAGATGCAAAGCTAAGTTCGCATTCAAAAGTTAATCTACAAAACTACTAGGCTGCTTTCAGTGAATTTTAGTAAGCACGAAGCTTGGTGAGGGCATAGGCGGCTTAGTAATGCATTCACCAACAATTTACTGAATGGATTGGGTTTAAATACCACACATAATTTACTTATTAAAAAAATCTGATGAGAACTTTTTTTTTTATTACACGTCTATTTTAATAGTTATAAAATGTTTTTGGTTTTATTAGAATTCAATGGTGGTTCAGAATTTCAATTAAAAACTCTATTTGACCTTAAGGTGTGAAGTTTGCGAAAACCTTTTATAAGCTGGCGTCTCTTCCTAAAAACCTACCTGCCTAAATTGAACTATCTAATAGTTTTCAAGACATCGTGTGTGTTGTTGTGTAGATGGATAAAAAAGACAAAATAATACTTATAATAAATAAACATTTATTACCTAAAACTATCCAACAAATCAGTTTCAATCAGGACTATACTCGTCTGAAGAAGAATCTTCTTTGTATTGTTCCTTAAACTGATCCGTATCCTCATCCTCTCCATAATAAAATCCATCATCACTATCATCTTTATATCCTGTCTCTTCTTGTACCCTGCTGCATTGAATCAGGATGGAGTTATCAGGATTCTCTGACATAACTCTAGCCTTGTATTTAGCATACGCTTCCCCGTAACGTTTCACATCGTCTTTGAATAGGTCTGGAGGATTATCGTAAATTTGATCTTCGCCTGTGTCACTGGATAGGTCATCTTCTGTAAAAAAAAAACGTATGAGCACTTGTTAAATAGTGTGGCTCTGTGTTGCAGCAAGAGTATGTTGACGGTTGTAAGGCAAAACTTTTTGATTGCTTTTTGTTAAAAAAAGAAATATATTTTAGGAAATTTATGTTGATTGATAATGACTGCCTCTGCGGCGCGGTGGATGTGTGTCTGACTGCTACGCAAGAGGTAGTGGGTTCGATTCCTACAGGGGACACCACTTTGTGTGATCCACAAATTGTTGTTCCGAGTCTGGTTGTACTTTGTGTCTATGACTTGAATGTTTGTAAAGTCCCCCGCGATACAGAGCTTGCGCGACACACTATTGCCTCGAGTTTAGTTAAGGTCAAAAGTCACTACCGGCTAGATACTGCATCCGAATTTCTCGCAAATTGTAGCTGTTGCCGTTACATTGGGATACAAGAAGGTAAGACAAGAGATGGAGATCTGCGGATGAGTGCCGACTCCGAGTAACGTTAAGCTCCATAGCGATGAGTTGAAGCAAAGAGACGCCGGAGGGTTTTTTTAGAATTTCGCCTAATAAAAGGCGGGGACCGCCATTTTAGCTCGGGAACTCTCTCGATGTACACTCAGCGCAATATATCTTGCTGATTAAGGGAAGCTGGTGGCAGATGGGGGTGGGTACACTTTCTTTTATGGTGATATTGGATTTGCAATCAACTCGAGTCGAGTGTCCGCTGCACATATCGTTTCGCAATACCACCTTAAATATGTATGCATGAAAGAAATAAATGAATATGGAACAAACATGTACCATAATATTCGGACAGAACATTGAAGCCAAGGATGTGGGAGGAAGATTAGGATATTGTTATTAATAATTGGAGCCACTTAACTTCATCAATTTCGTATTTTGCTTTTGGGTTTAAAATAGAGAAGGGGTAAAATAGGGGTTGGAAGTTTATATGAAACTCCGTCAGTTTGAAGTAAGATCTGTGAAAATTGTTGTTTGGCTTTATTGAAATTGGGGTTCAATTTTTAAACTATAGCACAAATTATGTATAGATCGCGGCGCGCCGAGACAGATAGTCTAATCGGAACTAAGCGCCATATTGTTACGCACACAGCGACCGGTGCCACAGAATAAGTAATAGTACTACGTACGGAAGGTTCACTCCCTAACAAAAGTCAGGTTTAGGTACAAAAATATACCTAGACTCGCCAAAGCTTGCAAGCTAAATTGAAACTTATAACCGCGCGCGAACCGTGAATTTTCTGTGTGCGCCACAATTTTTTGACCAAGCTGCGAAGTCCGCACGGGGTTGACACGTTGAGAAGTTTTTGTAATTAGTTAATTTATTAGTTTTAAGATAATTATGTAGATTGAGCATTACAAACGTACATTTAGCATTATAAATATAAAAATTCCAATTGTCATGTGTTCGATTCCCACGGGTGTAGATATTCCTTTTGTAAGTTTGTAAACATTATACTATCCTGTTCCTAATATTATTTTTGGGCAACTAAATGAGGACCTAAGGAACTAAAAAATAAGGACAGGCTGCCGCCGCTGCTTTTAAACGTAGGTACTTCGATGACACAGTGGAATTGTAAAAAATGTTAGTTTTGATTTACTATTCGTTTTATTCAGACATCCGTAAACACAGCAATATCTTTTATCCTGATTATATTGACGTTTAGGCTTTGAAGACATTGCGAGTGTCGAATAGAAAAAATATTTTGTGTTGGATAGCCCATTTATCGAGAAAATCACGCTATAATCAATAGCAGCGGAGCAGCAATGAAAAAAACGGGGAAAAAATATTCCTTTTGAGAGCTTGCGTTGCATGCGCTGCCGTAACCGTTTACGGTTAAAGTTACACAAAAATAATTTATGACGGGTTTGTTCCTCTTAAAAAGTTCTAAAAAAAAAGAGAAAATGCCTATCAGTTAGGGTTGACCCACTATTACCCTTTTATGTTAATCAAATTTGTTCTAAAATTATGAATTTATTTGCGAAAGTGTTTTCCAAATATTTATTTGTAATGAATAACGTATTTACGTTATTAATTACAAATATTTAATTTTGAAGAAAACTGCACTTTATTTGATTTCAATGAATATCTTACGCAACAAAATCAGGCGCGGTACCAGAACTGGCCAAGTGTGAGTTGTTCACATGACTGGAGGACGGGGGGGGGGGGGGGTTGTCGGGCATTATTAACGATCTTTTGCTAAAAAATGGATAAGCGTTCCTGAGATCATCGCGTTCTAACAAACAAACAAAACCTTCAGCTTTATAATATAAGTATAGATTAAAATACATTTTTTATACATAAATAGCAACATGAGAGTATGTTTCTGCTGGTCTGCCTTTCTTTTAATAAAAAAACAATTGTTTTCTTTGTCATAAAGTCGGGACTGAAATATTTTTAAACAACTCATAGTTCTTATAAATATCTATCTCTAATAAGTACTTTAATTAATTTTCATTATACAAGAATAACAATAGATTAAACAAGAACAAGAATAGAATTTGTTAACAAATATAAAAGAGATGTAACGCTCATTCTGTAAAACCTACCCAAAAAACTTTATTGGATACGAACGTAAATATCTTACGAAAAAGAAGCCTTTTATAGGCCTTAAGGCCGTTAAGAGATATACCCTGGAGACACTTTTTTACGCAATATTTTTTAAGAATGTAAGTACCCAGTGACACTCCCTATGTCGATTTGTCAAATTTCATCAATATTCGTTAAGTAGTCTTTGAGTAAAATGCCTGTGACATACGGACGGACAGACACAGACGGACATGACGAAACAACAAGGATTCTGTTTTTGCCATCTTGGCTACGCAACCTTAAAACGGAGTCAGGAAATAATCCCGTTGGATAACAAAATGAGTTTCAAAAAAAAACATATAAACCGATGCGAAGCGAGGGCGGGTTGCTAGTCTACAATATTTAAGGTAATTTCCCTATGAATGGCATAGTTTTGAGACACCCGAATAGAAAATGGCGACAGCCAGACGCCATATTGTGATAGAGAAAAAATATAAAGTCAACAAACTATGTCATGTGTGGGTATCATCGTGTAGGTATTTTAAAATCATAATGAGGTTTCTTAAATCATTTTTTCACTTAAAATAACCGTTTAGGATATATAGCGATTTAAAGTTTGTTACCAACTATTTTCGCTCAAATTTTCGGTAGTTACAGTTATTACGTTACCTTACGTTATACACGCACTAAAAAACATTAAATAAAAGAATTAATTTTAAAATCAAATACCCGCCTGCTTAAAAAAGATTGAAACAAGATAACCTTAAATCATGCAGTCGGAGGCATTTTAGTAAGTTCACGTGGATTCATTCATGAATGCCACCGACTTTTTTTTGAATCCTCGTTTACTCTTTGTAGGTATATTTGTTATTCAGCAAAGACCCTCCAATATGTGTCCCTGCAGTAGGAACATTGTGTAACATGTGTATATTTTAAAGAGAGTTATAACTTACCAATGTCAACCCTTTCCATTGCTTTAATAATATCATCTTCATCTATACTGCTGGGTTCAGAGTCAGGGTATTCATTCCTCCAGTTATTCTCATCATTTGAGTCATCATCATCATCTGCTTCGTTATCAGATGTATCATGACGAGGGTCACGGTATGCATCAAACACTAGGTCTGATTCAACCCTGAAATAGAGGAAAACATACTAAAAAATATTATTTACTAGCGGACGCCTCGCGGTTTCACCCGCATAGTTTCCGTTCCCGTGGGAATATAGGGATAAAAAGTAGCCTAGGTCACCCAGAGATAGTGTAGATTCCCAACGGTGAAAGAATTTTTGAAATCGGTTCAGTAGTTTTTAAGTGTATTCGTTACATACAAAAATACAAATCTTTCCTCTTTATTTTATACTAGAAGACGCCTCGCGGTTTCACCCGCGTAGTTCCCGCTCCCGTGGGAATACAGGGATAAAAAATAGCCTATGTCACCCGGGGTTAATGTAGCTTCACAACGATGAAAGAATTTTTCAAATCCGTCCTGTAGTTTCGGAGCCTATTCAATACAAACAAACAATCAAATCTTTCCTCTTTATAATATTAGTATAGATGCCTTACTATGCATGTCAGACATAGCTATATACCAATAAAACATGCTCTAATGAATCTAAAAAGCAGTGAGCATGCGCAGGACACATTTCACGAAAGATGGACCACTCAAGTCACAAACTATAAGGTAAGAGAGATATGAGTAGACCAAGTAAACGATGGGCAGATGATATACTAGGTACCAATTTAGCTAATCGAATCACACCACTGTTGCCAACCGTGTGTATTCGTTATGAAGTAACGGGTACATAGGCAAGTTCGAAGTACCGAATCGTTACTCTCGAATCCGTATCGTTACTCGAGTCAGTCGTAACCTATCTTAGTAACATTTTACAACTAGTAACGACGCGATCAGTAAGATCCTAATAAGGGAGATTATAGGATGGCATGATGCGATTTAATTAATTATTATTAAATTCATTAAATCGGAATACATACATACATCCTATAATGACTATGTATTATACTATAGTAAATTCATTAAATCGTATGTTTTTGACTGTGTTCGTATTATTTGTAAATTAGTGAGTTTGGAAATATACTTTGTTTGCTATGAGGCATGTTTCAAGATCTTCGTTCGTATATAGATACTTAAAGAAAAACGACATTGCATAGTTTCCTGATTTTTCTTGGATTTGTGATCAGTGGCAACTATATTACCCAAAAAACGTTTTGTATGTTTTGTCAATAAGGTCGAAAGTCGCTTGCACCTGTTTTTCTTAATGGTAATCGTATATAGATTATGAAAAACATTGATCTTATTGACACTACAAAGTTTCCTGTTTTTTCTAAGCTTCGTGATCAGTTCAACAACTTAAATAAACATTATTTAGGTAAGTTGTTGAACTGATCACGAAGCGAAGCGAAATTTAATCAGCCCATGTCATACTTATACATTATTTTCTACTTTAATATGTACGTGAGATAGAATCAGTTGACTCGTTAGTTTTACTCATTTAGTACAAACGCACCAACCGACCCGAAAGTAACGATTCGAGTAACGATTCGATAGTATCGATTACTGTCTGTACTAGTAATGAAATCACTCGCTAAGCTGCTCCAGCGATTCCGCTACCATGACAATGTAATTCGCAAATGTAGTCACCGTTTATATTTATGCCTATCCATTCCAGTCCAGTATCTTAAACATGTCTTCAAAAGCGTTGATAAAAAGTTTCGGGGATATGACATCCCCTTATTTTACACCTTCTCTTCACTGTACCTCGTCTTGAGGTCCTGAATTTGGACGGTCATGGTGGCAGTGTCATACAGGCAACTCAAGCACCTCGATATAACGCCAATCTATACGGCATCGTTGCAGAGCATCCAGAACCGCCCAAGTTTCGATGGAGTCCAAGGTTTTCTCGTAGTCTACAAAAGCCATACATAGCGGCTGATTTATTCTTCAGTTTTCTGAACAATATGGCTTGTTTCGGGGGCTAGAACTCGTCGAATTTTCTCGTGAGGCGGTTGGTGATGACTTTCAAAAACAACTTGTAGAGTGGAAAAGTATAAAACCTTGCTTAAGAACTACAGACATATCGTCTGTAGTTCTTAAGCAAGGTTTTATACTTTTTTGAAGAACAGAACTACCGCACTCCCGCTCCACGCTTGTGGTGTTAAGCCTTGGTGGATGACTGAATTAAAAAAACTCGTGAGCTCTTTCAGGACTGGAATTCCGGCCGCTCTTAGAAGCTCTGTAGTAATTCCGTCATCTAGGCACGTCATCTTTTGTTACCTATATTGTTACTTGAGAGCTGCCTCGACCTCGCTCAGGTGGACATCGGGATGCCCTCGGTGTAGTGGCGCGTAAGTGGAGCTCTAGAGTGACGACGCTAAGTCCCGTAGGTTTAGCCGTCCGTGATGCGTACAGGTATCATAATAAGCTCTCGATTTCCTTTAATATCTCGAACCTTGAAACAACGATTTTGCCATCCGCGGTGTTCAGTTTCGTGACAAAGGGTCTGCCATGCTGTTGCCAAACTCTAGTGCCTCTATTTTGCTCAATCTCAGTCCCCCCCCCCTCCACCTATTCGAATAATGTGGCATAAGAAGTGGGTTTTCTGTTGTTTTTGTTTCATACTTACAACATTATATCTACTTGATAATATTTTTCAATGGAATTTGTACAAAAATTTTGTTACTTCTCATTTGATCAGCTGTTGCTCATAAACTTGTAAAGCCTACTTATAATAATAGCAAATTTTTTTGGCTGTGATAGTTTTCCTTTTAATTTCACTATATATACTACTACCGTGATTTTATCACATACCCAACATCAACCATTTAGCTGCCAGGGAGGGGGGGGGGACACTTGACTCTAACAAAAATTTGCACTTTAAAGCTTCATATTTTACAAACGAATCCCTAGAACTAAAAACCGCCTTTCTAATCCCAAAACGTTTTTAAAAGACCTATCTAATGATACCCCACACTATGGGGCCGGTAAGAAAAAGAAATCCCTCCCCCACTTTACATACCTATGGGGGAGATACCCTATTTTTTTTTATTTTTTTGTCGCTTTGTCTGCGTAAGTAATATAAGTATACATGCAAAATTACAGCCTTCTAACACTAATAGTCTCTGAGCAAAGGCTTCCGTTTTGCCATTTTGGCTATGGAACCCTAAAAAGGTCTGACTCCAACCTCAAAACAATTTATTGAATTGTAATTGCAATATTGTACAACTTGGAACAAATACTGGAGCTTAAAAAAAACTATAAAGCTAAAGAGTTTGTTTGTTTGTTTGAACGCGGTAATCTCAGGAACTACAGGTCCAAATTGAAAAATGTTTCTTTTGTTGGGTAGCTCATTTATAGACAAAGGCTATAGGCTATATAACATCATGCTACAACCAATAGGAGCGGAGGAGCAATTAAAAATGATACAAAAAGGGGAAAATTGATGCATACAAATTTGCGCAGCTCAGATCTAATATAAACATTATACTAACCCAATAACATTATCAATCATTGATATATCAAAGTCTTGTTTGTAACTCGTATACACGTCATAAGCATACTGAACATCATGATCCTTATCTTTGGTTTTCTGCAGATCTATAAGATTCAACAGTTCATTGTTGTCATTGTTACTATCATCTTTAATACCTCTGCTGCAGTTGACAATCTCGTAACGATTTTCTGACGAAGCCTCTTTTCTCTTTGCTCTCATTTTTTGTACAATACTGTCCACATTTGGTATGGATTGTAGTTTTATATCTGTTTTTGGTAGTAATTCTTTTACATTGAGTGTTTCCTGTAATTTTTGAGTCATTACTTAGTATTACAAGTACACACATCTTATTGATATTAAAAAATTGTGTAAGAATCGCCTACTGAATAGATTTTGATGAAACTGCAATGTTTTAGAATCATATACATGGGCTAAAAATTTAAAATAATGCAGGCAGAGCAGTGAAAAAATCCCTTAGTTTTATGAGGAACAAATACAACATTCATTCAGGTTTATGACATTATTTTAATTAATTTAGTATCCTAGTCTTGGTACCAGTATTTGGTTATCCTAGTATTTGGTAACAGTAAGATTTGAAACCATGGGCAAAGAACACAAACTACTTTTTAAGGAATTAAAACCTATGGTTTCTAATCTTACTGTAGTTTACATTTCCATCTATAGATTCGTGACTTTTAAATAAAATAATTTCTAAACAAAGTTTGCCTAATCCTACAAATAGTAGGATATATTTTAGACAATCACATACAAATGGTTCAACAGGTTTGTACGAATATGATGACCAATACCCAGGCAGCCGTGGCCCACTCTAAAATAAAATCCTGCTTACCTGGTTGTTCACAGTTCCTCGAAAAACGAAAATTGATGGTGACAATTCTTCTTTATCGGTTTTAATTCGTTTACACATAAGCACGAGAGCATCTTGTGGATTCTCTTCCAGCCTTCGCTTTACTCTTAAAACAGTAGATGCAGCCATTGATATCAAATCTTAATAAAATTATTATTGTAGTTTCACTAAAACTTAAAATAATACGCCTTTAGCGCGCACTACACAAACGAGGCAGACCAGTGGCAGATGGCAGACAGCGAGCATTAGCAAATAAAACGTCAAAACAATGTGAATAAACACGGGTTACCAACTCCTAATTTTATTATCCGTATATTTACACACTCCAAAAATATTCCCGCAAAGCGCAAGTCGCTCACACGATAAGGGGCATGGGGAATATATGCATGTTTTCGAACTTACACTGACGAGAGGGTAAGTACTCCTACACTGGTCAATTGTGCGTCGCGTCGCTCGCACGAGGGGAGGCGGGGATACAAATTGACTATATACTACCTCTTTATCTGGATCTGTTAACCCCAAAAATGTCCTTCCCAGGATTGGGTTTTTAGGACATTTTATTATTTTTGGGGTGTTTGATTTAAATATATGGATAATAAAATTCCCCTAATTTTAAGGGTAAAATTTCTAAGATGGCAACTAAACCAAATTTGACAACTACACAATAAAAACTACAATTTTCTAAATAAACAAACACTTTCAAAAATGACCGACCGCAAAAGTGTAGCCTACACCAAAACAAAAAATAGCAAAATGTGATGATTAAGTAATTTTTCAGAATAGTTATCATTACGTGTAAATTATGCAATAGAATTAATTTTTAGTTCTGTAATTTTCATTTGGATCAATAAAGCTCGACGCTTGAATTTGAAATTTCAATCTTTCATTCGTTAACTTAGACTCATTCTCAATTGCCAGCTAAGGTGATTTCTCCCTAAATTTAGGGGGAAATAAGTAATTCGGCATCTAAAATTGAAGCAAAGAACTGCCCAAAAGTACGGCCGGGCCGCCATCAGATGTTTAAAGGGGCGTCTAAACGGGCCATTTTTTACGGCAATTTGTGGCGGCATTAATGGCAACTAATTGCTTGGCCAATAATGGCAATATGTCTACAATTGTATGGTGCATGATTCAGTCTCCTAAATGGGCTACAAAACCCGGCAACAATAAAATAGAGAGCGAATGAAACAATAACAAAATTATCCGGGCAACATTGCGGAAAATCGATCGCTCAGCGATCGTCCGGCAACCATCAAATCAATATTGGCGAGTACTGCCATGTTGCCGGCCACAGCATTGCCGCCACAAATTGCCGTAAAAAATTGCCCGTTTAGACGCCCCTTTAGCTATAGATATTCTAGCGCGCTATTTTGTTCAGTGGTGCCATTATAATAACATTAAATATCCTACTATTTCGTGAAATGAATCTGACATTAAAGATGGGAAATTAAAAAAAAATCTACAGGTTTATAAGTTGGCACTCCGCCACATTATTGAATTAAGTATATTTTATTTAATATATTTATATAACATTTTATATTCTAATTAAACAAAATTTTATATTTTATTTAGTCATGTGTTTTGTTACAGTACAATATCTTTGTGCTGTATCTACAATCTACATCACAATCTTATGTTCCTTATCGCACGTTCAGTATCTATTAAATGTTTCCACTATCTGTTATCAACACGAAGTCGTTAGTATATAAGATGCACCTTTAGATAATTATAACCAGACTATACTACATCTTTTGTCTCATTTATACCTAATCATATATTGCCAAGTAGTTTGGCAAATTGGTGACCCCGACGAACGAATACGCAGCAAGAAACATGGCACAATCACCGTGCAAGGCGAACATAAATCAGCAAGGAACACTTGAAGTAGCTGCTGGCACCTCGGTTTTATCCCGCATTCCGGAATTTTGGAAAGACCAACCAAGATTATGGTTCACGCAACTAGAAGCCATATTAGCACCACAGAAGCAAGGAGACGAATACAAATACTGTACAGTAATAGCAAAGTTATCCAAGGAAGAAATACTACAGGTTAGTGACCTAATCACTTCACCACCGACTACAGATAAATACAAAAACATCAAGGAACGTTTAATTGATTGTTACGAAGAAACAGAACAGCGACAGTTTCAAAAATTAATATCAGAGACAGAACTCGGTGATCAAAAACCTTCGCAGTTATTACGTCAAATGCGAGTCCTCGGGAGAGGAAAAATCAGTGACGAAACAATTAAACTACTATGGTTCAGGCTTTTACCAACATCAGTTACTACGGTTCTAGCAGTTACGGAAGACATGGAAATTGACAAACTGAGCCAAATTGCAGACAAAATAATAATGAATTCAAAAGTAACCGAAATATCAGCTGTTAGCAACGACACTTCAAACGACAACAATACAGCATGCATTTTAGCCCAGCTAGCAAAATTACAGATAGATATTGACGCAATTCAGCAAGGTCAATATGGCTATCGACCCAACACGCACAATCATTTCAAGAAACGTCAACAATTCCCGATTATGAGGCCGAGAACAAACTATAGAGGAGCAAATCGATTTTGTTACTACCACGAAAGATTCGGAAAATATGCAAAGAACTGCATTAAACCATGCAGTTGGAAACCAATGACTTACGTACGGAACCAGGGAAACGAATAAGAGCACAGACAACGGCGAAACTCTGTGCAATCCACCCATCCAATCGCCTCACCATTACCGACCGAAAAAGTGGTATGAAGTTTTTGATTGACACGGGCGCAAATATTTCAGTCATTAGCAAGCAACAGAGACATTCAGTTTTACAAAATGAACAATACACACTATACGCTGCAAATGGGACTAAAATTAGGACTTACGGCGAGAAGACGCTTACCTTGAATTTAGGACTACAACGATGTTATAAATGGAATTTTGTAATCGCCGATGTTACACAACCAATAATTGGAGCAGATTTTCTAGAGCACTATAAACTATTAGTCGACATAGCAGGTCGCAAACTTATCGACAAAGTTACAGAGCTGACAACGCATGTAACTTCGGAAAAAGCGACACAACAAACAATTCGTAATATCGCAGTGGGAACGAATCCACGTATTACGCAACTTTTAAACAAATACGAAGACATCACGAAAGGGTCCTCTCTCCGCAATGCGCCCAAACATAAGATTGAACATCACATTATCACTACAGGACCACCCGTCGCAGCTCGGGCAAGACCATTACCTCCAGAAAAATACGACATAGCCAAAAAGGAATTTCAAAATATGATAGAACTCGGAATTTGCCGACCGTCAGATAGCCCATGGGCAAGCCCATTACATATGGTAAAAAAGAAAAATGGCGAATGGAGACCATGCGGAGACTATCGAATGCTCAATAGCACGACAGTACCGGACAAATACCCACTACCAAGATTAACTGACTTTACATACATATTAGAAAATAAGAAGATACTAAGCAAGATAGATATACGTAAAGCATACCATTGTATTCCTGTTAAAGATATAGAAAAAACAGCCATCATCACACCTTTTGGACTTTTTGAGTACTTAAGAATGCCTTTCGGATTACGCAATGCGGCACAAACATTTCAACGATTCATGGATTCCTTATTTAGAGATTTAAACTACGTATTTATATTTGTAGACGACTGTCTCATTGCATCGGACAACGAAGATTTGCATTATCAGCATTTAGAAACGGTTTTCAAACGTTTACACGAGAATGGAATAACCATTAATCTCGAAAAATGCGAATTTCTCAGAAGGGAAATAGATTTCTTAGGTTATCATATAACGAGCCAAGGAATACTCCCTACCGAAGAAAATTACAAAGCAATCATGGAATTTCCCAAACCGAAAACAATTCAAGAATTAAGAAGATTTTTGGGCATGGTCAATTTCTACAGAAGTAATATTCCATGCGCAGCGGAAAATCAAAGAATTTTAAACGAATATCTACATGGTTCAAAAAAGAACGATAATTCACCTGTTCCTTGGACAACGGAAGCAGACAAAGCTTACGAAAAATGCAAGGAAAGCATGAAAAACGCAGTGTTAACAGCGCATCCTTCCCGCAACGCATCACTAGCGCTCATGACCGACGCTAGTGCTACTTGCGTTGGTGGAGTTTTACAACAAAAATCCGGACGCAATTGGGAACCATTAGGATTTTTTTCACAAAAATTGAGCGAAACTCAACAAAAATATTCTACGTTTGACAGAGAGCTGTTAGGAATATACATGGCCGTCAAACATTTTCACAGATTAATCGAGGGAAGAGAATTTACAATATTTACGGATCACCGACCTTTGACATACGCATTCTCCCAAAAACCATCATCAAACGATACACCGCGACGGGTCCGGCAGTTAGATTTCATTTCACAATACAGTACCAACATTCAACACATAAGCGGACGTGACAATATTACCGCCGATGCCTTATCTCGAATAGAGGAAATATACGTGCCATCACCTATCGATTACGCTGAATTGGAAAAATGTCAATCAACAGATAATGAACTAAGTAAATTACATGACAATAAAAGATTAAAATTCAAAAACATTACGCTTCCGGGTTCCACAATAAACATCACCTGCGACACCTCTACTGGAAAAAGCCGCCCCTACTTACCAAAGCATTTTCGCAAACAAATTTTCGATACCATTCATGGTATGAGCCATCCAGGAAAAAGAACTACGAGAAAAATGATAACCCAAAGGTATTTATGGCCGTATATGAACAAAGATATCAATAACTGGTGTAGATCATGTATAGCCTGCCAAAAATCAAAAATACAACGACATACGATATCACCTCCTGGTACATTTATGACAGCGCAACGTTTTGAACATTTACATATTGACATCGTCGGACCACTTCCGATTTCACAAGGGAAGAGATATTTAATCACAATCATAGATCGTTGTACGTCATGGCCCGAAATATTTCCGGTAGAAGATATAACTGCAGAAACAGTAGCCAAGACACTTTTCGAGGGATGGATTACTCGTTTTGGATGTCCATTGCGCATTACTACGGATCAAGGCCGACAGTTTGAATCAAGAATATTTGAGTCACTCTCACAATTTTTGGGAATACATAAAATTAGGACAACACCTTATCATCCACAATCCAATGGAATGATAGAGAGATTTCATAGAACTTTAAAGGCGGCGTTAATGACAAGAGAATCCAACGAAAATTGGTTAAAAGAAATTCCAACAGTTTTACTCGGGTTGCGGAGTAGCTTGCGAGAAGACACAGGTTATAGTTCAGCAGAGATGACATATGGAACGCCAATACGACTCCCTGGAGGATTTTTTGAGTCATCAGCAGCACAGTTATCAACGTACGAAGAGTTTGTAAAACAAATTCAAAAGGACATCACACAAATGACATCAATTCCGAAAAGAAAAAAACACAATCAAGCTATATTTGTGCATCCCGAACTCAAAGAATGCTCACACGTATTTGTTCGGTGTGATAGAATTAAGAAAGCCCTGACACCGCCGTATGAAGGACCCTACCCAGTAATTAGTAAAACAGATAAAACATTTTGCATTAGAATTAGGGATAAAGAGACAGTGATATCAATTGATAGATTGAAACCAGCTTTCATGATCAATGACGAATCAAACTACGTGCCAGATTCAAAGGATTGCGACAGGCATTCACACACGTACACTACACGATCGGGACGTAAAGTAAAGCCAGTAGTACGTCTATAAAAAATCGCTGATATAAGCAAGCTATTCGTATATATATTAACATAGATCTTAACATATACCATTAATTCACAACTACTCGTAACAACAAGACATCTAAAATGGGAAATCAAAGTTCTAAGGACCAGATAACATACAATACGGACAATTGCCTCAATCAAAACGAAGCGGACCAACTCCGTAACCTGATCCAGGAGGACTTACGGTGGACAAGAAATGTTGCAATGGGACAGATTATTTTAACAATCGGCGTGATCCTAATTTACGGCATAATGAAAACACTGGACAGAAGAATGAAGAGTTTAACGGAAAAAAATAATAAACACTCGTGCAACAGCTAAGTCAAAATTACAGACGTCAGCAAATCACACCACAACAGGCGTCATCAAATTCCACCGCGTACAATAGCATTATTATTTATATACATCAGCAAATAACTAGTAAGGTCTAGGTCAAATTTATATTGTAAACACTATTACCATATTTTTTTTTTTTTTTAAAGGGGGGTGTACTGTTACAGTACAATATCTTTGTGCTGTATCTACAATCTACATCACAATCTTATGTTCCTTATCGCACGTTCAGTATCTATTAAATGTTTCCACTATCTGTTATCAACACGAAGTCGTTAGTATATAAGATGCACCTTTAGATAATTATAACCAGACTATACTACATCTTTTGTCTCATTTATACCTAATCATATATTGCCAAGTAGTTTGGCAAATGTTTCATATAATTAGTAAAAATCATGTGCTTGGTTATTATTTCTGTATTAACATATGTTTCCTCGACATTTTTACATCCACTTTACCCACAACCATCTTTCGACAACGATTTCTGCAATCCGATAAAACGGTTAAGACGAGCTTTTAAGTAAATATTTAATAATAACTTTATTAGATGTTAATCATATTACATTAATAAAATGAAATAAGAACAAATAAAATATAAAATTTAATTTTTAAAGATATGTATTATATTAAACTGCAGTGTTTATGTGTAGGTTTAGGTTTTTACTAAACCAACTTATACCTGTAGTAACTTTATATTCCCAACATTAATATCAGATTCATTTCACGAAGTAGTAGGTATTGAACTTTATTGCAATGGAAATACTGAGAAAAATGGCGAGCTAGAATATCTATAGCCAGCTAAAACATTCAAAGGCGGATTTTTATCCGGCTGTAAGGAAGGGTTATGTTTTTACCTGTCAAAAAGTACGTACGTCCACTTGGCCGTACTTTTTGACAGTTCTTTGCTCCAATTTTAGGTGCCGGATTAGGAATCTAGACATTATTTATTCAAAGGTTAGAGCATGTAAAATACTAACGTTGATGACACCTGAAACGATATTTATACATAAATCACTTTTTATAAGTGTTTCCATAAGATAAAAACACAACATGTATCATTTATAATTTATTTATTTAATTTATAATCAACATGTTTTCTATAAATTATTTATTATGAAATTACAGTTCATTACATTAAGAAAAGAATCCATTATTTAGACTGATAAGGTGCATGTGGCCACACCTTTGTGACCCCCGCTCCACAGAGTAGAAACCATAGAAACCCCGCTCGTTCAACGAACGAAATGACATGAATGGCAAAGAGCGTATAAAATAATGAATGGTATTCCCATTCCCAACCCACAGAGTACATTTGTATTCCAAACGAAGTGGTTACATACTTACTCTGTGTTTATTCGTGTATTCCCTGATATTGATACGATACGTGTGAATCATTCCTAAAAACTTTAACAAATGTGTCTGCAACAGGCGTGTTTTATTTAGTTATTTTTGTTTTGTGTACCGTAATACAGCAGACGGAAACAATCCAACACAATGGCTTCAGAAGATAATTGGAGAACGCCAACCTTCAGGCAAAGTGTTGTGGCGAAGATGTAAGTTTTATCAAAAACTAGCTTTTACCCGCGGCCTGACATATTTTGATGAATTATTTACATTATTGTAACTAAAGGTTATTCAATATCCGTTTAGTTTTCTTTTACGTATTATTTAATTATCTATCCAGCCTTACAAACCTTCAGATTTTTATTATTACTAGGATCTATTAATTTATATCCGAAAGTTAGTTTTACCATATAAATATCATAATATAGATACTTTGTTTGAACTCTGTAGATATATGTAATTCGATACAATTTCATTAAAAATCACCCATTTCATGTTTTAAAAGTTGTCTGCTCACATCAATTTTTATTTTTAAGTATTGGTATACTTACTTATACCAAAAATCTCACTTCTATGTCTACTCTGCCTCTTATACTCAGTGTATCAAATGTTTTGCTAGAGGCTTAGGCAAATTTTCTTTTCACACAATTCCGTCTTATAGAAATGTTGTACCAAAAATAAGACTATAGCATCTTTAACATACAAATTTTGTTTTTTGCTGTATATCTGAAAAATGTTAGATTTATGGAAACCATGTTTGTGTTATTTGTAGAATGACAAATAAACAAATTGTAATCTTATGACAGTTAAACAAAGTCTTATAAAAAATACAAGAGAAGTTGCTATGCATTATCTAAACTACTTACCTATCATACTTCTTGTTTGTTTGAAAATTACTATCTAAAAAGATATAGAAAGACAGGTGGGTGCAATATATTTGAATTTCAATAAAGCCCCATTTGATACCAGAATAATGTAGGTATGAGCACTTAGACATGGTTTATTCATAATAAGAAATACCAATAACTTTTATAGGTATTCCCTAAAAAAGCAATGTAGGTACTTACATTTATCTTTGGGAATAACCATTACTTGATAAACATTTTTCAAAGATACCTTATTGCCTCATCCTAAAAACCGGAGTCTTCAATGAGTCATATTAATTCAGTTCCCTCAAGACAGGATCTTTGTGGCAACCTCATAATTTAAAACCAGTGGTATGATTGTGGCTCCGCCAGCATAGATTCTGTTTTTAGCCACCATTCTCCTAGAACTTTCTAGCATATGGCATAATTATTGAAATATAGCATATACTTAACCTTTTATGATAAAACTTATAACAGTTTAAGCAATCAAAATATTTTCACAGAGGTTTGTGTCAACCAGAACAAAAAATAAACATTGAAAACAGCAAAATTTCACATTTAGAAATTCTTATTAGTTGAACATGCAACATATCATACAGCTACACAGAATTTTAAGTAGTAAATGTTTTGTCTTCTTCACAGCTTAACCATGTTGGTTATTATAAAAACATATAGTTTATTATATTCTTCCCTAAGCATTTAAGCTACACATACATAAAATTTAATCGTCACTAGGGAAATATTATGAGAGATTTTATAACAAAGAAAGAAATGTTTTTCTGTATCAGACCTCTTAACTTGTGAACATACTATGATGAGTGATCATAGTTTCCTTTACCTGCTCTCTTATATATGAAATATGTATGTTTGTTATGAAGAATAATAAATTATTTAAAACAGCAGACGAAATAAACCCTCGAAACAGGCGAGACCCACATAGGTTAGTACTGACAGATTTCACGAGACTAACTAAATATAATAAAAGTTGCTTGGCAATGTGCATACATGTCTTTAATAAGATACCTAGCACCTTAAAAGATTTAGACATAACATTGTTTAAGATAAAACTTTACAAATGGCTTACTGATTGTAATTTCTGTAGCATTAAAGAATTTATAAATGAAAATAATGATATATTTTGTTACGGGTAAGTTAAGAAATTGAAACTGAAATTTTTGCATGCTGTTATTGTTACAGTGAAAACATGTACATACTACTACAATTTTGTAACACCATTTTATATAATGTTTTTACGCAAGTATCTCAAGTAACAAGTATATAAACGTTTTATTATTATTATTATTACTATGGAGCCGAGATGTGGACACTTACGGTTGGGCTAACCCACAAATTCAAATTTGCGCAGCGGTCTATGGAGCGAGCTATGCTTGTAGGCTCTTTATAGAATAAAATTCGCAACGCGATCATCCGACAAAGAACCTAAGTTACCGACATAGCACCCAGGTTATCATCATCAGCCTATCGCAGTCCACTGCTGGACATAGGCCTCTCCAATTGCACGCCACTTTGTTCTATCTTCGGCTTCTCGCATCCAGCTCCTGCAAGCCGTTTTGCGTAAATCATCACTCCACCTCTCCTGAGGGCGTCCTACACTACGTTTGCCGAGCCGCGGTCTCCACTCAAGAACTTGTTTACCCCAAGGGTTGTCGGTTCATCGGCTAATATGGCCAGCCCACTGCCACTTCAGCTTGCTAATCCGGTGGGCTATGTCGATTACTTTGGTTCTCTGCCGGATCACCTCATTTCTGATTTTGTCCCTAAGAGAAACTCCGAGCATAATCCTTTCCATAGCCCGCTGAGCGACTTTAAACTTGTGGACCAGCCGTACCGTCAGTGTCCACGTTTCGGCTCCGTATGTCATGACGGGTAGGACGCACTGATTAAAGACTTTAGTCTTTAGGCATTGTGGGATCGACGATAAGAAGACTTGACCTAGCTTACCAAACGCTGCCCAACCCAACCGAATTCTCCTGTTCACCTCGTCCTCGAAGTTATTTCTACCTAACTGCAATGACTGCCCTGGACTGACTGCTTTTATCCAAGTTCATCCGTAGGCCGATGCGTACAGAGGAGTCAGCCAGGTCATTCAGCATCTGTTGCAGGTCCTGCAACGTTTCCGCCATGATGACAATGTATCTCCAGATCGCAAGTGAGAGATGGAGATGTATTCACCATTGATGTTGATGCCCCGCCCTTTCCAGTGCAGCGTCTTGAACATATCCTCCATTGCATTTGTGAACAGTTTCGGGGAAATAACGTCGCCTTGCCTCACTCCTTGATGCAATGGTATAGGTTTTGTTTGCTGATTCTGTACTTGGACTGACATGGTGGCGGCTTCGTAGAGACATCTCATCACTTGGATATATCGCCAATCTACTTGGCATCGCTGCAGAGACGCCAGAACGGACTAGATTTCAATCGAGTTAAAGGCCTTCTCATAGTCCACGAATGCTAGACACAGGGGCTGATTATACTCCTGGGTCTTTTGTATAATCTGCTGCACTGTGTGGACGTGGTCTATGGTGCCATATCCGCTCCGAAATCCAGCCTGTTCCGGTGGTTGGAATTCGCAAGGCGGTTTGTGATGACTCTTGAGAACAGTTTATAGACGTGGCTTAGAAGAGAAATAGGTCGGTAGTTCTTCAGCCGGGTCTTATCTCCTTTTTTGAAGAACAAGTCGATTACACTTCTTCTCCACGCCTCCGGAGTTCTCCCTTTAAACAGGACAGCATTAAAGAGCTTTTGGAGCTCCCTCAGTACGGGTTTACCTCCAGCCTTTAGCAGCTCTGTTGTAACGCCAACCTCTCCAGAGGCTTTTCCATTTTTCAGCTGTTTAAGAGCCAGCACGATTTCGTCAATGTTGACTTCTGGCAGGTCTTCAGTGTAGTGGCGTGTTAGAGTGGCTCTGGGACCCTCATTTTCAGGATCAGGTCGAGATGCATGCGAAGCGTATAACCGGCCATAGAAGCCTTCCACTTCGGAGAGGACTGCCGGCTTCGAAGAAACGACTTCTCCACTTGCTGTGGTCAACTTCGTCAGGTGGCTTCTTACAAGAGATAGTACGAACACTTTTGACCCCCGGTTCTGCTCGATCGCTCTTTTAATCGAAAGAGTGTTGGAGCGCCGAAGGTCGTGTCGTATAAGCTTGTTGATCTCTTGGCTTAGAGCGCGCTTTTCCGACGAAGTGACGGGTGGGCTTTCACATCGTTTCTTCATTAACCCTAAAGTCTTTTCCGAAAGCTTTGACTTCTTGCTCTTACGCTGCATTTCACAAAATCTCGTACCTTCTTCCCTGAGTATCCGAACCACATTTACGAGCTTCTGGTTTACGTCTGTTGTGGTTTCCATGGCAGCAAATCGGTTATCCAGGTTTGACTAGAACGCTTTCAAGAAGAGTCCTCCCGTTCGAGGAAGTTGACTAGCATTTGCCCCCTATGATTTCTGCTTTCAAATCCATGGGATCCTACTACCAATTCGCTGCAATTTTGTACTCCCACTTTAGCGTTGAAGTCCCCCATAACAACGTTGTAGTGGGTCTTAGTGGTGGAGTGGAGGGCCCTCGATATGTCATCGAACATATCCTCCACTTCGTCGCCACTATGGGACCAAAGCGTGTTTACCATCTCAAAAATGGTTACGATGAAAATCGTAATTTCAATGTTTTATTCATGGTTTCATACTCTCAGATAGATGATCTATCAGATATAAAGTTAAAAATTTGAAGTTATTTGGTTTTAGATATTAATAATCACTCACAAATATTGGACTTGGATATTTTTACATAAAAGAAATTACCGATATTGAAAGTTGAGCTCACGATTACTTTTAAGTTTTCCAAGAAAGTATATGTGTGTATATACATCAATAGATAGCTTAGAAACCCTAGTTTAGTAATACGTTAAGTATGTATTTATTGAAAATATTTTTTTTATTATTTTTTTTGTAACATGACCAAAATTTTTGTTTTTTTAAATTTCAAATGGAGCTTTCCTATTTGCCGAAAGCTGCCGATGTCGAGTTAATATCATTTTTAGATGCCTTAACTACTCATAAATGTAAGCATTTAAAAAAAACCTGCGTCATTGGTGCGCGAAAATGAGCTGTTGACCAAAATGTAAATATAGGGAAGGAAAAAAAATCGCTTAAAATTACGACTTTTCTTTTTTCTGTTCATTAATTGAATTTTAACGTGATTACGGTTTTTTTTTATAATTTGTAAGATATTAACATACATTAAAATAAATTATTAGGTACCTACTCATTTTTAATCAAAAAATATTTCCCATGGGACAATTGTTCGCATTGATAACTTTAACCACAGGCATGAAGAACTTTATAGTTGAGGAAGTGTTTTATCTTTTGTGGTAATTTATTACAATCAGTATTGGTTACACCAATACGGTGTGAACTGCAGATATCAATCGTGGCATGCACAATGTACTAATAGATGGGTCCTTTATATACTCGTGTTTTCAGCATATTCGTTAAAGTGTTTTGGCTACTTCAACTCAGTAACAACTTATTGACAAAATATAAAAATGAGTGAATTCGTTTGTGTTCGACGCGATCTATGTAGTCAAATTATAAGTGGAAAAAGTACTTCGGATATTGAAAAATATTTGTTGGATAACTTTCAATTATCGCCAACAGACATAAATGCTGTAATACAGAGTATTCAAAAAGATTTGATATCGAGTTGTAACAAGAAATGGACGAAAGCTCAAAGAAAACGAGACCGTTTTGAGAGTCAAAACGCAGATTGGTTAAATGGTGAGTTTAAAGTAGCATTGAATACTTGCAGCACTTCAACTGATACACCATCTGAAAATGCCGATATAAACACTTCTGGTGATCGAGGTAGACCAACGAAGCCATATGAAGAGTGTTCGGCAAATACAAAGAAACGCAAAAATATGGAACTCGTCCAAGAATATGGAATGGGACATGTACATAACGCTTATGTGCAAGGTTTACGATCCATGGGTGAAAATAACGAAGCATCGATTGTTAGTATTATCAGAAAAACAGAAAGAGAAGATAAAAAAGGGATACTGCAGAAAATACTTAATCCAGATAACGCACTTTCATTTACCAAAGAGGAGGCATTGAGCTTTTACATTGAAACTGATCTATCCAAAGCCCAATATGCGTACCTTAGACAAAGGCTTGCTGAAAAGAATTTAAGTTCCATATTGCCTTCGTATCAGTCTTTAAGTGAAGCAAAAAGGGCTTGCTATCCGCCTGCATCCGGCATAACGGTCACAAATATCAGCGCCAAAATAAATCTGCAAGATATATTGGATCACACTGTCAGTCGTATTATGAAGATTATGTCAGGATCAATAAATTACAATCATGTCAAGCTGTTTAGTAAATGGGGATGCGATGGATCCTCCGGGCAGAGTGAGTATAAACAAGCTCTGCCGGAAGAAAGTGAACTAATATCGGATGCTAATTTGTTTATAGTTTCATTTGTACCACTGCGACTAGTAGACGAGCAAAGTAACGCAATTATATGGCAAAATCCAACTTCCTCTTCAGTTAGATATTGCAGACCAATTTCCTTGGAATTTGCAAAAGAAACACCAGAAAAAACTGCAACAGTTGTCAGAGAAATTGAAGATAAAATTAATGAATTGACTCCTACTATTTTGTCTATAGATGATAAAGTTATACAAGTTAAACACGAGCTGTTCATGACTATGATTGATGGGAAAGTTGCTCAAGTGTTAACACAGACATCATCAAGTGCTACGTGTACGGTTTGTGGAGCAACACCAAGACAGATGAACGATCTGTTAAAAGTAACAGCAAGAGTTGAAAATGAAAATGCGTGTAAATACGGACTATCAACTTTACACGCATGGATTAGATGCATGGAAATGGTACTCCACATTTCTTACAATATAGATTTTGAAAAGTGGTCAGTAACAACTCCAGAGAATAAGACACTTAAAGAAAATAAGAAGAAACTGGTCCAAAAACGATTTCGAGAATTGCTTGGTTTACATATTGATAAACCTCGTCAAGGTTCCGGTAACAGCAATGATGGTAATACGGCAAGAAAGTTTTTTCAAAATTATCAGTGTTCTGCAGAGATCACAGGTGTTGATGAAGATTTAATCAAGAGATTATACATAATTCTACAAACTATGTCATCGGGTATCTCTGTAAACACTGAAAAATTTGGACAATATACGTTAACAACCGCGCAGTTGTATGTAAGTAAATATAACTGGTATTACATGCCGTCTTCAGTCCATAAAATACTGATACATGGTGCTAAAGTAATAGAGCATTTTGCAATTTTGCCTATAGGGCAATTATCCGAAGATGCTCAGGAAGCTCGAAATAAAGATTATAAGAGGTATAGGTTACATCACGCCCGAAAGTGTTCCAGGTCAGCTACAAACGAAGACGTTCTGCATGTTTTGTTGTATACTTCTGATCCCTATATATCTACAGTCCATCAAATCTAAGAGGTACCGTTTGACGTTTCATATTTTTCAAACCGAAACAACTTTGTTCATACGTACAATCGGCCTACTCGGCGGTCGTACACCCCTAAGGCTATAATGGCTTGCGAGAAACGTCCGCTCTCTACGTAAGCGCACTCACACAGGAACATCTGCGCCTTATCGGATGCAAGGGGGCGGGATCCTTGTTTTTTTTAGTGCGTTTCGTTGTTGTTGGGCATATTTCGAGCCGATTAGAAGATTGTAAATACTATTATAGGATTGTGACTTTTGTTGTAAGCGCGCTTTTTGCAGTTGCGCGAAATAGCAATGAATTATTTTATTGTAATACATACAAATCTACATTAATGTTATAAATAGTTTATATAGTATATTTATTCGTTTGTGTTGTTGAAATAGTAAAGAAGTAGTTGAAAGCTTGAAGAGGAATATAGTATATTTTGCCTCAATACAATTATACATGTGAAATTGTGGACGGAGGTGCGGGAAACCGTTAGATTTTAATATTTTATTAAATTACTTTTTGATCTGTAATCTATCTTTTCGATAAATATGAGTTTGTAGAGGAGTCTAGTGCCTGTAATTTATGACCTATTTTCGTTGTTTTATATTGTGCGTATGTTCAAACAGCTAAACCGATTTAGATGAAATTTGGTATGGAGATAGTTTGAGACCGGGGAAAGGACATAGGATAGTTTTTATCGCGATAACGTTTATCCACGCGGGCGGAGCCGCGGGCTAAAGCTAGTAATATATGTTTCAAAAATGCGAAATGATCGTTTTGTAACATATATGTTACAAAACGATCATAAATATTTTTCAAATATTTAAATTATTTAAGTCTTTATTTTGGCTTGCCCTCCGTAGGTATTTAAGAGGTAGTTCAACTCATCAGTAACTATGAGTTCAATAATTAATCTATACTTAAATATAGTAATATAATATAGTTTATAGTTTGTTTGTTTGAACGTGATAATCTCAGGAAGTACTGGGTCAAATTAAAAAAATCTATTACTGTTGGATAGCCTATTTATCGAGGAAGGCTATAACATCACGCTACAACCAATAGGAGCAGAGCAGCAATGAAAAATGTTGCAAAAACGAGGATAATTGAAGCAGACGAAGTTTACGGGTCTTCGTCTGCTTCAGTCAGCTAGTATGCTATATATAGTTGTTCCCAGTGACTCCGCTCGCGTATATCTTGATTCGAGTGATAAGAATCCTACGTCCTTCACCTATGCTTTAAAACCTATATCATTTTGTAAGTTCTTTGTTTTAGGTGTTTTATCTAAATTTAATTTCAAATAACCATTAGATTGATTTAACGAAATAAAGATATTTGAAATTTAAAATTTTAATCGGGCTAGTAGCTTCAGGGTAAGCCTCTACATACAACTTTAACTCTTTAATATCAATAGTATAAGTATGGTTTTAATTCAGGAAGTTATATTTAATTTTTAACCACAGATTATTTTAATAGAAATAAATGTATTACCTGGAATGAGGGCAAGAAATAAAGAAAAGAGTCAATTGTTTTATTAATTTTATGGATCAGTCAAACAATTTCATAACACATTTGTGCATATATAAATCATTTAATACTTAATTATACTTTAAAATTGTGGATGAGGTCAAACTAAAACAATAGGCCAAAATCATATAAGTTAACAATAACGATATATTTTTAATATTATTAAATTATTATTTTATCATGCTATATAGTCATCAAAGTGCTTAATTACCAATTACTTCATCAATAAATATTATATTAATAACGTCTTAGTTAATGAAAATAGTCAGTTTCATTAAATTAAGTAACAATGTATAAATTATTAATTATCTCAGATGCTAGCTTATATTTATTACAGTAAAATAACCAATAAGTTTAATTTAGATTACAATTTAAAATAATTACAAACATTTAATTTCAATACAATCCATTGGCTCTACCCTCAATATATATTAACTGTGCTGTTAACAATAATTCGTCCTCACATTCAGACTTCCGGCTTCACATTTCTGGGCTTGTATCTAGTATTATTTACGGGCCATAAGTTCTGACGAATGTGTGCACTTGATTTAAAAAAAATTGTCTGAAAATTTAGCGTGTCATAAATCAAAACCTCTGTACTCGCGAGCGAAACGCACTCTTGCTTCTTGTAGTTCTTGTCCTAATTTTTGTAGCGGAATAATGCACACATTTCTTATAGCCTGCATGCCGCAGTCAAATAGTCTAGCAAACGTCGACGTCTTGGTAAATGGCTGCACTTCGTATGTGCTGACCATTTGCGTTACGTGATCCGACGTTAAGACAGTCCTCCTCAGCATCCCACTATAGCCAACGGCACGCTGTAGCTCTCTGAAAAAAAAATAAGAAGTTAAAATAAATGTATAAAAGATCTTCGATACCCACCCATTAAAAGTTTAAATGAATAGACAGTAAGACAGGCACATTTTTAAAAAAGGTGTTATTTTATTATACCTAATATTATTTCTTTACAAATCAACAAACAATGAACGAGTTGTCACTGATAAAATTAGATAATAGTTCTTAAAAAGTTGAAATATGTGAAAATAGAATAAGCGTTAAAATGAGAAGCTACCGACTGCGAAAACAAATTCGCATGCAAACTATTTTCAATTCTATTCAATTGATTTTAAAGATGATAATTGCCTTAATCGTTTCCTGTTTTAGGACATTTATTGTGCGTAGGTATCATGAACCTATTTTTTCGGCAAACATATTTATGGCACCTGGAATTACCGAACCGTGGGAAAGCAAAAACTTATTGTATGCCAACTATTTTCAGTTCTCGTGTAACGATTTAAGGACGATAATTGAATAAAGGATTCTCAGTTTTACAACTTTTACTATGGAGATCATTTAATTATTGTTTTATCAACACAATATACGCTTTATGATTTCTAAAATTTACTAAAGCGTGTGAAAGAAAACAATTTATTTTGTCAAAAGTAGTTTAAATGAATTAGGATTTTCAATACTAAAAAAAAATTCCATAATTTATTTTGTTTAAACATAAATATTTTAAAAAGAGTTATGCATAACATCTTTAATGTGAGAAAAATAAAAATGAAACACCATGATTTAATAAGGGTGGATTTAAGTATGAATTATAGAAAAAAATATAAGTGTATAAAAGCACGAAATTCCTACTCTTCACATTTCAGTAGAGACAGCCTTTTATATGTTGCCACTCGTTATACAAAATAGGTTTTGTTCCGATTAGTACTACGTTTCGTTATTATATTTCAGATTAATTGAACGAGTGAAAGTTTAGTTCTAAGAAGTTCACCTTTAAAAAATATACGAATTACCAAGTGACTCAGAACACCATGTTTAAAGTAAAGTAAATGTAAATATTATTGGACATCAAAAATGTAAATGAACTTTCACTTTACATTGATTTATGAAAAAGACATTAACGGCATATGAATTTGTAATAAATCATTTTAATATTATTTATTTGTTTAAAATCATAGGTAGTTTTATACCTATGTATGATAATATATATATATAAATATATATATATATATATATATATATATATATATATTAATTATTTATATATTTATTTATAAAATTACTTATTTTCTTATAATTTCGGTAGTAAATTAGTAGAATGAATTTTTGACAATCATCGTCATATTTGAATATATTTCATAAAATTTTAATAAACTAGGCACTTCAATCTTTCTCACCCATTGCACCGTCTATTAACAAAAACCATTTAGTAGTTATTTTTTTTTTAAATTATATACGAAATAAATACATTTCACTACACTACATAGTAAAATTAAAATAATAAGTTTATATAAAATATTAGGAATAAATAACTGCGAATGATGAAACAACTAATCCTAATGTCTGCCATCATCATTGAGAATATTATTATAACAACGAAACAAACCTTAGCTATGAAATTAACCATAGTCTTCAGAAATATTGATTATATTATTATTTGGTCTCCCCCAATTACTTTTTAACCAATAGCCAATTCTATTGTTAAACATAATTATTGTAATAAAATATAATTTGAATTTGACTTACCGTAATATTTAACTCCCGCGATATTTGGTAAAGGTTTGTCCTGTATCCTTGGCCATGAAGATCCAAAATTTGATTCCCGGTTTAAATTTCGGTTAATTGTGAAGACTCGCAGAGGTCAGCAAGAAAGCACCCAACAGTCCAATAAAACACAGCCACCATAGGTAAATAGATGAAGAAGAAACGGTCCACTAATTCAAACCACAAGTCAACGAGAGTTCAATCAGTAGTTTTGGGGTCAACAAAATGGCAAGATATCGGAATCCGTAAACAGAACAAGTCGTGAGCAAAATACAGTAAACACGCGCGCGTCATCATACAAGGAAGTGCAAATTGCAACTAAGTTAACAAAAATGTTTTATGTTCCCGTTCCCACACCTTAGCCCCGTCCTAATTGGTTGGAAGTAAAATATGGGAGTGGTTTTTTGCGTTTTGCGTTTGTGTGTGTGACCGAACCGTTGTGAACCGTTCATAGTAAAATATTTTCAGGTGGTCGAGCATCAAGTGGGCCGATTGTACATTATTCAGTTTCGATAACCTTTTTCATAAAACCATGAATTTAGAAAGATTTCATTATTGTATCTAAAAATGTACAATTCTTAATATCTAAATGTAATTGAAAACTTTCAAACAAAGCAAAATAATACATATTTACACAGTAAATAATTTCTAATAGTTATATTCTTGACCTCATTACAAAGTTACGTAGTTAGGTCACTGCACGTAGTGTTGCGACTCTTCGGATACACTTGTATGCAAAAAAATCGTTTACATATACGAAAAATCGAATGTATTATTTACAAATTACACTTGACAACCAAACAAATATTTTTTCATGTTAAAGGTAATATTTTATAATATTATAATAATAACACGAGTACTTCTAACATTTATAATTTAAACAATGGTTTTCGTCTGCTATCAAATAGTTACATTATTGTTTTACAGGTTATGCAGCAAGACACAACACAAAACCACCCTTCAGTGTCAAGAAAATGGAAGGTTTATTAAACGAAGCATGTGCCCAAGTTACACAGGAAGATTGGAGTAAAGTAGTACAAAAAACAAAGAAAATAATAATGGACGACTTCGAAAGAGACGTACACTTTGATAATGTAATGGACAATCAACTGGTCATTAATTTAAATGACGATGATGACGAAGACGACGATACTAGTACTAGTAGTGAATAAAAAAATATCCTAAACATTTCTTTTATTTAATTATAACAATTGATTTCTTAAAATTCGGATATTATAGTAATCGATCTCTTAAAGTTCGGATATTATAGTAATCGATTTTTTCATCCCATCCCTATCATTCAATTGTCAGAACTGTCAAACGGTACTTCTTAGATTTGACGGACTGTAGCTTAAATAAACAAAGTTTTATAATATCTAAAGAATTGTTTGACGAAGCTAAAGATTTGTTGGTAATCACAAATGATGAGTAAGATAGGTATTGAAAATTAACAAACAGGTGCTTATTACTTTATGTTTTAGGCGGAAACAATTTCAACAAATTTAAAATCATTAAAATCCGTTCAACCGTTCTCGAGTTATAAATGATGTCACTAACACGACTTTTTTATGTATATTAGGTAAATAATTATTTTTAATTACTAATAATTTAGCTTTAAACTTATTTCATGCAACAATATAACATTAATTACTTTTGTAACACCACTACCTTTTTTTGTATGATTTTTCGCATAACTTGATTTTCAATCTGCTTTTATTACATATCAACCCATAAGATGGCCCACTGCTGGGCACGGGTCTCCCCAGTAGAACCTACTAGTACGTAGATCCTGGGGGTAATTGCCATAATCGCCACGCTTGGCGAGCGGGTTGGCGATCGCAGTAAGGCTTTAAGTACGCAGAGGACGCTGCTGCCCGTCCTCCGGGGTGAAATCCCTTAGTCGCCTTGACGACACCCACGGGTAGAGATGGGGTGGTACTATTCTTAAGCCGGCACCACACGGCCAACTGCTGCTTTTATTAAATAAATATATTTTTTAAAATTATGGTGTTTCATTTATTTTATAGCCTCAATATTCAAAAATACGTGCACAAAATTTCAATAAGATATGTCACAAAACAAAAAAGTTATCGATTTTTGAGATGGAAAAGACGCTTTGGTCCCATAGTGTCGCCTGGATGTGCCGAGGTCGGTGCGTGCACTTGCACCACCTTGAGGTTATACCTCTCGGTGAGCTTAATAATGAGGTACGCTACCCTGTTCGACACGCTAGACATTTCCACAACGTTGTCAGAAAGGGACTTATTTACCAGAAACCCAACACCACCTTGGGATTGTTGGTCTCCCTCACGGAAGTACACAACGTGACACGACTCGAGGGTTATGGTGTCCTCTCCCTCTCTTCGGACTTCACTTAACCCGAGGATATGCCACCTAATCTTCCCAAGTTCCACCTCAAGTTGAAGTCTAGCCGTAGCGTGCGTCCGTTATACGTCGCCAGGGTTAATCGCTTGTGATGGCCTTCCGTAGCCCGAAGATTCTTAGCACCCCCGCCACGCCGTTACCGTGGACGCCATCATGTCCAGGAATAGCGTGACTGCCGGGAACTGGGGGCCGTGGCTTTTGTGCTTCGTGCATTTGGGGTAATGCCGGGCATTGGCGATCGCAGGGCGTAGCTCTCGCATCAGTGTCGCTGCTGCCCGTCACTGACCTATTACTTTAGCTACGCCTTAAATTGATATGGTTATACCGCCACCAGCCGGTCGCCAGAGCCTCGTTCGTTGTACAGCAGGATGTACCGCATGCAGGTGAGGTTGGCTTGGAGCGAAAGATGGTGGTACGCCCCCTTACATCCCTCATCACCCAGGTTAAGCACGCTGTAAACGTAAAGTAGGACAACCACCAGTCAGATGGCCCGACGATCTAAAGAAGGTCGCTGGAATGAATTGGTTTTGCCTGTAGATTATTTTTACAGAGATTTTTTACAATAATGTAGGTATACCAAAATGTATGTATTACAGAGATGCTCAGTGTAGGGTTCCGCAACATCGAATAAATGCATCAGCAGAAGAGCGTATGTTCATGGCACTTACGACCTTTTGTTGAGAAACGCAGTTTTTCAGCAATATATATGTATAACAACTAGCTGTGCCCCACGGTGTTACCCGCGGTTTATTAGTTTATGTGTTAATCCAGGGCGTTAGCTAACTCCATACCAAATTTATTAAAATCGCTCCAGCCGTTTAGACGTGAAGAAGTAACAAACACTCACATACTCACAAACTTTCACCTTTATAATATTAGTGTGATATATATCTGATCATGTCCGAAATAATTTTAGTTAAAAGTCTTTGTTAAGCGCTACCTTTTGTGATTTTTTTCATATTTATTGGTCACAAGTTAAGGGGGACACAATTTATGGAACTTTCGGAGCTGATATTTCCAAAAATATTCACTCAATCAAAAATGTGCGTTAGAAACCTTAGTGTTTTTAAAAGACCTGCCGAATGATGTATCACACGTGATTTTTGCTTAAAAAAATCTGCTTCTGTTACATGTGTGGATATTTAAAACTAAAAATATTTATTTTTATTAATTAGCTATCAAACTAAGTAGCGGCTACTACAAGACACCTCACAAAGTTTCATCAATATTCTTTGAGTAAAATGCCTGTGACATATGGACGCACAGACAGACAGACAGACGACTATAGTGAAGCTATAAGGGTTCCGTTTTTGCCATTTTAGCTACAGAAACCCTAAAAACATAATTATCCTGAGTTGATAAATTATATTTTTTAGGACATAACAATGTAAACAATTTGACATGTGAAATGCAGTCATAATAATAAGTCATGCCTACAAACAATTACTTCCCTTGGCAGTGCACACACAGACATAGGCCTCTCTCAATTTGCACCACAGTACTTGGACCTACAGTCCCTCCAAGCTTTGTTATTTACGTCATCGGTCCATCTGGATAGGGGCCTTTCTTTCCTATCTTTACCCTATCATGGTCTCCATTCTAGGAATTGTGTTCTTCAGCAGCTATGGCCAGCCTGTTTCTACTTCAGCAAGCTATGTTGGTCACTTTGGCCACAAAGCTTTATACTTATTTTGCTTGGCAGTGTACATACAGACTTTGCTCACAGACAGGATATCAAAACATCTTCGTAACAAAGACGTTTGAGATTCCGTGTCGGTGAGAGTATAATATCTATAATATCTTGGGACAACTCACACAACGCTATCTGATCCCAAACTAAGCAGGGCTTGTACTATGCCAACCAGACAACTGATAAACATACTTATATATTTCTAAATACATACATATTATAGATAAATAACACCCAGACACAGAATAAATCATCATGCTCATCACACTAAGTTTTGTCCTGGGTGGGGATCGAACCCACGACCTCTTGCGTAGCAGTCGGATACATTCCCACCGCGCCACAGAGGCAGTCAGTGCATTTGGATGAAGCATTTCTTCTGTGCACGCGGTGTTTTGCGGTTTAGTTCGTCATGGGATGATTTTGTTGCGAATTTTATCCATCAAAGAGAAAATTTGTAAATGGTGATTGAGCAGTTTTTCTTATTTGTGTTTTTAGCGAGGAGGTAATCCAGCGATCTGGGGTACAGGTGGGGCGTACCAGCAGTGAGATGGAGAACCATGTGTTCATGAAGGCTAAGACACGGGAGGAGTATATGAATATGGTTGCTAAACTCATACTGCATGTTCGAGAAATGTGTAAGTATTATCAGTAAGTGTAGCTTATACAGCAAAATAAATAATGCGATGTTGATGACTCATATGGAGCTATAAACACGAATTTTTAATAATTTGTCTTTTCTATTTGCAATATAATTGATATACCTAATGTGTAGCTGACACCTAATATTTATTTTTACTTGAGTGACTGGTCACTTAGGAGTTTAGGAGAATATTTTTTTTTTTTTTCTTTGTTTACTATAAAAATGTTTTGATGAATATATTGCTATAAATGACCCAGCATTTTATAAATACTTTTAACCTAAACTTCTTTGAAATTCAAGCACAACCCAAACAAAACCAAGGAGCCCCAAACATGCAAGGTCCTAGCCAGGCCCAGCCTGGTCCAAATCCGCAAGTACAGGCCTCACAAGGACAAGCGCAACAAGGACCTAGTGTCCAATCTGGACTCACCCCTGACCCAATCAATGCTTTACAAAACCTAGCATCTCAGGGGTCAAGAAATCAAATGATGACAATGGGTCCACAAGGGCAAATGCAGCAACAAGGTGTTATGGGTCCCAACCCTGGAATGGCTGGCATGCAGGGTCAAATGGGTCAACAAGGGCCTATTGCATCCCAAGGACCTCAATCTCAGCCAGCTACAAATTTGCTACAGACATTAAACCAGAGACCACAAATAAATATGCAGCTTACAAATAAGATTGGTGGAGGAATGGGAATGGTTGCCACTCAACAGCCAATGGGTAATAGTATGGTGGGTGGTATGGGATCTATGGGAAATCCTATGGGAAGTCAGCTTCAGAATCAGTTAGCAGGGGGCATGCAGGGGCAGATGATGCCCACTATGTCTATGCCCAACACCATGTCGGTGCCTATGAGTGGGGCTAATACTATGGTGGGGCAGATGCCGTGTAATCAGGTGGGAATGGGTGGTCAGATGGCGCCGAACAACATGCAAGGACAGATGGGGCCTGGACAAATGGGTATGTTATGTTCATTCTATACTTTTTTTTGTGCTTTATTACTCTCGACAAAGACTGCAGACTACTGTAGTAGTATAGGCGTATATATTATACAAGAGTAGATGGCCAATACGTGTGGGCTCTGTGGCGTAACCGATGGGATTTTCTCATAGGCTGTCCACTCCTTCATCGGCTTTCAATATAGGTATGATCCATTCCAAAATCTATACTCTATACTAATTATAAAGATGAAAGATTTGTATTTTTGTATGTAACGAATAAACTCAAAAACTACTGGACCGATTACAAAAATTCTTTCACTTATAAAAAGCTGCATTATCAGGAAGCAACATAGGCTATATTTTATTGTCAAAAAAATGCATATCCTTACGAAAAGTACGTTTATATATAGTGGAGAAAAGTCCATGCGAAGCCGGAGCGGGCCGCTAGTTCTACTATAATTTACAAAATTTTAACACTTAATCTAAGTATATTATCAACCTTATGAAGATGCCACTTGCCTGCTCTTCGAGATTATTATAGTTGAATTGAATACATACAGGCACTATTAATTTACAACAAGGTTTTTAGTATGCAACGAGCTGGTGTCAGAAGTAGGTGGAAACCTGTGTTACAGATCACCAGGTCCTCGCTCCAGTACTCGTACAATATAAACTTGCCTACTTATTACATTATTGTGGAGAATTATTCATGAAAAATAAATTAAATGTATGAATATATTTATCTCTAAAATTTAATATTTGTCTGTTTGTTTTGAGTGTGAGAACGTTAGAAAGTGATTGTGTGTGAAAAACTGTGTGTCTATGATTATAAAATGTATGCTTGACTAGCTGTCCCGCTACTTAGGAATGTGCAATTTTGCGAGGTGCCATGCAGAAAAAGCTATTCATAAGTGTCTTTTACTAGGCACAGCACATATCTTATCAACATGACGTGCACGCGTCCGCTTAATAAAGAGCTCTTCATTTAATTTAACAAAAATTGCACATTCCTGAATATATAAATATACGGCAAAGTAATTTAATACATGCCGTGTGGTACCGGCTTAAGAATAGTACCACCCCATCTCTTCCCGTGGGTGTCGTCAAGGCGACTAAGGGATTTCACACCGGAGGACGGGCAGCAGCGTCCTCTGCGTACTTAAAGCCTTACTGCGATCGCCAACCCGCTCGCCAAGCGTGGCGATTATGGCAATTACCCCCAGGATCTACATACAAGTAGGTTCTAATGGGGAGACCCGTGCCCAGCAGTGGGCCATCATATGGGTTGGTATGGCAATTTAATACAACTATCCACCATTCTAACATTAAATATAGCTCTAATACATTGTTTTTGTGCTATAAATGGTAGAGACCAATCGGTCGAATTGCCCCAAAATATAATTCCATATCGTAATGTGGAAGCAACAACCCCGTGATATGCCATAAGTAATGATGGCATGCTTGTTATATTTCTCAGTTTATACAATCCATAGGCATATTGAGATAGTTTGGTGCAAACATGTTCTATATGGACCTTCCAATTCATTTTACTGTCAATTCTTAGGCCCAGAAATGTGGTGGTTTCAGTTTGTTCAATATTATGGCCTTCATAATTAATATTTATAGTTGTAGTATTTGTTTTTCTTTGTTTAAAATTGAGTATTTTTGTTTTATTAAAATTTATTAGTAAATTGTGTCCTTCTAGCCAGTGCACAATAGATGAAAAAGAATAATTTATGTGAAACTCTAGATCGGTTATTTTTTTATTAGAGTACTAGCTGTCCCGCGCAACTTCGTATGCGTAAATTTTCCTTGTTTTTGCAACATTTTTCATTGCTGCTCCGTTCCTACTGGTCGTAGCGTGATGTTATAAAGCCTATAGCCTTCCTCGATAAATATGCTATCCAACAGTGAAAGATTTTTTCAATTCGGCTCAGTAGTTCCTGAGATTACCGCGTTCAAACAAACAAACAAACTCTTCCGCTTTATAATATTAGTATAGTTATCTATACTGTCGACAGTACTGTCGTCAGCAAATAATCAAAGCCGAAAGCAAAAACAAACTCAACAAACAAACAAACTCTTCAGCTTTATAATATGTATTAGTATAGATTTAGTGCAGAAGATTTTCTGTAGTGGTGTAGTCTAGTTCCCCAAACCACTTCTTAACTACAACTTTAGACCTAGTTTTCGTCATATTATTGGTATTGAAAGTACCCTGTTTAGTTTGTTATATAAGTTATTACTTTGAGAGCATAAGAAACGATGAGAAAAACTGGTTTTACAAGTAGTCTTTGTACAAACCCATAATAGCTTGTAATATTTTTCTCTTGCAGTTGGAACCATGGGTAATAACCAAATCGTGGGTTTAAACATGCTACATATGCAACAACGTGTCCAACAGAACAAACCAGAGGTGGTCGGCGGGTTACTAGCCAGTGGGTACCCTCCAACGAGAGCACCGCCACCTAACCAGTTCCTGAGACAAAGCCCTTCACCCTCCGCCCCGTCGCCTAATATGGGAGGCCCCAGTCCTATGGGTGGGTAATAAACACTTTTTTTTTTATCATTTTTTTTTTTATTATATTATTATATATTCAATTACACAGTAAACGCGAACTAAAACATAACTAGTGAATGTTTTGTCTTTAGTTAAATAAGAGTGTTAAGTGTTCAGTAGCGAGGGCCAGTTTGAACATGATAATGTCTCATAATGACGCTTGCCCGCTCTTTTTCGCAAAATGTTTTTTCGCAGAATGCGTCTTTCGCAAAATGTCTCTTTCGCGAAATATTTCTTTCGCAAAATGTCTCTTTCGCAAAATATAACTTTGAATAAAATACAAAATAACAAGGAAAATCGAAAAAAAAACATTATATTCATGGTTTTTTATTTTATAAATTTGATCAATAATCTTTATTTTTTCAAATTCAATGATTTATATTTAAAATGTAATGTTATATATTATTCAAAGTTACAGAGTTATTTTGCGAAAGAGACATTTTAGGACCAAGCGACATTCTACAAAAGATACATTATGCGACTAAGATGTTTGAACCTCACGCATATTTTTTATTTTTATGGCAGATCGCTTTCGGATCAAATTAATGATTCTTTGGGAATTTATTTGAACTTTATGATAGGCGGTATAGTAGATTTTTTACTAAGATTGATAAGTGTTTAGCCTTAGCTACTTATACTGTACGTTGGTCTTCTCACGCAACACAAACTATTATTATATTGTAATACTGTCACATCCCTCGTGCCATATTATTTGCACAAAGAAATTCGGTACTTACACAAAACATCCGTCTGAGGGGGCACGTGCATCCGTGCTAGATCCACCTATGCTCACACTAATTTAAGATGTATAAGAGAATCGGTCGAATGTGATCCCGATTCGCGGTTCCATTTTTTCTTTTACCTGATCTACACAAGTCTGTTTTTATTATTAGACACACACACACAGACTTAGTAATATTGCTGCGTTGGTATCTTTGAGTAACCTGGAAACCCTAAGGGTCGGTTCATACTAAAACAGATTTGAGAAGGGCTTAAATTTAAACTTTTGATTGCTGCGGTCGGATTCATACGGCAAATGTTTTCGTACCTACTCGTGTCGTCGTATCCTCATTTTGTTCATAAAAATCCGACCGGTCTAGGGCGGTTTTTACAATGTAGGGTTCTGTAGCTACCCGGCACAATTAAGCGGTATAAGAAGTGGTTTTTCTGTTGTTTACTTTTTGTTTCGTACTACTAACAACATTTATGTAATTATCAATGGAATTTATACTAAAATTTTGTTACTTCTCATTTTGTCTGCTGTTAGTTGTTAACTTGTAAAGCCTACTTAGCTGTGATAGTTTTTAATTACACTATATATACTACTACTACCTTGAATTTATCCACATCTCCAAAAAACAACTAGCTGGCAGGAGGGGCTTAATATTTGACAAATGGACCCCTTAATCGAAAAGTGATATTCACATAACCCCTAAATATTTTAAAAGGTAGGTGAGAAAAAATAATCACATGCCTACTTTACGTGTAGGGTAGAATTTTTGCGCTGAGAGTGGCCGACTGCTACACAAGAGTTCGTGGGTTCGATTCCCACACGGGACTTCACTTTGTGTAATCCACAAATTGTTTTTCCGAGTCTGGGTGTACTTTGTGTCCGTGACTTACATGTTTGTAAAGTTCGCAAGACAGGCCTTGTACCCTAAAGCGGGAATCGTCTTTAAAAAAAAAGAGTAAATAAAACCAAATTACAACTTTCTAGTACTTACGTTAGGGTTACGAAAAATAGTAGCAAATAGCTCCCACCCGTGGGTGTGGGGGCTAATGGGCAATAGGCTAATGGACAAAGAAATAGAAGAAAAATAGAAGACAATACAAGAATTTCAGTACACTAAGCTACCGTATGGTGGGCACGAGCCCCGCTCTGTATCCGCCTAAGCTCCCATCGCTCAAAATAATTGGTTATTGTACTTTCAGTGAAATCAGTCTCTTTTATGAGGCATTCGGCAGTATTTATACCCTATATTAAATACTTTACACTATTAAATACATGTGAAAAAATAGACCCATCTTTGATATTTAACAACTGTTTTATTTCTTCTGTAGTGATCAATATCCCACACCGCTTTTAAGACAAAGTACGTATAAATCTGTTTTCAAGCAGCTATTTCTTTTAACCAATATTTCCAGTATATAAATTCGTTGACACATAATTTATCATTACATTTTAAATTCATTAAATTATACTGACTTTTAAGTAATGTCTATAAAGACAACTCCGTACAAGGTTGTATGAAACACTTGCTTGTGACGACATAGTTCTATGATCAAATTATTTTTTACTTTAGTATTTCTTTTGATGATTAAAAATTCATAAATACTTTAAATTGTGAGTGAACATATTTCCGGGGTACAATTAATGACGTACAAGATTAGTACAAAATAATGTAATGTCGTATTTGACAAATTCCCAATTAATATGTATTTCCTCTAATATCCGATGACGCACGACATTTTATCATTGAATTGTCAAGAATAATAAAAATAAGGTATGTGTGTATTTATATATACTTTGAGGTTTAGTGTGATTTCCTGTAGTACCTACTATTATTTTATTAGCTATTTATATTTTTGCTTGCATTTATTAAGTTTCCTTTCAAACTTACTGAATAAAAATACCTTTATTTGTATATAATTACGCACCTGGCAGCTTTTATTATAGATTTTTTGATGATACATCGTTATATTATTATGAACTTCGGCCTTTTTTTCATTTGTCTATCGAAATTTAGCCATTTGGGACAGGTACTTCGCTCATTGTGTAATACTAGCTGTCCCGCACAACTTAGTCTGCGTAAATTTTCACCGTTTGTGCAACATTTCTCATTGCTGCTCCGCTCCTATTGGTCGTAGCGTGATGTTATATAGCCTATAGCCTTCCTCGATAAATGGGCTATCCAACAGTTAATTGATTTTTTTTTAATTCGCATTAGTTTCTGAGATTACGGCGCTCAAACAAACTCTTTAGCTTTATAATATTAGTATAAAATAGATATGAGCATAAAATTGAAGTGGCAGCATTTACTATAAGTATATTATATTATACATTACCTTTAAAAAATATATTTCCTAAAACACAGCGTATTAAATGCAACGAAACGACTCATACTAGCTGCAAACCACGACTTCGTCAGACTACAATAAAAAAATAATTGGAACGTAAATTACAGTTGAATCAACGTAACTATAGTACGCACGTTATAAGTCAAAAGAGATAGGAATGTGCAGCGCGGCGAACCGAACCCTAGTTATAGTATTACTAACTCATGTTTTTTTTGTGATTATTTTCGTAAAGAAATTGAATTTCGAAGTTTCTTTAGTATTTACTGTAACTGTTCTAAATTTAAACTTTTATGAACTCATTTAAATAGTGTTTTTATATTGTTGAATTAAAATGTTGTTAGTATTTTTAATCGATTAAACATAATTAATCGTTTTCGTAAGTAATTTTAGGGTCGCATCTCTATGACATGCCCGAAAGTGATAAGAACCTAACTTCAATCCGGTCAAGTTACGTTGATCGTACTGTAGTCTTAGTTACTCACTACAATGTAAGCTATTGCCAGGTATAGTCTTCAAAAATCCAGTCCAGCCGTGTCTGGAATTAATCGCAATAGACAGGCTGAAAGACAGATATCTAAAAATATTGATTTATTCATGTGTATATTTCAGGTTTGTTAAATGCTCGGATTGATCGAGTACGACAAGCTATGCCAGAGAGATTTAGAGAATTAATCAAATCAGTTCCTGACGCTAAGTTGGCTGCCATGTGGAAACAAGTCGAGTTCACTATCAATCTGTACACGCCTGTTAAGTTATAATGGAACATTGAAAAATATCTCTATTTATAAGTCTGACTGGGTTATATGGCGATACTAATTAAATAAAAAAAACATCGTGATTCTTAGGGCAGACGTTTAATGGCGAGGCGCATTTTTATTGCCAATCCAATATCAGCTTTGTTGACTTTGATATAATATCGAAGATTGATAACCTTATTTTTTGTCGTCGAGAGAAGTCAGCGATTAGAAATGTACGGCTCGCACATAATAATAATATCTCGCATCCTTGCGCAAACTCGTCCCTCTCATTAAAGGTGCGCAGCCCATAAACTCCATTTATGATGGCGCAGAGTTGAAGCAAATTCTTTAAACCTTGCGTAGCACATTGACCTTTATTTTCTGTAGTATAGTGTACAATGTCGTGCAATGACCTCCTATAAGTAAAAGAAATAAATAAAAACTTAACGTAAAAACCATTATTTAAATTGCTTTTGTCTCTGTTCGCTGCGTTTCAGAAAGATAGTCACAAAGGTCATAATGTTCTTTACTTATCTGATATTGTAATTTCACTGTGATAGCGATATCGCCACCTCACGTAACTAAGCATCACACTTAATGAGGTTATTAGGCTTTTCAATATATCTAATAACATTCTACTATGGCCTAGGCTTAGGATGTACCTAATAGATATATTTCGCATTTTTAATATTTATTCTGTGATATTGCACAGGTTTAGACGATGTGTAAGTGCACCTTCTGCAGTCAAGTTTGATAAAGAAAGCCTAAATTAACAAACTTTTGACATATTTGTTATAAACTAGATTTTGAGAAGTATTTATGGGCTAAATTTGCCTTAATGTAATTAATTATAATTATGTATGTATATTACGATTCCTTTGTATCAAGCTTCAGAAATTGTGCCTTTAAAACCATAGAGACATTTCTTATTTTGTCTGTAAAAGCTAAATGACAAAGTCATTTTTATATTTAGTTACGATATTTAGTAGCAGACAGTTTTATAGTCAAACTCCCCGCTCACTGTTTGTTGGTTGTCTCATTAAATACAGCCAATGTCCCTCCCAAGCTTTTCATTCAAATCGGCCTTAGATTATCAACAAACAGAACCCTTCCTCTTTATAATTTTAGTATAGATATGTGGCCGTTCTAAAACGATTACGGCATTTTGGCCGTTTCTAGTCGGTGGCCGCAAACGGGCGCGATCGAATACGGCCAATCGGATCAACGTAAATAAATTCTTACAATTAGTTTTTATATTTAAAATAATAGCGCACAGTGTTTTATCAAGGCCTGAAATCAGACATGCCTTTTTTATTCCACGGATCTATAGGGTCTTCTAAAATGTGGAATAAAAAAAGGCATGTCCGATTTTAAGTATTTATAAAACAAAATATAACGTAGCTAATAATATATAAGCTGTATGTGATAAATTATAATATTAAAAGATAAGACAAATTATTCTACAACATTAGTCCTAAGTTAATTTACTGCTTCATTTTTGAAATTTATGTTTATCGCCTCATTGTATTATAGGTCATTTTACAAGATTTATTTTCATATAAATAAGTTTACAAATCATATGAAACATTTTACATTTTAATTGTTTCATTATACCTACTGGGTATTCAGTTATTCACACTTTCACGATCTTTTGAATTTATTTACAAAATACTAAAGATAGGAAACCTATACTTATAATTAATTGTTATAAAATGAACGTATTTTGCATTTTATAATATTAAATATTTGATTTTATGCTATGTTTAAAAGTTGTATGGCAATAAAAAAATATTAGAAAGCCGAATTTAGCAGATTTATTGTCTACTTGTCATAAATAAAATCTCTAGGAAAAGTGCCATGCTACTTAGTGATATTTAATATATTATTATTAAAATAAAAAATTACTATCATGACTTTTATTTTATTAATTGTAAGTGTCAAAAACCTTAAATCGGAGCTATAATGCAAGACACCGGCGTCCGATTGTCTTAAAAATTTTCGCTTTTCGTATATCAATTGATTTTTGGTTCTATTACGAGGACTATATAGTTCTAAATGAGATGACAAAAAGACCCGCGGAAAGGCCAAAAGTAACACTGTTACTATACCTATCCTATATATTACCCAGATTTTATTTGATATTATTTTCTTTATTAGGCAAAAAACGTCGTTACATTAGGTAAACTTAAACAATAACATTTTTTTGTTAGTAGTAAATGCCACAACCAACATATTTTCCACAGATTACTGAATGTATACAGATACTACAGATGGCGGAAGAATAACGATAATGTTTTATACTCTATTTGTGCGCCCGCTGTTTATATGTATAGTATGGGTGTCCAATTTTAGAATTAATATCAATAAGCTAATGTGCACACATAAAAAAGTCCTTGACATGTGACATAAAAGCTGATGATCTTTAATAACTTAACCGATTTTCATGAAATATATCTAAGATCCATTACACTCTGGGATAAGTTCGATCAAAATATCTTGGATAAAGTAACAAACTGAAGGCAATATTTTCCACTAGGAGTGATGGGCAGCACTATGACGTCACCGATGTCGTCACTGGGCGGGCTGGGCCCTTGCGGCAGCGTCGGCAGCCCCTCGCCTTCCACACCCGCACACCTCGCACATCATGTGCCTCCAGCACAGAGGTTTGTTGATAATATTCATGAAGGTATATCTAAATGAAGATTTGACAACTTAAAAGCTTGAGTACACGAAATTAGATAGGATTAGTTGATTGATTGGAAGTTTATTTCATAAGTTTCAGTATAAAATTATCAAATTAATAATAATGTATGAAATTTCATCAAAGTTGACGACACTTGATTTTAGTACTTACCTATAATAATAGGTAAGTGCTGAAATAAGAGTTCTTGATACTCTTTCTGCGACGTCTCGACGATTGAGACAATACTATAATGGAGACCACATTTAGCCGTAGGTCTTTCTTAACTGGACGCGAGTAAGAGAAGAGAGTGCACTTATGTCTGCGTAAAGACTTGCGCACAATAATATGTCCTCGGTAGTTGGTTAGTATCTGATGAGATTGGGAAATCGGTAAGGAGACTATTGACACTATTTTATGGTTATCATTTTAGGTATATAAACATACCTACTACTTATCTGTCTGTTAGTTACACTATAGTCAAACTGTCGAAGTGTTAAATACCTGCTGAAGAATAAGAAGTAAAATATACATACCTAACTATTAGATGATATTACATATTTTTAAATAAAATAAATAAATTATCTTTACAGAGGTGTAGGAATGGGCATGGTAGCGTCTCCATCGTCATCCCTGAACACTCCCGTGGGTGCCAGTGTAGCTTCCCCAGGAGGGGAAGAAGCAGCCTATAGAGAGAAGGTGCGCCAACTCTCCAAGTATATCGAGCCTTTGAGGAGGATGGTACATCGTATGGTCAGCGAGGGAGAGAGTGAGTATTAGGACAGAAAATTAATTAAACTAATTTCTGCTGCTTCTACTTCCATTTTCCCCAATCTAAAAAAGAGCTTATGACACTTACGTCTCTTTTTTAGACTGATGGAGTACGCAGAACAGATACAATTAAAAGTCAATCGTTGATCTTAACAAGAAGAAAAAAGTATCTAATAGAAAACATTGGTTACAGATGTGGAGAAACTGACAAAAATGAAGAACTTACTAGACATATTGTCGAATCCAAACAAACGCATGCCTCTTGAGACGCTCATCAAGTGCGAAGTGGTGTTGGAGAAGTTGGACTTCAAGCGGCATGAGGGCCCGGTCGTTCCTAGCGCTGGGAAGGTATGCTAAATAACCAGGACTTTGTTTTTTTTAGATTTTTAGACTCCAAGAAAAGGTTCAAAGAGAAGTAGGGGTTTTCTTGTTAAAAGTGGTCGTATGATCTTACCCTTGATGTGATATCAAATATTTAGCAATTAAAAAAAAAAATTGGATGACCACTAACTAGATCAAGTATCAACTGGAAACAAACTGATACACAACTAACAGAAGATAAGCAAATAAACTTTTACCGATTGTCATACCAATCACATATCACAACCACAACAAAACAAATTAGTAATTTATTACTTTTTGTAATTTTTAAAGCATTTTATGCTAGGTTATTATACTTATATATTTATATTAAGTACTAGCTGACCTGCGCAACTTCGTCTGCGTAAAATATCTCTCTGTTTTTGCAACACTTTTCGTTGCTGCTCCGCTCCTATTGGTCGTGGCGTAATGTTAAACGGCCTTCCACGATAAATGTATAAAATAATAACAGTAAATTTTTTTTTCAATTCGGACCTGATAGTTCCTGAGATAATAGCGTTCGAATAAACAAACTCTTCAGCTTTATGATATTAGTATAGATATGGGGGAAAAATTAATTCTCGGTGGCCGAGTTGGTGACAGCTTAGGGCCGATACCCCGATGGCAGCGGAATCAAGTGACGATTTTACCGCCATACATTTTAATATTAGTTTTTGCAACATTTTTCATTGCTGCTCCGCTCCTATTGGTTGTAGCGTAATTTCCTTCCTCGACCAATGGGCTATCCAACAGTAAAATAATGTTTCAATTCGAACCAGTAGTTTCTGAGATTATCGCGTTCTACCAAACAAAACAAACAAACTCTTCAGCTTTATAATATTAGTAAGATTTAGCTTACTAAGATGTACATATTAGTAAGCTGCTCTTTGTGAACATTTACCAACTCTTGTGGAGTATAAAACAGCGCGTAAAATGTTTTAGGAACAAATATTCAATCCTTTACTGGAAGTAGTAAACAACTGCCTGCAGTCTCCCCTCGCGAATCATACGCTCAAGCGAACTTTCGGACCGACTTTAGACGCACTCAGTGGACCTGAGATCAAGTAAGTTAATAAAACTTCTAAAGACAATATAATTAGTAGAATTACGCAATTTGGACGGCAATATACATTGTACGAATATATGCGTACTTGTGGCGGAGGATCCGTAGAACACAATTCTAAACGACTTCACCATTTTTTTATTATAGCTACTTAATATTAAAGGTAGTACAAAAAATTGTTAGCTACTTAATATTAAAGGTAGTACAAAAAATTGTGTGGAGAAAGATTAATTTTCAGGAAAATTAATAATAATAATAATATCTTAGGAAAACTCACACAACGCTCTCTGTTCTAAAACTAAGCAGAGCTTGTACTAAAGAAACTAGAAAATTGATAAACATACTTATATATTACTAAATACATACATATTATAGATAAATAACACCCAGACATATCCATCGTGCCAGTCGAAATTATAACTTCTCACCTCTTATGCATACATATGTTGTGTTCAACCGAATTGATCCTCTCAATTTTTGTCCTGTATTTCAGAAATCTACCACCACCACAAAAGATTCCAAAATTGGAGGAGCCCACAATGGAAATTCCTGATGTTCTACAAGGTGAAATAGCTCGACTGGCTTCCCGATTTAAGGTCAGTAAATGTATTGTTGGATTTTTTAATACAATATGGTTATAAATAATAAGAAAATCCCCTCCCTACCTATTTAAAATTTAAACTTGTAACAGTTTTGCTCATGACGTCACCTTGAACTTGTGATAAATACCGACAACGAGTTGTAAGCGTCTGGTTGTCGCAAGTAAAAAATATGAATAAAATTAATTATTAGGTAGTGAATGGTAAAAGTTATGGTGAAAAGCCGCTCAATCATCTTACTTATAATCAATAACATATACATATACATATATAATATACATATATAACAATCATATACATATATCTTAACAAGAATTATTTATCTACAAATAAAACTAATATTTTATACATATCTACGTATTTACTTTATAGAAATTATATTAAAGGAATACTTATGAAACACAAGTATGGTTTGATGATGCGATGTAGTCCCCACGCTGATCAACAAGCGCTATATAATAACACAGGGCTAATTACTATTTATTGGTTAATAAACATTTTAAAATGGCTTTATTAAATAATATAAATAACGAACTCGATAACATAAACTTTGAAAACTCTTTCTTATGCGACCCTGAAGATTGTGTAAAATACATCAGTTCATGTAATACAGATTTATTATTATTACATGTAAACATACGAAGCGTAAACAAAAATTTCGACAGTCTTCAAGTTTTATTGAGTCAAACTAAACTAAATATAGACATCGTTATCCTAACAGAATGTTGGCTCAGTAAAGTAAAAAATATGCCGATTCTTGATGGCTATCAGTCTTATCACACTGAAACTACGTCAAATCAAAATGAAGGTGTCATTATCTATACTAGAGATGGGTTGACTGTCACGGTATGGGAGCCTAATTTCACAAACGCCAACGGTCTTGTATGTCAAATAGATCATAATATTGCTATAGTGGCTATCTATAGATCCCCTTCATTCTCCTCTGAGGACCAGTTTGAAAACTTTCTGTCCAGCCTAAATGAGGTGCTTGCTAAACTGTCTTCGTATCCAAATATAGCCTTGGTAGGAGACCTAAATGTAGATATTGCTATAGGTAATAGAAACAACCGTAGTTTAGACTACCTTCTATTAAACTCGTCCCATGGATTATTACCTACACATCTATTGCCAACCAGAATAAACAACTGTCTAGACCACACTCTTCTCAAGACCAAATTATCTACTATAACCTTAGTTCTAGAATCCCATATCACAGATCACAAACCCACTTTGGTAATGTTTGCAAATTCAACCCTCCCAAAGAATAAAAACCGCACGATGCCACGTCCTAACTATTGGGATATCAAACTAGAGATGGAAAGCACCAATCTCACAGATATCTATGCCTGTACCGATCCTAATGATGCCACAGAAAAACTAATAAATATAATATCAAATACTATCAATAGCCATACAAGACAAATTAACTTGCCAAGGAAACAGAGAACTATCAAACCCTGGATAACCCCGGGTCTATTAAAATGTATTCGAAATAGAGACAAACTGCACCAAAAAACTAGACGAGCACCCGATAATATAATATTAAAAATTACATACTCACGCTATAGAAACTTTTGTAATGCTTTACTTAAAAAACTAAAAAGAATACACGAAAAAGAAGAGTTAGACAAATCAAAAAACAATCCTAAAGCCCTTTGGAAAACCATCAAAAACATTACGAATAATCAAACCAACAAAAATTGTCCTGTAGAACTTTTAAAAATAAGGAATAACACTGCTTCATCAATAAATCATGTGTGCAAATTCTTTAATAACGTAGGTAAAAATATGGCGGATAAAATCTTACAACAACAACAACAATCACACATGACCCAGTCTCATAATGATGGTAAAAAAGGAGCTCATCCACCGATTAACTCTCTGGCAATACTTGAAGTCGATGAAAGTGAAGTTGAGGCAATTATACTTCATCTTCGCAGCGACTCCGCCACAGGCTGGGATGGTATACCCACGTCATTGATTAAGATATGCCGTCATGTGCTGGTACCGCCTATCACTTATATATGCAATCGGTGCATACAGACAGGCGTGTTCCCAAATGCTTTTAAGAAAGCTATAATTCACCCAATTTACAAAGGAGGGGACAGAAACTGTGTCACTAACTATAGGCCAATTTCAGTTTTGACTTCATTGTCTAAAATTCTGGAAAAAATTATTAGCAAAAACCTTCGGCAATTTCTAGATAAATACCATCTTATAGCTGACAATCAGTATGGTTTTCGCACTGGAGTCTCAACTGAAGATGCAGTAACAGAGCTGACACAACACATTGCCAAAAAATTGGACAGTAAAACCAAATGCCTAGGCATATTCCTAGACTTGTCTAAAGCCTTTGACACGGTTTCTGTTCCCAAATTAATTTTAAAATTAGAACATATAGGAATACGTGGGATAGCTCTTGACATACTTAAAGACTACCTAAAAAATCGCCGACAGCAGGTCAAAATCGATACACACTTAGGTCATGACGAAACCATAACATACGGCATCCCACAAGGCAGTATATTAGGGCCATTACTCTTTCAAGTATACATCAACGACCTATGTTTGATGGAGCTCCCAAATACCAAGATAATCGCTTACGCTGATGACACTGCTGTTCTCATTCACGGCAATACCTGGACAGAAATCAAAATAAAAGCAGAAGCAGCTATGCGAACAATCATGCAATGGTTTAACACTAATCTGCTGACGCTAAACCTCAGCAAGACGAATTACGTTCCTTTCGCAATTCGTAATAACATGAAACCACTGCCATTGTTCAATATAGTAGCACACTCCTGCCCTGACTTTGCTTCATCCTGCTCTTGTCCAACTCTGGTCAGGACAGACAGTGTTAAATACCTGGGAGTATATATTGACAGCGGTCTAAGATGGGACAAGCACCTCGACACACTAACGAGTAGAACAATGCGCCTTATACCGATTTTCAGAACTCTTAGGGAATCTGCTGACTATGATACTCTAAAAATGGTATATATCGCGATATGTCAATCGGTTATAGGCTATTGTATCACTGTGTGGGGAGCAGCTTCTAGGACCAACTTCCTGAAGGCAGAGAGAGCTCAGAGAGCCATACTCAAGGTCATGATGAAGAAGCAGTATAGATATCCAACGGTCCAACTATATGCTGACTGTAAGGTCTTATCGGTCCGGCAGCTCTTTGTTCTTCGATCGCTTCTTAGAACACATACTACACTTGCACCCCCAAAAACCATAAGACGTATAGATAAGCTTGCCGGCATACGTCACAAAACAACTTTTGCTCAACGCCAACACTATGTGATAAGTATCCACATATACAAAAAAATACAGAAACAACTTAATATATTACACCTAAACGTACACGATCTAAAATCTAAAGTAACTCTATGGCTATTACAACAGGACTATCACCAAACAGAATTACTGCTAACATACATAGTCTAAGTACATTTATCGTATCACTTAAATATATATTACTCATTAACTCACGCCAATACGCACACACACACACACACACACACACACACACACACACACACACACACACACACACACACACACACACACACAAACACACATACACATACACACACACGCATACGTTTCACATAACACACATTCAAATCTACTAGCTATTTATCACCGCTATCTGATCTCATTCCTGAAAATGTCACAGTCCATCTAACATACATTATTACTTTAATTAAATAAATAAAACCTTGTTAGTGCCGAATACTGTCTTTTAAGATACAGGCATTCTGCCTAGTTTAAAAGACAGCGTTTAAAACTGTTAACTCGATATTATTGTTATGTAATGTTAATGAAATGTCATAGTGCAGTTTTTATATTGTAATTGTTTTTATGGTGATTAATAAATATTATTATTATTATTATTATTATAATATTATAAATGTGAGAGTTTGGATGGATAGATGTTTGTTGTTCAATCATGACACAACGGGTAACCGGATCTGAATGAAATTGGCACAGAGATAGATTATAGTCTGGAATAGCAAATGGGCTACTTTTTAGCCCGGGAACATGTTCTTGAGAGATATTTTTTGAAAAGAATTTTTAACTTTATTTGCATACTTAGAAGACCAGTATTGCTTGAAAAACACGAAGTGGTCGGGCTAATTGCGGCCGCGCGCCAACACTCGAGTAGCTTTTCAAGCGATATTGGTCTTTTACGTATGTAAATAAAGTTTAAAATTCTTCGACAATGAAAGTGCTCGCCGCGCCGCTACCGGCCGCTGCCATTTCGGTATGAAAAGGGCCTATGACTTTGCCCCGAATTTCAACTTTTGTTTGAAAGTCGTTGCTAAGCAATTTCACATAGTGCACGGCTTCAGTATAGCCGACTGCGTCGAACGTCTGCATGAGTTACACCGCGTGGTACGTCCGCAGGTGTCACTAGAAGTGATGTCGTGCAGCAGCGGCGGCGCCATCACGCTGATCGCGGCGCTGGACGAGCCGCGGCTGCCGAGCGTGGCGGGCGTGCACGTGTCGGTGCCGCGCGACTACCCCGCGCGCCCGCCGCAGCGCCTCAAGCCGCGCACCAAGCACGCGCCCGACAGCTTCCGCGACCGCCTCGAGCGGGCCATGGACGCCAGATGTGCCAGGTGACCTACCTACCTCTGTAACCTGCACTTTTGATATACGCCTTGGAGTTAAACTGATGCTTTTGATACTTTTGATCAATCACGCCTATCGAGTTCCTTAATTTTGACGATAAAAAAATACACAAATACTTCGTGCACTTACTTTACTGCAAAAAGTGCACGAAGAATGACGTCCCTTACGATATTGTAAAAAAAGTTATTGCTAATGCAAATTAGAAAGATCAGCAATAAGTGGCGGTAGCCTAATGGCTAAGGCATCGAATTCGCAATCCGACGTGAACCCACTCCTAACACAAGCCATAGAGCTAAGCTGGAGGGGTTAACAATATTGCTAGTAATGTGGGACCCACAATCCCAGATCTTTAAAAAAAAAACAAATTTACTTTTGGTATTATAATAGATATTGATAAATTATATACCAATTAAAACCTAATTGTCATCATTGCTCATTACAATATTCCAGTCCCAGAGATAGTTATTCAAAAAGAATTCAATACATACTGTTGGGGATACGCCCTAAATATGTATATTATACATTTCGTTTAATTAATTAATTATCGTGTAGCTAAATTTATACCCTTTTACTTTAGCATTTATTAATATTTTTTAAGGCTATTAATACTGGCAACATTGATTTGCTGGAAATGCATTTTTTGGTGCATACAACACTATTTGCATGTCACTTACTTCCGTCTTGGCTTATCAAAATTTCACCAACCTATGAGTAGCGTCTAAATTCACATCTGATTACAAAAAAATAATAACAAATTACTAGAATATGTCTGCATAGACACATACTCACATATTATTGTCCTCTATACCAGGTTACCCAAAAGCTGCTCAGTGGGCCAACTTCTCGACGCTTGGGAGATGAGCGTGCGCCAAGCTTGTGCACCCAACCCTACCTCATATTCGCCCGTGCCGGCATTAGGGTTGTAAATATATGAAATAAACTTCATCACACACACACCACAACTGAACATTAGAGAGAGAATGTTGGACAGTGTCTGGGCACCTAGTGTATTTGGTAAGAAATGCATAGGTTGAAGCCCCAAAGTCACTGTCTTATGTGCCCGTATTTGACCCATGTTTTATAGGGCCATTTTATTTGTAACAATAGGGTAGATGACTGTCAAGTCAAATCAGTATCTTTTTAAGAAATGTCAAAACGATGTGCCTCGTACTAATTTAAATAAAATACAAAACAATGACGTCATTATTTTGTATGATCAAGTCATGTAGTTTCAATGTTTGTTTTGATGTTTATAAATTCATAACAACATAAAATTGTAGAAAAACATAGTTTTTCGGAATATTTTTGCAAATGCTATTTCCTGCATAGTGTAAAATAATTTATTGTTATTGTAGTCATCTACCCAATTATATCCACTTTTATTAGGGTAGATGACGGTCAAGTCAAATCTGTAAGCCTACTCTCTTTCTTTAAAACGAAATTATTAAATGTCTTAAGTTAACGCAGAATATGTCGTTTTGACCAGACGCCCAATTTTATGTATACGACAACTTTATATAGTGGTACGTTGGCGAAAAAACAGGTGTTTAATATGACAAACTTAACTTTGCCGTTGAAAAAATATTATCACCATACATCAACATAGGCCGCGATTAATTTACCAACCGCAAATAAACTAACGTACTACTATATAAAGTTGTCGTATACATAAAGTTAGGCGTCTCGTCAAAACGAAGCTCCCATGGCAATTCCAGCTTGATATGTATCATTTAAAATTTTGTTCTAGGGAACCCGTACTAAGTGTAAGTTAATTTGTTATTGTAGTCATCTACCCAATTGATTTAAGACAAAATTGTTGCCTTATTATTTATTATTGTGGTTAAATTTTTAATCAAATTATGCAATCTTCAGTAGTTTTTATTACTCTTGTTTGTAAGAAATTTTCGAATATGGTCCTCGTTTGTTTTACAACGCAAAAGATTTAGTTTGCAGATGTGATATTATCTGTGATAATGTGCATAAGGAACTTACCTAACTGATTTTATTAACGTGTCGTTTTTGATGATAGAATACAAGAAAACAATGGTTAACTGCCTATTCTCTATGTTTAAAATATAATTTTATTGCATGTAATTTTATTTTTAATTTTGTTACATTGGCAGCAAAACGCAATATTTAAGTAATATGAGTAATACATTTTATACACCGCGGGTTGGAAAATATTATGTTGGGATCAATTTTTACGACAAATTCATGTTTTTCTGTATCAGTGGTCGATCGAGGTCCCTTTTAGATGGATTTTATTCTATAATATAGTTCGTAAATTAAAATCGGTATTAGCTATAAGTAATTCTATTTGTACTCCTAAAATAAAATGTAATATAAATTATATCAATTTGTTTTAGTTTAAAATCCCTCTGATTATTACATTATGGCGTCCATTCAACTATTAAATATCTTACTATTATGCTTTCGGATACACTGTAGTCTTTATATACTTTTTTTGACGTCTTATTAATCGATTACCTGCACGCACGTATCACGTTCCGCCTGCTGATAGGCTGATAGTGTCAGCCTATCAGCGAATGGCGAATGCAATGACATGTGATACAATTGGAACTAAAGCTATCAGCTTATTAGCGAATGAAAAAAGAAAGAAAAGAAAAGAAGCATTTATTTGTTGCACCATACGTCACAACTTTACAGAAGTACTAATTTAAAATTATTTAATTACAACAATGTTAAAAAAAACACAAATATAACTAAAAAATAAAACAAACACCAGAATTAAATAAACAAAAGTAAGACACATAAAAATAAAATGATGCAGAGAAACAAAATTAAATATGAATATCACATAACATTAGTTTTACTTACTATTAGACAATTACAATTAAATAAAGAAAACTATAATAATAAAAGTTGTGCCTCGCGGTTGCAACAAATGTATTGGATATTAGCATATGCCAAGTTGACAGAACCTGGCGCTGGTTTTCGACTGGAACCCAATAGAACGTGACGAACGTGTGCGTGCGTGTGTGTATCTGTGTGTGTGTGTGTGTGTGTGTATGTGTGTATACATAAGTGCCTGAATGCTACGTAATATAATGGCGATTGCAGCGACATGCGATACAATTGGAAGCAAAGCTATCATCGAATGGCGATTGCAGTGACATGCGATACAATTGGAACTAAAGCTATCGGCGAATGGCGATTGCAGCGACATACGATACAATCTGAACTGAAACTGTCACAGACATGGTTGTCTAATAAAATGTCATAAATTTTTCGTATAACGTTATCACGTGAAATTATCGCCCGTAACCCGTCTTTAAAAAGGCAAGAACATGACAAAGATACTTATTCATCTACCTTGTTCGTTTGCCTCCTATTTCTTGAAAAAGGTGTGTCAGCTGGATAATTGGATATACTTATATTTTTACTTTATTTTCTAGGAAGTTATCGAATTTCAATAAACACGGGATAAGTACCTAGGTGATTCCATCTATCACTACTAAAATACAATCTTGGATACATTATACGAGTATTTAGTAGTGCTAATTTAATTAATTTGGTCGTTTCCTGGTGGTCATTACAAATTGAAGATGTGGACCGTCGGTCATTGATACCTAGCTTTAAAAGTCTAAGTTAAATAAAACACAAGATGTAGGTAATATACTGTATATAATGAAGGTTACAAAGAGAACTGATACAGCTGCGTGTTGGGTCGCTGCGGGCGCGTGCAGGCCGCGTCCCGCCGCGTGGCGCCGCAGCACGACCAGTGCCGCGTGCCCGGCCAGCCCGCGTGACCGTGACCGCAACCTAAAACATTAAACGAGGTAAAGGCTTTAAGGTTCAACCGCACTATAGCGGGACTGCAGCGAAGAGGCGCTGCGGGCCGTGGCCTGAAAAATATTCTTCTCAAAACGCACTACAGCGAAATGGCGCGGCACAGAAACAGAGGGAAGAATATGCCGCGCAGCGCCTCTTCGCAACCGTATCGTTATAGTGCGGTTTAACTTTAAGAAAGAAAATAATAACCAGATCGTCAGAATCGTAGTCCACCCAGATGATAGTTTGGTAGATTTGATTCACTTAATATAAATGTTAGGGTATTTGACTCGAATCTACATGGTAAGAATGTCAATTATTTCAATACAAGGCCTGAAACTTCATTGAACTGTGAAAGAACATTCGAATCGTTAACATGAAATACGAGTTATTTGTTGTAAAAAAATCGATTTAAATGTATAAAACCTAACAAATACTGAAAATACTTAATGCCTAAGCACAGCTACCTACTAGATATTCATTTCAAACAATTTTGTTTGAGGTGTTGTTTTGAGATGGCATATCCGCCAACATCACCACTACCAGTCTACCCGTGATCACGGCCGTTGCAATACGGTCGAAATGTCGGGCAATAAACAATGTATTTTACCTTAAATTATTCACGCGATAATTTTATAATGTGTACAAGTCGCGAAAGTTTATCAACATTTATAATATACATACTTATACTTAGATCAATTTATTAACTATTCCGTGATTAGATACGCCATCTCTGCAAAATATTGTAAGTATCCTTTTGAAATATTGAAGTGGCATACCTTTGTATCCATGAGGCATTTGTGCCCCACACCCGCAAGTCACGTCTCTCTTTCCCCCGGAAGAGCAGAATGTACAACAGTGATACGTGCCCCAGTGAGACGCGCCTGCCCGGGCACAGCATGTGAATGGACTACCCTGAAACGTGTCACACAAGATAAGATTAAACGGGTAAGTAAACCTAAATAAGTAGATATCTTTTTTAACCACAAGCTAAAGTCAGGACAAGGAATATGAACATGCCAGGCATATGGCAACGTTCTGTCCCATATGTATTTTCTTCGATTCGCCGCGGAGCAGATTTGTGGGAACCATGTAATCATGTTGGTCCCGAGTCTTGACTTCTATAATGTCCACCTCTACAAATTAATTGCACTCTTAAAATATAATAGTCTTTAAAAAGTAAAACAATAGTGTTATTGTATATACTCATATGTACCTTTATAGGTTTGTTATTAACAGTCACAGCCAACAGATACGCGCCTGGAGATCTCGGTGTGAAGGCCAATGTGTATGTGCCATCTGATTTGGAATGCACGCGAGTTGAGCTTGGACGCGCGCTGGAGTCGCGGCGACGGAAGTAACCAGCTACCTAAGCACGTATAATAACCATTTATATATAAAATTCAAGAATATGACGAAAGTCTACTTCCTGTGTGATCTACCTATTATGACCGTGGTGCCGTTGAGGTAGTCCACAAATTCAAGGGGCTAGGGAGCGAGTTATGCTTGGAGTTAGATATATAGGACCGCTGTTTTTCCTTAGTCAGTGTACATTTTAATATATGCAGATGATTTTAAATTGTATATAACGATCTAAAGCCCCCAAGACATCAGTCAAAGAAACAAATAGAGGCAATATCTGAATGGTGCAAGAAAAACCAATGTAACGAGAAAACGAAATATTTTCCAGGCTACAGCTATTACTAGATAATACTGTACCTACCTACTGGAGAGGAATAATCTATTCGTGGCTTGGGAGTAATCTTGACCAACAACTCGATTGCCGTTTTTTTATAGAATATATGGTACATAGGTAACTCGCTTATACTCGGTTTATCTCGAGACTGTGCAGATCATTTAAACCAGTGTTAATTAACCTGCTCGCCGCCACACCAGATTCTTTCTCCACTGCTGTCTCGTAGCTCTAGTGTCACTTCGTGTTCCACATCTACGCGAAGATCCTGTAATCCTGAAAATATAATGTATAAGAAGTTCCAGTGTCTCAATAAAGTCAAGTAGTAATATTTAGATAAGTTTTAAAAATGGAGTAAGAAACATTTCAAGTAATTTTAAAACATTATATTACCTTCAGTACTTAACGCGCACATCTCCGGATCAGTCGCCTGTGCCAGTAGCCTGCCAAATATCGTAGAGTCATGAGTGGCAGGAGCCCTTGGGGCGAACCGCAGCTCCAGTTTAGGAGCTTCAGTAAGAGCCTGTAGTTCTGTCACTCGCTCAAGACGACGGAGTACTGGGCCGCTCAAGGATAGCAATTCATCTTCTTTGCCTTCTGATAGTAGCTGAAAGAAAAAATAAGATCAATAACTAGATATAGATCTTTAGAAGGGGCAGATCCACAGTCGGCAACGAAAAGTCACTTCTGCGATAGGAACTTGACGCCGTCTTTACCAAACTGGAGAATGCTCGAGTAGGTATGCTGCTCTGAGTCTTCACCACAGACAGTAACGGGCGGGATTTGATTTACTCTTTGCGAGCGAATGCAGCGAATTCTCAAGCATCAGTGCCCAAAAAGGATCCCGTGCTGCCGCCAAATCCACATCCTCCAGGACCGGCCTGCATTGGCGGGTTTAGTATTTTGTTTGACTCCACTGAGGAAACTAAGATGTAAGTTGGGGGAGGGGTAAGCTTTTGCTACACGTTTGTTTTATCGGTCGGAGACTCTCCTTACCTCCTCGGCGAACCTGACAGCGTCCCCGGCGTGTCGCGCGCGGTCATCGAGCGCGCGCGTGTTTGTGTCGAGGCGCGTCCGGTGCAGGTCGCGCGCGCGCGCCGCGGCGGCGCTCAGCGCGCGCGTGTGCGCCTCCACCGCGCGCCGGTACTGCGCGCCCCACTCGCGCACTGAGCTCTCCACTAGCGCCGCCTGGCACTGGGATAATAACAACCTGGGTTATTAAACATTGTGAAGGCTGGCCTAAAAGCTTTTAAAATCTGTCTCTAAACCCTTACATCAGCCTCATACGCCTGCGCACTAAGCGTCCTTGCCGCTCGCTCGACGTTCTCGGGCACCATCTTGGCGCGCTCGCACGCATCCTTCAACACGCGCGCGCGCTCAGCTGCTGCGCGAGACGCGTTAGCTAACGCGTGCCCGGTGTGGGAGACTATGCAGCAGTCCCGGCATACCACCTGTAAAGACGATTTTAGGATTGTTGTTGAAGTTATTTATAATGACGTCACCTTTCCCTTCCTCTCTTTAAACGTGTGACAGCCTAAAACTTCACTTCACTTCATTTGACATGAATAGGCATACTAAGGCCTATTTATGGCACCTACCTGTTGACAAGTAGCGCAATAAACACTAAGGTCTGCCTTTGGATGCTGACTGCAATATTTCACAGGCGCAGGATCTAATGAGTGTAGCGAATGTCTGGCGGTAGTCTTCTGTCTGCCGTGTGTTTCCTCACATGATGTGCAAATGCTCACCAAGCATTGATTACACCGGCTTTCTGCCTAAAAGATAAAAAAAGTATAAGTAGGTACCTACCTAAAATTCCTTAGTATGGTACTAGGTACCTATAGGTCCAATCTAATCTTATTCCAGGTATCTATATCTACGCTATACCTACTAATTGGGCCCAGCTCAGTTTCTCGGTTCACTAGATGCGATCGATTTGTGAATATTTATGTAGATGAAGAGATTTTGCCATCTGGCGCTCAAAGAAAAAGTAGATATAGGTATTTACTACACGTTAAATACCTAAGTTAAACGTGTAATGGCTGCCTTGAGCTTCCACATTACATCAAATTAAATGAAACGAAACAAACACGCCAGCCACACAATCCCCAATAAAGGAACTTCTAAACAAAAATTCTACGGAACAAATGTAGCAGAACATAACGAATCGTAATTTGTTGAAATCACACGTTTGAGGCATTCATTGCACGGTTCGAATGTATCACATGTGTGTTGTGCTAAAGATATCATTGGAATAGGTATTTTGAAAAGAAATAGGTAGTCATTCGTTTAGCATTTGATACACCGAAGATTTGTTAAGACGGAATTCAAAATTCGGAGAGCTTCTTTGATGTACCTACCTATCTACTTATTTAACTTTTCAAAGAACACAGTAAAACAAGTCGATACCTGAGTAAGTGAGTACTTAGGTAACGGCCGAATACTCAAGGGTTGGTACTCAGTTTTTGTCAGTGAGAAAAAAACTTGGCAATAAAAAGTCATGGCCTCTTTTTAAAATGCCAATTACATTTTACAATATTCCATTGTATACAGTTATGCTATCAAGTAGGGTGCTGCAACCATAACTTCACCATGTCACCATGAACCCAATTCAAGCAATAATATTTAAAATATTGTAAAATAAAAAGCCTGATTATGATTAGCCTCCTATGGTGTCGATGGGAGCGTCAATACTATTACATTATCTGTGGCGTCAACCAACGGATAAAATCCGTCACGGGTAAAAAGGTAAAGGAACCTCCCACCCCAATAACAAAAATGTAGGTACACTGTACGCATTTGGCCAGTGTTCAGTGCCTAAATTGTACCTACCAAATAAAACCTTGCCGAAATAAGTAAAGATAAGTAAAAGTGAAATATCGTTATGATATTCTGGGGTAAGATCTCTCACCTTATTATCACTGGTGCACAGATCACACAATACGTTTACTCCGTCACTGTCTTGCGCTGTGGCCATCTTCCTCAATAGAACATAGTTCAGCGGGAGGGCTGAAATACCTCCCAGGGGAAGTTGGGTTTCGTGTCCACACGTAGGGCAAAGCACAAACTGGAAGCTTTTGCCTGAGATCTTTAACAAGAAAGTTGATTATTTATTAGGTAGGTAGGTACCTAAGTACCATGCTGTGTTCGTGACTCGTCGATAATACTCCTTTACTGATTCATGAGGAACATTTCTCTAGGTAATGCAACTTTAGTTAAGTACATCTGCCAATCATGGTAAAACACTATTGAAAAACAATCCTAACCAGTATTTCTACAACTCCAGATAAGAAGAGTCGCTTGCTCCAAAATTGGAACCTGTAAATCATGCAGTAAGTATTTAGTACGGCGAGTATTAAATATCTACCAATGTCCAATACTTACGAAAATATAGTAGGTGACTTAATATTCGACACACAGTTAAAAGCTTTATTAAGATCATTGATAATGGCATTGCAAGCTTACCTTCCTGGAGAATATTCCATATTTAAGTTGTTTCTGTTCCCAGGACCCTTCAGACCCTGAGTGACGGAGATCACTCTCGTAGCCGGACCCTGCTGATCCCGCGCCTGACCCTGATCGAGAGCCACCGGGATCTAACTGTATTGAACCTAGAGATAAGAAAAGTACTTTTAATTTTATATTTATGAAGATATTCGATAATAACAGCTGCACTTATTTTCCAAATTGACAATAAGTGTGATGAATGAGGTAGGTTGTAATCATTCGGTAAGATTAATTAAGACAAGGTAATGTTATTTAACAATAATAAAACCCCGATACTTGAGACATAACCCTTAATTAATAACTAAATGAACCCTAAATAGTCTACTATCTTCAAAATAGCTAAATGGATTATCGTCTAACAACGCTAAGAACAAACCCGATTAAATTAGCTTTCTAACAATCCTTAATAATATCCATAATAGGTAATATTGTAAATGTGAAAATAAGTGACTCGTCTGTCTGTCTGTTACCTTTTTACGCTTAAACCGCTGAACCGCTTTTATTAAATTTGTAATGGAGATAGTTTGAGTCGCGTCACGCCAGGTGGATGCTAAGTTAAGACTGCCTCTGTGGCGCGGTGGGTCCGACGGCTACTCAAGAGGTCGTGGTTCGATTCCCACACGGGACACCACTTTGTGTGATCCATAAATTGTTGTTCCGCGTCTGGGTGTACTTTGTGTCCGTGACTTGTATGTTTGTAAAGTCCCCCGCGACACAGGGTTTGTTCCTTACTGATACTGATACACAGACACACCACACCTCTCCTTCTGCAACGGCGATTAAAAACATATCAAAGACAAATCTACTAAAAATACGGTTTCGTTTGTTTTGATATGAATGCAATATTATACTGTAAATACAAAATTACGTAAACATTACGTCCCCGTACATGAGTCAGATAAAACTTTTGGCAAAGTATGAGAGCTGTGTCGGAAGATCTTACACTTCTGTTTGACATTGAATAGCATGATTCATTAGCTAATAATACTTATCTATACCCAGATAAAAGCGTTATTATAAAACTGTAGGTAGTGTTTAACAGATGAGTCGATGAACCAGCCAGGGATGGATTTAGGGAAACAAATTGTACCTATGCAGTTTGGTTTAGTTTTCAGTTTAGTTTTTTAGGGTTCCGTAACCAAAATGGCAAAACGGAACCCTTTAGTTTCGCCATGTCCGTCCGTCCCGCAGCAGCTTTGCTCAGAGACTGTTAGTGCTAGAAGGCTGTAATTTTGCATAGATACACATATTACTTACGCCGACGAAGTGAATGAATAAAATTTGCTAAACGCCATCGTATGGATTGAATGAGGGATGTGGAGAACTGAATGTCGTAGCGAAAATATCGGGACAAGCCTTTGCATTTAAGCATCGTTAGCCCGCGGGTACCTACTAGTATAGTATTATATTATCTGTGCCGCGGGGCAGGAAATCAAATAAGTAGCATAATGGCTAAAAAGAGAGAGATTGCTAAAATTGTAGATAATCGTATAAACATAAAGCCTCAAAAAAATAAGACGCATGTATACACCAAATAAAACCACAATTTCAATTTTACACCCTGCCTTATAAAAGATAATTCTGTGAATAATAACACAAATAAACTTTCGCTGTTTATTAACGTTGCGCAGGCGCTGCGTGTCTGTTTAATTTCTTATTGTTGTGGTTATACCTACATGGCCGACTGTACCACATGAATCATGGAACTTTGATTCAAAGCTTTGATAAAATTCGAGGCGATTTCAGTCAATTGCATCTATGAATCAACTTCCTCTTGACATTAATCGTAGTTTGGCAATCTACCTATTTTATATGGCTGTGTGAGTGTCGAGTGCAGACACAGAGTAGGTAGGTACTTCACAACAGAATTTAACTTTGGAGGATTGGGAATAGGTATAGCTACACTAAGAAATTTATCAAAATAATAATATTTTAGGACAACTCACACAACGTCATCTGATTCCAAACTAAGCAGAGCTTGTACTATGGTAACCAGACAACTGATAAATATATGTAAATTACACTATATTTCTAAATACATACATATTATAGATAAATTACACCCAGACACAGAATAAACCATCGTGCTCATCACACAAAGTTTTATCCTGGGTGGGAATCGAACCCCAACGACCTCTTGGGTTACTCCTAGTCTGACACACTCCCATCCCGCCACAAAGGCATTACTTACAAATTGAATTTATAGACGGTAACTGTTAGCAACTTAGCATCACACGGATTGTACGAGTAGATATACATATGCTATTAAAATTGCATATCCAAAAATATGCACCTGACTTGTAGGTCTATCTACTATTACCTAGGTCATACATTTGTCAACCACGTAAATTAGACAAATTGGCCAAGGAAGTACAGATAATGTCGCTGTCATATTACTTTGTATAACATTTGTTTGTGAGTCCTGTCATAGTACGCCGCACCGGGTGGCAGCACTATATTTAGAAACACATTAGCTAAGTTCCTGTTTGTATCTATGAATAATTTGAGGATACGCTGTACATTTGTGTTGTTACTTTTATCAGCTGTTTCAGTTTACTCTATGAAGAATTAATCACCTAAAGCTTCTCTACTTATGTCCTTTCCAAGAGCTTAAATAGTTATTGCATTGTTCCAAATCTTGCGTTGCGGACTCTCCTTAACCTAATTAGAGTTAGGCTTATCAGCTTATGACGCAAGAACTGAGAGAGGATAAAGTTGTGACCCTTCCTCTTGCAGTAGCTTCGGATTATTCTGAAGTCGCACCCCTTCATATTTTTTGGTATTTGGACTTAGGACAAACAATTGTCGAACCAAACTGAAGCAGATACCACCAGCAAAGCACAGCACAGAACCTTATGTGATACCATAAATAAATCTGTCTGAATGAAGATCCTTATCCATGATTTGTATGTTTTGTTAAGGCCACTCGGCCCCTGCAATCCATGAAGAAGTAGTTTAAAATGGTTACCACTGTCGAGACATTATACAATTACATTAATAGCTAACTTAACACAGTTGTCCAATCGATTCATGATGGGATTACGTATTAGGTCGGGGTCTACGTTGTGTGGCTTCATATTATGCTGGCGAGCTTCAAGCCTCACTGAACATACATTATAGCCGCGTGCTCATCATTTTGCGAAAAATACAGTTGCTAACTGAATGGAACATTCAATTACAGGTTTATAGCTGGTAAAGTTTTAGGTGATCTACAACCTTCTGATCACAGAGTGGTCGGCTTCAGTTTAGTTATCAATTTCATTATTCTAGTTATCTCTGAATCAGGTCGTTTTCACATGAACAGGAGATGTGATCATCATCATTTTGGAATGACCATAGATATCATCTGTATTTATAGATACGTTTTGTTGGAATGACCCACAAATTCCCACTAGACTTACCGAATCCCCACAAATAAAACCATACCTTAGAATTTGTAACAACGTACACTATGTTTAGACATAAACAAAACTATTTTTTTAATCCGTAGAGGTTCCCTTGTGTGGCAAAGGTGGGTGGCATCGGCATTACGTACACAAAGCAAAAGAGAAATATACAGGAACAAAAATAACAATACCTACCATTGATATGTTTTGTAGTCAAACGTTATAATGAGAATACGAAAATCCCAGAGAAATACGAGTATAATACCTACATGTTTCGAAGCCTAATGGCTAAGGCATCGGTCTCGCAATCGTGAGGGCGCGGGTTCGAATCCTACCCATTATACTACCGACGTGAACCCACTCCTAACACAAGCCATTGAGCTTAGCTATAGGGGTAAACAGGATTGCTAGTAATGGTGGGGATGGGCACAATGCTAATTATCTTTTTTTTTTTTTTAAAAAAAAGAAAGATGTTTACAAATACGTGGTACTTATATACCACTATGTTTGAACAAGTTATTGTATGATAGTTAAGCTATAACTTTTATTTATAATTTAGTATCTACCTATTATGGGACTGAAAGTAATGATCTATTAATCGTCAATAACAATTTTCATGGCCTCTACAGATGCACCCACTGATACTTCATTGTGTTGGCCAGAAGGACCATTAAAATCGTGTTTTATTAACGCGAATGAGACGTCTAATATATAATGGTCTCTCAGAATCACTTTATATAAACTTTTAAAGGGGTTTTTGATTGCAAAAGATCTCTTTTAAAATGGACGATCAGACGTCCTAAAAATAATTGTTAAGATTTAATAGAGCTACTGTTAACACGCGAGATTAATAGTAATAGGTAGTTTTATAGTACAATTTGATGGTTATTGTAACAACTGGATTTATGGATATCGTTGTGAGATAATTAATATTTCAAAACATGAGTCTAAAATGATGCACGCGAATAGTATTCAGGTGGATTAATGGGAATATGAGGTCTTTATAATTTTGTCTAGAGCTGATAAGTATTATGTCAAGAAACAATTGGGAATTTGTTTGACAGATATACCATTTATTAAAACATTTCGCTACTTACTTACATAGCGAATACGTCCCTGGTATACTTTTTAATGTGCATTTTATGACCCAGTTTTATTTGCAAATAGATTTATAAAACTTTCATGTACAAACGGAAGTTTCAAAAACATTCTTCGCAATAATTTTATTTCGTTACTCACCGTCTACTTCGCTCCATATTTCCGCTTCGCCTTCCTGGTGTAAACCCTGTAGACATCTGGTGCAGAAGTTATGTAGACAGCCCAGAAGTCTAGGCTCTATGAGCTCCTTCTTACAAATCCCACACTCCCATTCCTTCACCTTGCTCTTCTTCCCATCATTATACGCTGAGGTTCTTGGCGCGATGTTCAAATTCTGACTCAAGGGACGAGAGATAGCTTTTCCATGAAGAGGACTGTTGCCAGCACTCAGAGAAAGCTGCTCCAAAGACTTGCGCTTGTCCTGCTTCTTTCGAGTGAAGCTGCCGAAAATGTACAAAATACGATCCACTTCCATTTTTTTTTTGCAATTTGAAAACGAGTTTTCGTTAGCTAAACAATAAGCTGGTAATTTTAAGTAATTTTGTGGTTCAACAAATCAGTGGTGATTTCTAATTAAATTATTGTAAACTTGATCTATATTTCGAAAGCGTGCCGATCCTGAAGGGCATTTTATAAATAAACGTGTGCCCGCGAAGCCGCGCTGTGTTCGACTGAGTTGCTCTCATATACAGAAACAACGCAACAGATGTGACGATAATGTTGTGATAGAATTGCCTACAAAATCTAAAATATACAACCAATAAAGTGTAGGAAATGATCCTTGGGATTGTCTCGAAAATATGACATATTTATAGCTGGGCTTTGGCAATTTAAGCCTGGGTTTAACTTAGCTTACAAGAGAGATGAAGTTGCAGGGCTTTAAAAGTGTAATAAGTACTTACTAAGGTTTTACACCAAATGATACCTACTTTCGATTTTTAATCAAAAGTTTAAATGGATACCTCAAAACCACACACAAAAGTAATTGATTGTCCTAACTAACTAAGTAATCTATTTTTACAATGATAAATGCACTTGGCTTCCCTTCATAACTGGTAAATGGTAATGCCACTGGCGCGTGTTATATGTTCTGTCCAATTTCCTACGCTGGAGGGATGAGAATAAGAAATATCTATTTTTGTTCAACCACCCCTGCCATTTCTCATTTCCTTTACTATTTGATTGATTTTATGACATCATTTTTTGGAATAGTATGAATAGTAGGTACTTAGATAGTTTGTTTCAAAAATGTTTATTACACTCCTTAAACCTAATATTAGTAGGTACCATGATCAAAAAATGAGTGTAGAGTAAGTATCTAGGCAATTTCGGCAAGTTTCTACCTACCTAAATGGGACTGCTATCACCCTGTCAGCAGCCCTTAGTTAAAGACGTACGTATAAATAAGTAGATAGGTAGGTACCTAATAAGAAAGGAAGGAAGAAAGTTCTGTATTTTTTATTATTTATTTAAATGAAATTGGAAAATTACCTAAATTGCCTAAATCATCTCTACCATTGTCCCGTAGTCTTCCTCAAACAACCCATTATAAAAAGGCACTTCTCACAGGAGACATCGTGCCTGGCTAATTTATTCTGTCAACATATCTCCTGATTGTGTCTATATTCCACAAGCTTAAACAGACACTAAATAACAGTCATGGAGCAAATTATGTACCTAAATGTTGTGTTTTGTGTTTCAAAACAATAGTAAAATTAAATGTAGGTAGTTAACAAAGCTTGAAATCGTGCTCCAGTTCGAATGTAAATACAAAATCGTTTATAGCTTTAATCGATGTTGATAATTCAGCACGTGCCAACTTAATCGAGATCCAATTATAGCAGGAAAGGGAACCAATAAAGAGGGCATTAGTATGATGAAATATCCGGCTCACTTCTTTAGTGCAAAACCAGTGGTGGGCAAGCGTTACTATAACCTACAAAGAAAAAATTATGTGTAATGCAACTATATCTAGTAGGTACCTACACTTGCGTTTGCGCATACGGAGCACTATAATATGTCCTCTGTAGTTGGCTAGTATCTGATGAGAACGAATTAGCTTATACCTAAGTGGATACCTCTACCTTTGTTCAACATATCTCTACCTACCTATCTATTGATAAATTTCTGATTTTGACTAACTTTTTCAATCATAGACAAGAAAACAATATGAAATCACCTACCATAGATGAGACATCACATCGCTCACTAAAATGGACAGCAATAAAGAATCATTTTAATTGTCTATTTGCAATAAATGGAACGCGTCGGTTCGGTGACCCACATTTGGCGGGAAATCTAATTTAAATAATGTCAGTCGCTATTTTTCGCGCGCACCCGGGTGCGTAGGGCGGAGCGCCATCGGACACTGAGATTAGTATGAAGGATTCACCTTGAAATACAGCCCATGTTTCCTGTGTTTTGTCATTTATGTATTGGTCACGCTACGCCTTGAATGCTACTGTAGCATCGTGTAGGACAGGTAATAAAGGCAGGTAGAGAGATACCAGAATAATACCCAACCCAATGTTATGTAATACCTGAAGCTAATCATAATTCACAACCTGCAAATTTGGATATAGGAAGCAAGATGAGTATAGAGGTCTATAGACTTTGTTTTCGGCTCCTATGCGATCCTCGCATTCTATGTTATAGCACAGATAATATAATACTATACTAGTATAATACTATACTAGTACAGATACCTCATCCCATACAAAGAAATGCGATCGTCCTAACTCGGGCTCGTTTTCGGGCTCGTTTACGGAGACGTTAGATGGCATTAGTAAAAGTGCGGTTAGCGTCTTACTAAACGGCACTAATTAATAAACATGTATTGATAGCTTAAATCGCGCCCGTACAAATAACGCAGAAAATCGCTTTAAATGACGTCATTCGAATGCAGACCTCAAAAATATTGTAATTTGACCCTAATAGGCAACGACACTACATAATTACATTAAACGAATTTGTTATTGCTAAAGTAACTCGTCGGTGTACACCTCAAAGTTGAACCTACTTCTATTATGATTGAATGTTTGCGTAAGTTAAGTAACTGTACCACAGTCGGTGCGTAGATGGGTGACCCTTGTCTAAAATGTTATACTTACATCAATCATCTTTTTGGTCTTGGTTTATTGTCAGAGAACATTTTTTTATACTTATTTAAATGTAATCGTGAAAAGATTATGCATAATTTCACAAAATCCACAATTTAGGATTAAAATTGACTTAATCAACGACGATTTTATAGTATTATATTATCTGTGACGATATCAATGGCAAAAATATTATTTTTTTGCCTTAATTTTTCTGTATTATGACTTATCTATTGAATAGAACGGAGTCTCGAACTCGTGTTCAAGGTCGATCTTACGTTTGAGATCGTTTTAATAATACGGGCCTTGAGAGTGTAACTGTCACCGCCTTATTACAAAGAGAAGACTAAATCAAGGTTTAGGCCAAGACTTTCAAGTCCAGGATTTAGTACTGTACTATTGGTCTTATTACAAAGCTTAGATAATCCGTGGACCAGCTGATACCAAAGGATCTTGCAATCAGCCACAGATTATAATCAATTTGGTTCATTCATTTTTCTTATCATTCAAAAATAACGTTCCGTTTTAAGCCAATATAATTTGAAAGTATAGTTTTCATTGAGAAAAAAATATTTAGACGTTCTATTAACTAAATTATTCGCCAGGACTACGTAATTTTCAAAATATAAACCTGACATAAAAGTCCTCGGCCTGCAATTTACGAATATTAAAATAGATTCTGTCAGGATCGGAACGTTACATATATAGCTGTCAGTAGTACTAAAAATGTAAACAAATGATGATAACCTAAATGTAATTAACTCACGACATTATTATGGATGTTATAAGTTTAATCTGAGTAATTATAGCGCCCAAACACTTAAAGGAACTTGGATGCGAGTTTTTATTACAAAGCTAGTTTCATTGGAACAGTTCTTAGCATGGTTGGATGAAAATTCGTTCAATAGTTTAAGGATACTTACTCAATAAGATAATGCTTTTTTAATATACTTACTGTTTTCTTTGTTGCACTCGTTGTTCTGAATGTATTGGGGGAAAGTATGCCTAGATTCAACATAGGTACTGAAGCTTCGGCTGAAGCACAACAAACAATTGAAACAAATTTTATGAATATATTTATTATTTAATATCAGTGAGCTTGCTATGAAATGAAATTGTCAAATAACTAGATAGAATCATTATTTATTAGATACCATTTATTCTTCCTAAGAACAGAGTACATTTTCATGAGAATCATAAATATTATTATCTAAACTGTTAGGTAGCACTTATTAGTTATTCCATTTGACAACAAAATGGATGTTAACAATTTCAATAATCTGTAACCAATCTGTACTCTCTGTTCAAACTATGTTTGAAAAGGAATATTGAGTTGATATCCCTATTTCTTTATACATAACTAGCTTTCCCGCACATCTTAGTCTGCATAAATTTTCCCTGTTTTTGCAACATTTCTCATTGCTGCTCCGTTCCTATTGGTTGTAGAGTGATATTATATAGACTTCCTCGACAAATGGGCTATCCAACAGTAAAAAGTTCAAAAGAATTAGTCGTTCATGAGATTACCGCATTCAAACAAACTCTTCAGCTTTATAATATTAGTATAGTTATTTATTTTACAATAAATTTTAAATTGTATGCATTTTTTGATTATTATATAAACAGTGTTAGTTCATTTTCATGAGAATCTTAAATATAATTATCTAAACTGTTAAGTAGTGCATAATAGTTATTACATCACAATTTCAATAACCTGTAACCAATCTGTACTCTCTGTCTATGTTTAAAGGAACATTGTAGCAAAGTATTAACTAGCTGAGCTCCTATAAACATAATATTCAGTTCTTGGTACCTACTTATAACCTAAGTTTACATCTGTTTCTAGTGACAGGTATATCCATGGTTACACTTTACCAACTAAATTTTAAATTGATCAATGTTTATTTAGTTCCACTATATAGTTCATTAGTAAGTTTTGGGTAAGATGTAGTATGATGTTTCTATTACTTTGTTTTGTGCATTTTGAGTATATTCAACATTGGTTTTTGCCGCACTACTCCAGACCACCTATCAGACATTCCAAATGTGATTTTCCAACTTCAATCTAATAATGTGACATATAAGTGGAATGCATCAGTTTGTTTTACATAGAGCACCAGTTAATGATACTATTGTCGAACAAAAATAATTTGTGTGGACCTTCAACTTTCCACACTGCATAGGTACACTTCACGCCGAGTCTGGTTGACCCAAACATTGCACAGACCACTTTAATTTTAGGACATCTCTGAGTTCTGTATGTTAAATCTTCTCTCTCAATTCCAAGCTGTGATAAATGTTTTGAAAAACAATATTATGCATGTATTATTAAATCTTTTGTCACACATTGCATTTCACTCGATTTTTGCGTTTATTTTGTTGCCACACCATATTTAGTTAGTTAATAATTTAAAGTCACTAAACACGCATTATTCGTCATTAATATTTGAAACTAAAATACGCAAAATTGTAAATGGTCTAACTTTCAAATTGTTAAGTTTTTGACATTTTAAGGTTATTACCATAGTTAAACTAGGGTGATTGAAAGACTAAGCCATGAACCAAAGATGATCATCGATTAAGCGATGAACCTCGTTTTGTAATAAAGATTTTCGTAGATCCATGGTTTAAACTAGGATTTTCGTCAAACCAGGTTTAGTCCAGCTTCTGGAATAAGGCGGTCAGAGTCCTTAAATAATTTTATTGTAAATATTCATTAACGACCACATCGGGAGTAGGTATTTAACTCTTTTTTGAACCCTCGACAAAAATGACGAGTGTTATAAATTTAACGCGTATCTGCATAATGATGTATCTGTGTGCCTGTCTGTAGCAACGTAGCTTCCAAACGGATGAACCGATTTTGATTTAGTTTTTTTGATTGAAAGTTGACTTGATCGAGTGTTCTTAGCTAAAATTTATGAAAATCGGGATTTTCTACTTCATTTCAATTACTTACTTACCTAAGGACGAGGAACCCTTCTTAAGATTTCCTCGTAGTTCCGGTTTGTTAAGATCTTTGTGTCAAAACTTTACCGCCTTTATATTACGAACTATAAGGCGCAGACCCATCTTGTTTCTACTTAAACTTCTTGTTTTGACGAGATCTACGTGACCACGGGGTCAAAACTTTAAACGGCTATATTTTACGAACTATGGGGCGCAGACCCATCTTGTTTCTACTTAAACGTCTTGTTTTGACGAGATCTACGTGATCGCGGGGTCAAAACTTTGAACGCCTATATCTCACGAACTATAAGTCGTAGACCCACCATGTTTGTACTCAAACTTGATGTTTTGATGAGATCTATGTGATCACGGGGTCAAAACTTTAAATGCTTATATCTTACGAACTATGGGGCGCAGACCCATCTTGTTTGTACTGAAAGTTCTTGTTTTGACGTGATCTACGTGATGGCGGGGTCAAAACTTTGAACGCCTATATCTCACGAACTATAGGTCGTAGACCCACCATGTTTGTACTCAAACTTGATGTTTTGATGAGATCTATGTGATCACGGGGTCAAAACTTTAAACGCTTATATCTTACGAACTATGGGGCGCAGACCCATCTTGTGTCTACTTAAACTTCTTGTTTTGACGAGATCTACGTGATCGCTGGGTCAAAACTTTGAACGCCTATACCTCACGAACTATAAGTCGTAGACCCACCATGTTTGTACTCAAACTTGATGTTTTGATGAGATCTATGTGATCACGGGGTCAAAACTTTAAACGCTTATATCTTACGAACTATGGGGCGCAGACCCATCTTGTGTCTACTTAAACTTCTTGTTTTGACGAGATCTACGTGATCGCTGGGTCAAAACTTTGAACGCCTATACCTCACGAACTATAAGTCGTAGACCCACCATGTTTGTACTCAAATTTGATGTTTTGATGAGATCTATGTGATCACGGGGTCAAAACTTTAAACGCTTATATCTTACGAACTATGGGGCGCAGACCCATCTTGTGTCTACTTAAACTTCTTGTTTTGACGAGATCTACGTGATCGCTGGGTCAAAACTTTGAACGCCTATACCTCACGAACTATAAGTCGTAGACCCACCATGTTTGTACTCAAACTTGATGTTTTGATGAAATCTATGTGATCGCAGGGCCAAAACTTTGAACGCCTATTTCACACAAACTATAGGTTATTTGTACCAACCAACCAAACCAACCTTATTTGTAATCAAACTCGTTTGAACGAGTAACAAAGTGTGAGAGAGAATCAAAGTAGATCTGCGCCCCATAGTTCGTGTGATATAGTGCGTTCAAAGTTTTAACCCCATAGTCACATAGATCTCATCAATCAAAACAAGAAGTTTAAGTACAAACATGGTGGGTCTATGCCCTATAGTTTGTGTGATATAGGAGTTCAAAGTTTTGACCCTGTGATCACATTGATCTTGTAGAAACCAGAAATTTGAGAACAAAAAGGTAGGTAGGTCTGCGCCCCATACTTCGTAAAATATACACGTTTAATAAATAAAAAAATAAAGTCGGAGGCACTTTACTAAGTTTGTCGAGATTCAATAATGCCTCCGACTGCATGAAATTATATAATTATGTAGGGGATCTTGTTTCCATCTTTTTTGTGCAGGCGGGTTTTTTTATTTTTTTTATTTAATACTTTTTAGTTGTTGTAGGATGTAACCGATGTAGCAACTTACTTTTATCACAGCTATTGTCAAGTATTGAAAATTGAAAAAACAATGGTTGCTAACTAACTTTTTCAGTATTACAGTCATAATCATGTTATACCTTTTTGAAATGCTTAAGATGAGCTCTTTAATTTGATACCCATATTACAGTATTCAAAACATTTTTTTTTTTCACACCTCTTTATTTTGACATCTCATAGCCGCCATGTTTGTTTTTTAAAAACGTCATCTATCTAAGAACACTTGGGCAATTATTACGAATCTAACGACGTGTGAATTGTATAAATCCGTTCAGTGGATTGTGAGATATCAGGTATTAAAGAATATTACATACATACATACAAGATACGCGCGAAAAACATAACCCTTCTTTACAGTCGGGTAAAAATGACACAACTCAACATTATTTTGTCCCCGTGATCCCGTGTCGAAGCACCGTACTGCACGTCTCGCGGGGCCTCTTTGATGCATTGATTTGTAAATATCGAATATACAAAAATAATAAAAATTAATACATTGTTCAGCTTTGATGCAAGTATTTTTCGATTTTTCGCATTAATGTCCTTTTTTTATAAATTTGCGCATAACTCGGAAACGAACCACACTGTTGGACCGAAAATGGCATAAACGCGTAGGTTGGGTAGATTGCTATCAACTCAAATATAAAAAACAATATAGTCTAGTCCCATTTTATTTAGTATATTTACGTATTTACTATTTGTAATATAACCTTGACCGATCCGAAAGTTAGTTCATCGGGTAAACAATACGAAAAATAAAAAAAATAAAATGTCTATTAAAACAACATTATTACTTAACAATCACGTTTTTAGTAGGTTCATTAAAAAAGAAACAAATTTAAAGTTGTGTCGTATAACCGTTAGGGTAGTGTAGCAATGCGTCGGCATTACCAGGTTTAAGCGCCCGAGCCCTCGACTGGCCCTACCGACATAAAATAACGACACTACAGAAGGCATGCTTCATACAATGCATGCTTTACGTACTTTAGACTGCATAGACATCGTTCACGGGCATTGCTTTTTTGGAATATTATTATATAATTGGCTAACCGTGCATTCGTCTAAGTTATTTTCGGTTACTTTGTAATATAGGTATGGCATTCAATATAAATTAATTCATTATTAGCTTTAGCAACCATATCTAAAACAAACTACAAAAAGGTGTGTTTTACTTATTGTATAACCCAAAGTTTATTAACTTAGCGCGACCGCCCGCGCGTCTACTGTACCTAGGTATAAATAATGAAATACATTATTATGAGCTAACTTTCTCTATTCTCGGCATTTTGTGACACCGGTCGGTACATTTGATCGGATGTCGGCGTCTTTGAAAACACCGCTGGTACGTACCTATTTATAACCTGACCTTGATTATTATTTATAAAATGCATTTTTATTTCAAATAATTTTTTTCGTTCGCAAAAACATGGACTTCGGCTGTCCGGTTAGATATTTTGGTAATTTGAAGAAGGATTTGACGCAGGATCAATGTGTCATAAATGTGTCAATAAATCATAAAATTTGAGTGGGACAAGGCGCAGGATCGACGAGTAGTCTTGTCCCTAGTTATAGCCCTATAGAAGTTAATGGAGTCATAGGGCAGAAACCCATCAAAACCGACACCACCGACGAGCGACTAGGCGCAAGACCAACGAGTCAGTCTTGAGCTGTTCTGACCATACCTATGTATGGTCAGAATCGGAATTCCCAAATAGTGCCATCTATTGTTAGATTGAACCAGTTTATTGTTTGAGTTGTGTATAACATAACGTAGTACAAATAAATTGCCGCTAGAGTTATTTTAACAGAGTTACTTTATCAGAAACTTTGTAAAGTTATGAAAATTTGATTTAGGAACCTATTATTTTACAACCCCTTGTATAGCTTAATAATAAAAAAATAATAATACACATTTTTAGTACCTATCTTCTGATATTCCAAGATTTAAAAAACTTCAATATCAAATCGATACTTATAACGCCATCTGTTGATATTTATTTGACCTACATTTCTGTTTCTTCGTGATGAGACCCCGTTGTTATAGTAAGGATGAAAGTTAAATCAAAACCCGCCTTTTGTTCTTTGCTGTAGACCCGACTACAGCGAAGAACAAAAGGCGGGTTATGTTTGTGAATTATGAATAACTACCTTTTCTCCAGGGCTTCGCCCGCGTTTAATTTGATTTCATAGAAGTTACATCCAATAACTAATAATGCGGGAAGGGCAATATCTACCTACATGGTGTGGGATCTTCCGGAAGTATTTCGACTGCTCTATGTTGCCAGGTAATTATAGCGCTGCCTAGTTTTAACTGATAAAGAGGACGCATGAGATGATCGGACACCAATGTGTTGATGAAGACTTATAGATGCTTAATAACTAGGCCTCATATTGTCGGAGTAAATTAAGCTTACACTTTCATCGGATAATTGGGGCGACTGATTAGTTCATGCCAATATTGCAGGTTAAGTACCTAGAGCATACGGACGTACGCTACCTAGTTACCTACCTACGTACTAAATACGTTTAGCTCTGCTCACCGTGTCTTATTAAATTGCTTTGTTGATTTTCATTTTGTGAGTATGAGCTACGGAACTACGGTCACATTCATTGTCACTGGTACGGTCTACGTTAAGTAGGTATGTAGTTGGTAGGTGCACCTATAATATTATTTGATCATCTCTAATGTCAACTTCAGTTAAAATCGTTAAATTTGTCTAGCGATTTACAGGTACATATACTACTAACTTAAACATGTAATAATTTTATTCGACCAAATCCTTGAACATTTTAAAAATCGAAGCAACACTATCCCCAGAATGATCTTGCTCCTACCGCAGGGATCGTCTTGGACACCGGTGACACCGGGGTGTACAAGATGATTATTTAGTACCGCGTGTTTTTCAAACTTTTTGTGTTCAAGGTACACATAACAAGATAAAAAAAATTAACGGCACACCGTAGAACAAATAACAAATGTTTTTTTTTCAGTTTGCCCTATCGTTTGTCATCCCTCCCCCCTTTCCCCCTTTCTTATCCCCTTTTCATTTATAATCATAGCGATATCGCTACCGATCCATAACACCAACTAAACATAGTGGTAAATTATATTTGACAGCAATTTAGAGCGAAAGGTTTCAATCTGTAGGCTACAATCTGTAGGTACTTTCATTCTCAAAAACGAAATTCAGTTGTGTAATTTCTGCAGCTACTATCACAGTACCTTATTGTTTAAGAAAAAGGGAACAATCTCGTTTTTAAAAAAAGACTGATATGGATATGGATATGGATATGAAATCAAAACCAAAACCGTACATAATTTGAAAATTCATGTTACAATGTAAATTCAAACACACGTAGTTAAAACATAATTTACATAGTCGGGAAAAACACATCTGTTGCAACACATCGGTTGACATCGGACGAATAGAATGAAGTACCTTTACCGGCGACGGCTCGACCCCAAGGCACGCTCAGCCGAGGCAAAGTGCGCTCGAGGCTGCGGCCCGAGCCAAGATAGAAAATATTTTCTTAATCCGATCCGACTCCGATTCCAACTCAGACAAACCAAATTTTAAAACTTCGTCTTCGACTAGGGTATAAAACCACCTCCGTAACATCCGTAGTTTTGTACCTAATTTATTTATGTTAGGTAGCTAAGGCCTAATAATATCAACTATTCATCTCTAGCCTTTAAAAAAAAATTGCTTTTCCGATGCAAGACTGTTAACTGTTGAGGAATTCATCTGATACTCTTCATTTTAATAATGTGTGTGTGTGTGTGTGTGTGTGTGAATAGCAACCCAATAAAAATTTATTATTGAGTAGTTTCGCTGGTTATCTGTGGTCTTAATAGGTACTCTAAATAGTGTTTTTTGAGAGCTGGACAAATTACTGTCTATCAAATATACCTACCCATGCATTTGATATTTGAAGAACTCTCTCGATTTATCCAGGATCATGCGACGACTTTGGGAGTAGGGTAAGAATAGGTAGGTATTTCTGGTCACTTAAGCGGAAATTTTAGTGTTCCGTACCTCAAAAGGAAACACCGGGCAATGGTACGTTAGTCGGACTATGTTCCGTATAGGGTTCCGCAGCTTTTACTACAAAGATATGATCTGAAAAAGGGCATCAGAAAAGAGCGTACCTTGTTAAGAAGCGCAGTTTTTCGGCAATAACTCAAAGACAGTATATGTACAGTATATGTTGAAAATAATGTTAGTTTAAAGTGTTTATTATACGTTACTTTTGTGATATTTTAATATATTTTGGCCACACGGTTTAAAAGATAAACGGGAAGGGACCAAAGAGTAAACTAATAGAAGGGACACATGTTTTGCAACTTTCAGAGAGATCATAAACAAAAACATTCACTTATTCAAAAAGGTTATTATCCTTTAACCTTAGAATTTAAAAGACCTGTCGAATGATGCCACCCGCAGAAGTTTGATTAAAAATATTTTTCAGCTTGTTGGGTACAACATGCCCCTCTAGAAATATTTATTTTTGTTATTTAACTATCGAACTAAGTAGCGGCTTATACAAACACCTAGGTACACTCTAAGTTTCGTCCATATAGTATATTTTATATTAAAGTATCATTTTGTAGTTTTGAAAGATAAATCATGAAAATTGGGGATTCCATTCCACCCTTATCTCCGAAGCTACCTAATGAGACAAACATTTTGAAAACAATACAATAGATAGTTTTAAGTAAAACTTAGGTATAAGAAGCCTAAATTTTAAACATGGGGTCATTTTTGAGGGTTTAAGTACGAAATTTAAAAAGAAACGCTAACTGTATTGAGTAGGTAGCACATCATTTAAAAGGACTTGTAAAACATTGTTTTTTTATAGTTTTAATTAATAAGTTATTCAAAAAAACCCATTAAAATACGCCATTCCCTTATCTCCAAAGCTACTGAGTCTAATATTTTGAAAAAAAACAAAAGATAGTTCTCTACCTATAGGTTACCTATAGCCCTTTCGGATCGCTCCAATACAATTGTGCGGGTCACAAAATCGAGTATAGCTCATTAATTTTACGTTGGTAGTGGACGGGCCTAGTATCGTACGATTGCGCGGGAAGCGAACTTTCAGCTCCCGTGCAAATTTTGACTGACGCGCAGTCGGTGAGCAGGTTTCAACATGTACAGATCGCGACTGATTTCGCTCCCCGACTTGGCGAAAGTAAGTACCTACTATTGTTTTGTTTTGTAAGTTTAGTAATATACGAGTTATTGATTAGAAAAATAGTTAAACATAGAATGTTTTTGTGACAATGGTGACTGTTGGCAGTGAAACGCTTTGGCGTAACGGTTTAACGAACTTTATTGACACAATTGTATCGACGTGGGCCCTGCATTACCTCATGTATAGTATAAGTTTCTAATGATTATTCATTTTTCACAGTTTCCGCATCATATTTCCGGTTTTAAACGACGCTGCTAACGCAGAGATGCTCAAATGACTCTGGGACGAGGACGATGGCAATGACGAAATCGATTTGGACAACGTCAATGAAGAAAACCCCGAATATTCAACTCCTCTTCATCTGATGAAAGATGGCTTTCACCACAAATCAATAATAAATGGCCAATACTAGTACACAAATGAAACTTATTTGTTCTTTGCTGGATGTGAAGAAGTTTTTTGAAATACCTGCCATTCTTGGGTGTACCTATACAATTTCCAAGACTGAAAATGATTTGGAGCGAAAAGCATTTGTTGATTTTCAATAATATAACTAATACAAAGATGTGTTTGTGATTTCTAATAAATATTATTGTAATTTTCATGTTTATTTCATTCATGGTCTCTTCAGAAAAACGTAAAAAAGGAGATGAATTTGATACAACTTTGACACGCACGATTGTACATACGAAATGAAGGGCCCAGTATGATACAATTGTTGATATACCAATTTTCCAAGATGGCGGCGGAAAATCTGGAAAATTATAGCAGATTCGTAATCTGGGACTCCAAATTATCTAAGATTCAAGTTCAAAATTACAAATTTCTTTGTAGTTTGTGCGCCGGTCCGAAAGGGATAGGTAAACCGATGAGAAGTCTGACTTATATACATAGGGGCCAAACAAGTAATTGATAAATCGATTTGTAAACCGTATGATGTAGCATGAAAACAAATTAAAGAACTTCGTGTAGTCATCGGTGTCAGAATATTCATCCATTAGCAAGTGTTTCTGAGTAAGAAGTACTATCGTCATTCTTGTTCATTGCCTCGAAGTTTGTTTAACCTTCTTCAAATTTTCAGAAGGTCCTTAGTTGTTAGTACCTACTAACAATGTACTAATTTTACTTACTGGCAGTACCGGTCAGCCCGACCGGCATTGCCCACCAGGAAACATTTCCAAAAATGTCGAGATGACACTCAAAATCGATTACACTTGGGAGGATGTTTGATTATTAGGTACAATAGGTAGGGCTAGGCTATCACAGCTATAAATAACCATGTTAATGTTTATAGTTTGATCACAAATAACATGCCTTAAGTCCTAAAAGTCGGCTCCGAATGGGCTGGTGAGTTGTACGCTGGTACGGAGTAAGGTCCACCACACCTGCTTAGTACCTACGGGTTCATACGTTTTATTGACCAGTATTACCTCCTGACCGGCATTACCCGGTTTTACCCTAAACCTTTTTAAACAAAAAAACCTTAAAAAATATTTAGGTAGCTGTAAAAATATCGGTAACAACACTGGCGAATTGTGAACCTCCTCCTTTTTTAAAGTGGGTTAAAAAACAACACATTCGAATTCAGAAACAGATGTAAAAATGGCGGCAAATTGAAATGACGCTATTTTTACAGCTCCGCATTTAACGTGTAAAATATACTTGAAATATGTTTTAACTAGATAAAAACGAGACTTCGTAATTCAAAGATGAAAACTTGAAAGAAAATAAACTTGAAACTGGCAACAAGACTTTGTGATCCAATGAAGAAGAAAACTATAAATAAATAAACTTGAAACTAGCATCAAGTCTATGTGATTTAAAGAAGAAAACTAGAAAGAAAATAAACTCCATAACTCCTACCGAGTAATATCGGCGGGAAGAGAATCAAAACCTCATAATTTTTGAAGTCGGTTAAAAACGTTCCATTTCTTTGGCAAAAAATAAAAGTTCACTAAATGTACCTAATGCATCGAAAAGAACCCACCTTATTTACAAAATAATATTACTTATTAACACTAGATACCTAAATTTAACTAAGTATTACCATAGTATTACTTTCTTTTATTTTTAAAATTGTTAAAATGTTAAAATCAAACTTCGTAAATACGATATCATGACAAATGTTGACATATTGCATCTCTAAGTTGCGTTTCGAAATTTATAAAATTATTAGCTTTAAGTTTAGTGCTATCCTTTTCTATTATGGCCAATGCTAGAAAGAGAAGCACCAAAGGAATGTCAACGATGCGGCAGATTTCTAATGTAGTAGTAGCGGAAAGTTATTACATGGCGTTCGTTTGTCGTCCAATGAACTATTTTTCATTTCTATGTGTCCCAGTTATTGTTTATTTATAAGGTACGGGAGTAAATCATGCCACTGCTGATTTCAGCGTGAAGTTGCTCGGGCCGACCGCGTACAGATATGTTTAACATAAACAAACTATGTTTGTTTTCTTGTCTGTGCGTTATTGTTGTTATTGTACTGTATTTTCAATCAGAGATTGCTCGTTTAGAAGAAAATTATCAAAAATTAGGTGAGAATGTCTTCTATGGTGTGTTCGCTATGTGTTTCGCATCGTTACTCAGTTAGAATTGTGTTGATTTTCAGAGTTTAAACTTGTGCAACAACATTCGGACCCACGCCAGTTTTTCCCGAAAGGCTTAGAAAAAAATGACGATGACACCATAGTAATATACAACAGGGTCCCTAAGACGGGATCCACGAGTTTTGTTGGTGTAGCATATGATTTGTGTAAGAGGAATAACTTTAAAGTGTTACATATCAATATTACAGCCAACAGACATATCATGTCTTTGAGCAATCAGTACAAGTTTGTTCAGAATGTGACTAAATGGTATGACGTGAAGCCAGCCTTATATCATGGGCATATGGCCTTCCTTAACTTTGATAGGTAAGTTCTGATACTATGACAAATATCATTGTATATCTTTAAAGCCACAGTAGGAAAACTCCTCCTAAGTATGCAAATAAATTATGTATATACACCTATTTCCAAGATCTATCTAATTTAAATTCATTCCACACTAGCTAAAACAAAAAAAGATATAGTCTAACATCATTGTAATTTATTCTACTTGTGTTGGATGTAAGGTCAAACAATATCTTTACGTAATCTTGACTGGTTTTATGTTAAAATACATTATTTTATGATTATGTTATTTAATTGACTAATGAGGACTAGGACGAGGTAGTCTTTTGCTCTGCCTCCAGACTACCTGTTCATTAAAAAACATCTGCATAAAAAGCAAGATAAATCTATTCCAAATGACTTCATGTGTGTTCCATCTGTATGTAGATTACAGATATTGCAATTATATTATGGTGTACAAGCTGTATCCCTTTCAGACTTTTGATTTTTGAGTCTTTTTCACTGTGCAAGTTTTTATTGCCAGGTTATTTTCTTCGGCTTTACCTATTGTTTGCGAACTTGGAATTACATGTACATGTAGAATCCCAATGTATCACAAGAGTTTTGCATCCTAAGTGATTAAGAATTTTGAATTTTGAAATTCCCCACCCCCACAATCATGATGTGCAGATTTAAATTGATTTAAACAATTTGTTCGGTATACAATCATCTTGGCATACAACTGTCTATTTTTTGTGATTAGTCACAAAACAATTTTGTTTTCTAGATAAACAAAGATAAGCCTTACATTTAACACATAATATCTTGGTCCGAGTATTACACTCATCCATCCTTCATGCTCTTGGGCTATCTATTCCATCTAATAATGGAAGATGGTTGTAGCCATCATACCTTTAGACTACAGAAATTGGATTCAACCTACATAACTTAGACATAATGGGCTTGGTCCTCCTTACATCAGTATCTTCTTTTAGATCTGGTGCGTGAATCAAGCCATCTGCTACCTGCATTCTAAACTCCAATAAATCCATAATTTTGCTTTTAGACAGCCCTGGTGCGGTGGATTCTTTTACATATAAACTCCATGCATGATGTATCGGTTTCTAAATGATACATCAAAAAAATAGAGAATGACTTTTGTGGTCCATTTTCTCGTTTTCATAAAAGTCCAGTAGTGTTCAATAGACTGGTCAAGAAAATCCCCACCTATTTTTTTTTTTTATAAATAAATATTGTTGTGCTATGTTTTGTCATCCAGACTACTTTTGGGCATGTCACATCTTTTAATGCTGCTCTATTCTTATCCCATCTTCGGCAAGAATCATCTCCTGATGTACATAGTGACACAACCTGATTTGTTGTCTATCTATTTGACAACTACATCATCGCTAACAAACTGTTGGGATTCACCATGTTTCATTCTGCAATGTTTCTTGAAGTCTATGTTTTTCCTCTACAAATTTCTTAAGCTCCGATGCTCTGGTGTTCAGGACTTTCCCAGTCTTTCGAATGTGATACGTATTGGTGCGGTATTCTCAATAAAACTTTAATCAAAATAGTCTTCAAAATAAGCCCAATAAACCAATAACCTCTCGTTCGCACTTATATGCTGCATAAACAATCTTAAGCACAATAGACCAGTAGCGGTTTGTTTCCGAAAAGTTGACTAGGAAAGGTGCGGGACATGTTCGACCATCTTGAAAGAGGCTATTAACATGTACCCTCTTTCGTATTGATATGAATTATAATATTTTATATGATAGTATAATATTTTATATTTCAGGTTGGGAGCCACATCAAAACCTATATTCATAAATTTAATAAGAAGACCTCTTGATAGATTAGTTTCATATTACTATTTTCTAAGAAATGGTGACAATTATAGACCACATTTGGTGCGAAAGAAACATGGTGATAAAATGGTAATTATCCTTTACAATTTTTTTATTTTATTTTTAATAATTAATACAAGGGCAATGGCATCACTCTTGCAAGAGTTGCAAGCAAGGTTGAGGATGCTAAGATAGGGTTTGAATAGGTCTTGACTCCCTGAGGATTGGTTTTGTATAAAAAAAAAACATAAATATAGGACTCAGATACTTTTGGGGTAGAACTTTTGAGAGAAATTATTGTACTATATTATTTTTCAGTTTTATTGTAAACTGTTGTCTTGTCTTATTCTATCGTACATTCAACGTCTATAAATTCAACATTTTTATATATATATATTTTAATGATATTTAAAGATATTGGGCTGATTTACATCAAAAATCGATGTTTAGGTCGTTTGAAGCTTGAGGAAGAACTTAAAAATTACACCATTTGATTAAATCCCTTGTTGAGAACTAGTATAATATAAAATATTTGTATATCACTTTGGGAATAGAGGAGAGGAGGAGGGATATTAAACAAAAAAAAAAGCCGGGCACGAGCATGTCGAACCATGCTCAGTGCCTTAAAATCACAGCCTTAAATAATTGCATCAGCAGAAGAGCGTATGTTCATGGCACTTACGCCCTTTTGTTGAGAAAAGCAGTTTTTCGGCTATAACTTAATGACGGTATATTCGTTGTATTAACCCTAATTAATAAGTAATTAATAATTTTAATTTAAACTATTTATTGAGCGCTACCTTTATATTTTTTTCACAATTTATGCAACTTTCGGATCGACTATTTCCAAAAATATTCACTCAATCAAAAAAAAATATTAAAACCTTAAAATGATTTTAAAAGACCTGTTGAATGATGTTAGCCGAAAAAAAATTTATAGCTTCTATTATATGTATGGAGAGAAAATATTTTTTTTTTTTAATTATTTAGCTATCTAACTAAGTTGCGGCCACTAGAAGACATCTTTCCACTAAATTTCATCTATATTCGTTGAGTAGTCTCTGAGTAAAATGCCTGTGACATACTGACGGACAGACAGACAGACAAACAGACGGACATAACGAAACTATAAGGGTTCCGTTTTTTGCCATTTTGACTACGGAACCCTAACAAAGTTGCAAGGAAGGAAGAAAGGTACATAATAAAATACTGGCTCTTCCAGAATTAGAAAAACCTGTTCAACTAGATAGTCATTCCCCTTAAAGCACATAGCTAAGAAACAAACACATTTATTTTAGATGATTCAAGAAGGAAAATATTAAATAAACAATAACACAGGTTCTGAGCATGTACCTAGTAGTAGATAATTATAAATAAAAGACTTGTGTGTAATGTTATGATGTCAGTCTATTTTTAGAAAAGTTATTATATGTAGATTTTTTTATATCTCTGAGTAACCTTCGCAGCTTGACTATCAGGAGCGAACCTATTTTTATGTGCATTGCATTAAAAAGTTTAGGTCAAAAGAAAGGAGATAAGGGGTTATTGCAAACCTTATAAGTATATCCATTTAGTAGTAGAATATAACCCTCTTATCTATACTAATATTATAAAGCGGAAGAGTTTGTTTGTTTAAACGTGCTAATCTCAGGAACTACTGGTCCGATTTGAAAAAATATTTTTTTATTGGATAGCCCATTTATCGAGGAAGGCTATAGGCTATATAACATCGCGCTACGACTAATAGGAGCGGAGCAGCGACGAGAAATGTTGCAAAAACGGGAAACAATTACGCATACGAAGTTGCGCGGGACAGCTAGTTCATAATAAATTAGTAGACTTTTAATTAGCAAACTTTTTCTCTTTGTTTTTTCATCCATTTTTAAAATAGAACAGAAGGAGACAAAACATTAGCTAGTCATTTGCCGCTGAAACGTCAACTAATCTATACTAATATTATAAAGCTGAAGAGTTTTTCCTATAGCCTTCCTCAATAAATGGGCTATCCAACAGTAAAATTATTTTTCAATTCGGATCAGTAGTTCCTGAGATTACCGCGTTCAAACAAACAGACTCTTCAGCTAATACAAATATAGATTAGGGGGTATATCTGTTGTTTATCTCATACCTTATATAATTTCACAGACATTTGATGAATGTGTGGAACGGTCTCAACCAGACTGTGATCCCAACAATATGTGGTTGCAAGTGCCCTTTTTCTGTGGACACGCCGCCGAGTGCTGGTAAGAAACAAACTTTTTTATATAGTTATACACTTGCAAGCCATTTGTTAAGTTCTATAGTTTTTTGAATAATTAAATAATGCGTTAGAAGCTGAAATTTTGGTCAAACCAAGGAAAAGATACCGATTAAAAAATCCAGAGTTGCTATATAGAAATACAGAGGTATATTTAAAAAAACTTGAGTAACATAATAAGAAACAATTCATATCGTAATCTCAGAATGTAAGTCAACAAGTAATAAACATAATAGATTACATATTTGACATTCAAGCAAAGAGTTGCAGATTTAAACTTTGGTTGTAGGTTGTTAAAATATTTTTCTGTACATTTTGTTTGTGATTAGATAGTACTCGGTTATAATAATATTTACTGAGTTATATCTTATTTATTTATTTAATCCCAGTTAATTTATGAGCATTTTTATCATGTTATGATTTATGTGTTAATTTTATAATCTAATTTGTGCTAATCCCGATTAACGTATGAGTATTTTTTATCTGTTAAGATTTTTGTCTAGTAAACAGCGTAATATAACTTTGTAGATATATAACAAACAGACTAGCTGTCCCGCGCAACTTCGTCTGCGTAAATTTTACCCTTTTTTGCAACATTTCTCATTGCTGCTCCCCTCCTATTGGTCGTAGCGTGATGTTATATAACCTATAGCCTTCCTCGATAAATGGGCTATCCAACAGTGAAAGAATTTTTCAATTCGGACCATCGGGTAGTTCCTGAGATTACCGTGTTCAAACAAACAAACTCTTCAGCTTTATATTACTAGTATAGATATAAAATATTATTATATATTTTATCATCTGTTATACATATACTTTTACAAACCAAAGTTGACTTATTAATAGCGTAGCGTAGTATTTTAATTATAATTAATACTTATTCAGTATGCAGTATTATCACTGACTGCCTCTGTGGCGCGGTGGGAGTGTATCCGACTGCTACGCAAGAGGTCGTGGGTTCGATCCCCACCCAGGATAAAACTTTGTGTCTGGGTGTTATTTATCTATAATATGTATGTATTTAGAAATATATAAGTATGTTTATCAGTGGTCTGGTTTCCATAGGACAAGCTCTGCTTAGTTTGGGGTCAGATAGCGTTGTGTGAGTTGTCTCAAGATATTATTAAGATATTATTATTATTAAAAATTTAACATGAGCTGTATTTAGGCGTCTACTCTAGTCAACGCTAGTAACGATTTTTTTTTAAAGGTAAACTAGCAATGTGGGATTGTGAGTCCCACATTACTAGCAATCCTGTTAAACCCTCCAGCTAAGCTCTATGGCTTGTGCTAGGAGTGGGTTCACGTCGGTAGTATAATAGTCAGGATTCGAACCCACGACCTCACGATTGCGAGACCGATGCCTCAGCCATTAGGCTACTGCTTTATACGATATTGACTGTATTGTTAAATTTTAGGGAACCCGGCAACCAATGGGCCTTAGATCAAGCGAAACACAATCTAGTCAACCATTATCTCCTAGTGGGTGTAACGGAACAAATGCTCGATTTTATTACAGTTTTAGAGGCTACACTACCTCGATTCTTTAGGGGGGCCACAGAATACTACCTAAACAGCAATAAATCTCATCTAAGACAGACTAGTTCTAAAATAGAACCAAACAGACTTACAATAGAAAAAATACAGGAGTCGACAGTATGGAAGATGGAAAATGAATTATACGAATTTGCAGTAGAACAATTCAATTTTATTAAAAGAAAATTATTGGCCCGGGAGGCTAATAATGTCGCACAAATATATTTTTATGAGAAAATTCGGCCTAAATGAGATTCAACACTATTTGTACTTTATATGTGCTTCGGTTATATTTATTGCCTTATACGCTTCTGTAAAATGGTTTTACTAAAACCGAATATAGCCGAAGCTGCTGAATGGTGTAATAAAATAATAATGAATGTCGTATTAAAGTGATTATATTATATCAAAGTATAAAAGCTTTATACTTCACTCGACTCAAAATTATGCTAACTCTGTATTTTTATAAGTTTATTTTATTGATATTATTTGTTACAGCTGATTAGTGAAATTAGTATGATGTATATTCTTGATTTAAAATTTGTTTCACCAGCATTATAATACAATAATTTATCTATCAATTTTAAAAGTAAATCAATCTACTGTCTGTGTTGAATGTTGGTGAAACAGGCACGTAACTCAATTATGTTAACAAAAACCATTCCACGAATTATAATTAGATAATCACATACGAATGTAAAGACATTGGCTCTATACAATATGTGTGAACAGGGAATATAGGTAAATTATAATTTTAGGGTAATATTTGACCGGGGCTCTGTCTATATAACTAAATATAATACTTACTAGATCAGATTTTAGCCTTAGTCATTACATTATCAATGAAAACTTATAATATTATGTATGATATATAAAGTTACATACCTATTACGCAGAAAATTCAGTTTGAAAATATGCCAATAAGTATGCAACGCCCAGATTTTAGCCTCAATATATGTCGTGTTAGAAACAAGTAATAAATTAGTACTTAAAATTAGGCCTTATGGTAAATTAGATAACGAAATTTAGTAATTAGAAGTAGTAGGCCTTAATAATTTATAGGCAATGTAGGATTGAGTTCCTTAAGTATTCAAAATGTTGGTATAATTCCCTATAACCGTTTAGAATACTTACTATCAAATACTAGGTGTATGATTTGAAAAGACATTTTAAAATACTGATTGAGATAATTGATATGAATCTATGAAAAATATGTAATTGGTAACAGGACGAGTCGTGAGCACAGATTTTTGTAGTAACCTCACCAATAGGGTAGCGGCGTCCTATATTCAAAATAAGTGAACGGTGTGTCTTAAATCTTTTTGAAAAATTATGTTCGTCGTTAATTAGAAGCATTTATAATATTTTAATTATCAAGTCACAGAAAAAAAATATTTGTTAATTATTAACTACGATTGACGTCAAATTTAACGTTTGATACACATGACAAATGGGTGTCAAGTATTATATTTACATTTCAATAATAGTCTAGCTACTCGCATTGACCGACGACACAATTACATCAACGCTCAGTGGTAACGTCTCGTGCCAGTATAACAGCAATGATAGCTTTTTAAAATTTCTGAAGATCATAAAAGCAAGTAGTTCCATTGTACCTAAAATATTCGTTTAATTATACGTAAAATATGCCTTTAATTAATTTACTCACAAACTGCTATTGCTATAGGTTCGATATCACGTTCGTACATAAATAAAACCTTTTTCTGTTATTTGAGAAAACATAGGAATAATTTTATTACTACCGGTTGATACAAATAGCTTTAGTATAAGAATAATGAACTGTTTTGTACTTTTGTGGTACTGTCTTTGCTAAACATTATGGTGGCCCGGTGAGTCTGGCTTCGAATTTGCCGACCTCACGCTATCGTTTATTGCAATACAGCTATAAACTAAAAAGAAATTGTTATTTTATATTTCTTGTTGGAACAAAATCATATCTTACGTTTATAATTAACTAAATAATTAATACTTAAAGAAAATTGTGATATTTTTAAGTCCATCCAACGATTTGTTGACTCGATTTGATGCTATTATTTTTCAATGTTGTTTATAACACGTTAGTTTTATTTGTTATATTTGTTTAAAGTTGCTGTCTATGTATGACGTCATTTGTATGGACCAATCTTGTAATTATATGTGCTATATTATGTGTTTAGTTTTATGTATTTGAACTTAGCTACGGCTATTTTGGCGAGTAAATAATGATTATGTTGGGCTTGCTTCTTGCAAACTCTAACAGGATAATTATTCTTTATAAATTATAGTATTTTTAACAACATTACGAATGATTTTCTTGCAATATGTCGAACCGTGAATCAAATATGTACATATGTTATTGAATTTCAGGAAATATAATTAATATTTAAGTATATTTGTTCTTCTGACCTCAATTTTATTGTCAGAAGTGTTGCACTTTGATTGTATTATGGAAAACAGTCCATTAATTTCGAGATAAACCTATGTTTTATTGTTTTCAACGAGAGTTGTAAATATTACTATTGTAATGTTGAATATTATTAGAAGATGATAATTATGATTGGTTGTGAATTTATTTTGTTGTCTCGATTTTTTTATGTATTTTCTGTTCTTTATTATTTGTTATAATGTCTATACGTTTTGTATACCTATGTGTGACGGCGTAATTCAAAGTACTTACTGGTAATTGAAATTATTCCTATATATTTTTTTATTATTTTATAGGATTTCAATTCAATTAGGATTATTATTTCTTCCATTTTATAATTTTCTATAATTACCTAATTATTGTTTTTTTATAAATAAAAATAAAATAAACCAGCTTATTTTAGATATTTAGACGAAGCATTTTACTTAAAGACGTAGTCAATTTAGAAAATATTATAATGAAAATGTATACTCATATAATAATTAATATTATAAATTGTATATAAAATAACGCATTTAATTAGTTTAATAAGTGAACGTGTTCTTCCATTCGTCTTATATTAGTTAGCTAATCTTGCGATGTACATAATCCTTTATGTAGTATATTATATAAAATAGATGCAGTTGTATTATTATATTCCAGGAATACGTAAAGCAAACATCGCTATACCTTTGTGTGTTGACGAAGTTAGATATACTTGGGCCAATAAAACGAGATTAAAAATGTTTCTGGTTTTACAGCGTTTTCATTTGTTTCTGTTGCCGCAAAAATAACTTTATCGTAGTATAAATAAAGTAAGTAATGCTATATTTTAGTCTCGTCGCCCAAGTATATTGACGACTTTAAAAATAAAGAAAAAGACAATATAATAGTTCTGAAAGTAGTAACAGTTTTATCAGTGAAAGTCCTCCTATTTTGAGGTAAGGTAGAAACTATTTTACATTTTTCTGCAATATAATAATCATTAAATTAGTACTGTATTTGGCACAGAAGTGACACGATATTCTGCTCTTCTCGTAAGGAAACTATTATTAAGTATATCATAAATATGTATTTTTTCTTATTTTTTGGTTGATAACAATCAAAAATAATGTTCAGGTATTTACAAAATTTGTAAATGCGCTAAATAGTTTTTACGGTAACATGAGAACTATACATATAATATAACTAGCTAATAATAGTTGTTTGCAATTATTATGTTGGTCTAATAATAGCAAATCTTATAATATATACACACAAATGTATTGATTAATTTCAAATTGCAATGTTTCCGTATAAACTTAAGTTTTTCATTGTTCAGTTTAATTCCACGTTTTTTCAATTACATGATTATATATTATTGTAATACAAATTTATTATTATTTGTTTTTTTACAACATAAATAAAATATATATTTTTATCATTTCCTCGCTAGAAGCAAATAGGGATCCCTGCGCAAGGGGACCTCTCTGTGTCTAAAATAATAGAATAAAATAAAACATTACAACTGGTCGCACAGTACACAGTACAGTCTACTATGTACAAAATTGTACTTAATTTAATACAAAATCACACAACATTTAATCCTAATTATTTAGTTTTAAGTTTGATATTTATATAATTTATAGAAAAATGTGATTATTGAATCTGTTATTTTACTCCATACTGTTCCGAATCTCTTGCACTCACTAGTTTATCGTGCAAAGGTGTTAAACGAAATAAAAAATAATTTTGATATAAATATGTTATTTTGTTTATTTTTTTCACTTTTTTGGATTTATTTGTTTTGACATTTTATTCGAATTCGTCGAATTGCTTTGTTGTGTCCACGTAGATACGCATATTGTATAGAAATATGTCCTACGAATTACGAAGAAGACTTGTATATAAAAGCTTCGTGTAACAACATTATAAAAGACAAACGGTGACACACTATAACAACAGAGTACAAAGAAACCCTCGGCAAGCCGTCGATGAATCATCCAAAATAAAAAATTAATAAGGTAATTATAGCCCGTACAAACTTCTACGATATCGAATATTTACCAACCGTACCCAGTAATTGGTACATACTTTTCATGATACTTCATAGAATTGAAAAGTTTTCAACGTGACAATTATCGTAAATGTATAACGGTGGTGAATAAAATATGATCGCCTTGAGGCTGTCGCTCTGAAAAATTGTCATGACCCTAATCGAATCATTTCTAAGTCAGCAAACATCGTCAGAGCCACTTGCAAGAGCAACTCTTGCATTTTATACGGTAATTACTCTGTTTTAAAGGGAGGACGCAGTTTTAATTATTTAGTATGTCTCTCTGTCTCTTTCCTTATTACGTTCAAGTAGGTGTTAGAAAGAGACCGACGTTTGTTTGTTAGGTATTCGCGCGTGGTGTGGAGTTTGTTCAGTCGTGTGTGAGAAGTGCGACGAAGCGGTTGGCCCGCGATGCCATTAAGATTCAAACCGCTCGCAGAAATGCTATCACGAAGGCACAACTTCCGAATAACTAAAGCGAAGTCGATCAGTTAAAAGTTTTGTAAAATGAGATAATTTTCATTTTAAACAGTTTTATGTTTAGTTTCGTTTTGAGATACATTCACGAAGGTCGCGTCCTTCAATCGATAAACTATTAATTGCCGCATGTGATTGCCCGTGGCCGGCAGACAGCGGAACTCCACGCGTGTTTTTGATGTATATTTTATTTGTAAAGTGCCAATTAAAAACATTAGCTATATTTTTTTATAACGGACTCTGTGTCGGAAAGTTTGTTGGTGAAAAGACTTTGAATTTAATTCGCATCTTCATGGAATATGGGCATCTGCTTAGACACTGGTGGGTACTTTTTTTTATTTATACTCGTACTTATGTTTGTACGTAATTAGAAGTGAGCATAGTACATATTTGATATTATAATTGCGTTTTGTTTTTCATTTTTCCTTTGTATGTAAACAATACTAAGAAAAAATGAAAACGTATTGGTTTATGGATAAGTATAAGTTTGTAAAAAAGACGTTAGCAGACTGTTTACGTTTGATCAAACGTTTTATTTCGACGACTATCTGTAATGTCCCACGCTGGGCGCCATTGCTGACATTGAAGTTGATTACCGATTTAATCAACATTCAATTTACAAAGAGCATCATTTTAATAGCAATGAGTTCTTATGTATACATAATTATGTTACGCAACTTTGACATAATTTATGATGGTTTGTCAGCCGGCCCCACGTTTGGGCGCCACGAACATAAACGCTGACGGACCGCCCCATCGACGTTTTACCTTGTACAGAGCATTTATTAATATTATTTTAATTATACCTTGGACATGTACCAATGAAAGCCTTTTAAAGATATTGTAGATGTGTTCTTTAATTTAATGCCCGTAGACTCGGACGTAGACCAGTTAGGGTTTTAGCCACACACTCTGGTTCGTTAAGATTTGAAAATTCTACCCCAACTTGTGGCACAGTTGTTTTTGTTATCTTGCTTACATCATAAACGCAAAAGTTTAAACATAGATGTACCTACATAAGGATGTCTGGATGGATATATATTAGGTACTTTTTCACACAAATACTGCTAAACAGATTTTACCGACTCTTGAAACTTTATATATGGAAGTAGACATGGGCGTATTCAGCTTTTCACCCAGGGGGGCAACAAGATTTTGTTGCCCTGGATCCCTATTTTGCACGCCAAGATTTTTATAGCTGTTTTTTTACATACCTACCAGTACCAGCAATTATACCAGTCACCCCTCGACAAATAAGTGGGGGGGGGGAGGGGAGACCCCTTTCAGATGAGTTGAGTCCGATCCGGAAGAGAAGCCGGCCGGTCTCGCCAGCTCAAAGCATATGAAGTCATTGCGCAAGTCGAGCTGGCGAGCGCAACGCGAACTTAGAAGCCATTGAACAAGCTAAGGACGGAAGTCGAGCGCGAGTTGGCGAGCGCAACGTTAATTTACAAGCCAGTTAATTAATGAACCTTATGTGTCATTGCATGAATAAGGGGGCCAGGCTCAATCCTCAAAATTACTTCGCAAGCAGAGGAGTACTACTTGAACTTAGAAGTCACTGCGCAAGCACCGCGTAGGGTAAAGTTATTGCATGAGCTGACAAGCGCAGCGTTCAGTTTGAAACCAATGTATGAGTTGAAGTCACAGCGCGATCACAATAAAAGTCACAACGCGGGCAAAAGGAGTTCAGCGGGAAACTTAAAATTCAGTATAGTAATTTTATAGACCTTTCTAGCGAATTCCTTAATTATTACAATAATTGCATTTTTGAAAGATAGAAAATTTAGAAGACCAATAAAAATTCACTGCGGGCAGATGGATTATCGCGAATTTAAAAGTAACTGCACTGTACACAGTAATCTTAATCAACTCAACAAGCAAAGAAATGCAACGAAAATTTAGAATCACTGCGCTGCGCTAGCTAGCTCACCCAGCGTGAATTTAAACAACATCGAACGAGCTATAGACCGCAGCGCGATATTAATAGTCACTTTACAAGTGGAATTATAAGCAACCCAACAAGCTGGATGCCGCAGTGTGATTTTAAGTCACTGGGAGCAAAGAATACGGTTTTCTTTGAACAAACCGCAGCGTGTAAATACACGCTGCGGTTTGTTTGTTACGTTGTTGTGTAGACAACGTAAGTTGGTTGCCGAAGCAACGTAAGAAAAGTCCCTGCACGCGTTGGTGAGCGCAGCGCAAACTTTTAAACAAAACTTTTTTGAGCAACATGGGGGCCGCAGCGCAATCTACAAAGCTACTGCGCGATGGCGAACTCTCGGGGTCGGGGTTTTAAAAGTCACTGCGCAAACAGAGAGTCGCTAAAAACCAACAAAGAAGCCATTGAGCGGGCTGGAACCACAGTCTTTAAAGTCAGTGCGTGTCGAAAAGGACGCAGTAATGACGGGCACAGTGTAAGCTTAGAAGCCACTGCGCGAGTAGGGGGCACAACGTAATCGTAAAAGTCACTGCTCAGACAGAAAGGCGTGGCGCAAAAGTAAAAGCCTCTGAGCGATCAGGATAAGCCGACATATATATGCTTTGTTGATTCCTCCAAAGTGTTTGACTAGGTGAAATGGCCAACGTTGTGGAAAACACTACTGGACATGGGCACACCCAACACACCGTACACCTGCTCAAGGAGCTCTACGAAGGGGAAACGGCTTCAGTGCGGACAGATGATCTTCTCTGAAACAGTTTCCACCCCGGAGCGGGCGTACGATAGGGATGCATAAGTCACCTCTTCTGTTTAACGTCTACACCAAGCCTATAATGGGATCCACTGTCGAAGACTTATGGAGGAATTATTTCTCAAAATCGAGCGCCTAAGCCTTGGGTTTGGGTTAAAAATAAATCTATCTAAGACCAAGATTTTGATCGTGGGCCACGCCAACGACAATTCGCCCGAATTTATTCAAATTGCCAACTGCAATATGGTTCAGACCTATGTGTACCTTGGGGCCTTTATATCAAACAATTGCGGCTGCGTAGATGAAGTAAAACGACGTAGGGCCATAACTAGAACTGCGATGGAGAAGTTAAAGAGAGTATGGAGGAATCGCAACATTACCAAAGCAACTAAAGTCAGGTTGGTGCGACCACTGGTATTCCACATTTTTAATTATGCGGCAGAGACGTGGACAGTGCGCGAATTAGAAAGGGGGAAGATAGACGCTCTAGAGATGTGGTCCTGAAAGAAGATGCTGGGATATGGTGGACTGATTTCCGCACCAAAGTCTCCATGCTTCAGGAGCTCAGAATCACGCAGCGTTTATCGGCCGTGGTACAATCGCATATATTAAAATTCTTTGGACATTTGTCTAGGTGGTATAGCAACTCCATAGAGCGGTTGGTCATACAAGAAAAAGTGGAGGGAACTAGATCTCGCGGCAATAGCAAGTCACGTATCTGACTCTGCCAGACTGTCTGCCAACAGGGAGAGATGGCAGGAGACCGTGCGGAGAGCTGTGTCCACTTTTACCATTGTTGCGGACGTCTAGGTATACGTGACCACGATCGGCTCTGCCAAGAGCGGAACGAAGAAAGAAGATCAGGAGCAGAGGGCGAGCCCTAGAGCTAATAAACACAGCGTGAACTTAGAAGTAGGTGAACGAGCAGGGGCCGCGCGGAGAGAGGTCAATTCTGAGTAAGAAATTAAGTCACTGCGTGGACACGTGATTAAGAACTCTGCACATATAAAGATTTCATATGTTTAAAAAAACATCTTGCGTGCGCAAAAAGGTGTCTGCGCTAGCGGAGGATGCGAACTGCGCGCGGTTCTAGGGGGAACAATGTAGGGCACTGGCCATCGAGGCAATGGCTGAAGTAGACGCCTTCGTTCGCATCCTCCGCTAGCGCAGACACCTTTTTCTAAAACTCTTAACTCCCACTCACCCTGTGGATTTTTAAGAAGGGGGACATTTTGAGCCCACCTAGAAAAAAAATTACGGGCTATTTTTCTGGGCTACGGTGTCCTTCCTTTCCTGTACCTACTTTAAACCCATTTAGTTAGGATAATGTTATAATTAGGCGCCTAAGCAACAATAATAAAAAAGCTTAGTTAGTATTATTTCGCATTTTCTGTAATTTTGTAATCTACAAGTATTATTATTGTAAAGAAAGTGTGAATTTTGTAAGTTTGTGTAAAGTTTAGAACTACAGCACTAGTTTAAAAAAAATACCATTTGTTATGCTAGTAGCACATGCTTAGTTATGTTACTATGCTTTATGTTGAACTAGTTCAACCCGGCCACGCTTCGCTGTGATTTTTGGGGCCAGGAACCCTTGCGGCGTCCCAAGAACACCCTATTTTGAATTTGGAACGAGTTTATTATTTTTAAAAGTTCTTTCGATTTCGTGCCATTTCACATATTTTTTCGTGTTTATTATCAAATTACATTAAAGATTGGGGTGTTAAAGAAAATAGGATTGCGGTGATCAAAGTGGGTATGGAGCGGTCGGTCATATTCCAGACACCTTAAAAGCTTGGTATTTGCCATAATATGTTCGTATATCGTACTATCAACAGATACAACACTTCCTCTGTCGAAGTCCATAAAAGATCGGGGCGGCCGCGTGCTGTTAGAACTACAAAGGCTGTTAATGCTGTTAGAGCCAGAATTCGTCGAAATCACCCCAAGCCTAGCCAGGCTTGAGTGTTCGTGCCTTCTGACCAGGTGCAGAGTCCTGCTGGAAACATTCTGTAAAGTTGGAGCTTGAACCAACGTTCCGGACTTTAGAGCTGAAAACTGACTCTCATTTAGCCCAGACCTCAACCCTTTAGACTACAAATTATGGTCAGTTTTATAGGACATGGCTTGCTCTAAATGACACGGCGACATTGAGTCTCTTAAAAAATCTCTGGAGCAAGCAGTGGCGAAATTTTCTATGCAAAAGCCAACGGTGGCCATTTTGAATAGAATATTGTTTTTATTTTTCGCTCAGACTAATAAATATGTTCATATAAGTTTTAGTAATATTATATTACTTCATTAAAAAAATGCGTAAAGCAAATATTTTCCCTAAATATTCTTATGAACGCAGAAGTACTTACCTAACTTGAGGCTGGCCAAGTGAGATTGCAAGTACCTTTGTACAACAAATTAGTTACTTATCCAATTTGCTGAATTGATGAAGGTAATTAATTATTAAATATCTTGGAACAACTCACACACGGCCATCTGATGTCAAACTAGGCAGAACCTGTACAACGACATCCAGACAACTGGTAAACATACCTACATACTTATACACTGACGTACTCAAAAACTACATCGAAGTACAAGACGACTTTGAAATTACTGCCTCGGTGGCGCGGTGGGAGTGTATCCGACTGCTACGCAAGAGGTCGTGGGTTCGATTCCCACACGGAACACCACTTTGTGTAATTCACTAAGTACTACCTTGATTTTTTTCACATACCCAACATCAACCATTTAGCTGGCAAGGGGGGGGAGGGACACTTGCCTCTAACAAAAATTTGCACTTTAAAGCTTAATATGATACAAACGGATCCCTAAATCTAAAAATCGTCTTTCCAACCCCGAAACGTTTTTAAAAGACCTACCTAATGATAAGAAAAAAAAAACTGATAAGATGAGAAAAAAAAACTGACCCCAACTTTACTTATAGGGGAAATACCCTAACAAAATATTTTCTCAATATTTTATTCTTTCACTTTGTCGGCGTAAGTAATATGTGTATTCATACAAAATTACAGTCTTCTAGCACTAACAGTCTCTGAGCAACGGTGTGGACGGCCGGACGGACATGGCGAAACTATAAGGGTTCCGTTTTACCATTTTGCCTACGGAACCCTAAAAATTGGTTTAACGATTGAAAAAAAAATTAAGCAGGGTTTTTTTTCTTATAATAAGATATATTACCTCCACGTGCCCTTATTACTGATTCTAATGACTGATTACTCAAGACCGTTTGTTTAGAACCGATTCCGCATAGATATGATGGACCTGGCTAAGGCATCGAACTCGCAATCGGGACCCTTAAACGGTTCTCCAACATCGGTTGCGGGTTCGAATCCTATCCATTATACGACCGACGTGTCACAAGCTAAACAAAGAAGGTTAATGTAGGAACCACAATCCCACATTACTAGCTACCCTTTTACTAGCTATGTTTAAAAAAAAAGAAAAAAAAGATTGCTGTTTTTTTTGCTGCTACTGTTGTGGTTACAGGATTTCCCGCATATACAGCTTTTATGCGGGAAATCCTGTAACCACAACAGTAGCAGCAAAAAAAACAGCAATCTTTTTTTTCTTTTTTTTTAAACATAGCTAGTAAAAGGGTAGCTAGTAATGTGGGATTGTGGTTCCTACATTAACATTCCCAAACTTGCTCAATGAGATTTAGATCCGGGCTGCGTGCTGGCCAATTCATGGTACGTGTCCAAACCTCTTCGCAATATTGTCGAACTTGTGCAGCGGCACGCAGTTGGGCATTATCTTGCATGAGTAAGATTTTCTTGTCTACCACGTGAGCTAAAATCTCTGTTATATGGCGACGTGCCGTTAAATTCCCTTTACTGCCGTTTTGACGAACAATGTCGATGAACACAAATTCCGTTCCGGTCACCCCAGACCATACTCGAACCGCCTCTAAAAGAAATAGACTCTACAATAATGCAGTTTTAAGCATATCTCCGCCCACGTCCAAGTCCAATGTAGATGTCCACGCATAAATCTTAAGGGAGCTGGCGATAACTTTGGACCATTTGCGGTCTAAAAGGGGTGATAGCCGCTTCCTTTAGCCTCTATCTTACCCATTGTTCGTGCACTCACGTTTAGGTACTCCACGCATTTCCGTTGTTGTTCCAAGATGTTTAACTGACGCGAGGAAACGGTTTCGCAAAGACCGAAGTTGAAACAGTTTCCCATATCTCAATCTATTTGACGCGCAAATTCGTTTGCGTAAATTTTCCCCGTTTTTGCAATTTTTTTCATTGCTGCTCCGCTCCCATTGGCTTCTATTCGGACCAGTAGATCCTGAGATTATCGCGTTCAATTAAACAAACTCTTCAGCGTTATAATTTAGATAAGCTCCACACAAAATATGTTTTTTTTTTTATTATAACTGTATCTCTAAAAGCCAAATCCATCGATAGATAGATAATTGAAAACGGTCGTAAATCGGTCACCACTACGGGCGGTTGCTCGAATTCTGCCGGTACCGCGTCTCCTTTTGTAAGAACCTGTCTCTATTATGCTTCTGTATACTCTAGAACAGGGAAACTTTTATTTTTGGAACCCGAAATTCAGTTGTAGGTTTTGCCTACCAAATTTCCAGTTATGATACTTCTCATTTCATTTCGTAACTAATCTAAAATGAGAACTGTCATAACTGGACACATTATCCAATGTGTTTTGTAGTTGTACTTGTACATAGATATGTACAAGTACAACTACCTACTATCTACGTAGGCAGGTTTTTAAATAAAATTCGCAGAACTCTATTTATTTTTTTTATAAAAGTATTTTTCTACGGAAGTCGCTTTGGCGCTTACGGAACCCTGCTCTAGAAACCGTAGATCGGTTTAAATTTCCATTTCTAGCAATCGTTTGTTGATCCAAGAATTCCCGCACCAATGTCACAATTTGAGCGGCTTGTTTAAAGCACCTATCCATAGGTATTAGGTATGGTTACGAAACTCTTGTTTAGTAAAAAAGACTACCCAATGGCAAATGAAAAAAAAAAAATAGGAATCAATTTAAAACTTAACGCGTAAATTGTCTTTCCCGACTGTTCCCGAATCATTTGTTTTTCCCATTTCCTCCGATTTTATTCGGTAGGGACTATGACTCGCACATTGTGTGCATACGCCAGTTTCAAGTTTATTTCCTTTCTAGTTTTCTTCTTTGAATAAACACAAAGTTTAATTCTTGTCCAGATAACACGTATTTCAATTCAGTTTAGTTTAGGCACAGATAATATAATACTATACTATAGGCCGACCGCTTAACTCGTATATCGCCTGCGCGGTGAGAAGGGAGCGCGGGGTGATGTTAACGGGTGGGTGAGCGGTGTGCGCGGGACGTTCTCTGTCCCGCGCACACCGCTCACCCACCCGTTAACATCACCCCGCGCTCCCTTCTCACCGCGCAGGCGATATACGAGTTAAGCGGTCGGCCTATAGTAGTTTAGGTACACGTTAAACGCAGAGCTCTAAACATAGTGACATGTCAGTTTGCCGCCATTCTTACAAGTCTTAATTTGCTTCACTGTTACTCGTTTTATTGCAGTTCTATTTTTAATTTTGTTTTTTTTTATGATTAATGGACAGTCTCCACTTTTTCATCTAAAAAGTTAGCATACTTGTTAACTGAGTAGTAGTAGTAATTTTTGGGTAGGTATTTGAGGCACGAGCTTGTCTAATACCTCCCTTACACAGAACCACGGACCTGATTGGGGGATTATGGGGCTAAATCGATTAATCCTTATACTTTTTAAAGAAACAATTTTGTTGCTTAGAAAATATTGTTTAAGCATTTTGATGTGTGTGTGATTTAAAATGTAATATTTAAGAGTGAATTTTAAACCAATATTAATAATCAAAATTAATAAACCAGATTATTTAGTCCAGTGGCCGATTCAGGGTCATGTATTCAGGTCTTAAACTGAGCCAGGCGCTTGTAAAATGATTTCGCAAAAAAATTAAAAATCACATATTTGTGGCATGCTGAAATGTTGGTTTGTTTGGGTTGGATATTAATCGTAAAATCGTAGTAAAATTGAAAAGTTTATTTAGCCCCAATATCCCTCAGCCAGGTCTGCGGTTCTCTGTTTGGGTAGGTAATTTAAAATAAGAATTATTAAAAAAATTAAATTAAAAATCACATATTTGTGGCATGCTGAAATGTTGGTTTGTTTGGGTTGGATATTATTCGTAAAATCGTAGTAAAATTGAAAAGTTTATTTAGCCCCAATATCCCTCAGCCAGGTCTGCGGTTCTCTGTTTGGGTAGGTAATTTAAAAGAAGAATTATTCGTCAGCGCCTTAGTTTGCGCGTTCTCACTACTCTATTCTATTTTTAATTTTCCTTATAGTCCCTCTTACCTTTGTTCTTCTTTTCAATACTTGTGTGGCAAGCATAATAGAGATCTTCGTTTTACTAACAATCTATTGCTTTTATGTCCTTCTCATTCATCTGGATTTGTGGGATCCTCTTTCCTTGTACAATCTGTCTTAGGCACCTGTCTCACCAAAAACGATGAGCGAGAAGCGAGTAGCGATTTATCGCTCAAGAAATGTACAATAGACGTACAGTATACCTCCGGTGATCCGGCCTCTGGCTAATCCGGAGCTCCTTGTAATCCGGCATGCCTATCACTGTACATTGTCATACATGAGATTTGTTATTTGTCAGATTACAAGGTGCACTACTTCAAAAAAAGTCCGGATTATAGAGGTCTGTGGCACTGTATAATCCTTTGATTTGTTATTTGTCGGATTACAAGGTACACTCATTCAAAAAAATCCGGACTATACAGATCTGTGGTACTGTATAATCCTTGAATTTGTTATTTGTCGGATTACAAGGTACACTCCTTCAAAAAAATCCGGATTATAGGGAGTCTGTGACAGTACTCTACAATCCAACAAATTCGATAGTCCGGCAATGTCCTGCAAAACGTTTGTCGGATTAACGCGGGTCCACTGTATTTTATAGATCCCGTCCGTGTAAACAAAGGAGATGCAGTATAGAGCGAGTACTCGTCGGCAGTGGGAACGGTCAGCTATCAACTATTAATATCTGTATCTCTTTTGTTTACACGGGATCTACATCTGTATGTACGTTTTTTGAGCGACTAAATCGCTACTTGCTACTCGCTCTCTCGCCGTTGGTGGGACAGGTACACCCAATCGCTTCAATTTTAAGCTGAAGGTTCATGCGTTTCTCCACAACGATTTAGCTGAATCTTCACAACGTTAACAACTTAAGGTAGAATGTATTTAATATATATTAAATGTATTGTTTTTACGTCTATATTAGGTATAGGTATATATGTTTGTTTATAATAGTATATATTTGTGTTTATTTTACTTGATTTAGTATTTATTTTATGAACTAGAATCCTTGTTATATATTAATACATAACAAGGATGCTAGTTCATCTGTCAACATTCTGCACCTATATTTTAAATCGCTCTATCACCCAAATGTAGACTGGTAGAGAATGCTTTTAGCATTAAGTCCGCCTTTGTACACTATTTGTATTATACATATATATATTTATACATATATATATATAAGTATAGAAATATACACTGACGAACCATGTAACCACCCAAACCAAACATCAACGTAAAATCCTAATTTAGTCCGAGAGCTTATGGTAATTTTTGGGTAGGTATTTAAAGCACGCTGAAAACTTGTCTAATTATTTATTTACACTTATATAAAATGACAACTCCCGCACTAGGCTGCAAGCTTTGTGTGGCGGGGGATTTTACATTTTACAAACATACAAATCACGGACACAAAGACCCTACACCCGACTCAGAACAACAATTTGTGGATCACACATTGGTATCCCGGTTGGAAACCGTACCCACGACCTGTGGCTGAGCAGTCAGGGTCACCATTAGACAACCGGCCAGTCCAGTATAAAATAATTATTTTACATTTAGGTACCTGGGTCCGGATCTTTGAAAGATGACCGACTGTCGATCGTGAACATAAATGTTATTGGTCCGTTTAGATTTGGGATTGACAGTAAAGTCCCTCACGCGATTAATTCATGTGACAATGCTACTTATTCGTATAAGTATAACGTGTCATTCGACTACTTTATACTGTGTAAATATGATTAGAGAGTTTATCCGCATACCATCAGCGTACCCAGGATTAAGTATTATTTCGGGGGAAGGTCCGGAAGTTAAATTCGCTCGACGCAATAACACCGGCCGTGGCCGCTTCTTACAATATTACCTTGTTACATAACAATTGGGTATCTAACCATGCAATATGTTAAAAAGTAGGTATTCTGAAAATTATATAATTTATCAATTTATTAATTTATGGGAGGTTCATTTGATTGTAGTCAAAACCTCTATTACACCCAATGGTAAGGGTGCAATATTTGACTTTATTATAATAACACTAGCTGACTGGCGCAACTTCGTTTGCGTCAATTTACCTCGTTTTTGCAACATTTTTCATGGATGCTCCGCTCCTATTAGTCGTCGCGTGATGTTATATAGCTTATATAGCTAAATATGTTTTCAATTCAAACCATTCGTTCCGGTATTATCGTGTTCAACCAAACAAATAAACTCTTCAGCTTTATAATATTAATATAGATAGGCACGAAGTGAGAGTCGGACTCTGGAATAATACATAATAGGTACCTAGGTACATAAGTAGGTAATATTTACTTTTTTCTCTAAGGTTTAGGGGAAAGAAGTTATGAATTGTAAACAACTTTAAGCAGGTTTATAAACCTGTTTACATCGTTAAAAATGTGTTCTTTGTTGTTCGCCTCTAGTTGTTTATCGTTCTCGTCTCTATCTATATATAAAACGAAGAAGCTGACTGACATATCAACGCAGGGCCTAAAGTAAAGGGTTAGCACTAAGAAAGAGCACTAAGAAAGGATTTTTGAAAATTCACCACCTAAGGAGGTAAAACCTATCAATCCAAACCCCCAAACAACAATCTTGGATCCGCCACTGTGCAAACTACAATTTTCCAAAAATGAGTTAATATTTTTGCTTAGCATGAAGCTTAACCTTATCGCAAAATACCGAAAGTACAGAAAGTGACCTTCATAAGTACCCCGCTCGAACAACGCGCACATAGGTAACATCGTTCATGGACACGGAATTAGCGACCACGTTTTTTTAATATCTTGGGACAACTCACACAACATCATCTGATCCCAAACTAAGCAGAGCTTGTACTATGGCAATCAGACAACTGATAAACGTATTTATACATTTCTAAATACATACATATTAAAGATAAATTACACTCAGACACAGAATAAACTATCGTGCTCATCACATAAAGTTTTATCCTTGGTGGAGATCGAACCCACGACCTCCGACTTAGCAATCAGGGTCACTAACCACTAGACATCCCGTACTCGGGACAGATATCTGTGTGCGTGCATCTGTCTGTTTATTTCTAGATTTTGAACTAAAACAAGTTTTATTAATGCAGAACAAAAAAATGGTGAGCTGGAGTCTCGGGATGGCGGGGGCGCAGGCAGCCGCGGTGAGAGCGCGTGGGCAGGGCGCACCACTCCCTCTGCGGCGGCCTTCCCTATGCAGAACTCCAGCCACGTCAAATTTGAGCCCCCTAGTGTACCTGTTATATTTGTGCTGGGTAAGTAAAATATTACTACTATTTTTTATTTATTAATAATGATCTCGAGACCGATTTCGGTCACGCGGCCATCAATTTCTCTCTTACCAGAGACCAGATGTACACTACAAAGCTACGCACATATAGTGCACAAGTTTGTGCGATCTCTCTTAGCACGATGGCATGGAAATTGGACACGACCGGGGAGATATTAGCGCAGGACCTACGGTTAACGTGCTCTCTAGTCTATGGAGGGATGAGATTTTTCCGCAACGGTCACCCTTGCATGGACCGACAATCTTTGTTGTTTTCGATATCGGTTGCCACTGTGTCATGGACTCCTTACTTACGAGTAAGTACATATGTTATAATGCCACATGGACTCCTTACTTACGTGTAGGTAAGTACTTATGTTAAAATCCCTATGAATGCCACGTCGTCGAGGGCGCGACTAGACATAACGACTTGCTGTTCCATCAACAGCCAGGAGTAGTTGCGGTGCTGATCAAGGAGGATGAAAGGTAATAGGTCAAGTTTCCCCTCAGAAGCATCTATCTAAACCCTCCTAATATACATGTGCTTATCATTCTTGATAATGTGAAATGTACCCTCAGTGGGGTGGGATAGATACAGCACCCGTACAGTACCCCTTCTTCCCCCTGAAAATTCTGGATGCGCCACTGGCTAGGAGTCACTATGATTCTTGTAGTTTTAATTACCCCAAATAGACCTTAACCAAGGATTTGTTCTTTCCCCGTGGAGCCCGTTAACACGAGTACAGAACCACTACCTACTAAACCGCCATCGACGCTAATATCGATTTATTGGGTATGTGTAGATTATCTGATAATTTTATTACATAAGCATGGGTTTTATTAGAAGTGGATATTCCTGTAATAAAATAATCTGAAGAGGTAGGTACCTAACAGTCGTGGCCTTTTTAGTCTATCAATATAAAAACTAATAGGTACAAAAGCGTAGAAAGTCAATTTGTGAAATGCCACTCTTCCTGTCATACGGTCGTTATCATAGAACATGCTAGGTAGGTATATAAGTAAACTTATCTATTTGTACCTGCATACATAAACGCATATAGAGTACCTACGCCAAAGACGTTAAAAAATACATTGACTAATAAGAAATACTTATTATTTTTTGCACGTGATACAAAAATTAAACAATCACGTCCTTTTCACCATCGCTACTTTCTCGACAAAGGCACTTTTTACGTTAGCGTTTTGGATAGTGATGTGGGTTGTCAAATGTCAACTAAAATTACATTGCTGGTCTAACGTTGCTAATGTTTACCGTCCGATAACTATATGGTTCAAGGGATATTCCCTTGAGGCCAAACACAAGTCTTTGTAGTATGTACGCTTATGTTTATGCATTAGCCAAATAGTATTACCCACCATCCTATCTAGGGATTGCAATCCGATGGTATTTTAGTTCAAATTAGCAGGTAGGTAAATAATACACAATATCGTTTTTTTCGTTATAAGCTGACATACTTAAATGAGCGTTTCTTTGTTGTAAGTAGATGTAAGTTAATCAGTCTGTTTTTTATTAATGTTTCATAAGGAATGAGAATTAAGCAGTTACTAGGGTTTTAAGGTTTAAAAACAATCTTTTTGAGTTGTATAAGAGATAAGTAGAGAAATAAATGAAAAGTCAATTTATATTTTGTCTTTTTTTGATCACTACCTCTCATTTTAATTGGATAGATATGTAAACAAATAAAATCTGTATTTTGATTGAAGCTTTGACTAAAAATGTTTAAATAATATCCAATAAAAACATTTAACGCTTTCGTCATACATTGAACAGCCCTAAAGTAGCTACTGATACAATAGCGTGACCATTTTTCCAAAATGTTGATTCCTACATACGGGATCCGGTGACAGGCTCCAGTTTTGCGGATTGCAATCCCTAATCCTATCACACATCTCTGCTGTACGCGCATATTTGGTTAGGTTAGTCTCCATTGGGATTTCCAATCGTTATACTAAATCGGGTACCTAGGCCACAATGACATAAGTAACTTATTTTTTGGTTTCGACAGGTGGTCCGGGAAGCGGCAAGGTGACGCATTGTGATAACTTGATGCAAGAGCGGCGCGGCGTGGTGCACATCAACATGACTGACTTGTTGCAGCAATACGCCATCGGCAACGGTACTGCTACCACCGGTTTGCACCTTTTAGTTTAGATTACACTAGTAGACTAGACTAGCATGACCTAGACCTCTAGGGTACTTGCTTTTAGATGAAGTAGTCTGTAGAGTACATCGACAGATGCAGTTGAAAGTACTTCACACAGCGATATTATCGCAGAGTTGCGACGAGTGGCTAAGTGTGAGAGAAACGTCATAGTATCGCCGTGCTCTAGTCGCGGAACGTGGCGAGAGCGCGTCGAGCGCGCCGATCATAAATACTGCTACAATTAAAAAAACATAATATTATATTTCATTTTGGAATCTGTCATTCTTAAATAATAATACAAAGACAAACGACGTAAATTTTCGGTATGTGCCGTAAATTCTGTAAAAACAAGCCTTACACAACGCTCCTTCCTTTGTTTAAGTGGATACGTATATAATAAAATGATATACTTTTACCCCCTGACTACGTATGAATGTAAGAAACCTATTATACAATGGCTTTTGAACCTGGATTATGCGCAGACTGAAAACATCATCATTACCTTCAAATAGCATTTCCACCACACACGCGCACACACAATGTTACATACAAACTCACAAACTCAACGCCGCAATGTTAGACGATGAAATTGAAAAAAAAAAATGTTAAAATTAAAGACCTATACTCTATATATCTATACTCTACTGTTCACCAGCAAGTATGCTCAAGTAAGAAAAAGAGAGCCTGGAGATCGTCATACAGATCTCGCATCCATTACGGACTCCAGCTCTCACAAGGGTCCAAGTTTATATTACCTGAAAACATTATTATTGTGACCTTTGTAGTCGAGTGTTAACTTTTGTTGAAAAGTTTTGTTTAGATCCATATGTACATTAAATGAGATTGACGTCAATGTTTGGAGCCAGCCTTAGGGTTGCCCCTAATGTTGCTACTATCCATAGACTATAGTCATGATACCAAACAAATTCTTACCAGCTGATCGCACGCTCGTTTGCCTTCATGGTAGGCACCTAGAATATACCTATCCATCAGAAAGAAATGCAAAAAAATAAATAAATTGAAGTAGGTGGTATAGGTTTAAACTAACAGTTGTCGTGACCAACTTCAGTTCTGTTCAAAAATAACAATTATATAGCTTTAATATACGTATGTGGAATATAATTATAAAAGAATGCAACAAAGGTCAGTTCAATAGTTTCTAAATGTTAAATTCCGTGCTAATTGCAGTTACTATGTTTTAATATGGCATACTTATATAATGTACAGTATAACTGCTAGTTTTTATTATCCAACTAAAGTTGTACAGACTACCAACTAAAAGTTGATTCATAATAATTCCTGCAAAATGTCCAATAGGTCTCATTGCTACGCGATCGTAGCTGCTACAACATTTTTGTAGCACTTGAGTTCTACGAGTCGTACTTTTATTCTTTAAAAGTATAACTCTCGTATCACGCCTGTTTTATAATATATTTACTTTATTAACTTCTCCACTCTTTATTGTGTTTTGTCTATTTCTCTCTCTCTGCCTCTGGTGAAATTGATGTTACCCTTTTCATTTAGTTACAAAAAAATGATATCATGACAAGCTGTAATCGACAAACAGAGCTTTTAACGAATCCTACGGTCACATTACACAGCAACCACCCAATATTATAAAAATCTTAGACTTGGTATTTGGAAGCTTTAAAAATATTTTTGACTAGCTCATCATCTAGCCATTAGAATTAGTACTGTGACGGTAAAATCACTACATAACTAACACAATTAAAAAGTAATCTTATGCCCTTAAGTTAAGACTCAAAATCCTTGAAATTTAAATTTTTAACTCACATCAGATACTTCCTAAAGAGAAACAACCTCTATGTAGTGTCGATAAAGTTGAAATTACAATGCTATGTTCATGTATTTTACATTCTATTTATTCGTAAGTGATAATGTTTAATAATGTATTGGAATAGGTATTCTTAGAAATAATATGGTTTGATACGTTATAGGTTTGTGTATGTGAGCCATGTGAATGAATCATGGGGTCAAAAGGTGTTATTTGCGTATTTGATGTGCCCGTTTCTATTAGTGTCTGTCACTTTGGTAAAGCAAAAAGTGGAGTTATCCAACATAGGCTTGCTCACAAGAAGGTGCATATGATTTAACACGGATACACCAGGGAGGGGGCAATTACCTGTATAAACATACTGGCTGGTTTAAAGCATCATGCTCAGCATTATTTTGGGTTACCGGTTCAGATTGGCTTTCATGAGTTATAGGGAATTTATAAAAATCCTTTGAGCTTGTTTTCCTCGAATACCAGGAGCTGATTTACAATATTATTATTTAGTACCGTGTTGTTCCACTATGGCCGATCCAAGGCAATCCGAAGACAGTCCTTGGAATCGTCTCACCATCTCTTTCTAGGCCGCGCTGTCTCTTGCTATATTAAGTATGTAGTTATTTAAAGATGTCGTGTTATTTTACTCAGCTTTTTTTTTTTAAAAGATAATGTGGGATTGAGTCCCACATTACTAGCAATCTTGTTAACCCCTCCAGCTAAGCTCAAAGGCTTGTGTTAGGAGTGAGTTCACGTCGGTAGTATAATGGTCAGGATTCGAACCCCCGATCTCACGATTGCGAGACCGATGCCTTAGCCATTAAGCTACCGCCGCTAAAATTTATTTGGACAACTAGTTTTGTTATGATTTATGTGCGGTAAGTTGAAAATTACAGCCGAGGCGATATTGCTAGCCCGAGCCGTAGGCGAGCGCTACAATAAATCAGAGGCTGTAATTATCAAAGCGCACGTATGTCATACGACGTTATATAACATATTTGAAATAAATAAAATTCGGACTTTCATAAACGAATAAATCTTTAAAAACTTGTTAAAGCAGTTAGAAAAATTTTAACAATTTGTAAAATTGACAATGCGCAATGTAAAATTAAGGCAAAGGCACTAAAACAGCCAGTATTACTAATAAAATAAATGAATGTTTTTGTTACAGATAAATGGTTGTAATTTATGGTCAAATATAATTAAATTAAAGAATTAATGTTTATTAATTATATTTTATCTCCCAAAGTTAATTTTATTCATAAAATGTTGACCACTTTTCTGACATAAAAACTCTTTGTTATTATTTTAAAAAGTACTGTTCGTTTTAGACAGAGCATCTTGGTAAACCGCGCATTTTACCATATTAAAAAGAAACTCTTGCGTTTTACTTTACAATAACGCACAAGTACGTAATGAGATACATTACGATATTGAAATTGGTGAAATAAGAGACCCTTTACGTTGTATATGTTTATTTGATTTATGAGCCAATTGTTATAAAATACATTATTAAATGCCAATATTAAGCTTCCACAGATCTTCGGTGATTCAAACGAACAAACAACCTCTTCTCCTTTATTATTTAAGTTAGCTGCGACCTTAAAGATGTTCAATGTTCTTATGTACCAGATATGCCAGACTTCGGTATATTATCGAGCAAGACGGTGACGGAGGTGCTGATGCTGGAGATGAAGATGGCGCCCACTGCCAAGACGTACCTGGTGTCAGGTTACCCGCGCTCTATGCGGGATGTCGCCGAGTACTCGGATAAGGTGAGTTTGCATGGAAAAAACACCCACACATGAGAAACAACCTTCAAGTGATGATTACCATCAAAACATTTTTTTTTTAAATGAATGTCACTCCAGTCATCCATTCACTCGCTTGGGGCCTAAATTTACAGTTTTAAAATCTTTCGTAAGTACCTAATAAAAATGTTGAAAAATTTTAACCACGGCTTCGCTCGCTTGGATGTCAATTTTCGCGATCTATTATATTTGTTCAAGATTTATCAACAAATGTAACAGTTTATTTTAAATTATTCCAGATAGGTACATATGGAATGATATGATAAAGGGAATTATTTGACAATCTTAAAAAAACTGCTCACCTACGAGTATAGTAATATAAAAAAACTACATGCGAAGTGTTGTACAAAAAGTAATTTACTTATGTAAGGTCTCTATATTTCGTATAATTTCTATATTCCTCTTTAGCTATTAGGTGTGAAAAACTTAATAGTAAAAAATATATTGGCTAATGAAGAAATGAAGAATATTTTCGTAATTATAATAATAGTACTTAGGTATAGATTTATAAAAAAATTTTGTCCAGTTCAAAACATTGCCGAGTCACCTTGACAAAGCATATAAAGTTAGGATCATCTGTCGATCGATGAAGACTGTAGGATAAAAATTAATATCTATGTCAAGGGCGGCACATGTAGATATCAATTTATAAAGACGGCATGAACTTACTACTGAGGTCATGATAGGTGATTGTTACTCTTCATATTGTTGATAATTGGTCTGTGTGAAGAAAATCAATTGAGAGAGCTTCAGTTGGGCTTCTACATTTTATGATGTTGGTGAATCTGGTGATTAGATAGTTTTTAATTGGTATTCTTTGATGTACTAAGCAGCTCTCAAGTTGAAGATTTCGAGATTTGAAGATTTGTCTCCGAAATCTTCATCTTCAACTTAAGAGCTCCCTAGTAGAAGCAGTTAAATAGCAGCTAATTAAAAACATCGATAGGTACTTACCTATTTAATGTATTTGTTATTTGTTTTACGAGGAAACCCTCTAGGATCCGTGATGTTCGTATAAGAGTTGAGGCACCTGCGTTATATCTTAGACCCATGTATGAGTTGAGGTACCTACCTTGTTTTCGCCCCCCCCCCCCCATCGGGACGGTACGGGAGTCATGAAAATGCAAACTGAGCTGTCAGCATTTTCACAGCTCGACCTTTAATGTGTTAAAATTCATGAAATATGTGCAAAACTGAGTCTTTGCGTAGTTAAGATGTACAAATAAATATTCGACGCTAGCAGAAATTAACTGGAAGAATTAACTAGATTTTCATCAATTAAAAAAAAAAGTCAATCAGTTTGATTTTTCCCCGAGGAGTCAACACTTATAAATACTATTAAGGTTGCATTTCAAAGCTGACGTAACCTTAGATCTTTATCTCATAATGAAAGTAAAACTATTCCCAACGGTGTAAGAATTACGGGTGTTTCTAGCTAATTTATCGCGGGTAATGTACTCTATAGCCCATAAGTGGCAAAAGGTCAAAGACTCACGTAGCAAACTAAGGGGTGAAGATGTGAATAAGGGGTGGAATGAAAGGAAATGTATACTGCTATTTGTGTAAAGGGGGTGATTCATTGACGGGTACCTTCGCGATTTTAGTTGGAAATATCATCCTTTTTGTACGTTTTTTGTGCAATTGTAGTCCAAATTTGTAATAGTTGATAGATTGTTCAAAGCTGTCAATCACTTTGACTATAAAGTGATGACGATATTCGAAACTAATAAACTATTTTTGTATAGGTACCTAATAGAGGTGAAGTTTTAACATTTTCCTGAGGTAACTCGATAAAATTATATCTTATTGGACACGATTCTATTTATCTATAACATTAAGTAACTACAATTCAAAGGTAAACCAAAAGGAATGCTGTTCTAAGGACCCTCTGCTATTGGTAGTTACCTACTAATCCATTGAAATACGAAAATCTTCAGATGTAGGTATCTGAAGATTTTTGTACTTCAATGGAAAAAAGGAGATATATACTATCATGAAAGAAAACATTTGAAACAAGCGAAAACTAATCATATGGGCAAAGGCGATTGAAAAGGGGAAAACAACTTCTACTCTACTAACTGAGGTGATAGGTCTAAGCCGTATGCCGTCTTGGGGGTACCACAGTGTCAGTTATTCTTCCGCGAATTAGTGCTGTTAACACATTACTGTGTTTCAGTTGCTAGTGAAATTACTGGACAAATGAGACAGTGCGGTGACATTCACATCTTTGCCAAACAAGGATTTGGTTGTCACTGAATCTGTTACCTGCTCGTCTCTTCATTTAGTGGTATAAAAAAAAAACACACACACACACACAATAGGGGAAACCACCCAATTATTGGCAGGTAACTACGGTACATCCGATCATGTCGAAAATAATTTTAGTAAATAGTTAAAAGTATTTATTAAGCGCTACTTTTTGTGGTCACATATAAAATGTTTTAAAAGGCTGAAAAAAAATCTTAATCAATGTACAGTTCGTAGTTTTTGAGTGAAATGCCTGTAACATACGGACGGATATGACGAAACTACACTACATAACCCCAAAAAAGTTCGAAAAAAACCCTATTACACTTATTGATATTTATAGATTTTTGATAAAATTACCTTGTCCGGCCATAAGTTCTGTTACAAATGCAAAGGTTTTTTTTTTTAATGAAGTAATTTAATACATACCTATTACTAAAGCTTATATTTACATATTTATTAGTCTAAGCAAAAAATAAAAACAATATTCTATTCAAAATGGCCACCTTTGGCAATTTATACAGGCCTTTATATCTGTCTGGACACGAATCTATGAATTTACGCACTGTCCCCTTGGGAAATTTTGCCACAGCTAGCTCCAGAGATTTTTTAAGAGACTCAATGTCGCCGAACAAGCCATGTCCTCTAAAACTGACCATAATTTGTAGTCTAAAGGGGTGAGGTCTGGACTATATGAGGGCCAGTCTTCAGCTCTTATAGAGTCCGGAACGTTGGCTTTAAGCCAGGCTTGGGTAGTTCGTGCCTTGTTAGCTGCCATAAATCACATCGCTATTATTAATGACAGCCAAGTTTGCAGCCATTTTCACAACTCGAATGTTTACTTTTTTTAGAGTCTTGGGAACTATTTTCTTCTTGATGTAAAAAAAAAAAATACTAACAAAGTAGGTAAGAAGGAGTATTGAAAAAAGTTTAAATGTAACCGTTAGATAATAAAAAAATAATATTATGAAACCAACATTGGAAATCAATAAATCAATCAAATGAAATCATTCTAAAGATTAAAAACTTTTTTTTGAGTTGCCGATTATTATACCTACTGCGAAATTATAAGAAACAAATGACATATCAATGAGGTCATGCACGATATGAAAAGGATAGGAACAGTAATGTTTTCATTTTCAGTCTTGTAAGGAGTGTATTTAAGAATACATAAATATTTCTCTTCCACCGAAGCTATTCCAAAGATTGACTTGTTATGTAGAGCTATATTTTATGGGGCGGTGTTGTTAATATTGTTTCCGCTAACGTGGGCTCTTCACAATATTTGTTAGGTTGTGAACTCGCGGCCTTTTGGCATTCGGTCAATGCCTCCGTCAATACTAAACGGAAGTTAATAATTACGTTGTTATATGTATAAAATATACCTGTAAAGACAGCTAAAACCAGGAAGAAAGACAAACGATACTTACTATAATTACAGACAAAAGCTAGTAAGTAGAAATTTAAACAGTACATTATTTAAATAAGTAGGTAAGTTCGGAAATTGTATGTTTTCCCTATACCTACTGTAAGTACAGATTATTTGTAATTTATGCATTAATTAAAAGGTAGCAAAGTATTTGTCACTGTTTTTTACACGTGGCGTGATCAATGATATCGTGATTCACGTGAATTACTTTGTCAGCATTTACTATCGTGATATTGACCTACGTGACGCAGCCGATTTATTTACCAACACTCCATCACACATATGTAACCAGGTACCTACTTACATGACAAACAACAACACACTGTAATGACGACAGCAAGGTTAAAAGTTTATCATGCAAATTGAAAATGGGATTTTTGCCGGACTTCTTAGGACAAGTACAGTTGCGAAAAATATTTTTGATAAATAGAGACAACTGACCAATTAAATAACCTGCTCCGATTAAATAACAGGTATGTAAATAATTTGAGCTACGCTGTTGATATGGTGCTGCTGAGCCCTTCAATTAAGGGGTTACGTAGATTAATTTCTATTTGTGAACGGTACGCAAGGGATTTTATTAAATTGTTAAAAAAACTGAAATGGTCATATTTAGGTCCGGAAAGGGACCTGATAATGTTCCGTCTATTCATTTAAATGGGCAGCCTGTAAAAATTGTGAAGAGTTTTAGGCACTTTGGTCACATTGTGACATCGAGTTTAAGGGACGATGATGACATTGAACGTCAACGAAGGTCATTATGCGTCGTTGGCAATATGTTGATTCGAAAGTTCGCTAAGTCGTCCCCGGACGTGAAAACAACACTTTTTCGGGCCTTCTGTCAGAGTTTTTACACTTGTCAACTCTGGACTAACTACACAAAAAAAATAGCATGACAGTATCCGAGTTGCCTACAATAACATCTTTAAGCAACTGCATGGACTAGAGCGTCACTGCCAAAGATAATGTGTGTTCTGAGATCACTGCAGTGCATCCGGTATGTTCTTCGAAGCACGAGTTAACACTTTCAATGCTATTCAAAGGTGTCGAATCGCAGGGTTTATGTCCAGGGTTGAAAGATGTGAGAACGCTATTATAGAAGGTCTGTCTGAGCGCATATACATAGTTACGTAACCGTAAAGTTCTCACTTTGTATTATTATGTTTTTTTTTATTGTGATTACTTTTTTTGATTATCTATTATTATCATTTTTTAATTATTAGTATTGAATCATTTATTTTATTTCATTTTTAATTTTGTATTTTTTGTTATGAGATTATTGTGTTATTAATGTGTGTGTGTGTGTATGTGAAATGGACTAGATGTCTGAATAAATAAAAATATTACCTATTATTATTATTATTAAAACTAGCTTAATGTAGCCAACACTTGTAATTGTTTATTTCAATAAAACTAAGATTTATTTTGAATGTTTTTATTACGTTATTTTCAATGAGACTTGGAGCTGTGTTGGGTCTAAATATAAATAAAAAATATTATCCTCCCTGAATATTAAAGATAGTAATAAACACGATATGTATTACTTAGCCAAGAAAGTGGTCTATCCAGTTTTGAAAAAGTTTCCTTTGTAATAATCAAAATAGAATTGAAGTTGAAATAAGTAACTGTCCGAATATTGTTGCAAGGGAAAATCAACCTTGTAGTTTATCACGTGCAAATGAATTTCAATCGTAGGGTGATTGACCATATTTTTGGCCGACTGCACATAGGTATTATCTCGATGTAAAAAATGAATTTGCTCGATTTGTCAGGGGTGGCGTTGCAATGTTGCTTTTGCTAATCTTTCATTCATAATAGATAGCTGTAATATTATAGTTATTTATTTATTTTTGGCTAATATTATATTCCAAATTATTGTACTTCTGCACATGAAATAACTCGGAAAAAGAATGCTCTTGGCACTTTAATATTATCTTCAATCACATCATATCTTTTTCAATTGCAGATCCAGACATTAAACGGCGTGGTTCTGGTGAGCTGGCGACAGCGAGTCCTGGAGCGCCAGATCGAGTTCGGCGCGAGGCTCGGCCATGTTGTTCTGAGCTTAGCCAAGATGGAGCTCAACAACTTCTACAGAAACGTCATGCCTGTGGCTGACTACTTCGATCAGACGAATATGCTTATAGCGGTGAGTACCTACACATACTTTTCACTGTGATTCTTTTGGGATATTTTTTTTTCTACGTGCGTATATGATGTATAATTTTACTGTAAAGTACTTTAAAACCCATTCATCAGCTTTGGGTGAAAGAGTAATCATCATCACAAACTTTTGGATTTATAACAATAGGATTGTCTTTACCCACCTACACTACCTACTATCTGCTGTTAATCCCAATCTCCGGTATCGACACAGCGCTGGTTATGTAATAGTTGGGATAGAAACAATTTTATAAGGGTCCGGCTATACGTTGCGACTTGCATGCGCAAACAAATTAGCACAAAATGTTAGTGCATTCAAGTCGCTACGTGATAACGGGACCCTAAAACAAGTTTTGAATATCGTGACCATCCTATACCTAATATATTACATAATTAACTTTTGTTATGTTTATGACGTTATAAGCTTGTTGCTGTTTTAGTTGTTTCCTATAAAATAACGTCAAACAATTCGACGACCAATACAAATTACGATAATTGTGTGTATTTTTTAGTAAAATTAGGGAATTTTGCAATGTAGCTTTCGGTTTCCTAGCTTTCTTTTTTCTACCTAGAAGCTGCATTGCCTAAAGTAGGTACCTACTTAGGTACCTACTTTTCTTAGTTTTCGGACAGTTACCTAGGCTACCAGTAGACACATGTTACGTAATTAATAAATATTTTGAAAATAAATAATTTAATAAGAGATGAGCATATAATATCTATTATGTTGCACAACGTTAACCCAATTGATGATAGTCGCAGAGACGAGCCAACATACCGTGCAAATAACACGCGCTTTCTAAATATATTTTGGCATCTCGAATTGCAAACAAGAATGTTGTTCACGTCTTATCAAGAATGTTTAGCAGAAAATACGTAGGCAATAAATGAAATGACAATTACGTTTGATAATAATTCGATAAGTACCTACTTTTGAAAATCAGTTTATAATAGACTCATATCATAATGTGCACATATGAGCTATTTTTTAAGAACCTTCAAGATTAGACTTTCTTATGTAAAAATGTAGGTAATTCGAATCCATCCATCTGTTAGTGTGGCAATGATGCCACAGGCCATGGCGTACCCAGAAGTTGGTTTTGGGATGGATTTGGGAGTTGACCCCCCCCACTCCTTCCCCGAAAAATGATCCAGGGTACGCCTATGGCTCGTTGTCGTCAAAGGGGGGGGGGGATTTAAACACGCAGTATTTAGCTACCTACGTACCAACAAAATGATATAAGTAATGAGGCAATAAATTAATAAGCCTCATTAATTTTGAAATTATAATCACTTTCCATATTTGTTCACACGAATTGGAAACCTTGTAGCATTATTGATTATCCTCTATAACAATTAAGTACAATAACGCCACTGTATCTAATAGTCGTAAGTTCACTAAAGACATGAGCGTTTCAGTACCTAGTTACTTGAAAAACGTAACGATTTTGGTCTATTTTTAATATGAAAGTTGTAGTATGATCAATACATACAAAGACATATTTATTTTAAAGCTTCTGTTATGAAGAGGACACATAGATAGGTATATTACTAATCTATACTAATATTATAAAGCTGAAGAGTTTGTTTGTTTGAACGCGGTAATCTCAGGAACTAGTAGTTCAAATTGAAAAAATCTTATTAGTTATATTTCGGGACTTAATCGCGTGAATTATTTAAAGGTACGAACCTTTTATTTACCCGACGTTTCGATCGAATTGCACCGAAAAAATCTTATTAATTGGGTAGCCCATTTATCGAGGAAGGCTATAGGCTATATAACATCACGCTACGACCAATAGGACCGGAGCAGCAATGGGAAATGTTACAAAAACGGGGAAAATTTACGCAAACGAAGTTGCGCGGGTCATCTAGAGAAAATAAGTAAGACTATAATGACAGCTTCGTTTGCGACACTTTTCCCCGTGTTTCTGAAACATTTTTCATAGATACTCCGCTCCTATTGGTCTTAGCGTAATGTCATATAGCTTATAGCCTTCCTCGATAAATGGGCTATCGAATACAAAACTATTTTTTCAATACGAACTAGTACCTACCTTATGTGATTATCACGTTCAAACAAACAAACTCTTTAACTTTGTAATATTAGTATGGATTGTTTAATAGATAAATATCTATTTATTGTTTTATCGATGCTGATCGATGATGTGCGCTTATATAAGAACCATATAGTATAGATAGGTAGTCCAGAATAGATGCCTAGTCTCATATTTAGCAAGTTCCTATAGCTGTTCCGATAGATTTGGCTGTATGTACTTATATAATAAATGTTTGCCGGGGCGGTTCCAACATTAATTTGAAATACCTAACTGCCTAGGTATACAATGTCATCATAAATGTAGGTTAAGTAAATAAAAACATTGGACATAAACAGATACAAAAAATTATCTTTATCAAATTTTACCACTTTATTAATAGATTAAACCATAAATTTGTATACCTATGCCATATATCCTTTGGCATCAGTATCTATAGAGAGATTATGATATACTTACTGTGAAAATATTGCATCAAATCTTTGTATTTATAAACATTTTTGGCACATGTATAGCTATTTCGCTGGCGTAGACATCGGCCCATTAGCTCAGTTGGTTAGAGCGTCGTGCTAATAACGCGAAGGTCGCGGGTTCGATCCCCTCATGGGCCACTTATTTCTTTTTGTTTATTTTAAATGTATTTATTATATTTTAAGGTTTTTTAATTTACATACTAAAAGTTAGATTAAAGCATGCACGTGTTCTGCGAGCTATTGTGCGAAGCATTCCGTGGTATTAGTTTACTTTTTGCGAAGCACTTTGTCACTTCTCCAATTGGACAAAATTATTAGTGACTAGCGGACGCCTCGCGGTTTCACCCGCGTAGTTCCCGTTCCCGTGGGAATACAGGTATAAAAATAGCCTATGTCACCCGAGGTTAGTGTAGCTTCACAACGATGAAAGAATTTTTCAAATCCGTCCAGTAGTTTCGGAGCTTATTCAAAACAAACAAACAAGCAATAAAATCTTTCTTCTTTATAATATTAGTATATAAGTATAGATATAATTCAGGACCGGACATACCGAGTATGTCCGGTCCTGACCTATATCCCACAATGGGGCCTTTTATTTCCAATTATTAAAATATGATTTCTCTGTCATATTCTGAACAAGACAGGTCCCTGAAAAATTATTGGTGCCTAATATATAAACTATGTGTGTCAACATTACTGATTATGGCGTACTAAAATATTGTAAACGGTGACTTAAAAATATGAATTTGAAGTACGAGTTATTCAGAACAATTAGTATAATATTTCTTAAGCGAACAAATTTCTATTTCAGTTACAATTTTCCATCTCACAATGTATTCAATATCTGGCATATACTTCATTCCAAGAGTGCTGCGTTCAGATCTAAAAACTCTTAGAAAGTTGAGGAGATCCCTAAAAATAACTAAGTAAACTTATATTTTATGTTTATTTTATGTTTCTTGCACTCGGAGGCCGTTGCCGCGGCACGTTTGGTTCGCTTGCTCGCCTCATGTGCAGGAGGTCACAGTTTTAAACGAATCGATTCAGTGCAATAGACACTTAGATATGTTTTTGTTTTGTTTTTTTTGTTTTTTTGAAAACATATGTTATGATATATGTTATTTTTATGTACTACATATTTCTAGTCTTGTCTGTGGCTAAAAGTTGGACGCCGCTTTGTAGAGTGTTTATGTGTGTACCAGAATCCATTTTCGCCCACTCAGTATTTTTTTCGCCCAATTTAATATTTAATTCGGTCACCTGAATTTTTAGTTGCTAGTTTCCCACTTCTAGCTCATTTTACGATTTTTTAATAACTCATGATTATCGCCAGATAAGTAAATGTTTCGCAAACATAATTTAACGCCGCTCAGTTTAGTATTAAAGTAACTCATTATCAGTCATCCATATATTATTTATTCGCACGATTAATAATTCGTCAAAATTAATCCACTGACAAATAAATACATATGACATACTAGCTATTTCCTTTGACAACATATACTTAAGGAGTAAAGAGTAGATCGTAACTGGTCATTAGTTTACCGCACAAATTACAGGTTATTACACAAGCACGATTTGCATAATTAATATCAAAATCGTTAGTTGGCCTCCCAAGTCCACTTTAACCGATATTTTGCGACGCTGCCTTTGTAGAACTGTGACACAACTGTCAAACATTAGACTTGCTATACAGGATGTAGTCATTATGTGTGTACAGTTGATTATTCCGTGTGGATATATAAATATACAATGGTTTATTCTGCGTCTGTGCGTAATTTATATAATAAGTAAACTGACATCAATAACTTTTTAAAATGAATACGAGATATATCCCATTATTTTACTTTAAGTGACTTTAAAAGTAAAGAGGTTTTAGTCTCTTTTTGTTGCGAAATAAAGCAGCTGTTTTAAATAAACCCAATTAAATAATAAAACTGTCTTAAATTATGATATATTATGATTAAATCATTTTTAAAGTATACATTTTTTAAATGACTAGTAGTAGTAAGTAGTAACTTTAATGTATCTTTTGAAGTGGTGTGACAATAATCAATATTTGTAAAAATAATGAAAAATCATTACGTATGATTAAAGGAATGTAACAATAATGAATAGTTTTTAATATGAGAATTATTTAAACTAAAAATAAGGAATCTAAACTTCTTTACTAATGTCATAGTAAATGTATGTGCCCTTAAAGTAAAAAATTGGGATATTTCTCGTATCAATTTTAAAAAGTTATCGTTATATATGTCGTTTTACTCATTAGACTTTCAGTATAATTTTGAAGTTTTTTGATATCTCATATATTTACGTAATAATCTCCTGTTCACACTTACCGATTACAGCCTGTATACTACAAATAGAGACGTTTACCTACTTTTGTTATAGTGGCGATGCTCGCAACTTTGTTTGCGTCAATTTAGCCCTGTTTTGACAATTCTATATACTTTACGATCAATTCTCAAACTCACCAAATAGGTATACAAAAAAAAACGGAGGTTTTTTAAAGGTTTCGAAGGAGTTCCACCACAAACACCGTAACTCGATTTTTTATATATTAGATAGATGAAACCAAAACAGCCAAGCGGCAAGCGATAGATATATTTTAAACGGTATGAATACTTATTACAAGTATGAATATAAGTATGTTTTAACGTACGGAAAATAAGATATTTCTGCTGTTACCTCTATTTATATGACGATAATAAGAAAACACGAAGACGTTACTTGTGCTACAACCGCGTATCGCCATTGTTATCATTGCCTGCACTTTTCCCGTCAGATGCATATTTTTGTCTAATAAAAGTCAACTTGGACTATACTAAAAGTTTTGTAGGTATATACCTAAAATAATGACATGGTAGGTACAGGATGGCGCAAAAGTAATGACATAGTTTGAATTGGCTACCATTTTGTTAGAAATAAAAAAGAGATCTGTTTTCGTGAAATGTTTATTTTAAGATGTAAAATTCTATACAATAGTCAATAGAACGAAGCAACCCCTCACATAGCTCAGGAAACGACGGTCATTGTGATATCCTGGCCGAATGTTCGCCTGTTAAGAAGATTTGAAATGGCCGTCCAGGAATGGCGCCAGACTTGGAAAACTTTGGGGATTAAATCTCGCATTTACCACAATAAACCACAAACCTTTCAGGCCGTTTTGAAAGCTAACATTGATGAAATAGAGATTGGCAAGCAACAATTCCCAATGCCGTAAAAGAGCACAATTATGAACTCGTAGAGCGTCATGGTAATTTGAACGATATATTTTTTTACTCATCTATTTCATTTCTAATAAAATGGTAGCAAATTCAAACTATGACATTACTTTTGCGCCACCCTATATATTGTGGCTAAAACAATGCATTTTCAGAATGTTTCAAAAAGTAAATGGCCCTGACAAAACGAGATATTGCGTCGCACAAAATTTTCTTTTGCAACCAAATCAATTTAACCCTAATCACAAAATGGTCCATTGTTGTTATTGCTAAATACGGAACTTCCTAAAACTCATTTAGCGAAACTGAAAAAGAAATTCAAACATGAAAATGCGAGGGCATCATTAGAATCATTACAAGCGACACTGACAATCGATGGTCGTGAATAAAACACGCGTCGTATGGTTATCGATCGAGCGGCGGTCAACGTACAATGTCACTGCCTATGCCTGCTGATGGTCAGCGTTTAACACATGTTTATAGCTCTTCAGTTCAGGAATTGATAGCGATGGTAAACGTGGCGACTGTTGGAAAAAAGATCGAGTAATTAAAGTTGGGGGTGTGTCTCTACATCACTATTTTGAGATGGATTTCCTACCTGAAAGAACAGTTAACAGGGAACTGTTCGCCTTTTCTAGATAACACACACACACACACACTTTTTAAGGACAAATATCGTCCGGTTGATTAAATGACCGTGAGCACAGAGATTATTCTCTTATACAATTAAAGAGCTGGGATTTGAAATGTCTTCCAACCCAGTTTTAGCCAACGTGTTGACTAAACCGTGTGATCGTCACAACACAAAAAAATATATAAGCTTAAACTCAAAGGTCATTCGGCAGTCTTTAGAGTTCAGTATCCATCACCTCACTCCAAAATTTAGGTTACCTAAGATTTAAAAAAAAATCATGGGCGTTGTTTGTTTGTTTAAATGGGGCCGCAATTTCGCACTTAGCCTTTTGATCGGGCCATTGTGCGAAATACGAAATCATGGGCATATCCTTGATTGCCACTAGGTCTCCGTCTAAAGTAAAATTCTACATTTCTCCTGATGATTGCGACCTTCCTTTATATAATACCCTGAGACACGCCTAGGTATATTTCTGAAATTCAAGGATATAAATATAAGACATAAGGGACATAAGTATCTATTATATTGAGTCGTAAATACAAATGATGTATTGGTAGTTTAGTACGTCCGTCCGTCATTGAGTTAAAGGCCTATATTTATGATTGTCAGAAATTACATATTATTATACGGTAAAACATGGTTGTTAGAACACGTTTTCTCTAGTCAAATTCAGGTTTTACTGAACGCTTTATTTCTATTAGTTGTTGGGAATCACGGCAGCTACAATAGAGGTAGGTAGGTTTAGGTACTCAGAGGTAACTCTAGGGCCTGGATACGAGAAAAACACAAAAAAACCGGGTTGCACTCCAGGAGTGCCGGCAGAAGTGAAAACTTGAACATTAACCTTGTGCATTTTTGAATATTTTGGAATGGTTAGGGAAGGGAATATATATTTTTTTATCTGTATAAAAGTACTATTATACAGGGTGGAATTTTGTAATGCCACCTGGAGGGGAAGTACTCTTAATACTTTAGATAGAAAATTTTACTCAAAGGAAACATTTCTTTATTTTTGAAAAGAAAAAAAACGGCATTAAAGATTTTTAAAAATTCGCTTGCCGCACACGGTAATCGAACCGACTAAAATCTGTAAAAGTACCGTGTACTTTTATTGCATTGATTGTTAGGGTCAATAAGGATGAAATCTCTTTAACAAACTTCATAAATTGAATTACATGAAAACAATTAAATTTTAAATTAATTTAATTATGTACAAAAATTTAAACTAACTAATTAATTGCTCGAAATGGGCTCCATTTTCTTGGATACACAAATTTATTCTTCTAACGAATTCATTTCTAGTTACCTTCAATAACGTATTGTGGTGAATGTTATAAATCGTATTCTGAACTTCAACTCTCAACTCGTTTACATTCTCATAAGATTTAGTGTAAATTTGATTTTTTACATATCCCCACAAAAAAAAATCTAAAGGGGTGAGATCTGGTGATCTCGCAGGCCATCTGATTGTGCCGTTTGTACCAATCCAGGTATTAAAATGGTTATTAATGTAGGCAGTAGTGATTCTGCTGTTATGGGCTGGAGCACCATCTTGCTGTAGAATTATTTGGTTTCGCTCTTCCTCGGGGAAACCATTTAACTCGTTTCTTAATAAATCGAGTATTTCTAAATACTTAACAGTGTTTAAGTGACCTTCGTATACATGGACTAACACAACCATATTTCTCATAATTCCGCACCAAACGTTGAAAGAAAATCTTACTTGACTGTTAGTTTCATGAACACGAAGAGGATTCACTCTAGACCAATAGTGAGTATTGCGGCGATTGTACATGCCGTTATTGCTGAAGTTGGTTTCGTCAGACCATACAATGTTACTCAAAAAATTAGGGTTACGGTCAATTTCTCTCAGCATGTTTTGACAAAATTGTAGTCGTCTCTCACAATCCCCAGGATGCAATTTTTGTACAAACCGACCATCACGATAACATCTAAACTTATACTTTTTCAGCACTTTAAGTATGCGAGTGTGGGTTGTTCCAATTACTTCGGCAGCATCTCTGCTTGAAGCCTTCGGAAATGCTTCGAAGTATGTTAAAATATTTAATTCAAAATTAAAGTTGTTTTGTTTAAGAGGGTGCCGTCGCTTTTTGAAACTTCCAGTGTTCTTTAAATTTTCTATCATTCTTTTCAGTACAAATCGAGTTGGTGTCTGACGGTCTCGATATCTCTCTCCATACCACCGCAGAGCACGATTCACATCTTTATTATTTAAAAAATAAGCTTCCATTAAATCAAATTGCTCTTGATAAGCCATTTTTACCGTGAAACAATTATGAAATGATTTGTAAAAACAATCAAATGTGAATAACAGATGAAAATCTATTTTCAAATGTAACATTCCATATTTAAACTACGTCATACACGCAGTTATGTCGCATCTAAGAAAGGAGTCTGCATTACAAACACGTGCAAATTGCAATCGTCTTATCTAAATAGTAATTCGTCATTTCGATGGATAAATGACGTCAATGATAATAATTAATGAATAACATAAGTACACAGATAGATCTTTGAGTAAAAGTGCTTTAACTTGACCCATTGAATTAATAATTTAAGATTTCATTGTTTTCCATTCATTTAACTTCTGAAAATGGAACTCATTTCGAGCAATTAATTAGTTAGTTTAAATTTTTGTACATAATTAAATTAATTTAAAATTTAATTGTTTTCATGTAATTCAATTTATGAAGTTTGTTAAAGAGATTTCATCCTTATTGACCCTAACAATCAATGCAATAAAAGTACACGGTGCAACTTTTACAGATTTTAGTCGGTTCGATTACCGTGTGCGGCAAGCGAATTTTTAAAAATCTTTAATGCCATTTTTTTTCTTTTCAAAAATAAAGGAATGTTTCCTTTGAGTAAAATTTTCTATCTAAAGTATTAAGAGTACTTCCCCTCCAGGTGGCATTACAAAATTCCACCCTGTATATGTATACAATATTCATCTACTGCGCTATCGTACACAAACATGATAATTTAAGATATGACAATGACAACGATATGATAATTAAATATGAAATATAAAATCACAAATTAAAATACAAAAATCAAAAAAATATAAATAAATAAGGAGAAAAAATAATCATTTGGACTCGAATCTCTTCTTCTGGTTTCTAGACCGCCAGATTTCCCACCTGAGCTACTATAGCATTGTTTATCAGGGTCACGTGATCCTGATGCGAGTTTAACATTTTATTCTCATACCAAAAAAAGTGCACAACGTCGCTAAAGAAGTTTTCACTTTAAAAATATCTGAAAATATTGAAAAGTTCGCGGCGATAGTATTTCCTAGTTACAAATATTACTAGTTCAGTAATTTACAAATGAAGGAGAAAGTTGTAAATAAATTGCAAGCAAGTCAGATCAAGGAGTAAAAAAGATCGACTGCTCGGCGGGAGTTGCCTGGTAGAGATAAGATCTTAATCTAAAATAATAAAGTAATTGAAGAAATATTCATGTACTCCTCACTTATAATGACACGATGGTTCTAAACGAATTATCACCTATGTCCATTATGATCCTTGTCTCACGGTATATTTATTTTTGGTATTACGTCACAATAGTTTGCCCCGTCCGTTCAATTGGAATTCCTTTTGTGTTCGCGATTAAATCTTTGAATCAAACACAGTAGATACTACCTGTGGCTTCAGCTGTTATTATTTTTGTGAAATGCAATACTGAGTGACTGACAGCTTGATATTCCTACTCAAAAATATTTATTACATTCGAAAAGAGCCAAATCATAAATGATCTGGTACCTTGAAAGTTATTAGATAGAAATAGTTCATATTTATTGCATTTTTAGGGTTCCGTGCCTCAAAAAGAAAAAACGGAACCGTTATAGGATCACTTTGTTTCAATCACCTTATCTCAGGAACGCGTGGAGGTATCGAGTTGAAATTAAAACCATAGGTATATATAGTGTATGGCTTTAATTTCAGCTGGTCAGCAGTCCCTTAAAGCTGTGAAGAAATCTAACTTCTAAATGAATGTAAAAGACGACACGGCCGTTTTTGCCGCAACATTTACGCCGCGTACCTATTAAGTATAGGGTATTTCTGTTGAACTAGAACTATGAAATCTGCAAGTAATAGCGTTTTATACTACAAGTATAGGGAAAAGTCTGAAAACGATACATTTGTAATTAAGTCATAAAAATACCTTTGAAAAAAATGCGAGACTCGATTCCTAAACTATTTATAATTTATTATGTACCTACAAATTTGTACGGAACCCTTGGTGGGCGAGTCTGACTTGCACTTTTCCGATTTTTATTTCCCTTTACCTACTTATATTTAGTCAGTTCGGCATATAATGTTCTGGAATTTTTTTTTGCGTGGTATGTATAGTCCGCGGCAGGCCAACATTGATTGCCATACCTATGACTCAACATCTTATCAATGTAAATTAGTAGCAGATGATATGACCAGCACTGGCCCTAGAGAGGACGCTCATAAACAAGCTCGCTCTACCTTGATCCGGGGATCAAGGTAGAGCGAGCTTGTTTATGAGCGTCCTACGATTATGGTTGACGTTTTTTACAAAACACCTCTCCTAATAAGCCATCATAATCTGCTAGATTATTTCTCGCATTTGGCTTTTTGATGCCTCTTATCACCTAGCACCTAGAGCGACAGCTCCCATCGCTCTACCCTAGGACCGGCCCTATACGAGTATGAAATTAGATGGGGAAGACAAAGAAGCTACGTGTTTTTCATCCGAGCGCCCTCCCCTTAGATGCATTTATTATTTTTTTATCTAGCTTACGTCGAGCTGCCTAATGAATAATATTACAATTAATTAAAATGTTCTTGACAAATCGCCTGACAACAAAATACAGAGAGTAGATATTTACTCTGAATCTAACTATCGGGCTATGGTATCATTTGATAGTGTTACAAGGTATCAATATTATTCTTGTAGTTCAATAAAAAATAATAAATAATTTATCGTTCTTCCCAAAGACATTAAATGTCTTTGGTTCTTCCAATCTGACGTAGATAAGTCTACGTTATACCTACGTCAGTTACCTGCCTATCTATTATATTGACTATGACAAAAAATAAGTCAATACACTAAAATATAGAGACAACTATATAACTATACTGTATTCCAGAATTATCTCTTCTAATCAAACTTATGAAACACCTTTAAAACGAATTTACGTATCAGACATTCTACTTTATTTGCGGAACGTCGTATGTGTGACCACCTGTCCTTACTGACTCCTATTTCATAAAGCATAAGGTTTACATTAGTTTGCCACAATCAGCAATTACTATCCACTATGAATATTTTAGGCTTCTAGGACTAGGTATGACAAAATTATCGATATTGAAACAAAAATGTCTTTGAGTAATCTATCGCGTGATAAAAATGTTTATATACATAGAAGCACATGGAAATATGTACAGTTATCAAAAATGTTTTCACTTAGGTGCCTACACAAATGACAATATAATCAATTGAGTACAATTTTCATCTACTTACTACATTACATTATTTCACTACATTTCAGATTAGGGAAGAGTGATGCTAAGAACTATATTAGAGTTGATAGAAAGAAAGAAATAATGTTTATTTTTCTTTTCTATATGTACCAAAGCTTAATCTTAATAATAAAGTTTTTGATCTCAAAATTGTGTATTTATCTAAAAGAATCATGTAAGTAGGTATCCTGAAGAAAGATATTGAGTTCTGAAATTAGTTGCAAATTAAGCTTGTGATTAAATTATATGAACCACATGAAGTATATGGACAATCATTAAAATGGGACAGAGTCTCTATGCAGTGGAAGTATATCTACAACAAATATGGCAGACATGCTATAGTCTCTTTACTTGCAAGAACACAATATCAAGTAATTATGGAATGTTAAGAAATCCCCGGGTAGAAGCCAATAAACTAGTACTGTACTCCTTAAAAATGATTGATTGTATATTAATGGATTATGTAGCCAGCTATGTAATGTACTGTGTTCTAAGTGAAAGAGTTGAAGAAACACATTTATTACCTGCTAATGTCCTTCATTTGTGAAGGACGTTACCTACCAACCTACCAATGATGAATGAAAGTGCGAGGCCGCAATTCCGTTTCCCTATTTTGAAATAATTCTTCATTTGAAAATAGGGAAACAGAAAGTAAGTGTGTTTCCACACACTTACTTTTATCTATATCTATACTAATATTAATACCTGGATGACCGGTTTTTTTTTAAACGACTTTTTCTAAAAATGAAACCTAGCTATATCGATTTATCGCCCCCGAAACTCCCTGAAATCAAAGAAAAAGACGCTGGAGCCGTTGCCGATATTCAGATTATATATACAGGTATATACATACATACAAAAATTGCTCGTATAAAGGTATAAGATAAAGAGGAAAGATTTGTATGTTTGTATGTAACGAACTAACTTAAAAACTACTGGACCGATTTCAAAAATTCTTTCACCTTTGGGAAGCTACACTATTCCCGGATGACATAGGCTACTTATTATCCCTGTACTCCCACGGGAACGGAAACTGCGGGTGAAACAGCGAGTCGTCCGCTAGTTTTTCATACAGTGGCTTGAATTGCAAGTATCATTATTCCAGGAAAAGCCTACATCACGGGACATCTCATAGTCCTTTCAGAAAGAGAGAGGGAGGGAGGGACATGACCCCTTAAGCACTTCCTGCTGGATCCAACAATCAAATTTATTAACAAACATCCATCGCCCATTTTACTCCCTCCCATAAGAGAGTGAACTTCCCAAAAAATCTTTCTTACTCCAATCCAAAAGTTTTGAGTTACACTATACTAGAAAAACAATGATTTTATATTATCTAACTTTAACTTGTCCGTCTTATTTAATATTTATTTGAACAGAAAAATAAACATAGCATTTCTACATCGTCACATATCGCAGTTCTCACTAATAATTCAAAAGCTGATGATAGAGCGTCTGGGAAGGAACAACTGCAATTGACACATTCTTCACATTATAATAACAGTTTAAAATAATGTGTGAATAATAAATATTCGATAGCTTTTATACGTTCAAGAATGTCAATAAATTAATGTTCATATAAAATAAGCAATTACTTTAATATCAATGATTATTATTTTAATATATGTAATACAGCTACGATTCATTAACATCGTTAGATGCGTATCAACTGATGAAAGGCGTAAAATGTAAATAAGTCATGAAGTTGCTAGTAGGTACTTACGTAGGTACTACCTAAATAATAATGAAGAACAGTGTTAGTTAGAAATCATAGCTGTCTCTAAGGTTTATATATCAACGCGGTTGCGAATTACTATCTATCTATAAGCACACCAACTGCAAGTGTCAATAATATAAATGTGAAAGTAACTCTGTCTGTTACTTTTTCACGCTTAAACCACTGAATCGACTTAAATGAAATTTGGTATGGAGATAGATTAAGACCCGGTAAAGGGCATAGGATAGTTTTTATCGTGATAAGGGGCGTCCATAAATTACGGGTGGTGATTTTGGCGAATTTTCTACCCCTTTCACGATATCTCACTAGAGGGAGGGCCCACTACTGAGATATCGTGAGATATGGCTGAACCCCTCCCCTTCTCCCCAATCTCAAATAGGTTTCACATTTGACACAATACTGATCAAGTGTGAGTTGTATGCATGTCGAAAATGGCAATAAAATAAAACGGCAGCAATGCAGTGCTGTTTTAGAAGATTTCTTGCGAAAAAAAAGTGAGATTTGGTGAGATTCGGCTCGACTCCCCCGCCCTCCTTCCTAAACATTTCAACACAAATTCTCAGGATAATGATGTCAAAACAGTACTTATTAAACATGCCAAGTTTAAAAGGTAGGTACAGCCACAGATAATATAATACTATAGTAGTATAGCTATTGTACTTTATAAATTACTAATATCTCAAACACCCAGATTTCGTCCAGAAGTCATAAAAAGCTGAAATTTGGTGTGAAAACTTGTTAGCACACAAATAACATACTTAATAATTATGAAATCTATACATTTCTCCTCCTATTCCATAAAATAGGGGAATTTAAGTTTGTATGGAAAGAACCTAGTAGGTATCAATGTCCTGTGAAAATAATTTTATTTAAAAGATATTGTGTTGTTGTATATATTACTCTTTGATTTTTACTTATTCAATAATGTTAATTATACTTTTTTTTTTAATAAATATTATTTTAAGTAATGCTGACTGGTTAGTGACCCTGACTGCTAAGCTGGAGGTCGTGGGTTCGATCCCCACTCAGGATAAAACTTTGCACGCTGGTTTATTCTGTGTCTGGGTGTTATTTATCTATAATATGTATGTTTTTAGAAATATATAAGTATGTTTATCATTTGTCTGGTTTCCATAGTACAAGCTCTGCTTAGTTTGGGATGCGTGTATGAGTTGTCCCAAAATATTATTATATATATTTATAAATCATCGTGATTATGTTTACTGTCATTTTAAGTCGTAATATCTTCATGTTTATTTGAAATTTTCTTAGAATAATTAAATCAAAACTACTTATTAGTAATGAAACGCAGTTCTTCGTTCAACGTAAGAAGAACCTCTATTTTTAAGAACTACTTGTCATGAAAGAGCGAGAGAATCGTACGATTCCGCTCTTCTATCGTCGGGTAGTCTCCACGAACGAACGATTATTCCGCGAGCGTATCGTCGCAACTCCTAGCGGAATCGCCGCTTATCCGCGACCACTTGTAACGGAATCGCCGCGTGTCTGCGACCACTTGTAACGGAATCGCCACGTTTCGGCGAGAAGGCATTGTGCAATAGTTTTGTTAAAAGAGGCGCCTGCGGCGTTTGACAACGCATTCGCCGCGCTCTCTACGGAAACGCCACGTTCCGCAGCGAGCGCGCGGCGATACGATGACGTTTCTCTTACGCTCAGCCATTCATCAACAGACTGAGAAACACGTTCTAAGAGAGTATCAAAGTACCCTAAATATTTTAGTTAGAAAATTTTACATAAAGAATTCATTTAAATATTTTGTAAAAGTCACTTGCCAGAGCTGGAAGTCAAACCAAAACATAAACATGCTGTTTTTATGATACCAATTGAAAGCAATCTTAAGGAACAAATCTCTCTATATAATGCATATTGCATCTGGGCCATGAAATTTGACAATTAAATTTATAAATATACTCAGATAAGCGCAAGACGAAGCAGGAACACTAACTATTCGAAATAACCAAATAGATCAAGATGTGCGTTTAAATAATTAGTCATCATAGCTATCACCGCAAAGTGATGTGCAATTGATTTATGAAAAGGTTCAACCTTTGTATTGTGGCAAATGATTTGTATTTATGTTAATGATATTAAATTAATTAATTGTAATTGTACATAGCAAAATTTATACTCAGATACCTACTATTGAAAAATTACCTCATATTTATTTTGACTGTTCTCTTGGCTTCTTTAGATTCTAGATAAAAAAAAAGAAAGAAAGAAAATAATTTTTATTTGTCAAAGCGCACAGAAAAAAAAAGAAAATCTTAAAACCTATATATACCTTTTTGTGATTCGGCGCCGAACAAATAGGGCCTACGTCAGCTATTGTTGCCAGTCCGGAAACTGCAACGCTGATATTCTCGTAGGCCCTATTTTTTGTTTTTGCTGCCGTTGTCACATACAGCAAACCAAAATTTAAAAGTAAACAAAAAAGCATCAACAAACAATAAACAGTAAATAAACAAAAAGTAAAAACAAAATAAAATGACAAAACATGTTTTTTTCTATTTTCTACATTAATTGGCTAGTACGAAGTGATTACTTACTCTGTGTAATTGACTACAAACGTCATTAAACTTACAACTATCTAAAACTATCTAAAATATATTTGAATAAAAAGAAGTAGATATAGATGCAATGCTTGTTATAGAGATTTGTTCCTTACCTATAATTGTCCCTTTAAATGTTTGGCTTGGCGCTTTACGTTTGGCAAAACATAAAGTATTGACTACGTAGACTTTAGTTTTGTACCAATAGGTGCACGAGTAACAAAACAGCCAAGCCACACCTTTTACCTACGGTGTGGGGTTTGTAGAGAACTAATGACTAAGATTCCCGCAGGACGCTATATGTTATGATGAGAATAAGATTAGAGTATTAAATTAGGGAAGCATAAAATATGGGAAGCATTGAGATGCCAAGGTGTTCAAACGATTACGAAACATTAAAACGCTTCAAATGATATACTCAGGAAGCATAGCCCAAGTGAAGTTGGAAACCACGGGAGAACAATTCAATGTCCAAAGAGGAGTACGCCAGGGGGATCCCATCTCACCCAAGTTATTCTCTGCGGTGCTGGAGATGATTGTTAGGAGCCTGGAGTGGGAAAATTTAGGCCTGAATATAAATGGCGAAAAACTTAGCCACCTGCGTTTTGCTGATGACATCAGAGAACCCTTATAGTTTAGAAAGCATGCTGCAGCAGTTATCAGATGCAAGTGAAAAAGCAGGACTAAAGATGAATTTATCTAAAACAAAAATAATGACTAACGCCCAATCCTCAATTTTGAACACTATTAGAGTAAATGAAGTACAGATTGAATATGTAGACGATTATATCTACTTAGGACAGTTGATATCACCTACTAACAATATGTGTAAAGAAATAGACAGAAGGATAAGAAATACGTGGAATAAGTTTTGGAGTCTTAGCGAAATAATGAAGAACAAAGATATATCACTAAAAAGTAAAAGAACTGTATACAATATGTGCATACTCCCTTGTTTAACGTACGGATGCCAAACATGGGCTTTAACTCACCAACTAGCTAATAAAATAAAAGTCTGTCAGAACAGCATAGAACGGAGTGTAGTTGGAGTGAAAATAATAGACAAGGTTAATTTGGAAAAGATTAAAAATAAAACAAAATTCAAAAATGCACTTAGGGTGTGCAAAACACTAAAGTGGCGATGGACAGGGCATATGTTGCGGGAAACTAAGGAAAAGTGGACCAAAGCATTAACAGAATGGTACCCAAGGGGCAACATAAGAAATAAAGGGAGACCGCGCAAACGCTGGGAGGATGATATCAGACAAGTCGCAGGGTCAGAATGGACCCGCATAGCTAGAGATAGAGAGTCATGGAAATCTTTGGAGGAGGCCTATGTCGTAGGACAAGCTGTAGCAGAAAACGACCCGATCGCCGATATTTAAATTAAGTATAATTAGTATAAGTGCAATAGTTTAATAGATTAATGAAACATACTGTATAGAAAAAAACTAACAGCAATAAAGGCTTATTTTATTTTATTTCATTTCATTTTATTTTATTAAATTAGGGCGTGTAGAGTTAGCTGCTTGGCTTTCCAAAAGGTCTGACTTTTTTTGGCAGTGATAGGTAACAATATACTACTTGTCTTGGCGTCGATTTACATGAAAATGTTTTTGTTGGGATTTTACAATTTGTGTCAAAGGATGTTTTACTACACTAAACCTATTTGTTGTATGTCATGTCATTTAAAAAACTTTTATCTGTAAATTTTTAGGTACATTGACGTAAAGACCAGGACTGCGCCATAACCTCATAAAATTGACCACACTACTTTGTGGACAGTACATATCAAAGGCTGCACGAGTTTTTCTCACTTTCACGCTTTGCAGTAAATATTTACTTTTTATAGCACTGTCCAGGTTTATACGTCAATGGAATTTTTATCATACCAAAGCTAGATGTACCTGTAGATGCCGACCCGACATAACGAAATTAGCAAAAGCAGATGCGATAAAAACCATCGAATCATGTCCAGGTAATAGCAATCTAACACTTTATCCATACATTAGTAGAGCGTAATTATACCCCTTCTACTCATTTTATAAAATGACCCATAAATGCTGCAATATAGGTTCTGGCCCTGTTTTACAAACCACAAAACGTATATTAGTGCATCCATATTTAATGTGGTATGGCGTGCGATAGGCCGACTGTCTTTGAAGTAACGTTGAAAATTTCATACGCCGATGTAGATTGCAGGTTAAACAATAGTTTATATGTAGAGGCGTGGTCTAAACTGTTTCAATATTGGTTAGATTCGCTTTTCTATTTGCGATGTTATACGGCGGATTGAAAAAGGTAAAATCAAACACATGCAATGTATTACGTCGTTACAATAAGACTTTTTAAAATAACAATACACAGGAACGTTGTCGGTCGGTCTTAATCAATTTTATTTAATGGTAATGCAATACAACATTTACGATTTTGCTAATTGTGCCGTTATTTTCAGCATTTCTATACCCAATATCATAGTCTAAAGCGCAGAAGTTACTCACTTAAAAATAAAGTGTAAAACAACGCTGATACAAGTATCTAGTATTAGATACGTATACCTACTCTGATAGAGCTCATAGGCCGTTACCTCATATATTTCATCGGTAACTAAAACAAAATTAGGTATTATTAAGTAGTAGTAACATAGTATATTTTTGGGACTCTCTCTACATACCTAGAGTTTTTTGACTGGTGACTAATAAAATTTCTTTTGTAAAGATCGAGTTCGGAACTACCTACTTCTTAAGGACTGCCTCTGTGGCGCGGTGGGAGCGTATCCGACTGCTACGCAGGAGGTCGTGGGTTCGATCCCCGCTCAGAATAAAACTTTGTGTGATGAGCACGATGGTTTATTCTGTGTCTGGGTGTTATTTATCTATAATATGTATGAATTTAGAAATATATAAGTATGTTTATCAGTTGGTTACCATAGTACAAGCTCTGCTTAGTTTGGGATCAGATGACGTTGTGTGAGTTGTCCCAATATATTATTATTATTATTATAAGCTGTTTAGATTAATAGTTGTGTAACATTCCTTAAACTAATAAAGTTATATAGCAATAGTATAATAATGTGGCTATGCTGTCTCCACATCTTAAAAAAATAAAATAAAAACTATAAGGGTTCCGTTTTGCCATTTTGGCTACGGTACCCTAAAAAATGGTTGTCTGTAAAGTCGGTTTACGGACGATAATTTTACGTGATAACGTTTTATGAAAAAATTGCAACTTCAAAATACGATAATTTTGTCAACTGTATTCCGTATTTTTAAAAGAAATGCGTGTGTGCTGTTAAATTAATTTAACATAGACATTGTGACAATAGGCTAGTTTCTAACTCTTTATTAAATGTCAAAACGCAGATTTTGATAATACCGGGTTATGACGTAACTATTTTGAGTGTTCCGTAGCCAAAGTGCCAAAAACGGAACCCTTATAGTTTTTCTATTCAAATCATTTCTTTTTAATGATAGATTGGTGATAAAAAGTTCTTTTTAAAACAAAATCTAATCGAGACCTAATCGTTGGTAGTTTAAGGGCTAGTTTTATTTACTAATTAGTCTTTAGGATTTATGGTTTATCTAAGAAAGTAGCCTGTTACTTACATTAACACCATTTAATAATTAAAAACATAAAGACCGGACGTTGTAAATAAATAAACAGGTGAAGGCCTGAAATGGCTGACATCGTTTCCATGAGGTGTTTATGAATTTTTTGTAAGCGACACCTGGCCGACCTAAATATGGATAATTTCTTATGCAAGCCGGTTTGGATGTTTGGTATTACTTACTTACCAATATCGGATTAGAACCTACGTGTACGTATTCATTTGAAACGTACAACGAAAACGAAACCTACCTATACATTTCCTTACATAAAAATAAATTTAAAAAAGCAAAAACCCCGCCGCATTCGTAGCCATTCATGAATCCCAGTGAACAAGCTAACATGCCTCGGACTGCATGATTTAAGGTTATCTTGTTTCAATCTGTTCTAAGCTGGCGGGTTTTTTGAGTTTTGAATTTATTTTTTTATTTAATACTTTTTAGTGCTTAGTTGTAAGACGTTACGTAATAACTGTAACTACCGACAATTTGATTGAAACCTAAACGGTTATTTTAAGTGATAAATAATTTAAGAAACCTCATCATGATTTTAAAATATCTACACGATGATATCCCTTAAAACATATTTTATTGACTTTAAATATTTCTCTATCACAATATGGCGTCTGGCTGTCGCCATTTTGAATTTTGGTTGCTGTCAAGTCTTTAGTGACGATCGCAAGATTAATATAAATCGATTTACGTATGAATCATCAAAATCAACCCACGCGTTTGGTCTATATAGGTATAGTGCCACAAATACGCGTCAAACACATTACCCTCCGCAGTCGGGTAAAAAGTAGAGCAATCTCTTGGGACAGACTTTCAGAAAGATCTACACTTTCAGAAACTCTGTACAAATTATCCTCTGGGACTCTTGGTCCAAGAGGAATTATTATATTGACAACCTGCTCTTATAGTTAGGTTTAGCTTAATTCACTACTTTAAAAAAATAGGTATCTCAGTATTGATATCGTATTACCTAGTAATTTATCATCATTATTATCACAACCCTATGGCTTTGTCTACTTGCTAGATTCAGCGGCCAATGGTGCATGCTACTATCTACCTATTCATAAAATGAGAGAGAGGTAACGGGTCCCTTCGTCACTTTTGTACGACTGCCGAAGGAAGACATTGAATGTAACTATTAAACTTACGCATTGCTTGATGTACATGATTCGACACAAACTGTGTAAGACATTGAATGACCTTATTTTTGATTGACTTAAGTCCTCAAATCGAAGCAGGCATACGCTTATTAAAACAACCCCTATATAATATCAGGAATTGTACCTTCTGGGTCACATTTATGATGCATGAGCGTCGACCTGGATACGAAAGTGTCGATGGGTGTTCTTAAGTATTCGTTTAATTACTCCTTATATTGTTATTAACCTAGAAGTTTGTTGCTGTATTAGACTATGAACGAATTAACTAAAACTATTAACTATTTATGCTCGGTAAATATCGATTTTGTCCTTTGTACCTAATCAAATTTAGGTTGGAACTTTCACATAGTTTACGAATCTGTTTTGTTGTTTTAGGTTGTATTCATATATTGCCTATGTTATCTATACTGTGTAATAATTACATACTTATTTTATAATATTTCTTTGTGTACCTGAAAAAAAAATGAACGAGAAAATATCACGAATACCCGTGATATTTTCTCAAGCTTTTTATTAGATCGAGGAAGGAGAGATCGACCCACGTGGGATCTGTTGCATTTTTTGTCTTTCTTTGCGTCGAGTATAATCATCAAGATCTGAAGATTCTCACCACGGATATTCAGCATCCACCAACAGCAAATACATGTCCTGAGACAAAGATATAACTTATCCACATGTTATTACAGGTTAATGGCGAACGTAATCCTGACGAGGTCTACAAAGACTTTCGAGCCGCTGTGCTACAAATCCTCGGTACTACAGAAGACCAGTCTACTATGAATGGTGTCAGTGGGGTCGGGGTCGGCGCCGGTGGGATACCCGGCGAGATAGTGGGGGTAGAACCGGCACCTACGCAAGAAAGAGATAGAGAGCCAGTGAGAGAAGAGAGGCGAGATAGCATGAATATACTCCCACCTGTGTTACCGGTGCAAGTGGAGACGGTGACGGAAAGGACTATTTCGCCAAAGGTTTGTTTTTAAAATACCGAATTATATTTTTCACCTTCCTACTACCAGATTTTTGATTATTTTTTCCGAGCTCAAATACTATTTTTGAGACTGGATAAGTATACCTAATAGTAATTATATAGGTAGTTATATAGTTTTAGGACGACAAAGAATACAAACATGATAATAAGTCCATCCATGCTTGTCCCCTTTTCCTAATCCATGATGGCAATAGCTAATTTGATTTCTTTCAAATTTCCGGAATTGTGTTCAGTTCTCGCCGCGAATTTTCCTGTATGTCTTCTACCGAATGAAAACGGGTGCCACGAAATGGTTATTTCAGTTTAGGAAAAAGAAAGAAGTCGGCTGGAGCCATCATCAAGCAGAAATTTACCAAAAAAAAAGTATACCCAACTACGACAATGTTTTAGACAGTTTCAAAGCCCATTTTGATGAATTGTTTACATATACTTTTTAGAGATTTTATTATCAACCAAAAAAACTAAATTATTTTGACGCAGGTTTATTGAAGAAAACAAACGAATCCTCCATATTCTCCCACAGAGTAAATAGATACATATTTCTTGAGCTAAATATTATGAGCCAAGGCTGATATTATATGCCCAATTTCAACTATGAGAGTGGCTACGCCAGCAGAAGAAACGTTGTTACCGATCCGAAAGATACTTAATAAGAATGACTAGACATTAAAGTGTTTGCATTTATCACGTATTCAATAGAGGAGGTCAGGCATTAGTTCCTTGACCTGATTACCGTTTTCGTACATTTTTACATATGTTCGTATTATAATCGTTAAAAATTAGGTGAGGGTCTATGAGTAAGAATCGATTAAATTCTTTAGACAGTGACAGCAATCGATATACCCTCATAGAATGCACTGAAAATATTTAGGGACATATACATTTCCAAAAATTTTTAGCACAGATCTAAATAGGTACGTACACATTTAAGTTACGGTTAAGAAACGTATACGTATAAATTCTGACTCACCTTTGTCGAAAAGTAGGTACAAAATATATTTTTTGGCGAAGGTTAGCCCCCAAGTCATCAAGTCCCAAGGGATTACCCTTGGGGTCAAGTCCCAAGGGTAGTCCCTACTAGTACTCGAGACAGACATGGAATATATTTGCCAAATTTCATGAACATCCTTCCAGCAGTTTAATGGTATATAATAAATGTCGTTACTTTTCAGGCTGATGTGATAAGAGTTCGAGGCGAAACGACCAAATCGGCAATGCTGTGGGTAGTTGGCGGCCCTGGTAGTAATAAAGCCACGCTTTGTCAAAGAGCTGTGGGGCAACGACCTGGATGGACGCATTTCAGGTATGACCTCATAAGCTCTTCATCTATTTAACGGACTTGTTCTCCTCTTGTCATCATTATAATCATGCTGTAGTAGAAAGATTAGTCAATCAGGAGATGATGGGGAGAACCCTGAAAGTCCATAGACCTTCAAAGTATGTACAAAGGCGTTTGCCTGAATTGAGGCTAGCTTTGGCACCTCTTTGTATCACCCTTCATCACACAGGGAGGTTATTTATATACAATCTTGTGACGGGTGCAAAGGTTATAAGGAGAATTAACTTGATTTTATAAGCAGAGTAGGTATATAACAGAATAGTCTTTTTTATAGCACCGTGAAGTAATTAGTTGTCATCATAACCTAAGGATACAGCTCTGTTCCTTTCACATATTCAATCCCTCTTTCGTCAACAACATAGATATAATCTTTTTGTCGTTAAAACGTCATCCGTAGAAAAGGATTCCTCCAAAGTATATTTTCCAAGTCTAATATTTTGACTTTAAGTATTCGTTATACTTACAGTTTCCATTTAGCTATACCGTCACAATTTTCTCCCATAGCCTCGGTCAACGTCTCCGCTCAATAGCGGACGCTGGTGGCCGTCCAGCGTCAGACGGTGCTCTAGCGAGGATGGCCATCAGCGGCGGAGAGCTGGCTCCTAAAGAGCTCGTCATCAAGCTGGTCCGAGCGGCTATCTCTGACGCCAGTAGAACGGGGAATGGTCTGATACTAGACGGCTATCCAAGAGACTTGGAGCAAATGGAGCAGTTCCAGAATGAGGTGAGGCGATTCTTTTATCCTATTTTTTATTAAAAGTCAAAGTGTCACATGTGTCACGAGGGACTTTACGGAGTGATGTACCGTGTGGGAAACGATCAAACCTACGAATCGAACCCTCGACGTCTTGCTCAACAATCGTACACACTCCCACCGCGCCACCGAGGCTGTCAATATGTACCTACCAATAGTAAAACAGTAAAGAAATATGTTTTCTTTGGGTGATGTCTGGAACTATTAGACTGTTTTTTATGACTTTTGGAATTGTGGAAATAGTTTGCGATAACCAACATACATTTAGGAACCGTGGGAAATAGAAAGATTCTATAAATTAGAAAATTCAGTCTCGGTTCAGTATATGTAAACCGTACGGAACTCATGGAAGATCTTTTCATATGTATCTGTTCCTCCTAACTTCCAGTTCAGCATATCCCCTCGTATGGTACTCCTGGACTGTTCCAAGCTGCAGTTAGGTCGCGGGCGGCGGGACGACTCGGTGGCCGCCTTCAGGCGGAGACTCGAGGTGTTCCGGGAACTCTCGCTGCCAATGCTTAAAACTCTAGACCAGGATCATCGACTCGTTATTGTAAGTACTCTTTCTTTTTTTTACTTTGTCTCTATGGGTATGTAATCCTGTTTTCATTCTTTCGTACTGTAAAAGTATAATAGTTAGATAAGTCATGATAAAGACAAACCTTTACATTGTCTTTTTATTAATGTAATTTAACAGAAAGAAAGCCTTGGGATCAGCTTAGCGCGGTAACTATCATGCACGTGGATGGAATCCTTGGGGAATAGCTGGTTTTTATACAAGTAACAGTTGCTTGTCTGCGATCAGCCACTAAAGCATATAGTCAGCACAAATCAGAACGAGAGGAAAGCTTTTTTTTTTATCTTGGTGGACAAATTAATCCTACGAATAAGAAATTATCTATACGAAGTAATGATATAAAAAGGGATATTGATTACATTTTACGTATCCGTTATCTTACAGGTGGACGGCGATACTGACTCCCCAGAAGTGCAGGCGGAGTTCGGGCGCGTGTTAGTCGAGGAGATGAAGAAGGCTGAAGCAATAGCCGCCATACCACAACAACCACAAACACAAACTGCGCCAAAAACTGGTACGTACAAATTTCACTCTCTCACTCTTTCACTTTCATTTGTATTGGATTTTTTAGTCTTTGAAGAATATACATAGTTTACTGCAACTTCGACGAGAAACCTGCTAAAACTTTAAATGGGAAATAACAACGAACTGTAGGAGAACTACATGTTAATGACTCAGTTACGACCCAGCAGATCAAAACATCAAGAAGGTTAAGTACCGATTCATAGATAGGTGACCGTTTTCTGAAAATGTCTCGAAGAACACGTTTAACCGTCGGTCCTATGCCTAATTTAAAATGCGTACAAACTTGTACATTATAATACGTTCTGCGTATCTGACTAGGCTCCGTTAAGATTGACTATCCCGACTGAAATCGGTTGAGGACATTATTTACCAGCTGAACCGGCTCGCGGGCTTCCCCTGAACAACTTTCATCACAATCCTAATCAATGGTTTCGAAACGTATAGAGGACAAACATATAAACATTATAAAATTATATATTATACGTGTCTTAATCGCATAAATATTTAATGGTAATTTATTGCACGACGTTTGTATTGCAACGGCCGTGGTCGCAGGTAGACTGGTTCAGCTCAGCGTCACCTTCGTGAAGCGCGGTTTTCGGAAACTACCCTCGCTTGATTTTTATCACTCACTATTACGAAACTGTCGGTACTTCCATTCCATGATGTTGACAAACGGTAACCATCTTATTGGTTGAAATTGACGTGTTTTTTTATTTCAACCGCATCCCAGGCCTTTTGAAGTAATAGTGACGGTCAGTGGAGAGAAGTGTATCCGACTGCTACGCAAGAGGTCGTGGGTTCGATCCCCACCCACGACCTCTTGCGTAGCAGTCGGATACACTTCCCTCCACTGACCAGGATAAAACTTTGTCTGATAAGCATGATGGTTTATTCTGTATTTGGGTGTTATTTATCTATAATATGTATATATTTACAAATATTTAAGTATGTTTATTAGTTGTCTGGTCTCCACAGTACAAGCTCTGCTTAGTTTTGGATGAGATACCGTTGTGTGAGTTGTCCCAAGATATATTGTTTGATGCCGCATTCAGCAAGTGTTCCGCTATTGCTGACTTGTTTGTCTAATGGTTTTTCACAGTCGCCATATATAATATATAATTGTGCGCTTGGTTTGTCCGATGTAGGAACTTCCACAGTTTCAATCCACTTTGTTGTCGCCAGGTGTGTTTGTCCGATGTAGAAACTTCCACAATTGCAGTCCACTTTGTAGTCGCCAGGTGTGTTTGTCCGATGTAGGAACTTCCACAGTTTCAATCCACTTTGTAGTCGCCAGGTGTGTTTGCCCGATGTAGAAACTTCCACAGTTGCAATCCACTTTGTAGTCGTCAGGTGTGTTTGTCCGATGTAGGAACTTCCACAGTTTCAATCCACTTTGTAGTCGCCAGGTGTGTTTGTCCGATGTAAGAACTTCCACAGTTTCAATCCACTTTGTAGTCGCCAGGTGTGTTTGTCCGATGTAGAAACTTCCACAGTTGCAATCCACTTTGTAGTCGCCAGGTGTGTTTGTCCGATGTAGGAACTTCCACAGTTTCAATCCACTTTGTAGTCGCCAGGTGTGTTTGTCCGATGTAGGAACTTCCACAGTTTCAATCCACTTTGTAGTCGCCAGGTGTGTTTGTCCGATGTAGGAACTTCCACAGTTTCAATCCACTTTGTAGTCACCAGGTGTGTTTATCCGATGTAGGAACTTCCACAATTGCAATCCACTTTGTAGTCGCCAGGTGTCTATTTAATAATTACATCCTTAGGAGTCTACGTACTCCGTGCTTAGCTACCATGAATGTACTACTGTTCTTTTACGTACGGTAGAATAGCCCTGTCGACCCCCGGTCGGCAATCTCTCCTCTTCGTTTAGAAAAGATGGATACCATTACCGCCGAACAAACATTACACGCCAGTGTGCGTGTGTGATAAAAATCCGTTTCCGAAACTCGCGCTTCATGGAGGTGACTCTGAGCTGAACCAGTCGAGGCCACGGCTATTTCAATACCATTGAAACGTCAGGCAATAAAAGATTAGATACATTAAAACTTTCACGGGATTAAAACCGAAGTATATATAATTCTATAGGTATAAAGCATACAAACATTCATTTTTATATGTACTAACTTCTGCTCGCGGCTGCGTTCCTACGCGTGGATACCGATCGTACTACCAATACAAATTTGCAATATTATAATACTAGAGATTATAAAGCTGATTTACAATGGTTCGAATTATATTTCCAGATGTATCAAGCATGCAGCACTTAGCGGCGGCGGTGACGCGCATGGGCGGCGGCCTCGCCAACGGACACGCCAACGGCGCCGTGCACAACGGGAACTTGCACAACGGCAACGTTGCCAATGGATTCATTGGGATGGCTGCCAACAAGGTAATAACTACCACACATTGTAGCTTTGGAACAAGTAGTCATGGGCATACCCAGGATCATTTGGAGGGGACTGTTGGGTGGGACAACTGATTAAATACCGGCCAAATGAGTACTACCGTTTGCTTTTGTTTGTTCCAACCCCCCCAAGTTCCAGATCTGGGTACGCTCATAAAACAAGTAGTCATAAACTTATAAAGTGGAGGGGAGCTGAGAATCGTCGTCCCAGATTGATCCCGATTCAAAATTTTACGTTGAATACCCTCGCGCTTGCTTGTCTCTGATTTCACCCCTCCGTGCAAGCTTACTCGGAGTTTCTGAAGGGGGTACTCTGCCACATTGATTTCTAAGGTTCTTTAGGGTCGACTTATATGGCACAGAGTCGAAGCGTCAATCAAAAAGTTAGGAAATTCACCCTTAACTCCATAACATATACCGTGTGCGAAAGTACACAAATCAGCAGGGTTGCAATTTAACTTAGCTGGTTTCTATTCGGAATTTGAAATTGTCACTTTGTACGGGTTAGCCAGTCCAACGTACCTACTTGTAGTTTAGAAGTCATTGGTCTATGTCCAAAGAGTTATTATAGATAGAGTCACACGATATGTCTCTCATATGACTGCGTGTAATTGGGCGTGTCTTACGAATCCATACTAATATTATAAATGTGAAAGTAACTCTGTCTGTCTGTCTATCTGTCTGTTACGCTTTCACGCTTAAACAGCTAATGCCATTTAGATAAAATTTGGTATGGAGACAATTTGAGTCCCGGGGAAGGAGATAGAATAGTTTTTATCGCGATAACCGACATTCACGCGGGCGAAGCCGCGGGCGAAAGCTAGTAAAAAAATAAAACCGCAGCTGGCTGACTCCTTTCTACCTATTATAACTCTATTTCTATGTAACTCTGTCTTTTTATGTACAACGACACTTACGGCCGGTTTCAATAATCTAACTATCGATGGATTTGGCTACTAGAGGTATATATTTGACATAAGGTCCATATATAATATGTCAAAATTCTACCTCTAGTAGCCAAATCCATCGATAGGTAGATTATTGAGACCGGCCGTTAGTGATGCAAGTGAAATTCCGATTGTAGCGCACCCTTAACCAGGTTTTTTATTTTCTGGTTGGGCTTTTATGTCCCTACTCTTTATAGTCGATGGCTATAAACCTGACTCTACGCTATAAATTTCTAGGTGAAACCGATAGTAAACAACGTGTCGAAGATCCCTACAGTGTCGCAGCTGACGCACGACGAAGTACGAGCGCTGTACGAGCACGGCTCTGGAGAGATCACACTCAACACGCACATTTAGTTCTAATACGAGTACCAACTACAACTACTACAAACTCACACTTACTTTGTGTTTCGCTTTATAGGAAGTTGCCAATTTACGTCGCTAGAGGTGCCACTTTGTTAACGTTGACAACTGGTTTCAAAAAGTTTGTTGTAGTGAAAATAGCGACAAACCAATCTGTCATTATTTTCACAGCTCTGCGTATACAATTGCATATTTTTCTAGCAAGCAGCCTTTACTAGTAAATAACGAAGACTGCTCGCTAGATGGCATTGTAACAATTTACTAAATGTTCGAGGACATTAAACTTTTATTACATAAAAGAAATGACTATTAATCCTAAATATGTAAACCATTTCTCAGTAGGCCCTTGTGCTGTGCCTCAATAGCGGGATCGAAGGCTGATCTTAATGGATACATACGGCTATTACATTCCAATAACGCGACAAAAAGTAATTGTGTCTTTTGGATTATATTGTAGAAGAATGGCTGTGTGGATAAATGAATGACTTGACGATTGTAAGGAATTCATTCGTTCGTATAATTGTAAGGGAATATAGAATTACTAAATAAGTACTTATAGGAGATTAGCTACTTTTTGTATCTCGAATTAGATAAACATTATGCAATGATTGAGTGAAGTGATCTAAATGAGATCACTTAGCACCCATTGTTCATTCATTCAATATAATTTATTACATTCACTTTAATCATAGTGTAATAAGGAAATGCCAAAAACTGGCCATAAGTTATTAAATTATTATTTTAACACATATTTACCTAAAATATGATATTCGTTATAAAAGAGGCCAGTCGCCAATTGTGCTATAGTTATAATTGTATGAAATTCAATATCCTGATATATTAGGGTATGGATTTCATAAAAAAGATTAAATAAAACAATGCGCAAGCGGTGCCTCCTGGTGTGCTAATATCATCATTAATTTTAAGAATTTTACAAAGGTCTAGTCCCTTACTACAAGTAACTACTCATTGGTATTTAATATCATTATGAAGGACTCTGTAAAAGCTAGTGAAAAGTGCCGAATAAGTTAGTCTTAGTTATAAAAGTTATCAAATGAAAAACTGGGAAACAATTATTATTAGAACAAGAATAATTACATTGTAAGAGAGAACGAATTAAAAATATGTATTTATTTGGAAAGGTTTGATTTAGTCGACTGGTTCCCCTCATTAGGCCGAAGTCAAAAAGAGCAGCTGTAATTTTTTTTTAACTCTGCTTTAATCTGTAAGAATACATAAAATACCTACCTGTAACATAAGACCAAGTCTTTATGCAGTTATGTCTATAATAAAATACTTGACATGGATGTAAATTACTTAAATCAAAAATCGGCTGATTGCAATCAACTCTAAAATAAGTTTGATTTTGGCTGTTTTTGTGAATGCACAGTAGTTTAAAATCGTACTGTATAATTTCTACTTTTATAAATAATAATAAATAAATAAATCATTTATTCGAAACCTACCCATTTTACATTTTTGTAAGCCTGCCAAACTGCGTAGCAGTTTGTCGGCAGAATCTAATTTTCACAATGAATCAAGAGTCCCAATGTAGTTAAATAGTTCAGAAATCAAGCATTCGTTTTATTTGAGAGAAATCAAGATTCAATTAATTATGACTTAGTCGACTAATCAAATTTTATACCAATCTGCACAAGTCTAAGATATCGACACATTAAATATATTTTATATTAAATATTTTATAAGCGCAACGCACACACAAATAATTAAGACGTGCCTTAGTATAAGACAAGCGTAGGTATTTTTAGAAATATTTAATAACCATATGGTAAGCTAAACTGTATAATAATTTTATATAATTAATTTTTAATATACGTAGTAAGTATCTATTGAGTTAAATAAATATAAAAATGATAAACAAAAATTTTACTGTTCTATATATGCGTGAATAAGTTCAGTTTATTAGGGTATTTGACAATCAAGTCAAGTCAGTATCTTTTATTAAAACGTCAAAAAGATAGTTCTATGTTTGTATGAAACACTAGTTTGTTAAGTCTTCATTTTTTATGGTTAATCCATTTGTTTTAGAATAAACATGTTATATTTTTAATTTTTATGGCGTATTTATTGTCTGATTAGTGTAAAATTATTTATTATCGTAGTAAGTAGTCAAATACCCAAATGCAATTTACTTTAATGATTATATTCGAGATCACTGTCAAAATATATTTTTAATATTTTAGCGTTTAACACACAGTCACTATGTAATAGTTCAAATAGATATTACTTATTAGTTTTAAGCCACGTAGCTAGATAGTATCACTACTGGGGCCAAGTTAGGAATAGAAAATTAGAAAAAAAAGTAGATAGTTAGTTAGATAATTTTCACTTACCAATCTAATAATTATAACGTGCACAAATTTTATATGAGCCTTATTAGTTTAAAATGTTGAAGTGAAGCTATAATAAAGTTATTATTATTTATTGTAAGATCACTTTAGTTAATAAATCTAAAATGAGAATCAGTTTTCGTTATCAAATCAAGTGGGACCAAAATAGTCAGCTGTAATTTAATATCTATTTATCTAATTACAAATATTTTGTTTGAAAATATTATTGTGTGATTAAGAGGCATTTCGCATTTACATGTCAGTAACCTGCATTTTCTAGCGCCTAATTTACCCTCTTACGAAATACTTTTACACTATTGAAAACATGTTTTATATAGACCAATCTTTAATAGTGATAGTTAATGTACGACATGTACAAATACTGCTTTGTTTCTTTTGTAGTATCAATAATATCAATTTCCCATACCCCGTTTTAAGGAAACTACGTATATAGCCATTTTAAATTGGCTAATTATTTCATTAAACCTCTTTAAACATACCAAAATATCAGATATATAAATTTGTTGACACATAATGTAACACATTTTTAAAATATAAATTGTAAAAAAATAAAAAGTGCCGTCAATTTTTGCGATAAATGTCGCGAAATAACCCGTTTTTACAAATAAAATTAAATGACAAAATACGCTTTTTCCTTAAACTAATGAAGCTATGCTATTTTCTTTATTATTATTTCATTTATTCAGACCTATAAATATAGTTACTTATTATCAACCCGAATTTCAATATATTATGATGCACAAAGGTCATTCCATAGAATTATATCAAATATTCGAAATAGTTCTTAAAACGTTTGCATCAATTGCTACAATCGAATAAAAAAAATAAGAATGTTGATTAACAAACTCCAAAACAGTCTCTATACACTACGTCATTATGTTCCTTAAGTCAAATCATTACTTTTAGAATTCGTTTTCGTGATTATAAATTCAAATAAATAAATAAATTATTAAATTGTGAAAGAACTCATCGCTTATCCGGTAGAATAAACACAACACTGTTACATGATTGCTAATTCTACATGATGATGTTTAAAGTTTTTGAAAGAGTTTTGCGTCCAATAGCTTTAAATTGAAACATTCCATGATGCTGCTTTAATTTATATCTTATTCTTAAGATGTTTAAATTCAAGAAATAAAATTATTAGGAGTAAAAAAATATGTAGGCACCTACCAATATTTACTCCACTAAAACTTTTCAGTTTCTGTAGTTGTGATAATGAATACTGCCGCAAAATTTGAGAAATATTAATATCATAATTAGGTATCTTTCTGCTGATGTAGCTCCATGACGCGTCCACAATCAACGAAGCTCCCCCCTCCCCCGCAACTGCCAATCGGTGGATTACAATTTTTCCTCAAACGAGCAACAACACTTCTGCCATCTAGCAAAAATGATTAGCAATACAATCGCGATTTTTTCCTCATATTGATTAATTGTAATATATACTCACATAATTATTTTCATAAATAAATTTTACATTATACATTCTTTTTAGACCTAATGTTGCCTGACTGGTTTAAAATAATTTATTTTTATTTTAGTCTACCATTACCCATTTATCCATTGATAATAAACCTACCTATATCATCGCCACAATGTGTCAGCAGTTCTCTACCTAGTCAGAAAATCCACAAGCAAACAAATTCTATAACTGATTTTAGAGGCAGCCAATTTTAGTAGTTGTAGTGAGTTATTTATAATAATCGTTAACAATAAAAGCACTATTTTGACCAAAGAGGACTACGCGCCGTGATGCATTTTAATGGTTGCCATGGTAACATTAACCCAAACCCATTTTTTAATCATACATAGTGCTATACTATTACGATTTATTGAATTCAGCATGCCCTTTTTTTAGTTAATAATGTGCTAGCCGCTTGATACCATTTTTTTTTTCGAGACAGTAGAGTTTGTAAACTTACCTAAATCGTAATACCTAGCTAAAAATAAAACAAAAATTTAAAAGTGAAAAAAAAACTCACAGATGTGTATTAAATAGATACCTATAAATAATTATTATTTGGTCCTACTTAGACTGTGGTATCCGTACCATCGTATGTTATTTTAATTTGTTTACTTTAATCTGTATCTAGAAATTACCACTTAGTATTATTTGTTTGTGATGTTTATTTAAGGGACTAAACGTTTTGTGTTTACTGTAGACATTATTTACAACAAAATAAATGAGCACTTTTTATATGAATTGGATTTTTATTTAAAACTTTAAAAAATAATTTAGACTTAAGTACCTACTCGCTTATAAACTGACTTCCACTTACTATGTTTTAGAGTTAAAGAAATAAAATAACTAATATACCTACCCCTAATACCTACTAATCGTAAATAAAAGATAACATTGACTGGTCCCACGAGACTACTAACGGGAAACCATAGATATCAAATCAAATTAACAAATATTTACATACAAATCTATTATACTAATCGATAAGAATTCTTTACGATAAAATATAAAAAATATTTTCTTTTTTTCTAATGAAGTTATGAAGGCCGCGTTATTTATTTCTAGGTTAGGGCGGAATGTTTCTGCATCGCCCCGATATTCCCGCCACGCCTGAAGTTTCCCGCGCTGTCAGAGGTCGATTATTGGCTGTTTGGCACAGTTTCCGTGGCCTTGACCGAACTCGAGACCGCAGTTGGTCCGCATAGCTCGCGGCGTGTAAACGTGCAACTCTATCTATTAATACATACTTTGGATTACGCGCCGCTTTTAAATTAAAATGGTGAGTTATCACATATTTCATAATTGACATCATTATCATTGGTTGCGTGAAGTAAAACAGATTCTTTGAATTTTAATTATCAATTATATGAAGGAAAACCCGATGTTTTCTTAATTTTCAGAAACATTCAGTGAGGTTACGTCACGGATTTTGCATTATTAGAATAGAAAGCATTATCATTCGAGATGCGAGTGGTATTTAAATATAGAACTAGGTACGTGTGTAACGCGTGGAATGCTAATTTATTAAAATTAGTAATAATTATACGGTACTAAATTGTAATGACTGCTCAAGTTACACCCGATTCTCTGAAGCATTTCCCGGCCTACTAGTTTTATATAATTTGTATAGTGAGATGTGATAGTAAAGCGTCCAGATTAACTCAAAAGATACATACCTACGTATATTGTTTCAAGTAGATAGAGAGAAAATATACTTGCATAGAGTTCTGAAGAATTCAAATTCGTTGAGGACCACCTATCGCTGTAGGTAACATTAGGAATATAAAATTAAGTGGATTTACTTTTATAAAAATATAAGTAGGTTGGTGACAAATATATAGCTCTTTACGTAATATAAAGAGTTTCGTATTCTTACGTAGATACCAATTTAGTCAAAGCTTTATGCAGTATTTTTAATGCATGAATTAGTGTGCCGACTTAAAGCTGATTAACTACGATTACAGTTATGTAAGTACTTACCTAAGTTTTAGGTGTAAATACAATCGGATCACACATTTATTTATTTCTAGAGATGCCTATCATAATTATATAGGGTGGATTAATATCAAACTCTTGCCAGAAAATACCTACCATGAGTAATGAGGGCTGCACTTGACCTCGGATAGGTCAGAACATTAATTCATGTGGATGATAGTGACAATACTGACAATAATTAGGACTAGGAGGACTACAAACTGTTATTTAATTTAAACGAAGTTTCCATTAAAAATGAGCCGGCAAAATAGGTACATAATAAATCCTCGTTCTCGACTAGGAGGACTACAAACTGTTATTTAATTTAAATGAAGTTTCCATTAAAAATGAGCCGGCAAAATAGGTACATAATAAATACTCGTTCTCGAAATTCGTCTATGGGTTCGGACTACCTGACCTATCCAAAAATAAATTATAATAGTCCCGTAAACTTAAAAAAATAAGATTGAAAGTTTATGAATTTCGTTTTAAAGAAAAATAGTAAGCCTACAGGGCCAGCCCTAGGGTAAAAAGAGTGGAACGATCGCTCTATGCGGCAAGGGGTGCTAAAAGTCGAGTTAGTTTTACAGTTTTCGATTCGCGTGAAAACTCCGGCTAAAGGATGTTAAAATACAATCTTGCTCTACCATGCTAACAATGTTTACTTTCTCACAAAAAAAACGACATTTATTATAGGTACTTACTTCAAGAAATCCCTTTAAGTAAGATAGTAGAAAAGTAACGTCCAAAGTCGTGGAGAGTTGTTTCAGGCAATTCTTACCATGAAATTAAATTATCTCGAAATCATGAAACTTAATAGGTTTATCGAATTGTCTTTATTTCGTTGTTTAGGATTGATTGACGGGTCAGTTAATGGTAGACCTACTAGTAATTTTCATTTTTTTATTCCAAACTTGTTCAGTTTTGAGAGGTCCTAAGTAGCGTAAAAAATCGGGTCGAATAGAATTGAAAACCCGAGCGTAAAATGCATAGGAAAATGACTAAATGAAATAATTGTTAGGTTTCACAATTTTTAATTATTTTATTGTCATTAAGCAGGCTATAGATTGCCAAAACCTTAAGGACCATTATGGTATGTAGGTACTTACTTATTGCAAAGGCAGTTGAAATTAGGTTCTTGTTTTATTTTAAGTGACATGTACATCTTTATTACCTACCTACCTATTAGATATAGACTTGATAGACTTTCGCTGTTCCACCCGCGAATCTCCAACAGAAATCATTCACTATTAGCATCTCACACAAATAATGACGTAATTAAAGTTGAAATAAACAATTAGGTATTATACTTAGTCAACAAGTTGTGTACAAGACAAGCATTAAATGCCACAAAACCCAATGAACTGCTGAACTATACCTACTTATTTATAAGTTGTTGTTTGTATGACACACCATTTTCATACTTTACGGTTTCAATATGGCCCGTCGCCGGATACCTGGCACGAATGTATAGGGACCGAACCGGAGGGACGCCGGAACACTTCGCGCCGGATAACCGGCCAGACCCGATTGAACCCGGAACGTGTGATAAGGACCTAAACTCTATCTACCGCGACGAGCGCTATCACCTGAGATACAAGATATTATGCTTAGTTTAGAAGATAGATTCTAATTTCTTTAAACAAAAATGTGTTACCACCACTAAAGCTGCCAATTACATTTTGTAAACTGTTATTGTAATTTTTAATGGTGAGAAATAAACTATTATTATTATCTATGAATCGATCGAGTTAAATAGATAAATTGTCGTTGTTTGATATTTTAATCTCTTTGTAAACTATCTCAGGTAATCCAGAAGAAAAACCTTCTATGCGGTCTGTACCTACTGTCCGATCATACGACATAATAAAATTTAGGTATCAATCATAGCTCTCTACCAATAGCTAATATCGCTAATACGACCGGCAAACGCAACACCACTTGATTGATTGATTGCTTTTCCAAGAGTATTATAGTAATTGAATAGGTGCGATAGTTTGCATTAATACATATTAAACTCAATCGATAATATCGCATCAACGATATAAACAGACCAGAACAGAAGTCGATGGAACGTAAACTACACACGCCATGGTCTTAATAGGTCAAATATAAAACATAGACTGTAGGAAAACCTATAACATGTACCTAAGTCTTGGAATCTTAGTTTAAACCATGAACATTTTTTTAAACAAATCCCGCATACAGTTACAATAACGCGGGGCTTAGCAAACATAAATAAGTAAGGGAGAAGAGAAGTAAGTAAGTAAGGGTTCAGTATCAGTCAGTCTATTTGAAGGTAAACCGAGTGTGGAAACCGAAAGGCTATTTCCGCTGCTGGCTAGATAGCTGCTGGATAGATAATCTGGTAGACGATAGTTTAGATGTATTATGTAACTAACCAAACTATTTGAAGTTTTAATTAGTTTTGACGACGTTCAGATGTAAATTGATTTTATTATTTTTGTAAGACTTCTTCGCATTAGGGTATAAGCCATTTGTAACATGAGACTATACTAACATAGGTAGGTACAATCACGGACACACCCAGACTCAGTACAACGTGTGGAACACACAAAGTTGTGTCCCGTGTGGGAATCGAACCCAACACCTTTGCGCAGCAATCGTACACACTTCCGCCGCGCCACCGAGGTCAAATTTAGTCAAGTTGATAATTCCGTAGCTTTATGTTTATGTTTTACTAGCTGACGGAGAAATTTGACGCAAACGAAGTTGCGCTGGTCAATTTTCCCCGTTTTATGCAACATTGTTTCATTAGTGCTTTGATCCGTGTTATAGCGTGATGTTAAATAGCCTATAGTCTTTTTTAATAAATGGGCTATCCAACACTAAAAGAATTATAAAATAAAACTTCTGTATATACCTACTAAGTAATGACGTTAATAATCATCAAAAATAATACATACCTGTGTAATATTTTTGTTTTAATATTATTATACTAGTTTAAAGTTGGCGATGTATTCGAGAAATTTCAGAAACTTACAAAATATGCAGAATGACCAATACCAATACCATTCAATTACATTTCTAGAGTCGACTGAGACGTAGTATTTATACGTCCTCCCTACAGGTCCATCGCTCAGCGCTTTAAGCGTGGTCCTTTTTCTTCTCACCTTTTTTTAACATTTATTAACAAGTATTTGCAATAATGAATAAAAAATAAACACTCTAAAAATTTATAGGTATTATACAATGTGGCGTGAGATAGCTCGATCGCATGCCGATAACCAGCAGATAATAAATTTGGCAAACGATCAAAACAGCTTCGAGGTTAATATATTCTTGACTTTGTTCGTGAGAGAGGACAGCTTAGCCGTCTGCGGAAATACTGCTGACTATGCGGAAAAATAATGGCCAATATTTATAATAATTACCTACTTATATTTTTTTTTATCAGGAAGTTTACTTACATTATTTTATTGGCTTTGAGATTCGTTTACAATACTCTCTTTTACATTGCGAGATTTTCTTGCGTATTTATGAAAGTCCACTAAGAAGGTGTCGTTACATCATTTCTAACCTGTCTTCCTTTCTTTAAGTGAGCCCTAAGAGCAATCCATAATAAAAACAATTGATTGAGGAATGTGTGAAAGAAATAATGTCTCGTAAGAATCCGGGACTCATATTGTGTTAAACTTATTCTGATTCTTACATTTCCTTTTCACAAGGGATTTATTTGGCGCAATTTTATGTTCAAGAAATTACGTCAAGCTTACGTTGTTTGCACGTGGGTGTATCACATTTTGCCACATGATGTTATAGATACTCTTTAAGACCCATTTCTCCAAAATAATCCAGTAGAAGTTCGCTTCTGGCTCGTTCCCGTCGCTGTTGACGAGCATTTGGCTAAACACCCAATGTTTATTTAAAGTCAAAACAGTTTCTACGACACATTTAATGTCGATTTGGCGGTCGCACTAAAAGTCGGGATAGAGAAAATATCTTTAATTGAGAGAGGAAATACAAAACAAACTCTTCAGTCCGCGAGAAAAATTGTGATAAACAAATACTGTATCTTGTTTATTAGATAGTTCGTGAGAGTTTAGCTGCGATTTTGGAATGAAAGATTCCTTCAGTGACTTTGGATTGGTGAAATCAAGATTTCGGTTATTCATTGTTGTGGTTGTCGCATTTTGGATGGATGTGAAGCATGTTTACTACAAGGAATTAAGAAATCAGGTATTGGATTTTTAAAGGACGCTATACAGTAAGTTATGTGAACTATAGGGCCAACTAGAAGCGAAGCAGATGATATGAAGCTGCACAACAGCATTCAGTAGATAATTACCTCAAGATTCAGGGTAAATACAATCTGAATTTCGTTTTAAGAATATGATCATAAAACGAAATTCTCTCTTTATGTCATAACCACAAGTAACGTATGTTAATGAGTGAGTACGTTATTGAACTCGTCTATGTAAAGTTTACGTTTTAACGGCAGGAAACTGCTGTATAAAAAATCTCAATGTTGGCTCACATTTTGCAATGGCAGACACTTTTTCTTAGTCGCATTCTTCACTCAGTAAAGGTCGTACCTAGTCTGAAGGGTCGTTCACTTTCCGTTTTATATTACGTCAGGGTGTTCCGTTTGCTGCAGTTCTCATGGAACCCACAATGGGCACGCCGATAAGGGATTTTATTTGGTCCATCCATCGCATAGGTGTCCGTCCGCGTGCTCTCTTTCCGAAAAGCTTACTAACTATCGTCTGCTTTTCTAGGTTACAAAATACTCGAGGATGCATTAGGGGCACTTGGTTGATAGAGATTCTCCTGTATAATATATAGTTAGGTACCAAATTTGTGATAGGCTAGGTACCTATACTTATTTCAATCAAAATAGCAATTAAATACATTTTATTTTCTTCGATTTGGATCGATAAATAATCGTGAACAAACATTGCCTCAGCCAAAAATTTATTTTAACTATGTCGAAACGAATGTGCTCAATGTTTATAACCTGGCACACTATAATGCAATTAGGTACTTATAAATTGTTGTAATGTGTAATGTAGTGTAGTACTCTTTAATCAAGAACTGTTGCTGTTAATATTTTTTTCATCCTCTCAACTCGGAAAGAGTATTTTTGTATAGTTTGTGAATTCAAAACGTCGTTAAACCTATTTACTTCTACCTCCATAGTGCCGAATTTTTCATACAACCTTTTTTAATTTGTTAAAAACTCAGACTCGGAACCTTTTTGATGTAATTTTAAATTCACGTTCTTTTCACGTCATATTGTTAAAACCTTAGGTTACACTTTTATCTCAATGGAACTTGAAAACAACGCCAACTGAATTGACTGAAACTGTTAATTGTCACTCTTATATAACAAATAACTATTTCACATACCCAACATCAACCATTTAGCGGGCAGGGGGGGGGGCACTTGACTCTAACAAAAAATTGCATCCCTAAATCTAAAAATGGTCTTCACAACCCCTTAACGTTTTTAAAAGATCTATCAAGTCACATCCTCACTTTACTTATAAGGAAAGGTACCCTAAAAAAAATGTTTTTTAAAATGTTATTCTTTCACTTTGTTGGCGTAAGTAATATATGTATCCATGCAAGATTACACCTTTCGAGCACTAACAGTCTCTGCCCTAAGCTGCGGACGGACGGACATAGCATATGGGTTCCGTTTTGCCATTTTGACTACGGAACCCTAAAAACGATAGAGGTGCTCTCAAAATCAAATAAAAACAATATAGATGGAGACGAGTAGTTCGAAGACTGTGTATATTGATAGAGTTGGATAGACAGCGTACGCGCGTGGTGGGTACCTATTCATTAGCGAGTGAGACTTATTTTACAGTAGATCATTGATGCTATTTTAGGGTGATTATAACTATTCATTTTACGGAATTGGGTATTTGACTACTATTAAAATAAAATATTTTAAAATAACCAGGTAAAAATATGTCATGAAGTGTTCTAAAAAATATGTTAATTTATTAATTGAAAGTGTTACTTAATTTACTTTATTTTTACCTAATCATAAAGAGAAACACTGAAAGTAAATAATTTGACCATAGAAAACGTGACGGCTCGTTTTTGACGTTTCTTAAAAAGAGGCTGATTTGACTGTAGTCAAATACCCTATTAACGCAGCCATAATTTCTTACGAGTTAGATTTCAAGACTAAGTGCAACAAATTGGCTATTAAAAGTTAAAAGCAAAAACGATGGTCGCACACAATCATCAACGACATTTAGATTATCTTGTAAAATCGGTAAACATTGTTTTTTTCTGAAGCTTGTCATTGAGCTATAACAGATCTCTTATTATTTCATCGTCTTTCGGCAAACAAACTAATATTATACTCCCGCATAAATAATAATGGTGTAACAAACTGTCATCGTTAATGACAATGGCCTCAGTTTGAATGACATTGTCCGCCTTATTCCAAAAGCTGGACTAAACCTGATTTGACGAAAATCCTAGTTTAAACCATGGATCTACGAAAATCTTTATTACAAAACGAGGTTCATCGCTTAATCGATGATCTTCTTTGGTCTATAGATTAGTCTTTCGATCACCCTAGATTAACTATGGTAATAACCTTAAAATGTCAAAAACTTGACAATTTGAAAGTTAGACCATTTACTATTTTGCGTATTTTAGTTTCAATTATTAATGACGAATAATGCGTGTTTAGTGACTTTAAATTATTAACTAACTAAATATGGTGTGGCAACAAAATAAACGCAAAAATCGAGTGAAATGCGATGTGTGACCAAAGATTTAATAATACATGCTTATTATTGTTTTTCAAAACATTTATCACAGCTTGGAATTGAGAGAGAAGATTTAATATACAGAACTCAGAGATGTCCTAAAATTAAAGTGGTCTGTGCAATGTTTGGGTCAACCAGACTCGACGTGAAGTGTACCTACGCTGTGTGGAAAGTTGAAGATCAACACAGATTATTTTTGTTCGACAATAGTATCATTAACTAGTGCTCTATGTAAAACAATCTGATGCATTCCACTTATAATATGTCACATTATTTATATTGAAGTTGGAAAATCACATTTGGAATGTCTGATAGGTGGTCTGGAGTAGTGCGGCAAAAACCAATGTTGAATTTACTCAAAATGCACAAAACAAAGTAATAGAAACATCATTATGACAAAATTTCTTACCTAAAACTTACTACTGAACTATACATATTATAGTGGAACTAAATAAACATTGATCAATTTAAAATTTAGTTGGTAAAGTGTAACCATGGGTATACCTATCACTAGAAACAGATGTAAACTTAAGTTATAGGTAGGTACCAAGAACTGAATATTATGTTTATAAGAGCTCAGCTAGTTAATACATTGCTACAATGTTCCTTTAAACATAGTTTAAACACTAAACAGAGAGTACAGATTAGTTACAGGTTATTGAAATTGTGATGTAATAACTATTATGCACTACTTAACAGTTTAGATAATTATATTTAAGATTCTCTGATAGATGAACTATGTTCTTGGGGAGAATAAATGGTATCTAATAAATAACACTGCGTGACAAAATTGACACTTTTGTTTTTTTCCTGGGATGTTTTTTTTTTAATCTACTTAATTTTGTATGTAGATTTCAAATATACCTTCAATTTTTTTGTAACAGCTCTTGTTCTTGAGTTTTTGAGAACTACCCTCATTAGTCATTCTATTACAATTTATCGCAGTTTAACGAATAAATAGGATTATAATCTGTTGCTTTCGATATGGCTTCGACTCTGAGACGTTGTGTGCATAATCCAGATAGTTTTTGTTATATATGTGGTGAATATATTTTCGAAAAATATCGAAAACCTGTATCGGACTTTGTAAAAACAGCGTATTTCAACTACTTCAAAATTGAATTGTGCAATCAAGATAAAAGATGGGTGCCTCATACTGTATGTCAGAATTGCGTAGTGTGTTTACGTCAATGGTCAACAGGTAAAAGAAGTGCTATGAGATTTGAAACGCCCGTTATTTGGAAAGAACCTCAGAATCACCACGACGACTGTTTTTTCTGTATGGTTAATATCACTGGAATAAATTCAAACAATAGAAACAAGTGGTCATATCCCAACTTACGAACAGCTACACGACCTGTAATTCATGTGAGTGATGAACAACCTGGCACATCAACATCTTCTGACCACCCTATAATGGATTTTGAGCGTAACATTGAAAGTGAAGACATTGATTCTGACTTTGAAGTTTCGCAATCCGGACCTCAACTATTCAATCAGAATGAATTGAATGACTTGGTAAGAGACCTAAATTTATCAAAAACTGCTTCATGTTTGCTTGCATCTAGGTTGAAAGAAAAAAAATTGCTTACACCAGAAACTAAAATATCATTTTATCGTACTCGAGAGAAGGATTTTTTGCCATATTTTTCCAAGGAAGAAGAGTTAGTGTTTTGCAATGATATAGAAGGTCTATTACAACTCATGGGGTCTCAAGAGTATCAATCATCCCATTGGCGCCTGTTTATAGATAGCAGCAAAAGAAGCTTGAAATGCGTTTTGCTTCATAATGGTAACAAATATGGATCTATACCTGTTGCACATTCCACTACCATGAAAAAAGAGTACACAAATATATCTCGAGTGTTAGGGAAAATTAAGTATCGAGAACATAATTGGGTCATCTGTGTTGATCTGAAAATGGTGAATTTTCTACTGGGGCAACAAGGAGGATACACAAAATTCCCTTGTTTTATGTGCCTGTGGGATAGTCGAGACAAGCAACGTCATTGGTCGCAAAAAGTATGGCCTGTACGAGAGGAATTGACAGTAGGCATACAAAATATTGTGAATATACCTTTGGTAGACCGAGACCGTATTATTCTTCCACCACTTCATATTAAACTTGGCATTATGAAACAGTTTGTAAAGGCCCTTGACAAAGAAGGTGAATGTTTCGCGTTTCTTACTCGTAAGTTTCCAGGACTGAGTGCCGAAAAGTTGAAAGCTGGTATATTCGATGGTCCCCAAATTAGGCAACTCATAAAAGATCCTAGTTTTGTAAATTTTATGAATGAAGTCGAGAAGAAAACTTGGGAATCATTTGTTTTAGTTATAACTGATTTTCTCGGCAACAAAAAGTCTAACAACTATGTTGAGATCGTCGAGAGCATGCTATCCAATTTAAAAGAGCTACGAGCATGAGCATCAAAATTCATTACCTCTACTCTCATTTAGACAGATTTCCGGAAAATCTTGGACATGTTAGCGAAGAGCAGGGCGAGAGGTTCCATCAAGACATTAGCACTATGGGTGAGAGATATCAAGGGAGATGGGACGTCCACATGATGGCTGACTATTGTTGGAGCTTACGACGAGATCAGCCAGGCCTTGTTCACGCCCGAAAATCATATAAAAGGACTTTTGAAAGCGTAAAATAAAATGTATATGACTTTAATAAGTTATTTTATTGTAATATAAGATAAAATAAGCACATATGTAGATCTCAAAAACTAGAGCTGTTAGCAAGATTCTATTACTTATTTCGTGATTAGGGTCGTCGAATTACTTAAAAACAATCCTAACATCTCAGGAAAAAAAACCAGTGTCACGCAGTGTAATGATTCTATGTATAATGTACCTAAAACTTACTAGTGAACTATAAGGTGGATCTAAATATAGAATTATCAATTTTGTTATATAAATATATTATTGATCACTGTTTATATATTATACAAAAAATGCATACAATTTAAAATTTATTGTAAAATACTAATATTATAAAGCTGAAAAGTTTGTTTGAACGCGGTAATTCTTTTGAACTTTTTACTGTTGGATAGCCCATTTGTCGAGGAAGGCTATAGGCTATATAATATCACACTGCAACCAATAGGAATGGAGCAGCATTGAGAAATGTTGCAAAAACAGGGAAGATTTATGCAGACTAAGTTGTGCGGGAAAGCTAGTCATCTAAATAGAAATAAGGGATATCAACTCAATATTCCTTTTCAAACATAGTTTGAACAGGGAATACAGAATGGTTACAGGTTATTGAAATTGTTAACATTCATTTTGTTGTCAAATGGAATAACTATTAAGTGCTACCTAACAGTTTAGATAATTATATTTATGATTCTCATGAAAATGAACAGGGAGAATAGGGAGAATATATGGTATCTAATAAATAATGATTCTATGTAGATAATTGAGAATTTCATTTCATAGCAAGCTCACTGATATTAAATAATAAATATATTCATAAAATTTGTTTCAATTGTTTGTTGTGCTTCAGCTGAAGCTTCAGTACCTATGTTGAATCTAGGCATACTTTCCCCCAATACATTCAGAACAACGAGTGCAACAAAGAAAACAGTAAGTATATCAAAAATGGATTATCTTATTGAGTAAGTATCCTTCCATGCTAAGACCTGTTCCAATGAAACTAGCTTTGTAATAAAAACTCGCATCCAAGTTCCTCTAAGTGTTTGGGCGCTATAGTTACTCAGATTAAACTTCTAACATCCCTAATAATGTCTGAGTTAGTTAAATTTAGGTTATCATCATTTGTTTACATTTTTAGTACTAATGACAACTACTTGTGTAACGTTCCGACCCTGACAGAATTTATTTGATTTTTCGTAAATTGCAGGCCGAGGGCTTTTATGTCAGGTTAATATTTTGAAAATTACGTAGTGCTGGCGAATAATTTAGCTACATAGAACGTCTAAATATTTTATTCTCAATGAAAACTATACTTTCAAATTATATTGGTATAAAACGGAACGTTATTTTTGAATGATAAGAACAATGAATGAACTAAATTGATTATAATCTGTGGCTGATTGCTAGATCCTTTGGTATCAGCTGGTCCACGGATTATCTAAGCTTTGTAATAAGACCAATAGTACTGTACTATATCCTGGACTTGAAAGTCTTGGTTTAAACTTTGATTTGGTCTTTTCTTTGTAATAAGGCGGTAATGTTCATATTACTCCGAAACAGTCAGTGTCAAGAGAGACTGAAAATAGATTTCCCCTCGTTCTAATTTGTAATGGCGATATGCCTCACTAGTACCTACTGGCAGACAAGTCAGTGTTAGTTTTATAAAAAACTAACTCACGTTACGTGTTTTAGTCTTGCCTGTTACCGAAGTATAAAGACAGAATTGCCACTTTATCTACTCCTTAATACTTATAGGTTATCTAATCCTAATCAACCTAGCTAAGAATACGACTGCCTTGGTGGTGTGGTGGCAGTATGAAGGACTACTATGCAAGAGATCATGATGAGTTCGATTCCCACACGGGTAGGGGAGGCCGTGGTTCAAAGTTCCGATTTTGGTGTAGGACAAAATTTTAACCTAATAGAATGATTTTCAATTCATGATGAATAGATGCAGAATTGGTTCTAGTTTCAAATAGTATAGTCTAATTCATTGAAATAATTATGTGTTTTGGTTAATGATAATTTATAATATTTCTTATAGGCATTTCTTGTCACACGGTTCAAAAGTTAAGGGGGGGGGGGGACACAATTTTTGCGACTTTCGGAGCGATTATTTCCAAAAATATTTACTCCATCAAATAAGTTTATTAGAAACCTTAAAATGTTTTTAAAAGACCTGTCGCCACACGATGATGTCAGCCGAAAAAAAAATCAGCTTCTGTTACATGTATGGAGTGCCCCCCTAAAAATATTTATTTTTATTATTTACCTATCAAACTAAGTAGCGGCCACTATAAGACACCTTTTCAAGACTACTTTTATTAATACAATAATTGCATTTTATAAAGGTAGACAAATTTGAAGTCCAGACCCAGGAATCGAATCCGACACTTCCGTATGCCAAACCGGAGCCGGAATCGAACCTCCTATCTGGACTATGTTCAAATTCAAATTCAAAAAGCCTTTATTTCACTGACAAAATTATTACAGTTACAGTTTATAGCATCTAAAATTAAGTTACATAAAGTTAAATAAAAAATGTAAATAATAAATAAATACTAGTTTATATTAATATGCTAAGTGCAGTTCTATAATTTCATTTAGCAACCAGTTGGTCAGGCTGTCTGTGGTAGGTCATCTTCCCATCTTTTTATTTGGCGTCCCTTGTGTCTTTTCCCATTTCTAGGATACCATTCCATTATGTCTTTCGTCCATTTTTCTTTTTTCGTTCTCATAATGTGTCCTGTCCACTTCCATTTGAGACGTTTTATTTTGAGTATAACGTCATTGACTTTCGTCCTTTTCCTTATTTTTGAAGTATTCCACCTGTCACTTAGTCTTATATTTAACATACTTATTTCCATGCTGCGTTGACAAACTATCAGTTTTTGGTTGTTTTTACTTGTAGCAGGCCACGTTTGACACCCATATGTAAGACACGTAAGTATGCATGTATTATACAATTTGCTTTTCACAGTCGTGGGTATGGATTTATTTTTAAATATCTCTTTTAAAGACCAGTAACGCTTCCAAGTGTTGCTTATTCTACGGTCAATTTCTTTTGAATACTGGTCCTTTATTGATACTATCTGTCCCAGATATATGTACTCGTCAACATACTCGATGCTCTGCTGTCCTATTTCTATATTTTCTTTAAATGTATTTGTCATTATTTTTGTTTTTGTTAGGTTCATTGATAGTCCAGCTTCCCTGCTTCCATTGTCTAGTTCTTGTAAGATGTCTGGTCTATTTGCGAATAATACTATGTCGTCAGCAAATCTTAAATGGGTTAATTTTTCTCCGTTCACATTTATACCATAATCTTTCCAGTCTATACTTTTGAAGATATTTTCTAGCACAGCTGTAAAAATTTTTGGGGACAGCGGGTCTCCCTGCTTGACGCCCTTCTGTATAAGAAATTCTTCGCTCTGTTTTTCGAGCTATACTGTTGCTGTGAAATTTTTGTAAACTTCATTGATGTTTCTTATGTATTTGTTTTCTACACCCTGATTTTTAAGGCTCGCCCAGATATAATTATGTCTCAACGAATCGAAAGCTTTATTGTAGTCAACAAAGGCCATATAATAGCTTTGACCGTATTCGTTAAGCTTTTCAGTTATCTGTTTTACTACGTGTATATGGTCAATGGTAGAATAATCGGCGCGAAACCCTGCCTGTTCTCTTGGTTGATTTTCTTCTAAACGTTTTGACATTCGTGCAAGAATTATCTTAGAAAACACCTTGTAAAGATTTGACATGAGACTTATGGGTCTGTAATTATTTATTTCGTTTTTGTCTCCCTTTTTATGTAACAAGATTATGTTGGTATTTGTTCGCTTTTCAATAGCTCGTTAAATAGAGATGTTATAGGTGTGGATATTGCAGATACGGTTCTCTTTAGTAACTCATTTGCGATTTTATCGTCACCAGGTGCCTTACCGTCTTTTTGCGTTTTTATAGCTGCAATAACTTCGCTTTCTAATATGCACGGTACTTGTTCTTCATCAGTGTATATATATGTCACTGGTGCTATTGTTTTGTCTGTCTCTGAATATAGTGTTTTATAGAACTTAGTCGCTGCTTTAATTATTGAAGACCTTTTTGTTGTGACTTCATAATGTTTATCCTTACTTTTGGTTTTTATGTTGGGTATCCATTGTGTGTATTCTTTAAGCTGTTTAAGACCCTTTTTAATGCCGCCTGTTTTTTCTATTTGTTCTTTCAGTACTTTCAGTCTTTCTGTCTCTCTGTGTTTTCGAATAGATGTTTGAATTTCTTTACTAATGTTTGATATGTTCTGGCGGTTATCTTTTCGATTTTGTTGATTTCTCTTGTGCATTAATTGTAACGCTTCTTCTCCTAATTTGTGTTTCTTGTCTTTTCTTGTACGTATGCAGTTTACTTTCTTTAATGTTTCTTCCAAAAAAATGTATTTTTCTTGGGATGTTTTATATATTTCTATTTGTTTCAAATCGCTTGCTAATTCATTCAGAACATTTACTGGGATAAGTGTAGTTGTAGTCATACTTTTCGATGATGTGTGATGTTTCGATGTTTTCTAGATTTGATATTTGTACAACGTATGACTCCTCTTACCATTCTATGGTCTGTGTTAAAATTCATCTTATTTATTACATCAACGTCGCAGAAAATTGTGATATCTCTTGTAAGAATAAAGTCAATCTCATTTCTTTAACTGCCGTTTGGCGATAACCATGTCCATTTTCTTGTCTTTGCTTTTTTGAAGAAGCTATTTGTTATTTTAAGGTTGTTTGCAAAAGACTTGGACTTTTCTGGACTATGTTACTACACCTCAAATTTCTCTATCCTAGGATACGAACAACTCGCCCCACGTAGGGGCTGGTTGTTCCTCAGTTAAGGCAAATTGTTCCGCTGTCAAATGCAGTCATTATTAATGTAATATTGGTTGGAAAAGTATATATAGAATAAATAAGGCACATATAACTGAATTTATGACGGTCTTGTTTATAAAAGTACTCACTGACAAATTTTAACAAACTTTTAAGGATTTAATGAAAACAGAAGTAGGTACAAAAAAACTAGTAACGAGTAGTATTACTAATAATATAATAGAAGCTAATTAAATGGCTTAAAATTATTAATTCACTTTGACAAACACAATTTATTTATTTTAATTATAACGCTAAGAAAAGTCAATTAATTTTAATTTAGTCTCTAGCTTATTAAGTTTAATTTAGTTAATAAGATGATCTCAGTAAAGTTAATCTTTACTGAGATCATCTTATTAATGGATTACTTTAGTACCTACCTACTTAATCGTATTTTACCAGTCTCGCAGAACGTAAATAATCATTATTTATAGGATTCGTCGTCAGAATTATAATTCAGACAAACATCAACAAGAATAATGCCTGCCATCTTCAGCGATTTCAGACATTTTGAATCGCCTCCCTCCCGTGTAAGCTTCTTAAATTAGTCTTGACAAGTGCTCTGACACTTGTACAGTGTTCAGGGTCTGATGATGGGGCCGCAAAGTGTTCATTGGTACTCAGCAGTCATGTCAATCAGTCTGATTCAATGTGGTTGAATAAAATATTAAATACAAATAGTCCGGTCAATTTAGACAAAAATAGTGATAAAAAAGTTGTAGATCTTAAAATCCTCTATAAAAATGGTCCTTATGATTTTTTCTCTAAGACCCACTATTTCCCAGATATTGCGCTTGTAAGAATCACGTTCTACATAATATGCACACCACCTGTGAGGTAGCGTACTCGGCGCCTTTTTTTTAACGTGGTATCCCCGGTAGGCCTATTCCACGAACCTTTATGACGTTATTTTCAGGAACAATAATTATTTAATAGTATGAAGATTATTGTTATGGATTACTGAGTTTAAATGTCGTTCTAACTTTTTTTTATTACTTTATTCTGACTCATACTCTTCATATTCAACTTCTACAATCATGTTTTCTTCAATTTTTTCTTGTTCTTCTTCTTCTCCTTTCTGTTGACGAATGCTAAGAAATTGTTCAAATGAAGATTAATCAGTTGTCTCTTCATCAAAATCACATGAATCATCCTCTCTTGTATTTTATTGAACATTTGAGCAAGAGACACCTTGGCAATTGGTACACGCTGGAGAACACTGCAACCCTACTCTTTTACAGCCACATTTGGCACTACAACCTTTCTTGCAATTGCAAAAAATAATGTTAAGAAGTTTTTCTGGAGCAGAGGGTAGTAAAGTTCGAATCGGATCCAAAGTATTATTTATCAATTTCCAACCCCAGTCTTCAGGGTTCAGTTCATTGCCTTGCCATGTGTGAACTTGATAGTATACTAGAAACATATGTTGAGTAGCAGATGCCTATGTTGGAGGAAGACAAGATAGTTGTACAGATATTTAACATTTGTAAAAAATACACGAAACAAAAAGCAAGTACAACTATCTTGTCTTCCTCCAACATCGGCTGAAGTACTTTTTCGATAAAACTTATCGTTTTCGAGAAAAATCCAAAAAACCTGAAATTTTGACCTTGGGCCCCGAATAACTCCCTTAGCACACATGGGACTGATGGGGACTTTTGACACTTTATTCCTTGTGGTAAACCTAAGGTCTCTACGAAGATTTGGCTCTGTCGGAATTTTCTTTATTTCAATTGTCTAAATTGACCGGACTAAAATGAACAGACTCAGAAACATGTCCAGTAAAAAATAAATTGTTAAAATAAATAAATAGTAAAAAAAATTGTCTTTAAAGCAACCTTTTACTTAAATTCTCTAAAAGGAAAAACAATATAATTAAAACAAACATTTGTTACATTAACCATTTATGTGATATAAAAGCTTGTCGCAAGATTTTCCTTAAGCTGCGCTGCACATTACACAAAATCAAGTGTATTTACTATTGATCATTGGCTTAAGTCATTTCATTTCATTTATTCAATAACAATATATCAATTGTGTTTGAAATTAGTACATGCATACACAATAACAGATAAAAATAAAGTAGAGTCAAATCGCTAGAACGTCTTTGTACCTGAGGCTTTGTTCCAAAATGAACGTAACATACTCACTACATTGAAATGGCGATGAGCAGGTCACGTCGCTCGAATGAGTGAGGATCGATGGACGAACCGACTCCGGAACTTATACAAAACTAGTAGCAAAGACGTGGATGTCAAAAGCTAAGGACTCAGGCGATTGGGAAACTCTATTATTTTTTACAAATTACAAATGTAATAATAAAATATATTAGGTACATAATTAACTTAGGGATTGATTTATGTATGTCATTTAAACTAAAATGTAATTCAATTATATTATGGAAATTAAAATGAATTACAATTCATGATCACAATTCTGAATTAATATACCTACCGTAGATGAAATATAATTTTTGAACACAGACAAGACTCGTAACACGGATATGAGACTATTGTAAATTACATTTAATTATTTTTCAATTGCATGTGTCATTTATATTAGGGTTCCGTAGCCAAAATGGAAAAAAACAGAACCCTTATAGTTTCATCATCGTCTGTCTGTCTGTCCGAATGTCACAGGCATTTTACTCAGAGACTCCATAATGAATATTGATGAAATTTGGTGAAAAGGTTTTTTATAGTGGCCGCTACTTAGTTTGATAGGTAAATAATAAAAATAAATATTTTTAGGGGGGCACTCCATACATGTAACAGAAGCTGAATCTTTTTTTATTTCGTGTGGCGACAGGGCTGTTAAAAACATTTTAAGGTTTCTAATAAACTTTTTTGATGGAGTAAATATTTTTGGAAACATTCGCACCGAAAGTCGTATAAATTGAGTCCCCCCCCCCCCCCTTAACTTTTGAACTGTGTGAACAAAAAATATGAAAAAAATCACAAAGGTAGCGCTTAACAAATACTTTAAACTAAAATTATTTCGGACATGATCAGATATACCGTCATTGTAGTTGTAGCCGAAAAACTGCTTTTCTCAACAAAAGATCGTAAATGCAATGAATATACGCTCTTCTGCTGATGCAATTATTTAAGGCTGCGGAACCCTACACTGAGCATGGTCCGACAAGCTCTTGCCCGGTTTTTCATTATTGTTTTTATTTTATTTTTATTTTATGTCAAATTTACTTGAAAACCCCAGTAGAGAAAAAGACCGAACTGCATAACTTGAAACGACAACAAAATGTCTAGGCATATCTACTTATCTATTCTGGATACAAATGACGTCAGAAGTCCAGAACCGTTGCAAATCAATGACCGCTTTAAAATAAGACTTCTAAAATAGTAGGTAAAGTACAAATCGGTTTTACTGAATGTTTGACGTCATCACAGCAGCTTTGGATTCGAAGGCAACTTCATTTACATGAATAGTTTTACTCCAACAATAAATTGTCAAATATAAACCTGCAGCTTAATGCGGTTAAAACCGCATTAAGCTGCAGGTTTATATTTGACAGCCTGGTTGGATTTATGTATAATTAAGTAAACAGTTAGTATTTACTTTATACCAATATAGGACGAAGGGCTCTTTACAACTCGTTTTTAGGATTCCGTAGCCAAAATGGCAAAACGGAATCCTTATACTTTCGCCATGTCCTGCTGTCTGTCTGTCCCTAGACATATTTATTCTGTATCCCCAGATTGGCTCAGAGACCCTTAGTACTAGAAAGCTGTAATTTGGCATGGATAAACATGTTAGTTACGCCGACAAAGTGGTATTATAACCTTCTTGTATTTGTCTGTGGCTCCATACGCTTGGATGTCGTTAATCGCGATAAAAAGTAGCCTATGTAGGGACATAGGTTACTTTTTATTGCTAAGACTTACGAGGCCCTAAGTCTTAGCAATTTCACCCCAGCGCTTTACCCATTATAAAAAGTTACAAACAGACAGAGACTTTGGCATTTATTATACTTTCCCAATAAAGAAAAACCGTCAAGAGCATGTCAGACCATGCTCAGGTAGGGTTGCCAACAAGCGTAGAGAAGTCCAGTTTTTCGGCAATAAGTCAAAGAGGATATGCAATCGTTGAACGTTAAAAATAATTTTAGTTAAAAGTATTTTTTGTTAAAGTGGTAATTTTTTTGTATTTTTTTGCTATACGGTGTGAAAGATAAAGGGGCTAATCTAATCCAATTTTTGCCAAAAATAATATATATAATATATTTTTTTTTTAGAACGTTAAAAGGTTTTTAAAAGGTACCACATACCATATTTTTTTTCATCTTCTGTTACATGTATGGAGTGCCCTCCCCCCCCCCCGTGGTTTCTGAGTAAAATGCCTGTGACATACTGACGGACAGACATGACGAAACTATAAGCGTTCAGTTTTTGCCATTTTGGCTATGGAACCCTAAAAATATTACATAGTAAAGTTAACTTTCAAACAACGATGTCATCAATTGAAACACTTTTCAGATGGCAATATCATTCGATGGTGGACTGCTACATACCAACCTACCTACTTAGTATCGATCTCAATCGCATGACTTAAAGGCAGGTAGTAGGTAGGTAAGGTACCTAATTGCTATCAAGGCAGTCAGGAAATCAATACGCAAACTAAAAAACTCTTTCTATAAAGTGTTTTGTGAATGTTCTATGGCTGTTGGTATGGTAGGGTAGGTACTAGATAGGTACTTAATAATAATTAGTGTAATGGCTTTACGACGAATAAAATATACTGGGAAGCGATGCGAAGCATTTACAATCGTATCATAGAGTTTATTAAATTTTTTAACAAAGAAAAAAGTATCATTGACTTTTAAGCTTTATTATAGCAATGATTTCTACGTAGGCAAAGGCATACAACCAAAAGTCTTTGTTTGCCACCTGAGGTTCTGTTGTGTCATTTCTTCACTATAACGTCGATATTTCATTGCTGCGATATCTTTCATTCCTGCTTTCGTAGGTAGGTAAAATAATTTAATTTATTTTTCAGCAGTAAAAATAATAATTTTACATCTATACCTTGATATCAATTTAATAAGAAAAAGTAAGGTTCCTATTGTTCACTGACCTCTATTAATTACTATAGAGGTCAGTTGTCAAGGAACCTATCTGTCAATTATTTTACGGCATTGACATGGTAAGGTTATAATTTTAAAAAGGTAGATAAAAAGAAAAAAACAATAATAATGGAACTAAAGACCTATGGACAAAGAGTAAACTAATACTACGGAAACCTATGAATAACCGGATAACACTACGCACGCAATTTAGTAATAATAGGACCAAATTTTCGTCACGTTTTATCACTGAATAGTCCTATCAAATTTCGTTCATTATACAGGCTATATGGAGCAATTAACTTGCACAGTAAATCTATAAATATATCTAAGTAGTTAGCTTGCGTAATGATAACATAGTCTGGGCCTATCCTCAGTACAACAATTGAAATAGATTGACGAACCAAACACCCACAGTTAGTTAGTAGCCTGCTTTAAAGTAGTAGATAGGGACTCACCAACTCGAGTGGCAGACACCTGCGGAACCTGGATATGCAATAGTGTGGTGGTAGATACATTAGTAACATGAATTTCATCATTGAAGACGTCTACTGCTGAACATAGGCTTTCCCCAAAAACTAGCACAACGACCGATTTTGAAGTTACTTTCAATGGCAACCTCAATTTAGTCATCGGTCCATCTAGTAGGAGGCCGTCCCGCATTGCGTTTTTCAGGTCGTGATCGCCACTACACCTCCTAATTTTATTTACCTTTTATTCCAGCCGCCTGTAAGCATTGCCGACAAGCCCATTGTGTGGATTCTGGGTGGACCAGGCTCCGGCAAAGGCACACAGTGTGAAAAGATCATCGCAAAGTATGGCTTCACTCACCTCTCCACTGGAGACCTACTGCGCGCTGAGGTGAAGAGCGGTTCTGAAAGGGCTAAGAATCTCACTGCAATTATGGAACAAGGCAAGGAATAATCTACACTAATATTATAAAGCTGAAGAGTTTGTTTGAACGCGGTAATCTCAAGAACTACTAGTTCGAATTGAAATTTTTTCTTTCGGGTAGCCCATTTATCGAGGAAGGCTATAGGCTATAATATCATCACGCTACGACTAATAAGAGCGGAGCAGCAATGAAAAATGTTGCAAAATCGGGGTAAATTGACGCATACGAAGTGGCGCGGGACAGCTAGTGTCTTATAAAACTTGGGCTTTGCAATTGACTCAACATCGGACTGACGTGAGCCATTCACACCACGGAAGTGCGATTCCGTCAACATCGGCCAAGTGTGAGTTGCTCGCAACACGACGGGACTAAACGCGACCAAATGTTCTATGCACTGTGTAAAATTTCGGTGGTGGAGCAATTTACTACTAGACCTTTTACAATTTCGATGAGGGAAGGATTTAAGCGCCAAATCCCCCCTGGATTACTTACGTGAGATTATTATAATACAAAAGTCATTTTAACTATCTAGTGACACCATAAAAGTCCAACAAACACATAGCAAAAGTACCAACATAACATAACTCTGAGCTAAACATAAACGTGTACACATGTTATCATAACAAAATTCTTGCATAAGGCAACTGAAATTTTTATCTTTGTAAATAAATATGTAATTTGGAGTAAGTAGATATTACAGCACCAAGGCGATGCCTTATCCACATAAGCCTGGAGTATTTTCGCTGAAATGATATGGGCACTGTTATTCAATCCGAGATTAGTTAAATTTAATACCGTTTATGAAATTAACACACACCAATATAGCATACCCAAATAATTGTATTTAGTGAAAATCTGTAATTGGCTTATTGTTGTATTATTATATTAGCTTTGGTCTTTCGATGATATAAAAAAAAAAAACGGGCAAGAGCATGTCGGACCATGCTCAGTGTAGGGTTCCGCAGCCTTAAATAATTGCATCAGCAAAAAGAGCGTATGTTCATGGCACTTACGCCCTTTTGTTGACACACCACACGTTTAGCCGAAAAAAAATTTCAGCTTCTGTTGGAGGATTTGTATGGAGTGCCCCCCTAAAATATTTATTTTTATTATTTAGCTATCAGACTAGGGAGCCTTTATTGAGAAGTATCTGAGTAAAATGCCTGAGATATACGGACGGACAGACGTCTGTCTGTCCGTCCGTATATCTCAGGCATTTACAGCAATACGGGCATGACGGTACTATAAGGGTTCCGTTTTTTGCCATTTTGGCTACGAAACCCTAAAAAGAGAGAGGTGTCTTATGGACACTCGGTAGAACGTATTGCGATTTATTTTTTGTGTTTGTATTAACTAATGAATAAAACAAATAAAAAAAAGTGGTAGAAGATACATACATTTCAAAATAGTCCTATTTTAAATTAAGTTTTTTCACACATACATTATATTACCTACACACCACAGCCAGTTTGAAAAAAAATAAATAAACAAATAAATAGCCCAACTGCTTAAAATTAATCATTGAAATATTTTGGAGCCAATTTTTTTTTTCTAGTTATGATGTACATACATTCCTAGTGTCATTCTCACAACTGAAGCAAATGTAACGATACCTCTCAAGCTAAAACTCATTAAGGCATTTAAGCTCTAGAGCATGCCAAAGAAATACTTAGGTACATTTAAACAAACACATATTCGAAAACATAACCCTCTTCTTGCGCGGTCGGATATTATTAAACATTACAACCTTTTACAACAATACAAACAATCTATTTAACACAACCTCCTTATTCAAGCTTCGCATATAAAAAATAATATCGATGTCCAAATGTAACACTTTTTCCGTCTAACCTCTCAGCACGCAAACAAAAACGTGCAATAAGGAACTAAGTACGTTCCGGAAATTAGTAGTACTACTACTAGGTACTTTTCACGCTTCTGATATGCAACGCCCCCTCCCCCCCCCCCGAGACAAGTGGGTTCAGTTAATTCAAATGCAGGGTAATACACCATTCAATCAACTACATATAGCTATTTATATAATCCAGGTCAGCTGGTTCCCAATGACATCGTACTGGATCTCCTGAAAGAAGCGATGGTTGCTCGCGCGGCTGACTCCAACGGTTTCCTCATCGATGGCTACCCACGTGAGAAGTCTCAGGGCATCGAGTTCGAGAAGGCTATTGCTCCTGTCACTGTGAGTAGAACTGAGACACTTTTGAAAGCACAGAGTGCCTCTGTGAGAATGAAATCAAGACGAGAGTAACAGGCGCGGATGATGTGAGTCGTTCGCATGACGACGTGTCACGGGTCACACCAGCCACCACCGCCGAGGGGGCCAAACACACCAGATCAGTGTCAACGTTCTCAAAATACCCCAGAAAAACAGGTCTTTCAGTCGATTCTGGGGGGGCAATTGCACCCTTTGATCCGCGCCTGGAGAGTAATCTTCTACACTTTTAAATAAAAATGAATCAAAACTGTGTTAGTGTGAGAACCGCTTTTTTTTTAATTTTCATTGAAGTCTGACGAATATTTTGGAAAATTGGAAAAGTTGTCAGGAAAAACCTGAAAAAACATTTTTCCCATCCAAACTGAGAAGTAAAACGGGGATTGCAAATTTTAACAAATATAAATTGTGCCTTGAAGAGTTAAAGTAAGAGTTCCGTAGCCCTAATGGCAAAACGGAACCCATAACGGTCCTAAAATAATTTCATTGTTACAACAATTATAATAATAATAATAATAATATCTTGGGACAACTCACACAACGCCATCTGATCCCAAACTAAGCAGAGCTTGTACTATGGAAACCAGACAACTGATAAACATACTTATATATTTCTAAATACATACATATTATAGATAAATAACACCCAGACACAGAATAAATCATCATGCTCATCACACAAAGTTTTATCCTGGGTGGGGATCGAACCCACGACCTCTTGCGTAGCAGTCGGATACACTCCCACCGCGCCACAGAGGCAGTCTCAATTATAACAATTATTGTTCTTAACCTGCCGATCAAATGGCACTTTAGTAATAGTAGTTTTTTAGGTATTTCCTGCCAATTACTTTATTTACCAATGGGTGGTTTTGATTTGACTGGAAACTGTACCTACGCTAAATCTCTTTCCAACCTAAAACCGTTGTAGATCGTTTGTAATAAGAATTTTCATATTTTCCTTCCAGGTGATAATCTACTTCGAAGCATCCTGCGAGACCTTGACCAAGCGCCTTCTGGGTCGCGCCCTGAGCTCCGGACGTGCTGACGACAACGAGGAGACCATCAAGCTGAGGCTGAAGACCTTCCTCGACAACAACCAGCAAGTACTTGACCAGTACCCCAGCAAACTGTGCAGGGTAAGTTTTTTTTTTTCATATCTACGTATATCTAAGTCCTACTGCTGGGCACGGCTCTCCCCTTAATTTCTGAATCAGTGATTCTAAGTAAATATGAAAAAGCCAAATCGACATTGAGATTTGACCTTGAAAACTAATCTAACCATATTAATGCTAGTAATGTGGGACATAATCCCACATTGCTAGTTATCTTTTCTTAAAAAAAAAAAAAACAAAAAAAAAAAAAATTGTCACAGTTCTTTTAGGACCCAAAGAAGTAGGTGAAACAGTCAACGATAACTACATGTCGCTTTAAAAATTCAATTAGCTTTAGGAGCTTGAGAATAAATGAAACACGAAACTATTATAAAACCAAGAACCCGACGGCTTAAAAATAATTACATATCTAACCGAAAACTAATACCTATAACAATATGGAAACATGCAATTGAAAGAGTATAGAGACAACGAAATTCGTTAAAGAAATAATGTAAAAAAAAGACGGGTTGCACTCCGGGAGTGCTGGCAGAAGTGAAAACTTGAACATTAATGTTGTGCAATTTAAATATTTTGGAATGGTTGAAGAATATTTTTTTATTATCAGTATAAAAGTACTATCATTTATGTGGTTAAATACAATACTCATCTATTGCGCTATCGTTTACAAACATGACAATTTAACAAATGACAATTACAACGACATGACAATTAAATCAAAAATATGAAATATTAAATTAATAATTTAAAAAAGGGAAATATAATCAATTGGACTTGAACCGGGGTCATCTGGTTACTAGACCGCTACCTGAGCTATTATAACATTGTAGATTACAGTGAAATTTACCTTCGTATTCTATTGTAATAATGTTGTAGCAGCTTTCGTCTTACGAATTTTCGATTAGGGTCACGTGATCCTGACGCGAGTTTAACATTTTTTACCCATCCCAAAAAAGTGCACAATGCCGCTAAAAATATTTTCACTTCAATAATAATGTCTAAGGACAACTCATACAATGTCATCTGATCCCAAACTAGGTAGAGTCTGTACCTATGCAACCAACATACTTAACTTAAATATTTCTAAATACATTACACTTACTATATAGTATTATATTATCTGTGCTATTACAGACACAATAAATCACACTCATCACACAAAGTTTTATCCTGGGTGGGGATCACACAACCTTTGGCTGAGCATTCAGGGTCACTAACAACCAGACCAACAGGCCAATCTAATGGGTTGGAACGATGGACGAGGAGGGTGATGATATTCGAGTGTAGGTGCAGTCAGGCCGCAATATTAAAGTTTATTATTGGCGAGGACGGTGATGATATTCGAGTGCAGGTGCAGTCAGGCCGATATTATAGTTTATTAGGGACGAGGAGGGTGATGATATTCCAGCGTAGGTGCAGTCAGGCCGCAATATTAGAATTTATTATTGGCGAGGACGGTGATGATATTCGAGTGTAGGTGCAGTCAGGCCGCAATATAAAATATTATTATTTTTTAAAATCTTGATTGTCATATTGTTAAAGCTCGAAAGTCTTGAGAATTAAGGATTAGAAGTTCTTATAAAGATTGTAGATTACACGTTGGATTTGTACACTATGTGTACTCTACAATAGTGACTCGTATGCTGAGTTTGTTTTTTAATTATTTTATTTATTTTTAACCTATAAAAATCTGTAATGAGTCTTGAAACTTTAATAAATATTTTTATTATTATGCTAGGATGCTTTAAACATACTTGTTACGCGTCGGTGTTATAGACGGACCGTCGACACCATTTATCTACGCTTTGGTGTAAGAGGCGGACCGTTGACACCATTTATCGAAGCAGTGCAGTTGCGGACCGGCACGAGGCGTCGAGTCAGCGCTACGTGATTTCCACATCTCGCCACTTCGATTTCGCAACCGTCTTTCCATAGTTGTAGTTTTAGATTTTAATAAAGAACGATTCATTCTTGGTACATACATCGACCATTTATCACTAGTTTTAGATTTTAGTTTAATGTAATTTATAATTAAATTTATTTAAGATGTATAGACTTTCTCTGCAACCTCCGGCTCCAGTTAACGTAATTGGCGCAGTCGGTAGGATATTCGCGGGCCGGTTCGCGATAATTAGGAATATCTCAAATCGATATCCGCGTTCGCGAGTCACCCGGGTGGTTTCCAAGCACCTTCAACGAATATCCGGATCTTCGGAAGCTGAAGCCAGAGGCGTATCCAGACATCGATACTGCAGAGGGGCCAACTATACACTTATTGAACCCAGACGGAACATCCGACCAGAAGAAGTAAGATGAACACCAGTGGTCTGGCAGCAATATTTGCCACTCCGCTTGACAAATAGTTGCTGTTCTTCGGGGGGAGGTGTTACGCGTCGGTGTTATAGACGGACCGTCGACACCATTTATCTACGCTTTGGTGTAAGAGGCGGACCGTTGACACCATTTATCGAAGCAGTGCAGTTGCGGACCGGCACGAGGCGTCGAGTCAGCGCTACGTGATTTCCACATCTCGCCACTTCGATTTCGCAACCGTCTTTCCATAGTTGTAGTTTTAGATTTTAATAAAGAACGATTCATTCTTGGTACATACATCGACCATTTATCACTAGTTTTAGATTTTAGTTTAATGTAATTTATAATTAAATTTATTTAAGATGTATAGACTTTCTCTGCAACCTCCGGCTCCAGTTAACGTAATTTACTTGTCCCACCGCCAACTGTTAGCGCCAAATGGGTTAATTAAAATGATGAGCTGATAAGCGACGCGAAGCGAGGGAGTAGTTCAGATAATTTAGTAGTTGCTTCTCTTGTAATTATCATGGAATAATGCATCTATTTGTATATTCCTAATTTTGAAGATAGTCCAAAACTTGTTGCTATTATTTTGGCTCAATAATAATAATAAAATCTATACTAATATTATTGTTTGTTTGTTTGAATGCGATAATCTCAGGAACTACTGATGCGAATTGAAAACATATTTTTACTGTTAAATAGCCCATTTATCGAGGAATTCTATAGACCTATGATATCACGCTACGACCAATAGGAGCGGGGCAGCGATGGAAAATGTTGCAAAAACGGGGAAAATTTATAAAGACGAAGTTGCTAGTTATATTAAAAATGTGAAAGTTTGAATGTATGGATGGATGTATATTACATATTCAATCACACCACAACGGATAAAAGGATCCGGATAAAATTTGCCACAAATATAGATTATTGGAATAGCACATAGGCTACTTTTATCCCGAAAAAAAGTTTTCGTGGAATAAATTTGTTATTCAAAATTTTCACGCGAACGAAGTCGCGAGCAATAGCTAGTCTAAAATATGAACTAAACTAACTTTCCCCGCTATTTTGCCCGCGTTATGTGTGTTTTTGTAGTCTATCTGATATTCTGATGTCTAAACTACATTACTATAAAATTTCACCAAAATCCTTTCAGTCATTTTAGCGTGAACGAGCAACAAACATTTATGCTCAGAAACTTTCAAATTTACAATATTAGTAACATAGGATTAGTAGGATAAAAGCCAGTAAATTCATAAATTCTAATCAATTTCCAGATAAATGCTGAGCAGGACGTGGACGCCATTTTCTCGGAAGTGGAAGCGATACTGGACCCCATCACGTCGGTCGCCGTAGCCGCGGCCAACTGAACTCACAAGCTTTTATAACCACTGTCTGTACATACTGGATACTACTACGTTAATTTTAATTAAATATGTTTTTATTTTATCTAGATTTTTATTATTTCATTTTTACCCGACTGCTTAGGAAAGTTGTGTTTGACGCGTATGTATGTATATGTATATGAATGTATCCTTCCTATGTCCGCTCATAACTCAACGGTTCAATCGATTTTAATAAATTACACGTCATTAGATTTGTCTCGATGACGCGAGTGTCACTGGGTATACAATTCTAAAAGCAATTTAATGACGGATTTTATGCGCATTGTACGGCCTGAGATAAAAAAAATGAGGGTATTTTTTTATCTCAGGCCGTACAATGCGCATAAAATCCGTCATTAAATTGCTTGAGTGGGGGTATAAAATTAAAGGTCATTAAAAGGTAAGTTCAAAAATATATGTATATGATCCCTATGTTTAAAAAATGTTGGAGTAACAAATCTTTGAAAAGAACAACGATAATAGTGAAACAAATAGTTTCTATCTCAGATCAAATACTACAAGATAAGTACCTAGCGTGCCCACCTACATATGTTTTTCTTGCTTCCACACTTGGTATTGCCAGAAAAAAGTCATTACCTGTTATTTAGGGTAATTTTGTCATTTGATCAATTGGGTCAAATATGAGACGTCAATGATTTCAGCGTGCTGAAGGCAGCCCGGTGTAGCAATTGATATACTTATTACTTGCGTATATAACCAATATGAATTAATTGCATAATGGGTCAAATACCATACACTGTTATTAACTACGATTTTTATTCTTCCAACTTAAGTTTAAAATGCGCAGCTAAGTTTTCAGAAATGTCTTATAAGGACTACGTAATTTTAATATAGCACTTATAGTGGACAGTGGTTTACACTACTTCCACTACCAACGAGAACCAGTTCTGACAAACGGCTAGCAGCCAAAGTCATTCTGTCGGCTTTAGCAAAGTATCTCTTCGTTTTGTAACTTAGAATAAAGTACAACACCTATATAAAAATCATTACCTACTTTTTTCAAAATTACATTATTTTATTTCAAATATTTAAACTATAGCTCAGTTTTTGAAGTGCATGTATTTACTGTTTAATCTTAGATAAAAGTTCCCGTGATCGGTTCATTCATGTTTATGCTCAAGAAATTCCAGCGAGTGAGATCTCCTCCTAATTTCCCATTAGGTACAGGTACAAGAACAAAGAAAAAAAAAAGTCAATTATCTAACTACAATGTAATCCTCAATATTATGTAGGTACAGCTCCACTTAAAGCTTTTTAAATCATAATATTATATCCTTCTTGAATTAAATCAATTATAAAGATATTTAATCAAATCGAAATTCCTGCTGACGCTCATTGTAGACCAGGATTTAGAATTAAAACATTAGAGACTAGGATTAGGAAAAATTGAACCCGAAAAGTAAGCATCACTACAATGTTTTACTTTTAAGTTATAATTGCAATATTATCATATTAATTCAATCAGAGGACCACTTCAAAGCATAATACTCGATGTATTCTGTTGCAATATAATATTTTTATCTTATCGCAATATAAAATAAGCACTAGATTGTAATACTTACGAATGAAATTTTCCTTTGGCTTTCCTTTCACTGCGGATATTACAGCCAATATTAATTTAATGGTTGCCGGACGATCGCTGAGCGATCCATTTTCCACAATGTTGCCCAGTCAATTTTGTAATTGTTTCATTCGCTGTCTATTTTATTGTTGCCGGGTTGTGTAGCCCGTTTAGGAGACTGGATCATGCGCCATACAATTGCAGACATATTGCCATTATTGGCCGAGCAATTAGTTGCCAATAGTGCCGTCTTTGCATAGTATTAGTTTACTCTTTGGTGCAGCCACCAATTGCCGTAATAAATGGCCCGTTTAGACGCCCCTTTACAATGACTAAAAACTACTAAACAAAAAAAATAATTTAAAATCTATGAAAAACTCGCTTGCAAAAAGACAGAAACACGAGTTTCTGTCTTTTTGCAAGCGAGTTTTTCATAGATTTTAAATTATTTTTTTGAGCGGTTCTCGAAAGGGGTTTCGAGAACCGCTCAAGTTTATTATCATGCAGTCGGAGCACTAACTTCTTTACGTATAGAGTCAGTGGGAGGCATTAATGAATTCTGTTGAACATAATATCGTGCCTCCAACTGCATGATCTTAAATTTGAAGGGTATCTTCATAGAGTAGTATAAGTATAGTAGGGTATCTTGTTTCTGATTTTTTGCAGGCGAGTTTTTTTTTTAATATTTGTTTATATGAAAGGTAAATACTGCTCGAACGTCTCTGTCAATTTACTACCAAGAAATTAACGTTCCCTACAAACAAATTAGATAATATTTTAAGTGATCATCAGCCACTGACCTTTATACTATATAGAAGTCAGTGTCCTCAGCGCATCATAGGTGTTATCCATGAAGGTTTTTACTTCAATTTGTACTCAACACCTCTCAAAAGAAGACATCTTATTGTTATGTTCTGCTAGTTTGTTTCTCGCATTTGGCTTTTTGGCGCCCCTTGCCACCCATAGCAACCTCTCTACTCGTTCTATCTCTTTCGCCTTTAGGTACACATTACATTCCCAGAGCAATATCAAAAGCTAAGTCGCGAACGCGTAACGAGAAACAAAAATGATCAATATGTTCTGAGGTTGTTTGCATAAGTCACAGAAATCTTTTGTCAACTGTATTTTGTCAGTTGTCAGGTTATATCAGTCACAAATGATAAAATAGGCAGTATTACGCAATGAAAAAATAAAATAATGCACATAAACACAAAAATATCTCAAATAATAATGACATGACCAGGATAGAGTAGAAATAAGCAAATATGGAAGATAAAAAGTGTGCACTACCTTGTGTCTTCAGGCATCTGCAATGCGCGAAGGTTTGAATTTGAATTTTCTCCTAATGGTTATTTAATTTGTTTATTAAGGACTGAGACTGCAATATTCCCACATAAAAACTCTTCTTTGATACCTACTTCACTATGGGATCTCGCGCACCAGATGACTATGACCACAAGCAGTGGTCAACCAGTTAAACTATAGTCGCAACCGTCATCAAGCCACAGACCTCATCGGGACGAACTGCTTGTTGCGACCAAACTAAATGTAGCATTATTAGCGCCCAGGCATTCGCTCTGCGATCACTAATGTGACCCAGCCGGCCTTTGCCTTTGCTATACTTACAGTGAATGAGGTACTACACTTTGTATAGATCCATGACCTGTCGTGGTTATGAAAGTTGGCTGGAACTTGATTGTAGCTTCTTCGACCAGAGCCACGACTGGCCTCAATCTCGGCCGTCTATTGCGCGAGATCTGATTTATTAGCCAAAAAAATATTTAAGATATCTGATGAACACTGTACCACAAAATTGTAGATCGTGGAAATATCCAAATTTAATCCTTGCCCTGGGTTTTGGAATATGAAGTGTTTCTTTGAAGCTTTTTTAGAATTCATCTACAGCTTGCAATGGCGTCTTGAAAACGTCCTGTAGTGGTTTACTTATAATCTTAATATTTTTCTCTAACAAATTTTGGCAGCCATCGCTCAAACTTATCAATAAACCCATCGTATGGATCCTGGGTGGGCCAGGCTCTGGCAAGGGCACTCAGTGTGACAAGATCGTTGCCAAATACGGCTTTACTCACCTCTCAACCGGTGACTTACTCCGTGACGAAGTTAGAAGTGGATCTGAGAGGGGCAAGAGTCTAGCTGCTATTATGAAAATAGGTACCGTCAATAAGTCTAATTAGCTCTACTGGTATCGCTTGTAGGTAGAATCGAATGGAGGACAGTTTAACAAAAAAGTAATTTTGATTTTTAGAAAAATACCCTTTATTGGGTATATCATTTTTTTATTATTTATTATAAATTTTACAGTCTTTAACATTTACATTAGGCTTAAAATATTAACAAATTTGTACTTAAAAACTAATTTACTTTTCAATTTGCTGAGACGCATTAACATACCTAGAAGGAAAAGATTATCAAAGGAGCTGTACATGTTACGCTGTACCCCGTTACACTGGATACTATGGTTATACTTTATTCTATTTATACTATAGTTATTATACTATAGTTATAAAGACCCTATAGTTTAAGAAAAAAATTGTTAAAATGTTTTATGTAAGAAGTTTTAAAAAAAAATCGATAAAATTTGTTTGCTATTTAAAGATTAATTGCTCCAACTAATTAAAGATTATGTGGAATATCCTATACTTACTCACCAGAAATAATTATTTTTCCAGTAATAACAAAACTTTAAAACTTTCGCAATTTTCATACGGAAGTATTAGATATATATCCGGACTCAATCGCGTGAGTTATTTAAAGGTAAATAAAAGGTTCGTATTTACCCGACGTTTCGATCTAATTGCATCACGACCCGAGACCACGATCGGTGGTTGAGTCCCGATCACTTTTTTTTTGTTCACCCAGTGACATCACGTCCGTTAACAGCTAATTTAGATGGAATATGACTTTGACAAAACATAATATGTACATTTTTGAGAAACACAAAAGAAAAATTGTAAAATGACGGAGTTAATCTTGATGTACCTACCTACACCTACTATACTGTGCCCCCTGTTACACTGCCACCACTTGACTCAACTAATCGAGTTTAGACCAAATTAGTTATTTATCGTATTTCAAATAGGACATAATGTAACGTTCATTCTCCTACTTTTATAAAAAGTCGGTCCCTACTAGGTATATTTTTGCAATGATTCCACGTATTTTTATAGAATATATATTCATTTCGACAACAAAATAACAGAGTAGATAAAGTCGCCAGAAATGACAGTATAGTTCGTAAAATATAGCTTGATACCTGTGACTTTAGAGACTACGTTTAAAAGACTGCTACAATAAATTTGTTGTTGGAAAAGTTTTAATTTTTTAAATATTAATAAGACATTTGTATAGAAATCTAGAACACTTTTTTCAAATAGAACTTGTTATCAAGGAGATACTAGTATAAACAAAGGTAATTTAAAATATTGATTATATTTTATTATTTATATTTTTTTGTTAGCTTACTTCGTAAACTCTTTTCGCAGCCTGGTAGGGATGTGTAATCGACTGGCCAGCGAATATCGATAAAATAAATGTATGACAATTTCATTAATATAAATTGTATAAATGATTATATCTAATCGTTTTTTCACAACGAATTCGTATTTTTTTAGTCTTGCAATACCTACTGCTTTCGCATGCAGCGATCAAGCGGGCGCCATCTTTTTTGAGTCAGTACGAGTGCCCACGCCTTGTATACGCTACCGCTACGTGATTAATATTGTTTTGTCGTTATTACTGTTGCTTTGTTAAGTTTTGTTGTTATTTCTAGTTATTTGTTTTTTTTTGCACCACAATGCCGAAAAGAACAAAAAAAACTGTTTTGAATAGCGAAAGTCGCGAGTTTGTGATTCGTTTGCGTGAGTATTTTGAGCGCGAGAATCAAAATGGCGGACCGCTACTACCGTTGGAGCAAGTGTGCAATAGAGTTGCTGACGCTCTTGGTATCGGACGAGCTACAGTGTCTCGAATTAGCAAAGAAAAGTATGAAGAATCGTCAAAGGAGATGGTGGCCGAAGATGAGGGAGGTAAAATATTATCGACTCCTAATAAAAAAAGGAAGAGAGTTTCGCCAGTCACCGAAATTGACGACTTTGATGCTGCCGCAATTCGAAATCATATATATGCGTATTACGCACGTGGTGAATTTCCCACGTTAAAAAAAGTATCCGTTTCGCTTAAAAACGCGGATTTATTTAAAGGAAGTCCACCATCGTTGTCCAAAATATTGAAAAAAATCGGCTTTGCTTATAAGAAAAGCGATAAAAGAAAAATTTTAATGGAGCGAACAGACATTGCTTTGACCCGAATTGACTTTTTGCGCAAAGTCAAAAATATAACAGATTGGAATAAAGTGGTTTTTCTTGATGAAACATGGCTCAACGCAAACCACACTGTTTCAAGATCGTGGACAGACGATAAAGCGGAGTCTACCACCAAGGTGCCCGAAGGCAAAGGACAAAGATTAATAATTACTCATGCGGGGACATCGTCTGGTTTTGTGCCCAATTGTTTACTGGCGTTTAAATCAGTAAAAACAACAGAGTACCATGAAGAAATGGATTTTACAAAATTTAAGGAGTGGTTTCTAACTCTTCTAAATAATTTGAGTGAACCACATTTTATTCTGATGGACAACGCTCCGTATCATTCAGTACAAAAAGATAAGGCGCCTACGACAAGCAATCGTAAAATTGAAATTATTACTTGGCTGCAAAACAAAGGAGTAAAAGCCGACAACAGCATGCTCAAGAAAGAATTGCTAAGATTAGTAAGCATTCATAAGCCCCCCACTCCAAGATATATTATAGACGAAATTGCAAAGGAAATGGGCCACACCGTCATCCGTTTACCACCATATCATTGCCATTACAATGCAATAGAACTAATCTGGGCTCAAGTCAAAGGTTCGTATAATCTAAAAAAACATATATAAAAAGCTTACAAAGAATGTAGTAGGTTTTTTGTTTGATCGAATACCTTTTTTTTCTAGGTTACGCTGCCAGACATAATGTAGCACCGCCTTTCACAGCGAACAAAATGTTGACATTACTACATGAAGCTTGTGTACATGTAAATGCTGATGATTGGAAAAAGGTAGTTGAGAAGACAAAAAATGTGATTCAAAAAGATTGGGAGCGCGATATTCAATTTGACAACATATGCGATCAAGAATTAATTATTAATCTACAGGACTGCTCCAGTGATGAATCAGAATTCGACTTGGAAGTTGATCTCGGCTGTACACCATTTGACAATTAAACTTTTAAATACCTTCAAATTCATCTTTCATTTCCTTTTTTCTTTCTTTCAATATCGTTAAAATGTATTTTTTTTAATAAACTCATTCCATATAAATATCGATAAAATACGAAAGACGTCCCATACCTATTACATGTCATTCTGACAAACGTCACAGGTATCAAGCTATATTTTACGAACTATAGATAGAGTCACCTGAAACCACTTAACTAATTTAAGTACACTATTGACACAGGCGGCCTTGTTCCCAACGATGTAGTACTGGATCTACTCAAGGAGGCGATGGAAGCGCGCGCAGTAAAGTCCAGCGGGTTTCTTATCGATGGTTACCCCCGTGAGAAAAGTCAAGGTTTGCAGTTTGAGAGAAACATCGCAGCAGTTACCGTAAGTGGATTTATATTAAGTGCTTAATATATTCTATTGGAATAACAGAAATAGTTGTAAGGCTGGACGCATAGCTTCTTTTTAAGTAAGAATAGAATATAAGAATATTTTCAAATGTATTCGCTCATTAATTTCCTATCGTTTTTGAAACCAACTGATGCCCAATCCGTTTATCATATCATAAATGATAAACAAAATTTTCTTTTATTAAAAATAAATAAATAAATCATTTATTCGAAACCTACCCATTTTACATTTTTGTAAGCCTGCCAAACTGCATAGCAGTTTGTCGGCTTACAAAAATGTAAAATTCAACACAACAATTTTTATGATCGATAAACGATAATATCGTTGAAAAAATAAAAATTTGTAGCCAAATGCTACTTCTGTGTATTGTAAAATCGATAACAAATCACTGTCGCTCTTCTCGTTGCTACCAGCTATTCGGTTTGATGCAGTATTAACTACTTATTAAACTGACTTACATACACTGCTATACACAAGCGCTTTCCCAGTTCCATTCGGTACTCCAACAACCTATTTAACTTTGAAACTTAAGACGATCTCAAAAGTATTTCAGTTGCTACTATTCACATTGAAGTGACTGTGACAGCTCGAGCCTTTATGGCGTCTTAGGTCTCATTAGAGTTAAATCGTATAATTAAGTACTTAGAACAAATGCATTCTCAAGTAGGTAAGTACATCCACGTCAGCATATTTAAAACGCGACGAGTGAGGCTTTATGTATTTAGTCGCGCTGTTTAAGTATTTAGTCCAAGAACTTTTGAAAAGTGAAAAGCTGTGCTCTGCACACCCAGTGGGACAATATATAGATCTCTCGCTATAAAATAGCTTAGGCTTAGCTATATGCATAAAAAATATTTCTCCCAGACGATCCTCTACTTTGAAGCATCCTTTGAAACTCTGACAAAGCGGCTGCTAGGTCGTGCGCTTTCTTCTGGTCGTGCTGATGACAATGAGGATACTATCAAGCTGCGGTTAAGGACCTTTCTCGACAACAACCAGCAAGTATTGGATCAATATCCCAGTAAACTGAACAGGGTAAGATATAGCATGATGACACTACGTTAAACGTTTAGGTAGGTACCTATATTCAGAACATATTTCGGTCCCTTGTTATAATTTAAAAAAAATACTTTGAGTACTTAGTAGGTAGGTACCTACATAACTGACAGCAAAACTGAGTGACGTTTGAGTAATCGGCCGTTATTTACCTAATGATTTTGTACCTATAATAAAAGTCACTGTAAGCACCTACCTAAGTACCTACCTATACCAATCAACAGTGGCGGATCAAAACCAGATTCTTGGGTTCCTCAGATGTCAAGAAATAAATACTTAACGGAGAATCGTTTTAATTTCATCATATTTTTCAGATAAATGCGGAGCGAACTGTGGATGTAATATTCTCCGATGTGACGAAGATCTTAGATCCTATAGTCGCTCGGAGCCGTGCCGCCGGCGCAGTCACAATTTTTAACTAAACACAATGAACTGTGTACCTAAATATAAAAAATATATTTGGCTCTCTATCCATTAAATCACATAACAATTTGTTTGAAATTGCCTCCTATTGTTGTCCTCCTGTTGTTTTTCTCATTACATAACCACATAGGTACGCCCTCCAACCTTTAAAAAATTACGTAGGTACCTACCTAATTATATGGGTTGTCACAAATGCTATAATAATATTATTCAAACTAATCTATACCTACTTAATCTATACATTTAATATATAATCACTTGTCCTGACTAACTGACTGACTGACTGATTCATCAACGCAGAGCTAAAACCACTAAGAAAGGTTTTTTAGAAATTCGTCCCCTAAGGGGGTAAAATAGGGTTTGCAAGTTTGTATGAAACTCCATTGGTTTTGAAATTAGATCGGTGAAATTTTGTATTTGGCTTTTACATCTAAAATAAAGAAACATGTGTTTCAGTGTTTGGAAAATCAACCCCAAAGAGGGTAAAATAGGCGTTACAAGTTTGTATGGAACTCTGTCAATCTTAAAGATCTGTGAAATTTCGTATTTGGCTTTTTAAATATATAGTGTTTTGATCGAAAGTGAAAATCAAACCTTAAGAGGGTAAAAACATCACGCAGGCAAAGCCGCAGGCTCGGCAGCTAGTAATATTATAAAAGCCAAAGGTTGCAAATATCCGTATCTGCAATAATATAACCACCGCCAGCCAGTGTTCTTACTGAACAATAATTGTTTAGTAACCTCTACTTAACCTTTGACCCTGAAAAAAAATAATATTTTATTACAGTAATAGTATTGGCATGAAGTAATAGTGTCCACGCTTCGCTATGGCTTTTTGGGCCAGGAACCCTCGTGGGTGCCTCCAGAACGCCCTATCAAAGTTTCATCACAATCTGATCAATGGTTTCGAAACGCATAGAGGACATACAGACAAACATTCATTTTTAAGATTCCGTAGGCAAGATGGCAAAAATGGAACCCTCATAGTTTCGTCATGTCCGTATCTCATAGGCATTTTGCTCAAAGACTACTCAATGAAATTTGGTGGAATGGTATTTTGTAGTAGCCGCTGCTTAGTTTGCATACGGCTGGACCGTTTTTTATGTTTGAAAGAGTATATTTTCAGATTGGTCCCATTGTCATCAAAGTTCGGATCTAATGATGAGATCTTGGAGAAATCGAGGGAACTCTTCAAATATTTAAGGTCGTAGTAATTTGGGTATATTTTGTTGTATTTCATGCATTTACTGTTAAAAAACAGTATTGAGTGAAATGGAACTGATGATGAAGACCACAGATAACCAGTGGAACTATTAAATAATAAATATTGCCATTTATACAAAAAAAAAAAAGAAATAGCAACAACAAAAAATAATTGAACATTTTGAATCATTGAAGTTGATGCCTAAAACATACTATAGAACGATACAACTATGAACGAGGTGTCATTTGATTCGGAATAGAGTGTAGATGATTTTTGAACATAAACAAATTCCACAAAACCGGGCAAGAGCATGTCGGACCATGCTCAGTGTAGGATTCCGGAGCCGTTGCGATTTGAATAATTGCACCAGCAGAAGAGCGCATGTTCATGGCACGCTAATTTGTTGAGAAGCGCAGTTTTTCGGCAATAACTCAATGACGGTATATCCGATCATGTCGAAATAATGAGGTCGTCTACCAGGATCCACTAAACTGATCCCCTAGGGGATCCTCGTGAACTCATCTGTTCATCAGGATACCCTTTAAAAAAAATAAGTATAAAAAGGTGTTTTCATACACGTACCTACATATTATTATTTTAATCTCTATGGAATCTTATTTACAAACCTGTAAACATATGTAAATAAAGAACAAAAAACCGGGCAAGAACTTGTCGGACCATGCTCAGTGTAGGGTTCCGCAGCCTTGAATTATTGCATTAGCAGAAGAGCGTATGTTCATCGCACTTACGCCCTTTTGTTGAGAAATGCAATTTTTCGGCCATAACTCGATAACGGTATATCTGTACGAAATAATTTCATTTCATTTTTTTTTTGGTTCCATGGTTCAAAAGATAAGGACACAATTATGCAACTTTCGAAGCGATTATTTCCAAAAATATTCACTTATTCAAAAAAGTATTGAAAAACCTGTCGAATGATGTACCACGCGTTGATATTTGCTGAAAAAAACAAAATCAGCTTCTGTTACATGCATAGACTTAGGATACCTATACTACTAGTAGACGAACAAAGAGCTCATTGACGTATGACGATTTTTGATTTATCAGTGTTGCGTGAGCTAATGACGAGATGTCCAAAAGTCGACCAATATCGATAGGCACTATTACAAATATGCCTAGTATATCTTAAATTTTATACAATTTGCCCGATTTAGCTAACCACCATTGTGTTGTTGTATTATAGTTAAATAATTCACATAAAAATAAATAAATAAATTTCGAAGAAATTTATATGAAAACAAGTCAAGTCTAACGAACCAATGACTATATTATTCAAAATATCGTAAAGTTTACAATTTCATTAAATGGATTTCGTGTTTACTATGACGGTTTTCATATAAATTTCTTCGAAATAAACAAATAAAATCTACTAAGCCAATGGCAACTTACCTGTGAAATGAATAATTCCCTGGGTTATACGATAGGCAACGTCACAATTACTTACAGAACATGAAGCCATTGTTTGAGATGAAATATTTTTTTAAAATAATCGCGAACATTATAAATAATCATAAATTCTGTTAGAGTTAATTAACACGCAACTTGGGCGACTTGGGAGTTCCTGTCATTCAAAATAGGTTACAAATGCTATTAATTTGTTCTCTTTCTTACTTGTAACACTGTCTTAATAGAAGTATCCTCTTACTTGCTCACTATGTTCGTCTATACGTTAGTATATCCTAAGTTTATGGTCACATGTATGGAGTGCCCCCCCCCTCCACCCCAAATATTTATTACTAGCTGTCCCGCGCAACTTCGTATAATAATAATAATATCTTGGGACAACTTACACAACGCTATATGATTCCAAACTAAGTAACGCCCAGACACAGAATAAACCGTCGTGCTCATCACACAAAGTTTTATCCTGGGTGGGGATCGAAACCTCTTGCGTAGCAGTCGGATACACTCCCACCGCGCCACAGAGGCAGTCAAATGCGTAAATTTTCCCCGTTTTTGCAACATTTCTCGTCGCTGATCCGCTTCTATTAGTCGAAGCGATGTTATATAGCCTATAGCCTTCCTCGATAAATGGGCTATCCAACAAAAAAAGAATTTTTCAAATCGGACCAGTAGTTCCTGAGATTAGCGCGTTTAAACAATCAAACAAATAAACAAACTATTCCGCTTTATAATATAAGTATAGATTGTTATTTAGCTATCAAACTAAGTAGCGGCTACTACAAGCCACCTTTCCACCAAATTTCATCAATATTCGTCGAGTAGTCGTTGAGTAAAATGCATGTGACATACGGACGGTCAGACAGACAGACAGACAGACAGACAGACAGATGGACATGACGAAACTATAATGGTTTTTTTTGACGTTTTGGCTACGGAACCCTAAAAAATTATAGTTACCGAATGCTTTAAAAAGAGATGATATGTACAAAGCGAAGGCAACCAAAAAAACTCGCAAGACAGATCAAATTAAAATTGATAAGTTTATACGGAAAACATTGCTCGAATTATTAAATAAAAATGTAACAGTAGGTCATTTCTTCGAAATCGTTAGTTTTTTTTTTAAATAAAAATTCTCAGCGTGGTTACTGTCTTTACTAATTATTAAAATATATATGTTACGGGTCTTAATCGCGTGAATAATTTAAGGTTAAATACCTTGTTTATTACTACAGAAGAGCGTCTAGCGTTGAAAGAGCTACGTGATAACACGAATATTTTAGGGCTAAAGGCCGATAAGGGAAACGCCACTGTAGTGATGAATTCGAGTGACTATGATGACAAAATACGGAGTCTTTTAAGTGACACTTCTATATACAAGTCAGTGTCATACAACCCTACAGCCAGAGTCACGAAACGTATTCTCACTGATTAGGGACCACGAAGATCTGTTCGCGAATGATGTCTATGACCGACTCTTTCGACCCAAGAGCGTACAGCCGCCCAAGTTATATGGGTTGCCAAAGGTTCATAAAGGTAACGTCCCACTACGCCCGATCGTAAGCCAAATTAACTCGCCTACTTACGATTTAGCGAAATAACTTTCTTCAATACTGCAACCTTTAGTGGGTAAAACGACATCGTTCGTAAAGGATTCTCGCCATTTCGTGGACATCATCAAGAGCATGAAAGTGGAACCAGACGAGGTGATGGTGAGTTTTGATGTGGAGTCACTATTCACCAACGTTCCCATTCAGGACTGCCTTGAGGTCATCGAGAGAAAGCTGAGAGCAAACGATCTGTCCAATGAGTACATTGTTTTACTTAAAAACTGTCTGGAAGGCAACTTCTTCATCTACCAGGGACAACACTACCTCCAGATCGACGGAGTGGCCATGGGCAGCCCAGTGGCGCCGGTGATGGCCAACATCTGGATGGAACATTTTGAGGAAACAATTGAGCTACAATTGTCCCAGGTCAAACTGTGGAAGAGGTACGTCGATGACGTGTTCTGCATTATGAAGGGCGGTAGGCAGGAAGTAGAACAATTTGCTAAAGACTTGAACTCCATACACCCTAAGATCAGGTTCACTTTTGAAATGGAGATAAACAGATCGCTAGCTTTTCTCGATGTTAAAATAATGGTTAGAGACAATGGTACCCTAGCACACACTGTGTACAGAAAACCGACCCACACAGACAGATACTTACATGCTGACTCGCATCACCATCCAAGACATCTGCAATCCGTGGTATCATCGCTGACAAATAGAGCATATGACATTTGTGACCCTGAACATTTAGAAAGTGAGCTCACACATGTTCAGGAGGTACTAAAGCGAAACGGATACAGAGGAAGCACACGACGTACGAAGAGGAGAGACTCCCGACCGGGGGTTGACAGGGCTCCAGCTTTTCTACCGTATGTGAAAGGAGTGACGGACAAAATTGGAACAGTACTGCAGAAATACTCCATTAAGACTGTATATAGTCCGCACTCCAAGGTAGCTAAGCACCTACGTACTCCTAAGGATGTAATTCCTCTACAGACACCTGGCGTCTACAAAGTGGATTGCAGCTGTGGCAGTTCCTACATCGGACAAACCAAGCGAACAATAGCGGAAAGGGTTAAGGAACATATCGCGGCTGTGAAAAACCGACAGACAAACAAGTCAGCAATAGCGGAACACTTGCTGGATGCGGGAACCAATCACTGGATTGAACTACACAAACCACAGGTCCTCTCCACTGACCGTCACTATTACTCCAGGATGGCGAGGGAAGCGGTTGAAATCAAAAAACATGTCAATTTCAACCGAGAAGACGGATACCGTTTGTCAACATCGTGGAATCCCGTGATCGGCAAGTGTATACACCGCCGAACAAACATTACACGCCAGTGTGCAGATGTCCTTAGTGTTGTGTGTCGAAGTACCGACAGTTCCGTAATAGTGAGTGATAAAAATCAAGCGAGGGTAGTTTCCGAAACCCGCGCTTCACGGAGGCGACGCTGAGCTCAACTAGTCTTCCCGTGACCACGGCCGTTGCAATACGGTCGAAACGTCGGGCAATAAACAAGGTATTTAACCTTAAATTATTCACGCGATTAAGACCCGTAATATATATATTTTCGCCGTGTGGTGCCGGCTTAAGAATAGTACCACCCCATCTCTTCCCGTGGGTGTCGTCAAGGCGACTAAGGGATTTCACTCCGGAGGACGGGCAGCAGCGTCCTCTGCGTACTTAAAGCCCTACTGCGATCGCCAACCCGCTCGCCAAGCGTGGCGATTATGGCAATTACCCCCAGGATCTACATACTAGTAGGTTCTACTGGGGAGACCCGTGCCCAGCAGTGGGCCATCATATGGGTTGATATGTATATATATTTTAATAATGTGTACAAATCGCGGAAGTTTATCAACATTTATTGTCTTTACTAAGTTTTTTTTAAGGGAATCCTGATGAACAGATTCTCCTGATCACCCGATCCTGGTGGTCGACCCTTCTTGGTAGGTACTAGTAGTCCAAGAGGCAAACGCCAAAAAATGCAAGTACTTTATAAAGGCTGATTTTTTGATTTTACGTAACATTAGTGAAGTAAAGAAATAACCCTTTGGTCAGTCAGCTAGGTTCCTTAGTTCGTTTTTTACGAATGAACTAAATATTTATTGAAACTGCTTTCTAAAACTTAAAAAATAGTTTTTTAGCAGTATAATATTTCAAAATAAGTTTTAAGTTCGTCAGTCATGCAAAATTTTCTAACCAGGTGTGTCAGTCATGCGTTAAAAGTTGTATTCATTAATGTGCTCGATCTGCCTATTAAATGCGTGATCTGAAATTTAGTTTATCCGGTGATGAATATTATCAGAATCACATAACAATTAGCCAGTTAGTATAGCTCAGTCAGTAGCCGATTATTCCTGTACGCCAAACGGTAAGGAATCCAGCTGACTGACCAAAGGGTTATTTCTTTAGTCCACTAATGTGACGCAATATCAAAAAATCAGCCTTTATAAAGTACTTGCATTTTTTGGCGCTCTTCTCCCGGTCTATAGGTACTTCTCAAATTATGTTTACATGTATACAACAAACATGAATGAAATATATATTCTTAGTAAAATATTTAATAATTTATTTCCTGCTATTTACATTTAAATAAGTAGGTTAGATGTTCTGATTGTTTAAGGAAGTTCAATAGACATGGGTAATGGCGGAACAGATGCTGCCAAGGCTGCCTGGGCATTTTGTACAATGGGATTCATTATTTTCTGTATTACAGCAAAAACCGCATCAGCATTAACTTCAGCGTCTATCTGTAACAATAGAGACATTACATTTAATAAATTATTTTTCAAAAATCATAAGCTTCTTACCATTGATATTTCTAAAGTTTCAGAACAAAACTTACATTAAGCACCTTGGATTTATACTGTTCGAGGATCTCCTGAATGTTGGTCAGAAAAGTCTCGATTCGTTGCTTGATAATTGGTTCACTATCATCAATGCGGCCCACTTTCGCCGAACGGCCTATTAGACGTTTATAAAGCGTTTCAGGGCTAGCTTCAAGGTATATTATGACCTGAAATATTTTGGATTTAGTTTTAAATTTTTGAGGTTTCTAGGGCATGGTAAGTTTCTTTCTTTGTTGACGTGAAAAGATGGTCGAGACCACAGTGAAACTGTGAAAACGATGCTGTATGAGTAAGTATTAGATACGTGCAATTTCTGATCAGAGTGTAGGATAAAATCAAGTAATACCGTACCAAAACCACGCAAGAAGTTAATAACTAAGTGCCTAGGTGCTACCATAGGTGTAATAAGTATAAATACACTATGGTACTACCTCGGATTGTTTTGTGCGACCGTACCCGATCGTCCACCACTGCAACAATTTTCCAGTTAGGTAGGTACGTCAGCAGAGAGTTGTTTACTCTCACATCTATCAATTTGATACCAAATCAATACAATTTATTTTTCCCACAGGTAATTTTTCCCTTCTTTTTTAAAGATAATGAAACTTGTTTGTACATCTCAGTTCTATGAACACAGGGTGCGGTTCATATAGTAAGTAACCCACATTAACTTAGCGTTACTGAATACAATTATTATCTACTTTAACCCCTGCATATGCTAGGGTGGTAAATTCTCACATGAACATTGAATAAAAAGAAAGTTCATGACCAAGTTAGATACTTACAGAGGGAGGAGCGATGGCTTTCTCAAAAGCTTCACCCTGCATTCTCTCACGTGGATAACCGTCAATAATATAACCCTTCGAAGACCCTACATCTTTCAATATCGTGTCCATAATAAGGTCCATAATTATATCATTAGGTACAAGACCCCCTTTAAACAGACAATTAAAACATATAAAAATAGTAAACTTAAAATATTTCAACTTTGTGGACACGTCACGCATTAGCTCATCATTAATAGAACACTAAACTATCGTACTTACTAACAAATTTTGCTTATTAAAAAAAATTACAACCCAAACATATTTAGGTATAGCAAAGAATACTAACTATTACTACGTATCTATATATGTATTATAAATTTGGGCAGCTTTGACTTATTTACCTACCTATACAATAATTGGCAAGTATATGGAATATTTAAGTCTATTTAGTACTAATATTTAATTAAAATCCTTTGTGAAAATAAATAAGTTGGTACCTCTCGTTAAGATATTACTGATGCATTTTGCTCTAATAGAACCGCTGAGAGCTTCAGCGCGCAGCAAGTCACCAGGGGCCACGTGGACATATCCGTATTTTTTTACCATCTTTTCGCTCTGGGTGCCCTTACCGGAGCCAGGCCCTCCTATCAACCAAACTATAGGCTTATGGTGAACATTAATCTTCCTCTGAAATTTATGTGAAAACTTGTCTTTAGTAATTGAGAATTATATAGAACAACAAGAGAAGTAAATATTCGAATCGGAATCCAATAGCGCCTATTGAGATATGGAAGGGGAAGCCAATACGATAATGAACGCCAATCACCTCAATAGCATATCGAATTGAGCCTCAAGATATATCTTGTCATCAGATATCAACCGTCTAATCCAAACTATGTAAATAAAAAACTTTTTACCTCTGAGGCGTAAGCTTTACATTTCGGTGACATACATTGTAACGGGCAAGGTATAATCTTCTCGGTCTCTGGTTCCTGACAATTTCTGCAAAATTTTTCTTCCATTTTATGTTCTGCTTTTTAAAAATCTGATTATTTGGTTTGATTTGAGCTGAAAGTGTAGTTTGTTATAAATGTTACGGAAAATTTGATTTTGTTGTTTTGTGTACCATTGTCAGTATAGGGCACTGACCTCTATGCGTACTGTAGTGTAGAGGTTAGTGCACAGTGGGGCAGAAGCATAAATTATTCTGATTACAGAGTCCACAGCAAAGAGAATTTAACACTAAGTGTACCAAACCTTGAAATTACGTTATGAAACAAAACGGACTCAATCCTCGTGTTGGTCCAAGACATGGAGATTGGATAACATAAGATGTTAACTGACTAATAAATTAACTGCAAGAATTTCGTGTGCTTGATCAGCATCAGAAAACTACCATACTAGGCCAAAAAAACTTGAACGCTATTTATTTTCTCGCAAAAAAAAAGCAATTTTGCATATTAATGTTATGTTCACTGTACGCGGGGCTGCGCTTATGCTCCGGTCTTCATCGTATCGTGGCTCTCGTCATAAATTAGTTAGATACAGGTAGCCGACTCTCTACAACGAGCGAAAACTCTCTAAAAAAAAAGCGAAAGATCTGGGTCGAACTCAGTCCTATAGTAAGCCAAGATGGGCGCAGGTTGAGAGATCCGTACGTGCACGTCTACGTGGATTAATACATGCGTGAATTTAATGTTGAGCTGTGAGCTGACCTTCTTCGTAGGTATCCTATTTGTTCGAGGCTCTCGGCCGGAGTTTGTAACTTTGGCTCGCGTACTCGTGATGAAAAAATTTACGACAATGTCGTTTCATATTCCAATCGATAGTATCTATATATATATATGATAGAGTGCTATATCGCGAGTTCACGACTGGTGAGAGTTTAGCCGCGCTACAATTGGATCAACGTAACGGTTGCGCAGATGCATTTTTTGAAAGTAAATGGTGACAGGAAGCGGGGGCGGGGGCGGTAACTAAACCAAGAGAATTAGAGATGCGATTACGCATTACATTGTCATAATTAATATTACTAACGAACATATTAATGATAATTACTTATTCACACACACACAGAGAGACTGGCCACCTACGGCCGGCAATTTCATTACCTACCTACCTTGTAGCCCATTATTTGTGAAGTCTTAAGAAATGATACGTAGGTGGGTTAGGTATCTAAGGGAAAATTTACACAGAGTAGTCTAGGCCTTATTAGAGTGTTAGCATACTGCCAAAATTAAATTCATATAGTAAGTAATCAAAAAATGTATTAAAAAGAAACTCAGTTATCTATCATTTCATTTATTTACGATTAATAGTTAACAAAACATTCGATCTTATTCTAGAGAAAGTACAAAGTGATCGTACTTAGTAAATAATACGCTTATCTTCTAGTTTCATAAACGAAAACATCTCTTACGATAAAGAAAATGGTAATATAATAAGGATAAGTACATTGGATAGGTACCTAAACTATAAGCATCAACTATCATTACCTACCTACATATATTAAGTCTTGTTGTACCTACCTATACTTATGAGTATTTTCAACTCCGCTGAAAAAGAGGGGGCGGAAAACATCTCCGATTCGATCAGATCTAGGATTCTAAATAATAAAGGTTCCTGAAATCTTTATGCAATTAATTCTTAAACCACTTTTTACAAACAACAGTGGGTGGGTAAACAACTGTTACATTAACGTTAGGTCGCTTTTCTTCCAGAAATGAACGAGGTCGGTAGTTAAACGAAGCTATCGTCGTTTCGAAACTCATACGCTTATCTTCTTTAATTTACTTGCCTAACTACCTACTTGTAACGGCCGATCTCCATAATTTGCAAAAGGGACATTTTGCCTACGTGACATTTTGCGAAAGTGACATTGTGCGAGTGACATTGTGCGAGTGACATTACGCGAAAGTGGCATTATGCGAAAGTGATACTTTGTGACGTGACATTATACGCCGGGAGGTAACTTATATCTACCGTTAACTGTCTATTAAAATAGCTAACACTTAAAGAGACCTATGTGCGTTTCGATAACCGTCGATAGATACAGACCCAACCGGCCAAGTGAGTCGCTTGCATGGCAGTGGAGTAGGTATTTGATTCAACACCGTTATATCAACCACCACCGCCTTAGTGGAGGCAATTGCCTGTCAAAAACCACCGATACAGTCTCAAAATTTCCTAAAAAAAGATATTTTAGACGATTCTGGGGGGGAGGGGGTGCAATTGCCCCTGTTGCAATCCCCCCTTACACTGGCTATTATTATTGCTATTATTGGCCCCAACGTCGGTCCCAACGTCAATGTGTGGATCTAGTAAACAGCATTGGCGCCAACGACGAGTCGTTGACGTGGGACGAGCGTTATTCTAGATCCACACGTTGGATAAGTAGAGTTGGGACCGACGAAGTTGGGGACAATGTGTGGAGCCGGCGTTAGAGTTAGCTATTTTAACAGACAGATATGGGTAGATAAATTATTGAGACCGGCCGTTACACTATAGAAGATTTACATTTTTAATTATTTCTTGCCCTAAAAAAGTTCAATCCATTACGGGATTTTTCGAATTTGATATTGTTTGATAAAAATGAGATTATTCCAAAGTTCCAGCTAAAGCGGGAGCAAAGATTCCTCTTGTTCCTTTTCCCTCTGACGAACAGCTACCGCTGTCTCCACAAGGAGGTATAGACACTTGAACTGGTCCTGATCTCCTTCCATCCCACGCGGCACCACCTGAAGTTATGACCCCATGTCAAGAAATGAATAATTTCGATCAAAATGCGAATAACCTTACGTAATTTTAGTACACATGTTCTGAATAAGTTTTAAAATAGCTCTTGAACAGAGTATTCTAACGGGAAAGTAAAAAAAAACTATTTTGGTTTGATTGAGATATACCTACTATCAGGTGATGCCGGCATTAAAACACTTGTCGCCCAATACTCGACTGAATTAATTAATTATAAAGAAAACCAATGTATTTTGTTAAAATTTTATTTACATAACAAACAGAAACTCTTCTCTAACTAAAAATAAACAAAAATACTAGTTTTCTTAGCTATATAAAAGGAAGCATTGATTTAATTTTACTAATGTTTTAACACCGACCTCGCCTACAGTCAGATAAGGTAAGTACACAAAGATGGCCGTTTTTAAAATTGCTGCCACAACTGCTCTACATAAACGAAAGCTAGCACGAAGAGAACTACTGCATGAAACCAAATTGTAAAAAGCACGTGTTGGTATTTTAAATTTTTATTTTTGCTTATCTGTAAACGAAAAGTATTGATTTCGATGACAAAAGTAACTTCCTGAATATTTGTGTGACAGGTGGAAAAAGTGGCTTTTAGGTATATCAAATAAGGACTTGTTCATTGAATCGAGTTGAACACTGGAATATCGAAACACGAGCATCACGGTTATTATACTAAGATTATTTATGGAGGCTATATGGAGAGGAGAAGTTAGTTAAAAACCAACAGTGCAAGATTTGTGAAAATAAAGCTACTCTAGTTCATTTCTTCAAATGTACTGACATGCCATTTAAAGCAATCTAAGTATGGCACCACGTGTCAGTGGTGGCTACTTCAAGTTCGACGGCGACAGGTGGCGGCGGCGGTGGCAGCCGGGGCGGGCTCACCTGCAGGCGCCGGCGCAGCGGGTGCGGCAGCTGCGGGAGATGAGCCAACTGCGGGTGACCCAGAACCTGCCACTCCTCGCTACTCGAGACCGCCTCTTGAGGCTGATCAGCTATATCCTGAGTGGACGCCACCGTTACTGTAGCCATGCTGCTATTAACAAAAAAAATACTGTTCGGAAAAAGAGTTACTCACTACAAAATCAAGGATTAGGCCATTATAAAAAAACTCTTACTCTCTAGCAGCCGGATGTAAGCCGTGATCCTCGGGTCCGTAACGTATAACAGACTGCCACACTGATGGATCGTACTTGACTTCTTCTTCGCTTATGGTGCTCGAATAGCCCTCTTCTCCATCACCTAGCTCATCGCCATCACTTCTGTATACAAGTAATCCATCTCCGTATTCGTGGGCTCGACTGTCTGCACCGTTCTGTGGATACGACTGGGTGAGTTGAAATGTCTCAAATACTGCAGCAACAAAAATTAAAACCGACAACTCAATAGACCTACATAAATATAACAAATCGCGAACCTCAACAACAATACCATCCCATGCTGTCACAGTGACACTATCCGGTGCTACTCCAAGTCCTGACGTGGACGCTCCACCAAGTCCAACCATAGGTCCTACTCCAGCCAAAGCACCAGGTTGTTTCCGGCCTCGTCTAGAAATTGTGTAGTGTAGAGGATCATGACCCTCGCGTCTAATCATCTCCGGCAGAATGCGTCGACGAGCGTTTATGAACCAATTGCAAACCTAAAGAAGAGGCAAGTTGATTGGTAGGTGAGCACTTGCAAAATTATCTACAATTGCAAGGAATATCATGTGTCACGTTACCTGCAAAACTGTAAGGTTGGCCTCCTGACTGAGCGCCAGTTTCTCCGCATCGCTGGGATACGCGTTGTAACGATGATCGTATAACCATCGCTTTAGAATCTTTACTGAATGCTTTGGTAAGTTCCCACGGCGTTTACGTACTGATCCGACAATCACAGTCTACAATGTATTCATTGAAAAATTAGGATGGCTAACAAATACAAGTCCGACAATTATGTTGAATTTATGGAAACCAAACCTGTACAACCACATAATTGTTGGTAAAAAAAAGCACAACCAATTGAACGAAATCGTAATTTACCTGAGCGTGTGGCGGTGGAGGTGGGTATCTGGGATGAGTCATGGGAGGTTGCCGTCCGTCTGGGTCCCAGGTGACCCCAACCTCGTCGTTGCGTCGGTGGTGCGTCATGTAGAGCTGGTGGTCACCGACCTGAGGCGGCGGCAGGTGTCTGGGTTGCGCCAAGGCATTATGACGTCCTTCTGCGTCCCAGTCCGTGCCGCTCTCATTGTCGTCCGTCGATGACGTCGACGGGAAACGATCGCGCGCTAACAATGTAGAGGAACCAATTTGAATAAATCACAACGATCTCTTAAAGCATGCGTGGATTCAAGGAAGGGCAATGCCCTCTGCCCCCCCCCCCCACGCTGTCCTAACTCATAAATAAAACACCTTTATTTTATTCACACATACACACAGTCAAAAAAATTGCTCTTCCTCTCCTCCCTAACATCCTGGATCCGATCCTGTCTTGAAGACATTGCCCCGATAAGTCACTCTATTAAGTCCTACTTTCTACTACCTAATATTATGTACCCAAAAGTTTGTAAGAATGGACGGCAGTATGTTTGTTGTTCTTTCTCGCAAAAACTACAAAAGGGATTTTGATGAAATTTTACTGTAATGAAGTTTACATCAAAGTAGCTCATATATTTATATACGTTTTAAAAATGAAACAATGTTATACAAACCGCGGCAAAAAAAAGCTTTATCTTTGAAAGCTTCTTATTATAAAATAATTGGAATAAACCTAGTTTGGGTTTATGAAAATATCACCATAATTTCAATAAGTAGAAAATTCTAACCTACTCAATATCAATAGTCACGTGACGACGCTTTTAAAAGTTTGTGTCATTGCAGAACTTTGTTTGGTACTAACTATGATTAAAGAACAGAATGGGATAGGTAGAGAAGTAACGTTGAAAGCTTCTTGTAAAGACACTTACGCAGTTTGATCTTCATAACTTTGATCACGGATCTAGGCAGCGTGGCGAATTTACCAAGTAATCAACAAAGTGGAATTCCCGCCACCAAACTTCACGCTTTTGACATTACCTGCCAATTAATAAATTTTACAATTGACATTACAGATATATCTGAAAAAAATAGGTATAAATAAACAGTAATTATTTATGATGATTAGTCACAGACTGCTCCGTTGAGAATGAATTCGTTTTAATGTTATTTTGTTTTAAAAATCGATGCGCTTTTGTGACAATTGACAACGACATACCTATTGTCACTTGTCATTTTGATAATTTTTTGAAATTTGGAAAAAAAGAATTTATTTCAAGCCGGTTACACAGCATGCAACCTTTTTTAAAAAACCTATTCGTCCAGTTGCGTTCCAGTTCGATTGTTATACTATCAACAAAGTTTAGTGATATTCCGCATTTTATTGCTTAGAAAAAAACTATAAGTAAGAAAACTAGGTACCTATGGTAAGAATCCGATTTTTTTTTCTCTTCCCGCCAATATTCTGTGTATTCGCCAGTTTCAAGTTTATTTAAATTCTATATGTTTCAAGTTTGTATTCTTTCAAGTTTTCTTCCTTAGATCATTTAGTTAAATTCTCTAAGTTTTCTTCTTTGAATCACAGTCTCGATGTCAGTTCAAAGTTTATTTTCTTTCAAGTTTTCTGCTTTGAATCCCAAAGTCTCGTTCTTATCCAGTTAACATGTATTTTCAGTATATTTTGCACGCGTAGAGTTTTTTTATGTTTTTACACGTTAAACGCGGAGCCGTAAAAATGCGAAAAGCGACATGTTAGTTTGCCGCCATTTTTACAACTCCATCCGAATTTTATAATCTATAAATAAAAATAAAACGAACAGTTCAGTACAGTTCAAAAAGTTACATTGTTTTATAAAATCTAAAAATTTGATAAAATTTAAAAAAAAACATTTTTTATAAATCAGTAATCTGTGTTGCCACCCCTAACGTTAATAATACACGGTGCGGTGGCATATTAGAAGCCGGTGCTGTCCAACGCGTGGTTGCTGACGCCCTGAGCACCAGCCAAAACGTGATTTCCAGGTTGTGGTCACGTTATCGTGTAACTGGGAGTGTAGCAGAGCGCATATTGGGAGAAATCGCGTTACCATCTCTGGGCAAGACCGATATAATCTATCTATATCGACAAATCACCGCGAGAAGGCAACCCAACATTACGGCGATGCAACTAGTGCAGAGGCTCCCTCCCCTTTCGCCCGCGGCTCCGCCCGCGTGGATGTTGGTTATCGCGATAAGAACTAGCTCATGTCCTTTCCTGAGACTTAAGCTATCTCCATACCAAATTTCATTTCAATTGCTTCAGTGGTTTAAGCGTGAAAACGTAATAGACAGACAGAATTATTTTCACATTTTTATTTATTTTGGATTAGCATTTCCCCGCGGCTTTGCCCCCTTTAAGTTTGACTTTGAAATATGGAGTTTTTGTGTTTTTCACGATATTTTTTTCAATTAATCCTCGGACTCCAACGAATAATGGACGAAATGGTTTTGCGCTTAGCAACAGATTTGGTGCTATTTGTAGATCGCTCGCGGCTTCGTCCGAGAGTCACAAAGCCGTTTTTAAGGTTGCGTAGCCAAAATGGCAAAAACGGGACCCTTAAGTATAAGTTTCGTCATGTCCGTCTGTCTGTCTGCTCGTATGTCACAGGCATTTTACTCAGACTACTCATTGAATATTGATGAAATTTGGTGAAAAGGTAGTAGCCGCTAATTAGTTTGATAGCTAAATAATAAAAATAAATATTTATTTTTAGGGGGCACTCCATACCCGAAACAGAAGCTGTTTTTTTTTTCAGAAAAACATTAACGTGTGGCTCATCATTCGACAGGTCTTTTAAAAACATTTTAAGGTTTCTAAGAAACTTTTTTGATTGAGTGAATATTTTTGAAAATAATCGCTCTGAAATTTGCATAAATTGTGTCCTTAACTTTTGAACCATGTGACTTTTGAACAATCTAACAACTTTATAAGGACTTTGAACTAAAATTATTTTGGACATGATCGGATATACCTACCGTTATTGAGTTATTGCTAAAAAACTGCGTTTCTCAACAAAAGGGCGTAAGTGCCATGAACATACGCTCTTCTGCTGGTGCAATTATTCAAGGCTGCGGAACCCTACATTAAGCATGGTCTGACATGCTCTTGCCCGGTTTTTTTTACAGATTTAAATTTAAAACGGACGAAGTTACATACAAACTTGCAACTCGTATTTTATCCCTTTTGAGGGTGATTTTCCAAAAACGCTGATACACGTATTGCTTAATTTTAAGCCAAAAACCGGGCAAGTGTATGTCGGGCCAGGCACAATGTAGGGTTCCGCAGCCTGATTATTTCTTCCCTTTTTATTTTAACTATTTGATTTTTGTTTTTTTATTTGTGATTTAGTATTTCATATTTTTGATTTAATTGTCATGTCGTTTTTTATTTTTTGATTTTTGTTTTTTAATTTGTTTGTTCAAGTTGGAGTTGTTAAAATGGTGGCAAACTGACCGGCCATTATTTTTACAGCTCCGAGTTTAATTTGTAAAAAAATACTTCAATAGGTACGTGATACTTGACTAAGAACGAAACTTTGTGCATGTAATAAGCGCTTAAATACTTGACACTGGCAAAAATTAGCTGTTAAAACGGCTAGATTACCATAAACTCAAAGAAGTAGAATGTTCAAGTTTTCACGTCTGCCGGCACTCTCGGAGTACAACCCGTTTTTTTTACCTATAGTAGACTGGGAGAAGAGCGCCCAAAAATCCAAATACTTTATAAAGGCTGATTTTTTTATATAACATCACATTAGTGGAGTAAAGAAATACCCTTCTGAGACGGCATCTGTTACTGAGTTATGCAGACTGACTGATGGCACAGATAATATAATACTATACTAGTCTGATGGTAATGTGATTTTGATAATATTCTACACTGGTTAAACTAAATTTCAAATCAATGTCCGTTTGGATTGAGAAGCAACTTTTCGTATCTTAACGAAAATAATATACTTATTGAGTAGTAAGTTTAAAAAAATTGTAGGATCGTTCCTCGATTTTGTAGTAAATAATAATACTTTAAAAGATATATGAACACGAACACCTTTGTGTTCATATAACTGAAGTATTATTATTTACTACCAAATCTAAATGTTTGGATTGACATTGCATATCAGAATTTTTATTTTTATTTATTTATTTATCAAGCACACATTGTTATCACAGGTTACATTAAACCCAATACAGCAATGCAGCAACAAACAATTCAAAACTAAATTATCACTATTCTAAAAATAACAAAGATAATCCAGTGTCACCTTCTCAAATTCCGCCAACGAACAAACATAAATATCTAAGCGATGTGAAATCGTATTTAAAATATTTAAAGCCCTGACGGTTGGAGCAAATTTCTGCATATTAGTACGAGATGTAGGTACCTCAAACACCTTAGTTCTTGGCGCCTGCCGCAGTCTTGTATTTGGTACAAACAACTTTAACGATTCCAAAACCGTGGGGTTTCTCAATTTACCCCGGAACACTAAGAATATATATTTAGCCAAGGCTAAGTTTCGCCTTGCTTCCAACTTATAGTATCCAACCATCCCTAGAACAAAGAGGGTTGGATACATAAGTGGATAGAAGGGATACACGCCATACTGTTTCAAGTAAAGGTATCGAGTAAATTTATTTTGCATCCTCTCCACCATCAAACTGTATTTAGTTTCATGTGGGTTCCAGATGATAGCACTTGTCTCTAACCTACTACGAACCAAAGCGTTATACAAGGACTTTACAGCATTAATGTTATGAAAGTCTCTTGTCTCTCGCATTATAAACCCTAAGTTCTGATAGGCCTTCCTACAAATATTAACAATATGTTGTCTGAATGACAGTTCGGCTGAGAATAAGACACCGAGGTCTCGCACCATCGTGACCCGTGGAATAACTTTCCCCTCCAACTTATATTCATAACGCAATGGTTCTACTGCTCGCGTAAAAGACATCATGTTGCATTTTGAAACATTAAAAAATAAATTATTCTCAATGCTCCAATCTACAACATGATTGATGTCTTTCTGAAGTCGTTCGCAGTCGCGTATGTTATCGACTCGGAGGAACAACTTCAAATCATCTGCAAACAAAAGGCAGTTTGCATGCTTAACCACATCAGGCAGATCATTGATCATGATGAGGAACTCTAAAGGGCCTAAATTACTGCCTTGACTTACTCCCGTAAGAGTGGGATATGGATTTGAAGTGTACCCCGCGTACTCGACAAACTGCTGCCGGTTTCCTAAATAGTTGGCAAAAAAAGATAATAAATCCGGTGTAAATCCGGCCATCGCAAATTTCTTTAGCAAAATGTCATTATCGACACTATCGAAGGCCTTCTGGAAGTCAAGATAGGCTACATCCAGCTGTGCTCCAGCTTCAGAATCGAGCACCGGGACAGCTTGATTCATGAAACACATTAAATTGGAATTTGTGCTGTAGCCAGCCCGGAACCCGTGCTGTGCATCGCTAAGCTGAACATTGATCTGTGGTGTTATAACAGAGCACAGTGCCATCTCGAAGACCTTCGCAAATGTCGACAATACCGCAACAGGCCTGTATCCTGTTACATCGGAGCTAGAAGACCCCTTCGGGACAGGGATCACCCGCGTCAATTTCCAACCACTTGGATACACCCCTTCCTTCAAACAAATATTAAATAAGTGTAGGAGAGGCCGAGCTAATACCATTCGACAGTCTTTTACAATATATGGAGGTATACCGTCAGGGCCCACCGATCGTTTAGGCTTTAGGCGCGCTAGGGCACTGCTTACCTCTTTTAATGATAACTGGCCCACATGAATACGCGCTCCGCGTTCCGGTGCCGCCTGGACTGCGGCCGTTGCGTTTAAATGTGGCGTTATACCTCCATAAACCGACTGGAAATAATTGGCAAACGCTTGGGCACATTCACTCTCTATAATGGGCGAACCATCTCTAATAATGGGCATTTTGCTACGTTTTGAACATTTCCGACTAATAAAACTCCAAAAAGTACTAGGTTCTTTTAAAAATTGCATTTCTATACGTTTCTGATAATTCTTATAAGCACAATTAATTTTATTTTTAACTATTGATCGATAGTAAGAAAACTTATCATACGCATCCCTACTTTTATGTATTTTAAAAGTTTTATGCCAATACGTCTTTCTTTTTATGTCGCCTATTATGTCTGCCGTATACCATTCCGGGTAATTGTACTGTGAATAGCCGGCTTTAGGCATTTTTCTTTGAGTGCTATGATCTATTATCCTATAAAATATATTATAAAGTATACCGCATGCTGCGTCAACGCTGCTTGTACCGTACAATTGGCTCCAATCCGCTTCCCCCAGCGCCGAATACATTGAATAAAAATTTGCCTTTGCGAAGTTCCACCGCGGGTAGGTCGCGGGCAGCGGTGTCGGCGGTGCACGGTTTTGTAGCGGGGGTGTAGTGGGGACGGCAGCGGCTGTGGCAGGCTCCACAGGTGAGTGCGCGCGCGCCGGGCAGACGCTCACACACAGCGGCGGGTGCTGGGGGTCGACACTAGACAAAGGCTCGCGCTCTTCGCTTACGATAATCTCATCGTTAGAGAAAGTTGTCAACACAACATCGAGCATACGATCGTTACAATTCCTAATGTTGTTGTGTTGGCGAAATTTACAGTAGGTGACAAAGTACTCATAATAACATTGTATATCCTGACTAGATGAATACATATTAAAGTCTCCCACTAAAATTACTTTTTCATACCGTCCACATAACATTTCTAGAAGGTGAAACATATACATGTATTCTCTGTCTGTTGATCTCGGTGGAATATACGCAACGCAACATAAAAACATGAATCTGTTTCCGCGATACACAGTTGCACAAACTATTTCAAACGAGTGAGTGTCTAAATTAGCGTTCTCGGGTAAAGACACTTGGCGTAGCTCGAGTCTATCACTTAGCGCGGCGGCAAGTAAGACACCTCCGAGCTTACGACCGTCCATGCGATCGCATCGAAGCACCACATACCCGTCTGGCACTATTTCTCCGTCGTGTATGGATTCATTTAATCCACTCTCCGTGAAGGCAAACAATTGAGCCGATGATGCTAGTATATTGCTATAGACACTTTTTAGTTTCGTACGCAGTCCTCTAACGTTCTGATAATAAAGCTCCAGTGTGTAATTAATTTCCTTTTCCTTCGATTGTTCTATGCGAGTTCCGAAACCAAAGCCATTCGCTAAAACGCGTATTCACCGGCCAAACTTCTGATTTAGCGATACCCTCATACTGGCTTTCTGGTACTCCAATTTTAAAAGATGAATAGTCCCGCTGTGTCTTGTGGGGTATTTTCTCGACACTGATATTTTTACTATCAACGATAATTTTACCTACATGATCTACTATAGTATCCGTTGACGTATCGGGATGTAATGACCATACATGTAAATATTTTTTCTTCTCAATAGCCTGTAGTTTACTAATCTGATGGTTTCCTCCTCTTAGTACTGTTGTCCGATTTATTTTCCTTTCTTTCTTCCTGTTGGTAACTGTTTGCCATTCTGTCTTGCTTTGAACCCTTTCTACTTGTGACGATTGTAGGTTTTCCGATTGTAAGTGTATGATATTTCCTGTAACTTCCTTCTTTCCTCCCATATCTTTTTCCTCTGGCATCCTGATATGGCCCTTAGCCTGTGACGTAACTAACGGCGTACTAAATGCGGCGCGAGTAGCACTTGTATCGGATCCTTTTAAGGATTTCTTACTCCAGGTGCTTGTTCCCGCAGGCTGGGACTGAGAAATTTTCTACTTCTTGTAACTTATTTAAATTACGCTCCGTTTGCAACAACTTTCCTTTAAGTAGTTGATTTTCCTTGCAACAGTCAAGTACCTTCTCTTTTAGTTCACTGACCGTCTTTTGCAGGTTGTTTAAAACCCCCAGAATTACATTCTGCATTGAACGTTCAAGAACCGCTGTAACTTCCTGTTTTATAATATCCCTAATTGTGCATTCCGAAAGTCCCATTTGTTGTTTATTTCCAATTGGCGATTGCCATTGTTCCTCTACCTCCGCTTCATTTATACGCGACCGTTGTCCCTTATCTCTTACGGTAACGTTGTCCGTTGTTGACATCTCACAGCCGTACAGCGCAGTGTATTTTACACCCAATGTCTACGCATTAAGGTGCTTTATAGCTTGCCGCTTCACTTTCTCCACTGCGTCGACGTCACGCGTAGCTCCAGACCAGTTATTTCGCGCGCTCGAAACTATCGTCGGTGGCGCGGTGGTATAGCGTTCGCTCCCCACTTACGCTGCTGCCGGTTCGAATCTCAGCTTCGATTTAACAATGTCACTTTGCTAAATATGTTTGTCCCTCTCGGACTCCGCCCGTTGGGCGGAGTTCTTCGGTAAAAGTTCCCTTAGAGAGACAAGGATTCCAAAATTATAGGTTTCAACCAATCACGAATTTACACTTTAGAATTTCCGACAAAACTCCGAAAAAATCACTAACACGTCCGCTCACTAACATGTTGTAGCGAAGAATTAGGAACATCATGGATGAATGCTTATCATACCTAATTTATATTTATCATAATTTAATTCATTATAATGTATGATTTTGTAGCTTTTGTGAGTAGTTAGTAGACAAAATCTGAGCTCGGTAGTATTAAAATAAAAAATGTTAGCATATGTTATATGTGGCTCCTAAGATTCGTTATTTTTAAAATAAGCAGTAGTTCAATTAATGCGCAAGTTCTTTAACATTTAGTAATGAGTATAAAATATTTGTGTATATGCATGTGTGTGTGACACTTGGTAGGAAAATCGAAATATCCAAGCAAAAAGTCCAATTCTGTCTGCAGAATCATTTGAAAATAGCTAACACGCTCTTCCGAAAACCCGGAAAACTAAAATGGACTTGTCTGGCGCCTGATGGTTTTACCCGAATCGAAAAAAAATTAATTACAAAATAGAAATCAACGAATCCAAAGAGCCAGGCGTAATAACATCTGTGCAGAACTACTACGATGTTATATAGCATATCTTACAGAGCACTGAACGTTCTAGCACACACAGTAAAGTTTGCACCAACAAATTATAACAACAGAAAGGAAGCAATTATAACAAGAGAAATTATAGATCTTAGTCAACAACGACACTACTTAAAAAACAAGCAAAATAAAACAAAAAGTAAAAAAACCCAACTCAGCAAGTTATACAGACAAATAAACAAAAAGATCAAGAAAAATATGAGGCAATATAGAGTCAATATTAACAAAAATCACATTAAAAAATCTGGCGCAGTTAAAAAGGCGTACAAACATCTAACGATAATCTGACGATAACGATGTATGAAGGCAGAAGAAACACCAATACACGTGCTGACGGAGTGTGGCAGTGTAAGAGAACAACGGGCACGACTCCTAGCATCACCAAAATCCCTTCAGGAAGCCTGCAGCAACTTGGGCAAGCTGCTGGCGTTTTGGGAGTGCATCGGTTGGCTGGAGTGACAGAAAGGATAAGTAGAACAAGCACAATGGCCCAATTGGGAGGCTAAGTGCGGTTTTCTTGTTCGCCCAGGTAAAACTAACTAACTAACTAGAGTCACTTCATATAGAAAGCAGAAAAGTTGGCCTAGAAATTAACCGGGAGAAAACTAAATTGATGTCAAATAGCCAAACTATACTGATTAAGGCAGATACAATAGAAATTAAATACGTAGAAGACTATATTTACTTGGAACACTTAATATCCTTCAAGACATGTAATGATAAAGAAGTAGAGCGAAGAATTAAAATAACATAGAACAAGTATTGGGCATTGAAAGAGGTATTCAAGAGTAATCTTCCAGTCACACTGAAAACTAAAGCCATGCAGACGTGCTTAATACCTTGTCTCACTTACGCTTCTCAAATATGGCCATTGTCCACAAAACAGACTCACAAGGTCAAAGTGTGCCAAAATAGTATGGAAAGGAGTCTATAGGGCCTTAAGCACAGCGATAAAATGAGAAATAAATATATCAGGGACATAGCAAAACCATAATGACCCAATAATGTGGAAATGGGCTGGGCATGTCCAAAGATCACCAGGAAACAAATGGTCCAAAATTGTGACAAATTGGTACCCAATTTCAATAAGAAAAGACGGAAAGGAAGGCCATTCAAAAGATGAAGTGATGACATAGTTGCCACGGCTGGAACTACCTGGAGCAGACTGGCAGGAGACAGCGAAATGGAGAGAAATGGAGGAGGAGATGATTTTAAAAGAGTGGCACATGAGTTTCTTGGCAGCTTCTTCTCATGAGCTTTACACTTGGAACTGCCACCTAACCTCATTTTGTTTTTTTTTTCAAACAATCATAATTTTATAATTTTTTTAGTATATATTAATTTGACGTTTTCAAACAATCATTAACCTGATTTTACGAAATAAAGATATTTGAGTTTGAGTTTGAGAGTTTGAGATTAAAGACAAAACAAGTAGCATGACAATTAATACTGATATTGACTATATAAAAATCGATAACCAAATATATGATGACCCAAACCAAATCTGTAATTTATTCAATAACTATTATATTTATACAACTAACACGACTAACGATATTCAAATTCAAAGCGATCAGCCAAAGATAACACAAAATCCTAAAAGTATATTTCTAACACCTGTAATTGAAATGGATGTCTACAAAATAATAAAATCGTTAAGAAATACTAACTCAACAGGCTATGATGAAGTCTGTACAAAGGTATTAAAAAGATGCGCATTTAGTCTAACAGCACCTTTGACACATATAATAAATATGTCTCTAACGGAAGGAGTATTTCCTGAGAATCTAAAAAAATCCGTAATTAAACCCCTGTTTAAAAAAGGCACAAAGACAGAATTATCTAATTATCGTCCGATCGCGTTGATTCCAATATTATCAAAAGTATTCGAGAAAGTCATGTATAATAAAATATAATCTTTATAACGGCATGTGACATTCTCAAAAAAGAGCAATTTGGTTTTAGGAAAGCAAATTCTACGACATTAGCATGTTTTTCACTGGTCAAGCAGATAACTGAAAGCCTTAATCAGAATTCAAATATAGCATGTATATTCTTGGATATGACAAAAGCATTTGACTTTGTTTGTCATAAAACCCTTCTATCAAAGCTGTCATGCTACGGAATACGGGGAAATGCTAACGACTGGATCAAAAGCTATATCACGGAGAGATTGCAATGTGTTGAAATAAAAAAAATTGATAAAATAGAACTAAAAACTTTTAGATCAACATACAAAAAAAAACTTTACGGCACCCCACAAGGCTCGATATTAGCTCCATTGCTTTTTCTGCTTTATATTAATGACCTCACAGATGCCATTAACGAAAATTGTATAATGTTTGCTGACGATTCAACACTAATTATTAAAGGGAACAATAAACAGGAACTACTTAATAATGTTAATGTAACTCTACATGAGGCTATAACTTGGTTAAACCAAAATAATTTAAAGATAAGTATGACAAAAACAAATATCATCCAATTCCAGACATACAATACTAATGTGAGTAATCTTGATATATATTATGAAAATAATCAAATCACTAATTTAAATGAATGTGTATTCCTAGGTATAACAGTTGATAAATTTTGTAGCTGGAAACCGCATATAGAGAAAATCCTCAACAAAATAGACCGATTTATTTTTGCATTGAAGAAAATTAAATTAACAGTGAATCTCAATGCTGCAATGATAGCTTACCACGGATATGTCGCATCCGTGCTGAGGTACGGTCTCATAATCTGGGGTAACTCTGTGAATATTGACCAAGTATTTAAAGCACAAAAAAAATGTGTTCGTGCAATATGTGATGCGGATTTTCTGGACAGCTGTAAGCCACTATTTATAAAACTAAATATTTTGACATTACCCAGCATGTATATATTAGAATTATGTATGTTTGTTAAAAAATGTTCACACTTCTTTGTAAAATTTAGTGATAAAGAAAAAAGCCGAACACGGCGTAAGGAAAAACTATGTCTACCTCGAATAAAATTAGAAATGTTTAAAAGAAATGCGTATTGCATGTGTATACAAATATATAACCATTTACCTGCAAATATTAGAAAGTTACCATTAACATCATTCAAGATGATTTTAATTAAATTATTACTTAATAGAAGCTATTATAATGGAAAAGATTATTTAAATGATAAATTTACGGATTATTGACAATTAATTTATATGACTTGAATGATGAATTTTTAGATTATTTTATGACATGAACAATAATACAATTAATATTATATACCTAATTGCATGAATGAGTAATGAATAACTGAATATACAATTATTAAATCATAATCACAACATATATTTGCACGCCATTTTATGGCAGAATATGTCCGAACTCAATCTAACTATAACACCAATGTACCACCATATTTTAGCAAATAAAGAAATATTATTATTATATTATTATTATTATTATATAAGATTTGTAGAACAAGAGTCTGTAATTTAAAATTAATGAATTAGAAGATATTATGCATTCGATAAAACGCGTAGATCGAGCACGATTAAAGAATACAGCATGACAGACGTGCCTGGTAACAAAACTGACAAACGTTAAACTTATTCTGAACTAATATACCTAATGCTAGAAAACTATTTTTTAAGTTTTAGAAAGCAGTTTCACTATATATTAAAGTCATTTGAAAAATATGAACCTGCCTCTGCACCAACCGCTTAAGAATCCAGCTGACTGAAGAAACTTTCTTTACTCCACTAATGTGATGTAATATAAAAAAAAGTCTTTATAATGTACTTGCATTTTAGGCGCTCCCCTCTTGGACTATACTAGGTACAGGGTTTGTCAAAAACGATCTTTATACGTGTTTGATGAAAAATTGGAATGGATTGTCGTCGTGTTTGACAATGTTTGACAAACATATTTGAACTTAAACCGCGGTGTTTGTCAAACAAAATCTCAGTCTTTGTTTAGGTCCCTTCGGCACGACGACAAGTACAAACCAGAGACTGGCACATTTTCTGACAAAAGGGCCCAAACCGTCCAAATCCGTTTCGTCGTGTCCGTCTGTCTGTCTGTCTGTTCGTCCGTATGTCACAGGCATTTTACTTTTAAAGACTACCTACTCTATGAATATTGATGAAATTAGATGAAGTTGTCTTGAAGTAGCCGCTACTTAGTTTGATAGCTAAATAATAAAAAATAATATTTTAGGGGGGGCACTCTATACATGTAACAGAAGCTGATTTTTTAATAGCAAATATCGACATGCATGTCGACAGGTCTTTTAAAAACATTTTAAGGTTTTTAATAAACTTTTTTGATTGAGTAAATAGTTTTGGAAATAAGAACTCCGAAAGTTGCATAATATTGTGCCCCCCCCCCCCCCTAAGTGTGACCAAGAAATATGAAAAAATCACAAAGGTAGCGCTTAATAAATACTTTAAACTAAAATTATTTCGAACATGATCGGATATACCGTCATTGAGTTAATGCCAAAAATTATACAAGGCTACGGAACCCTACACTAAGCATGCTCTTGCCCGGTTTTTTATGTCTAGGAATGCGTAGGATAACAACACAAAATTTATCATAACCATTTAATTAATATAATAATATTAAGTCCTTCAATAAAGAAACACACTATTTAAACAGTCATATAAAAATAGTGAAATTGTTTTACAGCAAAATTCAATACAATTCTTGGATTGGACAGTCAGCTTCGATTTCTTCTGGGTCTTCTGGGGGAGGGCGTTCTAGTGGCACTTCAGTACGGGGTGACGCCAACTTGGTAGAACTACATCTGGATTCTGTCGCTGGAGAGTCCGGCCTCTTCTGACTCTTTTCTATCGTATCTGACAATATTTCTTTGATAGTCGTCGCTAGAGCCTTTGGGTTGCCACTGCTATCCAACTGTGGATAACAACAATATTGTATTTATTTTCCACCTGCTAACATGTTGAAAAGGCAAGTAACTGAATCCTATTGGGATTGATTACAGAACATCTTGTTGGTTTGCTGATGCTCGTTACATAGTCCTTTATGAACTACTTATGTAACAAGCATGCATTATTACAGAAACAGACATTCTCATTTTAGTATCAAACACTGGTAAAGAACAACAAAAAAGCTCTACAATTTGAAATGTGTATAAACTTCTTAAGTATTCTTATAAACTCTAGGTACTTAGTTTCAATAATAGATGATTTTTACTAACCGTGATAACATGACTGCCAAATCGTTTGTGAACGTTTTTAACTTTGTGCGCAGCTTCTCTAACAATCTGTCGCGCTGCGTTGATCTCTGACTCTGGTCTGCCTAACTCAGATAGTTTGTTCTGCAGTCTTGTAGCCGCAACCTTATACACAAATTAACAAAGTAAATAACATGATCTCTCGCTCAAGACTTCATGTATAAGTAAGTGGCGTCCATGACTTCACAATCAAATCGAACCTATTATTATTTTTCAAAATTGACGGACTAGAAATTTATAAAAAAAATATAATTCTTGCCTCATTATCGACTTCTAGTGCCACGATCTTCTCCGGCCACTTGACTTGTCTGTTGAAAATACTGGACATCCGTGGATTTTTTGGGAAACCAACCAAAATGAATCCCTTTGCATCTGCTTGTTGCAGTAAAGCCTCTTTAATGAGGTCCACCGTCATTTGCTAAAAAGTTGAAATGTTTGGTTATCTACTAAAGAACAAATTTACAAAATCTAAAAGACAGAGGTTCATTTTTATAACTTGATAAACTCTTATCAAAGGACAACCACAAGAAGTCTCTTAGTGATCAGAGTCCATCAAAAACATGGACCTCGTCGAATTTTCCAACGTGCAACGTAAGTAAACTACTTTCTTCTTTATCTGTACTTAATACAGATACATTTTTTCTAATTTTCTTCTTCTGGTTTTGTATTAAACACTTATTAAGCCATTACCTCGGGTATATCTTCTTGTGCCTGCAGCTTATCAGCAATAAGTCGCCCTCTCGCCGTATCCTTCAGTGCCTCGGCACGCACCAGCTCTCCAGGTCTGATCATCGTGTACCCCGTGATATTAGATATTGTTTGCGCCACTGTTTGGTTACCAGCTCCTGGCACACCATTCACGAAGATGACAGGCAGGTGTCGAATAGGCGACATGTCGTATACCATTTCCTCCTGATGTTTAAAATAAAAAATGTAACTGATTATTAAGTAGGTAGCTATAACAGGTTGTGAAGGTAGTAAGCTCGGTATGCTATATGAAAGAAATCCGTAGATGTTACCTAAATATTACTAAACTACCACTTGCCGCGAAAAAACATAGATCTTAGTAACCAATCACTAAAACACAATATCTATCCAATTTCATTCAATTTAAACAGAAAAAAGACTAAGAAATTTTAATTTCAACAGAAAGAAGACAAGAAATTTCAATTTCAACAGAAGGAAAACTAAGAAATTTCTGAAATATACAGTTGGCCCACATACGCTGCTAGCCAAGTAGTTCAAAAAAGACAATTGGTAAGACAAATGGTACAAAATATTTACGATGTCCTAGCCACGTTGTTAATAACTAAAATTTTGACGCGTGTTAGAAAAACCTTTACATCAGTTTACAAGCCTAAATCTTAATAGAAAAAAATAACATGGGTACCTATGTTTTTAACGCTACGCATATTTCAGGTATATGGGTAAGAATGCTGATAAATCGAAGTAAAACTTTACATTTTGTCAAGAAACTCTAGATAGGTCTAACCACTTACGTCATTCATCATACCAAAATTTCAAAATCATCATCTACTTACCTCTTCATTGCGCCTAGAAAAAAAACAACCCATTCTGTTCGCACAGAACTAGTTTACTCGTTTAAAACTTTGTAAAATTAATTATTATAATTCTCATCAAAATTCAATCAAAATGACATTTCCAAATATATGACAGTTTTTTAAATACACCCTAGATTTTTGACGCTTTTCGAATTATCGTTTCACATGGACAGTATCATGAATTCAACCTGTTTGTTAGGTACGTACCAAAAAGGTAGATCAGTTCTTGTCTGTGTCATCATTATTAACTGAGTAAGAATCTGGGAGTTTCTTTATTAATCACGGTACTGCAGCAACCATAGTTAGACATTGTTTGAGCTAAAGATATTTATTGGGCCGATCTTAAATACTGTCGCAATTTACTCCAACGAACGATCTCTACGCACATAAAAGGCCCTCATTTTTTTTTAATCTCTAAATGCTAGTTGTACAAAAGGTTGACGATCAAAACCTTCAATACTGTTAAAGAAAACTATTGAGCTCTTTACTTTACACCTCTTGTCTGTTACAACCTGCTGCTTGCCGGCTACAGTTATCTACCTACCTACCTACCACTTTTGAAAATACTATTGACCCTGAATTAAAAAAAATAGATAGACGTACCTACCTAATAGCAATCAAGGTCGAAAATAATGTTATAATAAAACTGTATAAGTACTGTCCTTTCAAATTATGTCAGCAATCATCTCGTCTTCTATGGTAAAGTATGATTTTGACATTAATTTGTTGCATGGAATTTCCTGTTGGAGAAAACTGGTGTTTAGCGGTTGGTTAGTGTACGTAAGTCTACAGATGCTTAGTTTTATTTCTATAATGGTTGCGACAAGTTGTGGGCACAGACAACTTGGTTCTTTTGTATTAAAGTAAGGGTTTAATCATACTTTAATATTTTTGTTTTGTGCGGAAGTGTTATTGCTATACAATAAGCACCAGGCGTTGTTTTATATACAAAATAATTAAAATCAATGAAAGATGTTTGATACATCTACATAACACTATAAATTCCTAAATGTAAATCATGTCTTCAATACCAAATGCGTTGCTAAAATTACTCATAGTGTTAACAAATCTAAGAACAATTATTCCAAATCCAGTCTGTTCTGTCGATACTCCTTTACTTCCCCTCAAATATCACATAATGGAGAAATGTTATCGGTCCAAGCTTGGCATAGCTGCCAAGGCTAACTTTACATCCGTAACCAGTTGTCAAAGATTCGGTATAGAGAAGAAGGGTTTGGCTTTGAACTTTAGCCCACCAGAAGCTTGGGAGGATAGTAACTTGACTCTCCAATACACCTGTGAAGTTTTGAAGTGTGCAGAAGCTGACGGTGGACTGTCTTTGGTGAATGACACCAGATTTGATTATTACAGTATCTATGCGAATCCAATACGTGAGTACCTACCTTCCTAACATATATTTTTTTAACGACTGCTAGGTGTCATTTTACAACAAAATTGTATGTCAAAACACACCGGTATGGTGTCAAAATTCCCTAAATAAAGGTCTTTCAGTCGAGTCGGGGGGCAATTACTCTATTGCCTCCCCCACCCTCCGTTTATCCGCTTGTACGGAAGACAGTCATTACCTATATTCTTTTTAAGTTGAAAGCAATCTAATTAAAGGTAAGTAGATAAATTAATTTGTAGCTAAAGATGCCGTGTGGTGCCGGCTTAAGAATAGTACCACCCCATCTCTACCCGTGGGTGTCGTCAAGGCGACTAAGGGATTTCACCCCGGAGGACGGGCAGCAGCGTCCTCTGCGTATTTAAAGCCTTACTGCGATCGCCAACCCGCTCGCCAAGCGTGGCGATTATGGCAATTACCCCCAGGATCTACATACTAGTAGGTTCTACTGGGGAGACCCGTGCCCAGCAGTGGGCCATCATATGGGTTGATATGTATGTATGTATATGTAAAGATATTAGGTAGATACCCAATTTTTGCCGCGTGTTTATTGCACCTTACCTATAACGGCCTGAAAGTTCGTCTTACCTGATAGCTTTTTTCGTTAATCATGGAGCATTGAAAGTGAATGACAGCTCAGCCTGCCTGTTTGTAACTCCAGCTCACGTGAACTCCACTTGCGTACCAGCAACTGGTATGTTCTTGCTCATCACCAAAAAACTGAATTATACACTCGGTGCACGAGAATGTAAGAATGTTACTGCTGTGCCTGCTGACATCATCAGCGAACAGAGGACCGATGCTCTTGCGCAACTGTTGGCGGGAGCGAGCGTTGATGCTGCATTTGTGGGCCTCAGGAGCAAAAATGGCAGTGTTTTCATTAGTTCTAATGGTGAGTAGATAAATAATGTACTGTGTTGTTCTATTACAGATTCCGTTAATTATGTAAAACTAGCTTTCGCCCGCGGCTCCGCCCGCGTGGATGTCGTTATCGCGATAAAAACTATCCTATGTCCTTCCCCGGGACTCAAACTATCTCCATACCACCTTTCATCTAAATCGGTTTAGCTGTTTGAACGTGAAAGCGTAACAGACAGACCGACAGAGTTACTTTCACATCTATATCTATATCTTCTATATCTATACATATAATAAAACTGTAAATTTCACGTGTCTGTACATGGCCGAACTTAGTGAAAAAAAATATTAGGAAATGTTCGAAAAGAGTATTCAAACACTTTGCTGCATTTTTAGAAATGTCTGTCTGTCTGTCTGTCTGTCTGTCTGTTTGTTTGAACACGCATCACGCAAAAACTACCGTACAGATTCAGTTGAAATTTTGCACGTGCAATCTAATAGATGCAGATTAACATTTAGGCTATAAATTATCACGCTTTTTCCCATAGGAGCTAAGCAGTAAGGGATAATGTCTGTAGCTATTTTTCGTTATAAAACAGTAACTACTAGACGGATCTTTATGAAAATTTGCAGTTTTATAGTAAATACTACAGGACATTATTTACACTATGAATCATTACGTAACGTATTTTTTGTCGCACCATAATGGTTTATCACAAAATTTTCCACAATTAGACATTATCTATAATTGTAACCCATGGAATACATAACTTCACGCTAAAACTAAAAGGAGCTAAACACAACATTGTTAAGTTTCATAAGAACAGTTATTTTGACGTGGTAAGTAGCGAACAGTATAGCCTCGAAGCTATGCTAGCGGACTTTGACGACGAAGTCCCGGGCTCGAATCCGATGTCTGATTATGTTCTTTTTGTATTTTTTTAAATTGTCTTTATCCTTTTTTAATATTTTTCTCAATGTTTTAGTTATTTTTTCGACCGTAAGTAACTTATTTACTTTGGTTATTATTTTTTTATATTAAAAATCAAGTAAATTATGCACGTAGGTAAGTTAATTATAGGTATTGCAAGCACTGCTGAGAGTAATTAATTAATCGTAGTAGAAATGAAAAACAATATTAGATTATAATTAAAAAGTATTCGACATTTTCCAGAAATGATGTGTTCGTCTAAAAAAAAGATATTACACACGTAAAAAAAAACATGTAGCGCCATCTATGAAATCAAGTGTTCACAGTGATCAAATAATTCCTTATTTGTGAAAACATTTATTAGGGTATAGGTGCTTGAGATGCTGAGTAGCAACATTCTTGAAAGTAGATGGCGTTGTATTCAATAACGTTTTATACTTAGTAAAAGAAGTTTTAAAAAGAAACACATTGCTATGATTTTTAGAAATGTTTGTCTGTCTGTCCGTTTGTTTGACCACGCATCACACAGGTGCATCGAGGATCATGTTTTGGGGTTATGGTTGGAGATTACGTGTTCATCAATTCAACGATAATGAATGGCTCAACATCGTTCAAGTGTGAGTAGTTCGGGTGACGGGAGGAGGGGGGTCGTTGTTTGTCAACCGTACCTTTAGGGATATCTGACATTTTCGCGGGCATGACACACATGACACGCTCTGTGTTTGCTTACTAAAGTGTTACAGCAGTTTTATTATTAGTATTGCGTTGTAACACTATATGAAATACACCCCATTTTTAGCCAAAATGGCAAAACAGAACCCTTATAGTTCCCTTATGTCCGTCCGTCCGCAGCTTAGCTCAGAAACTGTTAGTGCTAGAAGGTTGCAACTTTTGCATGAATAAATTACTAACGCCGATAAAGTGAAAGAACAAAATCTTGAAAATCATTATTTCTCTTATATTTAAAGTGGGGATGTGATTTTTTTCTCACCTACCTACCCCATCGTGTGTGGTATCATTAGATAGGTCTTTTAAAAAGCGTTTAGGGTTTGTGAAGACTATTTTTAGATTTAAGGATTCCTTTCAAATGTTCACTATAAAGCCTAATATTATACACTATTAGGCTTTATAGTGAACATTTTTGTTAGAGTCAAGTGTCCCCCTGCCAGCTAAATGGTTGATGTTGGGTATGTGAAAAAATTCAGGGTAGTAGTATAAATACTAAAATTATAAGGAAAACTATCGCAGTTAAGTACTTAGGCTTTACAAGTTTACGATCACATGAGAAGTAACAACATTTTCGTACAAATTCTATTAAAAATTATTAGGTAATAAGTAGGTATAACGTTGAAAGAATGAAACAAAAACAACAGAAAACCCACTTCTTAAGCTGCACACCAAACTAACTATCTAAAAGAATAGAACAGATCGATTTTTATTTAGTAAGTATTTAGTCAACAGGACTGTTTCCAAGATATTTACACAGAAGTTATTTCGCTACCTAAACTACCTTAATTTAAACCCGACTTTCACGCGAACGAAGTCGCGGGCACAGCTATTATGAATATATATATATATATATATATATTACGGGTCTTAATCGCGTGAATAATTTTAGGTTAAATACCTTGCTTACCTACGTTTAATATGCATGATAGTTTAAGTATAATTTAATTTAAAGTCATCAAGTATTAAAATAAACTTATCCAGTTTTGAAAATAGATGGCGTTTAAATACAAATGAAACAGAATCAGGTAAATTGATTTAAAAAATAAATCTGAAATTCTTACGATTATGTATTATATATATATTATTTACGGATATGAATTTATGATGATCTTAATTAACGACAGGTTCATCATCATCATCATCAGCCTATCGCAGTCCACTGTTGGACATAGGCCTCTCTAATTGCACGCCACTTTGTTCTATCCTCGGCTACGACAGTAGTTTAGTATTTAAACTAAACGTTTCTAAAAGATATACTAATTCAGTATATCTTTTAGAAACGTTTGAATGTTGTCTGTTTGTTTTAACACGCATCACAGTACCGCGGAAATACAATGTTTTAAAATCAGGATATTTTTTTAAAAACTCATCTCACACTAGCCCTATTTCGCGCGAGTACTTGGGCGGTTTCGGGCTTCATTTAACCCGAAACCGATAATAGTAATATTTGATGTGATGCAAATCATTTTGGTAAAATACTATTATAATTTGTCTTCTAACCGTCTGGCGCCATAAACTTTGTCGCCCTTCATTTTGCTGCACTGGGCATTTGCTTGGCTTGCCTTGCCATAGGTCGGGCCCTGATTAGAGCTAGGCCCTAATATCCATAGATGCCACAGAGCATTGTGGAGCATGTTTCCAATATGTTTTACACAGAAGTTAAATTGTAACATAAACTACCTTAATATAAATCCAACTTCCACGCGAACGCAGTCGCGGGCACAGCTAGTTTATAATATTAGTACGGATATGGATTATTCTCTTTTGGGGAAACGTCAAAACTCAACCAGCTAATCTATGAAATGAGGGTCATGAATTCAATCTATACCTACCATTGTTCTTTGTAACTAACTGAATCTACACATTTATTGTACTACTCCACCTCCTACTTTCGGATTAAAGCCAGGGTGAATAAATTCTTCCTTTTTATTTTAAGGCGATTCTCTTGACTGTACCACTTATCGAGCATGGGCTCCCGGTCACCCCAGAAGATACAGAAATAAATTCGATTGTGTTCTCATCACACGCCATAGGACATGGCAGTCCACATCTTGTAAGAAACGCTACCCTATGCTGTGTGAATTAACGCCTGGGGGGCCTTATAAGAAAGATTCAATTTTCATTTCGAGGAATCAGAATGGTAAGTGGTTACCTACTTGTTATAAGAATGGTGCCTTATTTTATTAGTCTTATTGCCTAAATATAAGTCATATTTAAGTGTCTACCAATTTATTTTATGAGATAGGTAGGTACAGTACGATCAACGTAACTTGACCGTATTGAAGTTAGGTTTTTATCACTTTCGCGCATGTCATAGAGATGCGACCCTAAAATTACTAACGAAAACGATTAATTATGTTTAATCGATAAAAAATACTAACAACATTTTAATTCAACAATATAAAAACACTATTTAAAAGAGTTCATAAAAGTTTAAATTTAGAACAGTTACAGTAAATACTAAAGAAACTTTGAAAAACAATTTCTTTACGAAAATAATCACAAAAAAACATGAGTTAGTAATACTAATTATGACAATGTAATGCGTACCTATCGCATCTCTAATTCTCTTGGTTTAGTTATCGACCCGCCCCCCGCTTCTTGTCACCATTTGCTTCCTAAAAATGCATCTGCGCAACCAATTGTCGCCTACTTCAGTCCGGCCTAGTTACGTTGATCCAACTGTACTTTATTTTCACTTTCATTTCGAGGAATCAGAATGGTAAGAAGATACTTGTTTTATGAATGGTGCCATTGGTCTTCTTACCTACCTATTTAAATAAATCACATTTTAATAATATTTATTTTAGCATTTAAGTATCTAACAATTAATTTTTAGAGGTAGGTAGGTACTTTATAAAAATGTAGGTTTTATTAAGTATTAGGTATACCTATAGATACCAATCTATCTATACTTTCTATTATATTATTATTATTCTATTCGAATTTTGGGAGCATAATATATCATAAAATAATCTCCTATGTCCCGATTAAGTTATAGGCTATTTATATCATTACACTGTTTTCCTTAGGACCTGAGCAATAGCGTATATTTGCCACGCAGGCAGAGCCGCGGGCATAAGCTTGTGTATTATAAATAGATGTACCTAAACAATCAGTAAACGATCGGTAACATAGGTATTTGTCATAATCTCCTGAAACTCTTGGCGGATTACCCCAGAGATCGTCAACAGTTTGTTAGATTTGGAATTAATGAATAGAATCCTTACCATACGCGATCCGAAGTGAATCAAGGCTCAATTCTCGATCCCTTGCTATTCCTTTTGATGGTAAACGGTTTACGAGATATACCCGAATACGCGAAGTGTCTCCTATACGCGGATGTCCTAAAACTCTTGGCGGATTACCTCAGAGATCGTCAACAGTTTGTTAGATTTGGAATTAATGAATAGAGTCCTTACCATACACGATCCGAAGTGAATCAAGGCTCAATTCTCGGACCATTGCTATTCCTTATGATGGATAACGGTTAACGAGATATACCCGAATACGCGAAGTGTCTCCTATACGCGGATGTCCTTAAACTGTTTGCGACTGTTCAAGGCGTGTCATATTGCGAAGCTATCCAAACTGACATAAATATCTACTGTTTATAAATAGGGAATCGACAACAAAATGGAGTTTAATCTTTCAAAGTGCTTCATTGTAACTTTTGGCCGAATGCGACCTCCAATTAATTTCTATTACCCGGCCGGCCCTGATTGACATAATAGATAAACGTACCAGCTCTGCTGGAACCTACCGGCTTAGCTCGGGACGATGGCAAGAGACCTGACTGGATGACGCTGATTCCTTGGAGCTTGGGAAAGGTGCTTGTGTTGTTGGGACGCCACTTGCTCCTTCCCACCTCCACGAAACCAGCGTTCAAGCTGGAGCCATAAATACAGGGGTCTCGGCAACAAATATATATTTGTACCATTCAGCGTCGAGACCCTTGGCCCGTGGGATCCCAGTGCACATTTATTTTAAAGAGCTTTCCAAAAATTGGTCGTCTCCACTGGTGACCGTGGAGCTGGCAGCGTCCTTGCTCGCTCGCTAATTAATAGGGATGTTGACTGTTAAGTCAAATCAGTATCTTTTTATGAAATGTCAAATCGACAAGCTCCATAGAAATGTGTATGGAATAACAACCTATGACGTCATAAGTTCCTATAGTCAAATCATTACTCTTACGGCCGGTCTCAATAATCAAACTATCGATGGATTTGGCTACTAGAGGTAGTATTTTGACATATTTTGTATGGAGCTTCAGTCAAATATATACCTCTAGTAGCCAAATCCATCGATAGTTAGATTATTGAGACCAGACGTTAGTACCTATTCATTTTCATGGTTCATTCAAAAATATATTTCTGAATTTAAAACCATTCTCTATGTTTCTCTATTGTGTAAAAGAACAGTTATTTTCAGAGCATTTTAAGATCTACTATTACCTGATTAGTTTAGAATAATTGAGTTTTATTGTAGTCAACTACCCAATTGAAATAGATTTTTTCATTATATTTTCAGATACTGTGGTGGAAAAAACTGAGGATGAATAATAAACAAAGGACGAAGAGCGGTATAAAAGCGACCCTAAAATAAATTGTCGTTTAATGGTTGCGCAAAATGTGGGTTTGATTGAATCTGAACCCCCTAAACTCACTTATCAGTGGCGAAGGTTCCTTAGAACACCATTACTTTCGGTTTACTTAGAATTATAGGTCCAAAGAACCATGTCCAGCTAGATAGGTATATTTTTGTATCGGGTTACCTCAGAGCTTTTTTTAACCCTTCGCCTCTGCTACATATATTTATATATATAGGCTACATACGGCTATGCCTGTGATGGATGGAATATTCCTAAATGGTTTAATATAGGTTTAGTATACAACCGGACAAAATATGTACCTAAGCTCTTTACCTAAATGTAAACATATATAAATTAATAATTTATTAATTAAATAAATTAAAAATAAACATGTCCCAAAAAATATTCCAAATTTAATTTTCGGATTTGTAACCGTTATTAAAATATGTTAAACCTACGCTACAAAAATGTTAAGTACTTATTTTTTTGGTAATAAATCAAAACTATTCGAAGAGCTTACAGAGCGACATTAGATTGAAACACAGCTATTTGTGCAGAGATACTCTGCACATTCGTGCGCCGGCTTACCCTGAAGCCTGGAAGGTTTCCTCTAATTCAACTAAAAACAAATTTTCTATAGAATATTCGTGGCTTTCCTACCACAATTCTACTAGTTTACGAATTTCATTGAAACCGAAATTTGTTTGACATATAAATTCTCTAAACCTACACTAATTTTAATAACCGTACGAAATTTAGAATTTGACATTCGGAATTATAACCTCAAATTGACGAAACCAAATTAAAGTGCTAACGTTTGATTTTCGTCGTGGTACATTTTTATTAAGAATAAAGTTAAAAACAATTATTATAGCTGCAAGATTATTTTTAATTGAAGCTACTATGCATAAAGAACTCTTATTGCGTAGGAGAAACCGGCGCCGCCTGGGCGATTAATTAAATATTGACATAATTTCCTGCTAAGAGTTTGTAGGAAATTACAGACTAATTTCCGACTTTGAGTTTGTAGGGAATAACAGACTCAGTCGAGAAAAGAGAAAAAGAAAAGAAATAATATTTTTTTGATTTCTTCTCTATTGAAGAAACTCAGTCAAAAGAGAAGAAATCACAGAATTATTAATTATCAATTCCCACGAGCTAGATCTTAGTGCTCATCAAATAAAGTTATCTGTCAAACAACCGACCTAATGCTGTATCTGCTTACACGTAATGAGTAGGTACTTGCTACCTACCTGTGAATTGGTAGATTAAAAGCAATATTATGTAGATACCTATCTATTAGTCATATATGCATAAGCGTCAAACACATGACCCTCCTACGCAGTCGGGTAAATAAATAGAATTTTTTGTTATTGTCATTTTGTTAAGGTGAAAAAAGGGTGAAGATGATAAATCTATCATAAGTCCGATATTCCTATAATCATGGTTACATAACTGTATACGCCATAACGCCACTTCTTCCCGGCCCGCTCACCAGTGGCCATTGGACAGTAAGTGACAGTGGTTGTGCTTATAAGCGATTTCCCAAACTACCGATTTTTGGCGTAAAATTCCGAATTTAAATCTTACCACATTGTTGGCGTAACTAATATGTATGTCCATGCCGAATTACAGCTTTCTAGTACCAAGGGCCTCTGAGCTAAAGGCAGACAGACGGACAGACAGACAACGAAACTTTATGGGTATTGCCATTTTAGCTACGGAACCCTAAAAACAAGAAAAACTTATTTAATTCAAATATCACCTCTGTACAGTGTTAACTAAACGTAAACCAAAGAGTTTGTGTTTAACGAGATTAGGCTTTGATTTGAAACTAGTGTAGCCAACTTATATTTTTCCCTGAACTTAGGCATTACATCAAGACACCAGTGGCGGCGGGTCTTGAGAACACTATTCTTTTCATTATAGAATTTTATAAGCTACGGGTCTTAATCACATAAATATTTTATTTTAAGGCTAAATACCTTTCTTTATTGCCCGACGTTTCGACCGTATTGCAACGGCCGTGGTCACGGGTAGACCCGTAGCTTATACAATTCCATAATGTGTATAAATCGCGAAAGTTTACGAACATATATTGCAAACTATTCTTTTCAGTTTCACTTTGAACTATCTTAAAAAAATATTAAAATTGTTACACAATAATAATACACAACGTCACAATAACATTCAAAATTCCCGGGTAAATCACGTTAAATACGCAGTGCATGCGGAGTATACAACTATAAATTTATATCCAGCGACGGTAGCCTAATGGCGAAGGCATCGTGAGGTCGCGGGTTCAAATCCTACCCATTAAACTACTGACGTAAACTCACACCTCACTCAAGCCATTGAGCTTAGCTGGAGGGGTCACCATGATTGCTAGCAATGTGGGGTACCACAATCCCACATTACTACATTTTATAAATAAAAATCTATGTTGGACGGTAACTCGCTCTGTCCTGGCTTGTAGAACCTTTCATCTTTGGCTTGTACTTCTATGTTCCTTTCCCTGTCTTTTCTACTACACGTAATCACGTTCTACCTCGTTCATGATTTTGATTAGCGATTTTTTTATTGCCGCTTAATAATGGAGTACATTTCATACGATTTCGATCGAACCTTCATTAGACATCGTGAATGTTCGGGTATGAGACAAAATAATGTTTTTTGTACCTAGCAAATTGATGACAAATTTAAATGCAATAGAATTAAATAAAAAATATTTTAACAAAAGTAGGTAAGTGTTAATTAGAACAGCTTTTCTTTTATCAAAATTGTTTGAGGTATTACCAGCCAACTCTGCAAACGTCGTAATGTGCGATATTATTTTTCTGTATTTCATTTCTTTTTCGGCAGTGCGTCACAACACCACGTTAATTTTTTGTAAATGGCACCTATATGTTAGACTCTAGTCTAGTTTGTGTGCATTCAGAAAGCAATTGTTTCAGTGCTGTGTGGACCTAACAGTACTTTTATGTATCTTTTTAAATTTTAAATTGTGCTGGGTGAATTGAGTGGGTAAGTTTAACATCAGAGTGACAACATAAGTACTCTATGGTGACAAACACGATCTGACAGACTGTCTGACTGACATTTGTGAAAGAGAAAAAAAAAGACTAAACTTCAGTAAATCTGATCTGATATATTTATTGTTTGTTTACAAATATATTAAAGTATAATAAATAAGTATTGGTTTAATATAAATTAATATGGGTCAAGGGAAAAGTCAGTTCACTGAGGAAGAGCTTCAAGATTATGAGGTAGCTAAATTCTAATAACTTTTTTTTGTATTGCTGGTACCATTAATAAGGTATCCGTTATTGATATCAAATCCATTGTTGTTTTCAGGACCTTACTTATTTTACAAAAAAGGAAGTGTTATAGTAAGTACCTATAAGTTTATATTAATATACCATCTTCAATGGAATAATGCTCTTAATCGTTTGAAGTTGAACCAGTACTGTAATGTTTTGTTAATGTATGGAGAGCAATAGAAAACCAGTAAGCCACAGGCTACGACAAAGCTCCATGATCTCATTAAATAGCTGTGACTGAGACAAAATGTTATTTTATTTTGGTTATTTTATACTTTTTTAAACTCATGATAAACTAGTGTTTCTTGGCAGCTCTGACTCATTGGTTATTACAATAAAAAGTAACTTTAAGTTACTTCCATACTAAAAGACATCAAAATCTAAAGACTACTTTCAGAGATTAGCATGTGCAAACAAACAGACTCTATTAATAAAGCTAATGTTATCTAATTAATTCATAATTTCCAGTGCACACCAAAAGTTCAAAGCCTTAGCCCCTGAGAAGGTTGGTCACAACAAAAATGCCAAATTGCCTATGGCCAAGATCTTACAATATCCAGAATTAAGAGTGAATCCCTTCAGAGACAGAATATGCAAAGTATTTAGCTCAAGCAATGATGGAGACTGCACATTTGAAGACTTCTTGGATATGATGTCAGTGTTCAGTGAAATGGCACCTAAGGCTGTTAAAGCAGAACATGCTTTTAGGATATTTGGTGAGAACCCATATTAATTTCATTTTTTTCTCAAGAAGTTTGAAGTACATGATAAAGAATGTTCCTTTTATATTTTAGGAATGTATTTGATACAGGTTTTGTGAGTCAATGTGAAGACTAATGATGGGCATAGGTAGTGCCATTTAGGATCTATGACCTCAAAAGCTATGTTAACATGGACATATCCCAGGATTATGAATTTTTAAATAATTGAATTAATATTTGTCATTAATAAATAATTTTAAGAAAAAAATTACAAAAGTTTAATAAGAATGTTTGTGTAAGAGTATTTACTGTTGTCTTGTATCGCATAGCAAGTTGGAAGAATCTCTAGCTTAAGTATTAAACATTTTTATGGTATGGGAGTTTGTCTATAGTAATAATATAAAGCTGAATAGTTTGTTTGAAAGTGATAATCTCTGGAACTACTGGGTCGAATTGAATTTTTTTTATTTGGGATGAAGTGGTATATCCAAGTTATGCCAAGGTTGACAAATCCTGAGAAATGACCCTACCTATGTCGATCATTGGTGATTTAATGACCTATCAGTAGGAAATAAAAACTATCCTATTTATATTATAACATGTTTTAAGTCCTCATGCCCTCAAAATGGTTTAAAAATTTCACATACTTAGTACTTAATTACCTATAAATCCAAATATCTTGTTTTAGATTTTGATGGAGATGATATGATTGGTGTGTCAGATTTGCGCGAGGTTATAGAACGTCTTTGTGGAGCAGAATTAAAGCTTAGTGATTCTGATATCCAGCAGTTAGTACAGAATGTGCTCGAAGAGGCGGACTTGGATGATGATGGAGCCCTGTCCTTTGCTGAGTTTGAACATATAATTGATAAGAGTTCTGATTTTTGCCAGTGAGTATACATTCTTATTATATATTTATTCCTTTACAGAATATTATCAGTGCATTATTTACCATGTGTCATTTGCCCTTGAGAGAAAAACGGAATTATTTGTTGCATAGAACTTAACACATTTGCATGCAAGTAGCATTGCCAGGCGTCTGGATAAAGCCGGACATAGTTAGGCTTTTTGATGGCGTGTCCGGCTTTCCCGGCTTTTGTTAGACTTTTTACATTTCGCAAACGAGCGAGCGCCGAGCGGTGGTCGTAGAGTGGTTTTGTCGTACCCATTAATACTGAGACACAAAATCTTCAATAAGGGCGTCCTCGATTACGCTTACCATCCCGTGGGTACCAAAGGGTAACTTGCTTGGACCATTTTTCGACCTTACAGCGTAGCATGTGGCCTGTCCATCTCCATTTTTGTTGGTCAATTTGATTGAGTATGTCAGGGATTTTGGTATTTTCTCTGATCTCTGAGCTAGTGATTCTATCTTTAATTTTTATCCCCAATATACTTCTCTCCATTGCCCGCTGGCACACTGCTAATTTGTTTCTATGTTGTTCAGTGAGGGCCCAGGTTTCACAGCCATAAGTTATACAGGGCAAGACACAGGTGGTATAAGCTTTCCTTTTAATGTTTATGTTTAGCTCCTTGCTTTTCATGATCTCCTTGAGAGACCAGTACTTCTTCCATCCATTTGCCACTCTTTTATCGATTTCTTTGGTCATCTGGTCCCCAGGGGATATTATTTGTCCAAGGTAAACATATTCGCTTACATATTCAAGCTGTGTCCCATTTAGTTTAATTTCTACCTCAGACGAGTTGGTCATAACTTTCGTTTTTTCGAGGTTCATTTTTAGTCCCACCTCCTCACTGCTCCCCGCTAGCTGTTGAATCATATTTTCGAGTTTTTTAGGGTCGTTTTCTAGGAGGACTAGATCATCTGCGAATCTAAGATGGTTTAAATTTCGGCCATTTATATTGATACCAAAGTCGTCCCAGTTCATCTTCCGAAATATACTTTCCAACACTGCTGAGAACAGTTTTGGTGACAATGGATCGCCTTGTCTGACACCTCTGTTGATTGGGAACGGGTCACCTGTCGATTCTAACCTTACACTACTTCTGCTGATGCTGTAAATATTTTTTATGAGGTTTATGTACGTCTTGTTTATACCTTGTTCTTCCAGACTTAACCAGATGAAGTAGTGGATCAAGCTGTCAAAGGCCTTGGAGTAATCAATAAATGCAATATAGATAGACTTCTGATACTCATTATATTTTTCCAGAATTTGTTTTATGGTGTGAATGTGATCTATGGTGCTGAAATTTTTCCGAAATCCTGCCTGCTCAATGGGTTGATTCTCATCTAATATTTTTGAAATTCGGTCCAGTATCACTTTTGCAAAGACTTTGTATACATTTGATATGAGACTTATCAGTCTATAGTTTTCGATATCATCTTTTGCGCCTTTTTTGTGGATAAGTATGATGTAAGAATAGCCCCATTGGCTCGGTATGTGGCCTGTGCAAAGGGTCTCATTAAATATTTCAGTCAATGCCAAACTTATTTCTTCAACGGTGCCTCTCATCAGCTCGTTAGGGATGTTGTCTGGCCCTGGTGCTTTCTCCATCTTTTGTGAGTTTATAGCCCTCTCCACCTCTGACCTTAGTATCGCTGGTTCCAGTTCAGAAATAGTTTCGAATGCCATATTTTCCAGTAGTTTGTCTGTATGTTCTAAGGTATTTTCGTCTGAATAGAGGGTTTTATAAAAGTTTGTAGCTAGTTTTTGTATTTCTTTTCGATTTGTTATGTTGGTTTTTCTTGTTTTTAGTTTGGGGACCCATTCTTTACCCTTTTCTCTCAGTTCTTTTAGAGCTTTCTTGACACCTTCTGTTCTTAAAATGTGTTTTTCTAATGTTTTCAATCTTTTTTCTTTTCTATCACTTTTCATACTTTCTCTTATTTGTTTATTAAGTTTTGCTACTTTACTTAGAGTCCCTTTACTTTCCTGTTTGTTTATTAGTGATCTTCTTTTCTCCAGTAACTCCAAAGTTCTTCCGCTTGGTTGGTTAGGCTTGTTACAGTTTGGGTTACGTTTTATAACTTCTTTTAGTTTTGATTCTATTTTGTTATATTTTTCTTTAAAATTTAGACTAGAATTTGCGATTTTCAATATTGACTTTACAGAGCAAGTATCAACTTCGTTATAATCGTAATCACGAGAGAGCAGTTGTTTTCTGATAATATGTTTTCTAGATATTTTTGATGGTTGTAAGGTTAAACAGCTGCGCACCATTCGATGGTTGGTGTTGAAGTTTAGTTTTTGGATAACATGCGTATTTTGGAACGATTTCACGTTATTGGTTAGTATATAATCTATTTCGTTTTTGTAATCGCCTCCTGGGGATCTCCACGTCCATTTAGATTTAGGTTTCTTCTTGAAGAATGAGTTTAGTAATGACAGGTTGTGTTCTAATAAAAAGTTTATTAATAGTTGGCCATTGGCACTTCTTTTCCCATGTCCGTGACATCCCATTATTAATTCCTCTCCCATTTTTCTAGTTCCGACTTGAGCATTTAGATCTCTCATGACTATGAGGTGATTGTTAGAATATTTTTCTACCAAATCAGAAACTGTGTTATAAAAACTTTCTATGTCACATTTTGTCGGCCTTTTCTGTGGGCGCATACACCTGAATAATTGTCCACTCTTTTTTATAGTTGGGGATGCTTATATGAAGGATAGCTATTCTATCTGATATACCTTCAAATTCCTTGATTTTTGCTTTATGTTCCTTTTTTATCAAGAAACCAACCCCGTAGAGTCCAGCTTCCCCGCCTTTGTGGTACATAATAAAGATTTCTCGCTCTTCTATTCCTTCTCCTTTTCTTCTCATCTCACTTATGCCTAATATATCCCACTTTATATCAGTTATTGCGAATTCTAGTTTTTTAAGGCTTTCTTCTGACATCAATGTTAAAGTATTGAGTGTGCATATGTACAGTGACTCTTTTTGTCTTTCTTTTACTTTTACTAAGGGGTGTAAAATTCAGTTTGGTTTTTGTTTTTTATTCTTTTGTTGGTTTCTGGCTTCCGGGTGGCTTGTATTTGTTGCTATTGTTTGGCATTTGAGATAGAGTTTGACCGAGCACGACGCAAGTCCTCTCGTTCGTTGATTTACTTCATAGCTTGCCTTATGTCTTCACGGTCGCTGGTTTTATTCATTTTGGTTGGGGCTGTTATTTTGTCATCCGTTTTGCGAAGGCTATCTTTAGGTGAGCTTGATGGGGAACGCTTGCGTTTCTCTGTTGGTTTGTCTTTTATTATTAGCTTATCATAGCGAATGAATGCTTGTTTTCCTCTCTTGATTTCTTCTTGCTGTTTGTTTTTTTAGCTCCTTTCTTTTGGCTAATACCTCTTTTGGAAAGTCTTCTGTTATATACATGTTTTTGGGAAGTGCTTTTTTGTTTCTGAGCAGTTCCATCCTCCGCCATTTCAGTGTAACTGTTATCAATACAGGCCTAGGTTTCTGCTGTCCTCTTTTCCCGATTCTTCTAACGTAGCTAATTTCCCACTTGTCCCAGTTATTCTGGCTGTCTTCGATGGTTTTGTTAAAGCTCTCTAATACCATATTTACGAGTTCCAGATAGCTTTTCTCATCTTCATTTAATCCATGTAGGATAAGATTATTCTTTCTTGAACTCCTTTCCAGAAAATTAATCTTGTTAAGAAAAATTATAGGTTCTGTAATTTCTTTGTTACTTAAACCGTTTTTTTTCTTTTTTTCAGTGCATTTAGAATAAGGCTGTGAATCTACAATACAACACTCATCCTGAGTCTCAAATGAATGCAATATTCTCATTTATCTCTTACTAATTAGAGTATTTCCTTTTTATACAATATACTAGATATAATTATATGTAAGTTTTAGCAAATCATAATGATATTTCTTAAACTCCATTGTACTCAAAGAAGATTTAAGTAATTAATTTTTCCTATGATTTTAATCAACACTGCCAAGTTTACCTGAAACTCATCTCATGATGCTCTTCATCACCACCCCATAATATAAATTTAAGGAGAAAAGCTCTAATAGACTAACTTCAAATTAATACTTCGGACTTATTACTTGAATAGAGCTGTAGAAGAACTGACATAATAAGATCATTGGTTTTTTATTTCTAAGAATCTCAAAATTTCTCTATAATTTCTAAGGATAATTAATGTAGGTAGCCAAGAAAGTGGTCTACCAGTTTGAACTAGAATTCCTCTGTAATCGAAATAGCATTCAAGTTGAGAGTAGTAACAGTCAGAATAGTATTGCAACCAGGTTAAAATTAACTAATTTAGCATAAACTAGTTAATTTTAAAATGGATTTAATTTTATTTTAGATTTATAAGTAACTAGCTGTCCCGTGCAACTTTGTCTGCATAAATACATCAATAATAAACAAACTAGATTAATCTCAGGAATTACTGGTCCGAATTGTTTCGCTGTTGGATAGCCCATTTATCGAGGAAGGCTATAGGCTATGTAACACCACGCTACAATCAATAGGAGCTGAGCAGCCACAAGAAATGTTGCAAAAACTGAGAAAATTTACACAGACTGGATTAAATTATAAATGATGTATGTACCCACTTTACTGGACTCTTAATAAATATGATAACTGTTTGGCACAATTTTACTAAAAGTTCATTAAACCTATTTCAAAATCATGTATGTACATTGCCTTGCATTCTACCTTCGATTATTCATTAAGTTTTGTATCTAATACTAAGCATGCATTTATGAGGTCTTCCTAATTATTTATTAAAAAATATATTATTTTGTGTTATTATGATATGAATCTTTTTAACAGTCAACTGTAATTGTTGTAACAAATGTGATAATATTCAATTAAAATTAGTTTGTGGTGTTATTTTCATAGAAGTGTTAAGAATGCCAAATATTGAAGTATATATGTATTTCTTCTGAAGATATTGGTTTTATTTACCTACATGCCTGGTATGTAAAAAGTCAAAACTATTTTTTAAAAGACTACTCCCACATTAATGTACAAGTTCCCCGTGTTGCATGGGACTTACTGAACAAATATTTACAAATTGTATAAACTTTTGTCCCTTAGGGGAAATTAACCCAAAACGAAGAAAGGATATTAACCTTTTGACTGCCATGTCATTCTAAGAATTCTAACTACCTTTATAATATATATATAATCTATGTTTCTAACCATTGCCAAGTTCTTTGTTTGAAATCAATACATGAAACTTATGAATAAAATTTAATTTAAAAATACAAATTGTAAGAAGTTATTATTATAGATTTTTCTCATAGCTTACACATTGATAAGGCAGCTAGTATAAACATTGATAAGAATGTTTTATAATAGTTTTTAGGTACTAACTACAGCAAAGTGTATGATTAACCAAATTTCTACTCCTTTTTATATTACATAAAGGAGTCGAATTTTAGCACTCCATTATAAATGAAACAGCATAATAAAGGAATATAAAAAATATTTATTACATAAACTTAATTAGAACAGTGTGACTTTGCTTACTTTAAGTATGACAAGAATCAATTTTGCAGATATCCTGGCAACTTCATTCTCATGAATATCCAAGTTGTAAAGAATGATACTATAATACAAAGAAAAGCTACCGATATCAGTAAGATTCTGTTTAGTTTAGGTGTGGACGGGTTATGCGTGCGGTCCAGAATAATGAAACCAACGCCCCCCAGTGAGAAAAGGAAACTTGACGCCAATCCTTCCATAATATACTGCCCGTTAACACGGTTCGGCATGAAGGCGACCGGTCTACTGTGACCATGTTCGTCAGTCGTCGATCCCACACTTGGTGGCTCCACAATCACGTCGTATATGATCCCTACAACAGAAAACACGTATCACAATTACATAGACAAGAATCTAATAAGAATATTAACGATATTATCTGAAAACAAGCGCCTAACCTCCGGTCACTAAAAAGTATGAGAGTAGCACCAGGGAGAATGTTGTCATGGCGGACGGAGCCTGTAGCCATGTCGGTTTTTTAATTTTAATGTTGGGAATTTCAAGAACTGTAAAGGGGAGTGCAAACAAAGCTTCCATTTTTCTAATTAATAGGAACCGACAAATTTGATAAACGCCTGTTGACGTCAATGACAGTCGTTCAATCTGGTTGGCACTTGGCAGTAAGTGATCAGTGTTGTCACTTCTCAGAATATAAAGTACATAATAGTTTGTAATAAATGGTAATAATAATATTCTATTGTTACATACTCTCTAATCACACATTTGATTTAAGTATTATTTGTTTTGAGTTATAATAAATTAAACCATTTAGAAAAACGTTTCATTTTACAATTGATTAATTAGTCGACATTTTTACGGTACTTTTTTTTACTAAGTGATTAATATTATTCATTGTAAATCTCACGTTTTTAATTATTAGTAGTTACGTTGTTCAATAAAGGTTTTTGAAACGATTATGGTATTTTTGCTTATTATTAATCTTTTAGTAGTATTATTACTACGCTTTTTAAATATTGCTTAATACGAAACGTTACGAAAAGAAGTTAACTGCCGCCAATAAAAACGAATTGTTTGAATTAAATGTTTGAACGTGATTGGTGGTTATTAACTGATCGATAGAAAACAATAGTAACAGCCAATAGGACTTTATACTAAATTCACAAATTCCTAAATCGGCAATGGGAACAAAATTTGGCAATCAATTGTCAAATCACACGATTCGATTTTCATAGTAAAATTGAGCAAAAGTTCGTCCCCACATTTCTAACTGTTTCGCGACAGAAGCAATTTTTTAAATCATATTTCACCTCTCAAAATGTGTTAATGTGCATGTGCTTAGTGTGATCAGTGACATTATTAGTTATTCGGTTTATTTTCGTAACTTTGGAGGAGTCGTAAAAATGTATTAATTTTACGCACAAAATGATATGGACTGTGGATATTTCACTAATATTACGATGAAGGGTGGTTTGTGTATTATCTACACGTCGTTGCTGACAATTTCAGTGCTTTCGAGGTAAGTTTAAATTATGTTTTCTAATATTTCATTCTAAACGTGTGTCCACACAGCTGTTTCATTAGTATTATTTTCCTACAGTTGTGCTCTCTTCATTTTGGTGGTTTCGGAAGCTCTCCATGGCGAGGGCAATACGAAGGTTGACCTTTCTGGGCTGCACAATGTCAGCCAGAAAGGTGGGGTCAGTGACCAAGATGTCGGCCCTGGCCATGGTCCTGAACCACAGTTGGCTGAGGACACGAAGAAGGTTGAAGACCACGAGATGACATTTCCTGAAACATTGTCATTGAATTCTGTGACAACAGATGGGTAAGTCATAAATGTTTCATGTTGTATTTGTAGAACAGTGAAAGTGATCAGTTCCACTGAATGGTTTTATTGGCCTTCATTGGTTTTTATTTATACTTTTTTCCATTCCTTATAAAGCAATACTCTGTTGTTCACAGTTCATACACAACTAAATGACTCTTGAATTACATTTTATTTGTCATGAAGAATTTTTTATATACTTACACACTTTTTAAAATGAGTTTTCTTGTATCATAATTATTAATAATAATTATTATGATACAAGAAATTTTTTAGTTACCTACTTCAGTGTTAAATTTAATCTCTCTTAATAAATTATAATACTTGGTATTTTGTGAAACCTTTACATAAAATTTGATACTATGGTTGCCTTGCCACCTCCACCACTACATAGGTCTAATCATAATGATTGAGTAATAGATTTATAAGAATTAAAATTGAAGCAATCTGTTTCAATTTCTAATGAGCAGATTATAGGAATTCCTTACTTATTATAGAAAGATATAATCATAATTATATAGGTAGGTACATAGTTAAATTGCTGAAAGCTAATTACTTAGCATTCTCATGACAATAGACGTATTTAATAGCTTTAATTATTTTTCTTTATTATCTAACTGAATGCCGTTGAGTTTATGCAAAGACAACCAGTTTACTTTTTGGAGATTATACCATCTTTTTTCTTTTTATTCAGCCAGTAATAAAAATAAAATGTGGTTTTACATTAATAAGTGCACAAGCTACTATTTATCAGATAATTGAAAGTCATTGTTCAATGAACCAATATGCTGGTCACAGGTAATGACAATTTTAATTTGAATAGTCTGGTATAATTTGAAGTATAACTGAAATGCAATATGGTTAGGTATGTACATGTATACATAATGTGTAATACTACTCACAAGGTGAACATTGTCTCTCTGTTAATCACCTAAAAAGCAAAGATTCTACTAACCTAAATAAATGTAGGAGTTTATGAGGATAAATGTGCAGTTATTGATAAAACCTTACAGTAATTCCTAAATATACTTTATAGTTTATGAGAAATATACCTTTAGGTTACATTTTGATAAATCAATCATACACATATTATTTTAAACTATGTAGTATTCTTTCTATCAATCTAGATGAGGCTATTTTAGATCCAAGGCAGAACATACTTCAACATCAGATAGTCTCATTATGAAAAGATGTATTACTTCTAAGGAATTAAAAAAAATATATTGATCCATATTAGTTCAAATCTTAGAGAACAGCCTACCCTCTAAAAGAACTAGAGCGCGAAAGTATAGCGGCATCAGTTGTCAATAGATGTCCCGTTATATAAAACACCACTGACGTTAAATTTATAGGGTTGCCTCTTACTTTTCTAATTTTATTAAACATTCTTGCCCGAAATCGACAGAGGGGTCTTACATGACCCAGTTTATCAAGTTAATTAATGTCCCATTATCGACAAATATTTCGCTGAATAAACTGTCTGGGATGTCAATTATGGCCGGCTGCTATCTGTCCGAGTTTTACGATTTCGAGGTACCTACATACTTTGTTGTAATTCATTGGGCATCCGCGATATTTCGCAGCAACGACTGCCAAATTGAAAACTTAATAACAACTGTTTTAACACTACACTACAATATATCACTATTTTAGCTACACTAAAAAAAAATATTTAATAAAATATTTGAAGTTATCTCAAATAGTATTAAATTTTATTTTTCGTCGTACTCGTAAGTTACATATTTTATTTTATTTTGATTGTTAAGTTACTCATAGAAATGACAACCCTAGACATGGGAGGCTAGGCCTAACAAACCCGCATGATTTTAGATTTAATCTTTATTATGTTGGCCTTGAGTGGCACAGGGTTACGCGTTATTTCGTTGCTTTTATACTTAACAAACCGATAGTGATGCTGGTCGGCGGCAACATTTTATACGTTTTACAGCTTTTTGTAAAACGTTAGCCGTTTGTAAACTGTCGTCATTTTGTATAACGCTACTACATCACTCATCGCCATTTACAAATAAATGCCGCGGCAATTTGTCATGCGCCACTGGGAAATTGTTGAGGTGTCCATGAAAACTTGTCCGCGGAATCTGTATCACTAGACAAGTGCTAAAAATAGTACATAGAAATAAAATATATGTTGTAAAATATATGTACACACCAACGCCCCAAAACATTGCACCCAGAAAGTTGCAATTTTTGGGAGAGGATTCTTCTGTGATTTCAGGTAAAGCTACAAGTTTAGAACCATGTTGAACTCGACAGTACTTAGGTGCTTGTTGTATAGAGTACTTGTAACTTGTAGTTAAACAGTAGATATTGACGAGTTATGGTAGGCACAGGCAGGATACCTTTGAAGTTGTTTATGGGGTAATCTAACCGCTCTGAAAGATGTCTTCCTTCTATTTGTCTCTGGCTTCCTTTCGTAGACAACCCTAGAGTTATTTTAAACAAGTAACCATGGCCTCACCTCTATTTTGAGACGAGCGTTCGTTGACATCTTTCTCTCTCGCATTTTATCAGTTTTGTTTTACAATACAATTGTGTATACGGGTTATTTGGAAATCAATTGATACACCCGCATAGAACTGCTGGTACTCTTGAACCTTATATAAAGAAAGTTACAATCTCAATGACAACTCCGGTTATTATTGCAGCCATAAAATATTGTCACTTGAAGTGTAAGCCGCTATTAAAGACTAAAAAAAAACACGTGGCGTTAGCGGGGCATCACCATACGAGTTTCCGAGTTGATGCAAGATAGTATGTTATTGCGTTGCGATAATTGCGGCTATTCATGTTGCTGATAGCAAATAACAAGTAACCTTGATATTGAGCAAATAGATGGTAGCAGTGATACAAAGCGGTTGCAATGTAAGTACCTACTTCTAGTACGAATGGTCTCTATACAACAAGAGAATGACAATTCCGAGGCAAAAGTAAGAAGTCAAGTTAAAAGAAATGACTAGTCTTTTAATTTACTACTACTTGGTGCATATTCTCCTCATACGGAATGCGGTGAACTAAATATTTACGACTAATTTTCCAAAATGACTATTTTGGAAAATTAGTCGTAACATTTTACCAAAGCGTAAAAAATAACATATCACATACATATCATGTCATTTATGTTAGCCAATTATTTCGGGCAGGAGCCAATTGTAAAATAATAGGTAAAGCATCACTATATTCTAATTTCTATACTTAGCAAAGTCAGCTTGTGACTGTGTAGGTACTCATTTGAATTTCTTTCAACGTACAATCAAGTTGTGGATTGAATTCCCTGCTGCAGTTTCATAAACAGTGGTATTGATTATTACGATAATGTGAATTGGTGAATTGTGACGAACCAAAACTTTGTAACACCTTCTGATTCTGATTCAAAGAATACTTGCTATCACTTCACTGTTACAAAAAAAAATACAAAAGTCACAGTTACTTTTATACTATGATCGCGTGATTATTCCAAAAATATTTTGTAGAATACCTCTATTCCATCGGAAGATTTAACGTCTATTTTCAAAGACGTTTGATATACCAGTATAAACTACGTGCTTTTGCGCCCACTGTTTTCATAAAAATAAAAACAAACACACGACTGGTAGTTACATAATACTAAGTACTCAAGTTTGTTGTATAAAAAGATGATCATGGTTATTGACGCTCATAAATGTGTTAATGGCTCGCAAAGGAAATCGAAAGTTGATTCTTAAAATAGTTCGTTCAATTCTTCTTTATGATTGCGAGCAATGATAAATGAAATAATGGTGCAATAAATTATTGCCACTGATAATGATAGAGAGAGAGATCAAAGAAAGAAAGTATGCCAGTACATAGTTTACTATTTATAAAGCATTTTTTTTTGCATAATAATTTCTAATGTGTTATCCATAAAACATATATACGTTCTTCATTAGCTTTCAGCTGATTGAAGACCCGTTTTGTCCATAAAAAATAACAATATTGTTAAAACTTTGTTTATCTATAACATATTATTGTGAATTGAATAGCAGGTCTAATTAAAAGTAAATGTGAATCATGCATATGTTTTTAAAAGAAAATTAAATGAATATGTTTTTGATATTTACTATTGTAGCCTTTTAATGGTACACACTCACTTGTACTAATATTTATGCATGTTCATGTCTCATACAATCCATTCAATGATTGTTTATGACATTGTACATAACATGTTACAAATATGAATGATCGCTTAGGATAAATCTAAATTGTCATAATATAAATGTGGCGGTATGCCAAGCCAGGTACATGGTATTGGTATGCATGTTTACATATATGGAATCCCAGCTGCTATTGGCTGAGATATAGCAATGGGTAATACGCATGATTATAGTTAAGATAATTATGGCGATTTGTATAAATGTGTAGGATCTTCCCAAATGGGTTTGCAATTCAATATTTGAGTCCGTACTAATATTCGATTGCAACTTACAAACTAAATCACGCGCCGAAAAAACGCCCCCAGTAACGCTGTTAGCGCAACATATAAACAATCGACTCGCTATGATAAGATAGATTGACTTGTGTTTTTGGTTACGTACATCAGAGAAAGAGAGAGAATATTACCTGGATATGCCATAAGACTTTATTTAAATTCCAGTGCTACATTCATACATAGATAAGAAGGTACCCTCCCAATGTATTCAGACTTGAATACATTGGGAGGGTATTGAGATGCAAGTAGAATATGTATGAGGAACAATGATGTACTGTGTTGTGATGTTTTTAAACTGAACAATGACCTTGTGACCTTTATTGAAAATCGCTAATAAAAACACCATAATTTGCATTTGCATATTATTTCAGTCATTCGATAGGTTGTAAAATAAATATTTATAGTTCTTCGATCCTCTTTAAGTTTGCATAGCTGTGTTAATTTAAGTCTAAGCAAATTAATTCACGTAATACGAAGCGGTAAACGAATGCAATTATAGATGTGTTAATTGTTATTATATTCAACCACATCTCATTACTATTACCATTAACTACGTGCTATGAGTAATTGAGAATAGTCTTGTTTACATTTCAAAACCGATACTGCAGTCTCAAACATTTCACAGCGTATGACGCATTTGTACGACATGTAAACTTGACATAGTTTTGTAGTATTTGTGACGGATTGCTCTTATAAAAATAAATGTGTGGATGTACTCGTGAACCCTAGAGCTTGGCTCTGTTATCTGTTTATTTTTACTAACTTTGTCTTCCAGGCGTCTTGGCCAGGGGCCTGCATCTGCGCCTGAGGCGATTAGGTACATCGATCTTTTAACATTTGGCGAGGTTAGGCATTCTTACTGTCAAATTCTTCTTCCTCTTTATTTCTGGGAAAATGTTTAAAATCGAATGGAATTTTCATTGGCAATGTGTATGCTGTGGCGACCAGGGTTCATGTATTTATGATTCTTAAAGGTTAGACACGTGTATGAGACACTCACAGTCTCAGTCTCAATAGGTATTGTAAAATGTATCGATAAACTGTACAAAAAAATCTTAACGAGAAACAATTTAAATCTATTGTAATCTATACAAATAAATAAAATTTAAGTGTCTGTTTGTAATACTAAAAATAACAGTGTTTTACTAAATACATATAAAAGTATAGGTAGTACCTTAAATTAAATGCTTAAAACAAAAACACAATTTTTCTTTTTTTTTCTTTCTGTCTGTCGGTCTGTCTCTCTATTTGTTCCGGCTAATCTCCGAAACGCCAGCCGTTTTACAGACAGATTTTGGCAGGGATTTGGATTTAAGAAGTATCTTAGGCTTTTCTACTTTATGTCATCGCGCTAACGTTTATAGAAAGAGAGCAGCACTGCAACTTGAAGCGAACGAAGTCGCGTACAAAGCTAGTCATAAATAAAAAATTAAGTGAATAAACCATTATGAGAACACCGGTTATCGCTTACATAACACATTACGACATCGGTTTTAGAACGACTATAATTACAGTTCCGTTAATATTAACGACTTTTATCTCGGGGCCATTGAGCCAAACATTGTAGGCTTAGACCAATAACGATTATTAGAACGTTAAATATACTATCCAATAGACTTTTTTACTTGGTGAAAGAATGTAGCTGCATAACACGACTTGAATGAAAGAGAAACCTTGTGAAAAAACACATTAAATTTAATACCGACCAGGTACCGACATTTGGAACTGTGCCCACTAGACCACAGACCACTCTGAACCATCTAGTATTTCGACCGTTTTAGTTTCGACATTTTCTTCTTATTGTTTTTAAACGTTCGCGGTTTTTTTACATATTAGATATATTTCGGGACTTAATCGACCCGTCGACCCGTGACCACGATCGGTGCAATTCGATCGAAACGTCGGGTAAATAAAAGGTTCGTACCTTTAAATAATTCACGCGATTGAGTCCCGAAATATATCTAATATTTTCTTCTTTTCACTACATTTTTTTTGAAGAGTGGGTGTCTTATATAAGTCTTAAGTAAGTATGTAGTTAAATAACAAAAATATAATAATATTTCACGGAAGGGTTTCACCCATACATGTAACAGAAGCTGAAAATAAATCAGTAAAAATCAACGTGTGACAAATCGAAAATAGTCACTGTGTCTTTTAAATCATATGACCATAAATACCTCCAACAAAAAAATTAATTAACATTGTCAGACTTGCCGTTTTTGAGTTCTTGCTTAAAAACTGCGCTTACACTTATTGTTTTTAAACTTTCGCGATTTTTATACATATTAGTTATATTTCGGGACTTAATCGCGTGAATTATTTAACACAATTTAACATCGGTGCAATTCGATCGAAACGTCGGGTAAATAAAGGTGCGCTTACACTCTTTTGCTGGTGTAATAACGGCTACGGAACCTTACACTGAGCATGGTCCGACATGCTCTCGACCGGTTTTTAGATAGTCATTGGTATTGGCAGAAGGTTCTTGTGAAGAAAGTTCTAACAAAGAAAAACTGGAAAAATCGTGGATAAACGGTTTTTATAAATGATTTTTATTTTCCTATTCACTTATTATTAATTATTCCACATTAATCTCTATTTTACTAGTCGCATCATTAAAAAGCTCGCGTAAAATGCCCCAATAACGACGAAGCCAACAAGTATAAATGAATCCCTATTTCCATTGGTCACGAGATAACTAGAGAACGACTTTACCGATTTCATTCAATTTTTTTTTTTAGTTTTCTAATACTCTATCTCGTTTTTACATGTTAACGTTCTCATAAAATATAACCATATGTCCTGTTTTATTTTAGGTCGGTACACGCCAGTTTCATATCATCCTGTATATATTTATATTACTAGCTGTCCCGCGCAACTTCGTATGCGTAATTTCTCCCCGTTTTTGCAACATTTCTCGTCGCTTCTCCGCTCCTATTAGTCGTAGCGCGATGTTATATAGCCTATAGCCTTCCTCGATAAATGAGCTTTCCAACAAAAAAAGAATTTTTCAAATCGGACTAGATCCTGAGATTAGCGCGTTTAAACAAACAAACAAACAAACAAACTCTTTCGCTTTATAATATTAGTATAGATATACCTCTGGTTTTGATAGGTCGTGGTTTCTAATAATAAAATTGGGAACATTAACTTCAGTCAGTGAAAATTTATCTGTGTACTTTAAACGTTTTGTGATTCGTTTTCTATTTCAATCTCGCTTACAATGTGTCGAAATCGAAAGTAAGTCATAAAATGAATTGTTTCCTCAATACAAATTGTAGTCAATAATGAATAGCTAGTAACAATAGGCACAATGATGGGCATGGGGCCGATTCTGTTAGAAAAGTAATAAATGTTTAATCTCAGGATTTTACGCCTAGTCTATCTCTATAATAGTAAGAACAAATTAAAGTACTTTCTTTTAAGTTTAGATTGTATCTCACAACAGAATAGGTAAAAAATACTCTCCTATCAATTTCTTACGTATACATTCATAACTTGAAATTATTTTACTATGGCTTCAAAAAGGAACAGTTTTATATTCTTTTATAATATTTTAATAACAGCATTTTATCTAGCACTAGCTGTCCCGCGCAACTTCGTATGCGGAAATTTTCCCCGTTTTTGAAACATTTCTCATTGCTGCACCGCTCCCATAGGTCGCAGCGTAATGTTATATAGCCTATAGCCTTCCTAGATAAATGGGCTATCTAACAGTGAAAGAATTTTTCAATTCGGATCTGTAGTTCCTGAGATTACCGCGTTTAAACAAACAAACAAACTCTTCAGCTTTATAATATTAGTATAGACTAGCTGACCCGCGCAACTTCGTATGCGTAATTTTTTTCCGTTTTTGCAACATTTCTCGTCGCTGCTCCGCTCCTATTAGTCGTAGCGCGATGTTATATAGCCTTCCTCAATAAATGGGCTATCCAACAAAAAAATATTTTTTCAAATCGGACCACCTGAGATTTCCGCGTTTAAACAAACAAACAAACTCTTCAGCTTTATAATATTAGTATAGATATGTTAGGCCTTCGACTATTCTATTTTGAAAAAAGAATTACAAACAAAGACAAGATTCGCTAGTTAAGATTCTGCTATTACGGTATAAGTACATAACTTATACCGTTACCGTTACCATTGTTGGCGTACTCAAGTGGAACAAAAAAAACGCAACTGTCTACCTCCCTTATTTCATAATCTCCCTGGCGCGATTGCAAATAGATAAATGCGATTTACGTCGCATGTATCGGAGAGCTTGTCTCATTAACAGTCGGAAAACTAAAATATCCACTGTCAATGCTACGCGAACAGACAGGTGTAAGTTAACCGAAAGCGTTCGATGTCATAAATATGCGACGGTGACTTTGGCAATGTGCGCTACGAGGCCGAACTAATATAATATTAGCATGAGCTATGTTTGTTACAGATTTGCAATATGATACTTGCAGAATCTTTGCTTTAGGTAACAGTTTATTTTGCTAGATGATAAACTCTTCGCTTTCCTCCAAGTTTCGTTACACATGGGATCTCTGGATCTCCCATATATCGCGATTCTTGACATATTTGACATCGAGGATAAGGAAGGATTAGGAAAAAATTAATAATTGAACAATCTTCTCATTTAGAAGCTGTAAATTAGTAAGTATAGAGTCTACTCTGAACCATCTATGGTTTGGTGTCTAACATAAACCAAATATACACCGCGTTAAGTTTGAACTGCCGTTTCACCCCTTTAAACATTTACTTTAGGTTTTGTAGCGAATGCCTACATCATAACAACTATCTGAGTGTGAGCTGTGTATTGATATAGCAGTCAATCACTGTTTCCTCTTATGCCTCCTAAATACACAGATAGCTGATCCTCACAACTTCGTCCCCGTCACATGAGACGGCTAGATAGAGTGGGCACCTACAATACAATCCTAAAGGAGCTGAAACTTTCTTTTTGATATCCACGCACTACTTAAGAAAAATTGAACAAAATTTGATAAAATTTGGTACCTACCGTGCTATTTTCAAATCACGCGGACGAAACCATGAAAAAACATTGTTTGTACCTATGTCTGTATCTAATGGGTGTTTTTTTTTATTAACGTTAGACGCTGGGTGGCTACGATACGTTTTTATATATTTAAAAAAAAAAACAGTTTTCTGAACACACCCGTCCCTTAGGGAGCATACCTCTTAGAGTTACCGGACAGACTTGGTACGAGGGTAGCTACACGGTACGCCCACCTCGCACATTATCCCGTAAAGGCATATTTCCTGAGATTATCGCGTTCAAACAAACTCTTTATCTTTATAATATTAGTATAGATTACTGAATATCTTCGATTTCATCTCTTGGTACATAGTATCTTCAGGCGGTAATTTTCAACCGTTTTCTATTCGTATCGATATGTATCTTTATATCTTATCCTTCGATCGTCGTATTCAGTTTGCTTAGATCTCGCTTTGTGCTGTTACCCGCATACAGTGTAGTCACATTACATAGATCTTACATATATACTGGTGTACCATTTGAAAGTACCTTTGCCTTGTTTCCGCACTTTGTAGAAGGTAACTCTGAGTCTATGACGGCGTCGTTGCAATCGGTCGTTCAACTGTCTAGGTTGGAAGAGTTACCAAGGGTTTATGATCGTGCGAAATTCAGAAGCGAGTTTTGAGTGACATTTAGAAGCATACCGATTTTTCTTACGTTGCCATTATTATATAGGTATTTTCAAGACTTTTTAAGGAAATAAAAATAAAGATAGCTTGCAAGATTTATATTAAGGAAATCCCTTGATTTTTCTGATGACCTTAATTTTTGAGATTTGAAATTCGACCTAACTCAGTAGTTATTGTAAATTGATGTCAAGGTGGCTCGTTATTTGAAACTATTTTATGAAATATAAATAAAATGAACACTCCATTTATCAATTTCCTTAATGAAGTTTTACCTTGTTGTTGAGTATTACAAGTCAACTAAATAAAATCCTTTAATTTAACACCTACACTCTTATAATTGAAAAAGTTATTATTATATTCAAGAAATTCAAGAAATTATAACTATTCAAATAAATCTTTTATGCCTTATAATTTCATATAATAAAACTAGCTGTGCCCCGACTTAGCCTACGTGAAGTTGCATAGACATTAGCGTAATGATTAAGGAGCCAAGTTACTACATCATCAGGTGTCTGACAGTGAATGTCCTGTCAAAATACGTCCAGCCGTTTCCCGGCTAGAAGATTACCCGGAACAGACAGACAGACATACAGACAGACAGACAGACATACAGACAGACAGACAGACAGACAGACAGACATACAGACAGACAGACATACAGACAGACAAAATATTTAAAACTGTTAAATTGTGAATATGAAAAAAATACACAAAGGTAGCACTTAATAAATACTTTAAATAAAAAAATAATCGGACATGATCGGATATACCGTCATTGTGTTATAGCCTAAAAACTGCGTTTCTTAACAAAAGGGCGTAAGTGCCATGAACATACGCTCTTTTGCAGAAGCAATTGTTCAAATCAGCGGAACCCTACACTGAGCATGGTCCGACATGCTTTTGCCTGGTTTTATTTAATTACTAACCTCTAACATTTTAATGACTAGAAATAGCCTAATGGCTAATGTAATGAAGCAGTTATGTGTTAATTTGCAAATTGAGAAAACTAATGCCTAATGGGATAGAAATGACAAAAAAGATAAAAACCAAACAATATCTAGTTTTTACTAGTGAGGCGCCATTAAAACAATTATTCATTAAAGTAAAGAAGTATTGTTTTATTATTAGTAAGATTTTTTTATTAGGTAGATACTAGGTACTCGGATAGATTTATTTGTTAATAACATATTCCTTTGAGAAAATAATTATACACAATAATTAACTTCAACATTTGGAGGTTTTACTTATCAGAAAAACGTAATTAGTCATACATTTTCATGCTAATAAAATTAATATTGCACTGATGACGAATGCAGATTCAAAGTGTGAAAAGATAAAATAACATTACTGCGATTATTTGATAAAATATTTTGGATGTCGATTTGCCTTCGAGTTTTCGTAGTATCGTAATGTCAGTCAAACGATTAACAGCTGTTAGTCCTGCTCAGCTGGTGTCCGATACAGGGAAAGTGATAAATCCAATGTTATACAAACACTGACTTTTTGCAATCATTAGCGGCCAAACCTCTTTATACTAACGACAATGTTGAAAATGCCGTTCTAAGATAATACTGCTAAGGTTTATTTTTTAATGCATCTGACGCGTGTTAAATCATTTCGCTATCATCTGTAATTTTATTGAGCAGCAGATGGTATTTATTTACGTAATGTACCTACTTAATGCTTTTTCAAAAAGTATATTTATTAATAGTCCGTCCGTTCGTCCTAGTCTCCCTATGAGCAGTAACCATAGTCTAATGAGAAAATCAAATCAAATGGGGAATCGAATCATAAAATGAGAAGAAATAAATGTGTTAATTGCATTACAATTACGCTGGCTGTAGTTAAAAAAAACGCTAATGACCTACAATTTTCCGTGAATAAATTTAGAGAGTCTTGCAGGTAATATATGATCATCATTGTTATATGTACATACTTGTTTTTTTTTGTACTTATTATAATATTTAAGCAGTATTAACACGCCCTACTACTTTTAACACATCTTATTCGAACTAAGTCGAATTTTCTCTCGGCTATTCTTATCGAAATCGTTAACAATGATAAGTAACAGACACTTATTATAATTGTATCTAGTTTCTAATCTGGCATCAAATAATCGCCTAAACGATTGGAAATGACACACATCGACAGGCAATATCATAAAGTTCAATCTTTCCCTCTTAACTAGAACAATCTCTACTCAAGTTTATAGTGGCAATGAAAATCTAATCTCAAATACACCACAATAAAACAACTAAACGGTTATGTTATTCATAATGAATTCGTTATTTACGATTGCTGTAGGGAAAGCCGATTCAACGTTGAATGTTTCTAAGACACGGCCGTCTACTACTTGTTCTCGTTTTCTCGTACACGACTCCGAAAGTGAAATGAGCATGTTTACTTCAATAAATCTCCGGCTACTTAGTAATTGTCGGTTTTGTTTGGTTCTCATTCTCGCGTTTGCCAACTGCCTGTCTCTGAAATAGCGAACAATGTCACGTGACTCGTGTGGTAGCCGCCTAGGTATTTCTGTTTCGGTTTGTTGTTTATGATTAAGTAGTGCGCTGATTTTTTTTTATATACACCTATGTTTTTATGTATCACAGCCATACACTGTGAAATGTTAATTAAATACTAAAACCCGTCTCAGGGAATATTGCTTGCTATTGCGTCGTTAATTTTATAGTCCAGTCCGTAAAGCGAGTTGGCTTGACACGAAGTTATAAGGCAGGAAGACAGGTTCCAATTTGAATGGTTATCTAAAATAATAGATAAGGGCAGTCTAGTAAATACTTAAAAAACAATTCAGAGTAGGCAGATATGTAACACAAAATAGAGCTACGTTTGCGTTACATTTCTGCCTAAGCTTAGATGACGCGCGTTTAGAATTTGAAACTTATAACCAGGGCTACCATATGAACTCCTAGAATAAGATCTATGAAGTTTTAAACGCACATTATCATTTGATCGTAAGTGTGTAAGCCTGTCAGCGGACAATGATACATTTTTTTTAAATTAAAAACTGACCGTATTGCAACGGCCGTGGTCACGGGTAGAAACGTCGGGCAATAAACAAGGTATTTTACCTTAAATTATTCACGCGATTAAGACCCGTAATATATATATTTTCATAATGTGTACAAATCGCGAAAGTTTATCAACATTGATAACTAGCAATGTGGGATTTAGGTCCCACATTACTAGCAATCTTGTTAACCCCTCCAGCTAAGCTCAATGACTTGTGTTAGGAGTGGGTTCACGTCGGTAGTATAATGGGTAGGATTCGAACCGGCGACCTCACGATTGCGAGACCGATGCCTTAGCCATTAGGCTACCGCCGCTAATAGCTCTATCTTCTGTTGCTAATTAAAACGCTACTATTCCTTAGATGACACACGGTAAATGTCATATAGATCTTCGTAAAGGATTAAGGCACCCAAAGATAGCTATTCATTACAGCGATGTGGGCCTACCTGAAGTTAAAAGATTGCCCTCTTTTCTAGGCCCCTCTGAATTATTGAAGCGAAACCACCTGCTGTGAATATTTTAGGGAAAAATATTGCGGTTAGGTTTGGAAAGTACATCCCTCGATAAATTAATGGAAAGGTAGGTATAGGTTGAGAATGTTAAGATGCTTGGACAGAGAGTGGTTAGAAAATTTATATTATACCTAGGTACTAGGGGTTTAAGTTAAACCATAGTTCATTATTTTTTATAAATTACGACTTTATTGGTTGGATAGATACTTCTTGTATATGTATATTCAATATATTTATTTTAAAACGATACTCAATCTGTTAAGAGAGTTCTGTTTGATATTGACAGAGTTTAACATTAACATACACGCGGTGTGTGTCTCTGTGTGTATATAGTATATTTTAATTTATATAATGCATACTAATGTACACTTTTTCTCCATACAAACATTAACTGTGCCAAATTTTATACTGCTCTATTCGCGCAATTTTCGTTCTTCACGTATTAATATATATCTAATGTCACCATATTGTGAACATTCTTAGTTTATTATTTTTCTCACGGTATTATTAAAATGTTGAAAGTAGTGTGTCGTCAATCACAATCATACTGTATTTATCAAATACAGTTTCACCAATTGATAGTTGAGTGTTGTATGGAAAATCTCCATTGCAAAGATTAGCACATTTAACAGTTGTTTAATTTTAATTGATCACATATAATTTTAATGTACAGAATAGTAAAACTCGATAAATTATTGCAGTCCATTAACTAACATTAACATAACGCTCGGTTTTCCAACATAAGTACAATCGCCAATGGGTAGTACAGTTTCCCTCATAAATTACATATCGCATCAGGCTTAAGAACGACATTAACCACTGCCTTGTACCAGCTAGACATATCGTGCAGCACCTAAACTCACCTAGTTGAAATCTATTACGCATTGGTTGAATTATAAGCATTATTACCGCAACTCTGTGCCGAGATAAATGTCGGCTTTCTCCAAGCCCACGCATCCAATGACAAATGTATAATGTAGTCTATGGATTCTGTGTAATTATGCTATCGCTAATAGTGGTTGAAAGGTATTTGGAGAAGACTAAGGAGAATGCTTCTGGCTAACCTGTTGATCTAATGGTTAGTGACCCTGGTCGTGGGTTCGATCCCCATCCAGGATAAAACTTTGTATAATGAGCAGGATGCTTTATATTTCTAATTACATACATACAATGAATAAAGCATCCTGCTCATTATACAAAGTTTTATTCTGGGTTCTGGTTTCCATAGTACAAACGCTGCTTAGTTTGGGATGAGATGATATTGTGTGAGTTGTCCCAAGATATTGTTATTATTTCTACTGACTACTGATTGTCAGCATAAAGCATACAGTATTCAATTTGGTTTTTATGATATGAAAATGATAATATGCGACCTGTCATGTTAAGAAAAGCCAAATAGTCACAAGCGTTTTAGATATCCGATGTTTGAAATATAGGTCATTCTGATAAAGTATCCAAAGTGACAGAATACGTAGCACAATATTGTGGTAAAACGTAACCGTTTACAAACTTTAATTTTGCTTCCAATTGATTTAGAATGGTACACGTACTAGTATATTAGCTAGATATGTATTATTAACTAAAGGTTAAAATATAGAGTATCAGTAGTCCCCCATCCAAATAATGCGGCTTAAGAAGTGGGCTTTTTATTAATGTTGATAAACTTTCACGATTTGTGCACATTTGGTCTTAATCACGTGAATAATTTTAGGTAAAATACCTTGTTTATTGCCCGACGTTCGACCGTATTGCAACAGCCGTGGTCACGGGAAACATGTTTTTATTTTCCAAAATTTTATTAATTCACTTTGTTGGCATAAGTAAAATGTGTATCCATGCAAAATTATAGCCTTTTAGCACTAACAGTCTTTGAGTTAAGCTGCGGACGGACAGACGGACGGACATGGCGAAATTGTAAGGGTTCCGTTTTGCCATTTTGGCTACGGAACCCTAAAAAAGAACGGCCGTTTATTTAAAAACTGTGTGTTCTATTCCTGAACTATTTATAACATGTGGAAGTTTGTACCCTCGATGGGCAAGTCTAACTCGCACTGTCCGGTTTTTCGGTTTTGTACTTAAGAAGATACTTACAGAAGGGTATTATAATTATTAGTAACATTTGTATCGATATGACAGACATATGTAGCGGGTGACAGAATTAACGGATTTGTGTGTTTTACTTTTTCTTCAAACAGCTGCCTTAATAGGATGGGTAAAATGTTTAAAGTGAATTTTGGTGCAAATGTTTTGGAGTTACCTAATCAGTTTTACCTCATGCATACATTATGATAATGTTTAATAAATAATGGTCTGCTCATAGTTTAACATCACATTGTTTAAAGTAAATACCTATTATATCTAAACAATACACATTTAAATAACTTTGGACTGGAATTTTAACTAACAGTAAATTGCATTTCGATAATAATATATTTTTTTATTATATACATGATAAATCCGACCGATGTGACAGGTGAAAGTTGTGACAAACCCTAGTTTACTTTCGAACTATACCTAGTCTGGCCATAAATACTGTTACAATTAAAAATAAGAAAGATATTACATTTGAATTTGGAATCTGACATTTTTATACGATTGTTCATTGTATTTTCTAATTTTGGCGCCAATACATTGTACAATATTTTGCTATATTAAAATGGAGTGGGGTGATAAAGAAAACCGAATCGCTGTGATTGCATTACACAAAGTTGGTATGGAGCCGAATGTCATTTTTAAAACTCTCCATACGCTTGGTATTAGTCAAATGTTTGTGTACCGGGCTATTAATAGGTACAATGAGACCTTCTCTGTTTGTGACAGAAAAAGATCTGGCCGTCCACGTAGTGTTCGTACGAAAATGGTGGTCAAAGCAGTAAGGGAAAGAATTCGAAGAAATCCTGTCCGAAAGCAAAAGATTTTATCTCGGGAGATGAAGATAGCACCCAGAACCATGTCACGCATTTTAAAAGATGACTTAGGACTTGGAGCCTATAAGAGACGCACTGGTCATTTTTTAACTGATAATTTAAAAAAGAATAGGGTGGTAAAATCGAAGCAACTACTGAAGCGGTACGCAAAGGGAGGTCACAGAAAAATTTTGTTTACGGATGAGAAAATCTTTACAGTTGAGCAACATTTTAACAAACAAAATGACCGTATTTATGCTCAAAGCTCTAAGGAAGCTTCCCAATTAGTCGACAGAGTGCAACGTGGGCATTATCCGACTTCAGTGATGGTTTGGTGGGGTGTTAGCTATGAAGGAGTGACTGAGCCATATTTTTGTGAAAAAGGTATCAAAACATCGGCACAAGTGTATCAAGATACCATTCTTGAGAAGGTAGTTAAACCCCTTAACAACACCATGTTCAATAACCAAGTATGGTCCTTCCAACAAGACTCAGCGCCGGGTCATAAAGCTCGGTCCACGCAGTCTTGGTTGGAAGTGAACGTTTCGGACTTCATCAGAGCTGAAGACTGGCCGTCGTCTAGTCCCGATCTTAATCCGCTGGATTATGATTTATGGTCAGTTTTAGAGAGTATGGCTTGCTCTAAACGCCATGATAATTTGGAGTCCCTAAAACAATCCATACGATTGGCAGTGAAGAATTTTCCCATGGAAAGAGTGCGTGCTTCTATTGATAACTGGCCTCAACGTTTAAAGGACTGTGTTGCAGCCAATGGAGACCACTTCGAATAAGCTTTTTATATTTTGAATTGTTTTTTATTTATGTATTAAACTAACACACTGTAAAAGTAATAAATATTATTTGCAATAAAAAAAAATGTTTTTTCTTCGTAACAATATTTATGGCTAGACTAGGTATTATTACTTTTCTTCATCAAAATTAAGTATACCTTGAGCCTTCTCAAGATCCATGAAACTACTCGATAAAGTGAAATTAGAAGATTTATAAACTTCTAACTTCCAAGATACATAAAAGACGAGTAAAGCATTTCACGATAAATTAATTGACATGGTACTTAAAATTTAACAATCGTACTTAAACACCTCGCGTATGCATGTTGGAATATAATATATTCTTGGTGGCAAGTACATATGTTATTCAGAAGACCTTTTCAACCTAAATGATAGACATTTACTGACTTTCTCTGACTTTTCGCCTCTACAGATTGTTATAAATGCAAGATGGTTCAGCTGAAGCGAAGACCTAATAGATAATATTATAACAGATATTCGGTGTACCACTTTGCTGTCAAGAAATACTCGTATATTGTTTACTGGTAAACAAATGTGTGTGTGACATACTGACATGCTTATCCCATAAGTTACTTATAGCGGGTACACACGGTCACTTTAACTGTCAGATAAAACTGTTTAGTTAAAACTGACAGTTAAAAGTAAGTAGATTGTGTGTAGTAGCTACACACGATCACTTTTAATTTACATTACTTGTCAAATTGACAGGTGTAGGTTAGGTACCACAAATTGCATGGAAATTCCTGTTGCATTCCAATATTTGGATGAATAAAGGGATCTTTCAAAAATAAACATTATATACTTTTACATTTAGGTATAGTGAACGTAAGTAATTGCCTACCTGCTTAATTTAGCAAAAAACGTAGTAACGTTTTCGAATTTATGTACCTACACTTCAGACTAAGTTGTGCACTGAAGTAATAACATTATATTAAACATAATTTCTACCATAAGCACTGGTACAATGATTTATTTGTACGTAAATTTTATCATTGCTATGGCATGTCAAGTTTATGTCCATAATATCATGACTTAGAAATCTGACACCAGGGCTACAAAGCTAAACCTAGAAGTTTTCAAACATAATTGACTATTCCGTTGTAAATGTCAGCATCGAAATATGGACGGTCACTACAAGCCATCACTCATTGTAGTTAAAATGAAATGGGGAAAGTGATGTATTTACAAAATCTGTTTTACTTAGTGGGGTTAGTAAGCATCAATAAAGACATTAAACCCGTCAACATGATATATTCATAGTCCGATGGAACGGAAAACCGTCACGATGGGAGAAGATTGGGCGCAGTAGGTACACGTGCTCTCCAAAGCACGGTTGAGTCTGACATTTTCGATAAAAAACGGTCAACCATTCATAGTGGTGACGTTGCTTAAACTTGTTGCTCTCTTGATTTACTCTGTTGCCACTGGGACATGGACCTTTCAAAACTTACTAATATTAACCTAACTTCGAACATAGGTTATCCATAAAGTAGGCTTCAATATAATTGATGCCAACGACTGAAAAACAAGTTATGACCAATTTCCTGGTTGACAGACTTATCTCAGATTTTGTTTTGAACTTCATTTATGAGTTTTGCCTTTGGATTCAATTTTATAGATCCGGATGGAATAGGGCAGCTGCTATTGCGAGTCTTGTCAGATTAAAGAGAACAGATTATTTGTGCTTTGATAGCCTTTTAATGTAAGCGGTGGCCTTATTGGTTTCTAGGCTTGATAGATCGTTGTTTTCACAACCAGACTGCTCGGCACCTCAGACAACTCGTTAAAGCTTGAGTCCAAGATCTCCTGAGGCGGACATTTACGACGGTGGCTATTACTCAAAATGCCGTATATCATTTCTAGTATATTGGTGATATTTTTAAGTGAGAGTAGAAATTCGAAACTTTTAAGAAATAGTGAAATATTTTCGTAATATGTCTGGATCGTTAAATTTTTGAAACATTTTTCTAGTGGAGAATCACATCCGATGACTCGGAAATCAACACGCAGTGTTATCACATCTAAAATGTCGCTAGTAAAGATGACATTCTGGGAAATAATGATAAACTAAAGGAAAATAACATTTTTTAATAAATGAACCTCAGTATTTTTTTGTATGTCTTCGATTCGATACAGGTTGTATTCATTCACGCCCATTTTAAAATAATCTAAAAAAGAATTTACTTGCCAGATGTTCGTTTTGGCAAAAACATTATTAATTTATATAATATAGCATTTGTAATAACCTTTTTTTATTCTGAAAACAAGAATTTTGCATTCTACCTATGCGCGTTGTATCCTAAAGAATATAATGTTTCATAAATCGAGGAAAAACTTGTCTGAAAATACTGTTTCTAATTTTGTTAGAAGCGTTGTTGTTGTTGTGTCATTCGTTTCACAGACGACTCGGACCTTGGTCGATTGGTTTAGCTTCAGTTGGCGATTGGCTAATTGGATTGCCTTTTGTTCATGTTTTAGAAAACAATTTCCAATCAAATGGTATTGATTAGTTTTTAGATTTTTACGTGATTTAAAAAAATATTAACATAACATCGACCACATGAGTTTAATGCAGCCCACATTTACAATAGGTACTGTCTTTTAATTATTTTATTCGCGATTTTTAGGGTTCCGTAGCCAAAATGGCAAAAACGGAACCCTTATAGTTTTGTCATGTCTTTCTGTCTGTCTGTCTGTCCGTCCGTCCGTCCGTCCGTATGTCACAGGCATTTTACTTGAAGATTACTGATCTTTGGTGGAAAGGTAGTAGCTGCTACTAAAGTTTGACAGCTAAATAGCAAGCAGCTTTAAACTAAAATTATTTTGGACATGATCGGATATACTGTCATTGGGTTATTGCCGAAGAACTGCGTTTCTCAACGAAAGGGCAAGGCTGCGGAACCCTACACTGAGCATGGTCCGACATGCTCTTGCCTGATTCTATTATATATTAATGTCTACTTTTTTTTACAAGTTTTTATTTAACTTGCCTGTTAGTTTGTTAGTATGTGTGGGTTAAATCTTGGTAGCCAATTTTTTTAATTATATAAGCATTCAAGCAAAATATCTAAAAGTATTACTGATTTTAAATTTTTTGCGAATATTTACTGACGTATGATGAAAACCTGTTTTCATTAGATTTATTTGAATATTTTAATAACCCTGCATCTTATTTTCTTATATGATTTGAAATACTGGAAATTCCATGAATTCCGCACAAATAAACCGGCTTCGCAAAAATACATTTAAAAGTCACTCAACTTTGTTAACATTTTTAAAATCTTGTTTGTAATCACATAACACGAGGTAATGTAAATTTTAATATTTGCGTTCCTAAAACTAGCTAAACAAAAAATATTTACTACTTCTTTAGTGTGATATCTCAGTCCAGTGTTTGTCTTTTAAATTGACCGATGACTGCACTTGTTTAGAATGACGATGAAGGAACATTCAGAGAAAGAATAATATACCTTGTTTTATTGTCAAATTTACAATAGATTCTAACTAGGCTTGATAATTATAATTAAAGCCTTTTAAGAATCTTATCCCCAAACAACCAAACGATATTAACTTTCTTAGGACTAGATAGTTCAAAACTATAAGTCTGTTTTTTAACCAGATCACACTGCACCACTCTATGATTTCAGTCTTATGCCCTAAACTGCTATTACACTACTCTAAATCAGGGCCCTAAATCGAGGTGGTCTTGAAAATTTGTTAGAGAATTAGGGCCCTAACTCTTATTACACCTCTCTTTTTAAGGGTTTAGGGTCCCTAATTCAGTGTAGTGTAATAAGCGCATTAGTTCCAAAAAGTGCGTAATAGATCGTAAGAGACAGAATATTTTTCATAAAGCAAGAGAAAATGGATGTGATACAGGAAATAATAATATTATGTATATTATCCATAAGATTTATCGTTACTATCGTTGTCGTAAATATACCTAGCGTTAAAGTCAAGGATTATGTATCCGTTATTTCTTATTGACGTTTAAGAGAATTTTAACCTCTTCCTTATAACGTTCTCGCTTGGTGGCCATCGTGTAGTAAATACAGATTTATTTCTACATATTTTTTCTTGCCTTTACTCCAATTGTTAGGCGCAATGTGCATTTTGACTCCAATTATTTCATCATCTCTGTATCTAGTCACTCCCGTTATCAGTTCTTTCGTCTGTAGTTAATTGAATTTTATGCAGTTTCATCAATTGTTCCAGTATGTTGATTTTCCATATTACATTGCACTTTCTAACCTAAACCTAATTCTTCGTTCCAAGCCCTAAGCTAAGATAAATCTTTTCATACCAGTACCTACTCAGAAATATGTAGGACATTACTCCTCCGGCGATTGGACGATGCCACGCAAAAGCGTATAATATCTATGACATATGAAGTTATTTGCGTGTGCAATCAGCTGTACAACATAAATTGTTTGTTTGACTTCAAATTTATCTTTATTGCAAAGATGCCTGTGAATTAGCCTTAGTGAAGTTATAGACCGACGAGTGTCTTAATTAGGGCCTATGATCTTATTTGTAAGGGTCTACTGCTACCTACTTAATGCTTATGACGAGGTGCTTTATGACCGTTAGAGCGCGTGGTTCGATACATAGTTCGATTGAATTGGCAGAGTTTTTAATCCTTGTGCTAGTAGCACAAGGATTTAAAAATCTTTAAAAATATTTAATAAAGTAGAGTATCGTAGCACAGTGCTACGATACTCTACTTTGTTAAATATTTTTGTTGCACTTGGATATGTAATACACTAGCCCAGTAGCTATTTTTGATACCCTTTATCTCGGCAAGTGTCCACGGAGCGAGCTCCACTGATCGATATTGTAGGAATTTAACGAATCTATCTAATGGATTTGCGCAAGTTGCATCGATTTATCGTAAGCGATGGTTTTATCGGCATGGCGTGACTCGTGTACTTCATAATTTATGCATCACGCTCACTTGTATGAGCATGGCACGATTGGTGCGTTTTACTCGAAATTAGTGATGTTTGTTATTTCCGACTTTTTTCAGTGATAATTGGAACGTCAAATAAATTAAACTGTTCATGATATGTCTACTATTAGTATTAGTAATTTTTACCTGACTAGGTTTCGACCAAAACGTGCAAAAAAGACAAAGAACTATTAAAAACAAAACCCTGTCTGGGTTATGTTTTTAACAGTCTTTGTCTGTATGTTTGCATTGATGTATATTCCAACATAGCGCGCATATTAGGTATCTATACTAATATTATAAAGCTTTCAGTGTTGTATGGCCCATTTATCGAGGAAGGCTATATGTATAATATCACGCTAAGACCAATAGGAGCTGAGAATAATTTTTTTTTCTGCAAAAACGGGAAAAATGACGCAGACGAAGTTGCGCGGGTCAACTAGTGCACATATAAGTCTAAAATGATTATATATGCTAGATGGATATAAGTTATGATGAAACTTCTGTTTGTTGAAGAAAAGGTTCCGAATTCATAAAATTATGAACATTGAAAGTTTCTAATCTATAGCTGGTGCGTCGAAGAAATTTACAGTGACTGTAACCACTTTGACGATTCTACAGCTGCTTTGCGGCGGATTAATTGTGATCGTTAAACCAAATAGGTACAAGATTTCACACTTTTACTCCAATTCAATTATATGATATCCACTTTGTGGCAATTTTGTTACTAGACCACTTCGTTATAAGAAAAAACAGGTGAAGAAAACCCTCTCGAAGTTATCACTTGTCAGTAAACCTTTCTAATGTTATTCTGAGTGGACGATTAAAGGGAAACGGGCACTTGCTATCGTTCACTGATACCATATAGAGAGAGGAAGTGGTGATACTCGGCTGTCCTGTGGAACTGTTAATGATTCTATTATACACTAACTGTGTTTGGTTATAACCAAATATGGACTTTATTTTCTATATTATTAGTACATTAAAATATCAAAATCATTTAAAGATCTGAGATCAGAGTCAGATACTTTGAGTCGCAAGTCAAATAACATGTCGTAAATAAATATTAGGGACAGGCATTTTGCGATTTCAACATTTTGCAAATTCAACATTGTAATCCAGAAGGAGAAGTACATTAGAATTATTACAAGTACATTTGAATTCTCAAACTTAGAGTCGTTTGAGAATTCAAAGGTTTCACAAAATTAAATAGGCAGTTTAGTCCCCTATCCGAATAATGCGGCTTAAGAAATGGGTTTCTGTTATTATCAAACTACAACTAACAACCTTATATAAGTATTTTTTTTAATGGAATCTGTACAAAAAATTTCTTACTTCTCATTTGGTGTGTAACTCGTTACATTGTAAAGTGTGATAGTTTTCCTTTTAATTTCACTATATATACTACTACTGTGAATAGTTAGTAGTAGTAGTAGTTTTTCACATACTTAACATCAACCATTTCCACTTTTAATCTTAATATTTCACAAACGGATCCCTAAATCGACGAATGGTCTTTACAACCAATGGTAGGTAAGAAAAAATCACATCCCTACTTTACATATAGGGGTGGTTACCCTACTTTACATATGCCGAAAAAGTGAAAGAATAAAATTATGGTCCCAAGCCTGGCTTGAAACTAACGTTCCGGACTTTATAAGTGTTGAAGACTGGCCCTCATCTAGCCCATACCTCAACCCTTTAGACTACAAATTATGGTCAGTTTTAGAGGACGTGGCTTGCTCTAATAGTGCGTAAATCCATAATTTTATAACACTTATATAGAATTAAACTATATATATATATATATATATATATAGTTTAATTCTATATAAGTGTTATAAATATATATAAAACAATTTTGTATTGCCTAACCTAGCACTGTTAATGATAATGTATTTCAAGTTAGCTATGACAGTCTTTTGCTACTAAAATATATTTTGTCCATTTTAGTGGGCATTTCTGCTCGCCTTGCTCAGTGCTGAAACTCGAATCTTCATAAAGCGAAGCTAGTAACAATATCTGCTGTTTTCATTTATGTTTTATTAAAATTAAAATCGTAAGCACAGCTATTTCGTACAACGACACGGAAACAGTAAAGTCGAATACAAGAGTAATTTATTTGTTAAACTAATAATACATCATTTAGACAACGCACTGCTAAAATAAGATAATTTATATCTTAACTACTTAAGTACCTAGTTATTAACATCAGCGTTCACAGGCATTAACTATTATGGCTTTGTTGACGCAATGACTTACACTCATTTTTCCAATCGCAAGATTCGCATCTCTATTTTAAGACGTTAAGACTGTTACTCCAAGGTAAATAATAGGTAGGGGCAAAAGTATATATTGTTAGTAATCAAACCTCTATGGTTGTACTGAATGTAACTGGCTGGTTTTAATACCATTAAATATTGACATTCTGAAGATACATTAAATAAAAAAAAAAGTGGATACAATTTTTCGATTGTTTTTCAAGCAAGCAAAATGAACGTACCTATGTGACGAAGAAATTCAGGATTCACGGATAAAATCAGTGCCATCTTTGAAAAAGTGGAGCAAGATCGACATATTGGTAGTTACGATATTGCTGATGAACTGGATGTTGATCACAAAACAGTTTTACGTAATTTACAAAAGTCTGGGTACAAGAAAAAACTTGATATTTTGTACCACATGATCTCAATGAGATAAACTTAATGCAACTTGTTTCCATTTGCGATTCTTTATTGTAACGTAACAATTCCGACCCATTTCTTAAACATTTGATTACGGGTGACGAAAAATGGGTCACTTACGATAAAAATGTCCAAAAAGGATCGTGGTCGGTTGATGCATCCTCCGTATAGCCCTGATCTTGCTTCATCAGATTTCGACCTGTTTCGGTCACTTCAGAACTATTTAGGTAGCATAAAGTTAACCTCAAAAGAATACAGTGAAAACTACTTGTCTAAGTTATAGTATAAATATACTCACAGGATAGTTCATATGCAAGTATCTATACCATTTTTACCAGGTTTATTTTTATGTCTAATGATTTTATCCTATCTGCCAAAAAAACAACAGATGGACAACTATATCCACAAAATAAAAGGTAAAATAAAAAAACATAGTCATTTCTTAATTCCAAATGTACTATCGCATCCGTAAAATAAGTATACATTTATATTGGACTAAGGTTATAAAAGTCACGAGGAGCTTAAATTATTGACATACATATATTGTAGAAATCTTTACTAAAAACGTAAAGATGATTTAAGTGCAATCAGCACCTGCTTATCCAGGTCTCAATTAAGTTCAAAACACGGGTTTACACAAGCTTCGTGGTTATTATTCTCAATGCATTTTCTCTTATGTAGAAACGGAATTGAAAATGTAGTTTGATTACTTATTAAATATTCCGCTTCTTCAAACGTTTGAGGCATTTCTTTCTGGGCGGTCTCTGGAAGTACAAGAGCTATCAGAGCGGAAAGAATTCCAACACTACCAATAATAAGCGTGGGTAGCGCAGCCATATAAGTGTTAAGGCAAGGTACAAAAGGAGATAGAACAGTGGCTAAATACCCACAAATATGAATAATAGATGTACCAGAACATCTAACGGATGTAGGCAACATTTCGGCTATCCATTGCCAAGTTGCGTTGACAGCCATGCTAACTCCAAATCTTGCTATAAATGCGCATATCACTGACGCTAAACCGCCACCGGTAAAAGGAATGATGAAACTGAAAATAGCGGCTATACTCAAAGTAGATACTAACATAAGCTTTCTTCCCGTGTAATCTAAAGTAAAGGATATGATGAATAAAGATGGCAATTCAGTAGAAGATATTACTGAAAAAGATATAAAGAAGTCAAAGTGTAGCTGTCCTATAATTCTGATTAATGCGTCGAAGACAAACATGATACACATGTATAACATACAAGCACACAAGAACGCTTTTCTTAAAAGCGGTTTCTTGAATAAGTCCAGGATACCTCCAGCTTCGTCATAATTTTTGGATACACTTCGTTTAAATTTTTCTACCAACTCTTGTGGTATAATTTTATTATTCCTTTGAGCTATTGCAAGTATTTTGTTAACAGCATCATCTACTCTACCTTTAGATAGAAGCCACCTAGGACTCTCAGGTACAATTAGAGGCGCTAGTACTGCTAGCGCCATAGGCAGACTTGTAACTAAAGATAATGTTTTCCAGTCTCCAGATGCTAGCGCAATCCACGGAAGAGCAACCGCCGCTAAAGTAAAAAACATGGCAAAAGATAGATTTGTAATCACTGTTCTGTATTTAGGTGAAATATACTCCAAAACAATAAGATAGATCATAATCATACAATTATCGTATGACATACCCATAAAGAAACGACAAATGGCAAATTGAGCAAAATCTTGGGTAAATGCACTGGCTATGCCAGCAATAGATCCTATCAAGTTGCTAAAAACCACCGCAGGTATTCTTCCAAACTTGTCTGCAACCAAACCAAGTAGGAAACCGCCAACAGTAGATCCCACGAAGTAAACTGACTGAGCGGTTGCTTGGTAGTTATCCTTATCACATACCCATCCTAATTCACTAGATATAGTAGAATAATCAAATTCAGTTTTGTTAAACTCCCATCCGTTTTGGCAAGGCACTGTTGCCCAGGTTTCATCTGGAGTTACTCCTGACGTCAACACTTCAGTCCAATTGGCTTGATAAGCTAAACAACGTGAATATCCGTAGGATGACTTTTCATCCAAAGGTATGGCCAGTCTTCTCCTCTGAACGGTGGTTAAATTTGCAAGTTCTGGGATCCAACACCAGTGTTGCGGTGATACCTCAGTCATGAATAACTGTGTGAAGTAAGAAAACACTCCAAACACGTAGAATGGACAAGTACAAAAAAATAGAAACAATTGATATTTTCCAAATTCACCCGCGGAAAGAACCAGCTGATCATAATTCACTTCATTTTCATCTTCATTTTTTTCTACTGTACTTTTATTCATATTGAAAATTATTAGTACACATGAAAACTTAAAAATGTGTCAATTTTGACGACTATATCTTGTACCTCCATAAAGGTAACTAAGAATCTCTTGTGATAACGCTTAGCTTTGTTTACATTAGTTTTAGATTGAGTTTGTTATCTTTAATAACAATAAATTCTTACGTCTTTATCTTGTGTGGACAGGAATAATGGTGAAGTAGTTTTTCCGTTTATAAATGTAGTTTACGCGATTTGCACACCATACTTACCAATTATAATTTTGTTGTGCTGGTTACCTTAAAGGTAGAAACGGGTGGACAATTTCAAGCCATTGATAAAATCAAAATTCTTATTTTTTTTTTTAAACAATCAAATGGCGTCTTTGTGTTTTAAACGTTGTGCAAATCGAGAGGCGACACTGATTCTGGTACAAAATACCTATGATTATATTTCTAACTACATTCATATGTTCTGAGCTTTGAACTAGAGTTATAGCCGAAAAACTGCGTTTCTCAACAAAAGGGCGTAAGGCCCATGAACGTACACTCTTTTGTTGGTGCAATTATTCAAATCGTATTTTTTCATATGTAGTAGAATTTCTTTTAATAATGGCTGCAGAACCCTACACTGACCATGGTCCGACATGCTCTTGCCCGGTTTTTTATATAACAGTTTTTCCTTTTATACGGATAGCTCCAAATCTCTAGCTAAAATGCACTTTTAGGGTATAAGTTTGTTAATTATTGGTTACATTAGACGTAGTAGGTGAATCTTATAGGTTAGGAGACGCTGATCTGATAATCTGATGTAACAAATTTTATATGAAATTTTATTAATTTATAAACACGGGAATGATAGCTTGCCTATCAAAAATAGCCATTTTTAAATTTTTTTATAACCTTTTATAAACTTACTCTTTTATAGGCATGATTATAAATCAATAACATTTTATAAAAAAATATGGTTATCAGATGGGAGAAAGTCGATGTTCCATGTCTCCCCTACCATTAAAATTCCGGGATTTTGAGATGAGGTGGTATGTCTATGTTATGCCACGGTTGACGAATCCCGTTGAATGGCACTACCTACGCCTATCACTTCTAATTATTGAAAACTAAAAATAATAATTATGACTATTAAATAAGTATGGTGGAAAAATCGCATAAACAATTATTATGAGATTCAAGGTGTATTGGGGTCATTAATTGTTTTTAAACTTTCGCGATTTTTATTCATATTAGATATAATTATTTCGGGACTTAATCACGTGAATTCGATCGAAACGTCGGGTAAATAAAAGGTTCGTAATTTTAAATAATTCACGCGATTAAGTCCCGAAATATATCTAATATGTATTGGGGTCGTTCGTTAGTACGTATTTGCTATGCAATAAAATTTAATTTAGAACACTTGCAATGTGAGAAAGTTTATTGGTCGTTTTCTCGGAAACGGTTATAAATATACTTGCATTTTCATTAATTGATTAAATAATTAGATTGGTAACCACTTAGATAGATAAAAGGAAAGCGGGTCTATAAGTAGCTATATAATTTATATACCTATATATATTTATTCCGTAGGTAGTTCTCACGACGTTGAAACACACGAGTGGAAAAAGGGTTTATCCCACTTGTTCTACTTAGAACTACTCGAAAGGCTTTTTTTCGCAGTTTTTCTACAATCTATACTAATATTATAAAGTGGAAGAGTTTGTTTGTTTGTTTGTTTGTTTGTTTGTTTAAACGCGCTAATATCAGGAACTACTGGTCCGATTTGAAAAATTCTTTATTTGTTGGATAGCCCATTTATCGAGGAAGGCTATAGGCTATATAACATCGCGCTACGACTAATAGGAGCGGAGTAGCGACATGAAATGTTGCAAAAACGGGGAAAATTTACGTATACGAAGTTGCGCGGGACAGCTAGTATATTATACCTAAAAATCTAAATTTATACCTAATAATATTAAGTTTATTTGGCAATGTATGTCTTAGAGTCAAACTATTTTTAAATATAATCTCACTAGTAATAGTTCTTCTATTCTGGAATATTTTGAAATGTAATGCCAGTGGGAATAAATACTCCGATTAGTTCTACTATTTTGTAACACCTTATATCGTATGACTACCAACTGACAAAAAATCCCATGAGTCATCCATCACAAATGGAAACAAATCGAAAAAAGTGCAGTTTTAATACCAGTCACAGAGCAAACCCATTGATGAATAATATTTATTATCAGAGTTCTTAAGAACTTTAACACCACTCCTATTGTTTCATTACAGATAGTATTATTTAAACTTATTTACCAGTTATTACCTATGTCGTCAGACCGAATATTGCTTGATAATATTTAAAGTTTAGTAAATTGCCGGCTGAATGTCCCAGGTATGATTCCTGTGGCCTTAATCGTAAAATCATTTATGTTACTCGAGTGTCAAAATAAGTGCAACCATTCATAATAGATTCGTGTTCGCCTTGTCTCGGCGGTTTCTAAGCGTCAATCGTTTACCGTAAAAGTGTGTTATGTTGATGATCCCAGATGTATGGTGATTGAAGAAGAAAGCTAGCTTTCACAGAGGAACGCTGGACCACCGAACAATTTGCACTCGACGGCTAAACCCCGTAAACTTCGCTAGTGTTATTAACATTTGAAAGTATTGTATTGTTGAGGTTTGAGAAATTTGTTGCCATATACTTGGTATTGTCTGTAAGTGCTTTGCATTATTTAGTTTTATACTTTATACCGGTGTTATCACTTAAAAGATTGCGAATGCATTTTACAGTTGGTCTATAACTTCTATACTACCTATCCATCGACCTATCCCTACACAATTAAATGCACTTGACACATTATGAAGTGTTCTAATTGAAACACCAATGATAGACTTGTTAGCTAACATATACTTATAAAGACCACCCCTCACCATGTAAAAGTGGTATACTTTGAAAACAAGTTTTCAAAAGGAAAAATCGCAGAGGCTGCTTTTAATACTAAACATTATCCTGTCACCAAAGTATTAGCTCTCTCTTCACTCAACAACCACAAAGCACCGAACCTGTAATTATAAAAACGACTTAACTCTCTAGCAGTAATTATATTGGTTTTATACAATAATCAAGTGTAGTCTTCAATCAGCGATTTCCTTGTCATCAATCTTGTTTGCCGTAAAGCGGGATGCACCGATCGGCTTTCACTTTTCTAATAGATTTTGTGACGCAGTGTTGTATATTTAAATGAGGTTCATTTTACAGTTTCCATTGTAGGCTTATTATGGGTCTTACGTATATTTATTGATTTAAATATCTATCGTAAAATAAGTCATGTCGTAGGGACAATTAAATAGGTAACCACAATAACAATTCAAAGATTCAAAGATTCAAAGTACGTGTTGTACTTACTCAACTATTAAACGTATTCATAAGTTTATAATATAGACCAAACTAAATGTTAATGATTTGACCATACAAATCATGACATCAAAACTTATTACACACACCATATTATACACATACGTACGAAGCGAAAGATATTCCAAATAGATATTGTCATCTATCCTATTATCTATGTCTACTTACTTCTATTTAAGTTGAAAAAAAAAACGGTATCTATGTCGGAATCTTAAAGGAAAATAACCAATGGGTACGATACCAAAATTCTCTCCACAGATTATTTTTACATTATTTGCCAAAACACACATTTTTGAGGGAGACATCCTCTGGATGGCGATTTAAGTAGGTACAATGTGCAAAAATTTAAACACGATTTCTGTGTTCGCCATGTTGAACGTTTTCATCATGTAGCGATGTTAGTTCCATCTCATAGAATTTCAAATTGTCACGTTATTTTATTTCAGCTTGACCGTTTAGCAAATCACGTGCGTGCGTTGTTATTTTTGTTAGCAGGCACATGTACAAAATACATTACATATTATGTCTTTGGCCAGGCTGTCTATTCATGTATACATACATAATGAGTTATATTCTAAAAGGATCAGAAGCCGTACCAAAATGCAGTTAGTAGTTACATAATATTAAAACCCCCGACACTTAATGCAAAAAGTCTGATTCCTGATATTAGGATAACTGTTTATTCAATGACGCACGAGATCTTAAAATTTATAGGTTATGGTATGGTACTCACGTAATCTATGGTTTGTGACTGCTCACGTCACCAACAAGGGTACAACTAGAACAGGTGACACACCTGTCTTTTCCGTCACCTGTATAGCTATATTATTTAGAAAGCAGCTATCTAATCTGGCCCAATATCCATCAATAGTTTTATAGCTCATTTCAAATGCAACGCTATTACTAGCTTCTGTGCTGCAAAACTTTGAGTTATTGTTTTAAGACTATTTGTAGTACTACAGTCTAAACACCAGTAGATTCATCTTAATAAAGCTTGATTAAGTATTTTAATAATATAACATAACTCTAGATTAAAGGAGGATCGGTTGATTGGGTGTCTTGGCGCAAATAGTAGGTTTATATAATGTTAATGTAGTGAATTTATGTGTGAAGCAGTTATAGCATATTTATAAACATAAACCATAATGGTGGTGATTATAATATTAGTATATTTTGTAGGAACTGTATATTGCATAATAGACAACACACAAACATGAAGGGCACACCTGACGTGTTATAGTATGGCTACAGGAAGGAATTTAATATAAAGTAGATAACTATTTAATATGCGTCTTAATTAATACATTGTTGCTGAAGTCATAGGAGATTCGGTTTGCTAATTTCGGAATTAATTTGAAATTTACACTCAGTTGTATAGTGTTAGAACAATAGAACAAAGAAATATTGTTCAAATTAGGTACAATCGTCATTTGTTTATTTTTTATTTTTTACTATTCCGTACGACATCGACAATGTCAGATGTTTATTTCCAAAATCTAAACTGCTCTGATATAATTATTTAGATGCAAATAAAGTGAAATAGTAAGTACGAGTAGATTTGTCTTTAGATACAAAGCTCAGTTTGTATTTATAAAGACTACGCTAATTAGTAGGTATAATGTGGTATGCATGTGACGACATTTTCACGTGTTCTTGACGTGCAACGAAAGCACACTTGACGTTGCCGACGCTTAAGTAAAAGTCCTTGTAAAGATTTTATGCGCTGTTAGCAGGCCAAAGCATGTCTCACAAAGTCGTAACGTGCCTGCCTACCTACATACACTAAAGAGTGTGTCTTTTCAACAATTATAAAGACTGCTAGAAAGAATAATTTATCATTAAACTCGATCTTCGTACAAGGGCAAAGTAGAAAAATAAACAAATAATTAAAGTCAACGTACAAGTATTTTTCAACATTTACAAATAAAATAATAGTAATACTGTCTTTACTTGCGTCATTCATTATACTACACGTGTAATTTATATTTGTATTGAAACATTCGTACAGACCATTATTTTCTTTGAATTGTATAAACAGTTGTCAGCGTAAATACTGCGTGACTATTTCCCCTGATTATATTTAATCATATCTACCGAGTATTTTTCTGATATAACCTATAATATATGTTGTATCCAATATAACGGGAGGAATAAGACGGAACTCCCGCAAGAGCGAAAGAGAACAAAATATCTGTACACTAACGTTTCACAGTTAGTTTATTAATAATGTATAATAACCGCGTAAATATATCGCTCACTTTGATCCCTGAATTTCGGTATCAACCTGGCTCACTCAGGCGTATACAAAGTGTATTGCATATTTACCTACGCACAGAGACTGTTTTCCAACATTGAATCTCTCTGTTGTCTGTGTCAGCGCTCGCTCTGCTCATATTAACTCTCAAACAGATGCTGTATTTACCTTTTACGGAGAATTATAACTAGATGGAATACGTAGACTTGTAGACACTAGGTTAAACTACTCGTCCAATATATCTCTGACCCGCGCAACTTCGTCGGCATAAATTTTCCCCGTTTTTGCAACATTTTTAAATGCTGCTTCACTCCTGTTTGGTCGTAGCGTGATGTTTTATAGCCTATAGCCTTCCTCAATAAATGGGCTATCCAACAGTAAAAGAATTTTTCAATTCGGACCAGTAGTTTCTGAGAAAATCGCGTTCAAACAAACAAACTCTTCAACTTTATAACATTAGTAAGTATAATAATATAAATACAGTATGTTTATATAAATGAATTCAGTTATTTAGATCCGTTTACTTTATCGACTTTAATATATTTAGTAGTCACGCTTACAACCGTTTAGTAAATAGACTATTGTTCTTGGCAAACTTGAACTCTTTGCCTTTAGACTTTCACACACTCTATTGATCTGTTGTAGGTACGCTGTGACTAAGAAAAACAAACAATGAATTGTACCATTTCATATTAGGATTCATACTTTTTTCGCCTGTTTTAATAATGTATTACTGTCTTATTCGCGATATTGACTACGTGAAATTTATTAGAAAAATATTAAATTTATAGAGAACTAGCTGTCCCGCGCAACTTCGTATGCGTAAATTTTCTCCGTTTTTGCAACATTTCTCGTCGCTGCTCCGCTCCTATTAGTCGTAGCGCGATGTTATATAGCCTATAGCCTTCCTCGATAAATGGGCTATCCAACAAAAAAAGATTTTTTCAAATCGGACCAGTAGTTCCTGAGATTAGCGCGTTTAAACAAACAAACAAACTCTTCCGCTTTATAATATTAGTATAGATGGATGTCGGCGATTAAAATTATCCTATGTTTATTACCTGGGACTCAAACTATCTCCTAACCAAATGTTATTATTTAGATAAAATTTGATTCGGTAATGAAGATGTACCTACAGTTCAGTGGTTTAAGTGTGAAAATATAACAGACCGACAAAGTTACTTTCACATTTATAATATTAGTCGGTATATTTTCGAAATCAAACGTAACTTAAGTTGTTATCTATACTAATATTATAAAGCGGAAGAGTTTGTTTGTTTGTTTAAACGCGCTAATCTCAGGAACTACTGGTCCGATTTGAAAAAATATTTTTTGTTGGATAGCCCATTTATCGAGGAAGGCTATAGGCTATATAATATCGCGCTACGACTAATAGGAGCGGAGCAGCGACGAGAAATGTTGCAAAAACGGGAAAAATTTACGCATACGAAGTTGCGCGGGACAGCTAGTTTATAATATTAGTCGGTATATTTTCGAAATCAAACGTAACTTAAGTTGTTATTAGTGTAATTTAAGGTTTATATCTTTCTAAAACTAGTTTTCTTTTTATGCAATTATTCCATATCTAATCAATTACCTAATCGGAAACACCCCAGACTACCGAATGGTTACCTACATTACGTTAACAACTTACTTAACTCATTAACTTTCCATGTCCTTGAAATAACGATATATTTTGACAATTGAACTGATCAATACTGGCGACTGGCCAGCTGAAACGGCCTTCGGGGTCACACGTTTATTGATTTTGTTCAAATACAATATTAACTTAGTTCATATTTGCTCTTCGCGGAGGACGATTTAAAGCAGTCATGTATGTTTGTGTATCACCAGTTAGTACACATATGAAAGAAAAAGTATTAAAAAAGAAATAATTGAAAATACATTTTAAAAATCAACCCTTTATTATGTGCTCTAAAAGGAAGAAATAAATTAAAACAAACCCACCAATTTGTTACAATATACGTCACATAAAATCATGTATTTTTTTAACTATTTAGGTATTTATTGCAAGGTATTAGGTATTTAAGCATCCTTCTGTAATGTAACATTTATGATTCGATTTTTCATTGATATTACAAGTTGTATCAAAATATTACAGATTGTATCATTGCTACTACACTATTCATTGATTGGACGCTACTGATTGGAAGTATTCTTAGCTATGTTTGATGAAAATCTGTTCAGTCATTTTGTTGATAATAGCTTTTATCTCACGTGATAGTTTTGTACAAAATTGCGCACTAGAATTGTATTTCTGCAATTTTGTGCGGATCCATACTATCCATACTAATATTATAAATGTAAAAGTAACTCGGTCTGTCTGTCTGTCACGCTTTCACGCTCAAAAAGCTAAACCGATTTAGATGAAATTTAGTATGGAGATAGTTTGAGTCCCGGGAAGGACATAGTATAGTTTTTATCGCGTTAAACCGACATCCACGCGGGCGGAGCCGCGGGCGAAAGCTATTCTTCTATAATTGCAAATAAATAAAATTGAAGTGCCTGTATGTAATGTCAATATAACAATTTTTTACTAAATGCATATGAAGATATATATGGTACTTATAACAAAATATATATTTTTTTGTCTGTCTGTTTGTTCCGGCTAATCTCAGAAACGGATAGACGGATTTTGACGGGATATTCACTGTCCGACAGTTCATCATGTAAGGAGTAACTTACGAGTTTTTATTATCCCGCTAACATCTGTTGGAAATGAACAGCACTGCAACTTCACGCAGGCGAAGTAGCGGGCTCAGCTAGTATTAACCAATTATGAAAACCAACTAATTTTCTTTTATTACAAATACAACTTAAATAAATATATTATCGATAAGATCGATGATAGCGTCAGTACTGAGTTCTGACTACAAGAAAAACAAATATCCCAAAAACTGTTTGTCGTATTATGAAAAGGCTTGTAATTCTATATCTATACTAGCTGTCCCGCGCAACTTCGTATGCGTAATTTTTCCCCGTTTTTGCAACATTTCACGTCGCTACTCCGCTCCTATTAGTCGTAGCGCGATGTTATATAGCCAATAGCCTTCCTCGATAAGTGGGCTATCTAACAAAAAAAGATTTTTTCAAATCGGATCAGTAGTTCCTGAGATTAGCGCGTTTAAACAAACAAACAAACAAACAAACTCTTCCGCTTTATAATATTAGTATAGATTTTGTTCTCTTTAAAGCGAGTGATAATAATTACCTATTACTTCAAACGTCTGAAAAAACCGTGTTATAAATTACAAATATCATCTGTAAAAATAAAACATCTGTCCATTCAATTATCGCTTGGTACATTCGACACGCAGATGCAAAACGTTTGCATTGGCAAACAAATACTTACATAAAACTTTCTATTAAATCAAATAAATACAACTGTAATATCGTTAATGTACTATACGTATACCTACTTTCTACGAGAAAATGAATTATAGAGTTTATTGAAGCAATAAGTATTAAAGTTATTGAAATTTCTGAGGTTTACTTTTGAAATTGCAATATTATATATAGAGTTTATGATGTAGGTACTTGGTTCAGTTGCCAAGTAGAGCAAACAACAGATAGGTCATCGTGGTCCTCTTCATGGTTTCGATTTTGCAAAACACTACGACCTGGGTTCCGAGCCTGTGAGCACTTACCCCCGCGGGGGTAACCTAACCTTCCCCCGTCCTTGGAGGGTAATGAAGGCAGTAAACCCCCACGCCCCGTGCCAGTGACTTACACAAGGCACTTGGGCGATTCCGAATTATACACGATACACTTGACCGAAATTTAGTATAAATGGGGTTTGAGGTAGTCAATACCGTGAAAAGGGTTTCAAAAAGGTTCCACTGCACCACGACATGCTGTGCTATCATATCTCATAATTCTATTCATTGCTTGCCGTTATAACTTCTATTGCGGTGGTCTAACTGTCGAACTAGTATAAATTGTCGCACGATAACAGATACTTGATAATTGGGCGGCAGCCAGCGGCATAATAGCGTCAAATTGTAACATGCCTCTCTCACTATGTATTGTACAAACTGTAAAAACGTCTATAGTATGCAAAATCGAGGTAGAAAAGTATTTTTAAAGGGCTAGGCTAACATTCTCATTGTTCAACAACGTATACAGATTTGATACATAACAATAAATCATTCTACAGTCACAGACTACTTATATTTCCTATCTGCAAAATCGTGATGTGTTTGATTACTTCCAATTGTAAGTACTTGTGTATTAAGTAGAGCGTAACGTTTATAATTTACACGTATATTATTATCCACTCGTTATAAACAGTTAACATACGTTATTTTTGCTCACAAGTTAATCGTAGCACTGTCATTCAATTTGTTTTGCAATAAAATGAGTCTAACGTATTTATTTGTGCTATCTTATTCGATACCTGTCTAGATGATTTGTATGTCACTAAAGGAATTATATAGTTATGCTTCTGCAGTTCTGCTTACTATATGCTTCGATAAACAATGCTTCAATCCCCTTGACTGTCCGCGACCTCCATAAAACACGAAAGATTTCAGTGATCGAGCAATAAATTCATTAAATGTAATAAAATTCTTGTTATGCTATTACATAAGCGTTCCTACTTATTAGATTTCATTCTTCTACTTGATAGCTTCTTAAAATTCCAACATTCCAAGTTTATATCTGCGGCTTAGGTTTTGTCTGCTAACCCATAATATTATGAATATTAAACACACACTCGTGTTACATATTTTCCAATATGTCTGCTTTCAAATTCTGCTGCAACAATCGTACTCGCTATGGAGGATATAGATCAAGATGGTATCATCTTTTAGGGAGGACAGGTTAAAAAGTGTTCAACTGTAGGGCGTCTCGGCAAACGTAGTGTAGGACGCCCTCAGGCCAGGTGGAGTGATGATCTGCGCAAAACGGCTGGCAGGTGCTGGATGCGAGAAGCCGAGGATAGAACAAAGTGGCGTGCAATTGGAGAGGCCTATGTCCAGCAGTGGACTGCGATAGGCTGATGATGATGTAGGGTGTAAATAACAATGCAAAAATGCTTCAAAAGGGTACGGTGTGCGTTTAGCAGTTGTAGACGGGTTGAAGTGTGCCGATTGGAGAATTGGAGAGTGATTATCATGGATGCTGCAATTGTAGACAAATTAAAGTGTACCGATTCGAGATTTTTTACGCTGTTTCTATTGTAGCGCCACCCTTGTTTAACGCGTTTAGACAGATATTTTTCATACACATATATATTACTTCTTTATATCTACCCTCCATTGTCACGTCAATGCAGGCACGTCGCCAAATAACTGACTGCCAAAACTAAACGCATGAATGACAAAAAATTAATAGACTTTCATCGCATGCGTGTGCGCACACGCGGCTACAAAGTCCGAAAATTAATTAATTCGTTTAGTGAGAATATTAATGAGGTTTTGGTAGCATATACTTGTAAACAACCAAACACCAAGCATACCTGGTCTTTTAAAAATCCTGCTAATTACGAATGATATATGTAGATAGATAATACAACTATAGTATCATTAACACAATCTTGGAATTTGTTTAATATGAACTTTCCCACAGATAAAATAACAATCCTTGTATTATCATTATTACCTGCACTTATTTAGATAGCGGGATTATAATATTTAAGTGGACCTATCGCAAACAGACACGAAACTATTAATTTTGATAAAATAAGCCTATCGTTTGATTGATCATCGCGGTAAAGTCAGTAATCAAGTATTTTTGATAAATTGGTATTCCCGAGTTATAATATTAAAGTTCCTTAATTGTTAATTACTTAAAGTTCCTTATTATCTTATACCTTTAAACGAGCAATTCTTGTATATAGTATGCAGGGGTTTCGGGGGCGATAAATCGATCTAGGTAAGTTTCATTTTTAGAAAACGTCTATATTTTTATTATAACACTAGCTGCCCTACTTCGTATGCGTTAATTTTCCCCGTTTATATAGCCTATAGCCTTCCTCGATAAATGGGCTACCCAACAGAAAATATTTTTTCAATTCGGACCAGTAGTTCTTGAGATTACCGCGTTCAAACAAACAAACTTTTCAACTTTTTATTATTAGTATAGATTCTTACCCAAATATGAGATCAAGTCAATGTTGATTATATTGTTTAAAATACTTAATGATTAATACGATTATTAATTTAATGAATGGACGTTATCTACTCGCCAATCGCCATATGTTTTAGCAATCACAGGCCGTACTTTGGATACTAGAACTCATTATTTATATTTAATCCTATTATTTATCGTAGTATTTTCGAAATATAACATGGGACTGTTGAATCTCTAGTTTGCTATATGTGATTACAGAACTAGAACCTAAACATAGAATCTATAAATATTTAGCTACCTTTTCGACTGCCTGCTGGTCTAGTGATTAGTGACCTTGACCCCCCCTCCCCCAGTGACTCTGATCCCCACCCAGGATAAAACTTCGTGTGATGAGTACGATGGTTTATTCTGTGCCTGAGAATAATTTGTCTATAATATGTAGGTAGGTATTTAGAAATACATGAGTAGGTTTATCAGTGGCCTGGTACAGGCTCTGCCTAGTTTGGGATCAGATGACGTTGTGTGAGGCGTCACAAGATATTTATTTTTTCGAATTCTTAACTTGCTTACTACTAAAACTAACATTGTTAATATTTATTACCATTTTGCTATATGTAACATATATTCACTTTAACAAATACACAATAATGACATTATTGCTGAACGCAGACGCTGGGCTAAACTCATCCCTTAAAACAAAGACACACAGAGCACATATGACGCACGCCCGCTATAAATGTTTCACATAACGAAATGAGTCACAGTTCCTGAAGGATTTATACAAAGAAGCCCCGCTGAGAGTATCCCGTTCGTCTTCGTGATATCATATCATTTCTCTACTCACAAAGATAAAGGTTTGCAGCTGACAGAATATTAACTGCTTTAATCTACAAACTTCGTCCTCTGCTGGACATATGTCTCTCCTAAATTATGTTAAGACGCCCATTTGTTCCTTGCCTGCATTTGATGTAATTTTTTTTTCTCCTCTAGATAATCTTTTTTTGGTAGAATTATGATCAGGTTAGTTATTGCAGCTTACAACTGATTTGCCTTGGGTCGCCACCCCACCACTACACACTATAATTTTATACTTTATTACTACTAACCACCACCAAAAGTTTTCCGCCAACGCCAACAACTTTATTGCCAGGTTCTTTTCTCCGGCTTAACCTATTGTTTGCGAACTTGGCATTACATGTACATGTAGAATCCCGACGTATCACAAGAGTTGTTTTGCATCATAAGTGAATAAAGAATTTTGAATTTTTGAAAACGTTTCGCCAAAGTAGAAAACAAGCCAGAAACATTATCAATGTGAGTGTCGTTTTTTTGAACATATAAATTCAAATATTCAGTGCACTCAGTCAAATAAAATAGGTAGCTACCACAATCTACATTTGCGTGGCTTGTGTGAAGTGTTGAGTGAGTATAGTTCTACGAATCGGTTTCTCTTTGTAACTACTATAGTGGTCTGTCTTTGGTTTACCTGTTGTGGTTAGTTTATAAGTATCACTTCTAATAATAAAATCAAAATCAAAACTAATATTATAAATGCGAAACTAAATCTGTCTGTCTGTTACATTTTCACACTTAAACCGCTGAACCGATTTCTATGAGATTTGATATGAAGATAGTTTGAGTCGCGGGGCAGATTCAAAGTTTTATTGCTATAACCGACATCCACGCGGCCGAAGTTGCAGGCGGACATCCTTAAATTGATTTGCATGTACAAAAACCACTAGAACGGCGCTGAACGAAGCTAGTTAAATGAAGTGATTCTATTGGTTCTTAACAAACACACTCCTTGCTACATATCCTCGCATTTACTGGTGGCAATGCAGTCTTTGGGGTCCCTCTTAGTAACTTTACTATTGTTTATTTTATTTTTTTTAATAATTTTAATTAATAAATTAAATTTTATTGAATTATTGTACCCACCACCTTAAGAATTTGTCTTGGTTTTATGTTTTAATTGCATTGCATTATAGGTTATTGTAATTAACAAAGTTCAATTTTGCATTCGTCGCACTGCAATCTCTTATTTGATTTGCGTTATTAGTTTTAACGACGTAATAAGCCTAAATAAAATTAAGAAAGATTGACTAATTACGAAACTTGAAATGTAAAACAAGTTAGCTCATTTAAAAGAAACTAGTTAAAAAAGTTTAATGTTTCGTCAAATCTGTCACACAAAACATAATGCTCAATTTGTTTTCCTTTATTTGAAGAACAGGAAACACAAAATTTAATAGGTAAAGAAGAAACAATAAGAATTTCTATAATTTTCAACACAGAAAACAAAACGTTTGTCGTAGAGACATGTTGTGTTCATTGTTTACATCGCTATAGTACTCGTACAATCCGCGAGTTTATAACATTGTCGTTTTGGCATAGTTGCCAACTGCGCTGTAGACATGCCAAATACGTAAACCATGCTAAGGAGTGCGTACAATTTCAGATTCCGATACAGAATCGAAATTAATTTGTGTCATTAGAAGTATTTAGTTCGAATTAGCGATTAAATCTACTTTCATATATTTTGGCACAAAATATGTTTTATTTTTTGAACCCTCCTCGTTGCTTATCGTCTACGTATATCAGCTAGATAAAACAATTAAATTACTTACTTCCTATTTATAATCTCAATTCGCCGATACACATCTTAAACTTAATTCACGTAACTTAATCCAAAGCCGTCTTTTATTTTCGTTACTGTACGATTTTAGGTCAACAGATGTACACGGTTCCTTAATACTTCTAAACTTTCATTCAAACATCTGTAACGCTAACGGCCTGCTGATAAAAAGTGCGTTGAACCTTATTATTAAGGTACTTATTCATTAAGACTTAAAAACAATTAATGTTTTGGAATACTTTGTCGTTCTATTGTACTAAGATAATAGTATCAACGAAATAGTGGCATTTAAAATGTATCAGCCAAGAGTCGCACATTCGCACAAAAGATAGACAACACTGCAATCTTAATGGACAATAAGTATTTATTCTTTGCGCCAATACAAAACGTTGATCAAACGCTTTACTTTTTCCAAGTGATAAACCAACACACATCTGTAGTGTATAGATTGATCGTGTTGTCCAGTATTAAGTCCTTTAACACGTTGGTAATTAAACATTTTGTTTACCCAAATTACAATTCATTGACCGCGATTATTTTAATACGGTAAAGTCACATTCTGACATACCGGCATGACCAGTTGGGAGGTACCTATTCAATAATGTTGGTGACTAAACTATTTATATGGTGTTGTTTCCGTTGCGGTTATTCTAAGCAAAGTACCTACTCCGGAATTTAAACGATTCACAATTTCCGGAACGACTAATCCGAGGGCCAAAGTCGATAATACCCTTTCCTTCGCTAAAGCATGCATGATGATAGCACACATATACACAAACGCATTAATAAATTCAAAACACTTTTAATTTCCCATTTTTCATTTCATTATAGGTACTTTTAATACGGTCGGGGAATGTTATCGAGTTCTGAGTACGTATGATGTAATGTGTAGCACTTGATTTCGTTCCCCGACTCAATGTACCGGGTTTGGACTCGTGACCTTCCACCCAGACATAGCACAATAGTCCTTTTCATTCTATCTGTCGTAATATATAATCGTGAGTTCGTGACCTAAATAAAATCTAGCGCTTAATGACGCATTCCATCATTCTTTGCCTATTATAATATGAAGTGTTTTCATTAAAATCCATAGCCGTCATTCCTATTTGTTGTTGCTTAATTATTTTGTGAAGTGAAGCAAAACTGCGAGGAGTTTATAGATGGTGCATTGCTTTAATTTCTTACCTTTTAAGTACCATAACAGCTTATCGGATTCCAATTCTCCCAGCGCACACACCGCTACGTAAATCATAATAAGATTAGTTGGTACACGTGCTTCCGCACTCCATGGCCCCGTGGCTCGCGTCGTGCACCGTCACGTAACCTACGACCTAGGGAACACTGATGCTGCTACATTATGAGAAAATCAACTTTCAGGATAATGAAGTTGTAGCAATAGATTAACATACATACGTGATACAAGTACAAGTTGTCAAATAGGACCAGCTGTTTCACGTAGTCATACAGTTAGAGTTGTGTCTCTGTGACACAGTGGAAAGGATAAAGTAAAAGTATGATCTTTTATTGCTACTGGGACCACTAATCGCCATGCATACCCGTACTAAAGAAGGCGGTCTACATGATAACAAATACATATTTTCTTTTAACAAACAAGTTTGAAACGGTTGTAATTACAGTTCTACATAAGGTATCATACACCATTTTTTTCTCACTCAAACCTTTAGAATATTTCCTTTTCCTTTTATCTTCTAACTGTTTTAGTTGAGATGTTATATTAGTCTCCTTAATGATCTACTAATAATGCAATTATCATACTAATTATATCTTGGCCTAAATTCTGTTTGAACTTTAAATGTCAAAATAGTATGTCAGGAAGTATTCTAGCGCATAGTCTTGGATGTATTTAATTTGTAGGTGACCTGAAAGTATTTAAAGGTATTTTAGGATAAATGTTCTTAAAGTATTTCTATTATCTTGTTAATCTAGACTAGATTACGAACTAAATAAGATTAACATAATATTTTTCCATGCACCTAATTTTCATGTTTTTTTTGTTTTACAGGTAAGTTGCTGGTTTATATCTTTGTGATAACGTATCAGGGTAAGTGTTATTATCGTTAAATCAGGGGACTTCTAGACTATATCTGGTGTTCTCTAAACGTTATTTACTTAAACCACAAAATATATTTCAAACGTTCAAAAGGAACATTGATTCATGATATAAAATAAACATCAGGTTCCTACAACTACATAAATTAGCATAAACGCCGGCCTTTCAGTCTCTTGGCAATATAAATATTATTCTGTTAGATAACTGCATTCTGCCCAACAATAGCTATTTACATAAAAGTCAGTCGGATAATCAGCAGGCGGAAGGGACGACCACAAAGCGAACTTTAAAATAGGCTACCGTTCGTCGCCGGTCGGTGAGGCCATAAAGTAACATCTACTTTGCAAAGAGTCAACGTTCCATGCACAGTTGACGGGTTAACTGGGTTAGCGGTCCCGGCCGCTGCACTTCAGACCAGCCTGCATACTAAATATTTCAGGGACTTGCCGCGAAACGAGAAATGGGACCTACATTTGTAGTGACTATTAGGTCGGAAGATGTTACAGGTCAAGTTTTTGCGCTCGTTGATTTAATTAAATTTAAAACTTTTGAACTATTAAAATGCTTTATTTTAATTTTCGGGAATTCTTAATTACCTACTGTAATACTGTTATGTGAATAACGTATATGTTAGATTAGCGTTTTGGATGAAATACACTGATTTATAAAATAGCCAATGGTTGTGTCAAATCGTCGACTTAAATATGAATCATCGAATTAATCATCTGAATGGTAGGTATATTAGGTATAACTTTTATTTTATTGTTTATTAAGTTAAACTTTTTTGTAAATTTAACATTACATATATATAAAATATTCGAAACAGCTAGGTACATCATAAAAACGTTTTGCTAGTATTTTTACCTTTATATATTATTCATGGTAATAAAATCGGCCGCCATAACCAAGGTAACCATATCCATAAAACTGTTCTACGACTACAATTGCACTAGTCTATGTTCAGTCGTGCACTACTTCAGCTTACCTTAATATTAGTTACGCGCAATTGCACTAATTCTGCCACTAACATTGTATCAAAAACGCATAGTATTATACCTAACGTAACGCCTTACATAAATTGTCATCAGTACTGGCACCTGACACATTGCATAAGGTCACGATATGGAGTCCCAAATACCAAAAAGTTCCCACACGCGAGCACCTAGATGGTTCGCTGATAACGTGCGCGTTATATCATTGACAAGATAACGGCTGCAATTTAGCCTGTTTGAGTGTAATCATATTAGCAGAATTCACAATGCTTAAATTCAATTCTCTTTTCAAATATCCTGTCCTAATATTTTTGAAACGTAGTTCCTTATCGTACGATATCATTCGTTTGCGGGCTAAAAGGCTAGACGAAAAAAAGCGTAACATTTTGACATCGATCAAAAATCTATTATTTATGATTATGTAAAGCTAAAATAAGGAGGGCGCTTTACATATGTTGTATGTTTATTTTAACTATGTCAAACTGGCTGTGTGTAATACCTATATGGGTAAAAATTGTTAATTTGAAATAGGTCAATTTTTGTAATGCTATGTTCTTCTAGGTTTTTTTAGTAATCATTAGTTAATACAAACAGGAAAAGGGAAAGAAACTACGTTCCAACCGGGTGTCCATAAGACCCTTTGTTTTTTTAAGAAGGATTTCACCAATAAATAGAGCAATATTTATTGATGCTATTGTAATCCAAAGCAACTACGATATCAATACATTCTTGGAGAGGTGCAGCTGGACCAATCAATGTAGCATCTGCGTATCATCGGTCATTGTCGTTGATCTTTCTTAGCTATACATTTAAATCTTTAGTTGGCTTGTCTCCGTTAAGTTTGGCCACTGTCAATGATAGATGTTGATGTCGATTATGAGTCTTAGTACATCAGTAACTTTAAACGCATCCACTTGTCAGAATTGGTCGTTATACAACCGCCCGTGTCAACTGTCAATCTTTTTACAGACTGTGTAACAAAGATAGTAAACATATACTCCACAGATTCAAGCACTCTGAGAGAAATGAAGTCATTATGTAAACGACAATCCAGAAATACAAAATATTAGCATGGTTTTAACGCCGACTTAAGCATAACCGTTCTGCAATAATAACACGACACGTATTGAACTGTATAAAAACTATAGAGTAAATTTACCTGTACTAAAACTACAAAGGGTTTTTCTTGCCTCTCATACGAACTCTTGAAATATAAGTGTGTCGACAGCAATCAGTGTCACGAGTGTTGGTCATGCATGTCTCTAGAGGACTTAAAAAGACCATAGTCTAGTTCTTATAACTGATTGATATGTATTCCAGGCTGTTTTAGATCGCAGAGAACTTTAGGTTCGCAACACGGTAAAATTGATACTTTTGAGATTGCATTAAAATTACGAAAGAGTGCATTCTTCTCGCTTATTTATATTTATACTAATATTATAAAGCTGAAGAGTTTGTTTGTTTGTTTGAACGCGATGATCTCAGGAGCTACTGCTACTGGATAGGCTAGGCTATATAACATCACGCTACGACTAATAGGAGCGGAGCAGCAATGAAAAATGTTGCAAAAACGGGGGAAATTTACGCATACGAAGTTGCGCGGGTCAGCTAGTCAGTTAATAAAACTTAACAGTCAGAATACCACACATTGGCCAATAGACAATAGATAGATATGGTAACTGTCGGTTAGTCTTTACTAGATAAGCCGTTTTCGAAAATGTTCTATTAAAGGTGAAAGGGAATCTAAATAAATTTTCATTTCAGTTCGTTTTTGCCAATTCACGTTCTACTGAATGTCAAGCGAAGGTATGTAGGTAGGTACCTGCGGCGGGGTCACCACCTGACCGTTAACTTACGTAAACCATTGTTTTAAAGTAAATAATTCTAAATACCGACCATATAGAGTTATTCACGTCTTAGAAAGCAACCGATTCATAATTAAATTCATCTGATTTTACTGGATCTGAAACTGAAATTTGACTGAAATTTCTGTAAATTTGTACCTAACGGGATACAAATGAAGCGAGTTTGTGTGAAACTCCCTCAGTTTTTTGTGAAGTTTTAGCTTTTTAGTTTTAAATAAACAAACACGTGTTTCAGGGTCTTAGAAAATTAACTCATAAGGGAGTAAAACTGTCATGAAATTTGGACAATTGGTTCTTGTGTCAAAGGCACACACCTACTAGGGAAGGACTTTTGATGCTACCCTAAAGAGGATTTTTCTTCCTTATAGCTAGTAGTAGGTAATATATAAGTCTCCTGCTTTTACCGTTTTTTGTAAATGTGTTCGAACCTTATGTAATGTATCCAGATACAGGTTTTATACACTACGAGTTGAGAGTGTTTCGTACCTAGTGTATAAAATCTGTATCTTGGATACATTGCGTAGATATATTTCGATCGATTTTGATTTTCCTTCTGCTAAATCTCTGTTGAGAATTAATATCAAACGAGCGAATCCAGCATCACTGAAAAAAATGCTTAGGTATGTAGGTCTTTCTATACACCTTTCTATCGCGAGGTCCAGACGAAATGCTATGCTACCCGCTGTCATATAAAGGTCAACTCATTAAAACAGTCTATATTAAGAGAGAAAGCTGTCTACTTAGCACCACATGAATTATTATGAACAAATCCGAGATCTAAAGTTATCTATTAGATAGTTTAATTCGCCTTTTACGTCTTGATTATCAGGCTGTACAGTCACGACCGCATCTAAGCATGAACTGTGATCTGTGACGTAATATGGGAAACATCGGTTCATACACAATAGAGTTATTGTTTTAAATTGTGGCATTAGTCTCTATGAGGAAGGATTACTCGTACATTGTTTATAAATAGGTCACTTTTTTCGGTCTAATTCTATTAATGTTACATACCTATTTGTAATCTGTATTAAAATTGGAGTAATGGAATTCCACTCGATATCTATCCGCCCATCTTCAGTTATCAATTATGCAACTTGCAACACTCATGAAATAAGAAGACACATTGAGCTGAAACTTGGCACAGATGTAGCAATTGATCACTCAATTACGTAAATGAAGTCAGAAAATCGAATTTAGTAGGTATATTGAAGAGCACATGGTGTTGATAAAGACGTGGTTCCTAGGAACTCTGCCTTGTGTGGTATCGTTTTTAGGGATCCGCAGACAAATTCGCAAAAACGGAAGCCTTAAAGTTTCGTCCGTCCGTCCGTATGTCACAGGCATTTTAATTAAAAAACTACTTAGTGTATATGGATGAAATTAAGAGTATTGGTGTCTTGTGTGTTCGATAATTAAATAATAAAAATAAATACTTCTACGGAAGCTGTTTTTCTTTTCAACGAATATCTTCGTGGCATATCATTCGACAGGTCTCATTCAATTTTTTTTTTTTTTGATAAAGTGAATATTTTCGGGAATAATCGCTCCGAAAGTTATGTTCCCACCCTTTATCTTTTGAACCGTAGGGCCAAAAAATATGAAAAAAATTACAAAGTACTATTACCGTAGTAATATACTTTCAACTAAAATTATTTTCAACATCGGTTTCGGTTTAAAGAATTTATTCTCATAAAAAACATTATATTTTCTTAAAATGAGACAAGAATTTTATATACCGTTTTTAAGTTATTGCCGAAAAACTGCGCTTCTCAATAAGGACGTAAGTGACTTGTAGATACTCTTTTTTGCTGGTGCACTTTTTCAAATCGTATTTTTTCATATGTTGTGCAATTATTTGTTCTACAGTTAGTTACAGTTGCGGAACCCTACACTGAGCATGGTCCGCAATGCTTTTGCCTGATTTTTTAAATTGGTGACAAACTGGAGTCTAAAAAGGTTTAAAATCATTTTATGTAATGTAAGCAAAAATATCAAAGTTTTGATCTAAAATTACAACATCAAGAATTCAAAAACAGTACCACCAAGTCTAAAAATAACCGTATCATTTACGTGTATTTACGAGAAGAGCCGCGCCCACTGACGCTGACGTCCTAACTCGTCACGGAACCATCGACACGAAAGTGATTTTGTGCTTGCCGTTGTACGTCATTGACGTCAGTAGACAAATCTGTAATCAAAGTTGGTACCTATTGTTTTAATATTTGCTCATTATAAAGTAAATTATTGTGTGGGCATTATGCTCCGGTCTCTAAATTGCGTCAGTTATTCGTCCATTTTCATATCTAGTTGCGAGTACCTAGTACGAGACGAATATAAAGTTTAACAATGATTGCCGAGTCGCTATTTAAATCAGCGGCTAGAAATACACCCAGCTTCATTCAATTTTTATTATTTTACATGTATCAACACCATTACACTTCGACGCAGGTGTTGAACGTAACCTAAACCGTTACACTAGATATCGATGCACTCAGTAATAAATAAGGCATCGCAAGTAGTCTCGGCTTCCAGCCAAATGGAATGCGCTTCCATCTGACCTTCAAAATACAAAAAGTTTTTAAGCTTTAATTTTAATTAAGTACCTATTTCAAAATGAAACAGGGCAGAGAGGCCCCTATATTGTATTAATCAATGAAACATTGTACTAATTTTAAGTGTAACCAGAGATGACGGAATCGTTTGTTTGACACAGACGGACTCGAAGGCGGTTAATAAAGCGTATATGTTGTATGATACCTACCTACAATAAACATATGATATTATCGGTACCAATGTTCGCATTACCGCATCTCTTTTTTTTTGGTCGCAATTTTAAAAACTTTAAACGCAATGTATTAAAAAGTATTTATCAATCATTCCGTAACGTGTATTTTACTATTTATGTGTATACTAGTATTAAGTACTATACTACGTATTTATATCATTTGCATAAATTAACACCCTACATTGTATGTACTTTTTGTAATCTATTCATGGTTTGTTTAAACATTAAACAAATTTGTTTATTGATACTACGTGCTACGTGATATTATCTTATGTAGCTTTTATTGCCTCTTTCTTTTCTCCGGCTTTACATGTTGTCTGCGAACAGGCATTACATGTACATGTAGAATTAACTTTTCACAAGAGTAGTATTTTGCTTCCTAAGTGAACAAAGAATTGTTATTATTATTATTATTATTATGCTCATTATTAATCTTAAAAAAATACATTTTAAAATATAAATAAAAAAAAAACAGATATATTTAAAAACATAAAAAACAGTGTCCCATCGGCACCGGGTACAGGGAAAGGAACTTCCTCATTATACGAGCCATGTCCAGAAGTACTGCCTTCTGCATCAAGCCCTTGGCGCCAAACGCGAGTCTCTCAAGGTGTTGGTCGAGGCTCTTGGCAATCAAACCATTAACGGAGATGACTATCGGTACAATGATCGCCGAATCAATTATTATTATTATTAAGGAACAGTAGTAGATTTTCTCCATATCCGGAACGTTTAGTATTTTTACTTTTAAATGCGAGCTTAGGCTCTTGTTTAAGTCAATGTTAGCTTAAGACTAGTTAAGACCTTGAGTTTACTCAAAAATGCATGACCCCTACGTAAATTGTCGATAAAGCCAATATTTAAAGTTATCGTTGTCACAGTAGGTACTGATGTTTTCTCCCATTATTTTTTTTGCTACTATTTTATTACCAATATCCTGTTCGTATTTTAAGCTTACATTCTCGCATGCATGTTATGAACTCTCGAGAACAAAGATCTCTGTCAGACATTTGTGTGATCTGACAAATGTGCGTGCAATCTGATCGGCTATCTGACAAATCTGCGCCTGATTAGCATTGTTTTGTAACTGCCAAAAAAGCCGACAATGTACAAAATAATTGTTATATATTAAATAACTAAACCAATTCCACTTCTATCAGTGTTATGAAGTCAACAACAACAAAATAGTAATTTACTTTTATATCATGTGGCGTGATTTAAATAAACATAAACAACCAAAGAAATTGACTACCTTTAATTACAGTAAAAGAGCATTAAGCTTAGTGAGTACGACTCGTAGGGACCTAGTCGTTTGTTAGGCTAATTAATAATTATTCTTGTGGTACAATGTCCGTAGGCAATATTTCAGAAAGCCAAAGATCTCATAATTAATAGATATGATATGCTAAGTATCAGGTATGCTCCTCAAACACATTTTTTTATTAATCTGATAATACTGTCATAATAATTGTTGTGATAGAGAAATTCTTTACCGGCTTAATTTACCTCAGATATGAATGGTATATGATAAAGAGATTGTAGAACATTACAGGTGGTTTTGTTTTCTATCACATAATACAAGATTAAGTAAATAGGCGACGTATTCAAATAAGATAAACCTATTAATATCCATATAACTAACGAATTTTTGGAACCAATTCCTATTCATTAGTTCTCATGGAATATAATACACATTAGTTTTATAATCACCATTATCTTCATTAGTCTGCGGTAGACACGCGATATTTTTACTTTACTATAAACGTAGTGGTCGCAATAATGTGTCAAGTATTGATCCAATGCAAAACATTGTTTGCACATTAGCTCAATGTTTTACTAACGCTTGTTGGATATGTTAGTCTAATGCACATTTAATAATCTGGTTCAAAATGACTTAACCCACCAATGGTTTACTGTTTCATACCGAAATGTAACAGTAATCCGCTTCTGAGTAAGATCTGAAATTTTGACACCGTGGTCACAGGATACCGAGAGCACGAAAGATGGCCGTCATAAATTCCTGTTCGTGCAACGTAGGTACATATAGACAACGCTCGCGGATACGGGAGGACTATTGCACAAAATTGTTTGAAGTGATCTGTAATTTCTTAAACGATGCCTGTGTGGATTGCTCTAGCTAGGTACTCATGAAGGTTACCTACTCTACACTCTGTATTTTTTGCCATGATCCTATAACAACATACATGACTGCTGACTAATCGCGTCGTATACTTCTAAAACAATGGCAGTTTTTATCTTATCATATATACTTGCTTATTTTTAAAGCCATGCCATGTATATGAAATATGAATGACTGTTATGTAAAGTGGCAGCCATATTTCTACAATATTATTTCAAGAAAAAAGGTCAATGGTAAGTTTAAAGCCAGTTCATGAACATTACGATTAGCATATCTGCAATGCAGATCGCCTCCTTCCGTTTTCTAAGACTGTATTCATAATCATGTATTATGTCAGAAGCATGTATTTATCTTAGCTTTCTATTGATTTTAGAGACAACAGTACAAAACGAATAGTTCTTTACTTTGAGTGTCACAGTTCACACTTATCACTATCGCTCAACAAGCCGTGGGGATGTTAAAGTGATTGTACTTTGCTATCGGTCAAAAAACTAAAGCCTGTGTGTCAATTTCCTGGCAGACTGCGAATTTCTCGTGTCCAACCTGTTTGCACTTTACAACGAAAAAATATATCAACAGACTATGTAAACTCAGCTATAGGATTATCGGCATAGAGCTCATTTTATATTAATAGAAATTGTGGTTCGAAAACCAATTTCGCTCTCAACAGTCGACGCAGCACTCAGTAATAATTCAGTATGGCGCGTGACTGCGCACACGGAGGACGTATAGACTACGTTCAAACAGAAAATAAATCTTATTATCCGCCGCGATCGTGAATTTTGCAAAGTTTAAATTTCGTTGATCGAAGACGTGTTTTAGCTTTCTATTTTATTCGCATTCTAAATTTCTAATGTGCTTTAGTGTTTGGAATATTTATTTGGATTGTGGTATATCGTCTGTAACGTGAGTTTTCCTTCAAATCTGGGTAAATCCCTTTGCGTGTGTTTGCAAAACTTCGACTGATCACGTAGGGTGCAATAATTTCCGTATTATATTGTATTCTACACTGCATGGTTCCGGTTCTAGCTATTTTATAGTTAAAATTTACTGGATGTGTGAATAAAAAGAATAGAATCGCAAATATTGCTTGAATTTAGTTTTCCAATTAGATAGGTGCAAATTGTAACCATTGCGTACGTCTGTGCCAAATTTAAGACTACCATAATTATATTAATGAGTTTGTAGATGTTAGACACATCTTTAATAACTTTCAATGGATAGTGTGTATTTCTTTGTACTTAATTCACTTTCTTAACAGATAGTCATAAATGTCTACCATTATTGTCTATTTACTTAATGTTAATATTGAATCCTTTATTGCTTCCTAAATAATGCATATTTGCTGCTTATTAGGTTGGTACGTACTTGCTCTTGTTATTAGGAGTTCACCTTGAAATATATTTTCAATAACATTAACATACTGAGAATAGGTTTTGAATGATCTCAAAAATCTCGAGTAGGAAGGTAACTTGTAAAGAAAAGGCACTTCGCCAAATAAAGTGAAATATTAGGAGTAAATATTACAAATAAATAATTAAGTATTATAAATAACTCAATTAAATCTTAAAATACCGATATGTATGTCTCAATGCAATGTCAATCCGATTTAAAAATATATTTAAGTAAGCGTTAAATGGTTCACTGTCCTGCGCAACTTCGTATGCGTCAATTTTCCCCGTTTTTGCAATATTTTTCATTGCTGCTCCGCTCCTATTGGTCGTAGCGTGGTATTATATAGCCTATAGCCTTCCTCATAACATTGCGCTACGACTAATAGGAGCAGAGTAGCGACGAGAAATGTTGCAAAAACGGGGAAAATTTACGCATACGAAGTTGCGCGGGACAGCTAGTAAATAATAAACAGCACAGCATAATATTTGGCTGAACTAGGTTAATATATTATCACCCTATGCCCCAAAGCAGCGTAGCATAAGTCAACTAAGCTCAGTAATCTATAATACAAATAAATCTATAGGAAACATATACTAATGACACAGACTAATGAGAAATAAACACTTCAATGCCTAACAGTACAAATTTGTAAATGGCCATCAGATTTTTATAAGCTATTTTTAATTCCCTTTCTAGCTGCAGGTTTTCCAAACCTCAGTAATCTATAACACAAATAAATCTATAGGAAACATATATTCATGAGAAATAAATACTTCAATGCCTAACCGTAGATATTTGTAAATGGTCATTAGATTTTTATAAGCTACTAGCTGTGCCCCGCGCTGTTACCCGCGGTTTATTAGCCTATGTGTTAAGTAAGGTTGTCAGCTAATACCAGACCAAATTTTAATAAAATCTGTACAGCTGTTTAGACGTGAAGAAGTAACAAACATACACAATCACGTACTCACAAACTTTCGCCTTTATAATATTATACAGTGTGATTTTGAATGCCTTTTCTAGCTGCAAGTTATCCAAACAGTTGTAAAATAAAATACTACTACCTACTTCAATACATAAATATGAGAAAAAAAAATTGTGGATGTGTAGATCGATTTATATTATATTGAACCATCTGATTGTATAGCACAAGTATGGTGTTACAATATTTTAAACTTCGCCTTACTACACCTTCTTCAAGAGAAATAGGTTACTAACAACTGTGCATTACTGTTTGGCTAGTCTAGAGTTATATTTTTAACCATAATAATTAAATTTACCCAGGATTTGTATATTTATACTAATATTATAAAGCGGAAGAGTTTGTTTGTTTGTTTAAACGCGCTAATCTCAGGAACTATTGGTCCGATTTGAATTTTTTTTTGTTGGAAAGCCCATTTATCGAGGAAGGCTATAGGCTATATAACATCGTGCTACGACTAACAGGAGCAGAGAAGCGACGAGAAATGTTTCAAAAACGGGGAAAATTTACGCATACGAAGTTGCGCGGGACAGCTAGTCATTGATAACAATATAATAAATATATCAAATCTCAATATAAACCAACACTAACCACGACAACACTCATATCTTAAATCCAAGAATCTACTTTTGAAACTTGACACTAGATCAACGAAGCGAAAACTAGTATTGAATTCTTGTCTCCTAAATCTAAAGATAGTCAAATTGCAAAATTACTAATACCAAAATACGAGTCAAGGCAAAACCAATCTAATCCGACTGGAATGGTAACATGAACCTGTATTGACAATCGTTACGGATTTATTTTGATAATAAATTGACAACTGGACCAGTTACTTGGCTAATAAATAATCGAATAAGTATTTTACACTTGGCACACTTGAGTAGGGAACTCGTCCAAGTGTTCTAAAGGAGCCCTGTTTTTTTTTTTTTAATAACAAAAAATTAAAGTAAAAATTTGACACCTATAAAAGAAAAAGTATTGTGTGTAATTTTATGAAAATGTGTAGTTTTTGTATGATGCATATGTATGGAAATACTAACATAACAACAAGCTATAAAATCTTTCAAGTTTACTACACTTTATAACGTATTTGTAAAAAAGATATAAAAAATTACTGGCAAAAAAAAGATGCGTAGTGTGAGTCCAACTTCGGTTTGCACTTGGTTGTATGTTTCTACTAAGGCTTAGCCTCATGATATCTCTTTCGCAGAATGTCTCTTGGTCGCAAAATGTCTCTTTCGCGGCATGCTGAACATTGACCCATCTAGAGAACGAGATGAGACAAATTTTGTACCTATTAAATTTTATTGATTTACAAGCACGCCTATGGTTGCTTGCCTATCGAAAAGTCTTCATGGCTATTGTTTTAGCTTTCACATGTATTTCTTTTATATATATTTAATATATAAAATTAATTTAATTTATAACACGAAAACTGTGACACAAGGTCACAGTTTTCGTTGCCATACTCCTCCGAAACGGCTGGACCGATTTTGATGAAATTTTTTGTGCTTATCCGGTATCTATGAGAATCGGCCAACATCTATTTTTCATGCCCCTAAGAGTTTGTTTGTTTGTTTGAATGCGATAATCTCAGGAACTACTGGGCTGCACTGAAAAAAATATTTTATTGTTGAATAGCCCATTTATCGAGGAAGGCTATAGGTTATAACATCACGCTACGACCAATAGGAGCGGAGCAGCAATGAAAAATGTTGTAAAAAAAAAGGGAAAATTTACGCTGACGAAGTTGCGCGGGACAGCTAGTGTATGTATATATATTTATATGATAGTTTTAACATAAAGATTATGTTTGGATAGGTTTGCCAACTTATTTATGTTCATAGCTACTACATACCAAGGTATGAACGGGTAAGTCAATATACACCGAACTGCCAATAAAAATTGGTATCAAAAGAAAGATAATTTAATTATGAATATAATTATACAGGGTGACTTTGAAATCAGTCGACAAATTGATAGGGGAGTATCAGCACCGTTAGTAGTGACTATTTTTTTTTTTTTTTGCCTATGGTTGGCAGAAAGAACCTCGTTTGAAGAAAGACATGTCGTAGCGCTCGGGAAACACCGCAGCAGGTAGTTCATTCCAGAGTCTACACGTACGTGGAAGAAAAGAACGCCGGAATCGATCCGTACAGGACCGTATTGTTTCCAGGTCCACCTGGAAACAATAGAGATCGACCGGCGTTCTTTTCTGCCAACCATAGGCAAAAAAAAAAAAAAAAAAAAGTAAGTACTAACGGTGCTGATACTCCCCTATCAATTTGTCGACTGATTTCAAAGTCACCCTGTATAGAGGCTTGCCTGCAAAAGTCCGTTTGTGAACTATTATCGCCATGCCTTAAAGTTTTAAAGTCGAAAAAAATTAGCCTTGACACTTTTCGATTGGGAAGCTATTATAGTCGTGTTTATAGATCAGCTAGCCAGCTGTCCCAGCGAACTTTGTACCGCCCCGAAATTTTTTGTCGTAATTTTCTTATTTTTTTTTACGTAAGAACCCTCTACAAAGTATTAGAAGAGGGCATGGCTTCCGTAACAGTAGTCAAAAACTCCTAAATAAATAAAGATTAAAAAATAAGTATTAGAAAACTAAAAAACCGGGCAAGAGCATGTCGGACCATGCTCTGTAGGGTTCCGCAGAAGAGCGTATGTTCATGACACTTACGCCCTTTTGTTGAGAAACGCAGTTTTTTAGTAATAAGTCAAAGACGGTTTATCCACTCATGTCCGAAATTATTTTAGTTTTAAGTACTTATTTGTGATTTTTTCATATTTTTAGTGACACGGTTCAAAAATTAAGTAGAGTGCCCCCCTAAAAATATTTATTTTTATTATTTAGCTAAACTAAGTAGCTGCTACTACAAAACATCTTTTTACCAAATTTTATCAATATTCATCGAGTAGTCTTTCAAGTAAAATGCCTGTGACATACAGACAGACAGACACATGACGAAACCATAAGGGGTAACCCTAAAAAAATAATTAATGAAATCTTCAAAGTCGTTCTCCAGATAAGGAAATACAAGTTTATATAAGGAAAATAAGGACTCATTTTTAGGGTTCCGTAGACAAAATGGCAAAAACAGAACCCTTATAGTTTCTTTATAACTTAACTCTTGTATCCGAGAGGCCTTCAAAAAGAGGCCTCTCAAATATAAAAAGCACCATAATGTAATTAATGTATGGGACGCGTCAAAACAAATCAAATAGTTAATTAGTAGCCGTCAACAGTTCTACAATCCGATTACTACGATAAGACAATGAAGTAGGTTAAAATCGATTTCCAAGATAGAAGCTATCAGAGGTAAACACATAAAAATTAAACAACATTTTTTTTAAATTGGTATCAATAAAAAGCGGCAAATATTATTGAATAGTAAGTATTAACAATTTATTATCAAAACATGACTGCACTTAAATGAAGCTCTTTGTGTTGATGAATTTTATAGAGCTAAGGAGTTCATTATATCCTAATCTATACTAATATTATAAAGCTGAAGAGTTTGTTTGTTTGTTTATTTGGACGCGATTATCTCAATAACTACTGGTCTGAATTGAAAAATTCTTTATCTTTATAACATCACGCTACGACCAATAGGAGCGTAAAATATTGCAAAAACGGGGAACATTTACGCAGACGAAGTTGCGCGGGTCAGCTAGTTCATAATAAAAGATTCTTCAGACAGCTATTTCTTAGTTGATTACAATTATTATCAAGCTGTAAATCAAGACGTATATCACTAACCACACTTATCTCAGTGAGTAGACCGAGCCTGCCCTAACAAAGTCAAGAAGTCCCGCAAGACTCGTGCGGAATGTACCGCTGCTTAAAAGGATGATTGCTTGTAGACGTTCGCACGGAGAGATGAGGTAGTCTATCACTTATATGAAGTGATCTAGCTAACTAATAATAAACCTGCTGTGTCTATAATAATATAAAAAATATTATATAAAATCACATTTTGACTCGCCGGTAAAATGATCTTATCGCGTATAAATTTTCACCCATCGCGTAGCGTAAAATATTGCTAAGCTTGAAAGTTAACCCAGAACAGGACCTAATTTCTCTAGCAACTCATACCGCTCTGGGGAATTTCAACCCTTTAAAGGAATATAGATTGACAATCACACAATCACAATACTCGAAATAGTTGTAAAAGGCGCGAAAGCCACCTAATTGACGTTTCACGGGCGCACTGTAAATCTGTATTTTCTCCTTGAAATAGAAAACTTGTTAGGTCGGCCCCATTGGCACGATTTACATAGTTCGCCCACCGGCCTAGGTTGTACCTAGCCATGGTGTTGGACATAACTTCGTAATTATTGTTAGAGAAATCTCCGAGGTTTATTGGTATAGAATATTAAACACGCCTTAATCATACTATTATAGTTTCTGTGATTGAGTGAAGTTCGCACTCTACTGCTATTGATCACGGCCTACGGTGACATCGTATATTAATCATAACATTCACCAGCTGTATTTAAAAAAAATGTATAAGATGACAAGAACCATACAGTCATTTGAACTATACTTGCGATTTCCCGTTGCGTGCATAATAATGACAAAACGGTAGTAGTATTTATTCATTTTACTTCTTTGATCGACTATGTTAGTAAGGATTTACTAAAAGTTAGATCAAAAATTGGAAAAAATCCTAAAGTCTGTACTTATTCATTACTGCTTCTTACGAAATAGGTTTTATATAGGTATTAAGTTTGAATCTGACATACTTGAATTTGTTACTACACAGAATGTACGTACCTAATGTGTATTTTATTTGACTACTTTTACCAGCTTATACCAATTAATATTACAAGATAAATTCGTGTAGTAAAATTAGAACGGCTAGAAAGGGCTCTACAATATCAAATTATAATAGCAGAATGAAACGACTGGAAAGTGTTCTATTCTAGTTAACCACATTTGGATATTTTCAATTCTATTTGTATCTTAGGAAAACTTTACCATACCTATAATAGCTTATAAACCTAGTTGCTGATAAATTATGACCCTCCAGGTGTACGGCTTAAATGTGTTCAAACTTTGCCAGCTTGTGTAAAAAATATATTATAATCATCTTCGAATTACGATTTTCTTATCACAATGATTAACGCATGATTTCACCATGCATAGATGTCACGGCGATGTGGCAGTGAAATAATAACAGTTTCGACTTATCACAGTGCATGTTCAAGTGGACCATACGTAATGGATTAGTGTATGCTAGCGGTCAAACGAAATGTTGATAAGCGGAATTAATTTTAGTAATGATTTATGTTGTAGTTATTGAAAGCTAATTATATAACGTCTACCATAAATAAATTGATTTTTCAGGCTTTTAACATTTTTAAACTGCAAATTATTATTAGAAACAAAAAATCGCGAGACACTTAAAAACCGTAAAAAACAAGTAATTTACTGTTTACAGCTTAAGGTAGCTAATGATTTTTTCAATTATATCCTATTATGTTTGGAATGGAATCTCAGTAGCACTAGTCTCAGCTAACTTGTTTAATAAAATCAGACTGAACTGATCAAGCGGGCCGTGCGTTTGATATTAAACCTCAGCTACTTTTATATTGTATTGTACTATTTTACCCGCACATGCAGTAAAAATGAGCCGTCATGTCTTAGAGAAACGTAGGTACAATCTGTTGTACACCCACATAACATGAGTAATATAGCCACGTTGTTATTTAGGTCATTTGGTTGAAAACCTTGATGGGTACGTTTTAGCGAGGCGGCTATGGCACTATGTATGTGGACTTAGAGTAGAGACTATTGTATTTTTCAGACGCAGTAGTAGCATATTGTATCCAATGCGATAACTAGTACTAATAACTCGTGAGCACTAGATATTACTTAAATTATCACTTACTTTATAATAATGAAAACTTCTATGTCTGAAACCTGTACCATAATGCTAAATTGATGCTGTTCTGTATCCGAGCTGTTAGACGAACTTACTACCTTGAATTCATATATCTTCACAATATGTTAAGAATGATATAAACGCGAAAATGTTAGGATGAATTTAGCTAGGTTTGTCATTCTTTTACACAAATATATGTTTGCTAAACATTTTTATGAAATTTAACAATAACTAATATTACACATACTAATATCACAGATTATATAATTTTTATAGATGTTAAATAAATTTCCCAAAATAATGTATAATGATTTACGGCGACAAAATCGCGGGTGAAATTCTTCTCTCTGGTGAAAATCTTATATGATTTGAAAAATTTAGAACTCACTTTATAATAATACAAGATGCGATATAAATTCAGTTTTCCTAATGTAATCTAATAGAATCTAAACCAATATATCACTTTAATTAGCTTCAGTAAAGCTTATTTATATCATTGAAACTGTATTTATGTTCGGTTACGTTTATTAAAGACGACAGTTGGATACCGGCGTGCTTGCTTTGTAGTAACTTCTCTGATTGCGAGATGACCGGAAAATGAAGTTAGTTATCTTTTGTAGATTAGTGTTCTCTTTTACTGGTATGTATATCATCGCCCGTAAAAAGAGTTATGATTTAAATAAAAGTATCATCTTTTTGAATATTATTTAATTAAGGATTCCAATTAAAATAGATTTTTACCAAAATGTTAATCATGTGTGCTACCTCAACAAGTGCCACTACTTATTTTTTTTTTAAAGATCAATCTTGGGCTCACGAACAAAATTTTATTTTAATATTCAGATTCGCTACTATAAACGTCGGACGACTCATTTAAGGTAAACGGACCACATAACTCATACCTTCACGACCAATTGTTTTAAGTACAAATTCTTGATCGTAACACTGTTTCCGTTGTTGACCAAACACAGCGATCTTACCTGCACCGGTACTTACTAATATAAAGGCTGTTTGAAATCACGTAGGCAGGAATAATAATGCCAGTATAAGTGTACCAGGACCATAATGAATGTTTATAGATTCTAGTACATGACATGACCCATTAAAAGTAATGGGTCAGACGTAATGCCGGCCTGGATGTTATTTCATTTATATGGGTATACATTATGCATGCATTTTATTGCTGTCTCTGTTTCAAGAGACTTGAGGCATCTTGGAAGTAAAATAACAAAGTATTGTTATAGTATTGTTTTCAAATGACCTACTGAACTTTATTTTTCCTAAATGGCTTTAAATACTAAGAAATGAGTATATATTCTATTAATGTGCATGCCACTCTCATTCGACACAGCAAAGCAACTGTTCTAGTTACTCTGCTAAAATGAGGGGGCCGTTTTTAAGGCTTAGAGCGTGTTGAGCAATAATTCACTGATCAGCTGTCAAAACTATTATTGTCGAATAAAAATAGATTTGACAGCTGTGTAATTAGTTCGAGTAGTTTGCTTGTCAAGCCTTTCAGAAGCCATATCTAAATGTTGTATGACAAAAGGTGACATTTACGTCACAATATACTCCCAGAGATAATATCGTGTCTGTGTATTCTCGTTTTCTCAGCATTTTTTGCAATCACAAGTATTTTCGGTTCAATGCTATATTGCCAAGTTTAAATTTGTTCTTGTTATTACTATTGTTCTTTTAGATTACTTACTTATTGAATTTGCTGTGGGGACTTTATAAAATGTGCTGAGGTGAGGAATGTGCACATTTAATAGTGACACAGGTGAAGCTTAATTCTTACCAATTTCGCAAAGTGAATCGTTTTAAAGGTCAAACTAAATATTGTTTAGGAACTTTTGCTTCTTTTGTAAAAAGTGTAAAAAAGATATATCCAGTTCTTTATTTGAGCATTACCTAAATGTCACTCTAGTCACACTGTATGACAGTAAGTTTATTTTATTGGAGTAATTAAATACCGAAAGACTTATTTATTAAATCATTATCTTTGAAACTTACCTACCAAAATAATTAACACCACTTATTGTCTCTAGCTTGTTTTTCTTCTGTTCCTGTATATCAAGTAACTTCAGCAAATATTTCTACATCGAAATGAAACTTAGTTTAAAGCTTAAATGCCCATTGATTCTAGGTCTATATTTTGTACTTGTAACTAGACACCCAAGCTTTTGCAAAACAACTGGTCTAAATGGCTACTGTGAAAACTGTAACAGTCAATTACACACCATTGAGAACCAAGAGCCTCGCTATTTACTATAAACTATTGTTGCTATTAATTATAATACACAATTGCTTACCCGCTGGCGTCAGTAGCGGTATTTTACTGTAATTGCTGACGTATCTATATATCAGTAACACGATAATTACAATGTATTTTATGGGGAAAATAATGGAATGTTCGAGCTTTAAATGTTTATTTGCCTGATTGATAATATTATATGGTATTAAATGTCTATTCAGCATGTTGGTTTGTAAGTTACGTTAATAAGCTAGTTGTCTTGGGATTTAATATAGAGGCGGCATAATTCCAAGCAAAATGCGAGTAACAAAAGTGGTAGAAAAAGGCATATAGTTATCAATGCCTGACCTTGTTTTGGCTGTTCTGCCAATGCCGGCTCATAACAATCAATTAAATAGAGTTGTCGTGATAAATAATAAAATGGTATTTATATCAATTGCTCGATGAAGCTTACATAATCATGTTTAGCACACTCAATCAATGTACAATTCTCTCTCTCAATATGCGTTAGCTGTTCCCTTCAGTGACAAAAGTTATCAATTAAACGTTGCAATGATTACAAACATTCATATTATCATGGTACGGTGCAGCGAGTGGCACGCGCGCACACTAGGTCAGCGTTGTTTTGCCCGAGTATCGTAAACGCGCCCAGATTAGAATTGAGTTTAGTGGCCTGAAAACTTCACGCAGGACGACGTTTTACACATGTTTTAGAACTGGAATTATGTTTTTAACGGCCTTTTCTAAGAATGTTTTATTACTTGTCAAAACTAAAGATCTTTAGAATGGTAAGCTTGGTTTGCTTGTTCAGATGTGGGAATAACGATAGTTAGTAGGCACCGATAATTTCGAAATAAATCATAATGCTCGGCAGATCATAAAATCTAATCCTTTGGTAAGCTGACACCGCCCACGCTGTAAAGGCTCGAGCTCTCGCAATCCAACTTACTCGTAATTGTATTAAATACCAATAAACCTGATCGGGTAAACTAATCGAAGTAAGAACTAAGTCTAACAAAATGTTCAATTAATAGATATCCAATGACCCGGGACCCTGTAGCCATGTACAACAGCAGAATAACTCAAGATAGTGGTCGTTTCGCCACCGGGCTTGCAAGACAATGGGCAGTAAACTCTTGGTATTGCAATTTCTGAGACAGTTGGTAATGAGCCGCCTACGACTCCTGGGTACGTGGGACTTGACTTAGCGCTGACTCTGGGTGTCCATGGCTACAATGTAATTTACAATTTCATTTTGTAAAATTGACCGATCATCGATCATAATGCCTGCATGACCTACGAAACTAACAGAAGATACCTAATAAAACAACAAGTAAACGTTCGGTACCTATTAGGTGTTTGCAGTCGATGTGATTTATCTAAGATATGATTAGAGTTTTATGTTTGACTTTAAATTCGTCTTTGTAATATCTTTCTGTATTTACTTAGCAGTTCCTTTTCCACTGTGTCTGTGGTCAACGACAGTCATTGTTTGATATATATCTAGTTTCTCATTCGACACCGCATACATTATATCAAAACGCATTCATCATAGCTTTGATTAAAACAGCTAGTATTTTCACAATTGACATTGCATGACTACGATGCATTGGATCATTTGATTTGCGGTTTCCAATAAATCTCCTGTGGATTTTGATTAATTATTCGACAGCTGGGGTCGAGCATAAATTTATGACTACAAACGAATTGGTGTCCGGTGCTCGTAAGTTTATGACACTTCGAAACACTACAAAGATAGTCAGATATTTATGTAGCTTCATATGTAAGCTATTTTATTGCCAGCATAACTTGCCTTGTACAAATTTTGTCTGCGGTAAATCCTGAACTCATGTTGAAATGGTGTTGTTCTTTACCAGCCGGTTTTAGGTTTAAGCTTTCCTCCGATGCGAGTCATTATTGCTAGTGTCATTGTTAATATAAATTTAATAGGTAGGATATTTCTTTAACCTAACAAAACATAAAAAGTAACTATACCAAAACATTCTTAAACAATTGTAGGCCGGTTAATATAAAGATATGACTTAACACTTAAAATAGCTTCTTCAAGATAACATTTACAAATCATCTTAAAAAATGTATCAACTGAAAAAAACTTTGTGATCACTGATAGCGAAAAATTGAATAGAATTCTAATTAGAGATAAAATACATTGTTGACTTAACTTTGTGTTGTATTTGATCTGCGGTGTATTTTCATTTATCTTTTTTTGCCTCGTACGTCAAATGTAGGTAAACAGCTCAACAAGCCTTGCCATAAAAAATCTACACTATCGTTTTAATGTACAATTAAATTATTTAAATCATACTTTATTTCGAAATATAACAAATTTCCAGTTTGTACCAATCAAGGCCACAGGATGAGAGATTTCCCTTACAAAAAATATAACAAAAAGTTTTTGCAACATTCCGACGATGCAGGGCGCCCGACGCACGACTGCACCCGCTAATAATATATACCTATCTACTCGTACCTAGTCCATAGCAACTAGCAACAGACAACCGTTGGGTATCGGCCATTAACTTAATAATATATTTTAGATGTCATTTTTACGACGTATTGTGCCATTGACCTTTCACCGCTGTATAATTTTGAATAACACCACATCGTAAGTAAAAATGAATATATGAAGCTCTAAAACAAACTTAAAACTACAAAGAATATAAAACTATTATAAGGTTGAAATAACGGGTACCTACTACGCGATACGGCTTGAGAAAAATCGAGTTAATCGTTCACTGAAACCTACTTAGCTATAATTTATTTACGTTAACCATACTTCTATACTATCTAATAGAGGTAAAGTTTGTGGGTTTAATTGTAACCGATTTTGAAAATTCTTTTACAAATAGAAAGCCATGTTATTTGTGAGTGTCATAGGCTATATAACATCACGCTACGACCAATAGGAGCGGAGCATCAATGAAAATGTTGCAGAAATGGGGAAAAATGACGCAAACAAAGTTTCAGCTAGTAATATTATAAAGAGGTAAACCTCCTTTAATCCGCCGGATTAAAACCGGGAATCCGGTGGCGAATGTACCCTACATCGCAATACACTTCGCGCCGGGTACCGACCCGGTCGCCAGCTACCCGGCGCCGGATTGAAACCGGAACGTGTAAAAAGGACCTTACAGTGAATGTTGACAACCGATACATTTGTATATTATGACTCCATAAGTTCTACTTAGTTCTTAAATCGTGTAAAAAGGACCTTACAGTGAATGTTGACAACCGATACATTTGTATATTATGACTCCATAAGTTCTACTTAGTTCTTAAATCATGAAGCCTTCATCTAATCTAGCATGGCTCTATAACCTACAAAACCTGACGTTTTAACGAACGGCCACAATTCACCGCCCCTTTCCAAACATGGTTTATGGGCGCTCCTTCGTTCTAGCTAAGTATGCAACCTGCCCGCCCACTTCGGCCATTGCTCTTAAGGGGGAAAGCAGGAAAGCTACTCTGACTTTATAAATTGATTTGCACTAAAACATCAATGGCCTGATGAACGGTGAATGAATGATGATTACATGAAAATCGAAAGTGATCGATGTTACGTTATTATCTTAATCATTTATCTCGGTGAGAGGAATAGAACCAACTTTGTTGCACTCTATTAAACACCACTTTAACATTATACCTATTAATTGATCTCTAGTTATCAATTGTTTTCAATTAATATCTCCGCGAATGTAGGTCTATGTCGTCAACATACCCCAGGCCCTAGACTCTAGCTAGCGACGACGACTTGAATCGATTAAAGGCAACTAAAATCATACCTCTAAGTTCATCGTGAATTATGCGCAATTAAAAAATAATTACAGCCAATAAACATGTTAGGTCTTAATTTGAATATGTGTTGTAATGTTGTAGTATACCTACTGTTAGCGGTAATACAATGTGCATGATTAATGACATAATGAGTTTTTCCGTTTGGCTATTACGGACTCTATTCGTAACTTTTTCGTAACGATATTAAAATTTGCTGGTCTATTGCTCTTCATATTACTGTAAGCACAATATTGGGAGTATAGACGATAAGGTTGATACGTACTCGAGCAACGTAAACAGACATCATCATCAATTCATCTTCGGAGCAAAGTGGTCCGAGATTCTGTGTCCTTGACCAATGTCTATACAACTTGCGCGGCTTGAAGGACCTCCTTCATGTATGAACACAAAATAAAGGTAGTACAGAAGGAAAGCTCATGATTGTACTGCGACTTTTTCACTTACACTCACACGCGCGTACAAAACGAGCATCGGCAGTGCGTTAGCGTGGCACTTGCTCTGTCTCTGATCCGTCTTGTTCCGATTCTCCACGTCTGTGACGATATATCTATGAGTGCGTGCGTCAAGAGCGGTTTGTATGAAGCTTTCGTTCTGTATGGTATTCTGTGCTATGAAGCTCATCCATCCATACTCTGGGTATATTGTGCTTGTAGTAATATGAAGAGCAATAGACTTCTCTCTGTGATGTCGATATTATTACCACTGGCCCATCGAAATGGGGAGAGGAAATTTTGTAAGGGCTTGCATTGTAACTTTTTATCTAATCTACTGCTACTAATCAGGGTATGAATATTTGTATCTATATCTTTAGTATCTGGAAATCTGGGTGGTCTTGCTGAAACTACTTTAATAGATTTATGCTGCACTTAATATAAATCTACTGACTATGGCATTAGGCAAAGTAATTTGCATAATTTAATTGAAAATTACAGCAAAGTCTGGGTAAAGTAGAGCAGGTTCCTACGATCATAGATTACCTTTTAACAGTAGCTATACCATCGGGTGTAGCCACAAATCTATTGGGCCTATTAGCTAAACACGATGTTCATAGTTCAGCTAAACATACAGCTAGTATACTGAAAGTAATTTTACTTAATCATTCTGACAAAACTAAATTAAACTATAATAGCTAAGTATCATTGATTAAACCAACTACATATTTACATAATTCGTCTTTATATTTTTTAGTTCGACAGTTCATCACACACACATCAGAGCCACTTCCTTGTATTCTAGAAAATAAAAACACAAAACAATAATAAATACATGCATACGATTGGCATCTCCAGCGCACAGAGACACACTTTGGCAAATTGTAACAAAACCTTTTAGAAAATTTAATATTTATAGTACGTGTATAGTGCATCTTTGTAAATCAGTATTGAAAAACCTCCTTATTACAGGCAACCTTAGGCAGCCTATCTAGGAGGACAGTTCTGTACCCTTCTAAATGTATTGTAATTATAATTGTGTACTATGTGATGGAAATAAAGATTATTATGTTCATCCCATAAAGTTCACCTATGTTCTATCACACGACACGTCCAGGCCGATGCTCCGTCAGTTGGAACGCACGGAAGCCCAGTCGCCGGCCGGCCCGAATCCGGACGTAAACGAGTTCATATAAAACGTACGGTCTTATATGTTTACGAGTCACTGACGGCACAAGCACAGTCCATCCACGACGCGAATACGGGCACGATATGTGTGGATATAGCTTATACATTTTCAATTCATATTATCTAAATACAACACCATAAAAGTACACCATTTATTCCGATAGACTACATTTCAAACAGAATTCCTTAACAATCAACTTAAACTTATGCAATTGGAATACCATTGAATAGTTACTAACGCTTGTTAGACATTAAGTACAAAGTTAGAATTATTTAATTGGTTTATTGCCCTGTCTAGATAAGAATGAACTTAGTTAAGATACTTAGATTGGCAGAAATAGTGTTGTATTGAGTAATATAAACGTACTGGTATCCGATATCCCAGGAATGTGGTATTCGATATTTTAGCTTGTCTTTTCAATTGGTTCTTAAGCTTTATATTATCAGGAAAAGGTTGGTCAATACAATCATTGTATTAATTAAGTAATTGGCAAGAAATGTCTTTAAAAATTACTATAAAGGTAGGTAAAGGTAATCGCAATATTCGTCTAGGTTATCTTGTAATGTTCATTCCGTGCGTTATATTCATAAAATATAACGCACGGAATGAACATTACAATATATCATAATATATTGTAATGTTATTCCGTGCGAAAATATAATATTTTTACAGTTGTAGAGATCTGCTTTAAATGTGTTCCAAAGTACTTAATCTTAAAACAATTTACAGAAACATTATAATTAATGTTACCGCGGCATTCACAGGCTTATTTATTTTAATGTTTGCAAACATGAGGACATGCTGTGTAATAAAATCAAAAGTTATTCAAATATTCAAACGTCTCCTAAAGTTAGAACACTTTTGATGAAATGTAGTTAATTTAAGAAAACCAGTATTTGATGAAACTTGTTTTTTGAAATTAGTATAAAAAGACTGTTGCTAGATCTATTTCTTTTATAACGTAAAAATCATAGAAACATGACTTTGTGCATTAATAGTTAAAAATAAAACTAAAAATAAAAAATTAGATAAGCACTATGGCGTTATAATTAGAAGAAATGGAATGGAAAGAAATTCTACATTTAATGAATTAAATGACTTATCGCGTAACGTACGTTCATTAATTAATTATTGTGTTTTTTTATTACGATATTGATTCATTATCTACTGCAAAAATAATACTAATACTGTAAATAATTCGTGAATTATGACTTATTCTAGATACTAACTTGATTAATGATTTATACCAATTTATTATTGCTTGAGTACACACAAGCATAAAAAGGTGGTTTAAATTATACGTACGGATATTCTGAAAATACCTATATTTATTAGTTATATTTCGGGACTTAATCGCGTGAATTATTTAAAGGTACGAACCTTTTATTTACCCGATGTTTCGATCGAATTGCACCGATCGTGGTCACGGGTCGACCCGTGACCACCTACTACCTTTAAATAATTCACGCGATTAAGTCCCGAAATATAACTAATATGTATAAAAATCGCGAAAGTTTAAAAACAATAATACCTATATTGTTCGAAGATCATCCCTAATACACACATGCAATATTTTCTCACGAGTAGCGTTTGCGTCATCTGATAGCGGTAATAGATACATTGTTTATCGTAAAATACACGTGGTCGAGCTGTGCGTGACGACACTCAGATAAAATTATAATGGTCATTTTCATTGGCAAATCGTAACGAATCAGTGACGTTTGTTTCAACTAAGGTATGTTGGTAATAAATCGTCGCACTTGGCGAGTGGTTTGCTTGCTGAAAAGTGAATGATGAAAACTATGTTGTTGTAAGATGACTAAAGCATTCACAACAAGATAAAGTACAACGACAGAATGGACTAAAATGACTCCCTTTTCTATCGATAATAATCTTACTTCTTCTACCTAAGGCAATCTTCCATAATAATGTACTGCGTAGGTCATCAGTATAAATCGGTTCCTTGAACCTTGAAAATAATAGACTCCAGCATGATTGCTAGTATTGCTAGGTACATATGTCAATTAATTCTCGCTGGGCACTGTTATTCCCTGTAATCAGTGTAATGGATAAAATTATGTAATTACTATATTTATATTATCGGCGACATTACCCGCAATGACCTAGAAATTTTCTTACTCATAGGTATTATAATTAAATTGCGATTTCAGCGAATTAGAAATTTAACCATAAACTTGAATAATACAAATAATTCAGTAAGTTAAAAAATGCTGTTGTTAGAACTCGTCTTTCTCTTTTATAAAAGACAAGTTCTAACAACAGTATTTTTATATTTATTTCTGTTATCCTGAATAAGACCTCGTCGTTCTAAAGATTGGAAGCAATATCGGTTAGGATAGAAATCCTCACCAATATTGCTTTTTAGATAGTATTACAGCAAAATGTGTAGTTCATTATACAATAAGTTCTTGTGTCAATAATTATTTGAATACAAATGAAGTATCGAAATACAATCTAAAAAAATAGATTAGTGAAGCTTGAATTAAATCTTGAATTTCGAAAAATAAATTAAAACGATACAACTGCTTGTCGAACAGCTTCCTTTCTAATTTGTAATAAACATAATAAAATTGTCTTGCAGATTATGTAAGCAATTTAGTACCTACTGTACAGTACTCCAAAAGTAATAATGCGCATAGAAATCTTCGGAAATCTTCGTCATTGTTCGGCAACGGTCGTATTACCCGAGCGTCGAAAGACGATATTTATATAGAGTGGTTAAGAGCAATTTCTCTATGCCTAATTTTATATATTATGTGTTTTGTGCTAAAACAGATTTGATTTACCTGTAACGAAATTTGATTCGATAATTCCATGTAAGTAAATAGCGAAAACGCTACAATCATTGTTGGAGTGATTAGTTTTCAAGTGTCTTACCGAAGTTGGTGTAATTATGGAGGAAAAGGTTTAAATAACATAAGGTTTTATTAGAAGGAGAAAAAAACGTTTTCAAATAGAGGTTTACATAAAATATAATCAAAATCTCAGTTCAAATTTGTTTACAGCACTAATCATTCCAGAAAAATAATACAATTATAAAAAAATTAATCAGAATCGAGGAAGACCTCTATTCCCGACATCGCAGATTCATCAGAAGTTTCATTATGCTCTTGTTCATTTACACTTTCCTCACTGCTATCACCTGTGTAAATAATCAGTTTATCGGAATAACTATCGATTCTTGGCTCAAATTTTCTATATTCATCTTCGCATTGAACCGCATGATCAGAAACTTTTTTCCATTCTTCTGGTCCTATTTTATTGATTTTTTCTAATATAGCATCTTTAACTGACGTCACAGTCATTGCAATATTTCTCTTGGCCACGTGTTGCTTTATTTGGGACCAAATATTTTCAATAGGGTTAAAATCGGGATGATATGGTGGCAATCGTATAATTTTATGCCCATGTTCCTCCATTATACGGTCAATGGCAAATTCTGTGTAATTTTCTTTGTATCTTTGTATAATTTTATACAAATCGGGTTTCAGTTTCTTTGGGTCATGCGGAATGTTGTGTTGTTGTAACCAAGCTGTCATTTGTGGTTTAGATGTGTTTGAGTTTGGTGGTTTCACAGACAGCTTATTATGATATGGGGCGTTGTCTATTACCAACACACTATTAGGAGGCAAGTTGGGAATCAATTGATTGCGTAGCCAAGTTTGATAACGTTCCGCGTTTATTTCTTTATGATAGTCACCTTCTGAGTCGACACATTTATGTAACATTAGAGCCCCTGGGACGAAGCCTTTTTCATTGCCTGCGTGTACAATAATTATTCGCTCTCCTTTGGAAATGGGTTGTTTGATACCTTTTTTGTTGCTATCTTGCCAAGTTTTACCCTTAGTATGTGATGTGTGCACATACGACTCGTCCATAAATACTATGTTTCTACCAGAACTCCTCAGCTGTTGTATTTCTCTGAGATATTTGATCCTTTTTAGGCGTATATCATGTTTTTCCATAAGTAATTGTCTGTTATTATCAGTTTTCAGAAACCTAAACCCCATGTCTTTCAAGATCAACCTTAAAGTCTCGGCACAGCCTTTGAAATTAATAGCTTCGATCAACTTTATTCTTAAATTATTTACAGTTGGGAGTTCTTTCAGCGTCAATTGAAAATTGTATATCATATTACGAATAACACAGTAGTCGAAATCATCAAGTACCAGCCGAAATCTACTTTTAGGTCTTCCTTTTTTCGGTGTAGAAAATTTCTTTGATTGATTATGTTTTTTTTCGTTTAAGATATTACTCAAAGTTCGTCGCGAAATTCCTGTAGCTTTTGTAACACGGTCTTGAATTTTTTTAAAATAACCATCATGGTCTCTGTTGAAAACATTGGCTTCATTTAAGAAATAAAGGTACACATTAAATACCATTTGCCGTGCTTGTGAATTAAGCGGTTTTCCACGTTTAAATTTATCCATTTTGGAAGAATTCGTCTGAAAGAAAATGGCATGGGCAGAGTTAGGTATATATTTTTTATGCATGTTTATCTATTTATTTAATTTAAATAAATCTCATTTTTTAAATGTTTTTCTAGTACTTAATATGTATTTAATGTAGGTATTTTATTTTTTTAATATTAAAAAAACGTGAAATATGTTATTTATTTTCCTTTTTTCAAAATATACTATTTAAATCTGAATAAGCTAATTAATGTTGAAATTATATTTACCAAGAAGGGTGTGTAATAGCAGCTCTATATATTTCCACAAATAGAGAACACGTGCAGTCACTACCAATATATAAAGACGACTGACAGACATTTCGCTGACCGGCGACAGCTGCCGAACGCCCGATTTGTTTTCGATTGTGCACACATGATATTGACTCCTATCTCTTTTAAACAAGGTGCAAAATGCAAATGCCTTGTTTAGGGCTCTTACGATTCCATGATTCGAGTGTTTCCGGGAATACGACAATTAGCGAAGATCTGCATGTGCATTATTAATTTGGGAGTACTGTAATTACATGCCTAAATGCGCGCTTTGCTGGTTAATGGAGACTGCGAATGCTCTTTGAACATAGAACGACATAAAATTATAGCTATATTTTCATTTGTGAAAAGAAAAAATGTGCTCGGCCAGTCGTCAAATTATCGTGATTTATACCGCCATTGTACTTGAAATATATAATGAGACTGTAGATTCACACCGGAAATCAATTTTTCACTACAATCATTGAAGGATTTACAAAAAAAATAGAATGGCGATAATTTCCCACATGAATCCGACACACTTTATTGGTTCTTTAAACATTGGGTTGCCTCGGGGCCGGCTACAATAACATTCGATAATATGTTCTGCAACACATGTCGACTCGACCACAACAATGTATATTGATATCATTGTAGGTTTACCAATGGTTGTACACTCTGCGACCACGCTGAACGTCTTACTTTTGCTATATAACATCGAAAATCTCAAACGATACTTCTATCTGTGGTAAGAAGTATTTCTGTCGCCACTATTTACCTTTAAGTGATATTGATAGCATGAGAGTTTTGAGAAGCGTCTCAAAAGGGAGTGACGTTTGAGTATTATCCTGTACTAAGTGAACCGCGCAACTTCGTCTGCGTAAATGTTCCCCATTTATGCAACATTTTTCATTGCTGTTCCGCTCCTATTCGTCGCAGCGTGGTGATATACAGCCTATAGCCTTCCTCGATAAATGGACTATCCAACAGTTAAAAAAATTGCAAATTCGGACCAGCAGTTCCTGATCGAATTCAAACAAACAAACTCTTCAGCTTTCTAATATTAGTATAGACAAGACATGCCTACATAGCAGCCATTCCGTTTAGCCACCCTAGAGAATCCACACTGAGCTAGGCTGTTCTTTTGGAGTGGGTAAGTGGAATAACTGCTGAATGATAAGGCTTTGAAACTACCTTATTTATTAAAATAAAGCATAATACCTAAGCCCCATTTCGGTACTCTATTGGCGACGAAGCCCGAAAAAACTTTAGGCCATAGCAAATTACTTATAATGGAAAACTATAAGAGGCGTTTCAGTTCGGAAATGTTCTAATGAACGACTTCGTAACACCGTTCCCTTGTCGATAGATATACTTAAATTTTAATTGTTCTCATTAAATATAAAGTTTCAACATGGTGAAACACTGTGACCCAATGTTTTGTAGTAGGTATTTGAAACAAGCTTTGTCAACTAAACAAATGGGTAACAAGATACAAAGATCATTGTTGAGTAACTCAGCTCGCAAGTCAATTGCCAAGAATTTAGCTAACTAAAATATTTTCCATGTAATAAAATGTTGCTTGTATTGTAACGGACGAAACATTTTACAGTAATTTTTTTTCGTAATGTAATGTCACATTTCCATAGCATTATTGCTGTAATCTATTCACAAAGTATAGACGGTTGGTACATCTTTACAACTTGGAAAACAAACATCCAGATTTGGCGATATAGGCGTTGAGACATACCTACTTACAAAGTTAGGATCTATTGTCTACTAATTTCACACACAATTCTAGTTATGCAAACATCCGTAAAAGACGTTTCTTTCTACAGAAAATCTTACCACATAGATGCCCAAAGGCCGAATGTACGCTAACGAGTGCATTGTAAAGTCAGACTTTAAAAACAAAAGGTGATATTAGTTGATATTGCTAAGATATCGAGTCGGTAATACGTGCTCTAACGAGAGTTTAAGACTATTTATCAGTGAAACTTGCGATTAGTTGTTAGTCGCATTACATTTCGTCGGCTCGGTGGTGTGTGGTGTCGTGTCGTGATAGGTGTATCGGCGCGTCGCCAATGCCCCGGCGGCGGATACAGGATGTCGCCGCCGCGGGCGCTGCTGGCGGTCCTCCTCATATGTCAACTGCTCTCCTACGGTGGCCACCAAGGACTCACCAAGATATTTTACACGTAAGCATACGATTTTCATCTAAACGACATCGTTAGTGGTACTATTTACGGTCGTAATAAAATAATAGCATTATTTCATAATAATATATTCGGACAACTCACACAACGCTATCTGATCCCAAACTAAGCAGAGCTTGTACTATGGAAACCAGAGAACTGATAAACATACTTAAATATTTCTAAATACATAAATATTATAGATAAATAACACCCAGACACAGAATAAACCATCGTGCTCATCACACAAAGTTTTATCCTGGGTGGGAATCGAATCCACAACCTCTTGCTTAGCAGTCGGATACACCCCCACCGCGCCACAGAGGTAATCAATTTCATAATGCTATATCAAAATAGACATATTGTAGTTTCTATGTTCTAATAAGATTACAGTATACGCATATATCTACTGAAATCTTGTTAGTTAAACAGCACATGTCATGTCCCCTTATCTTTATACATGCATGCAAATATGAGTTTATTCGACTTCACATATAACTCCAACGTTAAGTTGCATGAATTTAGTTTTGCGATTCCTAAAGTGGGTTTCGCGGAACCTAAACGTTCCGTAGAAAAGTTAGAAAGTTGAGAAAAGTCAACTGGATACCGCAAATATTTTTTTTTAAATATCAGCCTCTGGAGAAATATTAAACACCTGGTTTGTCTGTCTGTCTTAACTTTCTACAAGAAAATACCTACATTGGAATGACCATATGAGAAGTATCGTATTATAACTGGGCATTAGGCAAATCTATTGAATTAATTGCACACTCCCAAAATACCCTCCCCAAAAAAAGGTCCAGGGTTTGCCTACGGATATGGAATTCCGTAAATAAAACATAGGTGTTCCGTACCCCTGATTTAGATTATGCACTTGCACCTGGAAAGGGAGTATGGTGAAATAAGCAAACTTTGCAACGTCGCCGTCGTTCTCATCTGCTAGCTCAAAATATATACCTATGCAATTATATTTCAATACAGAAAATCGCAATGGGAAGGGCGACGTGAAGATATTAAAATAAAATTACGACTCAAATGATACATACTCTATTACTTGATATCATTTCACGTCTGCGATGCGACTAGTATAGGTAAGCGAATATGCAATTAAATTTTATCAATACATGAATGGAAATCGATTTACGAGATAGCTTCTCCGAGTAAATAATTTGACATGGAAAGATATATTTTACGTTTTGTTACTGACACTTATCTGTAAATTGCGGCCTACTTTTGTAGCAGTGCGCACAAAATTAATAACGATAAAAAGCGTTATCTTTGGTATTCCGATATATATCCTATAGACAGATAAGAATAACCCCACACATGTCGGATAATGCACCGATAATAATCCGCAGCACGTTTTGAAAGCTCAACCCTTGGCCGGATAATATAAATAAATATTTTATATGGTATTCTCTCGTTTGCCATAAATTAATTTGCACTAATATTGTTTGCCATAATCGTCCCCGATCATAATATTTACTTGCACTATTATCATTTATACTAATAACGTTTGCCTTAACAACTCAACAGTAATAACTTTTATTTGCCATAAAATGACTTTCCATAGCAACATATATCATAATAATTAGTTTCCATAAGTAACACGTCTCATAATCGACTCTTGACATAATCAAAATTTGATATAATTATGAAAATAATACATAATATTGTTAGGTCGAAATTAATTATCTTTAACACCCCGACTCAGAGCAATCCGACTCGGATAGGTTAGGTTAGAAGACTAAGGCGGGAGCGAAGCGAAGCGGAGCTCCCGCCTTAGTCTTCGTGTTAGGTTTTTTTTTTAAACCACCCAAAAGTAGGAGCCCCGCGAAGCGGGGCTCCGTCGAGTTTAGTAAGTAGGCGCCATATGAGGTTTAGTTTCAGGTTTAATTGTAAATAAAAAATCTGTGTCAATAAAAGTTATGGAAAATGGTATTATTGAAAACGAAAATTATAGCAAATACATTTATGGATTTAAATTATTATGACACTTGATCGATTATGACCAATGGAATTAGTGAAAGTCATTTTATGTCATTTCACGATTATGGCAACTGAAGCGTTATTTCTAATGAAATTATGGCAAATACCGGTATGGCATGTGAAATTATGGCATTTTAAATTATGACAAACATTAGTAAACCATTTTATATACTTAAGGGAATTAACGCGCATTATTTACCTTAAAATTGCTCGACGTTTTGGCCAGGCCTAGTGATAATAAGATCATTGTATCGAAGTTAAATTCTAATAATGTGCATTAAAATAAATAGGTCGATGTTGCTCCAAGTCATCTATTTCAATTATTTTAGTATATCAAATGTAATACTGGATTTATGTGAACTGATTTTATAATATGTTTTATAGTATTGTAAATATTTTGTAAGAATTTATTTTGTAAAATCAGTTTATATTTTATTATATCTGTCTTGTGACACGAACAATACTAGCGTGCGCCGGTTAGTAAATAATTGTAATCATTATTATTATCTCAATTGACATAAATTTTACGACAGCTATAACTGAAACAGTCACGTCATAATTATTTTTTAATGACTGAAATAGCCTCTCTAAATACTATAAACAAACTTAATAGAGGGCCTATTAAGTTTTCATGCTGTTCTTGAACCTTCACACCAAGGTATTTTCAATTGTGGTTTTCATGTTTCAATAGCAAACAAGGCTACGGATTGAATATTTTGTTTTACTTACTCGGCATAGAGTAATTTTAAATAATGTCACTTTAGTATTCGTTACGCCGCAGTAGGCACTGTCCTTGAATAAACATACAAAAATCGTGGTCAAACAATTATTTAAATATTTGATAGAAATTAGCGCGTAGGTATAGATTTTTTTACAATCATAATAAATAATGATTGCAAAATAGCAATGTTTATAATTAGATTGAATGGATTGTAAAGCAACTGCGACGCATTATTTATAAAACTTATTTACGTCAGTAAAATTATTAAACAAATACGAGAGATACGTCGTTAACGCTGTAAACATATACATGATCATACATACATACATAACAATTGCTGAAGTCTTCCTCTGCAATAATCTTTTCTGTTCTGTTAGGACCATATTGACCTACTTTACGTATTACAGGTATGTAGTCTACAATCGATAATTTTTCAATAATTTTATTTTGACGACTGAATGAAAGATAAAGAAGAGAGATCAGAGACTTGAATTACACAGTGCACTGTTCAAGTACACTGCGAACACATTTGCTCTATCGGTACCGTTTTATGATTCTCACTATTTGAGTATCTACCTACTATGTTATGTACGTAGGCATACTGAATTATCAATGAAATTCATTGAACCGTTACTTTGTGGCACAGATTACTAATTCGTCAAACTTAACGCGCTCGTTTAGTACCCAATGAAATTGTAGAATGAATAGTGTAATAGTTATATTATTTCTCAACTTACAGAAATGGAAATTCGCGTAAATTGATCATGAAATTATCTAAGAATTTAATTTCACAGCTTACGGGCAGCTTTATTTGGAAACTAGTCATCACTTTCGTTTTCGATTCACAAACCAATTAGAACGCGTCGAAATTATCAGTAATGCGCTTATTACACTAAATTAAATCAGGGACCTAAATCCTTAAAAAGAGCGGTGTAATAAGAGTTAGGGCCCTAATTCTCTAACAAATTTTTAAGGCCACCTCGATTTAGGGCCCTGATTCAGGGTAGTGTAGCCAATTAAGAAACCTCGTATTTCGACTGAGTACCATCATCACTTGTGTGTACTGCATGTTTCACTTGATTCTCGTAATCAGATATACCGCTTACGCAACATGTTTTGGAAATCTTGGATTGCAAAAATGTACTCCTTAAATTATATATTTTTTTTAAACTGGTTTGTAAAATAAACATAGTGTATCCTTAATAAAATTATTGCCAATTTTTAAACGTAATATTTTTTTTATTGATAATGGAAATTAGGCTAGAATTACTTTATAAACGTTTTATAATTTTGACGTATCGTTCGTAATAATGTGTACTAGTAGGTGGTAGGTACATCTAATACCTTTAAACGAGCAATTCTTTTATTATTTATAATCAGAATCTCGGCAACGCCACCAACGATTTTCATGAAATGTATGCAGAGGGTTTCGGAGGCGATAATTCGATCTAGCTAGGTTCATTTTTACAAATCGTCGTTTAAAAAAAAAAATTGAGCAAAGCTCGGTCATCAAATATGCAAAATAAATATACTGTCAGTGTAAAATTATCTAACCTCGAGAATGGGATTGGTCGTCGGGATAGAAAATTCGAGAAATTACAAGTGGTTATTTAGAAAATTGTCCCAAGTAGAAGGATGATTGTATACCAAATATACAATTAAACTAGGTAAAATAATTACAGAACCCCTGATGTCTCGTATATAATTTAATCATTCGTTGAGATTTTCAAATTACCTTGTTATGTTCTCTTCATTACGTTTCAATACAACCATTGGCTCATAAGTGGACTTAATTTATTTTTATTGTGTTATAACTGAATAACAGAAAAATAAAACTGGGCAAAAGCATGTCGGATCATGCACAGTGTAGGGTTCCGCAGCCGTTAGTACAAATAAATGCACTACATATGAAAAAATACCATGTGAAAGTGCGTATGTTTAGGGCACTTACGCCCTTTGGTTAAGAAGCGCTGTTTTTTTTATTAATAACTCAAACCTGAAAATCGAAAATAATTTTAGTTGAAAGTATTTATTACGGGTTATCTTTGTGATGTTTGTCACATTTTTTGGTCACACGATTCAAAAGATAAAAGTAAGGGGACACGTTTATGCAACTTTCGGAGCGATTATTTCCGAAAATTTTCACTTTATCAAAAAAGTTTCCTTAAAACCGGACAATGTTTTTAAAATACCTATCGAACGATGTACTACACGTAGACGTTTATTATTTTTTATCTAACTAAGTAGCGGCTAATACAAGATACTTATGCTCCCAATTTCATCAATATTCATTGGGAAGTTTTTGAGTAAAATAGCTTTGACATACGGACGGACAGACCGTCAGATGGATGGTTTTTGCCATATTGGCTGCGGATCCCTAACAATTAAGGTATATTTTTATTTCGATAAGCAATCTTGTGGTTTTAGCGTCTATTGCTGGTGATTTATAGCGTATTGTTCGAGATAGTTAAACGGACCTAACCGTTGCCATGATGTTGCATGTCTTATTGCGACAAAAGAACAATAATATACGAGGGTGGATCGAAATATTCGCGGCCTACCACATAAATACTTGACTTATTTTAATGTAACTGACCTCATTCGATTTGTTTACTCTCTGGTTGTCACATTGTAAAATTCTGTCACAATAGCATTATCTGTTTTTGAATTAGACTGAATTTTGTGAGCCTAAGTGCAGCGTTTTTAAAGAATGGAGAAAAATGAGCAACGTGCGGTCATCAAATACCTGTTTAAAAAAAAACTGACTCCAAAAGAGATTCACGAAGATATGTCAACAACATTGGGGGAATCTGCTCCATCGTATACGACTGTGAAAAAGTGGGTTGCAGAATTTAAACGCGGACGAGAGAGTATTGAAGATGACCCTCGCTCCGGCCGGCCTACGACGTCTACGACTGAAGAAAACATTGGGAAAATCTGTGATCTGATATTGGCAGATCAGAGATTGACCATCAGGGAGATTGCTGACACTATTGGCATCTCATATGAACGAACACAAAACATCATAGTCAATGAACTTGGATTTTCTAAGGTTTCTGCGCGGTGGGTCCCCAGATTGCTTTCAGTTGAACAAAAACGAATACGGCTCACGATTTCTCGCGACAGTTTGGAAATGTTTGAGACTGATCCACAAGATTTTTTGGACAGATTTGTTACAATGGATGAAACCTGGGTACACCACTACACCCCAGAGTCAAAACAGCAATCCAAGCAGTGGAAAAAACCTGATGAACCGACTCCAAAAAAAGCCAAAACAATTTTGTCAGCTGGCAAGGTGATGGCGTCAGTTTTTTGGGATGCTAAGGGTGTCATCATGGTGGACTACCTTGCAAAAGGTGAGACTATAAACTCTGCTTATTACTGCACCCTTTTACGTCATTTGCGTGAAACGATCAAAGAGAAAAGGCCAGGACTACTCAGCAAGAAAGTGTTGTTCCATCAGGATAATGCACGCGTTCACACGTCTGTTGAATCAATGGCTCAAATTCGTGATTGTGCCTTTGAATTACTGCCCCATCCCGCCTATTCCCCTGATTTGGCACCTTCGGACTTTCATTTATTCCCAAACCTTAAAAAACACCTTGGAGGTCAAAAATTTTCATCAAATGAGGAGGTTGAAACCGCGGTGGGTGACTTTTTTGAAGGCCTTGAAGAAACTTTTTTTATGACCGGCATACAGGCGTTGGAAACCAGATGGAAGAAGTGCATTGAGTTAAGTGGAGATTACGTGGAAAAATAAAATTACTTTTGTTTATATTTTATATTGTTTTCTTGCTGAGAATCCACCCTCGTAGTTTACTTTTTACACGTAAATCGTCTGTCGACCGTAGTAAATAATTTGTGCACTGGCAGCCGTATAATTTTGTACCAACTACACTGATTGTCTCAATTGTCTACATTTGAGTCCAATGAACATAAATAATATCAAACGTTAACTGGTCATTGTGTTCCCATAGTTGAGGTTGGTACAGATTGAGTATGTGGGTGCGGTAGGACATTGCGGATAATTTTCCGATAACTGTTTTCACAGGTACGGTACAAGTACAATACCGGACAACATTTTAATTACTTATTAATGACATAATACAGGTTTTATATGTATTAGTGTTTAAGAAATAAATTGTTTAAAAAAATAAATATTCTATTCTAGCGAATGTTCTTCTACAACATACACGTTTTAAATAATTAAAACGACGTTCTAACGTCATATGTATGCGATTCTTGTATGCTCATCATCTATATGCGATATAGATGCTACCGCGTTTTCAATTAATATAATTATACCTTCTGTGACAAATATTAACTATTTGTTGTTTTTGTTCCAGGTTACCTGACACTGGACAGCCTCCAGTGCTCATATCGTTAGCAGACAACGCCAAATTGGAATTGAGACATCCAGACGAACTGTTGTTCGTCAACGACTCGGAGGAACACAACGATACTAAGATATTCTCCATTATTGATGGAGAACCCGTCGACGGTGACGTAGAAAGTGCGCCTGAAGGCGTTGAAAAGGAGAAAGAAAGTACAGAACCACGACTTGTCGTAAAAGCTAAACCTATGCACGAAACTAGACAAGTAGAAGAAGCATTTCAGGCGTCCACGGGTGAACCGGAGACCGCCACAGAATCTCAAGTAGAAGAACTAAAAGAACAAGAAATAGAAAACATTCCAAGCAAACCAGAAACGCCCCAGGAAGATATCCCCTCATTCTCTGAATGGGCTCAGAAACAATTAGCCGAAGCTGAGAAAAAAGACACTGTACTAAACCACTCGAGTCAACCTAGTCATAGTAATACGAACTTTAGTAGTAAAAGCACAAAATTACGGTCAAAAAACTATGCTTCGCTCGCTTGCGGAGCCAAAGTGGTTGCAGTCAACCCGGAGGCGGGCTCTGCCAGCTCAATCCTGTCGCCAAACAGGGACGAGTATATGCTCAATACGTGTAACAGTCGCATCTGGTTTATTGTGGAGCTCTGCGAGGCTGTGCAAGCACAAAAGATAGAGATAGCCAACTTTGAGTTGTTCTCTTCTACACCGAAAGACATTGCTGTATACTTCAGCGATAGGTTCCCTACTCGAGAATGGGCTAGTGTAGGCCAGTTCACAGCGCAAGACATGAGAGACGTACAAAGTTTTGATTTGTACCCGCATTTATTCGGAAAATTTATTAAAGTTGAGATGTTGTCTCACCATGGATCGGAGCACTACTGCCCGGTGTCTTTATTTAAAGTATACGGTACCTCAGAGTTCGAAGTGCTAGAGAAAGAGAATTCGCAGCACCCAGCTCACATAGATGAAGACGAAGATGATGAAATAATAGACGTGCCAGACATCCCTGCCGCCGAGAGTGAATCAAAGAATCTATTTGGTTCTGCAAGAGACGCTGTTATGTCTATCATGAAGAAGGCGGCACAGGCGCTGGTGAAAACTGAAGTTCCTAAGAATGTTACATCTGAACACAACGATACGTCGACAGACAAAACGTACAAACGATGTTGTTCCCCCAGCCATATAATCGTGTGTGATAATTGCAGTGAGACGCTTTACAATGAAGTGTACGAACTGATTAGCTGTAGCTCGGACAAGTTAGTGAGTTTAGTGCGTCAGGTATTCCTCCGTGACACGTTGAAGTGCACCGGCATCTGTCAGCCGTTTGGACTAGATTTTAAAAGTACAAAGACAATAGAGTTTAGTGATAAACGCGTCGCTTACATGAATTCATTGTTTTCTCAAAAATATTTAGCTGCCCTCTGTAATATTTTAGCTATTAAAGAGAAGAAAGTAGTTTTAAACACGAGTTTTGAAACTGAACTAAATGTTACCATGAATGTAACCGTGGATGAATCGCCACAAAATGTGAGTAGTGAAACAAATTCAGAACTGGAGATAAAATTAGTGCCAGATAAAAATACTGCCTCAGATGATAATAAGATTAATGAGACGACACAGTCTGAAGAAAAAAACACAATTGAAGCGGTGACTGAAGGTACTACTATTCCAGTAGAGTTACCTAAAGAACAACACGAGTTAACAGATGAAAAAGTGGAAGAAATTCCCTCCATTGAGGAGAAACCAGTTCAAGAACAGCAAGATGTTCAACCCGAAACTGTAAAAACGGCTGAAGTTATTACTGACAGCGAAAGTAAAGATAGTAATCAGAAAACTGAAGTAAAAAATGGTAAAGTAGAAGTTACTACGGAAAGATCGAAAGAGTACAACGGTTTAGAAGAGGGCAATGACCAGATAATTATCGATACTGATAACTTCATAACGGATTTTGATCAGATGGCTGTGGACCCGACCCCTGCCGGCGTACAAATACCTCAAAACCAAAACCAGGGACAAACAACGCTTCAAAAGGAATCAGTATTTTTAAGGCTTTCCAACAGAGTAAAGGTATGTATTACTATAGTTTCATTACGTAAAAGCTGTGCCTACAGCACATTTCAGCCCGTGTTGTTGTTGAAGTCGTTTCTATTCTTGTGCATTTTTACAATCCATAGATGGATGTGGATTGCAAAATTATTGGCCAGTGTAAAGTCTCTTACGGGCGACTCGTGCTAGTATCTAGATACAAACGTATCTCTATTTAAAAAATAATTACACTTTTAAAATACATTCTAATAAGCTGACTAACTTGTTGAACCAACTCAGTTGACTTGTTTTAGTTGGACTTCTTTAATGATGTTCTGTCTTTTCATTAAGTGGTTTAAGGTTTTGTATTCGTGGACCATGACTAGGTAAATACTAAAAATACACGAGAATTCTGGATGTAGGTATATGTTACCGTGACTGTCCGAAGTATGTATCTTTTAAGATACACTGGTGTAAGACAATAACCAAGATTTTTGGTGAATGTCCGAAATATATTTTTTTCATGCTGATTTCGGTCATTCACCAGTGACTGTAAACATACACCACTACTACTTGGTGAATGTTCATTATGAGTCAAAATAATGGACTAAATTGGACGTATTTCCATGAAAAGGATCCAATCCACACGCATAGTGCGTGTGGATTGGATCCTTTTCATGGAAATACGTCCAATTATGGTTTATATTCTACAGATATCAAAACGTAATGTATAAACTAGGTTTTAAAACTATCACAAAACGTAGTCAGTCCACCCCGACTTCACGTGGTACTTGTTTGTGACACCCTGAGGGTATTTTTTAAAACCAGAGGCGCGGAGGGAGTACAGCCTCCACCCGCTGTAACAAAGTGTAGGCTCCATGCGAGCCGCAGCTGCCGAGGCGAAGGCGAGCATAGGTGCATGCGCTTTGTTACGTAAGGTCGAAGACATGCGATCCAAAACTGTAATACAGCCAAAAATAGTTACAGGCTGAAGTAATCACAGTCGTTTGTTAATATTAACACATTCTGTGAATCGTTGCATCTAAAATTCACTGTAACGCCACCGTGAATCTAACATTCACCGGTGGTAGGTCCGAATCAAGTATAAAATAGGTAAAAGGTCGGAGATGCACCATCGATTTTGGTGAATGTCGACATACACCGATATATCTTAAGATTCACTAATTTCGGACATTCACAGTAACATATATACCCAAAATGTCGAAACCGGCTCTAAAGATTTTGACTAAAGTTTGTATATAGAAAGAGGCTATGCCTCTCAAGTTAAAAACATATTAACACTTATTGAACACTTTCTAAAAACCTGACGAAACTTGTTCAACCAATTGAGATTTATGGTTTTCTGAAATACGACTAACTAGTGACTTTAAATTAACATTGTCCATGCCCTTTCAGACCCTGGAACGCAACATGTCTCTTTCGGGGCAGTACTTGGAGGAGTTGAGCAGGCGTTACAAGAAGCAGGTAGAAGAGATGCAGAAAACATTCGAAAAGACCGTACTCCAAATGACCGAGGAGAGGCGAAAAAGCAATGAACGTGAACAGAAGTACTTAGATCAAATGACCACATTACAGGAACAATTAGCTCAGATGGCTGCAGCAATGCATATCCTTATGGAGGATAGAGATAGCTGGTTTGGCAATATCAACTTCTTCAAATTTGTTGTCTTCCAGACAATCATCATTGCTGTAGTCTTCTATTTTCTGTCGAAAAGTCGGAAAGTCGAGCCTATTATGGTACCAATACCTAAAAAGACCAAAAAGAAACAAGATAAGTTTAGGCGAAAATCTGTTGAAGGGGTCAGTGGACATGCTACACCATCAGCCAAGAAACGGCGGCCTAGTGAAGAGGCGTTACAAATAGCTAGATTATCTACTGGAGAAGTGAGTAGAGACGAAGATGAAGGCGAGTGGCAAGTCGCTCGCAAGAATAGAAGAAGAAAAACCTCAATAATACACAGAGAAGGAGAAGTAGAACCGCCCAAAGACTGGTCACGCCAGGACAGCATTGGAAAATTACAGGAAAATCCTATTCCATTAGACGAGGAGGAATTTTTCGCGCCTGTTTCAGAGCCTAAAGAGTTCAACGAGATTGATGCAGTTATTCCTCCAAAACGGGACTTCCCAAAAACAAATGGCTCATTCTTTAATAATTTGAAGAGCAAAACGATGAAAACGCGACGGTTATCGTCACCTGCTTTTCTGAGAACGTTGAGTCGACAAAGCAGTAGTAGTACTCCTGGTTCAGTAGTAAGGGCGTCAGAGCGAGTATTCAATGGAAACGCAAATAAAAAGGCGTCTTCGGAGTCGCCTACGGGAAGTCTCTGGTCAGAATCAACCGAGATCTCCCAGAATGGTCAACCGGAAGAAAACAGTGGTAGCAAGAAAAAGAAGAGTCTGAAAAATATTCTGAAGAAAGTGTTTTGAGGACAATATTTATAATTCAAGTGTCGTGTATTCCGCTTAAAGTATTAAGCGCGCCGCTATTTGTAATTTATTTCATTGCGAATATTAATGTTTAAATTATTGTATATTTGTTGTTTGTAGACCTCATAGGTGCCAATTGTGATAAATTAGGAAGCCTAATTGTTAGCGTGTTAAATTTTGATTTGATGCAGTGATGTTTGCTTGTACGTCAGTAATGTTTAATGATGATTGAGACAATAATGTGAAATTTGGAAAAGACGTGTGCTAGTCTTGAGTGGGGAGCGATCGGTAAACAAAGAAACGGCATTAAATGCATTAATTTTATTTTGCAGTTTTATTTACACATGGCTATGATCAGTTCGCTGTAATCACTTGTATCAACAATGTAATAAAATGTATCCTAATTTACAAAGGTAAACTTATCAAAGCCAACGGAAGAGATAATGATACAGTAAAAGTTTCACAAACTTATTGATTTATTAATTTGGTAGTTTCATTTAACATGTAACATTAAAATGTTGCTAAACTTCTCAGCAATCAATATCATAAGTGATGAAAAACAGAAAATATTCGAATATTTACAAATCATACATACATTTATTAGGTTTTAGATAAACATAACTATATTAAACAAAAATACAAAACTTTAGATATACTTCGACCTATTCCAAGAACAAAATTATATCTGTAAAATCTCTACTAAAGTAAACAGGAGAGTGATTTTAAGTTTGATTTCCACAACATTTTTTGTTATGACTTCTGTGCGTAACACATTTTGTACAAACAAAAATATTGTTAATAATATTGTGATAAGCACGCGGAAGAAATAAAAGCAAATATTGTGGAAATCAAATTTTAAATAGCTCTCCTGTAAAGTAAAGATTTTGCAGATATAACTTTGTTCTTCGGATTGGTCGACTTAATAATTTTAAATTTCTGACTTACCTAACTATAAATACCTACTAACAGACTGCAAAAAATCCTTCAAATCAACACATCTAGCATCAACTAATTTCTTTTGTCTAGCGGTAGCGTTCAATTCTCTCACGGCTTTATCAAAATCATCATTACTATACAACTTGTTGCTATTGGTTGCGAAAACAATTTCGTTCACTTCTTCATACAATTTAACGGTAGTTAGGTGCTTGAAATGGCGTTTGAGCGTGTTTAGGATGGCTTCGTGCAGTTCAGTATCCCTGCAGACCAGGTTTAGGATGAAGTGACCTGAAAAAGGTAAGGAGTAAGTATAATATAAATATAATATAGTAGTACAATATATTATTGGAAATGTTTCCAATAAATAGAATTAGAAAATTACAAACACCCTTATAAATAACACACAACCGCAGTGTTATACATGTTATATTTGAAATTTTCTTAAGGTTTTTTGACGTGATAACGTCTTATAAATCGATGACCGGTTGCGCGCACGGAAAAGTGTCACGTTCCTCCACGTGATAGTATTAGCGAATGGCGACTGCAGCGACTGCGATACAGTTGGAACGAAAGCTATCCGCGAATGGCGATTGCAGCGACATGTGATACAATTAGAATTCCAGCTGTCACAGGCATGGTTGTTTATTACAATGTCATCAATGTTTTTTTATGACGTTATCACGTATTGTCCGTAAACCGACTTTAACAGACAACCATTTTTTTTATACCACTAACGGCCGGTCTCAATAATCTAACTATCGATGGATTTGCCTACTAGAGGTAGAATTTTGACATATTTTGTATGGAGCTTATGTCAAATATATAGCTCTAGTAGCCAAATCCGTCGATAGTTAGATTATTGAGACCGGCCGTAAATGACGAGACGAGCAGGTCGTGAGCCTGATAGTAAGCGTCAGGCTCACGACTTTAATTTATTCTGAAATTCTAAATCCCACTCTACAAAATCGGTTCATATGTGTACAAATGAATTAGTAGTCCCGCTGAAAGTTTACATTTTTGACAATTCATCATCAATGTTGCTAAGGATGTGATTAAATTATTCAATAACTGTTGATGTGACTAAATAAATTGTAATAATTTGTAATTGTCTTGAATATTACATTCTACGAAATGTATATAAAGAAGATAAGGTTAACAAGGACAACAGCAAATAGTTCTTAGGAAATAATAAACAAATGATTATTCTCATAACTTTTTTTTTTATTGTTATCTACATACATGTCAATAAGCCATTAGACATACATAATATTGTTTATAACTATGTATGTTGATTTGATTCGGGCCAAGTATACATGTCTTAAACTTGAACGTGAGTCACAGAATGGTGAGCTTATTGTAGATGTGTTGGGAATCAGTCTAAAAAACAATATCAACCATCGTCATAGAAAAAGAGTAATCATCTGATACTGAAAAAAACCAGGCAAGAGCATGTCGGACCATGCTCAGTGTAGGGTTCCGCAGCTGTAAGTACAAAAAAAATGAGAGCGTTTGTTTATGGCACTTACGCCCTTTTGTTGATGAGAGCAGTTTTTCGGCAATAACTCAAAAACGGTACGAACGATCTTGTTGAAAATAATTTTAGGTGAAAGTATACTCCAAATTTAATTCCATCACCAAACCAGTATCAGGTGCTGTATATATCGTACAGCACTTGTTACTTGCTTACTATACAGGAAACAAATACTTTAATAAAGAAATAAAAATAATATCATTAAAAAGATGCTGGATTGTTTGCTGGTGTTTTTACTACATCGCTAGCAACAATCTTAACCTACAACCCTAAAATAACAATTTTAAGCATAAGAATGCAGATTAATAAGATAAACAATATTGTTTAGCAAAGGATATAATTTTTGCTAACATTGAATAAAATAACAAATTGCAACAATGTAGTATTTGACAACGAAATATGGCAAATGAAGTTGCTTTATAATAATTTGAGATGTAAGATCTGCCGCAGTTTTTGTGAACAGTTCTTTACTAGCATTTAATTCCAAAAGCACTAAAGAACACCATGAAGAAATGGATGACTAAAAATTTAAAACAATGCCAATGATACAAAATTATAAAACACTCAACAATCTCTTTTCCGCGTGTATTTTACAAAGTACTTTTCGATTATTGGATGTTAATCGATTTCTTTGGTTCAGCCCGTAACCAGTTTTAAGTTGTCCCGTATCGGGTGAGTTAATATGTAATGATCTACACTAATATTATAAAGAGGAAAGATTTGTATGTAACGAATAAACTCAAAAAGTACTGGACCGATTTTAATAATTCTTTTTTTGTTGGATAGCCCATTTATCGAGGAAGGCTATAGGTTATATAACATCGCGCTACGACTAATAGGAGCGGAGCAGCGACGAGAAATGTTGCAAAAACGGGGAAAATTTACGCATACGAAGTTGCGCGTGACAGCTAGTATAGAATAAAAAGGGAAAAAAATGCTTATTTTGTCCTAGGACGTCAAGTTCCATAGAACAAACGGGAACTAATCCCTCTAGCGCACTAACCGGTTATACGCACTCCTTGCTGCGCTGCTCTATCGCGGCAGTCATCGTGTTGGTATAATGTATAATTATCGAAACTCGGTGGTAATAACCACCGAGTTTCTATAATTATACATTAATTTTACTTATAAAGCTCTATAAAAGATATAAAAGAAAGACTCACCATCATCACTGAGAATATTATTAACGTCATCTAACACATGATTCTCTAGGAACTGTTGTGGTGGACACGACAGTCCCACAGTGCGATCTTTGCTGTCCATGTCGAACATCACTGCCGAATATTTGTTTCCTGGAATGTGGTGAAAGAGGCACTTCAGTATGTGTAATGTGCTCATAGTATGGGAATTACGGTTTACAATGCAGTAGATAGATTGCCAAGTAATCCGCTTCAGCTCAACTTACATTTAGTCAAAACAACTACATTTAAAAAAATGTCAAAACTCAGATTTTCTATGGAGATCTCACACAAATGCCGAACTATGACGTCACCATTTTTTCTAGTCAAATCTTTTTGTGATATGATTAATTATAAAAATCTTATTGAACACATAATGAATCGGGACCTAATAATGTTAGCTCGATTGACTAATTAGGTAGTCTTTTGGATTGTTTTTGTTAACCTATTATAAAGACAGTAGAAATCAAAATAAACAAAATCAGTGACCTAGAAAGACAGTAGAGTTCTTAAAGAAATTGGACAAATACTGCCATACTTCACATAATTATTATCATAGCTACGAAATCATGCTTAGTAGTCATTAAATAATCAAATCTATTAATCCATACTAATATTATAAATGTGAAAGTAACTCTGTCTGTCTGTCTTTCACGCTTAAACAGCTAAACCGATTTAGATAAAATTGGGTATGGAGATAGTTTGAGTCCCGGGGAAGGACATAGGATAGTTTTTATCGCGAGAGCAGAGATCCACGCGGGCGAAAGCTAATGTTTAACAAATTGCCAATTGAATTTAAAGTCATCAACAGTGTTAGTCTTTTTAAAAACAAATTAAGGTCATATTTGCTGGAAAGGTGTCTATATACGGTGGATGAATTATGATTTAAAACTGACTTAATTATGACTATACTACTTTTTAAATTGTGTTTAAAAAAATGCGCATAGAAAGTGGCGCCATCTAGTGTTCTCTTTGCCTTATAAGCCAGCATAGATGGCATTGCCGACACTGTATTTGACGCTGACTAACACCACTGATTGGTCTATGCCGATGTCACGTTATAAACATCGCAGACAGCGGTTTCGCGGCAATACAAAATGTTTAAATTTCAATGTAATTTTATAGCAAGAAAACGTGTTCATTTTGCCGAAATAAATATATAAATATTTGTTTTTGTGCCTTTTTATTAGAGAAACCAACATTTTAAATTATTATTTTAAACAGAGTAGAATACCTTAAGTTTTTTTAATAAGTGTGAAAGATCAGTCAAATACTGCTTGACTGTAACCTTTAATAAAGATAGTCACATGGGTAGAGCATAGAGAGACAGAATATAATGCAAAGAATAACGAAATAATCATCTCACCATTTTTAACTTCATCCTTCAAAAAATCAAGGCCATCTTTGATTTGAACTTCCAAATTCTCATCAGTTTGGAGCTCAAAGTGGTCCTTGGCAATCTCAAGCATTGCGGGATCCAAATCCACCGCCGTAACTTTGAGATTATCGTAGCATTTTCGCAGGAACATGCATAGGCTGCCCCCGCCAAGTCCCAATACTGCCACTTTAGTGGAAGGTGTCCGGGAGAGCTGTGCTCCGACACACATGAAGGAATGGTACAGAGATATGTGCCCGAAGTCCACAACCAATTTGGATTTGCCTTTTCTTTTGACTGTAAAAATCAAGTGTGATGTAAGTATGAAAATGAAACGTAAATAGAGCATTTTTATAACCCAAGAAAACATTAATTGAATTATTTTTATTATTAGTATTCTAAATTAATGTACTATTTTGTGAAACCTGCCTGTATTCAAACGCAATTTAAAAATGTGTTAATGAATAAATAATTAAATCGAATCGCGTGAGTTGCCTACTCTTAGCGTAGGGATGTAAATTTATATAATACCCACACTCACATAACACCTATACATTTATCATCATAGCTCAAGTTATTTAGTAAATATAACCAAAATATGCCTACACTATATCTACTGCATTTGATGAGGCCTTAGACTTTGATAAATGTCAATTTCTCTTTAAAGTCTACCTGTCTTTAACTTTGCCTCGGACTGCACTAGAAACTGGTTATCCAAGAACACGAGCCTGCGATGAGTGGCGCCCTCTACATCCACGTCCTCCACTACGAAGTCGCCAGAGATTTGTGATGAGCCTTCGTACACCTTCACTCTTCGACCCACGTCACTGCCCAAAGACAGAAATGGTATCTGGAATAGTAGAAATCGTATTTTATTAATGAAAGTATTTTTTAATGGCAATGCTTCACGTAGTTTCGTCTAAGTTGAACACCACCTGTAATACATATTACGTAGTCGGCACTAAATGGGTTATTAAGAGTATTAGAGTTAGGGTGCATTTCCACGGGACCGTGAATTGACAAATGACAGTGCTCACAATAATTCTGGGTACCTATTTTGAGCACTGTGATTGGACAATAGGTAGTTAACTGTCAAGTCAAATCAGTATCTTTTCAAGAAACGTCAAAACGATGCGCCTTGTACTATTTTATGAAATACAAAACAATGACGTCATTCCTTTGTATGGTCAAATCATGTAGTTTGAATTGTAGAGAAACATTGTTCTCCAGACTATTTTTGCAAATGCTATTTCCTTTATAGTGTAAAATAATTTATTGTTATTGTAGTCATCTACCCAATACAATTGACGGTCTCCTCCGCCTCGCTACGGGTCAGTGGAAAAGCGTCCTAAGAGTAAGGAGTTGTGAAAATGGCGACTGAATTGGCATCATTTTTACATCTCCGCGTTTAATGTGTGATAATACGTAGGACTAAATATTTGCGCAGGTAACGTGTTCAATAAACATAAACGCTAACAACAACATTGGCACAGATTGGCTGGAAAATCGTCCAGATTGCCATCAACTCAAAAACAAAGGAGCAAATCGTGACGTGACAAAAGCTTTTAAACTTAAAATTGCGAGATCAAGCCAAGTTTATTGCCACTGCCAAGGTCCATCTAAAAACAGTGCAATAAAAATATTTTACCTGTCCAATAAACCCGTAAGGTATGAGCATTTTCGCAGCGTGTGCCAACTCCTCTTTCACAGCGTCGAGACTCGAGAACTTGTGACCTCGCCTTAATACTGCGACGACAAGGCGACCGAACCTGGCTGAATCCTGAAGCTGTCTTCTACCCGCAGGTGTACCGAAAAGCCACTCGGATTCCCTACAAAGATAAAAGTATTTATAATATTATTCACTGGCTTTTGTTTATTAAGATTTACTGGTCGACTTGTGTTGTTGTCATAACATATGTTCGTCGTATTCATGACTACTTACATGTTTTGTTTACTTTTACATGAGTACCTACATAAAATATAGTCATTATGCAAAAAATATTTGTAATTTTGAATAATATGATGTTTTGTTTCTGTGCTTTCTTGGAAGAAAGCCATAATTTTTAATAAATATGATAATAAAACGCAGCGAAACGACACAATATTTACGGTATTACGGTAAATTCTTTTAAAATAACAATGCCTAAATACGTCTCAGTATTTGTTTACCAAACCTGTAAAAATAAATATTTATTATAACTATTACATGCGTTTAACAGCGCAAATGACGCCGTCTGCATCTTCATCATCTCTATGCCTAGTTTTATATTCTGTACTGTGAGAACAATTTGTACCACTTGAAACTTTTTGCTATGCCGCGAAAAACGGAAAAAAATAGTTTTAATTTTTTTTATTATAATTATATTTTTGGTTTTGATGCGTAAACTGAAAAAAAAGTATTATCGAGATGAATTGTGCTCTTGGGCAATCCGATTGTGTACCTATCGACACTCAATATGTCAAGTCCACAAACTATCTCCATTTTCTGGATCGTTTAGATTCTAGAAAAAATAGGAAATGATGGACTTATGATATTATCTAAAATGTTATTTAGACCCAATCTATACTAATATTATAAATATTCGAAAGTTTGCATGTATGGATGGATGTTTGTTATTCAATCACGCCACAACGGGTAAACGGATCTGGACGAAATTTTAATTTTATTTAGAATAAAAATAGAGTCTGCAATTTGAGCAGCTTTTATCCCGGAAAAATGTTCCCGTGGGATAAAATTGTTCTCCAAAATTTTCACGCGAACGAAGTCAACAGCTAACGAAAAATATGTTAGGTGTAGGTAAATATTTATTGTTGTGAGTTCATCGGTTTTACGCGAATAGATGAGTATGAGTAAGTATACTCTATATTAAGCGACTGTGTACAAAACAAAGTAGGCGTGGCTGTTGATATTGCGCAGTATAAAAATAGAAATAGCAGCATTTTTAAGTAGGTGTGAAGAATAGGAAAAAAGGCAATCAGCCTGTCAAGACTTAACTCTTGGTCTTGATACCGTCACGGCGTTTTCTGTTCGGCAGTAAGCTATATATATAGGCTTCCAATAAGAACCTAGGATCTAGGGGCTTTTCGAAAGGTCTTTTTCACCAGTTCCGTTTCAATCCGGTCCAGCGCCAGGTACCCGTCGCAAAGTGTATGGCGATATACGGTAGCTTTCACATGTTCTTGTGTCCGTCCGGTCGTCGAAAAACATTCGCGCCGGGTACCGGTCCGGACCGGATCGAAACCGGAACGTGTGAAAAGGGTGTCACAAATCACGTTCAAAATTAATTTATCTAAATATGAAGTGAGTATTTTGAGTGACACTGATAAACTAGTTGGACGCTCCAGTTAATAACGTTTATGAGTATTTTGATGTGTGACTTCACACCTGCTACTAATAGCACGGTAATTTATTATATTTTATTCGCGCGTAGCACCAGATTATATTTTGAAACAGTATTCAGAGAAGCTGGGTTGACGGGCCATTTTATAAGTGCCGTAACGTCTAGTCCTTTTTAAACAAATAGGTATCCAGTTATTGACGCATGACAATGACTGAGTGTGCCAAAAAAATTAAAAAGATACCATTTCATTCGGATATTAAATAGTAATTAATAGTAAGTGTAGGCGTCTCAAGATAAAAAAAATCCGCATTCAAATCACTTCACCCATTCAAAAGCTAGGTGCTCCACAGGCTTCAAACTAACAACACCCCCCGTTATGCATTTCGAGTTAAAAACAAAATTAACGTCAATCATAATAAGTAAACAGTGTCCAGTAAATATTTTTGACCTGTCTGTTTTTTTTTAGTAATTAAAGTACCTAAAAAGTTTAAAATAGGACTGGACGGTCCACTCTAGCGGTTACCTGCCTATAAGATTTCTTGCTGAATTGCCCTAAAAATAGAGTTATTTGTAGTTACGTACCTAAATATAATAATTATATAAAAAAATATATAAAAATTAAATAATAATTTTCTATCGCCGAGTAAAACTTTTGAGTTAATTAGCACTAATTGTATAGTATATTTTCATAATTAGATACACAATCTGACTATTCCAGAAAAAAAAAATCAGCAAACTTAATTAAATATATTTTCAATAAATTGTTATGGTTTAAAATTTAAATCAGCATTTGTTCTTTTTATACGACTACTGTTAATTTGAATAATAAGTGTGTAAAAAATATTTTAGAAACAAACGTGAACTCAATTAAATTATAAAATTATAAGGATCCCTGGAATATTATAATAATGTATCCATATTTGGAAAAATAAATTGAATTAAGTACAATTTATATAGGTTCCTACTAAATTCATTTAAAAAAAAAATAATACCTACCAATTTTAAATTGTAGTAACAATGCACAACTCTTTATTTCTTATATATTTTTTAATTTGTCGCACTGCACGTCTGACCGAGCTCGTATCTCCACAAGTTTGTGTGGGTCAGTTAAACATCAGGATGGAGCAGAAACCAGACACTCCTTCAAGCTTGTATTTCAACACGGTTTCGCGCGAGTGTAATTTACTTTTGGATTTTATTGTAAACATTTTTTTACATAAATAAACATAACAGTAGTTTTGCGTGCACGAACATAATTATTATGGAATACAATTCAACGTTCTAAGATAGAATTGATTTCATTTAAAACTAATTTTTAAGTTTTCTAGCAGTATTTTTATTCAAAATAAAGTTTTATGCTTGTCACTCATGCAAAATTATATAGGTCAAGCCCAAGCGCGTCAGTCAAGTGTTAAAGTTGTATTCTTAAATAGTGCTCGATCTGCGCGTGCGTAATCTGAAATTTAGTATATCCCGTGAAGAATATAATCAGAACTACTTATCAATTAGTCAGTTAGTATAACTTTGTAACAGATGTCGACAGCCTGTACGCCAAAGGATAAGGAATCCAGCTGACTGATGGAAGGGCATTTCTTTACTCCACTAATGTAACGTAATATAAAAAATCAGCCTTTATAAATCGCTTGCATTTGGCACTCTCCTCCCGGTAATGGTATTTTGGTATTTATTTATATATTTCTGGTCTGAACCACTTATGGTTTAGGTACGTGCGTGTAATAAGCAGTGCCGACGCTAGCCCGGCATCACGGGAGAGGGTAGAGGTAGTCTTTCAATGCCTTATTTTTCGGTTTATGTTTTCTGTAATTGCATTTGATATTTTGACATCTCTTACCAGTCTTGCCACTCTGAGGCCTAGAGTGACCGCTGCACTTGCTTTACCCTAAAGACTCCAGCACTAAGTACTTAACATGAAAGAGACAAGAATATAACAAAATAATGAAGTTCCTAAAAAACATAGTTTTCAAACACAAACAGACTTTACCAACAATGTTTATATACACAGATCTTCGAACCACAACAAACAGGCGTCGCTCGGTGCGTAGGCGCTGTTTACGTGTTCGCGCTATTTTCGACAGTCGGTGCACCCGCCGACCACCTAGCTCGTCTTTGTTTCCATTATTTTTATAGGCATTATCAATTCGTTATTCAAGGATTAGTGTATGTATGTTAGCTTAAATAATCTTTTTAACCAAATTTAAAAAAGTGAAAAGTAAGAGTGAAAAACTGGTGGGCGAGTCGCCTCATTCATTCACCAATTTGAGTAAATTAGCCTAAAATAAATTGTGATGTACAAAAAATAAACATACTTCAAAACTAATATTATTAAGTTATTTAGTCTAATGTAAAGAAGCCACAAGCAAGTTATTAGTATACTTATTAAAAACCGGGCAAGTGTATGTCGGGCCATGCACAATGTATCCGTAGTCCCTCCCCGCATCCGAATAATGCGGCTTAAGAAGTGGGTTTTCTGTTGTTTTTGTTTAATACCAATGGAATTTGTATGAAAATTTTGTTACTTCTCATTTTATCAGATGTCGTAAACTTGTAAAGCCTTCTTAACCGTGATAGTTTTCCTAGTTAGATAGGGTTTAAGATAAGATAATTATATAAAACCCAAAGTAAGAGCTGCAAATTAAAAAAAATCTAATTTGGTAAAATTGTATGGGAATAAATAATAAAAATAATAATAATATATTTATTCCTCGCAAATGTTGATAATGTTGTTTTTATGAATTTAGATAAAGAAAAAAGTTTCGCATTTTTATAATAAATGGAGCCAATCGATTGAAATTCGAGATATAGTTTGGTTGCCGAGAACACGGAAGATGAGTTCAAAATATTATATAAGCCGAAGTCACCTCAACCACTGAAACTGTATGGACTGCCTAAAATACATAAGCCCAACGTGCCGCTCAGACCTATAGTCAGTTAAATTGGTTTGCCCAGATATTGCAACCACTATTGGGTAAAAAATCATCTTTTGTGAAAGATTCACGTCACTTCGTTCAAATTATAAAGAACCTGACATTGGAACCGAATGAGATTATGGTGAGCTTTGACGTGGAGTCGCTTGTCACCAATGTTCCAATCAAGGAGTGTTTGGAAGTCGTGAAGGAAAGACTGAGGGACAAGGAAATGCCGCCTAATTATATTGATTTGCTCAAACACTGCTTGGAGGGCAACTACTTTCTCTTCCAAGGTCAACATTACCTCCAGATTGACGGCGTCGCTATGGGGAGTCCCGTAGCCCCAGCACTGGCCAACCTCTGGATGGAACACTTTGAAGACAAAGCACTGAGCCTCGTCCCAAAGACTATCGAACTTTGGAAAAGGTATGTTGATGACATTTATAGCATTGTGAAGGGCGGCAAGCTGGAAGTGGATCAATATGTACAGCATCTTAACTACATGCACCCGAAGATGAGGTTCACATATAAAATGGAGGCGGACAGATCGTTGTCCTTCCTGGATGTGAAGATACACGTGAGTTCAAATGAGTCGCTATCACACTGTGTTTATCGCAAACCACGTACACGGACAGATACCTACACGCGATAACATCTCTAAAATGATCACTGCAAGATACTAAGACACCCAAAAAGACCATAGGCCAATCCAAAACCTTCCTGTATTAATGAGCAGCGAACGAAGCACCACAGCAAGAAGGCCACAACCTCCCCACTGCCTAGCAGGGTTCGTACAAATAAACAGGATATTTTATTCAGTGGTCAAAATAAAGTGTCAATGCCTAAAGACTGAAGTCTTTTTCTTAGCTTACCCAGAACCCTATTTATGGTGAATTTGTTAAATAACCACTTCGGATAACTTAAACTGAAGTAAAATATACTTATATTGAATGTCAAGCCGTGAAAAGTTGCTATACGATATAATTCCTATTATCTATTGTCATCTATTCATTTAGTACAGACACCAAGAATACGTTTTTCGAATCTAAATAATTAGGGGCAATTTAAATGTGATTTGCAAGAAAAGGGCTGTTCGATTTCCTTTTTCCATGCCTAGTCTAAGATTATCTATAACATTGACGAGAGCTGTAACAGTGCTATGGGCAGAACGGAATCCAGACTGGAAAGGATTGAGGGGGATTTCGAGATAGAAATGCACTAAGTTTTTTTTTTTTTTTTTTTTTATTCTGTTTTATTTAGGGACTTTTAAACCGCAAAGCGTATGTCAGTCCCATCGTACCCTAAGCATATGCAATTCACCATAAATCTTAATTACATTAAAGTAGCCATGAACCTGAACAGGGCTTCTGCAGCAACGCTATTTGGTTGAGACAAAACTTGGTGGAAAGTGCCTACATCAGTTCTGTTCAGGTTCAGGGTCGATACTAAATTATTTCTATTAGGCTCATATCGAACACATTCCATCAATAAGTGGTGTAAGTCTTCCACGACACCACACTCTTCACAATTAGGTGAGGTGGTTTTCCTCATCATGAAAGCAAACTTTTTGCATGGGATGTGTCCAGATCTGAGTCTATGCGCGGTAACAACCAATTTTCTATTGAGTAGACTATTCATGAACCATGGCACACGAAGAGGCTGGCATTGTATGGTCTTGTACCATATCCCTATGTCTAGTGAGCGTTTATCAAAGTATTCTCTCCAAAGAGAATAGCATGTGTTTTTAAACTGTGGTAAAAATTCAACATAATCTAATAAAATATTGGTTTCTTTTCCATTAGTACTTGCATATTTCGCCAACATGTCTGCCTTTTCATTGCCTTGCAATCCAATATGCGATGGAACCCATTGCAGCCTCAGTTGTATGCCTGCTAAAGTAATTGTATCAATTTTAGATAAAATATCATAAGCTATCGATGCACCTCTGTGGCCAGAGGCGCATCGAGCAATATGTTGTAACGAGCTTTTACTGTCTGTAAAGATTACAATGTTTTTGTTTTTACCGCTATATATAGCATATGACAATGCCTCTGAGACCGCAATGAGCTCCAACATCATAATGGATGCCTGTTCCTTAAGTTTTATACAGTTCATTTGGCTATTTAAATTTACGCTAGGTACATAAAACGCTGCTCCATGACCATCCACACTCTTTGAGCCATCTGTAAATATGCAGAACCAACCATTATACTTTATATGCAACTCTCTAGTTACTTCATATTTTAAAATGTGACTATTGTAACACCTTTTAGAATATTTGATGCTTTCTAATTCCAATAAAATTGTTTCAGTTATATTAATATTAGTCACCCAAGTTCGCATCTTAAACATTAATAAAGGAGAAGATGACGCTATTTGAATATTTTTCATGTCGTTATTTACAGCTACTAGTAAAGGCATAGTCTTGTTTTTCCAATAACAATTTTGTCGGAGAGTGTAGAGGTCATTTAGCTGTTGTTGACTTACATTATTTTCTACAGATTTTGTTTTTAGACAGTATTTATAAGCTAAATATTTGCGTCTTAGATGCAGTGGAATGACACCAAGCTCACTCTCCATAACATGTATTGGAGTAGTTTTGATAAAGCCTCCAATAATTCTAAGAGCCTGATTTTGAATTTTATTTAATTTATCCAAATGACATTTTGCACTACAGTCGTATAAATAACAGCTGTAGTCGATGCGGCTTCTAATTAGTGTTACATATATATGTTTTAAGTGTTTAGGATGCAATCCCCATGTAGTCCCAGCCAACACCTTGAGTAGATTGAGAGTCTTTTGCACCTTTTCTACAGTCATATTAATATGTTTGCTCCAACGCAGCGACTTGTCCAACAATACTCCCAAATATTTCACGTGATCCACTACTTCCAAATTATGATTGTGTAGCTTGAGTTCAATTTGCAATGGCCTAAATCCCCTGGTGAAAATGCAGATCTTAGACTTTGCACCCGATAATTCTAGCCCCATTCCACTCAATATATCACAAAATGTATTTAGCACTATTTGAAATTCAGTTTGGCTTTCTCTTAAATTTCTAGATGAAGAATACAATACAAAGTCATCTGCGTATTGGCACATGGATAAGTTTTTAATTTCTTGAAAACATTGTATAGTTATTATATTAAAAAGAATAGGTGAGATTGGGTCACCCTGAGCTAGACCTCGATTTGTATATCTTATGAAATATTTATTTCGGTCTGTTTCATCGCTCACCATAAGGTGTCTTTCATTAAGAAAATTATACAGATATTGACAAATCGTCTTACCTACCCCTATCTCATCTAGAGTTTGTATCAACACATCGACTAATATGTTGTTATACGCATTCGTTATGTCCAGAAAACAAGCTATAGTTGGTATTTTATAGGAAAACCCTAAGTAAATTTGGTTTATTAATTTTACTAGACAATCCTGACATGATTGTCCTCTTCTGAAGCCAGAGGTGTATGGAGACAGTAGTTTATTTTTCTCGATATACCACTCCAATCTTTTTGTTAACATTGCGTGAAAAATCTTGCATACGCAAGAAATTAAAGAAATCGGTCGTAGTTTAATATCAGTACTATTTGTGGTTTTTGGTATTGGGGTGATCAATATATTACGCCATTGCGTCGGAATAATCCCAGTATTAAAGATAATATTATATAGATCTAATAAATAATGTCTGCTGATTAATGATAAATTATATATAAGTGAATATGTTATCCCGTCACAACCGGGTGCTGTGTCTTTTCGTTTAAAGCAATTGCACATTTCTTGATAAGTAAAACTAGATTCCAATGCTGAATGTTGTGATTTAAAATACTGGGGTTTTAGTGAGACATAATCAGGCGCGAGATTGCAAAGAAGATTGAGCTTTTGTTTGTTTGACACATAAGACCTTGACGAAGTGTATCCCTTAAGCCAACCCATGCGCTTCCACATATCAGAGCTGGAAGTTTGTTCATTAATGTTGCTACAGTAATTTTGCCAATCTTTTACTTTCGCTTTTGTAATAGCATTTTTTGCAGCTTTAGTTTTTAATTCTAGTATAGTAAGATTACTTGGAGTAGGATTTTTTCTAAAATTCTTCAAGGCCAACCTACGTTGTGCTACCAGATGAGAAAGTGTTGCATTCCAGTATGGCTTTGGTCGGAAACCATTGTTTTGGTAATTACAGGGCTTAATTAGAGGAATGTGTTCATCTGCCGCTCTATTAACCTGTTTAATAAAGTTGTCATACAGGCATTGCACATTGACACCGTCTATAGGTTGCACTAAATAAGTTTCTAAAGATTTTCTATAATCTAACCATTTTGCAAGTTTAAAGTTACGTTTTGTGGTTTTTAAAAGTGTATTTTGGCTGCGATTATATCTATAACAAATTTTAATAAATAAGTGATCGCTTCCTAAGCTTTCGTTCATAACGTTCCAATTCAGTGAAACAAATAAATCAGTAGAGATAAATGTAACATCGGGTGATGTCTTCTGAACAGTGCCATCGACTAAACTTATTCTGGTATTATTGCCATCATTAAGGGAGGTGTATCCTGAATCTAATGCTGCATCATACATTTGTGCTCCCCTTACATCTGATTTGGATGACCAGGTTGTATGGTGGCCGTTAAAATCTCCCGCTATAATACATCTATTGGGGAAAGATGCAAAAATTTGTTCCCAATCGGACAGGCTAGTGCGAACAGATGATGGACAGTATACCAATATTATATTTCTGATCAGATTGCAGTTAAATAGTTTAACGGAAACAATTTCTATGCCGGGATTTTTATTATTTATATAGCATCGTTGTGATTTTATTGAATTACATATTAAAATAGCTACGCCACCATAGCCATCTGTCCTATCTTTCCTCAAAATATTATATCCGCTTATATTAAAATGTGAATCGGGTTCTAGCCAAGTTTCCGAAATTAATGCAATATGTATCTTTTCTTGTGCCAATAAAATTTCTAATTCGTTACGTTTAGGCCGCAAGCTTCGTGCATTCCACTGCACTATACGTAGTAAACATCTATTTGTAACATTATTAGCCATTACTAAACAAGGACATTATTGTTGTGAAAATATCATCTCTTTTCAAAACTTTCATCATCAATTGACCACATATTTCTACTAACAGTTTGCCTATTTGTTGTAGTTTAGTATACCAGTCACTATGGGAATAATATATATCTTTTACTTTTTGCAGGATATTGAAAAAAATTAAGTTAAGTTTTGACTTATCTTTTGTAGAATCCACGTCTGTTTCGGTAGTCGTATGTGTAATATCTAGCTCATCATCACTGCCATAGTTTTCTTCCGACTGCCTATATCTGTCTCCTTTGCTAATTCTTGTATTCTTTTTATTTGCTTCCATCCCATGTTGATTTTGTTGTGAACTCTTCTCCTTACCGGCATGGACTATTGCTTCTGTCACCACTATGTCTCTATATGATTTTTTCTGAGTATTCTTAGAAATCCCAAGCTGAGAATCGGTTAGGTTCCTATCTCGTTCGATATTTGTAATAATATTATTTGTTTGCGTGTCTTTGTCTTTTATAAATATTTCCAGCGCTTTTCGATAGGTACAATTTTGTTTCGTCATAATCTCTCTGATTCTTTTTTCTTTTAGGAACACCGGACATTTTTTAAATAAAGCCATATGAGATCCTTTGCAGTTAACACATATATATTTGGTAGTATCACAAGAAGGGTGATTGTCGCCACATTTAGGACATATTTTGTTTTTAATTGGGCATGACCTTGAAAGATGTCCAAATTTCCAGCAGTTGGAGCATTGGGAAACTGGAAACGTATAGGGATCCACTTTGAACCTGCAACCATATCCGTATATATATGGCGGCAAAGTATTACCCTTAAAACATATTCTTATAGTCTCCGAATCTATCCATTCTCCCTTATCAGACATGCGTCTAAGTCTTTTTATTGATAATACTTCGTACTGGCACGAAATATTTTCAAGTATTTCTTTTTCTCCCACTGATAAATCTATTTGCCTGACAATTCCATAGGATAAGTTAGTTTCGTCTGTCCTTTGTACTCTATATCCCAAACAGGTGAACCCCTCACAGTTTAATAATTTAGTTGCACTTTCATTGTTTTTAAAGTAAATCAGGACTCTAAAAGCACTTTTATAGCTCATCTTTACTATATTTTCAATGTTTAATGAACGTAAAAGCTTTGCCATACCAAATTGCTTAGGTAAAGTTCCCTTCCCAGTCACACAAACAATACTATATTTTTCAACTTCCGAGTTAAAACTACCCACATTTAACATATCATCATTGGTTGAATTATTCCTATTTACTCGCTTATGTCCCCTTACTACTGTTTCAAATCCATCTTCTTCCACTATTTCTTGATCATCTTGTCGTCCTCTCTTCTCTGCAGGTCGTTGCTCACTCTCCTCGTTATATTCCATATTATTTTCGGTTACAGAAAGATTTTGTTGTTGATCACCTCTTTGTACTGGTTCCTGCTCCATTATTGCACAGCCACTTGAGTCATCCAAGTGTAAACTATCTTGTATTTCATCCATTTGAAATTAACATAATTATTACGTAGGTAGGAAAATAAAAATCGCGATAATCGTAAGCGGCCAAACGTGTGCGTTCGACTCGACGGCACGATAGTCACTGAAATGCACTAAGTTGGGAATGGACGAGTCGTTCAATTACTTTGGAAAGAAAAGGTAGTATAGATATTGGTTGGTATTCTGAGAATGATGAAAGATTTGATTTTTAGGAAGATGAATAATTTGGGCATGGTAATGGAATAGTTTAGGATATATGATAGGAAGAATCTGGTAAAGGCAGGATCATATTACGACTAATAAAATCAGTAGCTACTGCATTAGATGTAATTAGCATTACACTCTTTCTAACATCACAATCAGTAAATTGATTCAGATCAAATGGAGGATAGTTGGGTGATGGAAGTGAAAGATGATTCAATGTATTTGCATTTACGGCTCCATCAAAATTGGACGAAGAAGAGAAATGCATATTAAGTGCGTTTAAGTATATTGGTTCCGATGATACCGAAATCCAACATGGTTGGTGAGATTGGATCGACAGCAGATGCAGGACCGACGGCTTATTGCACTCTCGAAAACGGTTACCCATCTATAGGCCGACAGCGGTAACGCTGCTTTAGCTCGCGGATATTTAGATCTGTTCGGTTACTACTGAATCAGGAACCCTTCATTTTTGTATTGATTTACATTTTATCGCCGTCATTTTTAGTAACCCATAAAATAATAAAGAATGAGAAAATAATAACAACGCGCTGCTCACGCTCACGTGCCGCGAGGTGCACATTTGATGCGCACGTGTCTTTCATGTGCGCCGCTTATTCGCCAGGCGTGCGCAACTTATGCGCCGCGAGTGAATGGCGTAAAAGCCGCGCGTGTGCAGCCCGTGCATACTTTACAAGCTTAGGGTTCAAAATAGCAACGAACTGATGTGCATGCACGGAAACAGCTCGAGCGTTGTACAAGTTGCGCGCGAGCGGCGCATGTAAAGTTACAGTAGTAGCACGGGTGCAGCACACGCGCGGCACGCGAGCTGCGCATTCGCCAGCTTCACACCCCAATCCATTGAATTTTAGGTGGTACGAAGCTCACTGGGTCAGTAGGTATTTGTTCAAGCACTGAACAGACTCAAGCGAAAAATGTACTTACCTTCCCTGGGGCACTATGAAGACAGCATATTTGTTGATAGCCTGCGAGCGTTTTTGGTCTACCACATACAGGGTGTACCGCGGCATGTCTTCGCCTGGCTGCATTAGGTCCAAAGAAACCTACAATACATAATGTTTTAGAATGGCCAGACAAGACTGGGAAACTTATTTGAAGAACTAGTCACACATAGCTTTCTGTGGTTCACAAATGATTTTATTGATTTCCCTTTTTTATCAAAAAAAGAATAAACAATGTCAGTCAGAGAAACTGCCAATATGAATAGGCAATTTCTCTCAGCGGTATTTTGCTGCTTAGCCAGATAGTGATTATCACTATCTACCTAACCCCTTTGTTATCTGCCACTACATTGGCATACTAAGAGGGTTGTATGTTTTCACCTGGACAGAACCCTGCCCAAAAAGAATCCTGAGAGTAATTATATCTAGACTACTGATACATATCACCCATATGAATGCTTGGCTGGGGTCTCCTCAACAGAACCTACTTGTTACATATACAGTACAATAGCTAAAATGGATGTGAAATGTTTAATAACAATATTGCAACCATTCAAATAATTCATTAATACTCTTGTCAATAGTTGCTAAGCAACTTTGTTAATAAACATTTCTTGGGCTTTAGTATAGCTCCTGGGGATAATTGCCATAATTGCAATGCTTGGTAAGCGGGATAATAATAATAATAATTTATTTGTGCATCTTTAATGCACTTTAGTACAGGGGTTGCATTACATATCATTGAATAGCAAGAAAAACCTTAAGTTTTAGACACGCAATGTCAATGAACGACACATAGTGTCGTGCAATTCACTGTCATGGTGATTATGTCTATTGAAAATATTGCTAAAATAGTGTATATCTATTTCAACAACATTTTTGGGTACTTAGCATTGCATCACTGTAAATATAGATGAAGTAGATAAGTAGATATACCTCATTATCATCATCTAAATTAGTTTTAGCCAATCCATTGGTGACAAATGCAGTATCCTGTGCTGACTTTACATAACTTTTCAGTTCTTCAGGAGACTGCAGCCTTTGCATCTTGTCACCAGCCATGCATACTTCTAATATCTAAAACAGTTGGAAAATATCTATCAGCATATTATTGGAAAGTGTATTGTCAGCAGAAGAGCATATGGTAATAACTCAAAGAGATATGATATAAAGAGATAATTTTTGTTTAAAGTTTTTATTTATGCATTTGCAATTTTTTTCATATTTGTTTGTTTAAAAAATAAAGTGAGTATGTAAGTGAATTAAGAAATTTGAATTTTAGAGTGGGGGCTTTTTTATATTTGTTGGTTTAAAAAATAAAGTGAGTATGTAATTAAGAAATTTAAATTTTAGAGTGGGGGGCTCCATACATGTAACATTGGGCACTTTCGTTTCTATATTTCCTACCCCTATAAGGTTAATCCCGCTACAACTTAGTACAATATTGTAATTTAATCAACAATATTTGGTATGTGCTTAGGCAAACAGCTTCCATGGGGCAGCTGTGTATCTAACCACTAGCTCTTCCTTCCATTGCTTGCATATGCTTCCATCTAGCTAGGCTGGTTATATAAGATATATCAACCTTTATGAATGTGATGGCCAATAGTTAAGTACCATCATAGACAATGGTTAATTAGTATGAGATCTTCATATAAAATCTGTTATCTAGCATTTATTAAAGAGTTGTTGTTAGTTAAAGTTTTTATATTGATACACTAGCTGTCCCACGCAACTTCGTTTGCGTAAATTTTCCCCGTTTTTGCAACATTTCTCGTCGCTACTCTGCTCCTATTAGTCATAGCGCGATGTTATATAGCCTATAGCCTTCCTCAATAAAAAAAGAATTATTAAAATCGGTCCAGTACTTTTTGAGTTTATTCGTTACATACAAAAATACAAATCTTTCCTCTTTATAATATTAGTGTAGATTAACTGTTATTGTATCAATATAAATAAAGAATAAAAAGCTGGTCACACTTTAATTGGTGATTGTACATTGTTGGGCCAATATGTTTAAAATGTTATTTTTCTAACATTAGTGGCAGGATAAATAAAGTTAATCATTAAAAAATAATAATTGTGGGTACATATAAATAAATTGAGAATTACCTGTTGTGGCATTTCTTTGAACTTTGTTGCAATAACAACAAAAACAGGTAAAGTTGGCCCATCTGTGTTTTCAGCATTCTTCTCTTCAGCTTCATGACACCTAACAACTCTGAACATCCAAGACTTATCACAAAATGTTTCTAATAATTTACTTAAAATATGACTTTGCAACAGTGATATACAAACGAACCGGCCCCCAAGCTTCAGAATTCTTTTAATTTCAGAAAAATATTTATCTATAGCCTGTTTTGTTTCTTCGGCATCATCGGGCATGAGAGCATCAAGTGTTCCTTTATCTAAAACTACACTGAACTCTTCATTACCAAAAGTTGTATTCATAGCATCCATGCAAAGGAACTTCATACTCATTCTATGTGCATTTATAGACTTCATTTGCTTAATAACTACTTCTGAAACGTCGATATTAGTGATGTTTAAATAGCCAACATCAAACAAATCGGCACTTAGACTGGAGTTACCACAACCGGTTATTAAAATTGTGTCCTTTTGTTTAATATACTTATGTAGCTGACCGCATAGTTCTAGATATTCGCCATACCTGAGAAAACCCAGATTATTAAATATAAAATGGTACATTTACGATAAAACAAATGTTTTAAATAGCAAATTAATGTCACACATAACCTTACCATTCAAAAGCTTTATTTCCTCGTTTCTTAAAGAATTTGTTCCAATAATCTTTTTCGCTGAATTCTTTATGACTTTTGGGTAATAAGTTCATTTCCGATGTTATTTTTCAGGATTGTTTTATGATTTAAATAGATCAAAACATGCCCTGCATGTGTATGCGTTTGTTTATCTATCAACTACTTTCTTTGCTGTCAACTGTCAAACCACAGAACACTCTTCGATGTCAAAAATGTCAAACTCATCACAGATTATGGTACTGTAGTACCTACGAGCAACGAGCAAACATTGTCCGAACGAAAGTCGGTTTCTGGCCAAAGCCCCACACTACCTCCACCGTCTTCCCCGGACGGTTCTTTTAAATTTGATAAAAAATCCAAATACAAATTTTTACAGACCCAAATTCAAAACGAACGGAGTTTCGTACAAAATTACAACCTATATTTCACCCCTTTATTTATTTCAATTTGATTAATTTCAAAACACTGAAACACGTGTAAAGAAACTCATGTGTTTTTGAAAAATGAACTCTTAAGTGGTTACAGTTTTGTATGAAACTCGGGAAGACTTTGAAAAAAAAAAGTACATACACGTGCAGTATTTTGATCGAAAGCGAAAATTAATCGCAGTGGGGTGAAACGGGGGAAGTCGTGGGTGACAGGTAGTATTTGTATAGTTAAATTAATTTAAAACTTTAATAATGAAGGTAATTTAAATCATATAAATATAGAAGTCGATCCAGAAGTATCAAAAAAAAATAATAATAATATGAATAATTTTAATCTTTGTTTAATACAGTCATTCAATAATCACAATCAGATCGAACAATCAGTATCTGATTTTTTCTGATAGTGCGAAACTAGACCAGCAATTAAATAAACAATCACTTTTTTAATATACTTTGGTTAAATACACAGTTTTGAACATTTTTGTGTTTTTCATTAGCTAAGTCTTCTGTAACACTAAACAAAGTAGGTGTACGAACTCTTAGCCACGCACGTCCCGATCGTTGCGTTCTTGCTTATTTGTTCATTGAAAGTTCTTACAACTTCGACATTTGCTAGAAACCTCTAGAAACCTTCGGTGCGACCTTCGGCCATTCGGCTTCGGCTGGGTTTTGGGGTCGAAGCCAAAGCTTTTGCTGAAAGTGATATTTTTGGCCGAAGCCAAAGCCGAAGTTCCGGTGGGACACTGTATGACTTCACATTTTTTAGATATGAGCGTTGACCTGACTTTGGACCTGAGCTCAGATCAATTTCTGAGGACCTAACGTGTCGTTTATTCTGAGAATTCACCATTCACGTCAAACAATTTTATGTTTAGTTACGGCACGGCAGGCAAGTATTAAAAACAAATTTATCTGGTAACATTGTCTTGGACACAGAGTAAGTAATCACATCGTGCTTGTCTAGCCCAGTAAAAAAAATCGGGTGAATAACGAGATATTCTTTCACGTTTTCTGCTTTGTACTTACTTTCAGGAGCAAATATTTGCCATCTTTCAAATATTCAAATCATTTTACCAAACAAGGATCAAGGATGTAATAATAATAACTTACAAAGTTACGTATTTGTACTTTATAAGTACTTTACACCTTCAGGGTATTTTAAATTAGACGCTGGTAACCCTACCAACATTTTTTTTTTCTGAAGTAATTTTTATGTGATTGTGATTCGTCTTGGTTTTGTTGATTCAGATAATAATATGACTAGCGTACTAAAGTTTTCCTCACGTCTGGTCAACTAATAAAAGCGTAAACCATGGCTTCTGCGTGAAAAATGACTTTCCGGGATTTTATTGAATTAAAATCTTGGTTACAGTATTTTGATCAATAAGGAAAAAAATAACATGGATCAAACAAAACATGATAAATGGAAGGCTTTGGCGACAATAAAGTCCTTCGATTTAGGTAAGTAAAATTCTGGAAACAATATTAATAAAGCTATTTTAAATTTATCTACGCAATGAAAAATCTTATATTTAACCTTGAGGTGATGATTATAAAATGTATATTAGAATCTTTGTTTTTGTAATAGTAATGTTTTAATTAACGTAATTCTAACATCAACGTCATAGCCAATACAATGTTTTTACATTAATAGCTATGCTTTAACGTGCGTCCCACCATAATGATAAGTTTGGATAATAGTGTTCATGTTCTTTCATAATATTGATAATTATTGCACAGATAAGCGTATGATAAACACCTGCATAAAAACGCGACACGTGATATTTTTGAGGTACCTATTGCAAAAAAAAAAAATTGATTAAAAACTAATAGTGTTGTCTAAAATTACACCAAAACATTTGTTTTACAGCAGTTTTTCCAGATAATTCTGCTTATATTTAGTATGTATAATTATGAATATCCTTGGTTTCCACTAGTTTTCTCAAAAGCCTTGACAAAGTTAAAATTAACTGATTGTCTATTGAAACATATACCTAATAACCTTGCACTGTGTGCGGAAAACCACTGAAAGTAGACATTTTCTGTTCTGCCCATTAATGGATGAGCCTTGGTCATCGTCCGCATCACATGAGAGGGCTAGAGAGAGTGGGCAGTTGGGCACCTACAATACAATCATAAAGGAACTTTCTTTGTTTTATTCTTGAACCACTTGCAAACAATTGAACAAAATTTGATAAAATTTGGTACTTACATTTGGTGGCTAATTATTAAACATTGTTTGTCTGTACAGACATACAAACAATGTTCCCCTAGTTTCTTCTTATGGGTAATATATTTTTTATTATAAACGTTAAAAGTACCTTATCATACTTTGTATTTTAAAGTAACATAAATTACTTTTAATTAAATTAAAAACTGGCACAATGTAGGGGTCCTTAGTTGCCCCCTCCCATCCGAATAATGCGGCTTAAGAAGTGGATTTTCTGTAGTTTTTGTTTCATACTTACAATGTTATACCTACCTGCCTACCTAAAATTTTGTTACTTCTCATTTGATCAGCTGTTACTCGTAAACTTGTAAAGCCTAGCTTAGCTGTGATAGTTTTCCTTTTAATTTCATTATACAACGTCTAAGTTAATATCTCTTTTTTCGACCCGAAAGGGTCGTGTAGGTATTCTATCAACAATGCTAAAAAAATAGAAACAAATATATTATCCGTCAAAACGTTTTATTTTTTAAATATTGAATTTCACGATTCTAGTACCCAATTTCGTCGAAATCTGTACATTTTCAAGATTTTGATGACTAAAATTATACAAAATCGAACCTCATTAAACAAAGGTTCAGGAACCTATTTACCGGACTATGAAAGTAGATGTAAGAAATTTCATATTTTACCTCTTCACCAAAGAAGAAATATAGCTGATTTAACATTTCTTTTTAGTATTGTTAATGGATCAACTGACCTTACCGAGTTGATGAATAAAATAGGCCTGTGTATACCATCCAGATTTTTGCGTAATCCAAATCTTTTATACATACCTAGGGTTACGACTATGTATAGACAAAACTCATACCTAATTAGAGCATTCCGTAATTATAACGCGACGATTCGTGATGTTGACATCGATCTCTTCAACACCAGCATCCTTAAGTTAAGAAAAACCTTAACAAACCACTTTTTCTCATGACACTATACTTTGGTTTTGGTTTCTCCTTTTTTTAGTATTTATTTTTTATGGTATCTTTCTTTTGTGTTGTATAATTAGTATTTATTTTTTATGGTATCTTTCTTTTGTGTTGTATAATTCACATATGTCTTTAGTTTAATAAATTCATTGTCTACTGATATAATTACTATTGTATATATTATGTTCTATTAGCGAAAACTTTTAATTGGCCTTCTTTATGTTATTTGTTATTCTTAACTATTGTGTTTAGCTGTAAGTTTTCTTAAATTTTTAAATAAATAAATAAATAAATAAACCAACAAAACTATTGAAAAATAGTCTAAACACAAATAATTTAATAATTTCAAAACAAAAACCAAATATAATTACTAATTTAATTCAATAATAACATAATAATAAATAGGTGTATTTGTTACAGACCAATCTGTAACAAACAGATAAAAACTATATTTTCATAAATGTAAAAAAACAACGAAGACTTTATTTCTTTCTTTTCTTTGACTTTTTTTCTTTTTTCTCGAAAATTGTACTTTTTAATAATAATTATAAAAATATTGTATACTATCTAGCAACCTTGATAAACACTCACATTCCACATAGAGCGCGTATTTTCTAGAAGTCTCTGTGAGTCTGTAGTATTCTATACCACACTAGAGTTGCGATTGTATAACCAGACCAGTTGCCCAGAAACTTCTAGAAAATTCGCTTGACGATCGACTTTTTAAACGCGTGTACTATACACGCGCTTAAAAAGTCCGAGTTTTCTAGAAGCCCGAAATGTATTATGAGGTTTTTAAAGAATTTTGAATTTTATGGCGTAACGCATTAGGTTAACTTTGGATTACAAAAGGTGTCAAGGCCCACCCCTAGGGATCCGAACAATGTAACAATGCAGATAGGGAAAAAACCAGGTAAGTGCATGTCGGGCCACGCACAATGTAGGGTTTCGTAGCTGCCCAGCACAATAATGTGGGTATAAGGGCGTTTTCTATTGTTTTTTGTACCTAATGAATCTCGACGAACTTAGTAAAGTGCCTTGACTGCATGAAATTGTATAATTATGTAGGGGATCTTGTTTCCATCTTTTTTGTGCAGGCGGGTTTTTTTATTTTTATAATTTATTTTTTAATTGTTTCATACTAACAACGTTATAACTACAAACGTAAATTTTCGTAATTTTAGTTCATGTTACATATTGAATGCATGGGTCAGAATAATATTTAGTAATTCTTGAATTTATAATATTTATGTAGAACACTTAATGTTTATATAGACCGTTGTATCCGAGACTTCATGATTGGTATGTGGACACTGAAACCGCAGACCAGTTGGCGCGAAATAAGAACGATTATTTCTTTGTACCTATATATATTCACCAGTATGGTATTCTGTGGTTATTTAATACATTTTAAACGTAATAACAATAAGTATATATGCTCGCAAATTAGTTGATACGTCGGCCGCGACCACCATTACCTTCGAATGACGATGTCTATCGATTACCACTCAGCTTTTGACATTGATAAATAAACATGTATGCAATATCAGATGGGACCAATGATACAACTGTTTACCTGCGCCTACTGTTTACAAAATAGTTGTTGTTGAATGTCTCTACTCTTAAACGCATCGTGACTGTGAACTGATCTGCCTGTTAACTTAAAGTGTAAAATGAAAGGAAAGAAATTGCATCATGGTAATACTTGACAGCTATTATAGCTGTTATTTTTTAAAATATTTGTTCCGCACTTAATTTGTTTTTTTCCTTATTTTCAGGTATAACTGTCAACAGCCAACATGAATCCGTTATTCAGCAAAGTATGCAACAGATTGACATCATCAACTCTGCTGCGACCACGCCAATCAGCCTTCTTGTCCAATCTCTCGTTAAACAACTCTGTTCCCTTTTAGAAAAAGACAATATTAGAGCTAACCAGCTTTACAACACAATATGCGAGAAACTCTATAGCATGAAACTTATAGACGATTCCTATGCTATGGGAGAATTCGAAGCTATGAGGAGTCAATACCAAAGAGCCTTGTATCAACTAGTTGCCGTTGCCAACGGATCAGAAATCCCTATAAACCTTCCTGCTTCATGGCCTATTGTCCAACCTTCAGGTCTTGAATGGTCCAGATACCATAGGGAATTCGAAGAACTGTACTATATAGCTGGTGGTGGTTTTGGTAGCGTCTTTAAAGCTCGACACAGATTAGATGGAGTGGAATATGCAGTGAAAAAGGTTTATATCAAATCATCTGATGTTAACTCAATTATGCTTCATTTATCAGAGGTGAAAACAATTGCCAGTCTCAACCACCCGAACATAGTGAACTACAAAGCTGCTTGGCTAGAACCAATGATTGAATCAACCATAAAGAAGAAAAACAAGTTTAAAATGGATACAGACGGTGAAGATTTTACTGTAAATTCGGACATAATATCGTCCGCCCATCCAAATATCCTGACCTCTTTCAAAACCCACAACTCAAAAGAGTTGACAAAACACAACAGTTTATCAGACTTCGTAATATCGTTTAAGAATTCTGACAGCTTCGAACAAGAATTTCGGCAGAATGACAGTTCTAATTCAGATATTGATGACTTTTTAGAAGAATCTGACGATGACTCAGCTACGCCGCAAGAGGACAACGCTGTTGCCAATTTCTTCACTAGTAAGGAGTTTGAGAATTGCTCTCGCGTCAATCTAAAATGGGCAACTTTGTACATCCAAATGACATTCTGCCAGCAGACTCTAAAACAGTGGCTTGATGATCGAAATCTTCATATGTCAGTTTCTAGAAAAGGCTCAGAAGATTTAACTTTACATCACAGCGATTCAAGTGACTCTGCATGTCTCGATTCACCGGATGTGTCGTATCCTGTCGGTTGGACTCATATCGATGTCCTTATTGATATGTTTACGCAGTTGGTTAAGGGGTTACATTACATACATTCTCGAGGAATAATTCATCATGACATTAAACCTAGTAACGTGTTTGTGGCTCCGAATGAAGGCGGTTGGTCTGTCCAGCTAGGCGACTTTGGATTGGCGTGTCCATTGCAGCAATCTCATAGTGGGTTGGCTTTAGGGACACAGTTATATGCGGCGCCTGAACAACTGGATGGACACTGCAATCCTAAGGTAAGCCGTTTTACTCACGTGAATAATATTATATATTGTAAAGGTTTGAAAAAAAAAATGCGCCTGCAAAAAACCCTGAAACAAGATAAACTCTTTTTAATTTATTTTTTTAAACAAATATGTTTTGGCGACAAAATTACGACATTTTATTTTTTAAACTTTAAAGTACCCAGTGTCCCTCTCACAACTAAGACGAATCGAACGACATCTCTCAAGCTAAAATCCACCATGCCATTTAGGCTCTAGGGCGTGTCATAGAAATATATAGACATACATACACTCGAAAAACATAACCCTCCTTGCGTAGTCGGGTAAAATTAAAACTCGTGGATTTTGAACCAATAACTACATGGAAACTACCTAAGTTTCAGCTTCAATATTTTTTATTTTTTTTATTCGAATATTTTTTACTAGCTGTCCCGCGCAACTTCGTATGCGTAAATTTTCCCCGTTTTTGCAACATTTCTCGTCGCTACTCCGCTTCTATTTGTCGTAGCGCGATGTTATATAGCCTATAGCCTTCCTCAATAAATGGGCTATCCAACAAAAAAAAGAAATAAAGAAGAATTTTTCAAATCGGACCAGTAGTTCCTGAGATTAGCGCGATTAAACAAACAAACTCTTCCGCTTTATAATATTAGTATAGATTTTGTTATGAATGACATTGACCTGTCCATACAAAGTTAAAGGATACGTTAGTACCAAATACTTTATAGATATATAGAAATCTCATTTTCTAAAATTAAGTTTTTCTATTTCCAGAGCGACATGTACAGTCTCGGCATCATACTTCTAGAAATGGTGGAACCATTCAGTACAGACATGGAACGCGTCAAGACCATCACAGATCTTCGAAAGGGTCAGATCCCAGCGCATCTTACTGCCAACTATCCCAAAATTGCCCATATTATAGGCAAGCTTGTGCAACGACGGCCTAGCAAGAGACTTGATACGGTACAATTGCTCGAAGAATTAAAGAATTTAGCTGAAAACAAAGACGAAACTATCAAGTTGTTGAAAGAAGAATTGGCTGCGAAAGATGACGAAATCGCTAAGTTGAAAATGATGTTAGCCAAGTTGAATTATCAGTGAAAGTGTACTTATTCATGTAGCCGATGGTGTTCACAATTATAGTATTATTTTTTAAGACTCGTTTGATCTTAATTAAATTTAATTTATTGTAAGTAAACTTTTTTTTTATCTCTTAGGACAACAGTAACTACACTATTGCCGCTACATTAATGCACATTACGGTACTGGCCCGTTGGTTTAATAGTTAGTGACCCTGACTGTTAAGCCTTTGGTCATGGGTTCGATTCATCTTTGTATGATTCACAAATTATTGTTCCTAGTCTGGGTGTACTTTGTATCCGTGATTTGTATGTATGTAAGGGACCCCGCGGTACAGGGCTTGTACTCTAGTGCGGGAGTTGTCTTTTTAAACAGAGTGAATGGATGTAGTTTAGAGCTACTACTACTTTTCTCAAAAACTACTTGTATCGACTAATAATATTTTTAATCTATTACAAAACTATTAATTATATATTTATTATACGGGAATTAACGTGCATTGTTTACCTTAAAATTGCTTTACGTTTCGCCCAGGTTGCACCGGCCACGCAAAAGTTTAAATGTTAGTAAAACTATTAATTGTATCCTATTCAGATGCATTGGACGCGAAAGACGTTAATTTTACCAAAAAATTAAAGCCTAACCTCGCCTCATCACCAGATACTCAAACGTTACTTTTGGCTTTAGAAATACTTTTGAGGATTGCTCAAATTGTTTGAGAGCCAATGAATATCATGGCTACCTGTATGTATTATACCAAACCTGGAAATTTTGTTTAGAGAATTAAATAACACAGGTAGCCATTTATTGACTCTCCTCAAAAGTATTTCTACCGCTAACGTCTTTACCTCACATACTGTCACCGTTTTTAAGAAACAGTGACTAAGAAGTCACTGTTATACAGAAACCGTGACTATGTGAGAAGTCACTGTTATAAAGAAACAGTGACTATGTGAATAAGACGTTTCAGATTTCGACCATAAATTTCAAAATACTAAAATGAAAACAAACAATATAATTTAATTAAAAGGTTTATTTACAAAAATCTAACACGCATATATAAATTATTATCTTACGCTAACGTTATTTACAGTCTTAACAATTAATTTTACGCTGGTGCGTTTTGGTGCGCGACCTACAACTGCGCTCAGTAAGCTTCATTGAAGCCAAGTGGTGGGTGTCCTTGCGCAGGTTACAGAATCGCGTCTACAGCATGAATAACGCCATTTGTTGCTGGGATATTGTGCGTTACTACTTGTGCATTGTTTACTTTGATTCGACCTGCAAATAATAACAAAACAGTGTTAATTGATTAATAACAATTAAAAAGGAAAAATAGAAAGTTACTTTAGGTGAATTTTTTAGCATTTTTTTAAACTAATTTGAACTTATGTATGAAGATAAAATCATAAAAAGTAATATTCCGGCCAAACGTCATCAAAAACGTGTTGAATTGGGGACACGGTAGATGACGTGAAGATTGCCTTAAATCTTAGCAAATGAAGGTGAAACTCGTCAACCCCGGGCGTATGTTTGATTGGTTAACAGTAAAAGGGCGATCCTATGACCATGTGTTTGAGTACAAACTTTTTTACAAAAAAAATATTACCGACTTCAAAAATAAATACCAACAAACAAGGCAGCTAAAAAGCCAAAAATAATATACCTAGAATAACAAAAACAAATTAAGTATTTTGAAGTTAAGAAATAGTTGGTTCATGGCACCAACTTTAAAATGTCGCCGTCTTTGCATAATCGGTGAACAAACACAAAAAGAAAAAAAAACACAGTCGAATTGAGAACCTCCTTCTTTTTGAAGTCGGTTGAGAAACATTATGAATAGAAGACATAATACGATTCTTACCAGAACTCTTTTGAAGTGTCAACGGCTTGCTGTCTTCCATGGAATTCCTCAGCTGGTAGTACCTCATTCCGGCGCTGTACAGGGTGCCTGGTAGAACGTGCCTTGCCACCAAGGCTCTGGCGCCTGCCTTATCATTGTATCGTGCCAGGTCGGCGGCCGAGAGGCGAGAGAATGCTGCGTCAGTTGGCGCGAACACTGTGTATGTTTTGCTCTCTGGAAAAATTAAAAAAAAAAACATATTACTTTGTGCGTTCGCTCTTTCATTCTATCAGAGAATCTAAATTCCATAGGTATATAAAAACATACATGATGTGGCGATCTGAAATCGGCTATAGTTATTATTAATTAAGTTTATGTTACCAGCAAGAGTTTCCGCGAAGCCGCTGGCGTGTACAGCTTTGAGGAATATGGTGAACCGTCTGTCTCTGTCTGCTTGCAGCGTCTGCACCAGGTCGCCAACGGGTAGCGGGAACATCACGCGATCCACTGCATGCGCTATGCCCTGGATAAGGTACTCGATTAGATTATAAATTAATTAATTAAATTAAACCCATTATTGACGTAGTTTAGAACCTCCTGCAAGCGGGAGGCGTGCCTACCCTACCATCTCTCATTAATCTCTGATTTTTCGTAATGTGGTTGATCATCGATTTCTGATTGCTGATCACTCACACGCTTAGCTTATGACCAATTTGTTTTTTAAAGAAAACCCTTTCTCAGCTATATATCGGTTTTGTTCGGGCCTAATAATTAAATAAGTTAGAAATTATATACCTGTGGTATGTGAATATCCTTCTTATCATCGAGCACCCTCGCTCCGTTGATGGTAGTAACGCGGACCTCGTTCCATTCCGCATCATGCAGTTCGTACTGGTTGACTCTGAGCTGCGTACCGGCTAGAGAAACGCCTGTCATTTCGTCCTGAAGGGATCCGATGTCGAAAGCTCCGGGTATCACGTGGTGAAGAAGCAGCTGAATTAGAAAAAATAGAATGTTTTATATCTCAAGTACTAATAAAGGGAAATGTTTTTTTTTTAAATTACGTCTGTAATTGATCATTAGTAAATCATAAGTTTACTTACACCACTGAGAAGTCTTGGGTTGTCACGGAATTTCTCTTCAGCCTTGTCAGGACCGCCAAGTTGCACCAAGAGAGTTCTAAACGCCTTGTCAGTCGGCACGAAGATAGTGTAAGGGCCAGTTTCGTTCAAAATAGTGTCTAATCCCGATTGCCGCAAGTATTTCGCCGTTGCGAAGAGTCCATTCTCTTTTAGAATGTCTACCAGTCCGGGAACACCTGAATGAATTTGTCTTGTAGTGCTGCTAATTTCACTTAGAATGGGGGCAATAGTACTGGAGCCAATTACAACTAAGTCTTTGTCAGAGGTGCGGTAGGGAGTGGTATTTATGATGGGTGATAAAGTAGAACTCGAGAAAGTTATTCTTGGACTTTGGCTTATGGTATTTCTGGAGGTAAACTCCACAGCTGGAGTGCTCGACTTAGTGATGTAACGTTCTGTGCTTGTCGCGCCGATTGAAGATGGGAAGAGTGTCTGTAGGTGAGGTAATGTACTTCGAGTGGATTGAATTGAGCTCTGATAGGTTGGTGCTACAGTTGTGTGCGTAACGGGAATAGTGTGACCCGTTGTTCCATGGTTAGAGGTACTGACGAAGGTTGAATAACTTGGAGGTAGGTGTGAAGAAGCTGCAACATAGTCCGTGGCATCAGTCGTCGGTCGGGAAGTAGTTGAACTGAATAATGAATTAGATATTTTTGTCTGTCCAGGTAACTGAATTTCGCCGTTTTTAATTTTATTCAAAATATTTTCCACTTCAGGACCTTCCTCAGTTTGTTGACCGTTCGCTTTTACACCCTTTACCTTGAATGACCCGTCCTCTTGTTCTTCTAAAAACACAAAAGTAACCTTTTTCTTATTTTGAATTTCATTTGGGGCCTTCACTTCCTCGAGTTTTCCGTTTTCAGTCTGTTTGATGAGCTCAAAGTTTGCACCTGGTGGTAAAATACCTTTAGTTAAATCCTCAATAGAAACTCTACTCTCTTTTTGGGCAGCAGCCATAATTTGAGCCAAATTAGAAGGGTCAGCAGTGATAGCACCTTCAGGGATCAAGTTCGGGTTATTTGTCCGAATGACTTCAAACTTTTGACCATTGAGTGATATCTCCCTAGATGTAAAGTTCTTTTCCGAGAAATCTTCTGCATTTTCAGCTAGCGCTACTTTAAGTTGTTTTAAAATGTCCGGTTTCTTTAGTAATTCCGCACTTTTAGCTCTTAGGCTATCATCAAAACCTTTGGTTTCGCTTTCTTGCAAAAGATTTTTGATGTCATTGTAAAGTTTTTGCTTATTTCTGTCTTGAGGAGGGTTTCTGGGTTTAGGTTTAGACCGAGGTCTATACCTAGGCGTCGGAGATGGCGGTGGGGGCGTAGTAGTTGTAGTTGTAGTAGTTGTTGTTGTAGTCGTAGTGGTTGGGTGGTCTCTTTCGTATAATTCAATAGCTTTTTTGAACAAATTCGTTTCATGAGGAAGAATCGGCCTGCGTCTTTCTATATTTCCTCGCCAATAGTCCTCGTAGCTTTCAGTGGTAGAGTAATTTGGGATTGATTTGGTAGCTTGTTTCTTTACAAATTCTTCGTGCAATTTTTCTACTTTTTCTTGTTGCTTTTGTTGTTGCTTTTGCACGAACTCCTGGTGTTTTTGAATTATGCGAGCCCTTTCCTGCAGTTCTTTGAGTTTTTCCAAATTTTCCTTGGATTGTAACTCTAGCAGATCTTGAATTTGCGATGATTGACCATTAGAGAAAATTGGCGCTTGGCCTAAGGATGGCTGGAATGGGAGCTGTGCATTATTCAGGTTATAATTTTGAGGGCCTAGATTTGGTGCAGGCTGTATAGTTATGGGGTTCGGCTGACTGAAGATGTTTTGATTGATGGGAGGCAAGCTCTGTGTTGAAACAGTCGGCAAGAAAGCTTGTTGTGTTGGTCTCTGCTGCGTCAAGCTGATAGGACTGGATGGGATATTAGTTTGAAAAGTTGGTGGGCTTTGTTGAAGAGAAAGTCCATTTTGGAAGGTTGGCAGCGTAGGTAAAGTCTGGGGTAGTAAGTTTTGCGTCTGCTGGGGTATCTGCCGTATATTTTGTGGTGGTTGGAAATTGTTCTGCAGTACAGGCGGATTGAGACTCGCTTGAGGGTTAAATTGGAAGTTGTTATTTTGTAGCGGTAGGCCGCTGATAGATGGAATGTGGCTGGTAAATTGTGGAACGTATGATTGCTGTTGTTGCTGGACTTGATGCTGCTGTTGTTGCTGGACTTGATGCTGCTGTTGTTGCTGGCCTTGATGCTGCTGCTGTGGGAAGATAGATTGTTGGAATTGGACGGTAGGTGAAGGACTGCTTATGACTCCCGGTTGAGGCGGTTGGAAGCTCTGCAGGGGAGAATTTAAGCCAAATCTTGTCTGATGCTCGTTGAACCCGGCGTGTGGTAGCGAAGCCTGTCTTCGTCTATCGAAGTCATTCTCTACCTGAAATAAAGAAAACTTCTTTTAGTATAAGTGATATCTAATATAACTTATAGAAGTTCATACTAGAGTTACGCATATTTCATAAAAAACTAATAAACCCCCTGGATTTATTTCATTCACACGTGTCGATTAACTATTATTTGTGTAGAAGGTATAAATAATACATGTATATTATTTATATGACAGGGACTTATTATTGGTGACGCAAGTTATTCGTCAAACAGTAGAAACTATTTGCAAATATATTTAGAAACAATTCAGCGGTTTAAGTTGCGAAACTGGTGTGAATAGTTGCATAAATTAAGTGTCATAGGTATTAGAGAGAAGAATGCAAGTCGTTTCATAATTGAATAGGCAAGACGTTGGTTAGATAGGTATTTCTTGCTAATAAAACCCAGATATTTCGCACTGTTGCATATCTCTCCTTGAGAAATTTGGCAACAGAATACCTACCCCTCGTGTCGTCACTTTTTTCTGAATCTACCTTTATCTTTGATAATATTTAGTCTATTGTATTTTTAAGTGTGTGTTTCATTGTTTATCTATAGTTAAAAATGTCAAATGTCTTCAATTTCAAAATTCAATATTCAAACTTAAAAACTATAAATAAATACGTAGGTATTTAAGCACTGCATCACCAACAATAGCGCAGTAGATAGTGTGAAGAAAAGAGGTAGATAGACGTGTTCATATGCAATAATTTTAACCAATGCCATCATACCTACTTGAAAATGAAAATTAATACAAGCTCCGTTTAGTAAAAACTACAAATAGGTAGATTTATATAGTAGGTATTTATAGTTTCGTTGTTGATACAACGAAACTCTCAATTTCTAAAGACGCCTATTCACGACTCTTTGTCTCTATTAAAAACGGACATTACATCATACAGTTCATAAATCACAAGACGACAGCTACTTTCCAGCTAGATACTACATAATATTTGCTGGTAGGTAACACAAATTCTGCCTTTGTAGGTAAATGCTACTATGATTTACAACCTTTCATAGTTTACATGTTTGAAGTTAGGGTTTTATTTTGTAAGACGAGCCTTTGCCATTAATACTTATATGTAAGTAGTCTATTTCAATATTTTCTTGATACTTAGTTTCGATTCCGGGCTATCTGCTGTATTGACACAATAAACTGAGTTCTATTCTTGGTTGACATGCCCGTAACAGTAAATACCTACAATCATTACCTACCTACTATATCCATCCTATTTATTATTAGCTTTGAGTTCGTCTTAATTATGAGGGTTACAAAAAATGAAAATTATTAAGTAAATGTCGCGGCTAAATGACGCGTTAACTCAATGTGGATGGAGCATTGTATGTGCGCAAGAATGCGCTTTCTTGTCGCCGATGCGTCACGGATAGGCGAATCTGCTAGAGATGCAATGCTCTGCCAGAATGATATGTAGGTACGCTATAACAATGCTCTCATGAAATGTGAAATAAATCCATATTAACGTTAGACGCCAACATTCTGAAAATCCCACCTATGGGGATAGGTCGCACCTAGCTTAACAAAATTAGGGTAGAGGCCCTCTGCCCTAATTTTTATTAAGCTACTGCCTATCTCGAGCGAATGGAGCAGTCGCTCTAGTCGCCAGGTGGCAAGCGGTGCCAGAAATTTTAATGCGAAAACGAATCTAGTTGAAAATAAAATTATGATGGCGCCTTTCAGAGGGCGTAGTTGTCCTAAGATATTATTATTATTATTTCAAGAGGCATTGCGTAAAAATTCCAACCAAAGGACTCTGAAAGACTATTTCGCTCTATCCTGATCTGGAGCTAGAACTGGTACGTCGGTGAAGGTGTAGTTCGAGCAGTAGGTAAGTTTACTAGCCTGTGAATTGTGAACGAGTAGGTACATACATAAAACCACATTAATTAGAAATAAGTAGTTAAACAATGTAAATGGTAATGGTGCATTAACATGATCGTAAAAGTAGTTCACGCGAATATTCGTATCTAAGTAGAATGCAATAAGCCTAGGTACTAGATATGCAGGTGCTTGAAACCTACTCATTGCAAAACAGTAAAGAAAGTCATCAGGACACAAAAGTAGGTAAGTACCTATGGCTGTCATCAATTTTATAAGGCCCATCTGGATTTAAAACTGAATGGTAGAGCTTCTAGAAACACAGTCTGTGCATGCAATTGCATGATGAGAAACGAGTATATACACTTGTTTTATATATAATCTCATTACTATATTGTGCCTAAGATTGATTTAGCCTTAATTATTTCTAGAGCACATGTGCGACACACAATTACAGTTAATAAGGTGAGGGCACGACACGACAATGCTTCACTAGTTTCGCTAGAAGGAACTCCCACCGAAGAAGTGCTTGTAGAGGCAAACGAGTTTTTTTATTAATCTGTCCTACTTCATTTTATGAAATTTCTTATAAACGGACTGATAACACGGTATTCAAGGGTCCTCAGTATTTCGCAGAGTTATAGTCATTCAAGTACGAGCAGCCGGAGAGATAACACGAATATGAAGAAACATGAAGTAAGAAGCGTCATCAAGTACCTCTGCTTCAAAAAATGTCTACCAAAGAGATTCATGCTGACAGAAACGCTGGGGGACAATGCTCCTCCATATTCCACAGCTGCAAGCTGGTGTAAGGAGTCTATAATGAATAGAAAATCAACAAAAGATGAACATCGCGAAATGCACCCATCGACGTCCTGTTTTAAGGAAAATGCCAAAAAACCAAATAAAAAGATTGCGGCAAGCTATCAAAGAGAAAAGACGAGACAACGCGCCGGCACACCAGGCTGAAGTTGCGATGACTGCCATTCAAGAAGTTGGCTTCAAGGTGCTAGATCACCTCCCCGTATTCTACGGAGCCAGCCCCCAGCGACTTCTATTTATTATCTCGGCTCAAGGAATATCTCAGGGGCACGAAATTTGAAGATAATAGTGAAGTCATGTCCGATGTCAAAATAAAGATTTTTTTTCTAAGGGTATTTTAGGTTTGGAAAAGAGATGTACTAAATGTATTGACTTATTAGGAGACTATGTTGAAAAATAAATTAATATTTTAACCTGAACAGTAGGTTTTTATACCCATTATCATTACTTTTTAATCACCCCTCGTATGTAAATTCACGGTAGAAGTATGTATAGTAAAATAATGAGAAAATAAAAAAGAAAGTTTACGAGTAACAGCTGATCAAATAAGAAGTAACAACATTTTCGTACAAATTCTATTGAAATTTATAATTAAGTAGGTAGGTATAACGTTGTAAGCAGTCCGGGGCAGTGGTCCAACTCGTTGGACAGAGCAGTTGGACCACTGCCCCGGACTGGTTGTAAGTATGAAACAAAAGCAATAGAAAACCCACTTGCAAGACTCATTCTTCGAACCCTACATTGTGCGTAGTCCGACATGCACTTGCCCGGTTTTTTATTCAAGATTTTAGTGTACCTATCACTTTGTCAGCGTAACTAATATTTTACGCCATCCAAGCAAAATTACATATTTTAAGTACTAAGGGTCTCTGAGCTAACTTGAGGAGAGACAGACAGACGGACAGATACACGGACGGACATGGCGAACCTATAAGGGTTCCGTTTGCCTATACTAACTACGGAACCCTAAACAAAAAATATTACTTTCGTTAGGTACTTTATACATACAGTAATTTTGTTTTTTTTTATGCGCATGCGATGACCTAATTTAATTGATAGATCGTTGATATTTTTAGTTTATTTGTTAATTTAACCTCCTCAATTGCTTTGTTAAGATACATAGTGATCGATATACAGTGCAGCCACAATATTACGAAACTGAAGAGAACTTGAAAATATTCGTTAAACCAAATAATTTGTTTGAATGAGGTCTATACATGTTGATGTCGGTTATCCCAACAAAAACTATCTTATGTTTTTGCATCTCACTCACTTTTCCCCAAAGTCTTTCCGTAGTATGATTATGCTCTTTGCCAAAGTCTGTCGTCAAAAAAAGAGATCTCCATAGCACAGATAATTTATTACTATTCCATAGTAACCTAAATTTTCTACGCACATGTCAATTATAGTGTCAAAAGGATTTACTTTTGACACTTTAATTGACATGTGCGTAAGTATTTGTCTAAGTATTTTTTGATACCTTGGCTTGGGTTACTACAACCCAAGCCAAGGTATCAAAAAATACTTAGATGTCGTTATTTGAAATGCTGCCATTTTGTTAGTTGTAAAAACAATAGGTTACTATGGATTTCCATAGTACTTAACCTATTTTTTTTTTAAATAAAAAAAAATAGGTTTCTATGGATTTCCATAGTACTTAACCTATTTTTTTTTAAATAAAAAAAAATAGGTTTCTATGGATTGCCAATAATGTGTTAACAATAATGTAATGTAATTTTCGTAGTGATCTCTAATTCAAAGAATATAGCCTATGTTATTCGCAGAAAATGTAGCTTACATTTGGTTAATTTTTAAAATTGGTTTAGGGGTTTAGGCGTGAAAGCGTAACTCACTTTCGCATTTATAATATTACTTAGTTAGGATTAGGATAGCTGTCGTCCGAGGCTTAGCCTGCGTGGATGTTTTTACCCGCATAAGGGTTGATTTTAGATTTCGATCAAAAGTTAACACACTATCGTAGAGACGTGTTTCGAGGACGTATTCCTTATATGATGTATGTATCCGATGAGAAGGGATTTCAAATATAATATTAATAATGTTGAAATAGCGTTTGCAAGTTTGTATGAAACTCTGTCAGTTTTAAAGTTAGATTTCGTATTTCGCTTTTTGGTTTAAAATTAGGGAACTCGTGTTTTAGCGTTTTTGGGTAATCAACCCCTAAAGGGGTAAAAGAGAAGTTGCAAGTTTGTATAAAACTCCGTCAATTTTAAAGTTAGATCTATGAAATCGTATTTCGCTTTGTGGTTGTATATAAAGCGAAAATCAACCCGTAACGGGATAAAGTCATCCACAAGGGCGAAGACGCGGGCGATAGGTAACTAGTTTTGGTACATAGATGCTAAAACAATACTTTAACTTTTTGGCATCGTCAACCGAAACCCGAAGCGTTTTGCCTGTTTACATTTATCTAATGGTAGGAAACGTTACCTACTTAATTTCGTCTCAGTTACGTCATACCATTTTAGCCTACACCTAGCAGGCAAAACTATTCCTACAAATAACTTTCTTTCCTCAAATGCCATACAATCATCATTATCATATTAAAAATCATTTATGAAAGTTAAGAGGCGTTCATATTATTGTACACAGTTGAGTGGTAACAGTTATAGTCGGAGAAAATGATTATACAACACAGATTAATGCATGTTAACGACATGGGTCGGCTAACTTTGACTCGTAAATGTGTACAACATTACCATACACAGCGCAAAAAATAATAGAAATGTTTATGTATACTACGAAAACTGCTATTGTTTCCGCCCACATAAACTGCTATTGTTGGGATAAAAATAGCCTACGCCCTTCTCCAAGGTCTAATCTATTTGAGTGCTAAAATTCGTCATTAAATTAAAATTGGTTCAGTGACGTGAAAACTTTTAAAATTAGATAACTCTTTAAATGTAGGTAAGTACACCTACTTACTTGGTAGGTAAATAATAATAGACAAATCTTTTTTTGATTTTTTATATGTTTATATGAGTTTGTTTATATGTCTTGGGTAATCTTTGTAACCACTGAACGTATTTGAAAAAAATAAATTTAAGTAGGCTATATACTATGCGTATATTGTTCGAATTGCTAGTTAAATATCATATAAACCAAAGCTTAGCGGGGACGGGTTGCTAATTGAAAACTAAAATAAAACCACAAAAAGCGATTTTAAATTAATAATATACTTACTTTTAATATGTTATATAATTTCATCATTTTATTAATTTCATAAAATTATCAAGTCCATACCTAAGTGTCAAGTGAACGTGATTTACACGGACTACCAAAAATGTTTAAAAGCGGGAATACACGGTGATTTGTTTCGATGGTTCTCTTCTTATATAAATAATTGGACTCAAGCAGTTGTATTAAGGGGATACTCTTCTGCGTGGTGTTCTGTTCCGTCAGGAGTGCCTCAAGGGCCAAACTGGAACCGTTACTCTTTATTTTATTTATTCGGGATAGAGGATCATGTTTTTAATACTCGCGAATATTTCTTTATGCTGACAATATGAAGATCCTAAAGTTAGTGCGTAGTACATCAGACACTGAGCTACTTCAGTCCGATTTTAATAGATTCACATCGTAATTCAACAGTAATAAACTGCAACTGAATGTGGCAAAATGTCTCCAAGTTACCTTCTATTGAAAGAAATCCTTAATTGCATCAGTCTATCACCTTGATGGTCAAATAATTCATTAGATAAACAACAAAAAAGACCTAGGTATGGCACATGACAGCAAACTACTATTTGATATCCACAAAGACACTTTTGTAAAGAGAGCATCCAAAACTTTGGGCTTTATTATCAGAAATTGCTCTTGTTTCTGTTCCTAAAACCAGTTAAAGTCCTACACTATTCGTACATACGAAGCTACTTCGAATACGCTTTCCAAGTTTTGAACCTGCAAAATGACGTCTACAAAAATAGAATTGAAAGTATACAGAAAAAAATCTTACGTTATTTAGAGTATAAGGCACAGCAATGGTCAGACAGTCAGACTAAGGTTGTGGTCAAATAACTATGAGCATCGCTGCAAAAGATATAAGTTTTTATCTTTAGAAACTAGGCGTAATGTTAATGATATCTGTTTCCTGGTAAATGTTGCAAATGGTACACTAGATAGTCCGGAACTACTCGGTAAATTAAATCTCAGGACTAATCAGACCAATCTAAGAAAGCGCCCTTTATTAGACATACCATTTGCTACTACCAATTACAGGCAAAATGCCTTCTGCCGGCGTAGCGCAGTAGCATGTAACAAGACTGTAAATCATGACTTCGATTTATTTTGCAAAAAATAGACATGTACGTAAGTACATGTCACAGACTGTTTAAAACATACTCATAATATAATTAGTTAATAAGCCAGTGTTCAACTCTCACTTTTATTTTGTACCTAGGTTATATATAATTTGCAAACTATATGTGGAAGCTTATAATTAGCAATCTAAGATAACTAGTACACTATTTAAAGGATTACTGGTGTGTAAGCTTCTGTAAAATAAAAATATAAAAAAGGTAATAACAGAAAACCAAAAATACTTTAATATTTTCTGCATCCTAAAGTACAACATTTTAAAGGAATGATGAGATGAGATGACTAGCAGAAGAACATATGCCGCCGGCCTGGCGGCCGCTGTAACTTAATAAAATACTTACATAATACTTACCTAATACTAATAATATAGACCGTGCCAAAGGTTATCTATGTAGGTAGGAGGTATAGCAGGTCTATTCTCAGTTAGATCATCAACCTGCTCGGAGCAGGTTGTGAATACAAAGTTATGACGTCATCGGTGAAATTGCAGACATGCCTAAAATTTACATTGTTAATAAGCACTTGCACTTTTTATAGACGTTTTATGTCTTTTTACGGCAATTCACAGCTTCTCTATTGAGTGGTCCATATGACTTAATTGTTTTTTTGTTTTAATTATGCGATTTTTATGATTATTTATTTTTTTGATGATCATAATGATCCAGTAGAAACCTTGATGGTAATCTAAATGATTATGATAAGATTTTTTTATTAAGATTAGGTACCTAAGGATGATAAATAAATTCATTAGATGCGTTATCATTACAGGGTATGTATCATCTTGTTTTAAAGTTCTTTCTGGCCTTAGTAGAGCACTTGCTCTAAAAATATCAGTAGGTGGTAACTACTTTATTATATACTGAATTTTTGCAATGACCACCTGTAGAATTACTAAAAGAAAAATCTGTTAAATTTCCAGTGACTTCTGTTAATGCATTATGAAACATTATCAAAGAAGGCGAACTGTGAAAGATACATATAGGAATATAAAGCTTAAGCTTTGTTATTCAAAAATACCTAAGTACCTAGTTAATTTTCACGAAATGATAACGTCTGACTCTGATCTAATTTTACGAAATAATTGCACTATTTAGTGCTGATGCTAAACTTGATAGTAAAATGACAATTAAAATAAAGTGGGTAAAGAAAACCCTGTCCGATTCGAAAGGGAAACAGCTCTATATGGCTCTACCCACATCTATTCTAAGTAGGTATATACCTTCTCTTCAGTTGTAAGCTTAGTAAACTATGTTGTTACAGTGCAGATAGTCAACTAGAAATTATGTGATGCACAATCTTGTAGAATGTAGGTTACACACAATCGTTACGATCTTTTTTTAACAGAAATGTTGAATCATATTGCAGTTTTTCAACACGTTGTGGAAATGCAACAAATCCCTGTTTCAAAAATAGTTAACGAATGGATTTAAGGGACAGGTGTCCTTATTTTTAAGTTTGTGGCAGTTTAGACGATTCTTTATCAAATTTTTAGTCTAGTGTCAAGAACTTAATAAACTTATTTTTTTAAAGTCTACTCCCGCATTAGGGTACCAGCCCCGTGTCGTGGCCTTTACAAACATTTAATTCAAGGACATAAAGTACACCCAGACTTGGAACAACAATCTGTGGACCACACGAAGTAGTGTCCCCTGTAGGAATCGAACCCACAACCTGTTGCGCAGCAATCAGGCAATCAACTGTACCTTCACTTTAACTATATAGAGACTAGATCTTATCGATTTTATATAATATACCAATATTTCGTGTATGTACAATGAAAATGATGAGCCTACTAGATATTTTTTTCACTCGTGACAACATAACATAGAACATTCTGCCAAAACTATACGCTCTTCGCTAGGTGTCATTTCACTTTTACAAATATTCTCCGAATGCACTAAATAGGTACAGTACATTCTAGAGAGTCTGTCTGTATACGAGCGAGGTGTCGCATTACTAACACAGAGGACGGAAAGTGAACTTTCTTCATTTTGTGGAAACTACACACCATTGTTATTCCACACAGTTATTCTCCGGCGCTGGAGTTCGTCATTCTTGTTTGTGATAAACTTTAATTTTAATGAAGCGAAAGTTGTTTTAACATTGCCATAGTTTGCGAAACGTATTTTGACGCATAGGTAAATCAGCCTTTAGATCACCCTAAGGGGAATCACTCGACCTACAGTTAGAGGCTGAGTTCTGTTCGTCGGTAGTTAGGTACGAGTACATTTTGACGGTTATGTTATTAGATTTTTTAGGTTAGTGTATTATAAATATTTATAGAGGAAAACAAGCGCCGAAAGAAAGGAAGCCTTTGGTATTTATGCGATTTTACTAGGATTTTTCTTTATTTTGTGACCTATAGTCATATAAATGTTCGTAAATGCGGGTCGTAATCGCGTAAATATTTTTTTTAAGGCTAAATACCTTTGTTTTAGAGCCCGAGGTTTCGACCGTATTGCAAAGGCCGTGGTCACGCTTAGACTTTAGACTCTGGTCGAGTCTCCATAGCCGTTTAGCCTTTCAGTATCTAAATAGGCAAGGCGAAAAATTCTTAAACAAGAAGTAGGCAAATCGGGTCCTACACCTACAAAGTTTTATTAGATGTCCTTTTCGTTTGATGGATAGATACAAATACCCAGCTACTAACAAAATAAAGAGGAATACTTAATTTATTTGTAGGTAGGTAATCTTTGAAACTATAGACCTGTTTATGATGAAATTGTATAAAGGAAGCTTAGAATTACAAAAGTTTTATCGCAATTTCCTACATACACGCATGCAAACCCGCGCATAAATCATAACAAACAAAAAGTGTATATAATACTAGCTGACCCGTGCAATTTTGTCTGCGTCAATTTCCCCCGTTTTTGCAACATTTTTTTTACTGCTCTGCTCTTATTGGTCGTATCGTGATGTTATATAGCCTATAGCCTGTATAGATAAATGGGCTATCCAACAGTGAAAGAATTTTTCGATTCGAACAATAAGTTCCTGAGATTACCGCGTTCAAACAAACAAATGCTTTATAATATTAGTACAGATACCTAATTGCATTTGTCTACCCGTGAAATGCGTTATGTTAAATTTACTTTTCACGCTGTCGAGGTTATAAATTATGTTAATTGTTTTCATATTCAGGCCTTGTCTTTATAATAGTTAATTTTTAACGTTATAAAGACGCACATTCTTAACAAAGTTGTAATGGTGGAAAGAGATTTGTTAGTTATTACGCTATTATTAAGATAATATGAAGTTTTTACAACATTTTTTATTTTTAATAGTACGTAATAAAATCAACTAAGTGTGGCGATATCTTCTTAACAAAAAAGTACTTAGAAATGTTCCTTACCATAAGAAAAAAATAAATTGTTGATCAAGACTCGTGATAGGTTTTGGGGTCTGCGTCTAGTCCATTTATATCCCTCAGACCCATATATCCTTAGTTTATGCTCAGACCAATAAAATTTGATCCTGAGGCCATAGACAAGTGTCGACAAACCTCAGAGTAATAACTAAGACAAACGCTCGGAGTCGTTTCTATTTCGATCAATCGATTCTGTAGTTCGTAAAAATATTAACTTTGTCTATGGGTTGCAGTTTCTCTAGGAAAATCGAATAAATTTTGCTATTAGGTTATTATTTGTTATTATTTAATGCTTCAGGCATCAACTCGCAATCATTAAGTCGTGTGTTCGAATTCTACCCATTGTACTTACAACCTACGTGAGCCCACTCTTAACACAAGCAATTTAGCTTAACTAGAGGGGTTAACAGGATTGCTAGTAGTGTGCGACCAACGTGGCATGGTGGGCAACGTGGAATTGTATTCCCACGTTGCTAGTTATCTTTAAAAAAAAAAAAATACATATAAGCCTAACTTGTCGTTCTTCGTAGAAACAATAAAGTAAGGACGATTTGATGTATCCAATATATTGGCACATAATTAGGGAAAGAAACCATGGATGTACACATACCCAAAATCATTTTTCGGGGAGGGTTTTCGTAATTTCGGGGGGTTTAGGTGGTACATTGACTAAACATTGACCAAATGTACACTATGTATCAGAGGCGAAGGGTTATTTTTTTCTAAAGTAACCCGATATAAAAGTATATCTATGTAGTTGGACAGGGTTCTTTGTACCTTTACTATTATGTAACTAGGATCCAAAGGGAAGCCGAAAGTAACAGTGTCTTAAGGACTCTCCGCCACTGCTGTGTATCTACCTTTTTCTATCTCCGGGGGGCCTCAACCCCCAAATCTTTACCCTGGGTACGCCTATAAAGAATTGTGTATATATAGGTATGGGTTCTTGTTGCAAATTCGCTGACATCGAATTTACAACAAAAACAAACGGATTTGAGTTATACATAAGAATGCGCATAATTTATGTAATCGTCCGTCGTCTTACGAGAATGTCGGCGACCTCACACAATAGTAAGAAACGGAAAGCTCGACAGAACTTGTTCGGTTCAGTGAAAGTGCGATCTTCGTGAGATACTGGGTACTAATTTGTCTGTTTGCAATATTAAAACAACAACAAAATATGAGAATATTGAACAACAACACTTAGGGAACACATTAGTTATTATGTAGATATAAATATAGAAACTGAAAGTAGGAAAATAAAAAAAATACTTTAAAAAAGAATAGAATTTTGTCCGTTAAAAACTAAACCGACATTTACAGTCATTCATTCCTGTTATAAATAAAACAAGGAATAAAAGTTTATTAATTGCTACTTAAACGTGCAAGTCATGCAACCTAAACAAATTACTCAATAATAATGTTATATTTAGTGTAAACAACAGTTATTACAAAGCACCTTATTGTTAAAATACCTACCTACTAGATATATTTATATTTAAAAATAAAGACTAACCCTCTAGTTGTGCAACTCTTGTAGTGGTGATTAAGTTCTCTATTTGGTATTAGATAGTTATAAATGTGGATACCTATAGGCCGTCATCGACCAAGCATTTGCATCAAAATGCTCATATATGGATTTGGGCATAATTCTTAAGACATACTAATTTATTGGAATCTATTTATGGTGGATGTAATGCAAGCAACGGTAATCACGCAATAGTGCGCAAAATTGCGTAAATTTAGAGAGAGATCGTCACTCGAGATGGTATCGAACTTCTCGATTCCTATTACGCAAAAAAATCGAGTGCAGTAGATATTCCTGTCGTAATTCTTTGCACATTTCCTTTTTAAGATCTTAGATTATACCTACATATATTGATTTTAATGGTTTTATATTTAGATTTCATAAATTCTAGCGGTGATTGTATCTGTCCAGAGAAGAAAAATATTATTTTATTTGGCAATTGCAGTAGGTCATGGACAACGAATCTTAAATTAGTATCTAGAAAGTGTAGGTATATTTTAATCCGGCGTTTGATCAGATTTATTAATATTTGGCGATTTAGGAAGGAAAGTTCAGGCTTACCAAATAAAATTATTTATGTCCAATCCACAGAACAAAAGAGGTCTAATCCTCTATAATATTTTGATCGACTTCGTCGTTCAAAATATTACATTACTAAGTATGTATAAAATATATAGATTTCACACGTGTTTAGGTATTTAATAGGTACTTACATATACCTACCTAAGATACGTATTTTATCTGTGCCGACTACGCCTGTTCCTACCGAAACTACAGAACCAATATAAAAAACGTTTTGAAGGAGTAGAATTAAACCTCTTTAAATCATCGAAAAGTACCTACACCAATGACAAAATAACATAAGTATAAATAAAATAATCTATTAAAAATGTTAATGTTATTAATTACATCGTACACAATTAAAATGCCACCAATCATCATACAAGAATGACAAGCCGGACGTAGCTACGCGCTTTTTTGTATATGGCTTTTTGTGCCCCACAGCCGTATTTATGCCTCATAATTTCATTACGTATGACATTATCTGGTCATACAGTAACAGTTGCATACGATCACTGTCACACAGTGTGTTGCGGTTGCGCCCACGGTGCAATGGCAGATGTGAAAGTGGCGAGTTTGGCACACGCAAGATACATGTCCAACTGTAATTAGCCCATTCATTATTTATTATTATATTATTACCCGCTAATACAAAGAAAGCGTGTAAACATAATTTCCGATTTGCTTCTCAATGACATTTATTCCTTTTTTTAATCATTAATCAATGATGTAATTGATCAGTCTTCGGTAATAGGACATTAACCTATGCCATTCACTGTCCTGCCTATTTTACATACTATGTTATTTATAACTTAAAAGTAAAGATTATATGATGGGCGATAACTTATACTTAACTCTCTTAGGTGAAGAACTAACTTATAAAACCGAAGGTGCAAGTTATGTAGTTAGGTAAATAAACAATCATTAATCATTGAACAACATACATATTAACATTCAACCCATTGGATGTCCCACTTCTGGGTACGGGCCTCCCTAGTAGAGCCTACTTACTTCTTTACTACGGTTCTGGGGATAACTCGTGTCATAATCGCCACGCTTGACGAGCGGGTTGGCGGTCGCTGTAAGCCTTTTCGTCCTCCGGTAGGAAATCCCTTAGTCGTCTTGACGATATTCACAGGAAGAGATGGGGTGTTACTATTCTTATGCTGATATCACACGGCATCATTAAACAGATAGATGTATGCCTCAATACCAATATATGTCCGTTGTCTAAAAATCTAATACTTAGATATCATTACAATCCTAGAAAAAACAGAAAACGTGTAACTGCTTAGATTTAGTAATCCGCATCACTTTCTTTTGTAAACTCTTTGAGAGGCATCTTTATATCGTACCTAATACAAAATAACCGACGCAATAAAATACTATTGCGGCCTATGGAATGAGGACAATTGCTATCATTACCACAGATAATATATAATTTAGCTGATTTAAACATAGGTTGTATATAATAATATCTTTGCTTTCTACAACAATAGTGCTCTATGGTTTAAGTTCAAGGCGCCATGTTTATTTATAAAGTAGGTTCATAATTTGCATTAATTATTAAAATTATCTTAATTAAAATTAATGAAATCTACTTACGTGTCAGGTAATTTGTTTAGGCAATTATTTTATTTAAACAGTCTTTACATTTCAAATAAAATGTCTATGGCGTTGACTTTAAATTGAAACATATGTGCTTTTTTAAGACATTATCATGTACTCGTACCTATTCTTGGATTTTTATGAGAGTTTTGTTGCTGCTTTGCTGTTGTCTTTAGAACATTTTTAATTATTATTTAAAATTAGGTAATACAAGTTCTTATTGGGAGTGTGTCCGACTGCTACGCAAGAGGTCGTGGGTTCGATTCCCACACGGGACACCACTTTATGTGATCCACAAACTGTCGTTCCGAGTCTAGGTGTTTGTGTCCGTGACTTGTATGTTTGTCAAGTCCCCCGAGACACAGGGCTTGTACCCTAATGCGGGAGTCGTCTATTTTTTATAAAATAAATATACTAAATGTAGTTACAAAAGACGTTGGAACCGTATTCATATAGCAGGGTTCTGAGTTTCTAAACCATCGCTAAAAGTAGGTAAATTTGCATTTGGTAAGCTGTCTCATATCTTACACCACAGACTGCACACTTGTCCGGGTGAAAGGGTGCATCTTGTCCCACTTTACTTATTAATACCTGTATGCACTTAAGAGTTTCTTTTAGTTTAGTTACTACTTACTAGTTTAAGATATGTATCGTTATGATCGTTAAATGAATGACTTCAGTGTCTTTCCATCCCATCACTTATTTTATTTATTTATTTTATTTATATGAATCACAAACACATTACAATTGTATATTATAACTAAAGGACAACGTTTCTAACGTAACATAATATAATGTGCATACAGGGTTTTAGATACTCCCATTAAATCGGTGGGTATTCAAATTTCTGAAAGTAGGTAATTATCAACTTTCTAGATAATAAAATACAACCAATTTTGAATAATCTATTCGTACAATTTTAGCTTGTTTTCTAGAAAATATTACGTGGTCAGCAATTTTCAAAATTCCCGAAAGCATATGGGATAACATGAATAAAAAAAAGAGATGCACCGTTATATGTCTCGGAACATCAAAAACTTTTGACTGAATTGAACTGGAATTTTTACTTGAATTAAAGGTGTAGCCAAAAACCTAATAGAGTCTTATTTAAAACATAGGAAACAGGCAAGAGTTATTGAATCTTACGACAAAAGCACTAAAGTCTAATTTCTACACAGTCTAGATTTGGAGATGTACTACTAGGTGTTCTTCAAGGGAGCATTTTGGGACCGTTATTATTAAATAACCGTAAATCATTTTATCTCCCAAAAAATCCTAATGGTTTATGTATGTATGCCAATGATAAAACTATTTTTGTTTGTAATGACAACTTAAATTATGAAAGTTTTTTAATAACCCACTGCCAACTGTAACTAGCTAAAAATTTAAATCAGTCAATCTGACAAAAACTAAACAGATGGAATTCAGAAACTACGAAACCAAGGTATTTAAATTAAATATTATACCAGAGGAAGTACATAATAAGCTATGGTTATGTGTATCCTCTACTGAGTTACGGTATTATTGACTGGGAGCAATTTGTATGAAATGTACAATCCACCTTTATCTTATATGACCCGTACCCACTTCGTTAGGCCTATGACACTTACAAATAATGTAGCTTTCTATTGGTAAAATTATTTTCAAAATCAGTTCAGTAGATCCAGAGATTACCTCCTACAACCTTTACCTCTTTATAATATTAGTATAGAAGTATCGATGAATAAATAAACAAGTTTCAATTAAATTTATAGTTTTAAAGGCGTACTTTAAAACTATATATGAGCGTAGAAACTGTTAATACGTATCAACTAGAGCACTAAACGTAAAATTTTAACCAACATGGTTTATTACCCTGCTTGGACTGGCATTCAACCGTTATAAAATCAGCAATCTCGCTCACGCTAACAGAACTATTCTTAAAGATCAATTGAGTAATGTTTGTTATGTTTTAGTAAATATGGTCTCAAATCACGCAATACTGTAGCCAATCAAAAATGTATGTGCCTACCCTGTCTCTTTTTACTGCATGTTTTAAAAGCGTGTGTTTGTTAAACGTCACTACAATCAGTCAATTAAATTAAAATATATAGACTTGTTTAAAAATTTTGTTGTAGATATTAGAATATTATCGGGACTTAATCGCGTAAAATATTTAAAGGAACCAAATATCCTAATATGTGTAAACATCGCGAAAGTTTAAAAACATATTTTTATTGCAGTCTTAATTGAGCTTAGTTTAAAAGATTTATCAGGATGTCAAACCAACTACACTCATGATATGAAAATACATACAATAATAAATAAACACTAATCTTGGTTAATTCCGGGCCGTCAATGATATGGGGCCCCCAGACAACAGGGGCCTCGGACGTGCTTTAGTAATTGACCCCCCCTCCTGCCCAGCGAAACACACTGAAGAGTAAATTGCAAATTATACCACTCACAAAAACACTCATTTTTTTTTTTTCATTAACTAAATTCTATGATTATATAGAGTCATGCAGATCGCGTGTTCAAAATCAGTTAGATACCCGTTGACTAATTTCAATACAATCTAAATTGTTATATATTTATTTTCCTAAAATGAGGGTGGGACGTGCTAAAGATCCATACAATTCATATTATTTGTTAACGCCTTTTGTAAAACCGCATCTTTAATGTATTAATAAATAATCATTTTCAGCAATAGATACACAGTGAGACCGCAAGATTACGGCCTGTATCGCCTCACTCCAAGAAAAGACCTGCAGACCGAACTGAGTAGGTCATAAGGCTGATTATGTTATGCATATAATTAGTAACCAGTGATAAAATTTCAACCCTACTTGTAAAATTTCCAATAATTTTATACTAATCTCTTTTAAAATCAATGATTGTGTCCAGCTGTTAAATAAATCATCTTACTCGTAATGAACGACTGATTTCCTATTAAGTATGGTGATGACAAACAGTCAATTGTTTATAAATCATTATAATTGTTTATTTTAAAATTATAGCTTGTGTTTGAAATCACTTTGAACTAATCTTTTCGGAGGCTTAGTGTTTTGTATTATTTAACCAAACTGTTATTATAAAACGAGCTCTACATATTCTTGTTTTCATTTCCAAACATTCTTCACAGTTATCTACTACAGGAAATAATATAACAAGTCGCCTAGTTTCCTCAGTTTTTTTGTAATAAACATTTATCATAGGCTATTACCTAAATCGGAAGTGCTTTCTTCCGATAGATTTGAAGAATTATTATGAGGATACATGGTTAACAGTTCCGTCAGCGGTTGACTAACTTCATAGCTGTGTTTGTAATTGTTAGGACAACGTTTGTATAAAAGAAAATGTTAAAAAAAATCGTACGGAAATTATTCTATTCTAATTAATAGAAAATATTCTAATTATTTTCGTATACCCGTGTGAAGGCGAGGACGGCAGTTATTTAAAAAAATAATATAACCAGATAGGAAAGAACATCCATGCGTAGGCATGGATGTTCTTTCCGTTTCTCATCTTTATTATAGATAGAAATAGACATGATATACACATACATACTGTTAATTCTAATACATAATTACTGTGTATAATGTCGTGGTACGTGATGCATCCCCAGTATGTCCGTAGCGCGACTGCTGCACGATAAATAATCCACTTACACACTAACTGCTAACACGCAAAATTCGATATCGCGCTAATTATTATCGTCCGCTTTCTTCCGTGCCACTGAAGAAGATCCGATTCTCGTTGGATGTATGGAAACATTATTGTTCCACTAACGAGATTAAGTCGCAAGATATTAGTGAAAGGATTATTATTTTACGTGATGCGGCTACAATATATTTACTCATGCGGACATCCGCTGAGTAAATATATTATGGAAACATTAGGTAATCTATAAAATAAGCAATGGTTTAGAATTTTCTTTATCGATTTTTTTTCAATAAAATGAAAGTTAAAAAAGAAAGACTTAAAAAAAGTGATAGATTTAAATAAGTTGTAGGTGCTGATGTTTATGATAAGTTTATGAAATTAATAAATCAGGTACTTACTCTCGGTCCGGTGATGGCGCAGACCGCATGCGCCAGTAACAAAAGCGTACAAAAGCTCCTCATACTGCTCTCAAAAACCAGAGCGGCTGAGTATCATCACACAACACACCACAATCCTGTCTGAGTGTTTCCGTCACCACGATCAATTTAATTAACACCACTGCACGTCACTGTCTTCGAAATATTCGAATTTTGAAAGGTGAGTTTTGGCGGTAAAAGTGAAATGTCACTTTTGGATTCGTTGTCGCTCGTCGCGGTTCGCACGCAGCGGCAGTCGGTCCGGCAATAGCGCGAGCGGCACGCACCTGTCCATTTTACCAACCCCTACTCTTCACGCCTCTTCTCGTTTCGAAAGGATCTATCGCAGATGAGAATTAAAACAGACGTCTTCGGTCTTCTCGGGACGTTAATTGACTGTTGCACAAATTTTGATATTATTTTCTGGGTCATTGTATTGCGGAAAATGACAGTAAAAGATCTCTATTGATAGTTTGAATGAATATCGCCTACATAAAAATATATGATATATCGTCATTTTGCAATTTCTCTTTTGGCAATGTTGCAATATATTGCATCTCATTTTACATTTTTAGAGTAGGGAAATGGCAAGGTCGGTGATTGCATTTATTTATTTAGCTAACTGCACAAATAGGTATACGCAACAGTACGCGGTTAATGTAGACATTATTATCGTATCTGCTTGGCACTACTTGCCTCGACCATTATTATTAACCTTTTTGGTTAGGTCCGTAAACGAATCGTTTACCAACCAAAAGAGCATCCACTATGTACTTTTCTAATTATTAAGTTGTAATTGAAAAATATAAATGTCAATTACCACGTCATACTTAATTACTGTACAGAGTTTCTTATGCGAATCAATTAAAGGCAATGTTTTAAATTAAGTATTAAGTACATAGAGGTACACAATTTCTAACATTTTTCTTAGTGAAGTACCAATCATTACAACAGTTATCTACGAAATAAAGTCTAATCAAAATTAAAAGTCATAATAATGTAATGCCGCCACAAAAATATTGAGTCCTATTAGGGCAAGCGTTCCATTTCACCACAAACAACTATGGCATCATGAAATGTTAAGGTAAAATCTATTAATCGGGTGAAATATCTATGTTGAAACGTCTGTAACCTGTAATGTACCATGAACACAATGGAAAGAAGTCGTTATGCCATGGCTTGTGAATGGTGAACATATAGCTGTGCACTAATTGTACGTTGTGCACCATTTAAGATAGTATTGTGTGGAGTGTTGTAAGCATCGCAAATTGTAGCGGCTCTTCATTGCTAGCTGGTTTAAGCCTCGTTAGGTTTATACCGAAGAGATGAGAATGCACCGAACTTACGAGAATTCTTTTAGTTTAATAGGTTGAAACACTGGTCATTGTTCGCATTACCGAAGGCAAGTGAACATGTGGCCGCGCGCAAACGTTGGTCTGATCAAATTGAAGAAGCCATCTCCTCATCGAAATTCTGCCAGGTGGTGAATTTCGACCGGAATCGATGAAGACAGATTGTCCGTCTAACGGTTCCCTTGACCGTGTGACCACAAACTTCAGTAAAGATGAACCGAATGAAAAGTTATAGATTTACACTATTATAGCATGTTTTTGGTTCTTATACATTTTATTCGTTGTAAAGTTGTATAAGTGCCTATTTCCGCACGTAAAATTGCGAATCAGTGAAAATAACAACTCAGTTTGCCGTCACTTGCCCAACTCTAAATCATACTTATAGTCATTATTTTTAATTAATTTTAAAATAAGTCATGGTACAACATATAAATTTAATGCCAAGTTCGCAAAACAATTGATAAATCCCAAGAAAAGAACAAGGCATAATGTACAGTGTTTCGTAGTCTCATCAAGAACAATTATGAAAGTCTCAATGTTGTTTATACTTAGACCAGACCAAAAAATAATTTAAAATGGTAACTAATGCGGTCATTATTTTCCAAATTATACTTAGTTACAACACTGTCCACAGTTTAATATTGAGTAAGACCGACCACAGTATTACAGAGTGTATCTTATTGATAAGGACTTGCTGCAATTTTGTGTGAAATATTCAGTAACAAATTAATTTAGATACTATATTAAAGGTTCCCCAACTTTTCGATTGAATTGCATCTATGGTAATGGTCACGCGTCACCTGTTGCACTTGTTTACTTAACTTTGTAGTTATTTAAACTTCCCAGAAAATTGTAGTGGATTATCGAATACACCACCCAAATAGGATAATCAGTTTTAGAGAAAATCACGAATATATTTACTTACATACTTACAGGTCAAACCTCAAAACAAAAGAAAAAGCTTTAAACAGAGACCTTATTGAAGCCGTTAAAAACATATATTTTATCAAATTAAATGTGGAAGGTACAGTTGACCAAGAAAGTGGTCTATTAGTTTTGACAAAACTTCTTGTGTAAACAAAATTACGTTAAGATTGAGCCTATCAACTGTCAGTATATGATTTCAAGGGAAAATTGACCATGTTGTTTTATGACGTACCTACAAATAAACTTCAACCCTAGAGTGATAGACAATATTTTTGGCCGACTGTACATTAAGACCATTATTACAATATTACTATTTGTATTTTACACAAACATTTCTAAAATTTATTGTTACTTTTACAATCAAGTAAATTTTTAATTCCAAGAAAATGTTTTAATTTTTTTCAATTCAATCATATGCCACAAAACGTAAAAACCAAAAATCATTTCATGATGCAATATTCCGTGAAGCTGATCGAAAAAATCACCATTTTGCAACGCGATTGTTCTTTTAACAATAGGTGCTGAAATTCAAAAAGTTAAGATCAGATCTAGACACATGTTGATGTGCTGATATCGACAGCTTAGGCAATCTTGTATGGAAATGATGATGGCTATAGACTACTGTGTATGAAATTAGATGATTCATTGAAATTGTGTAAATAGCATCATTCATTTTTGCGACTCTGCGTTTAACGTGTCTCAATCTCAATACCTATGTAATTATTGAAAGTACGTGCAAAGGCGAGTCTTTGTGCTGTCAGAACTTAGTTAAACATTTGGCTGTATTGCTATTAACTTAAAAAGAGAAGATGGTTTTGGTAAGGTTGATAGTAGGGTAATATTCCCGAATAACCAATTCTAATTAAAAAAAACATCAACAATCCAGTCATACGATCCCTTTTGCATTCAATGAGTACCTAGGTATATAGTAATAAGAATCAGTTCTAGGTTCTAAATTCGAAGAAAGTAAACGAATTTTGAACCTAGAACTGATTCTTAAGATTGGCATTATTTGTCATGTTTTCCATCAATCTACTATACCTAGTAGATTGATAATGCAATCTGAAAACATTGCTTTTTACATAAAAAGACATCAACGCGCAACATAATTTTAAAAAATAATTTACGAATGTTTACGTTTGTTTTGTAACATTAGATTTAAAGCATTTTACTAACACTATGGATCTCTGTTATCTGTTAATAAATACATTGAAATTGTTGCTATAGGTAATTTATTATTATGTAAATTAACAAGAACCTCGTATAATCAAATTTGTTGCCTGCAAAATGCAGTGACAGACATTTACTATTAAGGTCCAAAGAGATAACCGAAGCGATGATTCCATGTTACAGCAATGTAGAGTAGGGTTTTGTTAATTTGTACCCAGCCTCATAACCTTTGACCATACTGATTGGTAACTCGGCCGTGTTTTTGTCCCGTGTCTCTTAAAACTATAACTAATTTACTATTGATATTACAAATTGTTTTCATAATAGCAGATTAAAATATTGTATCTATAATCCAACGCCTTTATGAAATCTGTCAATTAACCATAATTCAGCAGAAAATATTTTGCTGTTTCCATCGCCTTAGCTTCTTATTAATAAGGTTTGAAGTCGTTTAAATGCGATTAATGTCAATTTTAGTATTTTTATGCAAATTATAGCAGTGTTAGCGAGAAATCGATCATCTATCAGTAAAGATTGCTTAGTTCCATTAAGCGTTATTGACAAATAAAATGAATTGGATTTGCAACGACGTTGGGTGGTCAATATCTTTTATACTTATTTGTTAATTATATTTTAGGCTTTTTATTGTGAATTTAGGTCTCCTTCAAAAAAGGTTTCTATTAGATTTTACGCCTGTCACGATTAATAGAACAGCCCGAGGTCTCCGTTTTATAGAAGATAGTGATGAAATAACGTAACTTTCAGAGAGTAAAGTCGCGAAACGACAGGAGACGGTTTTTCAATAGGAAGAGGAGTCAGGCAACAGCAACCTACTTTCCCTGAAGCTAGTAGAGAGAGAGAAAATAAAATTAGAAATTGTCAATGACACATGGAGCAAAGCATGTGAGATCTTAAGCTAATAGACAAAAACAGAGCCACAGATGTAAGAGACATCACTAAGGTTAAGGACGTCATAAAAGAAGTCGTAAAAAAAACTGAGAAGTTGTCCCTATATGGATACCAAGAAACGGCAAAAGAAAAAAGGGAGACAACGAGGAAGGCCGTACAAAAAGTGGCTGGCCCGTTGCGGCCAAGATTGGCCTCAGAGTAGAATAGTTGGAGTGGGCTGGAGGAGGCCTATGAGTTTAAAGGACCCGCTGAAAATGAAATATAAATAGGAGTTGATGTGTGTATTTCTATTTTTGTTGTAATTCTTATCAGCAATATTATTGCTAAAGTTCGTCAAAGATCCACCAAGAGTATTAGTAGGTACTGACCAACGATAGCTAATCTGACATTGACGGGTCGGCACAGGCACTTAGTTCCTTTTCTTCTGCAGTGTACCTAGGTACCTAAAACATTGCTGTTTCCTACTTCTCATAAGATAGGCGCCATGACAGTGTTTATCCTGGGAAAGTTGTCATAAGATAGGCGTCATGTTTATTAGTCACATTAGAAGTGTAAAATAAACCCAACAAAAAAAATCCACACATAGTAGGGCTAAGAACCTAAAATAGCACGTTACTTCTTGCATAACAAACCTATAGCATCACTTACAAAAGCACATCTGTTAGCCTATTGACATTCACGCATTAAGACATTATGTAACACCGATTGTGACAGCCCACGCGGCGCGGAACTGACATGGAACTGTCACGGATCTGTAACGGAACCAATGGAGGAAGGTCGTTTAGTGATTGATACTGATTTTCATGGCGATTTGCCAATTTGTTATCCGTCTTGATAAAGTCTATGATCGTTTTATACTGAATAGATTAGCTTTTATTTTCAAACTAGCTTTGATAGTTGTTTAAATATGTTATACATGTGATCTTCGATTTCGATATAAACTAAAACATAATTACGTAGATACCTATGTAGGATTGGAGACGGACGACGATCCTATTTAGGGTAGCCTTGGTAATTAGTGGTGCGACATACGCCTTAAACAAGACCATAAAAATTATAAATGAATGCCATAACTATTTATTTTCTCAAAGCGTAACTGTCTCAAATTTTATTAAATTTGGCAGATGTTATCGGTTTTGGATCAAAGAAATGCCTTCTAATGACGTACAATTTCGTTACGAAATTCCCGGAACGGTAATGATTCCTTTTCGTCAAGACAGGTACGCCTTAGTAATAACACATCTTATATGACGAAGATATCCTCAGAGAACATCTCAACGTTATTTTAATCTGAAGAGCCACTTTCTACAATGACCTTGTTGGAGAAAGTGGCATAACCAGCAAAATTGCGTCGTCTCCACATACTGAGACATGATTTAAGAATGTATAGCCATTATTACGAGGTCGGATTATAAGAATATGTAATACGTTGCATAAGTATTAGTAATATGAGATCATTATGCTTGAGAATGTAATTAGAGTGGCGCTAGTTTTTGCCTCTGGCTGGGTTGGTTTTGTTTTGTCTTGCATTGTTTTTCTCTTTTTCTTATACTTTACATACTCATGTAACGATGTTTTGAATGCATTCTATTTAAATATGAAATCGACCCACGATATTACAGCTTAAAACAGAATTTGTCAGGAATGCCAGGTAATATGAGTTTACTAGCAATTTACGAATATAAGTCAATATTAGATTGAAAATAGGTACCTTTCAAGAAAGAAAAACATTTATACTTGTTACGCTTATTTGTTGAGTAAGTAAGTACGTATATGAGATAAATTTGCATGTCATGGCTTCATAATCAAGTCAGTTGTAACGATCAATCATTCATATGATCGAGACACGAGTGATAGGAATCTGTTAAACTATTGTACGGTCTGTTCAAACGAATTAATCCAATAAGGCCCCTGTCATTCGTCGGACAATACCAAATTGGGGAGTCTATTTGCTACTTTAGGGTCATAGCACACATAGCACACTTGAACCGGATCGTGAACGACGATTCGCGAACTTGTCTCGAAGCGATACACTTACGATACTGTTTAATGACTGTTTCGGAAGAATTTTTCAGATAAAGAATTACGTAATAAAGAATACCGTTTACGAGTCAAAATGTGTGCTATGAACTTTGACATTCCAAATTTGTATTGTGGTTATAATACGAGTACAGGTATAAAATTGTCTGCGGTTTTATTTACGTTGAACAAACGCTTATCACATGTATAGTAAGGCCAAATATTAGCCTTACGATGAACACGGCTATTCCTTCCTTTAGATATTCCACAAATTACCATTGGAAATACATTTCAGTCAGCCCTAGTGTCTAGAAGAATCAATTTCCTATGCAACTGCAATTTTTTTCTCGACACGCTCGGTTGCCGCCTGCCTAAACGAATTTCCCAAGTGTAAAGTAGAAATATTATCCTATAGAAGGTCGAACTTGCCATCAATAAACTCAAGTATGTATTGAAAAGCGACGACCTTGGGACCTCATATACGTGCATAAATATTTAGCAACCAATACAGATTCACGAGTCACTTTGACGTTTGAATTAAGTCATTAATCTATTGCAATACATTCATTTAGATAGCCACATCTCGAAATTCACAAAAAATAAACCACTTTTTTTGAATCTTAGTAATGTAAGTAAGCATGCAGCTATTACATCACTGAGAGCTATATATGCACACACTGCCGATTCGGTCAAAGATGATACTGCTGAAAACAGCAAAATAAAATTACCTTTAATATAGACAGGTGTAAATATCCTGATAGAGGTTATAAAAATAAATCGAATTTATTCAATTTGTGTATGATGTGTAAATTGATCAACGAACCTTTCTGAATCATGTGTGAAAGAAAATAGATATTTGGAACAGATTGATGATGGAGTAACAAGAAAAAAGTTGAAGTATGCTTCTATTTTTTATCGTTACATACTTATTTTAAGTTACATAATTTACATTATCTTTTGTAACACCATCTGACCAAAATTTGTTGCTGTCATTAGCTTTTCTCTAAGATTATCAACAATACACCAGCTCACCATGTGTGGAAATACAAAGAGTTACTACTGCTTCTGCATTAAGTATCTACTATTTGGAAATAGGTTAATAGTTTTACAATGCAGCGTGAAATTATTTCAATATACATTGTTACATCAATACTTTAAGTGGCAGTTTTTCCCGCAGTCAAAGAGGATAAATGCTCAGCGCAGAAATAAGGTATTGTATTGGAGCATAGGAAGGATAGGCTTCTGAGCAGGCTATCAATTTGGTCCGGCCATATTGACGTCAAATTGGCGGGACCATGTATTTTGTTCAATTATTAAATAATATTGAGATAGCTAAAATTAGAGCATAGGTAGCTAATAATAGAAAAAGGTGGGTATTGCATATATGTAGTTTGGAAATCCAAGACTTGCCATCTTGACACTCACGCAAATTTGAGCAAACCTACAACTATATCTAAGTACATACGTTTGTTTTGATCACCACGATGTCTCCACAGCCCAAATGGCATGTATTACCTAATACGTTCTTCTGCGGGTATCCATAACAGGTTATGAAACATGTTGTGCTTTCCATCTATAAAATGATTGATGACGACGAGTTCTGAAGGGATGTCAAGGGCTTTAACACAATAGCTTCCTACCCAAGATCATAGTGAGCTTAATAGCACTATTATGAGTGCGCACATTTAACAAATTGTCGTGAGTTGTGTCACGGTTTTGTGACATGATACTTTTGTTTAGAAATTCTGAGGTTATGATAAAATGTAACACACAGCACACATCAGGCTACTACAGATCTTAAATTTATACGTCGTTTTTTATTTTTTTTAACATATATAATTTGTATTTATATTTCTAAGAAACCTCAAAATGATCCTACGCTCCGTACAAGCGTACCTACCGACTGGAAATCATAATAGGCAACCGTTTGAATTAAGTAGGTCACCACAAAATGGGTTTAATATTTCTCAGTCTCCCCGATACGAGTACCTAAGTACCTACAGCAATATATGTATGTTAGAGAGGCAGACCAATCAATAAGTTTTTATTTGCTCCATAACTACGTGTTACAGAAGGTATTCAAATCAACATCTGTAAACAAAACATTGTAATTAGAGAGTAGTTTCTCGCCTGCTCAGAGCTATAGTCACGCCATCTTATTGTAATACCATTAGTTTCTCAAAAGACACTGAGATATTAATATTGCTTGACTATGTACCTAATTAGTGGAAACTTGTTGTTTATGTGATTTCTTGTGGAGTATCGTGACAGGGCGACCTCTTGACGTGATACAGAAGGCGAATAATAAACTTTTTTAATAAAGTTATCAGTACTTAGAGAGGTTTCACATTTGACGTTGTTGATACATTTTTTAGGGTTCCGTAGCCAAAATGGCAAAAAACGGAACCCTTATAGTTTCATCGTGTCCGTCTATCTGTCTGTCCGTCCGTATGTCACAGGCATTTTACTCAGAGACTTCTCAATGAATATTGATGAAATTTGGTGAAAAGGTGTCTTATAGTGCCGCAGTGCCGCTACTTAGTTTGATAGCGAAATAATAAAAATAAATATTTTCAGGCACTCCATACATGTAACAGAAGCTGAATTTTTTTTTCGGCTAACGTCATCGTGTGGCACATCTTTCGGTATAGGTCTTTTAAAAATATTTTTAAGTTTCTAATAAACTTTTTTGATTAAGTAAATATTTTTGGAAATAATCGCTCCAAATGTTGCATAAATTGTGCCCCCCTTAACTTTTGAACCGTGTGACCAAAAATGTGAAAAAAATCACAAAAGTCGCTTAACAAATACTTTAAACTAAAATTATTTCGGACATGATCGGATATACCGTCATTGAGTTATAGCCGAAAAAACTGCTTTTCTCAACAAAAGGACGTAAGTGCCATGAACATACGCTCTTCTGCTGATGCAATTATTAAAGGCCGCGGAACCCTACATTGAGGATGGTCTGACATGCTCTTACCCGGTTTTTTATTATGAATAATAAGCTAGATCTGTGTCATGCGCGTGCAGTTGTGTTACGTACTTACATGTCGTATTTGTCGTGTTTAAAAAAAGGCCTTAATATAACGCATATCAAACACCGATTTTGTAAGTAATTTTACACGGACATCATAAAAGGCAACGCTCCGTCTCGTTAGTTTAACCACATGGGTAAATAAATAGCAGGTATTTGCATTGTGGTTTAACCACTGATGTCAAACCATGATCAAATAGATTTTACCAGATAACTTACATGCCTTCCCCGTAACGTCAATGATAAGTTGAAAACGATTTTAAGATCATCAAAGACAATCACCGCCGTCAACCAGTTTAGGCGATTTTTAGGTGCGGAACTTTCGAATGGCCTAACCCATTCGCTCTAGACAATTTCATATTAAGAACTAATATAATTCTACGGTATTAGAAAGCGAAAAATCAAATAACATACAGACGGGCTTATACAGCAAATTATCACGGCTTTTATCCATGGGTAGGTATTATTAAAATTTTACACGTAACGAATTTGTTTCATCATCATTGCTCAAAAATAATGAAAGAAAATATTGTAAGCGAACTGACAAGTCTTAAAACCATTTTTTTCAAGAGGTTGTAAAATCAAGGTGTAGGTACCTTTCGTCTTAACAAATAAGACCATCCCTAACAAGTGGAACGTTAAAACGACTAACGTCTGGTCTCAAAAATCTAACTATCGATGGATTTGGCTACTACAGTTGTATATTTGACATAAGCTCCATACAAAATATGTCAAAATTCTACCTCTAGTAGTCAAATCCATCGATAGGTAGATTATTGAGATCGACCGTAAGACACATAGAAGTGCTGCTTTATCTTTTTACTCGACTGGACCAGAAACAGAGAAATGTTTTTCGAGCGAAAGCATATATGCTCATTAGATATTTTGGGACTGTCTTCAGCCAGCATTAGGAAGTCTCACAGTGCGGTTTTTTCACGACTTATTTTCGGTAAACTGCATGTCACAAAATAGTTATTTTGAACTACAAGTGTGCGTATATGCCTATCAATATTATTATTCTAAGCGTTACATAATTGCGGAAATAAAATCCGTAGGATTGTTCGCAGTAGGTACGCGCTAGGCTTTATAATGTCAAAACTAATTTCGTCGGTGTAACGCCATACACATTACTCCACTACCACATTATTATAATGTATCGTCGCCTTTACCTAGTCTTACTAGTCATTTCCCCACAGCTTCGCTCGTAAAATTCGGTCTCGTCCCCCTATCCTTTGGGCTATGGTTGAATTTATTATCCGTTCTTAGCGGATGTTTGTGTGCCAAATTTCAACCTAAACAGTGGTTTGATGTGCGTTAATACTAGTCAGTCACGGTTTCCTTTTATAAATGTTTGTTGTTTTATAATGCTAACAATTATGTACATTTGAAAGGCTCACATAGTTGCCTACTCCTTTTCTAAGTATTCCCATAGGCACGTGAGGAAATATTGCTTTTCATTTACAAGTCAAATAAGAGAAGCGCAGTACTTAAATAGCGGGCTGTATTTAATTCGTCCATAGTACTGAGACTGTCCTGCTTTCACACAAAGCTTATCATCAAGTGTTGTAATATGGTTCTCATTATTGTAAGCGCGTACTTGCACCCTTCTCACACGGCGCTATCGTGAGTAGACCCTTGTAATGGCGCTTTGTACTGCTTTGTCTTACTGAGTTATGTTTTTTGAATTGTTGTGATTTCGTTTTGATAATGAGTAGGCCGATCTTATTATTTTAATTAAGCATCTGATTATATTAACTGCTATTTTCTTATTTTTGGATCATGTATTTGTATAGGTATTTTACCTACACTAAAACTCTTGGTCATCAGAAGTATTTCAAGTATTTTAACAACTCATGTGCACGTGGAGCTGTGAAAACGATGACAAGTCAGTTTGCCGCCATTATCTTATTCAAACACAATTCGTAGGTAAATGAACGTGGACTGAAAAACATTTATTTTTAACCACCAACGCAAAAGAGGGTTCTTTTAAATTGTACATTACGGCGAATGTCGGCACCCACAGGATTGGCGGATTTTTTCAATTAGAACCTAATTTAATCTTGATGGTTTTAAAAAAACTCGTTCAATTATGAAAATATATATATAAGATAGTACATCTTCGGTCTTAATCGCGTGAATAATTTAAGGTAAAATACCTTGTTTATAGCCCGACGTTTCGACCGTATTGCAACGTCCGTGGTCACGGGTAGACTATGTCTAATGTGTAAAAATTGCGAAAGTTTGTCATAACCGTTCAGTTATTTTTTGACCTACTCACATTTACCACGTGTTTTTTTCTTGCGTGGTGTGATCTACCTGCTCGGTCAATGTCGTCACACGGAGACTTCTTCTACCAACCGTTTCATAGGGGTTCTAACGTGGTGTCATTAAGGGCATAGCCACGTATCGTCTGCTCACGTGAACAGTAAAATTCTCGCTAACCATTTTATAAATTAACATAGAGTCGTAAACCAACCAGATGTCTACGCATACACATAATAAAATTAATATTCATTTAATCTTTCTCTATGGTTTGCGTTGTTCATTGATGAGTGATACGTAATCTGTTTATCTAGATCTGTTAGATAACATCCGTTACTTTCGCGTAAAAAAAAAAATAGAAAAAAAGGAAATCGACACGGCCTCTAAATATATCACTGATGTCGATTCTGTTGATTAACGAACCCATTAAAATGCCATCTCATGATAAAACAGAAACCAACGCATAACTATAGACCGCGACAGGTCGTCATGGCATTTTTCGAATAAGCAGGTATATTTTTACTACGCAAATTTTGCATGTGACTGAAAAGTACCAAAGCTTTTTAGTTAGTGTGTACAGTGTAGAGTGCTGTGCAATGCACCTAAAGAACACAGGAACTAAGTGTCTCCGTTAATAGAAACAATAAGAATAGTGTTCATGGACATGAACTTAAAATAGATAATATTATTAGTTTACGTCAAACTCACATTACTTAGTTTCTACAGACAAGATTGTAATTGAAATTTAGTAGACATAAACGTGGACATTATTAAAATTATAAATGCATCCGACGAGACGAAAACTGGGGGCTTAGACATGGTACATTAATTCTGTGGCAAATTCGCTAAGGCCTGAAGAGGTCGATCCAAATAATCGTTTCGCGTCTCTACTGCAAACATCAAATGTCTTTAAAATAAAATACGCCATTTTATTTCGTTTTCTACATGGTCTCACCGTTCGCTAGATCAGCACGGTGTTAGTAAAGTGCTTCCGACTGCATGAAATTATATCATTATGAAGGGGATCTTGTTTGCATTTTTTTTTGTGTAGACGGGTTTTTTTTTAATTAATACTTTTGAGTAGTTGTAACAACTAACTCTTAGCAAAACTACTACTTCTTTCTTATTGAAAATTGAAAAAGTATGGTTGCTGACTAACTTATATAGTATTATAGTCATAAATTCATAATCATGTTATTCCTTTTTGAAATGCTTAAAACGAGCCCTTTAATTTGATAACCATATTGCAGTAGGTATTCGACACAACTTTTTTTTCACTCCTCTTTATTTTGACATCTCACAGCCGCCATGTTTGTTTTTTTCAAACTAACATCTAATATCGCCTTAATTGTATAAATCCGTTCAGTGGTTTGTGAGACATGAGGTAATAAAGAATATTACATTCATACATACATACATACAAGATACGTGCGAAAAACATAACCTTTCCCTTACAGTCTAAGATACTGTCAATGGTGCAGATTATTTACGCATTGACTTGGATTGGCCACGTGACATATTTCAATTCATCGACATCGCTATTTGAATGTGACTTTGTCTAGGCCCCCTAGTCAGTGCAGACTATGATGGCACGGGCGCTGTGCGGTACCAGGGTCCTTATTCACGTTTCTTTTTTGCGTTTTCGCAGCAAGCCCGTGCGAACTATCAAAATCTTGTCATAATGTTAAATAGAGAGCTGCGCTTAGAAATGCATCAACGCGCATGCGCGGCGGACATCTTTGAACGCACCGCGTACGCGCCAGTTTGCACGGGCTTGCTGCGAAAACGAAAAAAAGTATATGAATAAGGACCCAGTTTATAATAATGGTCACCTAACCGATGTCGGTCGGCCAATCTCATTAGAAACTAGCCATCTACGCAGGAGATATTATTGTGCACGTGTGAGTGTATGCGTAGACACAAGTGCACACTCTATTTCCTCACTCTTAAAGTCGGGACGGGAATCCGAAACGACCGGAGGGAGATTAGGCTTAGAAGCGACGGCTTAACATGCTCGGCGAAGGGTGGTGTGACAGTTTTCTAAAACGGTCCCCCATCTATGGACCGAAAGTGGTAACATTGCTTAACCTTGCAGATATCTCGATCTGCTCGGTCACCACTGAGTCAGGGATCCGGTAAGTACCAGCCATCCATCTAAGTTCAAATCCCGATAGCCATGTCGACTGCAGCGGGCTAAATGTGGAGTATCTATAATGAGTTTTAAGCCTATAAAATAATGGCTCGCATAAACTGAATCCGTTGAAACATCACTAAAGGTGGCAATATCAGTATTTAAGCTACAAGTTTCCCAATATTTATCACGTATGTACAATCACATTCCAGGTCAAATGGGTCGAGGATTTGGGAAAGTGAGCGCTCGATGGACCCGGTCCTTCCCACAGCAGTGTCCTAAGTTGCGAAAGAACATGAATCGCATTGGTAAGAGTGAAAGGTGGTCTAATCCAGAGCTTTATGAACCAGCGAACCGAGACTACGACGTTTTAGGTTAGATGGGAAGTCAACGATACGGTAACGATACGATATTAGCCTAACGTTTTAAATCTAACAATTTTTGCTAGGTATAGATAACATAAGTAGTTTTTTAGCTTGGCATTGGTAATGCCGAAATCGTATTTCTTCCTTCAGAATGTTTTTTAACCTTTGACGCAAAAGGAAGGGTGTTTTTAGTTTAATCGGCGTGTCTGTCCGGCCAGTGCCGGCTCGAGATCAAATTTTGTTTGGAGCGAGATCAAATTTTTGCGTTAATTTTGGTCAAGTGTAAAGGGGCAGTGATGTGGGATATATGCCAATAATTTTACCAGATACCGCCTAAGTACATCGCGCGACGGGGGTAGAGCGGCGCCCCCGGACCTATGGCGCCCGGAGCGGCCGCTCCGTTTCGTATCGTGTAGTATAAAAAACGTAATTAAAGTAATGTTGTGTCAATTTGTTCACATGATGGCGGTTATGTCGGTTACCGTAACTGAGGGTGAACGGTAATTATGGTGGACAATTATACGATTGCGGTGCAATCTTGTTAATTACTGCAAATGCGTTACATATTCTTAGGTTCTGTTTGACATTTTGATCTTAATGTTGTAATCGGTATGAAAAATACTGGCTGTAATTTGATGAACAAGCCACTGCAATTACCAGAAATTATCTTCGTCATGGAGATCAATCACACGACATGCTCTACTTGTCGAGTTAATTTAATTTTCTCATACATAACTTAGACTAATCGAACACAATCTACCAAGTGTTTACTTATTAACATATTTATGCTTATCAATGATAAGAGTTTTTGCAATTTGTTTTCATTTGATAAATTGAAGCCTACTCTTTTCTAAAAGACCGCACCTGCTTTGCTTTTTGCACTGCAGATGTCCATGGGCAGCGATAGCAGCATGGGCTAATCACTTATTAGATATTAGGTGAGGCGATTGTTTGTTTGCCTCATGCCATAAAAATGCTTCTTTATTATAAACTAGCTGACCCGCGCAACTTTGCACGCGCCAATTTTCCCCGTTTTTGCAACATTTTTCATTGCTGCTCCGCTCCTATCGGTCGTAGCGTGATGTTATATAGCCTATAGCCTTCCTCGATAAATGGTTATACCCAACAGAAATATAATTTTTCAACTCGGACTAGTAGTTCCTAAGATTACCGCGTTCAAACAAACAAACAAACTCTTCAGCTTTATAATATTACTAGCTGTCCCGCGGAACTTCGTATGCGTAATTTCTCCCCGTTTTTGAAACATTTCTCGTCGCTTCTCCGCTCCTATTAGTCGTAGCGCGATGTTATATAGCCTATAGCCTTCCTCGATAAATGGGCTATCCAACAAAAAAAGAATTTTTCAAATCGGACCAGTAGATCCTGAGATTAGCGCGTTTAAACAAACAAACAAACAAACTCTTCCGCTTTATAATATTAGTATAGATTATAGATAATAGTTAGATGGATTGTGATAAAATATAATCCATAATGTCCTTAAGTTATTTTATTTTACGCAAACATTCTCCATTTAGCTGCCAAGCGTTTCGAAACTCATAACCATTTCTTACTTATTTTAAACGTTTTTATCGCCCTTTTAACACCAGCATGCGAACCGTCCATTGAATAACTGTAGATATCATCGCGCTATTGTGCACTGTGTAACATCAGAACTATTCCGTGACGGAAGTTTGCTCTTTTTAGCACAATTATATAGGAATTCTATAGAACTATAATCATTTGTATGCGTATAAAAAGTGTAGGAAACGAAGTGATTGCTTTCGTTCATTCATTCGCGATTCATTTTTAGCAAATTATATCTAAAGAGAATATATAACTTCGTAATAATTATAGCTATCAATCAGTAGCTACTACGGATTCACGGCTCATTCATTTCAATGCTTATATGACACTAGCTGATCCGCGCAACTTCATATGCATTAATTTTCTCAGTTTTTGCAACATTTTTCATTGCTGCTCCGCTCCTATTGGTTGTAGCGTGATATTATTTAAAGTTATTTTCGTTTCTATGAGATGTAATGTTAGGGATCGTCATGCTCACTAAAATGTCATTGCTTGTGGTGGCGGTGTGAGTCGGGTCGTCTTCCTTCCCTCCAATATGGCGAAGGGGATGATGGCTGACCCATGCGTCAAACTCGTGAACGGGTGCTAATTGGGGTGACTGGTCGGCCTTGTCATTATCATTTTATAGGTTTATTATTTATTAATTAGTGGTTCATAAATAAGTAGTTTTTCCTATAATAATGTTGCCTTTACCCTCTTCTGTATTTTTGTAAGTTGATGCTCCCATCCACACCGTAGGAGGCTAATTCATTTAAAACTTGATTATACCAGTTTACGTTACTATGATTATTGCTTGCGTGAGTTTCATGGTGTAATGGTTAACCTTACTGGCTTTACTGTATATATATACAAAATATTGTAAAAAATGGCATTTAAAAAAGCGACCATGAGTTTTTATTGCCAAGTTCTTTTCTCACGGCTTTACTCTTGCGAACTTAGGGTAGAATCATTCTATTCCAAATTTTGTCTGACGTTCATAAACGTTGCATTTGTAACCTAAATAAATAAAGAATTTTGACTTTTTTTTGACAGACATGCACTATTTTCTTTGGTTATGCCTGGTTTTTTAAAGGCAATTATGAATTTAATCATTTAGATCCTACTTATGTACGTATGTCGTCAAAACTATGAAATAAATAAAAAACTGTCTTGCACTTGGAAGAACTTTAATCATGATGATTCCATAAGAACAAATAGGTTACATATAGATACGTAATAAGATATACATATATAGTTATACATATACATTACATAGGTATAACAACCATTGGCTAGATCTAATTGTTTTCATCAAAATCACAAACACCTTGTTCCGCTAACAATGTAATGGCGAGTTCAGAGGCAGCGATTGACACCAACTAAAAGTCCACTACTGTTATAACATAGCTAAAGTACGAAGTAGGTAACTTTAGGCTATTAGAACTTTAATTTTAATACAAAGTAGGCATATTATGTCACTCTTAGGGTGGATACAGACATTGCGAGGAATATGTCGCGTACCGACCGTAGTCGTAACAGATGCCTCGCAATACACACATTGCAAGTCACCTTCTTAATCATACTGCGGCTATGCGTTGCACTTGCAAAGCATGCGCGGCGCATACCTCGCAGCGCACGGCCGTAGTCGTAGCATTATGCTTCCCAATACACACATTGCGAGGCATCTTCATATTCGTACTGCGGGCGTGCGTTACAAGGCGGGCGTGGCGCATGCCTCGCAATGTCTGTATCCACCCTTAGATACCTAACAGTTACCAACCTTGCCTTGAACACGCCACTAAATCTAACTAAATGTAATGAATACTTAAGTCAATTCACAGTTTGGCTTGGCCTATCCTATAACTAGCATGATAGAGTATATACAGATCTTAGACCATTTTTCTAGGAGTAACGGATTCTTACTAATCTAGAAAGAACTATCAGAAGATTGACTTATACATTAAACTTTACTGTGAAGAATTTAAAGAAACTCATAAACAAATCCTTTAGAAAAAGGATTTGTTAAAAAATATTATTTTTAAATAAAAGTATTAAAAAAAAAACAAGTAAGATCGGCACTTAAACGATATAATAATAACCTTCTCACAACTAAATTCATTATTGCTATTAAAATAATACTTAGGTAGGTACATTAACATAATGCAATTTAAACCTAAATTCAGGCATTCTCGTAAATTTCTTTCAAAATTCATAAAAATATTACACAGAACTACTCTTAATAAAAACTAAATTCGATGTACGGATGCTAAGAAAAGACGCACGGATATCAAAGCTACTGAACCAAAGAGTTTGGTCCGTTCATTATTCTAGAACAAAACTAATCACGACTACTTACTAACATACATTTATTAAACCTTTTGGTACCTTAGTACTGACAGTAAAGTAATTTAGGCACGCCTCAATAAAATGTTGTTTTTTATCATTAGTTTATGAGATCAATGAATCAGTTTTCGTGTGTGACATAGCTCTTATATGTAATTAAAGAACAAGTAGTATGTAGAAGTAACCACATATGAAAAGAGTAATTTACTCTTATTATGCTACTCCCCAAGTAATTAGGTAATCTAATTTGCTTTGTCGCGGGAGAATTAGCAAACTTTGATATTTCACACTCACACCGCTGTCACACCCCGCAACGTTTTGAACTTTTTCAATGCACTGTAAATTGTGCACTCAAATCACGAATGATCTCTTATTTAATCTTTGGGCTGACATATCTCCATTTAGATATTCGCTTCAATAAAGCTACAGAAATCTTGAAATTTGTATTTTCAAATTCAATTCTTAATCGAAACAATGCGGAGGCGAGACATGTTTCGGACATAACGAGAGTAGCAAAGAATGCGGCAAAACAGAAATAAGCACGAAATTTTATTCAAGTTTGCTCACCATTCACTCTTTTAAATTTTTTCTTGCCGCCATTTTAGATTTGAAAGAAATTTAACAAATTCCCATGAGAAAAACAGTTCTTTTTGTCAAGCAAGGCCGGTATTTATTATGTTAGATAATGTTTTTAACACTGACATACATTGTATCACAGACCCATACCAACACATCGCTATCTACAGAATAATCTCAATTGGCGATTTATTTATGAATGAGACTATATAAATAATAATATTTGGCTAAATGTATCACATCTGTTTGCCTATTGTAAATACTAATAGACAAATAGAACTTCAAAAAGTACTTTATAGTTAATTATCGCCAAATAAACTGTTTACATTTTTAGATAGCCGTTTGTACATATTTTTTATATTTTATCAATTTAAATATCACATTTTAGTGTTAAAAATGAAACGTCATACACAGCAAATTAAAACTAATGACTAGTTTAACCTCTCTAGTAATATCAGTGGGTTAGTTGAGCTGAGATTTATCTTTCCTCTTCTTTCTAACAGAAGGAAAAGCATATGTTTAACTAGTCAATTGGTAAACAACGATTATATAGGAAGAGAGTAACTACTTGACTATCAACACTTTGGTTATTAAAGCTTAGATATCTTATCTAGTGTAGTAATGAATTTACAAAAATCTACAACATCACAATCACTAGAACATTTATAACTAAATACCCGATTTCGACTATTATTCTATACAGTTTCTAATCAACTACCTAACTGTTTATTTGTACCACCATGAAAATTAGCAACAAATGGTGTACGAGACACAATTATTAATTTGCTTAACAAATATAGCCATAGGTAGCTTCAGATTCTTTTAGGCACTAAAATAAATTCATTGTCCATTCTTTCGAGAAACTAAACAAACGATACGTGATAAGATTGGTATATATTTCTACACCATGTCTTCTGAAAATCGATTTGAATTTATTAGCGTACAGTAACTAAATAAATATGAAATTCTTCGGCTATAATTGTTATGTTATTACATTCATGGTGACACGAACAAACCTAGAGTAGATCAAAGTATTGTTATTACGTCAAGAAGTCTTTACATACTTCTGCATATTAGAATAATGGTAAATGAAATTAGACATCTCTTCGGAAAATTTTAGGTGCGCGTTCACTGTCCAGGGCAAACTTCTTAGTAATAAATTAATAATGTTGATAAATTACATTATTACATATACTTACTAATAATGTGCAGTATTATCTGATCTGAATAAAAAACATTCTGCCCTCTCAATATGACTTTTAGGATATTATATGTACTTTTAAACTCCTTCTGAGACAGTCTCGTTTCATTTACCCTTACAAATTCTGTAAACGCAGTCATTCCGTGAACAGAATTTTATTATTTGTCTTAGTAGCCGTTCCTTGATATGAGAGACGTATACCATCTTGTACTATGTTTCAGTCCGGACAAGATTCAGGTCAAACTCAGAGAAAACTTATGGAGAGTCAGAACTGGTACGTTTCCCAAAGAAGGATGATATTCAAAGATATGACAGAGACATCTTATTAACGTTACCTATATTTGTTTCTGTGGACCTCGATCTGGTATTTGAAGAGGTTATCTTTAGACAATGAGGGCAAAAAATTAAAAGTCAAAGTATTGGTCAATTGACTGATACAATACATCGGATAGTCATTACGAGGACCCCTCTTAATCTGCGACTTTGATGACCCGAACTGATAAGCTAAAATTTTGCGCTCTTTGAGTAGTTACAATGTTATCGAAATCCTAAAAGAGCACACTCTTTTAGAATTTCGTTATCTTTGCAACTCTGTAAAATGTTAGGTACAGAGTCGAAAGAAAATAATGGTGTTTATTTATCAACCAAATAATTATCTTGATCAACATTAATAAAAGTTAACTAATAGATTGATGCTCAGTTAACGTTCATTTTAATTGCCTTTTATAAAAATTAAATCAAGAAGCTGCCGACGTTTCTAGATTATACTGAGTACATATTTCAAAATATTCATAATTGGCATGATTATAATTACGAGTATTTGTAATTTAAGTTGAAAGGTCTGGGCGGGTGTTTCAACAAATTTAGCATGCAATAGATTTATTGCTTCAAAGTAAACGTTAATTCGGTTAAGTGTTATGACTTAGAACGACTGGTTACGCACACAGCAACTAGTCACGACTGATCAAATATGTGCAATGGAGTCATAAATAAAAATGAATATTCAGTTTCTCGTTCATATACGACACTTCAATTGTTTACATTTATTGCTTGAATAACTTTAATCTTGATTGTGAAATAGAATAGAACCGTAGGCTTTATATCTATTTGGTCACACCAATCAGTCACTAAGTTTAAATATTTTGAGATCAGCAACTTCTTTTAATATCGTATCATACAATTAAGTAGTACCTAAACCTTGAATCGAGTCCACAGGAAACATTATACCTACCATCATTGTCTCTAACCCTCACTAAGGCAGTCCTCCAGAAGCGGCCCTCGCTCAAGAGTCTCGTGGTCACGCCCGACCCAACATGGCCGCCACGTCGCCAGCTGACTGTGAGTGCAGGAGAGCTCCTCTTGTAGGCCGTGGAGGTGCCAGACGCGGCAGAGCCAGGACTCCTGCTGGTGCCGTGCCCAACGCACACCCAGTCACGAACTCGTGACGAGAAGCTTCGGTGGGAGTGATTCGACGCTTTGGATCCCATCTGCAAAGAAAAAGACACTTGAAGCGAAAACTAGTTCTCTTACAAGAAATATAGAGATGATATTTGTTTGCAAGAATTAATTTATTTGATGTCCTAACAGTATCACATTTCTCAGGCTAGCGGTTTTGGTAAGCTGTCATAAGATTCTATAATGAAATGTGGTAGGATCCTTTTTAAGTGCAGTTCTAAGTAATATTTTAATTGGTCCGCAAACATTACCCAATATAACCAGACTGGTACTAAAAACATCGGAACACTTCCTATTGCAAAACACTTCAGGTTTCAACGGAAACCCTTAGGTATACCAACTGCAAGATTATTAAAGTAGATACGTACATTTTAAACGAAGTACGTTTTTGCTAAAAGCTGGCTAGGTACAGCGTATATAATTTTGCTCTCGAAGCGTGTAGAATTATTAATTAAAGTTGGTGATTTATTAAAATATAGATATAGCGATAATGGAACCCATATGGCCAGGTCATAGCCTATTATGTGATTAGATATAGGTATGTATACTAGACTAAATAAAATTTAGACTAGTGCGTGGGCATTAAATTCGTCGGAGTCGGATTTTCGTCTTCCTTTCATTACATCCACGTGGGCGTTTTAATGTAAAAATCATTGAAGTAGATCTTAATCGTCTGATGACTTATTGTTGCCAGACGGTAGTATCGATCTCCTTCGAATGAAAATGGTGTTACGTTAATGCCATTGGCTCTTTGTTTCATTGGCCAAAATTCCCAGGTTTCGCAACAGTCTTCAAACTTCTGCCATAGAAAGCAAATGGTCAATATGTTTAATGTATATATAACCTACTTAGAATGCCGTTGTAACTAATAAACACAGTATTAGTCTTATATGATACCTACCTACCTGTCAAAGCTTAATTACATTTCTTAATAAATCATGATTGAATTAGTTAATGTAGAACCGACCGCGTAGTATGTATGATTCACATACCAATGTTTTGTAAGAAATGACTAGTCGCAGATATGACCAACTTAACCTTTTTCTAAATAGGCATATTTGGTAGACTGCTTTGCATATCTTTCTGATTGCGCTAATATTCGAAAGTTTGGTTTACCCCCGGCTTCATCATCGTTGCCTAATTTATTTCTACTTAAATTCGTTTGATTTATTGTTTGTGAAACAAAGGAGGATTTAATAAGAAAGTAGCGATGTAGAGCATTCTGGGAACGAACGAACAAAAAGTTTTAATGTTAAAGTTTTTGTTAAAATTTATTTCTTATAATTCTCTTGGTCCCATGAGAAAATGTAAGTAAGATTTGAAGAAACCGCAGTGTACATTTAAATTACCTTTTATGGTACTTAATAATTGGTGAATGTCTTCTCTGTACATTTATTAGATCTTAAAGCCCCCAACTGGTAGCTAACAGGATATCTAGATCAAGGAGATAACTGTCACTTTAACAAAATATAGCCAGACCCAGTATCAATACAGACACTTATTAATAATTCAAGTTATTTGTAAATAAATATAAATTTCACGATTTTAAAACAGTTTTTGTATGTTTACCTACCTAAGCGGAAAAAAATATTAGGTACTACATTTTATTTTTTTCTTTTAAAATAATAAAGAATGCAATGCAGTTCTATCTATATTTGGAATACAAATTACCTACATAAATGTGTGGTATCAGGAATGATAAGCATTTCATTTGTAAGAATTCATAACAAAAACACTGAAACAATTACGAATGCAAACTTTACACAACGCCATTTCTGAAACGAATAGAACAAGACGTTGAAATACGTGGAAGACGCTTAATATCTTCATTGCCCTCCTTCTAAGCTGCTTTAATTACGAACTAAGAACAACATTAACATTTGTAAAGTCCCATCGTCTAACAAGGAAACAACAATAAACGCCAAGATGTCGCAAAGTGCGGCAGCGCGTGAAACTTCACAGTTACTTACACTACCTTTTTACTAAAGCTGGTACTCATTACCGAGCTGTAACTGTAGGTAATCAATGCATGTTACTGTTACCAAAACAAAACAACGGGTTGCACTCCGGGAGTGCCGGCAGAAGTGAAAACTTGAATATTATATTACATACTGATAAAATTTTAATAATATTTTTTGATCTTACTGACATAATAATAAAAATATATGAAATTTTAAATTAAAAAAAGGGAAAAAAATCGTTACTCTGACTCGAACTGGTGTCTTCTGGTTTCTGGACCGCCCGATTTCCCACCTGAGCTATAATAACATTGTAGATGATGGCGAAATTTACTTTCGTATTCTAACGATATTGTAGCAGTGTTTCATTGCTCCCCCTCCGTCTTACGAATTTTCGATCAGGTCACGTGTCCTGACGCGAGTTTTACAGTTTTTACCCATCCCAAAAAGTGCACAACGCCGCTAAAGTAGTTTTCACTTCAAAAATTATAGTGTGTAGTTACAAACGTGGTTCATGAGCCCGCCGAGATTAGAACGCGTGTGGATGGCAGCGAGCCAAATATTACCAGATACTAAGGGGCTGGAAAGCAGGAGAGGAAAGGCGAGGGAGTGAATGGAGTGACCTAGACTCAAAATGTGTTTGGTACTTGTAACATTTCAAGTGTCTGATAGTTTCATGCGTCTAATTAGTTCGATATATATGCTAATGAGTTACGGTTACGGAGTGTGCTACGACTTTTAAACTCATCCAAAGGATCGCTGAACTTTCGTTATGAAAATCTTATTGGTTGTTTACCACAGATTTGTTTCTTAGCTCATCTCTGGTTTAAACACGACCTTAATTCAGACAATAAGCGACTGTAGAGTGCCTGTAATGAATGGTCAGGCTAATAGTCGGAGTCTACACATAACAATATGAATTTAAGACTCCGATTGTGTAAATTTGTTTTGTTCAGTGGTTAAGGCAATAAAAACAGGGTTAAGTGACTAGTGGAACCTATGTTAACGTGGTTAGGAAAAAAAAAATTATAATATGAATAAGGTCGCCCTGAACTAGAGATGTGCGCGAAAGGAAATATGTTTATCCCGGAAGAAATGGAAAAAAATGGGAATAAATGAAAATATTATTTCCTTGTATTCCCATTTTTTACTGGGAATTGATGTCAAGGGGAAAACAAGCACATCTCTACCCTTAACTTGTTCCGTAATATTGCTATTGATGAAGAATTTTAACAAAGCATTAAACAAAATAAACAATAAGTAAGCAGTAGGTCCTTTAGTTTTAATTTCACCATATTCAATCTGATGATTTTGTAATTTGATCAATATTATCTATTTATCTAGAATCAATATAGTTAAGGTATCCGTTTCCCAAGCCAAGTGAATACGTGGTTGTGCCTAATCTTTGTTAAACGTAGTGAATGTAAGTGTATCTAACATCAACCTGAATCTTAGTTTAACAATGGTCGGTTACTAACGGTCCGGCTATCGCCAGAGCAAACAGTTCCCTTCACAAATTGCAAAACCTAACGTAATATATCAAATATAAACGATAGATCACGCGTAATGGGAGAATAATGTAAGAAAATGTTACAATCGGAAAGTAGGTGAATGTCTACATAGAACTTTTAGCTGGAACTTGGATAGGCGATTTGTACAGCGTAAACCAGCGGTTTGAATTTAGACTAATGTTAGAACATCGATTTGATAACAATAACTTTTTGAATATGATAAATTAGAGATATTGAACAGTTTGTAGAAGTTATAATTAATAGAGTACGTAGACAACAAAACAATGATAAACATACCAGCATAAAATAAAAAAAAACAAAAATAGACTATGGTTTAAACAAGAAAAAGTAAACAAACTACATAGAATTTAAGTAATCTTAAAGAGTTTAAGCAAGAAAGTGTATAAAAATAATAATTCATGATGGACAGACGAATACCAAATAGAATACAAAAACCTGCGATTGGAATTGTTTTATTGCCTACGTATATTAAAATGATTTATTTATTTATTTGGTTCACCAACAACTAAAACATCAACAATAATCTTTAAAAACACAAAGTTTCACAATTACTTAGACCTAAATGTTCAGTTTCTTATAGGTAAACACTACATTCATAATGATAATGAGCCATTCGTTATAAATTATATATGTAGTTTGTATGTGCTAAATAACTAAGACCTTAAACAACGATTAATAGTTTTCCGAAACAATCCCAATGAGTCGTGGTGAATATCAGCCTTGTCACTGCATTCATTATATAATTTAGTCATTCGGCAATTGATGAAAATGATGGTGATTTGATGATGACTCAGGTAATTTTATTAAACTAGCGCCCGCCCTTTGCTCGAAGTGTTTTCCACACACACAAAATTTCAAAATACATACATTCAAAATTTCCGTAAAAAAATATCTGACTGATGATAAAAACCGCATCAAAGACAGACATACGCGGACTTAGTTTTATAGGTACTATAAGGAAGAACATGCAACTTTAAGAGCTACAGTATTTGTCATTTTACATTACCTTAAACTACCGGGCTACGTGACTTATGCAATACTTGTATGCACCTACTTACAACAAAGTTAATTCTAATTTGTTACACAGGTCATGCAAATGGTAGTATGCTTTAACCGCTTCACCTCATAAAGGAAACGCTTAGTCAATTGATTCGTTATTTCCTTGCATATTATGTGCTTAGGTACTGCTAAGTTAGGTAAGGTTTGAAGTCGTTAATATGTAATGTGTTAACGTGGCTGGTATTTCCGAATGTTTTGTTTTGAGCACTTTTGACAGTACGGTTATGAAACTGGCTTTGTTCATTCAAACTACCTAATATAATCGGGAAGGATTTCTGCGAAGATAATTAGCTTGTAGGTACGAGTACCTCTGTCCGCTCATTGTGCAGTCGGCGTTGTCTACTTTATATAAAGATACCTTTATCGTAGTAAAAAATCAAACTTTCCTAGATAAAGAATTGTTATTTTATTCGGCGTCTGACAAAGACAAAGAACAACAGAAACAAAGAAAGACATACACAAAGATGTATACAATGATGTTTTAATTTATTGGATACGCAATAAATTAAAAGATAATTACATACATCTTTGTTTTACGTAATAATATCTAAACAAAATCACGAATAAGATATCAATATTACCTAATTAAATTCAAATTTTAAAATACATCCTTTCTGTAGGCATATTGCCTACTCCGGGGTCGGTGACAGATGATCGACGCGGTTACGTCACTGTCGACAACCGCCGTAACCTTTCACTGCGTTGGGTGCGTAAGCGGGGCGGTCGTGCGCTCGCGTCGCGTCTGCGCCTGCGCTGTGCGACAGCCGGCGCAGTCGCAGTTGCGGTTCAACGGAATGTCGGTTATGTGAGTAAACATGGTAACAAGAATGATGGTTTTGTAATTCGAACTATATAGTGATAGGTAACAGGATAGTTTATAGCGTCTCCGTGAAAGTGTTAAGGAGGTGATGTTGCACAATACTTGCACGCATAGTGGTTGCAATCATATAACGCACATTTTATATATACTTTTATACCGCAGAGATTCACTAAAGTACACTCATGACATCAGAGAAAGTTAAGGCACAATGCCGAAAAATATAAATATTCCAATTAAACCGACGAAATATTTTAAGTCAATTTCTTAGAAAGTCATCATCTTGTACAATTTGCCTTATGAACTACCGTCCTGAGGCTATTACACTTTTAAATCAATAGGTATTATACATACCTACACACGCGTTTTACACTGGCATCTATTCGCGAATAAAGCTGATTAGGTACCTATTAGGTTTTTGCAAATTTCGCATCGTTCCAAAGGAAACAAATTGTTTAACAGACTCAGTCCATTCAAGATGAAAGTGTATTCGTCTCGAGGACCTGTACACTTTCACGCTTTACCTACATATCACGTAAAAGCCTGTTCGTGTTGCTACCTCGCCACGCGGTTTTGAACTCTCCACTTTTCGTTTGTAAAACATACAAGAAATATTATTTTTATTCAACTAATTAAGAAGGGTCAAGCAAAAGTTTCTAATTTTGTCATCAAATTAATATCCCACCAATGAGACCAACAGCGAAAGCCAACAATATTCTTGAGGTAAATAACTACCTAATCAATGTATAAACTTTACTCTTTACAATGTTTTATTATACAGTAATGTTACGCAATCTGTAGGCGCAAGAAGACCGCGAATTGTACCTACGTCGGCTTCCGCACGAGTACCTAATAAATTTTTCATGTATGAGTCTGGGGTCAAATCCATCGAAATTTCTATATCTTTTAACTCTCGTTTCATAATAGTTTACTTCAATTATTAGTAACATGTACTTTTGTTTGTAGACGGTCTTACCATAATAACTACGCTTCGCAATGTATGGTTAACTGGTGGGAAGACTTCGTAGGGACAATCGCACGTCGACTGTCGTAAACAGGTATTGACTAGTAGTACCGAAGCTACTGAACAGGCATAAAGTCGTGTTTTGAAATGACAAATCCTATTTAACGTAATAAATTTGAATGCAACAAGCATTCAAATTTACTAAACTGCACGCCAGAATCTATTGCATCTTATTGGTAAATATAAAAAAGATTCGAAGGAAACTTAGACTACTAACTTAGCTGTATCTATCTAACAATCGGTTTTAAACAATACATCTACCTACGATAGCGCTCATTAAGAAACGCGAATTCTCACAGATAATTGAATATCAATAATCTATACGTAATACATACATAATATACAGGTATAATGTTAGCGAGTCTCGTCTAGCACGGCACTTTCACCGCTCTCACGGCCAAAAGGTCAACAATGCAAAATGTTCGTAACCGCTGCGGGACAGGTACCTGAGGCCCGGGGTTTGATAGCTTGATTGGACTTTGTTGATTGATTGATGACGTTGTAACATCTACCTACTATAACTACTATCATTATGTAATGAAATATTGTAATGCTTGATTTATCCTCTCTTAGGTATTGTTTAGGCATTAAGGCATAAAATAGTGGCTCACGTAACGTGTGTCGATTTCGCAAAAAGTTGTAAACCTAAAGATATTCTAACTTTCAAACTAGCTAAGTTTAAAAGAAGTGGTTAAAGACGCAGGGGTACTATATAAGGCCTTCCTATAATTTCAATGATTTATTCAACGAATAAATTCCCTAGCACTAAATAACTACCTTAGAATATTATGCTGAAGCAATACGTTAGAAAATCTCGATTTCAAAACAGCGCAGTTCTTGTGACAAGTTCTTAGGTTATCATTCACTAGCATCAACGTACTCGTTGTTCTCTTTTATAACACAAAAGAGATGAGAATTGTCCGATAAAAAAATATATTTCATGCCAAGATTGGTTTAGTACGATAAATGACATAATTATATTTTCCTCATTGATTAGTTCTATTATATTGTTACGAAACTTTTCACTTAAAGATTGAAGTTGATAACTACCAGATACCTATCAATTTAAAGCTCAAAAATATATTATATGTGCACCTACCCTACCACTTTCAACGTGCTTATAGATAATATAAAAGCCCCTTTCCATTTTTGTAAAAGAATCAATTGTTAGTGGACTTCCAAAATCACGAATGTCATAACAGGTATATTCAAAAAGTGAGCAGATAAATCCATTATCGTTGACAATGCCTTTACTCATCGCTTCCCATTCCGCGTGATGCTCGACTCTTCCACAAATAGGTGTGAACTTGTAGAGAAAGTTGTGTTTTTATTGCTGTCCCTGACATGTCTTCATTTCCGATTTCCACCTTATCATCTTTCCTGTTAAGTTCAAAATCATTTAGATGATCAGCTATGTCATATTTGTTACGCAAATTGAGCAAATTTACATATGGACACGGCAAATTTAGATATTTGTCTTTCTTTGTGTTCATACTTGGTTGGTTTCTCACAAACCGTTAAATTGTTTGTATGGGTCATTGTCATTATGAGATCACGATAAACTTGACAATTTCATAATTTGTTACAGTTTTGTTTGGAAGTAATTATATTCATGACCTACTCTCTATTCCTATTTTAATTCAATGAGTAAATAAATTATATTTTGACTAAACTTTTCCGACTTGGTTTTTATTTCCTACTTTATATTCTAATTCAGGATATTATATATCCCATTAAAATCTAGCGAATAGACGCTATTAAGCAATAAACATCCACACTTTATGACGCTAGTAAGACGGAGGTGGTTGATTATAATAAAGATTAAGCAAATATTATTTTCTATACAATAGTTTTCACACTGCATATCATTCTTATTCTCCCCATTAGGTTAGCTTGACAATTAGACTTACTTGATACAAAATACTACAAAGGCTACTGTGATGTTAGTGGCGTCGGTAAGAAGCAATAAAGAATCTACGTAAACAAGACAGGATATGCACATATTCAATAAAGTAGCCAAGAAAATCGTTGATAAAAGTTCATCTCCGACTGATCAGACAGGCCATAATAATTTAAAAGAAACAAGTTTATCAACACTTTCTATAAACACAGATGCGTTATATAAATTAGAAACCGCTTAGGTATGCCATTCTAGGTAATAGAATCATTGGCTTTAAAATTCTGCATATATTACCGATATTATGTAATATTCGCTAAAAATCAAAGTGGGAAGATTTGTTGCTGTGATGTGGTGACGAAGAAATTTTAGAAGACGTCGCGTTTATGATGGTTTTACTTAACGTCTAGCTATAAATATATTTAGTTGCTATTGGTTGTAAGTATACAAAATGTGTGAAATGTAGACTCTACACATCATTATCCTCAGTCCTCATTGGAGTCTGTTGTTAAATAATTAGGTACCTATGTTTATAATTTTATGCTACGTTATTTTCACGAAGACGAAATGTCTTTAAGTTTCAGATAATGTTTATTCGTCAGACCGTTCTCAGAACTATGCAAATTGCTAATTATTTCTGCATCTCGCTGTCACTAAGAATTACGAGCGATGATGGTTACGCATTGAATTACCTATCTGTTCCGGTTTTTTCCTGGCCCACTAAGTAACCCTTTAGTAGGTAGGTACTAGAAAACATAGTGAACGGAACCTTCCTAAATATAAATTTCTCAAAATCCAAATATTCCTTAAAGAATTAGTTACCTTAGTAATAAAGAAATTAAACTCTTTACTGACTATTACATGCAATTATCTACACAGTCCATTAGTTTAAATAATATAGTTGAATGCGATTACAGTTCCTACCGGATCGTCGTAATACTTTCCAAGAGGTCAATGTTCACATTAACAATGACGACAATTGGAACAAACCCAGCAGTTTTACAACAAGTTAATATAAGTTTAATATAAGCTTTTCTGGTCCATAATATCCAATATGAACTTATTGGACATTATGGACCAGAAAAGCTGAAGACCGATAGTTGTGGAAGAATCTGGGGAATGCCTACACTGAAAAGCGAGACAATGCTGATATCTTACTTTATTTAAGTTATTTTGTAATATTTAAGGTTTTGACAATAAAGGCTATTTAAATTAAAATTGAATTTAGGTAATCACATGAAGATGTCGCATCTGATATAATTGTTTTGAATCTTCGTCATATCTCTATAAATCATAGTTTGAGGGATGATAAAGTACCAATTACTTTAGCTGAAAACAAAATAATTGTATGCAATAGTAGTATTCAATAGTCTTCATTTGTACAAGTACCTCCTTTAAATCCCTAAATTATAGAATATTCTTGCGGTCAACGGTGTTATATATAATACAAATTCTACTGCACGAAAGGTAACACCAAACGGGGTCGAAAAGAGGAATGTGATCACTTGAGCTAAATAAGCATGAATACGCAGATCTCGTCGAGTTCGCACGATTGCGCAAGCGGCTCGACGGCATCATCTGCTTTCCCATAGTTTGTATGTTCTGCACTTGTGTGGGAATTATCTTACGATACTTCACTTTATACGTAATAAGTCCGAGTTTAAGTTAAACAATTTTCTATGCTATATAACACAGTTTAACTTTTAACTTCTATATTGCAATAGAATTTTACGGATGTTATCGCGGCTTTAGTTTCACTTATCACTGTAGTTCATATCTCGACTTGAAAAAGCTAAACTTGGTAGAAAGCTACCTAACACGATTAAAGTTAGCATCTTCATGAACCTAGACGTGTAAGTATCATCGCATCTCATTGGACTGCTTCTACCTAACACTGGGCGTAAAGATAAAATTTGGTTTATCTTATTTCATCGTTAGTCACAAGAAACATTGCGATAAAAGCAAAATAAAGGCTTGGTTCTTCGTAGAGCCAGCGTAACAGGAACAATGCACAATAAAGACCATAAAAAAACATTATCATTTATGCTTAACAGCGTGAATATAAAACACATTATTCAAGTTGTAGCAAGACATAGTTGTATCAACTTGGAAAATCAGCTATTTGATAACAGACATACTAGATCAGTAACAGGTAGGTACGATTGTACGAACAACTGTTATCTACACAGACCTACAATGAGACAAAGCCTTTAACTTGTAATATCATACCCTGTTTTTAGGTCGAATGATAAACAGTGTTTGGTTTCAAATCTAAAATTCAGCTCTATCATCTTCTAGAATTTTTAGTTTCTTGTAAGATTTGTCTGCCCCTATATGTTTAATTAAATAAACACCTATGGCAGTCAAATTTGTTATTATTGATGGGTTTGATTTTTTTTTGCCTAACTTTAAACTGAAACCATTTTCGTTATTATACGATATATAATAATAATAATATATCACACAACGTGATCTGATTCTAAAGTAACAGAACTTGTACTATGGCAACCAGACTAGATAAACATATACAACTGATAAACATACTTATATATTTCTAAATACATACATGTTATAGATAAATTACACCCAGACTCATAATAAATCATCGTGCTCATCACACTAAGTTATATTTATATATAAGGGTGGGGATCGAACCCACGACCTTCGGCTTAGTAGTCAGGGCCACTAGCCATTAGACTAACAGGCCAGATATGCAACAAACAGAAATAAACAAAACGATTTCATTGATAAATGGATAATGACATAATATGAGTTCATTTTATTTAGGTAGGCTACTTAAATACGTTTTTTTTTTATATTGGTGATATTTGTGTTGCTGTACCAGAGCAATTGCAATACTTTTACAGCATTTTCGTAAGGTACCTCCATTCAATGTACCTGCATCTTTGTAAAATATGATTTTATAGAACTTACTCTAGACATCTGTGGAGAAAGTGAAGGAAGGCAGGATCGTCAGTGCGGACTGCTGCAGCTAAAGTCCTGGAACCAGGCCGACGCTTACGACCTTTGGAATTTGTAACGCTGCGCGGAGAGCCTTTTGAATCTAAAAGTAACAAAGTATGACTCATAAGAGCTAGTGTAATAGTTATTATGCAAGTTATATTAAAATAACTGCATGGTAATTGACACAGTAACCTATTGTCAAAAGGTATTGTTGTTTGTTTAAAGTCTGGTGTCTCATTAAGGAGGTTATAATAATTGTAATTGGAAACGGAAGGCTAAAATTCAAAAATATAGTACCTATTACCAATTTATAAAAATGTTTTCCTGTCATTGTTTTTATTTCAAAGGAAAATAACTTCCCAGTAACAAAGACGTTATAATAGAATACAGAAATGTCATCAAATATTCTGTTGTTCTAAAAACAGCATTAAGTAGTTCCTGAGTGATTAGATCCTTACCAAAGAACAGTCGCTTCCTAGTGGCATGGAGTAGAAGGTCAGGGGGTGGTGGTCCGAGCAACTCCATGATGCAAGCGAGCTGTTCTGCTTCGTTCTCACCCGGGAACAGAGGATATCCAGTGTGGAGTTCCGCAAGGATGCAACCTGGAACCAATATTATTTTATTGAGACCATTTTTCTTTCGTTAAATTTTAAGGCTTAAGATCAGGTTTTTGAAGTTGAATTAAGAAACTAAAAATGTTAACGTCCTAATTAAAAAAAAGAAATCCTCAAAATTGCGATTTAAAGCACTTCCAATGACGACACATGTATTGCGTTACATGTTCAAGCATTACATCCTTGACTTCAACCAGATTAAAGACGTAAAAATGTTAGTCATCTTCGCGCATCATCGCATCAACTCGTAACGTAATGTAACAAGTAAGATCCGTCATAAGTTGCGTAAAAACAACATTCTTTGGTTTCGATATCTGCGAACACAGACACAGAGGCATACTGGGAGGTCACCTTTCTCCCTTACTTTCTACGACAGATGTAGGAGTTTTTGTTTAAGTAAAGCTTTTACACATGATGCGTAAAGTGTTTTTAGCACCAGTTAATGTACCTACTTAAGTTTACGACTAAGAAGTTATGATGCATTTAAAGTACTGAACACTTCACACTTCTTTTTCGTCATATTTTCTACTTAATGTAGGTAATTCAAGTGACTGATCTTTAGCAGTAAAAACTTACTAAATTCATATAAATACTTTTGGTAGGTAATAATATGGCACCGTTAATTAACCTCAAGCTGTTATACGTATTCTTCTTGATTTTGCAGACTTTCGCTTGTTGTTATTTCTGTTATGACCCATTATTTTTTTAAAGTTTGCCTGCCGATTAATCGATTTATTTGACTCTAATTATATAAAGGTAACCAATTACTGCCAATAGATAAAACCTTATTTGATAACCTAACAAAACTCGACTCGACTGCCTCTGTGGCGCGGTGGGAGTGTGTCCGACTACTACGCAAGAGGTTGTGGGTTCGATTCCCACACGGGACACCACTTTGTGTGATCCACAAATTGTTGTTCCGAATCTGGGTGTACTTTGTCTCCGTGACTTGTATGTTTGTAAAGTCCCCCGCGATACAGGGCTTGTACCCTACAGCGGGATTCGTCTCTTTCTAAAAGAAAAAGAAAAAAAAAACACTAATACAAAAGGTATAGCACTATTTAAAGACACGCATTTAGGTACAATATTTCTGCTACAGCCATTGTCTGTCGATTCTTTTGAAGTTAGCAGTATCGTGAACTTGTGACGTAATTTTTCTTTTCTCTAGTATCGTGCAAGTTTCTTTGTGCTGAATAGTTGTGACTTACGGAAACAGTTCGAAAACGCTTATTATATATTACGCAAATCTTTTGTTCGAATCTGATAGACCTCAAAACCTCATTTGAAGATATTGATGTTACGTATAGTAATTATGTTTTCTGACACATTTTATAGTTGATTACAATCAAATGGTTTGAAATAGGTACGAATAGATCACAGCTATTAGTTACTGTGGTGTCGAAAGAGAAACAAAGGGATTCTAGAGATTCATAAATATCAACAATTTAGGTACCTATTAAATTCTCAGCTAATTTCATATTCTGTTGAAATATGAGGCTTTTTCCAAACGATTAGGTAATATGACGTCTTTTTTAGTTAACTCAGCTTGTTAATACACTGACACAACTTTATTAACTTAATTAATCAGATTCGATTCTAAAATGTTTTAATAGAATTTTTATGCAATTATTATTTTAATTGATTGGAGTCGGTATATACCTACTCCAAGCAACAAGTTATCACATTAAGAAGGTTAGTACAGTGAAATTAGTCTCGAGAAATTTTTGCATATGTAGTGGTGTGTATGTTACTTAGATATTAGAGCGCGTTTCCACTATATCGTTCTGGCCCTTACAAAAATGTTTCAATATCCTAACATTACTATTTAATTTAATACTTATCCCTAGCAACACTCTGATTTTTGTTTTCAATAAAAACAAGTTTTTATTTTAAAGAAAAAGGTTTTGACTTTATTAAAAAAAATATGTCATTCAATTTCACGTCCTTGAGCAAACGACAAGGCGACTACCGTGAAACAATAAAATATCGTGTCGTTCTTTAGATGATAGTAGTTTAGCTATAGGTAAAAAGTTTTGACCATAATAATTACGAAACAAAACAAATAAATAAATCGTCACTTGATAGTGGAAAGTGGAAACACGCACAAAACCAGAATAAACCAGTTTACTCTGTCCGCAGGTGCCACGTGCAGTCTGACGTCAGTCGCTTGATACCGTTAGAACATAAAGCACGCATTTCATTAAAAAATTATAATTATTAGATACGTAGTAGTTTCATTGTGAAATTTTGTATTTGTTGATTGTTGTTATTGTTTGTTATTATTGTTAAAATATTTGTTGAAGTGTTTAATTTCAAGTGTGTAAGTGTTGTAACTTTATATTGATAATTCAAAATGGCTCCAGTGTTAAAACATGGTCGAGGCAAGCCTTTGACTTCTCAAACTAAGGAAGTTTTGTACTGTTTGTACAAATATTTCGAAAATGAGTGTAATAACAACCCGAGCAGTATTATGACCCCCACTCAATTAGTTGCTAAATCAACAGGAATTTCAATAGCATCCGTCAGAAAGGTAGTATCAGAAAGCAAATGTCGTCCTTCAGATCAGGAAGTAACATTTAAATCTCCTAAAAAGAAACCGAATCGTAAACCTACAATAGTAATCGATAACTTTGATCAGCAAGTTATCAGAAGAACAATTCATGACTTCCACATCACAAATAAAGAAGTTCCCACTTTAAAAACTTTGCACTCAAAATTGAAAGAAGATATCGATTATAAAGGTTGTGTCAGCACGTTACGAAAACACGTCATGTCATTAGGTTTTAATTGGAAGCAAACAGAAGATAACCGGAAACTTCTTATGGAAAAACACGAAATTAGATACTTGCGAATTAATTATTTGATGAAAATTGCTGAATATCGTGAACAACGCCGACCAATTGTTTACACCGACGAAACATATATACATACATCACATACCCTCTCGAAATCTTGGTCAGATGGAAGCACTTCAGGTTTGAAGCAACATATATCGAAAGGCAACCGCTTAATCATTGTTCATGCCGGTGGTATCGATGGCTTTATACCAAATGCATTGCTTATGTTTAAAGCCGACCAAAAAAGTGGAGATTACCACAACAATATGAACTATGACAACTATTCAAGGTGGATTCAAACTCAATTAATACCCAACTTACAACCAAATAGTGTTGTTGTTGTTGACAACGCACCATATCATAACTCAATACAAAATCCTGCACCGAATAGTAATTCTAGAAAACAGCAAATGATAGACTGGCTGACATTTCGAAACATTGAGCATTCATCCACGTTGCTTAAGCCTCAATTATATGAACTGATTCTGCAAAACAAGGCGAGATTTATAGAGTACAAGATAGACGAAATATTACGACAGCACGGTCATACTGTGCTGCATTTACCACCATACCATCCGGAGTTTAATCCTATAGAAAATATATGGGGGATAGTGAAAACATATGTCGCAAAAAAGAATGTCGCAATGAATATGAAGGTTATAATGTCATTAGCTGAAGAAAAAATGAACGCCATAACTGTAGAGGAATGGAGAAAAGTTTGTTTGCATGCTATTGAGGAGGAAAGCAAATATCAGGGTAGAGACGCAGCTTTAGACACAATATCAGAACGAATCATAATTAATTTAAATAATTCATCTGATGAAAGCGAGGATGGGGATGATTGTGATATGCCTGGGGTTGATGAATTATTAGAATAAAACATTTATGGCCGGAGAACACCTAATTCATACACGTCTTCACTGAAGTGAAAACCGGCATTCAATGCTTGTAATGTTTGGAACTGGCTTGTCTGCCTCATACAGTTCCATAGATTACAATGCGGTGGATACACATTTTCACGACCGTATTAGTACGTAGTGCGTATGCGTAGACGTGCACGCATTTGGTGTGCTCCAGCCACAAACGTATATTACCTTTAAAACAATAAAAACTAAAAATAAAATGTTGTTTTTTTTATTTGCTGACCATACACTACTACAAACGCAAAAATTTCTTCAAGCTAATTTACCTGTACCAATTATGTACACCCCACCTACTTTTATCATTTGGACGTTAAGATGTCGACTTTACATTTACGATTGTTCAATGATACTTATCTTTCGTTATATCATACTGGTATGATGCTTTAGCATTTTCATAGAATTACAAAACGATTATTTGAAGTTGTTCGTGGTTAAACTAAGACATGTTTATCGGTCAGTGTAAAATGATGTCAATTTTATGGTTAAGTACCGTACTTCAAATACTTGATGGTTATTTTGGAATCTCATATTGCGTTACGAGGTTACGATGTATTAACTAGCGTTATTAAAATTATGTAAGAAGCAGTAACAACTTTTAATACAAAAGTAATTTGTTGCGTCTTCAAAGAATGTCGGTTTAGATACTGTAATTTTATGAGCCGCAATTTGCTTTCATCTATTAAAATTTCTAACTCGTAGGGCAATAAATACTCATAATTTTACAACATTTGTAAAAAGTTAACGTTATAAATATGTAACTTATTATTTGCGGCAATATTTTATACTTTTACTACCAGATAACCAACCAACCATGTAATAGTAGCCTATGTAATTAAAATAAGTATACGACGACACAAAAGGAAAAAAAAACAACCATTTATCAATTTTATTGTTGTTATTATTTATTATAGACAAAGTGCTTTTTATTTTGTTTCCTTATTTGAAAACTATATTAAAGTGAAAAAAAGTAGATTATCTACAAAATGACTCAACTGATTCTCGACAAAAACAAACCTAGGAACTATCACGATTAAAAGCGGCTTTCTAATTCTAATCCATTAGGGAGGTTACACAAAGCGGATCGGCACATTCAGTTTGGCAGTATCCGCTCATAGCCGGCTTGAAGCAACTACTACACATGTTCGGCTTCATTAACAGGTGCTGATCGGTTAGTTCATAAAAGCCGTTCGACAAATCCGAGCCCCTTTTTGCCCGAACGTTCATCCATATATACCGCCCGGCCTGTGCCAAATGATGCCGGCCTGAACATGTGTGTAGCAACTCATCGATTCGGGTACTACGTTGTCGTAAACAAACAGACAAATAGACACAACACAAAATAGGTTTTGCTTGACCTCTCTAATGTTTGTTGCGATGTTAATAAAATGAAGAATGGTTCAGTGCTTAGCAAAACATTTTGCGATTCACTTTTGTTCATATAAATAAACAAACTCACCCATACTCCACATGTCGATAGGAGTGCCGTACTGCAGCCCTAGGATCACTTCAGGACTCCGATAGAACCGTGACTGTATGTACGTGTAGACGCGCGCGTGTGTGTAGCAAGAACTGCCGAAGTCTATCACTTTGATGGAGGAGCTGCCTCGTGCCTTAAGGAGGATGTTTTCCTAAAAATAAATACGATGTGTGATTAATATTACGTAAAATTACAATCACAATAGGAAATTGAGGAGCCAAGCTTTTTGGTTACTTTTGAACATTTCAGGCTATCTATCCACATGGTAAGTAGGTGATACAAGAAAAAAAATCCTAACCTCGTTAAAGCGTAGTTCTGGGAAAAAAGGGTTACTAGAGCAGCGGAGTAGGTATTCTTACATTACTCAATTGAAGCGAGTCAACTACGCATCCTCGCACAGCTTTATTGGAAACACTACACATCTCCGTACCGCCTTGCTCATTCGATACACAGAAAATCACTAAATAGGTCAAAAAATACTCACCGGCTTCAAATCACAGTGGATGATATTCTCAGCTTCGAGCAACCTAAGACATCGCAGCAGCGAGCTGGCGAACCGTCTGATCAAACTCAAGCTGAACCCTTGGTAGTTGTTCTTCTTGATCAACTCGTATAGATTGATACTGGAAAGTATGGTTGGACATGAGTATGAGCACCTCCCTAATTATAAGCAAAAACATTTTTATAAAGAAAAGCATTTTTGTAATAAGTACTGACTATAACAGTTAAATTATAACCATTTTAATACCATATTTTTTAATATGATGAATAAACTTGTAACACCTCACACCACACCAAATTTATGCATCGGGGGCTAAAACGAAGTGTAAAAAAATGTATAGGTGGCTAATAATATATATACCTCATAAGTTCAAAACTGATGCACAAGTGATTCCTAAAGTAGAAGTAGTCAAGCATGTGTATCACGTTGTGCGTTTGGTCCTTATCCTTGAGACGGAGATGGTCCAAAACCCTGACTTCAACCAGAGCCTGATGGTGGAACCGCTTCTTATTGCGAATGATCTTGATAGCCACTTGATTTCCAGTGCGATGGTCGTGAGCTCGTATAACTTGGCCAAAGGATCCTTTCCCGATGACCTCAAGGATTTCGTACCTGTAGGCTATGTGGTCGTGGATTTGCTGGAATAAAAATAGAATTATTATTATTAAGGTTGCAAAAATCGCCAGAAAATTAACTAGATTCTAGATACAGATTAATCATGCTTTTATAAACGGTATTAAAATCTGAAACGGTGTGTACATTTCAAGTTTTAATAACGAAAAACGACATGAAAGCTAAATTACTTCGAAATTTGGTAAAAAATACTAAAGAATTTAAAAATTCAGGGCGCGATTCACGCTGGGACGAGCCGCGACCTTTCTACAATATTTCAGACCCTAAAATATTCATTCGAATATAATTTTCGCTTAGCTCTTGAGCAATTAATTTGGGATAATATCGCTCTTTCAATTTCGTTTTCGACATCTCCTTAGAATTCCGTTAAAGTATATTTTTATTCAACACGTTTTACTGTTATATAAAACCGGCCTTGTACAATTAAAATTTTTAAATACGTACGTACGTTTTAATTATATTTTGCTCTGAGTATATTTCAGGTTTGCTGTAATTAATAAATCACAAGTTTTTCGTCGTAATTCAGGTACTTTACCTGTATTATTTGTTCTAGGGAATTATTTGCCTACACATATTGTTGCGCAAATGGTGTCAAGCAAATGTATGTGACTGTAGGTACAACCACCTCAAGATCTTCAAGGTAATATGTTATCCTTACCTTGTTATAACTACCGTTCTCGTCGTCAAAACCGCAATTGTTGGGTAGATTGGACCTCGCCTGGACTTTATTAGACTCCAGTCCCAAGAACCACACCTCCGGATACTTCCTGATCTCGTTCCTCTCCCATTCTGAGAGCCTCTCCCCGTAGAGCTTCAATGCTTCTGTAAAGAAATATACATACAATGAATGCAAATCTCTACCTAAACAAAATAATATGCTTTTTGCATGAGGCTATATTTTTGAAAATCGCTAATTTGATTTTTCCAAGAAATTATCATTATATTTTCAAAGAAATTTGTTAGGTTATTTTTCCATACTAATGATTCAATGAATAAGGAACTTCAGCAGATAATCTAATATATAAAATTCTAGTGTCACAGTTTTCATTGCCATACTCCTCCGAAACGGCTTGACCGATTTTGATGAAATTTTGTGTGCATATTGGGTAGGTCTAAGAATCGGACAACATCTATTTTTCATCCCCCTAAGAGTTTGTTTGTTTGTTTGAACGCGATAATCTCAGGAACTACTGGGCCGCATTGAAAAAATATTTTATTGTTGGATAGCCCATTTATCGAGGAAGGCTATAGGTTATAACATCACGCTACGACCAATAGGAGCGGAACAGCAATGAAAAATGTTGTAAAAAAAAAGGAAGAAAAAAGAAAAAAGGGAAAATTTACGCAGACGAAGTTGCGCGGGTCAGCTAGTCTAAGTATATTTATTACAGTCAAACATGTACCTATTTAACCCTTTTGTACCGGCTGCTGTTACTATCCAAAAATAATATTCAAAGCTCACCCGAATATTCCTATACCCCAATTTACATGATGAGTAAAACCGTTAAAACCGTTAACGTGGTACCACGTCATATGAGAGCGGGTATATCCGCGACAATGACCCAGTTGCCCATCCATCAGCCGGGATATTCTGACGTTGTTAAGCGTAATGATGGACATTCACGTCGCGTATTGTCGATCGACGACGTTAAATGACGTTAATGGTATAAATCGGTGATACTGATTTTGATATTTTGTTTCGATTTAAGCTGCCGATTGGACAAACCAATAGTATTGTTTGAGTTCTTATGTAGCTGCAGTAAATAGGATATGCCTACGTAAGTGTACATATTCTTATTTTATTTGGATTCTAAATAGTTTGGTAACAAAAAATCAATAGGAATTCTAACAGACGAAGTCACGAGATAATAATCATCACTTGTTTCTCAATTTTACAATTACTTTGCAATGACGATGCGCGGTTGATGGGCGTTTTGGTTATGTGTTTACAATTTCATAAATAATTTGCGTTACCATGTAAACATAATATGGAGGAAGTTGTAAGCGGTTTAGTTCCAAGCGCACTCAACGCTTGTCATCGAAAAATCCTATAGGCGCTTTTATCTATAAGTTTGTAATCGAAAATCGACTAAAAAAGGTTCAACGTAAACTGTATAAACGTCTATAACGACTTGAATCACTTCTAAGAAGCACTTACCGAAAACCTGATTCACTTACGAGTTCAAAAGTAAAGAAACTCATTTAGCTATGATTCTATCGAGAGGACAACTAAGTTACGAGAGGACCCTTAAGCTTTATATCACAAATTGAGTACTACATACAATCTGAATCCTCTAATATAAAATGTATTAGTAGAGGTCAAGGTTCACTAGTGCGCTAATGTTGTAGGGTTGTAGATGTTGAAAGTGTTAATATTACACTCGTAATTATTTTATATCTACTGCGAAAGAAAAGACACATTATTCAATTATACTTAACCTTGCACGAGAGAAAAATATCCCACAAAATATTGTGCTAAATTTGGGTAAGCGTATTTGGTTTGTATTTTGAATAACAATTTTGGAAGTCCCGGTATCAATGCTCAGTATAGAGATTATTCTCTAGCACAGGAGATATATTTTTAAAAAATATACTTAAAGTAATTTAATATACCACTGACCTACTTAGTAAGCTCTCTATAGCAAATATGATATAAAATATATTGGTACTTTTCGAGATTAGGTATGCATACGAGTTGACACCCCTATCGATAGCATTATTAAAGTCTAATGTGGAGTGCAGGAGCGTTTATCGCTCGCCAGGGCCAGAACGTGAGCTCACAACGAATTTATAACGGAATTCAGTTGAAAACATATTCAGTTACTCACTGTCTAAGAACAGGTAACTGCGTGTTATTACAGGACACAATGATAACTACCGAAATAAACCGTAGGTAGAGGTCTTACACAAGGGGTTTCAGATAATTGGAATATTAAATACACAAGCCGTGTAGTATTTTCCCAATATGATTTTCAACAAAAAAATAACACATTTAAATCAGCCACAAATCTGAAGTATTTAATATCACTACTTTTGTGTTCGAAGATAAATAAATCAAGTAGATATGACACTTGTTGCCTTAGGAATTAGGAATTGAAGCGAATTACCGCGTATTAGGTACTTAGTCCATACTCGTCGAGTCTTGACATTTCTTTTAATCTCAAAACAAATCTGGTATACGAGCATAAAATGTTACAGATATACATTTTTATGGGTTAAAGTATGATTTTCTCACTCACTAGAACCGTCCATTGACCACCGACGGAAATATTCTCTGAGATATAGAGAAGGAAAAAAAATATTCCCGACTTTTGATAGCAGCACTTTAGGGATACATCATCCATCACTGGTGAAGCTAATCAACGTTAAAAAGTTTCATCAGGAAGCCGCAGCTTCATGACAAGTCCGCTTGAAACTCATAGACCACCATCCAACGACTTCCTAGGGAATAGTTCACTCACTTCATTACCAGCGGAGACCACTACATTAACATATTTGCAAGTTGTATATCAGCAGTGTAACTTGGTAGAGTTAATAAAGGAAATGGAATATAAAGACTCGTACACATAACGCCTGTCCTCTTAAAGAGGGATGTGTTAAGCTGAAATGAAAAGGCTCTGTCGGCTAGGGATAAGGGACGGTCTTGTTTTTATATGACTGACAAATTAAAGTGAAAAAATATTATGAAAGTGTACAAGACGAAAGAACGTAAGACATTTTTTGGCATTATTATTTTTGTACACGTAAATAAACTCAGTCTGTCAGAATTTGCACTCACATCTGAGAATTGAAGAGATGTGTTGCTATTACCTGAAATTAAAGTAATTGCATTTTCCGTGTTGGAATTCTAGTGTTGTAGGTCATGACTCATGGGTGAGGATATGACCGGGGTCCATAACCACGTTCTTTTTTTTCGTCTGGCTTGCGGCGAAAACGAAAAAAAAGAACGTGAATATGAACTCGGGAAGGCCAAGACGGTACGCCTCCTACACTCGCTCAACGCCCGTGGTATCTTAGTCTGCACCAGTTCCCGTTAGACGGATTTGTTCATTTAAATCTGGCTTGCGTTTAAGTGTACTAAATATAAATTCAAAAATTGTATAGGTACTGCTATGAATTGTAAGTAAAATATCTATTACGAACAGTGTCTATCACAACACGATATACGTGCAAAGATTTTCTCAATGAAACATAAATCTCTGCTGAGATAATCTAATGAAACAGCACTAAGTAGTTATCAGTTACGTGGCTACTTAGAATGTAACTATAGTAAGGAGCAAAGCGACGAGAACCATCAAATCGATGAAATGGTAATGGGTCAAGGACGGGACATAACTTTCCTGGGTCCATACCTGCAATCGAATCAGGATAAAAGGGTATAAAATAAAGTACCTACTCCATTTTCTTCTCGTTTTATGCACTCCGTCGGGAAGATGAACTTTTGTATTATTACTTTGAATTTTACACACTTATAAACATACACTTAAAAAAAATGAATTGACGTTTGTTAGTCTCGTTAAAACTCGATAATGACTCGATCGATTTGAATAATTCTTTTTTTGTTATATTCGTCTTACTTCAGGGAAGGTTTAAAAGGAATGATAATTTTAAAAAATCCAAAGAAAGATCTGCAAATTAAAATATTCTAATTTGGTAAGTATGGGAATAATAGATAAAGAAAAAAAAAGTTGATGCAATTTTTACCCAACTGCAGAAAACAAAAATATGGTCACCAACAATTATGTTTTAAGTAAAAAGGTGTAAATATATTACAAACGCCTAAAATTTAGACAATTGACCAAGTTTTTATATGTCAGTGTCGCATCGCCGGCGTCAACAGATGAAAGCAACGGATGGCAAAAACGGAACCCTTATAGTTTCGTCTGTCTGTCCGTCCGTATGTCAAAGGCATTTTACTCAGAGACTACCCAATGAATATTGATTAAATTTGGTGAACAGGTGTCTTGGAGTAATCGCTACTTAGTTTGTTGCTAAATAATAAAAATAAGTAGTTTTAGGGCAAAAAAAATGTTTTTTCAACTTCTGTTACATGTATGTAGTGCCCACATAAAGTAACAGAAGTTGAATAGACATTTTTTGAGCATACACCAACGTGGGGCACATCATTCGACAGGTCTTTTTAAAACATTTTAAGGTTTATAATAACTTTTAATATTTTTGGAAATAATCGCTCCGAAAGTTGCATAACAAAAAAGTATGAAAAAAATCAAAAAAAGGTAGCGCTTAACAAATACTTTAAACTAATATTATATTAATAAATGATCCGATATATCGTCTTAAAGTTGCAGAAAAACTGCGTTTCTCAACAAAAGGGCGTAAGTACCATGAACATATGCTCTTCTGCTGGTGCAATTATTCAAATCGGATTCTTTTATACGGCAACGGCTCCGGATTAAGTGTAGGGTACACTGAGCACAGTTTGACATTCTCTTGCCAAGGTTTTACTTAAAACATCATTGGTCACCAAGTAATGTTCATTAATATAACTTGAAGACATCAGACAAGGTGTTGTCTGGGACTTGGCAAGACGATAGGGTGTCTCAAGTTCGTTCGGTCTCAGCTTCAAATATTTTCTCCTCCTTCTATAGTTATAAAGCTGATGAAGAGTTTGTTTCTTTGATTGAAAAGTTCTTTTAGTGTTAGATATTTGGTATAGAGGAAGGCTATGGGCTATATAACATCATGCTACGACCTAAAGAAGCGAAGCATTAATAAAAACGGGGTAAATTGACGCAGACGAAGTTGCGAGGGTCAGCTAGTATCTAATAAATGAACGCATTGCTGCAGTATACAAATACTGTAAGTATAAGATGTGTACTCGTTGGGTAAATGCACTACTTCATCCTATGTCATCATCCAGTAAATTTAGTCTGGCAATAGCGGAATAACACATGGGCTTTTTATCCCGAAAAATGTATTTTTTTCCCCGAAAATGACGTCGGGGGCAACAGCTTGTTTAATAAGAATCTTCTTCTTGCAAAAACGCTATTTAACGAACCCGCTCTTTTCTTACAATCAATTCTCATCTTACACAATGATTAACGTCATGTGCGTGATATCACGTGACAGTGTCATATCGTCATTACGATTGGAAATCTCTGCACTGAATACAATTTACCATTTATAGTAGCCACATGGTCTATAAATCCAGGTGAATTGAATTTGTTCGTCGTGTTGGCTGAATAGATAAAAGGATGAATGAGCAAGAAGTTTTGATATTAATCAACAAATGGATGTAAATGAATGACGTAAATATGATGATTGATGTTAAAGTACTCGTAGTACGGAAAAAACTATTAAACATTCGAATCCTCTGTTTGAGAATACTTGATAGAATATTTAGATATGTAGGGTATATATTTATGTTCATTTACCGACTCAATAATTAATCTAAAGATAAGTAAGACCTAGTAGTAAATAAATAGTGCCATGCACTAAAATCTCCCAACCAGAACATTGCTTGTCCCGTTTCCCCATTAAACTACTTTAGTTGTAATTAATTCAGTCGGCACTATAATGCACTACCCACTAATCGCCTTTAATGCTTTAGGTACCCGCTTCAATAGAGAAAGGGTTTCTAAACTATTTTCTAACTAACCTATATTTATATATACCAATATACCGAATAACTATATCTCGTAAAAACTTGAATATCTTTAAATGAATATTACAATTGCAGACAATCATTTTACCCTGGTCAACTTTGTAGATTCTGGATTGTCACGCAATACAACGTACAAGCGGCTAACTAGAATATGGAGTACCTACCTATCTTCATTCAGCCGCGGCTTATACATGAAGCGTGGCATGCCTCATGGTTACCTGGTTATCCTGACTACATGCCATGGGTACCCACTAGCAGCTCTGTCCGTTTTGCGGCTAGTCTCCTACTCTGTGCAAATGAATCACTGATCGCAGCCATCGCCAAGAAGTTTACATCATTTTTAATACCTACATATATATTGGAACTCATTGTCACTTTACAACTCGTTACCGGTGGCGTCTACTCATTGCTTGAAATGCCGAGGTGACACTGGTCAGCAGAAAGACTGTTACACTGGTGGCGGCCAGGGATCACCATCGATCAAAGAAGAAATTCGTTAAGAAGGCAGGCGCCTGCCAGTGGTGTGTGCTGAGAGGAAATCTGTGTCCAGCAGTAGATATCCAAGACAGCTTTTAAGATAGTTGTAGTAGGATACTGAAGAACAAATTTAGACCGGTATCTAGACACAACACTTAGCAACAACAGTTAACGCGATATTTGTGGAAAGTATCTATAATTAAATCAGAGTTCAATAAATGTCCAGTTCATTCTCAATTTATTTATCATTGAGAGAGTGAAATTCAATTTATGAAACGATTCTCAATGGAAATCTATGTTGGTACAGTTCGAGATTAATATTGTAGTTGTTTGGACCCGGAGGTTTTGTGATCGTTTCAGTGCCAAGCGTTTGTTTACAGTTAGGTTTACAATTATTGAACAATATTTAAATCTGCCGATCATTAGCAAGATTTCGGTCAACATGAACAACTACTAGTGGTAATTGCCAGTCGAGACAATAATGAAAAACCGTCAAAGCAAACAATATGAAATAAATGGTAGAATAGGTTGATACCGACTTAGTTTTTCCTTTCAAACTTATTACTTCTCCGAAGCGGTAGGTATATGTACCATACCATGCCAGCGGTATATGTATGTACCTACTTGCACTTAGAAATATGCTATTATTATCCGATTGCAGGAAGGGTTATGTTTTTCGTGCGTATCTTGTATCTATACTAATATTATAAGTTTGTTTGTTTCTTTGAACGCTACAATCTCAAGAACTACTGGCTGGAATTAAAAAATGATTTTACTGTTGGATAGCCAATTTATCAAAGAATGTTATAGATTATATTACATCACGCTGCGTCAAATAGGAGCGGAGCAGCAATGGAAAATGTTGCAAAAACGAGAAAAATTAACGCAGACGAAGTTGCGCGGGTCAGCTAGTGTACATAACTATGTACCTACTCGTATATAATATTCTTTATAGCCTTATATCTTTCGAACCACTGGATTTATACAATTAAGACGTCGTTAGATTTTCCTTGACCACCCAAGTGTTCTTAGTTAAATGACGTTTAAAAAACAAACATGGCGACTGTGAGCTATCAAAATAAAGAGGCGGAAAAAAAGTTGTTTGGAATACTGCCATATGGGTATCAAATTAAAGGGGTCATCGTAAGCACTTCAAAAAGGTATAACATGATTCTGATTGTAAATCTGATGGTATGGAGATAGTTTGAGTCCCGGGGAAGGACATAGGATAGTTTTTATCGCGATAACCTACATCCACGCGGGCCGATTCGCGGGCGAAAAAGCTAGTTAATAATAAAATTATAATTAACCATTATTTTTTAATCGTTATGTCATTTTCAATGCTTGGCAATAGCTGTGATCAAAGTTAGTAGTTAGATCCTACAACTCAAAAGTATTTAATAAAGAAACCAGCCTGCACAAAGAAGATGAAGGTAAACAATGTTATAAAAATGGCGGCAAACTGTCATGTCGCTATATTTACAGCTCCGCGTTTAACATGTACAACAGTGTAAAATATACTTGAAATCCGTGATAACTGGGCAATAACGAGATTTTGATACAAGGAAGAAAACTAGAAAGAAAATGCACAAAATAACGAGAGAACGGGAAGATCGACATTTAAGTATAATTTCATGCAATCGGAAGCACTTTATAAGTTGGTCGAGATTCATTAATGCCTCCGACTGCATGATGTCGGGGATCTTGTGTCCAGTCTTGTTTTTTGTGCAGGCAGATTTTTTAAAGTGAAAACTTCTTTAGTAGCGTTGTACACTTTTTGGGATGGGTAAAAAATATTAAACTCGCGTCAGGACACGTGACGAAAATTCGTAAGACGAAGGGAGAGGAATGAAAAACTGCTACAATATCATTAGAATACGAAGGTAAATTTCGCCACCAACTACAATGGTCAGGTGGAAAATCGGGCGGTCCAAAAACCAGAAGACCCTAGTTCGAGTCCATTATTATTTTTGATTTGAATTTTTTGATTTATGATTTCTTATTAATTTTTTTTTTATTATTTTGTCAGTAAGATCGAAAAATATTATTCAAATTTCATCAGTACTATGTACCTAATATAATGTTCAAGTTTTCACTTTTGTCGGCACTCTCGGAGTGCAACCCGTTGTTTTTTTTATTTAAAGATCATATATGAAATCTAGGTTTGCCGAGTACCTAAGTACTCATTAAAAGTATGGTGAACTAATTAATTTGGCGTTAAGCTTTAAACTATATCAGATATAACTATGAAACAAACCGTCGCCACGCTGCCACGACAGCTGTGATACACGACAAATTGAATAACTTTAGAGAGACTATATATACTATTGTTAAACACCGCGGCAATACAGTTAATCTTCTCCACAAGGTTATTAAAGTACCTTTATTAACCTTACCATTATTAAAGTGTATGTGCCCTCATTCTTAGGTAGGTAACCTATCTAAGAACGAGGGCACATACTATATACTTAGCTATAGCAAACGTTTTGAACTTTATAAAAGTAAATTATCATTGTGTAGGACGACAGGAGCATATTAGTCTAAATAAATTAACATATAATTTTTAGCTTATTAATAATATAGTAATATCTTGAGACAACTCACACAACGCTATCTTATCCCAAACTAAGCAGAGCTTGAACTATGGAAACCAGACGACTGATAAACATACTTATATATTTTTAAATACATACATATTATAGATAAATAACACCCAGACACAGAATAAACCATCGTGCTCATCATACAAAGTTTTATTCTGGGTGGGGATCGAACCCACGATCTCCGGCATAGCAGTCAGGGTCACTAACCACTAGACCAACAGGCCAGTAGTACTTAATAATTTAAGGAATATTATTGCTATGTTAGTGCCACCAGGCTTGCTACCTTGAATACTTTGTTTGGTGTATCAAAAAAAAACATTTAAGTAAGTGGAGTCGCCAAAAATAAATTACCCAACGTGAGCATTCATTACGTTGTATGAAAAATTGCCTTCTATTATTAAATGTATCGAATTATGATTACATAACGCATTTTCTATAGAAATTAAACTAGTACAGGTTACAGCGCCTGTGATAATATACATAGCAAAACGCGTTCTAGCGTCAAAACAAATTGTGTTCAGTATATTAAGGGGTCCAAACTTGAAATCGGAAAGGTTACGACGGCTATCTAAGAAATACATCGAGCGAATGAAAACTTCGTTTTATAACAAAAAAAAAGGAATTTATTCAAAAAGGTTTGCCGAGAGTTGGAAATACTTTTTTCTATCAGAGAAAGTCTTTGTCGAAGGTTGAAAAATATTTATATTTGAAAGCTTTTGGAGGGAACGATTGCTTAAGTGAAGTTACGTCATAAGACTTGAAGCTTTGTTTCGCAAAAGGGAAGTTATTTTGATATTAGATAAGTATCTACAATTTCTTTCCTTATTTTTTTTTTTAAAGGGCTTTTAATAAAAGATAGACGACATCTCTCTCTCGTCTCATCATAACATAAACCAGTTAATAGAGTCATACAAAACTGATATGTTTTAAAATGTTGAGACTACAGGATGATTTGTATTAAACTAATAACTTATTATTTACATTACATAACTTTGTATTAACAGTTTGGAAACAACAATTACATTTTAACCCATAACCACCTACCACCTACTTTTAACCCATAACCACCTACCACCTACTTTTGTCACACAACCATCACCTACCACACGACTGTGAGACCCCAGAGTAAAATCGTTGTTTTTAGGGTTTTATACCCAAAGGGTAAAACGGGACCCTATTACAAAGACTCCGCTGCACGTCAGTCTGTCACCGGGCTGTATCTCATGAAACTTGATAGTTAGACAGTTGAAATTTTCACAGATGATGTATTTATGTTGCCGCTAAAACAATAAATACTAAAAAACAGAATAAAATTAATATTTAAGGGGGCTCCTATACAACAAAAACGTGATGTTTTTGTTCGATATTTATAACGGCAACAGGTAGACGCTTGAAATATTCACAGAATATTTAGTTATTTATTCACTTTAAAAATAAATAATTAAATTAAAATAAAACAAATATTTAAGGACAGCAGACGTGATTTTTTGCCGGTTTTATAGATGCGGGTAACTATAAAAAAATTATATTATAGTTTCCGCCCGCGGCTTCGCCCGCGTTAAGTTTGGACTGCCATTTCACCCCTTTAAAGATTTGTTTTAGGCTTTATAGTGGGTGGGGTTTAATCCACAAACCACTTGAAAACAATTGAACAAAATTTGGTACCTACAATGCTAATTTAAAATCACATATGTCTGTAATGGGTAATACTTCGACTTGCAGTTGGCCGGTTTTTCAATAAACAACGATTTTACTCCATCAAAATAATCCATAGAAGGTACAATTTGATCTGATTTTGTAGATATAAAATCTAGATGGCCATCTATAGATAACATAGAACAAAAAGTGTCACCAATAAGTTCAGTACCTAATTGTAATCATCCAGGAAGACTGGACGCTATGTTATCCACGGCAAACATTTATTTCACAGTAATACACAGAAATGGCACATGAAACCTTATTCCTGAAGAATAAATGTGCTCTAACGTCAAGCCAAAACGTACCTAGCAAACCGTTATATGTAAAATTTTGGCAGCAAATTTTGTCCGTGGGTGAAAAAATAGATGTATGGAGTCCGCCAAATCGCTGGAAGGGTATTGACGCACCGATTCACTTGCGCAATCCAATTCGGTGAAAGCATAAAGCCTACCTGGAACCTATTGTGTTTCACCGCTTTCGCGTTATTAAATCGCTTTTGTTAAAGCCCATGACAATCTTGAATAGATAGCTCTTTGAGTTCAGAGATACCTACATTACTTGACTAGGTATATTTATTTACATATCTATAAATCAGTCAGTCAGTCAGTTAGGTAGGACAAGTGATTGTATATTATACTAGCTGACCCGCGCAACTTCCTATGCGTTAATTTTCGACGTGTTTGCCGCATTTTTCATTGCTACTCTCCTATTCTTCCTTTATATATTCGTCGATAAATGGGCTATCCAACAGTAAAAGATTTTTTTAATTTGGACCCTTAGTTCCTGTAGTACTTTTCGTTTAAAATAATAAAACACGTGTATTATCGTTTTTGGAAAGTCAACCCCTTTTGGGGGGTAAACTAAGGGTTGTGAGTCTGTTTCTCTCTCTAATTCCGTCGCAAGATGGTATGAAACTCCGTCAGTTTTAAAGTTAGATCGGTGAAATTTTGTATTGTTCGTTATCATTTAAAATTTAAAAAACACTTATTTTAGCATTTTTGGAAAGGGTAGTGGTTACAAGTTTGTATGGCTTTTAAAATTAAAAGAGAATCACTTTTTTTCAGCGTTTTTGGAAAATAAACTCTTATGGGGATGTAATAGCCATTGCAAATTTGTATAGGACTCTAGTTTTACTTTGTGAGTGTAAATAAGGAAACACGTGTTCCAGCGTTTTGATCAAAAGTATCAAACCCTTTAAGGGGTAAAATTTAATACGAGGGCAAAGCCGCGGGCGACAGCCAGTTTGGTATAATGTTGGGGTTGCTTGATAGATATAAGAAAATTATTAAACAGAAATTACAGCGAACCTATTTTCCGTAGCCAAAATGGCAAAACGGAACCCTTATAGTTTCGTTACGTCCGTCCGTCCATCCGCAGCTTAGCTCAGAGACTGTTAGTGCTAGAAGACTGTAATTTTGCATGGATTGAAAAACATTTTTTTAGGGTATGTACCTCCCCCATATGTAAAGTAGAGATGTGTTTTTTTTTCTCATCTACCCCATCGTGTGGGCTATCATTAGATAGGTCTTTTAAAAACGTCGAGGTATTGTGAAGATCATTTTTAGATTTAGTGATCCGTTTGTGAAATATTAAGCTTAAAAGTGCATTTTTTTGTTAGAGTCAAGTGTCTCCCTCCCCCTGCCAGCGAAATGTTAAATTATGAGTATGTGAAAACATCACGGTAGTAGTTTAAATATAAAGAAATTTAAAAAGAAAACAATCACAGCCAAGTACGCTTTACAAGTTTAAGAGTTACAGCTGATCAAATGAGAAGTAACAAAATTTTCATACAAATTCCATTGAAAATTAATTATTACTAAGATAACGTTGTAAGTATGACACAAAAACAACAGAAAACCCACTTCTTAAGCTGCATTGTTCGGATGGGGTTCCACACTCCAGTCCCCCCGACTATGGAACCCTACATTGTGCGTGGCCCGACATGCACTTGGCCGGTTTTTCGAACTACTACTACTTTAATTTCAATAATTTAAATATCTCTAAGATCCATAACCAGCAAATATACATAACCAGCTCTTATCCGTAGCTTCGGCCACGTGGATTCGATTAACGCCAGAAAATCCTCTTCATCAAAAGCGCGAAAACAAACAGACCAATTTGATACTATTGTTGCTAGAGATGAATACCGGGCATTTAATGTCCCCAGCCCATATCAAGGCTATTGTTTTTAAACTTTCGCGATTTTTATACATATTAGTTATATTTCGGGACTTAATCGCGTGAATTGCACCGATCGTGGTCACAGTCGACCCGTGACCACGATCGGTGCAATTCGATCGAAACGTCGGGTAAATAAAAGGTTCGTACCTTTAAATAATTCACGCGATTAAGTCCCGAAATATAACTAATACATATCAAGGTTATTTAAAAACGATAACAAAAACAAACGGCGTATTTTAAAGATTCACAAGATCATTAGTCATTAGTCTTCTGGGGACACGCTCGCTGTTTTTTTCTCGGTCCAATTAAGTACGACCGCTCGTTGACCTACATACGAGAGGTCTACTCTTGTCTGTCGTACTAAGAACGATGGTATTTCGGATAAAAATTTACTTTATGATTAAAATTTAGAATTCATATGAATACGTTACAAATGTCATAACGTTAGTAGTATACGTGTGTCTGCCTGATTGCAATAGGTAGGTATTCTATTGCTATGAGTTTCCTGTTTTGGCACTTACCTAAATATCTATCTAATACACATATTATTAATTATAATACCTTTAAACGAGTAATTCTTGTATATTTGTATGTATAAATATAATCTGAATCTCGGCAACGTCTCTAACGATTTTCATGAAATTTAGTATGCAGGAGTTTCGGTGTCGTTTAAAAAAATATATAAAAGTACTAAGTTTAATATCTAAATAACTAATAAGAAGGCTCCAATCCTACTCGTATCTCTTGATATTCGTTTCCCCGTATTTTAATAACAGTGTTTTAACTATGAAATGTTTTTCTTCTATCTATTTGATTAAAGGGTAAGGTAAAACCAAAACAAATAATAATAAGCATTCGCTAGTTATTATGCTGTTATTAACGCATTATGAATTAGGAGAATAATGTTTACACTAGAAACTCACACCATCTCGACAACAGGTAGGTACCGAGATTGTGATCGACCCTGTCAGACGCAGTAGTATACCTCCACACTTGAATTCCCGTGTGCTAACACCGAAAACCCCTTCAGATCTCCAGATAAATTAAGACTCGTGATATCTATCAATACCTATTATGTTATTATTTTAAAATATTGTGCAAAACAATCTGGAAATATTATTACTTTGAAGGTGATGCTCACTCTGAACGCTAAATGTTTTTTTTTAAAGACGACTTCCGCAGTAGGGTAAAGTCACCCTGTGTCGCGGGGGACTTTACAAACATACAAGTCACGGGCACAAAGTACACCCAGACTCGGAACAACAATTTGTGGATCACACAAAGTGGTGTTTCTGTGTGGGAATCGAACCCACGACCTCTTGCGTAGCAGTCAGACACACTTCCACCGCGCCATAGAGGCAGACATAAATATATGTTTTCATAAAACCGTAATATCACCCCCCCAGGACTCTCTCCCCCTTCTAATACACGTTCAGTCAGTGGTTAGCTCCTAATCAACAGTGCGATTGCGAAAAGCTGTCAAAAACTGATTCAATTAAATACGATTGACCAGAATTGACGCTGATGTGACAATACAATACAACACATGTACCTACTTAGTCTAAGTGTAATGTCTTAAGTATGTAAGCACCTACTTTAATAATAATTTTAATAGTTACCAAAAATAGTTCGAATATTAGCAAGCCCTAATCTGCTCATCTCATCCGCACAGTGATACCTGTCTCCTGTTAAGCGCGTTATAAACGGAGAAGAAACAATACAAAGATTTATCATCATAAGATGCGCAAGCATTTAAAAGAATAATAAAGCAACATATAGCTTTAGATATTATCGTAACCTATGTGTGATATTAAAATATTATAATATTTTATATCCAGATTTCTTAACATAAAATATTAACATCTTATTGCTTCATCAGCGATTAACTTGTGATAGGATTAAAGACAACATCACTATCACCGAAATACTACTTTTCTTGTTATTTATATAAAGACGACCGGAGCCTTAGTATTCTTTTATTACCTAATCAACTACGGAGTGGATTAATAAATAAGTGTCAAAGGTGGTCAAAGGTAATGGTTAATAATATTACGCGTGATTGTAATTATGACAGCAATAACCACTAATTAACTCTCCTTATGATATGGATTGGGCGAGACTTGCTCGCCTGGCCTGTTGGTCTAGTGGTTAGTGACCTTGACTGCTAAGCCCGATGTCGTGAGTTTAATTCTCACCCCGGATGACACGCATATGGTCTGAAATCGACGTTTAGGGTATACTCGTATACCTATCTATAACTTTGTGAAAGTGGTAAAAGTTTAGAATTTTATTATGCCGTAGATTCTGAATCTATACTAATATTATAAAGCGGAAGAGTTTGTTTGTTTGATTGTTTGTTTGTTTGTTTGTTTAAACGCGCTAATCTCAGGAACTACTGGTCCGATTTGAAAAATTCATAACTAGCTGTCCCGCACAACTTCGTATGCGTAAATTTTTTTGCAACATTTCACGTCGCTACTCCGCTCCTATTAGTCGTAACGCGATGTTATATAGCCTATAGCCTTCCTCAATAAATGGGCTATTTAACAAAAAAAGAATTTTTCAAATCGGACCAGTAGTTCCTGAGATTAGCGCGTTTAAACAAACAAACAAACAATCAAACAAACAAACTCTTCCGCTTTATAATATTAGTATAGATTCAGAATCTACGGCATAATAAAATTCTAAACTTTTACCACTTTCACAAAGTTATAGATAGGTATACGAGTATACCCTAAACGTCGATTTCATGTCATCGAATAAAAGCAGACGACGAAGTAATCCCTCCTACAACTTAAATATAAGAAAAAGTTGGCGAGACTAAGTTTGCTGTGCAATCACGATGTCCCTCCTTACTTGAGCTTCACCACTACTAGGAACGAGTATATTATATCTGCAGGACTTGTGGAATATATGCAGAAATCAAAATATCGGGCCAAGCACAATGTAGAGTTCCGTAGTTGCAATTGTCCAGAAGTTGCAACGGCTTAGGATTTTGTAGAGGCACTAAATGGTTGCATATTTTTAACCAATTTCAAAAAAGGATGAGGTGCTTAATTCGGATGTTTATCATAACTAAAAGTTTATAGGTAGGTATACAACGAGTGGCAGAAAGTTGTAGTTTCATTCCTAGGCCAAGTTAAATATTATATATTTGTCTAGAGTGTTGTATCAAGCGACGATAAACTAATATCAGAAGTTTCGCAAAACGTAGGTATTTACTAAGGAAGGAGTGCTACCGGCAATGTTAGAGTGGTTCCCATTTGCTAAGTTCCAACTAGGCCTCGACAAGTTTGGAGCACCAACTTGTCTCTACTTGAAGGGAATTCTGTGTAATTACAGACGTAATAGTTTCTTGCGGGCGTTTTCTAGCGAATATCCTTGTTGAGTTCCACCCTTGGTTTTTCGTTGTATGAGAAATAATTTAAAGCCCATTTAACCGTACCGACTCTTTCTGTTACGATAACTGTTTATTTTAGAGGGAAACCGTATATTACTTTATTACTATTTGGTGTGCAAAACAAGCGCTGAATATTGATCATAAGAAAATTTTATAAGAAAATATTGCGTGTAATGTTTCAGTGCCTGGTCCGCAACTACAGTTAGATCACAAAACTTTAGTTATGAAATTAAATAAAAGTACAAACGAGACGACTGTATCCACGAGTAGCAAATGGTTGTAAGTGCCTACATTATAGCTATTACCTAGTTCATTATGTACGCAGCTGGAGGAGACATGTGCCTGTAACTTGCACGTGGCAGCTAAGCCTTCGGCTACACGAAGTATCATGAAGTCTTACAACTTATCAAACAATTGTGTTAAATACTAAAACTGCTGACGTCGATAAATGTATCGATCTAAAGGTTCACTTTGTGACCCATTTTTACCCGACTGCGGAGGGTTATGTGTTTGTTAAACACGTTTTATTAGCTCGAAATGTAGATAAAAAGTAATTGACTCTTTCATTTAATTTTCAATTCACTTCGTATCATCGAAATAATTAAACATTTTGCACAATTTTTATTTCTTAACTCTATAGATTCGGGTGCTTATTCGATCATTTAGATACTTATTTATGATGCAAAGACCTTAACGTCTAAACTATTTTGGCGGTAGATTTTGTACACATAACATTTTACATATTTTATTTTTTCATGACAAAACATAAAACTGCAAGCTTAAAAGCTGAACCAACAAAAACATCGATCACTTATTGAATCCACCAAAAAGTACATTTTTCTCGTGATAACTTTCAATCATACGTTTTTTACACATAAAACTGCAGCCGAAATACGGGACATATCAGTGACGGATATAAAACCGCTGAAAATATACGAAACAAAATATCCCTTTGTATACTCTTTGTGCCGCGGAAAATGGGCTCTCACGTATTATAACTGAGCGAAATCAACATGAATGATGGCCTAATTCTTGTCAGAATGCGCAAGAAATTAATCTCTATTTTTTCGTATTAATATTCTGATGAAATGTTTTTAATCTCATGAATTTATCAGGAAGAGGGATGTAGGTATGTACTAATGGAGGATATATCATCAGAATCTTTACACTCAAAATGACTAGCATCACATCACACTAATATTATAAAGGCGAAAGTTTGTGAGTAGGTGAGTGTGTATGTTTGTTACTTCTTCACGTCTAAACGGCTGGAGCGATTTTAATAAAATTTTGAATGGAGTCAGCTGAAACTCTGGATTAACACATAGACTAATAAACCGCGGGTAACACCGCGGGGTATTAGTTAGTTAATTAGTAACAGCTAGTTAATAATAAAATACGTACTACTTGTGTCCTAGAACGATGCATCATCATCACTAATGTCCAAGACATATAATCCAGAATATTGATTTATCTGTATCCCATTTTATAACAACAACAATACACTTGAATGATTGAGAAGTAAACAATCTTTCACATTTAATATTACCAGATTTATGAGGATATAAATTTTCTTACAACCAGTAGTACAAACAACAAAGGCTTATGCAAATCTACTTTTAATAGTACTCAGAAAGCTCGTAGGAATTCTGGGTCACTTTTTAAGAGGCCTCTCGTAACTTTTGGAGCCTTTTCTAGTGGATTGATTCAGTGATGGATGGCCAGTGACGGGTCTGAGTCGGCCAGGATTAATGGTTGAGGGGAATAAAAGGTCGTGAGCAATCTCAGAGTTTCGTGAGTCAGGGTTTTAGGCTTTTTACTCGCGCCACTGAGTGTTTTCTTTATGTTTGCTTTTTGTTCCGTCGTTTCTATAAAACGAATGATGATAGCATTAAAGCGGTTTATAACCATCATTAATTAATATTCAAATAAAGGCAGATAAAAGATATGTAGTGTATATAGTAAGTTAGCACTGAATTAAATAATAAATGTGTTAGGTATTTTGTTACTATTAAAATACTTTCATGTTATAGTAAAGCAAAATTTTTACATAAACTAACACCGCTGCATCTGAAACTATTTTATCACTATTTTAAAAAATAAAGGCGTTATAAAAAAAATGTTAATTGAATTAATTTGATTGTACTTACCTATTGTAGAAAAACATATTATTACTTATTCAAATACGTATTTTATTATTCAGAACGAGATTTAGTTACTCCGAGTTTAACATATGTTACAAAAAAAAACTAAAATGACATGCAAATCATTTAGCATGTATAAATTAGATATTTAATTTAATTTATTATGGTAATACCCACATATTATAAGTAGAATGCTTTGTAAAGGCGATTACTAAGTCTATAAAAAACATTAATCCGTAAAATAGTAATGTTATTTCTGAGCATTATATATAGTACCCTTATATGAATAACTAGCTGTCCCACGCAACTTCGTCTGCGTAAATTTTCCCCGTTTTTGTAACTCCTCATTCCTGCTCCGTTCCTATTGGTCGTAGCGTAAATGGGCTATCCAACAGTGAAAAAAAAATTCAATTCGGATCAGTAGTTCCTGAGATTACCGCGTTCACACAAACAAACAAACTCTTCAACTTTATAATATAGATAAAGACATTTCACCAAAAAAAAAGTTGTATGCAAAATACTACGTTTTGAAAAGGTATTTTTACAATAGATTGAAATCTAATTTGGAAAATATTTATCTAGCGATAGTTCGCCAAAAATACAATATATATCAATTTTATCCCCGTATATATTTAACGTTATAGCGTATGTGATGGTACCTACATATTTCGAAGAAAGATAATTAATAATAACGTGGTAAATTTTAAGCTATTCAATTCCATTCCTATATCTTTATTTCACATAAAATGCCCTTAGGAAGCAAAAAGGATTTGTTAAGCTTTTCGTACGATCCTTTGACAACAAAAATGTTAGATTCCATAATTAGAGTTTAATTAAAATAAAAGATCAAATATCTCAACGTATGCATGAAAGTAATGAGGACGGAGGGTAAAGGCCTTTTTCGGGTTATCATGATCACAATTTGAAATATTTAATTGGATATAGATAGAGCAGCCACGGCTATGTTTAGATCCCATGATCTAAACATAAGCATGTTTGTTGCACAAATCCTTCTCCTTCTCCTTCCCAAATGCTCCCCCCCCACCCCCGGTACGCATAAGTGTAAGCAGGGGGGGATTTGGGAGTTGAAACCCACCCGAAATATACCTACAGTAAACATCATTTACTTAAATCTTTACTATTATGGAAAAGCAATGTTTCCTCGTAGATCAATCGTTTAAAATGTGAGAGGCATGAATAAATATTGCTAACACAAGACAACCTATTATCTGCAAAAGTCAATATTGCTCAAACAATAAAAGAGGTGTAATAAAGACAAACATCCAATGAACGCGATGAACACAACAAACATGGTTATGATGATTGCTACTTAAGTGTAACCTACTGTGTAGGTATGTGCACAACGGATAGTATCTATCAAATGAATTTTAATTTTTAGGGTTCCATAGCCAAAATTATGTAACCAATATTGTAAAATCGATCACTCAGCGATCGTCGGGTAACCAAACATGTTTAGCTATATGGCCAGGACATTACTGCAAAGTTGCTTAGTCTGGCTAGTATTGCTTTCAATGTTGTCGGCCACGGTATTGCAGCCACATATTGAAGAAAAATATTGCTTGTTTAGTCGTTTCGTCCCTTTATTTTAATACTAGCTGTCCGCGCAACTTCGTCTGCGTAAATTTTTCCTTTTTTTATAATCCTATGTTACTTCTAATACCTCCAAGAATATGTGTACAAAGTTTCATGATGATCGGTTGAGTAGATTTCGCGTGAAAGCGTAACAAACAAACTTATATTCACATTTATATATTAGTAGGGATTTTTATTTACTTGTTTGATATTATATTAGAAAAGCCATAGCCATCAAGCAGCCAGTCTCTGATGAGACCTCTTAACTTGAAAAGACTAGATGTCGGCATGTTTTATTCTTTACTAGTAGCACCCCTATCCGTATATTCTTGCCTGTTTAATTCTTGTCAATAATAATGATCTAAGTATTATCTACCGATGTTAACTTACATAAATTCTGTTTAAGGACTGCTTAAAAAAAACAATAGTGCAATAGGAAATTCTCTTCCATCCAAATAACTAACGTACGTATCACATATTTACATCAATCAACCCGGAATACTTGCACAACACTGTACGTGGGTGTTCTTCAAGACCTTTACGAGAGCTAAATTTAATGACCTTTTAATGCCTCACACATAACAGTGAGTTCAGACACATTGCCGATAATACTAGCGTGACCTTTTGTTGGGTAACAGTGCCCACGGGATATTAAAGGATAATCTATTATTAGCCGACTAACTACGGAACAAGATTTGTTCCAACTTATATAACGAACGCGTGGCAGCAAAACTAACAGGAGTAGAGTATCTTGTAGTCACGGTGTTTGTGGTCGAAATCCTCCGAAATGGTTCGACCGATTTTTCGGTTTTTCTTTTGTATATTTGTTAGGTAGGTATGAGTGTTCTCATAAAGTATTTGTTTTCGTTTTATCGCGATTTTAGTTATTTTACGAAATATGTTAATCCCATTGAGACCTCTAAAATTTCCTAATCACTGTGGGAACACTGAAGCTGTAACACATAGCTCTTTTACAGATTCGGTATTTATTCGGTAGTATACGATTCCTACATCCTACATCAGTACGAAGTTGGCAGGGTCGGCTAGTAATCTATAAGTTTAAGGTATCGTATTTTTTTTTCAGTATTTATGCTATACCTACTTCACAAATATTTAAAAAGAAAATTACTAATGTGGAACTCACGTTAACCCCACCTCTGGGTGGTATTAGGAATAGGTTCAGATCGTATGAGTTAACACTGTTATGTTTGCGATTCGTACCCACTACCTTTCACAAGCCTACCGCAAATATAAAAACGTTCTTTAGACCGATTTCGGACTCGACAGAAAATTTCATCGGATAATAGTGCAAAATATGTCCTGCCTCATGGGGCAGGAAATATTTTGCACAAGTCTGGGGTAACCCTGGACCCCGCAAGCCTTAGTACCTACCTACATACGAACTGATGTCGATAAAATTTATACTTATGTACCGATACAACTTAATTATGGTCAGTTAAAACATTGTTATTAATGCAGGTATGAAATACAGAAAAAGAAGGTGGTTTCAAAAAGTTCCACCCCCCTTCCATAAAAATCATCAGAGAATAGCCCATGAGGCAGGAAATATTTTACATAAGTCATTTATTTAATTTATGTGCTTTGAGTTGTTTCAAATTAAGTATAGGTAATAATAATAAGATACCTGCCTATCCAATTCAAAGTGACCTCACTGAAGCTCAAACACCTCCAAACCAAACCCAATAATATCTGAAACCGTGACACAAATGTTCTCAAATAGAGCATTCGAAATCAAAGTCATTAAATTTTCAGTATGTATAATTTATACCTAATTTTATTAAGTAGGTTAGCGGAATAGGTTATTGCGTTCGGGTGAATTCCTAATGAAATTTGAATACGGATAAACAAATCTTGCGATTTTACGATTAGTAGGGGGTATATTGTGCAAACCACGTCATATTAAATGTTATTAATGTATAGGAAACCTAATTATCTTATATTATTTCGAGATCTGGCCTAACAAATATATACCCTTATCTGTTATTAGATCCTGACAAAAAATATATGTTATGTACGGCATAGATTTAAATTATATGTTATGTATAGCAAATGGGTTGCCTAGCTAAATTACGTACCAATACGGTAAATCAAAACCAAAAGGATAGTTCCTGTTGATCTACAATCATAAAATTTTCCAAAAACTAATGTATATCATTGCTATTTAAGCACAAATAAAGGAAAAAAAACTGAAAACAATTACATTTTAGTCAATCATAACCCAACTACCGACCGACTACTTAGCTTAACTAACGACTAGATGGCGCATGTGAGGGCCCGAACTCGCGAGCATCAAGGGATGGAAAAATTTGAGGTCTAGTAACATAGTCCAGATAGGTGGTTCGCTTCTGGCCCCGGTTTGGCTACGGAAGGCTCGGATTCGATTCCTGGGTATGGACTTCAAATTTTTGTATCTTTCATAAATGCAATTATTGTATTTGTAAAATCATAACCCATTTGAAATTCATTAATTAATCAATCATGACAATACGTAACTAAAACTTAGTCAGGATCCAATAACAGATGATGGTGTATACCATCATCTGTTATTTCTTAGACCGTTTCTTAGACTATATTGTACCTACTATTGAACTTGAACATCGCTTAAGTTTAAATTATATACCTATGCACTTGAACTCGTCCAATAATAAATAGGATTCATTGTTCCGACATATCAGATGTTATTGCAGTGGAGTTACAGAAGCGCTCAGCCTTGAATCGACCTTACATCGGGTCGGGGCCTGACGAGAATTGCATCTGTCACGTTACGAGGCCAAACGTCCATTTATCACTGCATTCGAGAAATGTACGAGTATTTGTAAATGAAGAACTTTATTCAATTAATAAAACCCGGTGTTTTATGTGACATATGGATTATGCAAAGATCTATGTGTTACACACACCTACATCTTTGCATTATTATTCGATTATATATTTATACGATTGTTTTTAACGATTGTTTTTTTTTAAAGAAAGAAATTTAACGCATGAATTAAGGTTAAGTACCGTGAAACATGACAACATTGCCCACTTTTTTTTGAATAATTTCAATTTTAATACGATTTTTCTACGGAGACGTAAGATTTTCCTTTATCAGCTACAACTGTAACTGTAAGATCATGGGCATAGCTAAAGCTAGTATAGCTAAATTTACTATAAATCGACATTTTATTCAATGTTTGTTCGATTTTGTTGGCGGGCAAAATTATCTGGTGTACTAACTTTATTCACATTGATTTCTGACACAAATATGGCCTGTATGCAGATGATATAGAAGTGGTTTTTATATCATAAGAACTATGGTAAAGATGGCGGTTATGTTAGGAATGTTAACGCCACTATAAAAAGTTTCTTAGCAAATGAATGGGCAATGTTACCTTGATTTTTTTTTACTTTTTCACTCAATCTACGTTTCGCCTTTTAAAAGTGCTAGTACGTGCGTTTACACCATGGTAAAAAATATTTTGTTATTTTTCCTTTCTACAAAGAATTTATATGTTTAGTTAAATAAAAAGAAAAAATGTTTCCCAATTTATATAATAAAGTTAATAAATTCAATCAGAATCAACACTCTTTTTAATAAAGTAGATAATTAGGTACTACTAATATAGATCAAGTCAAGTAATGTGAAAAAAGCTAAAAGATAGTGAAGTATTGTTATGAATATTTTTTATTAACGGCCTATTACTTAATGTTGTTTTTTACCATTTCACTGATTCACAAATTAAAATCGGAATCCGGATTATTGCAATTTTTTTTTTTTTTTTTGCTATTGTTATTATAATTATATGTTTATTATTATTATATTACAATTCTGTTATGTTTCTTCTGCCTGTCCCGTGTGTTTTGTATCAAAATAAATGTATTTTCTTTCTTTCTTTTTCCAACGGTCTGTGGCTGTGTATTTTTCATTGTAACATGTGAAAAAAACGGAATAATTGTTGTATTTTCGTTGGACATGGTTATCCAGACACAACAAAAACATCAATAATCATCACATGAATTGTTTGCTGGGCGGAATTCGAACCCGCGGTCCTGTGTTACTCAGACTCAATAATTAGTTATTGAGTCTCTCATCATTGAATTGTATATAATAAATTACGTAATATGTTTAAAATTAAGTAGATAAGTTCAGCCGTAGCCAAAACTTACAAAAAAGAAAAAAAATACATGGTTTCGTAATGTGCCAACACTAACCTTTTCTTGATGGCGGGCAATTTTGTCAATCGTAGATAGGAATATTACTACATATCTTTATTTTTAACTAGTTGACCCGCGTAGCTTTGTCTGCGTTAATTTTTCTTGTTTTTGCATAATTTTTCATTGCTGCTCCGCTCCTATTGGTCGCAGCGTGATGTTATATAACCTATAGACTTTCTCGATAAATGAGCTATCCAACAGTTAAAAATTTTTTTGAACAAACTCTTCAGCTTTATAATCCCTACTAATATATAAATGTGAATGTAACTTTGTTTGTTACGCTTTCACGCGAAAACTACTCAACCGATCATCATGAAACTTTGTACCTACCCATATTTTTGGAGGTATTAAAAGTAACATAGGATTATAAAAAAAAGGGGAAAATTTACGCAAACGAAGTTGCGCGAGACAGCTGGTATTAGTATAAATTAATCGAAATAATCTCATAGTTATGGTTAATAAATATAATCCAGGCTATGTTACCTGCAGGAGTCAGGGGTCTAGGTCTGGGCGTCGCTGGCGGCTGCGGTGCGTTGTGGTTGTCATCTCTGGGTGGACTGGCCACGGCGCCCTCCGTGTTGTTGTTCACAGGAGGACCGGGACCTTCGCCGGCGCCCGCCTCTATTTGTAGCTGATAACAACAGAAGTAATAGATATTTTAAATATTCTGCATCAGATTATTCTTATTCCCAGAATAAAAGTTAGTCTCCACCAAAGAAAACTTGGTTATTATTGGCTGTTGGTTATAATTTGTGTTAAGTTGCCAAAGAAAATTTCCTAATTTCTCAAGACAAAAATTACCAACAATTTTAACGAGTATCGTTTGCACATCTATTAAAAAGGCTGGCGATGTACGGTAGCTTTCACATAGTCCGGCGTCCTTTCGGTCCGATCGCCATACATTCACACCGGGTGTCCAGGGCCAGACCGGATTGAAACCGGAACGTGTGTAAAGGACTAAGTTATATTCATTTGTCAGTAGTTCCAACTTTTGAGCTTCCTTAGTGAAATTCTCATACGAATTTTACCAATTCATTTTATTCGAGTCATTTTTTAAATTCAAACGGTCATCGAATATACTGTCTTTCCAAGAAAGAACAAATAGCTCCGAATACGAAAATAAATACCTAACAACCTTTCTAAATAAAGTTTCAGAAAATGCTTGTAAACTTAAAACTAGGTTTTTACTTGCATATTAGCTAACTACCTATCATTACAAGACGGTAAGAAGATGACTTGCGAAAAAATCCCTACATAGAACTTTCAGTAAACAAGATAAGTAACATGCTTTAGAAAATCTTTTTGGAAGTTCGCCATAAGGTTCAATCAACATAATCCATCAAAGTCACGACATGAGCGTGACGGTGGCGTGGCAGTTAATATCAGATTTATGTCATGTTTCGGTAGTCTTTATAATTCCGATAAACCGACATTACAGCGACGACCCACGTCCACTAAGCCTTTTTATCGTTAAAGCTTTCTTCTGTCGTTGTTTCTTCATTTCTGTCATCTTTGGAAATATGTAGGTACAAAATACGCCGTAAAACTTACCTTTCCTGTCAAAACAGGTTAATTCCCACTGACATTTTCGTTTAAATTAACCTATTTAAATATTAGTTTAACGTAACTTTAGTAATAGGTCTCAATGAAGACTCTCTGATTAGGAATCAGTTAATATTCAATGCTCGGCCGGTCGTATTTACTTTCAAAGTCGGCTTTGCATATTACGAACAAAATATCATGTTATAATTTATGCGATGAAAATGGAGCGTGTTACAAAAATGCGCGCGGAATCTTACATTGCCTTTATAACAATAGCAGGCCTATTTTAGGGTGGGCTATATTTAGTAAAAATGTCACCAATGCGTATAACGGCACAGTAACAATGGAGCCGGGTTTACTTGGAACCTATTGGTAAGTTCTAAATATACGAATAATGTCGGTATGCCTTATTGGCTTCGCATTGAGACTCCAAATGGTGTAAATGCGTCAGCTGAGCAGATGAGTGATCGATTCCCTGATTACATGAGACAAGTATTCGCTTCACAATATGTTCTCTTTATTCTTGCAAATATATTTTCGCAAAGGCTGTATACAAATAGACTTTATTCATAAGGTTTACCAAAAAAATCAAAACAAATAGAAGTCAAAACAAACTTCCATAATTTAACGAGCTTTTTATGAGTATTTTTGTTAATTTTACGATGTAATTACTTTGAGCCGTTCATTATAAATGCGTTTAATTAAACTCGAAGGGCCGTCTGTTTACATTCTCTGTACTTGTTCTGTGGGAGATAAAGAGACCTCGAGACTGTAGGTACTTAATAGGTTTTTTTTAACAACGACATTTTGCGTCATCATTTAAGAATCTTTTTTGACACTTTTTAAAGTCCTATAAATCAAGATAGATAACACTGAATGAAATACCAGATTCGAATCTTTTCTCTATTCAAAAATCACATTATATTTGATTTTTAGTTCCACGTACCAAATGAGGCTTATTCTTACTATTATCATTGTATTACAGTCTAACTAGGTTTGGGTAAATTCTAAAGAACAAAAGTAATCGATTGGAATAAAGTTTACAAAAGTAATCCATTGAAATAACTAGACTGAGATGTATCCTTATTATAATAGGGTCAAACTCTTTCGTGAGCTTCGAGTGACCTTGGTTGAGGTCTAGTAAGACTCTGCGTCCTTCAAGAATAAGCACAAAGATTATGCATAAGTCATCGTTCAAGGCCGCACATTGCACAACAATGCAGTGATATACCTACAACATTTAAACTTGACTTGGTTACAAGAAAACCGGATCTTAAAAACAGTTGCAGCGCGCTCTCTAGATTCACTTATATAAGTATTTAAATCAGACAGTGTATTACACTGTCTATTCGCCACAATTATTATCTAAGGAATAAATTAAGGCAACTTGGCAATATTTTGTTTGTACAAAGACATCGCGTGCGGTTACAGTATGGCGGCAGTTGTCGCATGCAGAGGAAGTCGCAACGTAATTTCTCATCACGAGACTCGAGGCCGAAATGTAAAAATATATTAGCCATGATGCAAATTACCCGACTTTATTAAATAAATAAAGAACGGTTGTAGGCACCGTTTATTTTGCCTCTTGCAACGATGTTATGCCTGCAATTTTAAACCTCAAACAATCTACAATTTAAGGAATGTTTAATTGCACTATGTCAAAGGAATACCTACCACAATAACGTAACGTCGATATCGATATTTCGATATTGGTATATAGGTAGGTAAGTAATAGTTTACCGATTACTCTGTTTAACATTACAGTCAGTCAGTTGGGTAAGGAACTGGTGTTGTTAGTAGCATAGCTTTGGCATGTGTGCACATCCCTACATCTAGTCCAGCCTTATTCCAAGTAGATACTTGGAGTGAGGCTCATATAATTATACCTACTAGAGGTGGGCGCCGATCGGCGCGGCGCACGCCGCCGTTGAATTATGCCACGCCGCGCCGCCGCCAAGTCATCAAATCGGCGTCGCGCCAAAATATAATATTTAAATTATTGAATAAAATTTTAAACGAATACAAGACCATAAAAGCATAAGTTTTGCTCAATTATAAGCAGTTACTATAAATGGTGGTTAATAACCCTCACTGCTTTAAGAGAGTAAGTGCACGAAATACAACAATATATACCCAAATTTCTATAGATGTGCCTTAAAAGTACGATTTAAAGACTTCTTTCGATTGCATATTAATCACATTCAAATGAATTCGGGTTAGGTGGTAGAAAGTTCAACGAGTCAACTACATATATAACAATTTAAATACATACTTATTAATCACATTCAAATGAATTCGTGTTTAAGTTTTGACAAAAAAAAATGATCAGAAATATCACAATGTCCTATGTTTACGATGGATTCAATTGTAATTTATAAAAAGACGGGTTGCACTCCGGGAGTGCCGGCAGAAGTGAAAACTTGAACATTAACATTGTGCATTTTTGAATATTTTGGAAAGTACTATCATTTATGTGGTTAAATACAATATTCATCTATTGGTTATCGTTTAAAAAATGACAATGACATGACATTTAAAAAAATACACACATCAAAAGTGTCTAGGGATCAACATATATTTTTGCAATAACTTTTCTCCTGATTGATTTTTTTTTTTTATTTCTTTAAGGATTCATCAAATAAAGTGTTTTCGTTTGTCACAGTAACGATAAACCAAGTCACCTTTGCATTAATAAAGAAATTTGCCATTTTCCTAATAAAGGGATTTTTGACATTTGAACCACTAACATTAAAGTTCGAAAAAAAGACTAAAATAACAGTTTTCTTTAAAATTTTATTGGGTAACTTAAACAATTAATAATCCGTGTTTCTACCGCGAACACTAACAACACAAGAACATCGGTTTGGCATACTCAAAATGAGTTCATCCAAATCACGCTGTGGAATGGCCGCCCATGTTCGTTGCAACAACAAAAAAAGGTCTTCTTGCGACTGGATACCCTCCATATTCGGCAGAGCTCTTCTCTGTAGCATATCCCATGCATGCTCAATCGGGTTCAAGTCTGGCGACTGAGCAGGCCAGGGCAGGACATTGATGTTAGCTGCGGCGAGAGTCTGTCTTACAACTCTTGCGGTGTGCGGTCGTGCATTATCATGCATTAACTGAAATAAGGGACCGATTTGCACTTGTAGAGGAACGATGACGTCTGATACAATCGTCTCAGCATAAATTTGAGCGTTGAGGTTGCCTCTGATCCAAATCAACTCAGTTCTTCCGCCGATCCAAATACCCGCCCATACCATGATGGTTCCACCACTATAAGGATGGACTTCCTGGCAGGATTTTAATCGCTGTTGGCGTCCAGGGGTTCTCCAGTGTCGTATACGTCTTGTATCCTGTCTCATACCAAAACGAGACTCATCAGAAAAGCACACGAAACGCCATTGTTCTTCTGCCCAATTTCTGTGTTCAAGAGCCCATTGATATCGAATCCTACGATTGTGCATTGCTATAGGTGGTACCCGTAGCGGTCTTCGGGAATGAAGGTTCACTTCATGCAAGCGGTTTCTGACTGTTTGGTCGCTAATTAAGTTCCCTGAAGAGTGATGAAGCCTCACGGCTAACATCATGGCGGTTATTGTTGGACCTCTTCGAGTTAAGATTTGAATGTATCGGTCTTGTCTCCGTGTGGTGCAGCGATACCGTCCTCCATGGCGCTCAGCCACGGTACCAGTGCTTCGGTAACGTGTCCAAAGTCGACTGATAACACTCTGACTTGTATTCAGAGCTAAAGCCACAGTACGTTGCCGGGAACCAGCTTCTATCATTCCCACGGCTCTGAGCATTTCTTCCCTGCTTAAATGACGTCGCCGCTCCATAATAACGTTGGTTTTAATCAGTAGTAGGGAAACAGTAGCACTAATAATGTCTTCAATGCGTTGTATGTTTTTATAGGGAAAATATTGACAGCTGATTTTCATCTTTTACTCGAATTTGATTCACAGTTCCAGATTCAAATTATGAAATGCACCAAAAAGGATCCATATAAATTTATAAAATCATAAATTTATTACAAAGCCACATCTCAATCTCAAGAAAACCGCATAAAAATGCTTGATCCCTAGACACTTTTGATGTGTGTATCTCTCAAAAAAATTAAACACTCATGAAATTTGAATAATATTTTTCGATGTTACTGACATATTAATAAAAAATATGAAATAAACAAAACACCACAAATCAAAAAACCAAATTAAAAATAAAAAAGGGGAAAAAAATCGTTACTCGGACTCAAACTGGGGTCTGCTGGATTCTGGACCACCCCATTTTCCACCTGAACTATAATAACATTGTAGATGGTGGCGAAATTAACCTTCGTGTTCTAATGGTATTGTAGCAGTTTTTTATTGCTCATCCTCCGTCTTACGTCCCCACGTCCGCATTTTCGATCAGGGAGACGTGATCTACGAATTTTCGAACAGGGTCATGTGATCCTGACGCGAGTTTAACATTTTTTACCTATACCGAACAAAGTGCACAACGCCGCTAAAGAAGTTATCACTTCAAAAAAACTTTCCATGTCATCTAAAGAGTAAAGATGCTGTTGCACCTCTGAAAGAAATGGTGACGCCCATGTTTTCAGGAGCTGACAGCAGTTATTATAAGCTTATATTAAAAAAATATCTAGAGAATCAATTTTCAATTTCGTGCACTCCGCAAACAGAAAATAAAATTTGAAAATTGGTACTAAGAAGTGGTTCGTTTTTTTATAGTTTCTTATATTTACACTATCCGCGCCGATTACTCCGTCGCCGCCGACGATTTAGCCATCAGACGCATCGCAACGTCCGGTCAAAAAGGCATCGGCGCCCAACTCTAATACATACCTACTCTACCTCTCTCTACCTCTCATTCAAAGTTTAATTCCCGTGATTGTTCATGTTGACACTTTTCAGAAATGCATCAAATTGGTCCTTTCCATCCGACTGTTTCTTCTTATTATAATAATGTTATCAATGCGCAAGAATGTTGTAAGTATTTAAATATTTTTAAAGAATCAGCAAACGAAACTCGGAAAATATAACATTTTGTAAACAAACCGTTTTATTCCAGTCTCGTGACGTCATTTATTACGTGTCGGTCATAATAAAAGAAACGGAATCTTCTATCTATAAATACATTCACTTTGTTATTGTAATCTTTTATTTTTTTAAACGCAACTGCAAAGCTCACCCTACATTGCGTGAGAGATCTCTATAATATTTTGTTATCAACTTTCTTTTACATACCATCTTTATTTGAAACTGAAACCTATTGTTACAATCAAATTGTTAGCCTTCTACGGCAAAGGTTTAAATTTGTTTCCAAGACCTTTGACTTTACTATTAGATACTTATGTCACGGACGAATGCATCTGCTTACGTATACGTTATATTGGCAAGCTAATAATAACGTAGGGTTTTTATTTTGTTTTTACCACTGTGCGAGTTATGGCCATTGTCCACTTTGTTTTGAAATTTATGAGAAAACATTGATGTTGTTATAAGTAGGAACTACTGTAGGTATTTGGGTGTTTTATGCATTTGTAAAGCAATATTTTGTTAAATGAATTCCAGTGGATGAGCCGATGCTTCTACGAGTTGATACTTTTTTATGAATACTACACTTTTAAAATAGGTAAGCTATTTTATTTAAAGGTCAGTCCAAACACAGAGCGTCAATAGCGCGCAGCGCGCCGCTTCGTGTTCGCCACAAACTAGACGCGCGAAACTTGTTACTGTCCATTCGCTCCCAGCATGGCATTTTCAGGTTTTATAAATATGATTATGCTTATACCAACGCGATTTTTAAATAATAAGCTACACTTCAACACACACGATCGCTTTAATTATGTTTTAAATCCAAACTAAAGAGTGCGTCGTGTCTTAAACGAGACACGACTCACTCTTACATACGTACAGACTACAGAATTGTGTCCTGGCCGCGTGTACTGCCGCGCAAGCCGCGCTATATTTGGACACACCTTTACATTAAAAAAATGTAAAGGTCTAAAAATGTGCTTTAGCTTGTAAATTATATTTATATGAATAGTAATTCATATAAATATAATTTACAAGTTAAATCGTAAACAGATTCTTAACCTAAGTACTCTGTACATAATAGCGTTACTGAAACACTAACTTTCAGTCGACTGTAATGTAGCATTAGGTAACATATAACTAAATAACGACGGTTTAGCTACCCATGCCTGCTTTTATTCTCAAATATTTTGTCGACGTCTCTAAGATGTAGGTAGGTAGGTAAATGAATATGAATTAAATAAAAAATATTAAACAAAATAAATAAATTAAATGAATGTATAGAGAACACATATGAACTTAGGTATATACAGAATGATTTGTAATATACTAATAACCTCCAGCTCGTGGCTTCTTTACATTACACTAAGTAACTTTATAATATCAAAATTCAAAATTCTTTATTCACTTAGGATGCAAAACAACTCTTGTGATACGTCGGGATTCTACATGATAGGTACATGTAATGCCAAGTTCGAAAACAATAGGTAAAGCCGGAAAAAAGAACCTGGCAATAAAAACTCGCGGCCATTCTTTTGAAATTGTTTGAATGTTTATAAACTTGATATGGGAGTAAGGTGCTGCGACTAATATATTATACACCATGTTAAAGGACTGATGTTAAAGGAATCAGTTTTGGAAAATATTTAATATTCAATTTAATCACCACCACTTGTTATTGGAGTTATGACCTTAACTACCTGCAGACTATTTACCTGGAGTAAAATTGTTGTTTACTGTGAGGTTGAAACCCTAAACCTGACAAAGAAACATCGATTTTACTTTGGGTCTCAGATGTGTGGTAAATGGTTGTGTGACAAAAGTAAATGGTGAAGGGCTAATTTGTAATTAAAAAAAATATATATTATTATTATTATTTAGACTGCCTCTGTGGCGCAGTGGGAGTGTATCCGACTACTACGCAAGTGGTCGTGGGTTCGATCCCCAACCAGGATAAAACTTTGTGTGATGAGCACGATGGTTTATTCTGTGTCTAGGTGTTATTAAATATGTATGTATTTAGAAATATATAAGTATGTTTATCAGTTGTCTGGTTTCCATAGTACAAGCTCTGCTTAGTTTGGGATCAAAAAGCGTTGTGTGAGTTGTCCCAAGATATTATTATTATTACGAAGTTAATTGGTGTAATGTAAAGATGCCAAAAGTGGGAGGTTATTAGTATACCTATCATCCTGTATAAAATCGCTGAATACAAACCGACGCTTTGAAAAAAAAAGTGCATTGTTTATCTGGTATTTAATATCGATGAATCTGAAAATAGAGTTTGAATTATGTAGCTCTGTGGACATTATAAGTGATCCTCATGCTAAGTTAGCAAAGAAAACAAAAAGAATCCTTTTTATTTTCCAGACAGCCGTTTCCGGTTAACTAGACTAGGTAAATAGCCAGCCTAGGTCATTGACACTCGTTTTCCATCAATACTTCGCAAACCTTTACGTACTGGGTAATGAGAAAGGTTTTAGTTCAACTATTCCAGGACACCATAATTACCGTATCCCATAATCGATTTGCCCTACGCCGGTGTGACGTAACATATTTGGTTTGATATGACGTTACACGATCAGTAAATATCTATATTTACGTATTGTGTGTGCAAGAAACATTTGTTCAGACAGACGAAAATATACAATCAAAGGGTTCTGTTTCAAGAATAAATGAACGTCTCCGAAGACAAATCAGTTTGATTGAAGGAAAATATTAAGAAGAAAAGACGCTGTTATGAACCTAAAATCAGGACAGTATAATCATATCTTACACAACGCCATCTGATTCCAAACTAAGCAGAGCATGTACAAATGAAAAAAAAATAACAAACAGACAACTGTTAAACATACTTATATTTTTATTTCTAAATACATACATACATATCATTGATAAATTACACCCAGACACAGAATAAACCGAGCTTATGTCATCACACAAAATCTTATACTGGGTGGAGATCGAACCCACTACCACCGTCCTAGCAGACAGGGTCAGTATGAAAGCAATAATAGGATCTAACATAGTTTAATCGCATGAAAACCTAAATACATTAATTATTTCGATTACAAATCTTATAGGTCTGACAAATTGAAATTGCTCTACATTTACCTATAAATCTCCATGAGGGTCCCATGTGGCTGAAAGCCTATTACGACAAATCTTCCCTCAGTAAATACCACTGTAGTCTAAATAGCACAAATACTCACAAACAGTACCTAATCACGCCCACGACAAGTTGACCAAAATAGAAGGCGAAGGTCTCGCCCGTTGTTACCTCAAATGCCTGGAAATTCTAAATCCTTTTTCAGTACACGAAAAGCATTAAACAGTAATTACGGCTATGCATCATTTATTCGCCAGTCCAACTTCAGGTCGAAGTAAGTAAACCAATTAATAACATTGAATTGCAGTCAAACTTTCTAGCTGTTCCGTTCCGAATTCAGCTGTCGTCTTTAAAACACGCTACGTTACATCGCGTTTTGACGATTTCAGGCAGGGAGCGATGGCTACCTTTGAAATTTGAAATTCGGCTCCGGTTGTTAATTCGGCTCCGGTTGTTACAAACTTTTACCGAAAATATTTTTGAAAGTGGTCGTTTCGAGTGTTTTGATACAGAAATACGAGGAAGTAAAGTTTATTGCGCAGTTGGTTCCTTGAAAACTTAAATTAAGACAGTTAGGAGATTAAACTTAAAAAGCGGCGCTAGCCTGATGGCTAAGGCATCGGTCTCGCAATGGGTCGCGGGTTCGAATCCTACCCATTACACTACCGTCGTGAACCCACTCCTAACACAAACCATTGAGGCTAGCTGGAGGGGTTAACAGGATTGCTAGTAATGTGGGATCAACATCCCACATTGCTAGTTACCTATTAAAAAAAAAAAGAAACTACAATAGATACTTGACAATACATTGAATGCGAAAGTAGATGGTGTTTGTGGGTTTCATCTTTTTTTACAAATAATTTGTATTTTACTGACCGAAAAGTGGCATAAACTGAAATCTGTTCTGGTAAAATATTACTGATTAGTGCAACAGGAACATTTTACCATTTTACCAGAACAAATTTTAGATCTAATATTATTGGATGCTTCGTTTCGACATTAAATAAAAATTGGAGAAGGAATATCATAAAACTTACTTTCATTACTCGCTAATAAGTATCTTTAAACTTAACGTGATCCCGAAGGTGGTAGCAGGTATCGTAATTACTGTTAATTTTTACTAGCCAACTCATTTGATTGAATAGTTATAATATTTGAGAGAGGTGACAAGATAAAAATAAATAAATTAAAGCCGCAATCAGGTGCTGACAAGGCACAAAAACAAAGTGACGTTGTCAACGTCATCACGCCAGGTGTTCAACCCAAGCATGGAGATATTATATCTTCACCAATCTACGAGTATCAATTGCAAAAAAAAAAATCCTTGAAGATGCGAAAAGAACTTTCTGTTGGTGTGTTTATTGGGTGAAACTGATGTAATTAGCGTGTTAAAATAGCAGTAGACAATAGCAGTCAGCATATATATCACCATTAATATAAAACTATAATTAGCCTTGATTTATGCCATATTTTAAGTTATCTTGCAGCCACTAGGTCACAGAGCAAACATAAGTTTGTTTTAGATTTATTTGAATTTATAATAAAACTCTAAATTACTTTAAGTGACACCCCAAGAGAATATAAAAATAACGTAGCAACAACTAAACGATTGTGTCAGGGAACAAAACCTTTTTACTGTTCAAACACTATACTCCAGGAACTCGGTATCCAGAAACGCTTAACAGATGTAGTGACAAGGATATTAAAACTCTTTGGGCACATAGCACGACGGAACCACAACTCCGTAGAGCATCTTATCGTACAAGGGAAGGTTAAAGGCACGAGAACACGCGGAAGAGCATGCAATGGACTGACCTGATTAAATCTGCAGTAGGCCTTGTATGAGTGCACGCGCATCACAGCCGTCAGGGAAAGATGGCGTTCCATCGTAAAGCGGATTACAGATGCCCGAAATCTGACTACTACATACTGACCACGATCGCTATTCCAAGAGTGAATCAATGAAGAAGAAGATTTGATTTTTGCTTATCAATAATAATGATTAAAGAAAAAAAGTCGTATATCTACTTGTACAATATCATTTTAGTATACAGTACCTACGTACCTACTTCGTAAACTTTAATAATGCACCTTCATTCTCTTTTTCTGTACAAAATATCATTGCCTACATTAAATATGGTATCTTAATATATAAAATGAATCCCTATTTCCCTTGTTCACGATATAAACTAGTTCTCTAGTTTTTAGTTCTATTTTACCGATTTCATAAATTCTTTTTTTCTTTAGTTTTCTAATACTCTGTAGAAGATTAACTCACGTTAAAAAAAACGGATTGCACTCCGGGAGTGATTTTGGAATGGTCAGGGAATAATTTCGCACGAATTGCTTTATTTAGCTGTATAAAAGTATTCATCAATTGCGCTATCGTTCACAAACATGACAATTTATATTACAAAAAAAAAATAACACTTCAGAACTATTACGCACAAACAACACACACGCAGACTAGCGCAAACGAAACAGCAGGAGCAGGCATTCATTTTCGCCGCGCGGTAGAAAGAGAGGGGGATATCACTTCCTCTTCTACTATTCTACCTCCGTCTTACTCCGTCTTGAATTTTCGATGAGGACACGTGTTCTGACGCGATTTTAAAATTTTTTACCCTTCCCAAAACGTGCACAACACCGCTAAAGTAGTTTTCAATTCAAAAATTAAGAAAATAACGAAAAATACTGTGCGGTACGAAGTTCGTCGGGACACCTAGTATATTATTACTTAATTAATTTAAAATCCTACTAACATAATAAACGTGAAAGTTGTGGGTACACTTTTGTAATCATGTTAAAATTATAAATAATTGGTACCTACCTCAAAACATTTACAAAGCTTTAACATAGGCCTTTCATTTTATTTTTCTACATTCTTTAATCTGTTTTATGTCAAAGCTTTTCAAGTTTGCCAAAAACTGGGGTAAGTACCTGCTGGTAAAGATGTACGAGTACATAATTCTTTTGCACACCTTTTAGATTCGTACCTACCTACCTGACTGACAGCTTTTTGATTTACAAAAATCTGGTTTTATTTTTGCTGAATTATTCTGATTTAATAATTGTGCTCGTTTTTGTTACAAAGGTGCGCTGTGTTAAAAGACAACGGTTCCCAATTCATGACTTTTTATGCAAAAGTACCTGGATGACCGAGCTTCGCTCGTTATTTTTTTTAAACGATGTTTTCCAAAAATGAAACCTAGCTAGATCGATTTATGTCCCCCGAAAGCCCCTGCATACTAAATTTCATGAAAATCGCTGGAGCCATTGCCGAGATTCAGATTATATAAATAGGTATATATATACAAGAATTGCTCGTTTAAAGGTATAAGATGTAGGTAAATGTGCAAGGCGTTTTTGTTGAGTAACATGAATTTTTGCACAGCACCTGTATTTGTTTGGTATCCTTGCAACAAACTACAATGCCAGACGGAGTACCGACTAAGTTTAAAGTAAGTACTTAATAACTTAAAATGTATGCAAATACGATAAAAAGACTTGGTTATAAACAAGTACGTATAAAAAAAAATTGTAAGCGAAAGAATAAGACTTGAAAATAAAATTGTTGAATTTTCAACAGTCTAAGTGTGTCTCTTTTACGGGAATTCGCTTAGATACATAGAGTGCTCTGTACCGAGAATACTGTCGTTGGGGATTTAAACAATGGAACGTAACTATAATCAGACAATACCTTGTTTATTTGATTTCATTGTTCTTGTACTTTTAATATGATCGCACTGTCACAAATATTGTTATACAAGGGGAAAAGAAAGTACGTGAAGTTATTATATTAAATCATTTATTTACGTAATATAGAGCTGCCTATGACCTATTAACCCAGATTAATCCTTTTCTGAATTCATAGATCCAGAGGACCCATATTCTACCACAAGCAACTTCGTATGCGTCAATTTTCCCCGTTTTTGTAACATTTTTCATTGATGCCACGCTCCTATTGGCCGTAGCGTGATGTTATATATCCTATAGCCTACTTGTTCGATAAATGGGCCATCCCAGACTGCATAACCCATCTTGGATAGCATCAACCAAACTATTTGTTTGGCTATCCAAGGTGGGTGGAACAAACTTTTCAGGTTTATAAAATTAGTATAAATTGAATGTGTCAGCTCCCTCGTCTCTCCTACTTTTAAATAATCCTACATTCAAGCTATGATCCGAAGCTCATGATGTACAACGAATACGTTTCTTGTGTCATTTGAGATCAAGTTGACATAGCAGTGGGTCCCGGAGACCCGGGCCAATCCCAATTATTTGTTAATACATTTCCCAATTTTAATTAAGGTTCACATGTACCTTTGATGATTCCTGTAATGGATTTATGGTTTGTGTGCAAGGTTTACCGCCGACCGCAACATTCACAGTACCATCAAAGCCTCTTAATTGACTCTGGAATGCGGAAATAAAATTGGTATCGACATACCTTCGACCGCCGTCGTAAATCTTCGTTTATGATCCCAGGCCCAACAACATTTCACGTGTTTTATTCGTACATTATGTATGTTTATGTATCCCCAGGTTATATTACTTTACTATGGACCACAGAGCACGAAATGATGTGGAGCTCTCATTGATTTTCTGCATTTTATGTTTGAATATGAATGCAGAATTAAATCGATTCTGTAGTGTAATATTTAATTCATTTGTGATGATATTTCTAACAAGACTGACTATTATAACTTAAAGATCAAGATATATAGTCTGGATATTTGTCAGTCTTTTATACAAAAACTACATGGCGGATTTTAATACTACTTTAGACTGATATGACTGGCTTTACGGAAATCATGTATTATATAATCCTCCTGAACGTATGCCGTAAGTTTATCTTGACGGGATAATTATGATCTACGGAAACAAGCGCACACTAGTGTGTATTATACAGGATGTAACAGAAAGGTGTGGTCATATTTAAGGAAATGTAAGGTATGTGCCCATGATACTGAGTGTATGTGCACTCAGTATCATGGGCACATACCAAAATCGGAGTACCTAATTTTATCAAAATCGGAATACCCTAAAAAAAAATTATTAAAAAAAGTATGACTTAAAAAGTTCTATGCCATAATAATCCAATCGAATTTGTACCAGGGGAGGTATAATTCTTATGCCATACGCCTTTCACTACTGAATTTTGATAAAAAGAATTTGCTGTAACTATGTAATAATAATGCAACGAGTTATGGCACCATGGTATACTGATAATACTGGTAATACTGATAATATACCCTACCCGCTGCTGAAATTTGACCACATATTTCTGTTACACCCTGTATAGTTAAAGGACTCAATATTTTTGCTTTCCTAAATCAGTAGTCAGTTGCAAATCAAATAGTATACAAGAATTTGGCAACAATTCTGCCTTCTCAAAGTTTTGGTGTGGCGCTAACGGCCCTAGCGTGGATTTTCACACTTCGTGAAACAACAACTGAATTTGTGCTGATATTTTTGTAACAAAATCTAAAATCGAATCAAATATCTTTTAGAAAAGCAAACTCTGAAACAAAATGGTGTGCGAACGATTTCAAACGATTGAATATTTTTTTCTATTATGTGCTATATTTTTGTTATGAAAATATTAGCTTTCGCCCGCGGCTCCGCCCGCGTCGATGTCGGTTATCGCGATAAAGACTAGCCTATGTCCTTCCCCGGGTCTCAAACTATCTCCATACCAAATTTCATCTAAATCGGTTTAGCTGTTTGAGCGTGAAAGCGTAACAGACAGACAGACAGAGTATTAGTATGGATTGAAAAAAAAGTAAACATTTGTGACTCAGGTGTAGTAATATAATTTTGGCAGTATCAGTATAGCACATACGAGTATTATCAGGTAAGTACTGTGATCTGAAACAAAGCGAGTCGATTAAAGTACCTACACAAGAGAGTAAGAGAGAGCTTTATATGGTGAGATTAGGTATCTGAGAATAATTGACGCTAATATCATGGTATGCATAGTATCGACGTACTGGCTACAGATCTTGAATCTTTATACAATATCAATATATTTCCCAGATTTTAAGTAAATAATAATAGAAAGAATTTATTCATCCGCTACTCTGTATATTTCAGTAGTAAAACAAAATTATTTTATACAAAAACATAACGGCCAATGAAACCATCTAAGACTCGCCAAATGTATTCCGGACTACTTCGTCCATAAAGAAACGGGCCTTAGGGGTTCAAACGCATTTTGGCAGTACCCTCCCGATTCTCTTTACCCTCCCGGCCAGGGCAGGCTAGGTCAATATGAGGCTCTGACGTCAGCGGTGACGTCACAAACCCGCCAAGTGACACTTATTTTATTATTCTGTCAAGTTTTGGCGTAAAATCTTCAAGATTTTTTCTTTCGCATCTTAATTTTTCACGTATTCTTACTATATATAATTGCTTGTACAAAATTTCACATTCTTATTTTTAGAATTTCGTTACGTTACATTTTCAATTTGCAACGTCTTTACGAAAGAAAATCTCGGCGTGGCTACGTCACTTAAAATAAGCCCATACACTACAAAGGATTCTAAAAATACAACTTCCATTTTGTGTCCACCGACGTCACCCTTTAGACCCAACCGATCTCTGGTACTTTGGTACAATAAAATCGTAGTTAGTTTCAGAAATCTAAAGGGAAATAAATTGTTTGGTAAATATACACAAGTCCTTTTACGTGAACTAAAAGAGACACATTCCAAGTCCAAATACATTAAATAAAATACAATTTCAAAGGAACAAACGAGACTCAGTATCGTTTGTTCCTTTGAAATTGTTTTTTTGTATCTAATTTTAGCAAAATCTGGGCGCCCAAAAATTTTCTATCGTTTTTAAGCACTCATTTGTTTATGAAATATTAATTCTATATGAAAAATCTTGGATTAAATCTTGGAGCTGCCAGTAGGGACGGCCGTGGGTGGCTGCTCGTAGCCGCTCGTGCCCGCGCGTAGAGCTAGAGCTGCTAGAGCTGCGAGAGCAGAACGGGAGCGCGGGCGAGCACTTTCAGTGTCAAAGTATTTTAACTTTATTTACATACTTATAAGTAAGTAAAGTATCGCTTGAAAAACTCAGTGTTGGCACGCGGCTTCCGCAGCGCGCGCCCCGCGGCAGGCACTGCTCGCCGCGCCGCTGCCATTTCGGTATAAATAGGGCCACAGACATGAGCGTACGCGCTTAATCGATTGATCATGCTCATCTGGGCTTTAGTTCAGAACAGTATATCACTAGTATGCCTTTGAAACTGTCTGCCGTTTACAACTTTAAAAGTTGTATCTGTTACTTTGTATCTATTTGCGGAACCATAAGTAGGTATAGAGAAAAAAATCTGCTACATATTTAAAGCCAACTCCTGTACTATGGTACGAGTTCTGTGTCTTGGAGGACAGAGTTCACCCAAATTCGGTACAACCCAAAGTTTTGTCTTGTATAGGAATCGAACTCATGGAAGGCAGTCGTGCGCAGTCCCACTAAGACACAGTTATAGTTACACACGCACAGTTTAGTTACTTTGTTTAGTCAGAAATATATGATCTTAGAAAGAGGATACACACAGTAGATACACATAAAAGCTATAAATTGTCTCTATAACTACTGCATACGTTAAATATACGTTTGCTATATAGCTGCCAATATGTATACGTGAATGGTATTTATATATTTTATTATCTGCGGCCAAAAGCGTTTCATAAAAGCTTTTACCGTAGATCAATCATGATGAACTTGTTGCTGCGGTCAACTTGTTTCAATCTATACGCGATATTCGAGCCGACACGGTAAATATTACTACCAAAACGTTTTAATACTATATTTGGAACTATCAAAATATTGTTTGAGTTATACAATTGACTAAAACTCCGGTGGTTTATTTTAATTAATGATTGATGAAGTATAACTATTGATTATGAACCAAAGTAAGTAAGTATTATTGTGTGTTGGAAGCCAACTGCAGACCGTCAGGTATTTACTTTACCGATTATTACCAGCACTATTTATTTCAGTCAACAACAAGACATCAGTTGCAAGATGAAAGCACGTTTTTGAAAGTATCAACGTCGCCGAAAGCATTCGATTATATATTTTGTCACGGCTTTCAAGCTACAAATCGTGCTCACGCGACCGAAGTGCCAAGCTAAGCTTTCTCAATTTTCTGACAGAAATATATGAGCTGGCGAAAATCTATCCTAAACTAAAGGCGAAATTGATCTAGTCATGAAATAAACACGTTACTTTGTATTTTCATTATTTCAGAATTGTCTTTGTTACTTGATAGTATTTAAACCAGAGATCTTTACACCAAAATTCTAAAAGTTGGTAATTACACTTTGATAGAACATCAAAACAGTAAATCCGAGCTCTGTCTTGAATTAATTTTTGTAATAATTTTCGCAGTTACTTTTACAAGTTGATGTAAACTATATAATAAGAACCAACGAAGTCAAGTGTTTGAAAGCTTTGAGTATTGGATTGGAAAATTAAAAATTGCCTCGTTCTAAAATACTTGTACTAGGGTAACTACTACTAATTTAGTATCAAATATTTTAAAGTTTGTGAGGATGAGTGGATAATTGCATGGATCTTTGTTGCTTTTTCATGCAAAAACTATTGAATGGGTTTTGATGTTTTTTTTTCCGTTTATATATCAGATTAGAATAAAGGCAAAAAGCACAGATAATTAAAAATATTAAGCGAGGTTACTGCAAGAGCATTGTTGATACAAACGTTGCTCGGGTTTACATGAGCATCACAAGAATCTAAAAGTAAGAACCAAAACATTTTTATTCCAATACATCTAAAGATAGAAAAGGACTTTATTAAAAAGGGATTCTCGGGTAACAATGGAAAATTGAGATTACGAAAATATCTCAGACGAACATTGAAAGCATTCTCCAATTGTAATTTGAAACATAATGACGCCGCCACGATGTTCTCAGATTGCAAAATTCTTGAGTACCGATTTCGTGATTATTGATTGCCAATACAGTAAACCGACCGCTTTCGCTCCAACGACTTATAAATGAACAAATAACAAATAAACAGAACGAGGTTTTCCTTTATTTCCGATACAACGGAAACTAGGTAGGTGTTTGACCAAGAAATGAGAAAGTAACCCTTTTTGTGGCAAATGTGACGATATAGCTACTTACAAACTACTCTAGATATCTACATGGTATATGATAGCTGTAGAAATAATGTTGAAATATCCATTGCATCAGAATAGAGTGCAAGTATGCCTAAATGGCTGCCAAATTATGTTACGGTGGAGTTCAAGGGTCTAAATTCACTAATAAAATATTCAATTTATTAGAGATTTTGATACAAGTTTTACAATTTTATGAACTATAACTTTTAATCACGGAAACATTGTAAAGTTTAATACCTTTTGCAACGCTGTAACTTAAAGAAGACTTTATTAATTCTCTTCAGAATAAATAAGTTTATTTTTTGGGTGAACACTTATAGAAGAGATACTGTTTTGCATTTATCTTAATTATCAAAACTATTATTTTGAATAAGTGAATACATTTGAGATCAAGATCTATGTTAAAGTTAATACTTTCTAAGAAGAACATAGTGTATAAAGTTCAAGATTTCTTGAAGCTTAAATTAAAGAACGTGCGAATATTTGTACCTTGTATAAATAACTCAAGAATGCCTTTGTCCTTCTAAGCCGCATTGTGGCAAAAGTTTCAAAGCAATCGTCGCGTCGTTAGCATGTGGCAACGTGCAATAAGGCCGCGTAGGCGATATTAATAAGGCCCGTAATATCTGCTATGGCTAAAACAATAAATACCTATTTAATATAAGAACGCTTAGAAAATTTCAATAATTGTTTCAAAGTTATGAGAGAGCTTTATTTCCTTCTAGTACATTTTCTTTTCCTTGTGGCGTTTGCCCAGCAGCCCAGTGTAAATATGACAAGCAATTACCGTCGCCTGAGAACGTGAGCAGCTCCGAGCATTACTGGCACGTTTCCGACCCTGTTATTCACGAGGACCAAACTTGCAGTAAACTGGTAATATAGATTACTTCATTTTCCTCGTGGCTACGTTCTCATCAAGGTTGATTTTGATTGAAATTTGGAACCCTGTTTCAAACCTTTGGGAGTTGAATTTTTAAAACATCAAATTTTAAACGAATCGGTTCAGTGGTTTGAGTTCTACGTTGTATCAGTCAGACACGTTTTTCTTTTGTTTGTACAGATTATAAAATATATTAATTAGCATTTTAAATCGAAGGTTATATATGTGGTCTTTTCTCATGTTAACAACAAAAACATAGTAAACGAAGGAGACATAAGATGTGTGATATCTGACAACGTCTCGGAGGTTTCCACTGTAATAATATATTACGGTCACGCCCTGAAGCCTCCCAGGGACTCCGAAAGGATGAGGAGAAATGTGCGTGGGTTTGTACCCGGTTCGCCAATATATTGTTAGTCTTAGATTCTGTTTCGAAATTGTCCATTTTTAAGGGGACTTCAATCAAATTAGGGAAACACGTTTGGCTCTGGCACTCTTGCTCAGGTTGAGAATATATTTATCCACTTTATAAGATACCTTTCCACAAATGTGAACTACGCAGTTGTGAATGGATACAAATGTGTAGTTTGCATCGTCGTCGTCGCCGTCGGTGCAAACATTTAATGCCCATCATGTGAGTCATTCTGTATTCATTCTGAGTGTCATAAGACATTTTTTTTAAATACCACGAAGGGCGTAAAACTTTTAATAGGAGAAGGATGAAATTAAATTTAACCATCCCCCCTCCCCCCCGACTGTCCCCACTGTTACCCTAAATTGAAGTAAACTATTTTAACTAACACATTAAAGTAAATATTTTTTTTTTGAAACAATTTTTAAAAAAGATATTTATGCAAAAAATTATTAAATATTTTTTAAGTTAGTGCCTAAAACTACTTTTCCTGGCACCAACTTCAAAATGTTTTATAATTTTTGCTTTTTGGTTACTTAATATTTATTTTTGAAGTCGGTTTTTTTTTTGGAAAAATTTGTTCATTTCTCGCTTTTTAGTGTAATGATTTGTAGTTGATAGGGTAAGTCCAGGAGAGATGGCCATACTTTTTTTTATTTTGAATAACTATTGCATCAGTGCTAATAAAAAGACCAATTTAATGAAATCAAAAACTTTAATAATCATTTGAAGGAAAAAATAACAAAAATCACAGATAAAATCAATGGCACATATTAATTTTACAATTTAAAAAAAAAACGTAATTGGCCATCTCTCCTAGACCCTATAGGGGAGATGGCCACACCTGTATAGGAAAGATGGCCTATATTTTATTAGAGGGATTTCTTTCCTTTTCCCTTTCTTCCGATTTTTCTTAGCTCTTCCTTTTTGTTATTCCCACAAATTGAACACATGTCCTCAAATTCTGTACAATTTTCATGTACCCATAATCCACATAATACGCACTGGAGCTAATCTTCGACTAATTTCGTATTATAATAATTTTCCCCGCATCCACGGCAAATATTTTCTTCTTTCTTATTGGCATCTGAAATTGGTTCTTCTCCATCGCTGCTATTCTCTGAGTCAGAAATCCTTACAATGGCCTTTCGCTTCCGTACACTTACTCTATTTGCAGTCTTTTCTTGTTTGATTGTCTTCTCAAGTATTTTTATGTTGACACTTTTTCCTGCTGCATGTTTTTTGTTTTCACAGATTTTTCTATTTTCGATGTGTTCTTTAGACGTTAAAAGGATTCCAAGTTGTTTCGAACGTTTACGTGTTTCAGCAAGTTTCTGTGGTACAGGTGAAATATCTTTTAAAATTTTTGAAGGAGTGATATTGTCCACATCATAGCCTCTTGAAGTACTTGGCTTTGGTTCGGCCACGTCTAATAAAATTGCAGAGTTCTTATGAGTAATTTGGGCGTCGCTTGAGGTCTTAACAGCATCCAGAGGCTTGTTTGCCACATCACAATGTTTCCCAGTCAATGCATCATCCAGAAGGCTTCTGTCCACGTCATAGTCTCTTGAAGTACCTGGTTTTGGTTCGGCCACATCTGCTAAGATTGCAGAGTTCTTATGAGTAATTTGGGCGTCGCTTGAGGTCTTAACAGCATCCAGAGGCTTGTTTGCCACATCACAATGTTCCCCAGTCAATGCATCATCCAGAAGGCTTCTGTCCACGTCATAGTCTCTTGAAGTACCTGGTTTTGGTTCGGCCACATCTGCTAAGATTGCAGAGTTGTCATGTAAAACCTGGGCGTTGCTTGAGGTTTCTATAGCATTGCGAGGCTTGTTTGCCATATCCCAATGTTCCCCAGTAAATGCATAATCCGGAAGGCATCCTGGATTAAAAGGATAGACACCTGTCGCCCTGAAGCCAGATACGGCATTTTCTATTGAAGCTGCCTTTCCCCAAGCTTGATTCAGCAACATCCCAAATTGCAACCTTGTAATACGGCGTCCTGGATTTTGTTTCATCCAAAGTCTACAACACTCGTAATAGGCAGTTTTAAGTGGCTTGAAAACTGTACGATCTAAGGGCTGCAAGTAGTGGGACGTATGGCTGGGTAATGATAACAAGATGATATCATTTTCTTTAGCATAAGTCAGCATGGCAACAGAATTACAATGTGTGGAATGACCATCTAAAATTAACAAAACTTTGCCGGGTGGTTTTCTGGGTACAAATTGTACTTTCAGCCACTCTAAAAATATCTCCGAAGTTATGTATGCTGACTTCGCCGACATGAAAACTAAAGACCCAGGAGGCATGCCATCTTCAAATTCAGCTTTTTTATTTTTCCCCTTCATTATGCAGGCGGGTGGTAGGAAATTTCCCTCAGCATTGCAACAACCGATAACGGTAATTGTTTCTCCTTTTTCCGTAGACGTGGCCATAGATACAGCTTTGGATCCTTTTTCTGCTAAAACATGCCCTGGACGATTATTCAATTGCATGCCTGTCTCATCCATATTGAAAATACAATTTGGTTTATCTAAGAGATTATTTTCAATTAAAGTTCTCTCGAGAAGCTCAAAATACCCTTTTACCTCAAATTTGTTGAGAGCCTGAGACCTAGCAAACGAAACTCCCTCAGATTTTCTCAGTCTTATATCAGGGTTGCGTCGTAAAAATGACTGAAGCCAGACATATCCAGCTTTCTCGGAGGAACGATTAAATTTATGTGGAATTTTTAATTCTTCGGCAAACTGATATGCAATTCTTCTGACGTCATCAATCGTAAAAGGAAAGCCACTGTGTTGCATTGCTTTAATATGACGAGAATTTTTTTTTTCATTGTCAAGCCCAAATGCATTTGACGGTCCCATGGGCCCTTTTCTGTCTTTTTGATTTTTTAATCTTCTCTCCAATGTTTTTCGGGGTATATCATACAAATTGGCCGCACCGTTAACAGACATACCGTCGTTTTGCACAACACGCATAGCATTTTGCAAGGCTTCCTCAGACCAATTTCCACGAGAACTCCCAATTTTCCTTTTATAAACATTCGGCATCTAAAACAAAATCAAAAAGCTATATAAAAATCCTTAAATTGATATACAATATTGTGGCCATCTCTCCTTGAAAAAAAGTGGCCATCTCTCCCAATCGTCTAGGATAGATGGCCATCTAAGTACATTCAACAAAGTTATTGTTTATACCGGCAATTTTGAGGTTAGAATAAAGTTTGACTAACAAACTTTCTATCAAACACAAAATATTACACTTCCATAACAAAATAACAACATTACCACATGCATTGTCAATAAAGTAAAAAAATAAACGAGTACGTCAAAGAAAATATCGTAATTTTACTTACTTTTTGATTTTTCTTTCGCAAAATAACCCAGTAACAGATGATTGCGATCGAACCGCGAAGCGAAGTAACGTAACGCTAACACCATCTATCAATTTTATGCCGAACTTTTTCATCTTGGCCGTCACTCCTATACGGCCATCTCTCCTGGACTTACTAAGTTACAATAGCATAATCCAAACTGCTCATTTATTTTTACAAAATGTTGCGTTTTGCGATACTAGGCCGTTGATTTTTGAAAAGTACACCTGATACTAGAGATATCAGTCCCATCATATGATTTGATGAAGGCGAAGTATCAGGTGTCGAACACGGTACTCAGATCGCAACCCGCAATATTTATTATTGAATAGTTCTGCTGGTCATACGTGGTCTTCATCATCAGTTCTATTTCACTCAATGGTGCTTTTTAAGTGTAATAAATTGTACAAATTACAACAAAATATACCCAAATTACTATAGGTTAATATATGAAGAGCTCCCTCGATTTCTCATAGATCTCATCATCAGATCCGAACTTTGATTACAATGCGACCAATCTGGAAGTATATCCTTTCAAACACAAAAATATTTTTTTCAAATCAACCGTGCCGTCTGCAAGTAAATAGGTAACAAATATATTTTTTTAAAAACAGTTGAATTGAGAACATCCTTCTTCTTGAAGTCGGTTGAAAACAGATAACGATTTTGGAGAAATAAGTGTACTATGGCGTCTCCTGACGGAACATTAAAACTTAATTAAGACTATGCTTGGGAATGAGACTTATACAAAGCAAAAAACCGTTTTCAAATTGGCCCAGCCATTGCCGACAAAAATAGTAAAAGACACACACAGACAAACACTTCTACCATCTACCTGTGTACTGTAATAGCATTATAGTGATTATTATAAAATACCCAGGACCTCGAACACGCGGACGCTTATACTGTATGTGATAATGGCGATGAATAACAGCTTTATGATGCAAACCATCACGTAATACTTAGATTGACAATAATATGTAATAATTATTTCAGCTTTCAATCTTGCCAATTATTTTATGAGGCAAAACCAATTTATTTTTTAATTACGAATGCTAATGAAGGTCCGCGTTGGTTATCAAAATATTGTCTTTTATTTCATCGAGGCTTATAACGTAGTCTTTCTATATTTGTGGATAATTATTGTAATATAAATTAGGTTCTTTAGTATCTTATTAAGGCATTCAAAGAACCTGGTGCCCAGAGCTATTTTGAAAATAATTTAGAATACGTTTGGTAAAGTTTTTATATCCGTTTTATTAATTTAAACATTTCTTTTATTTAAAAAAATGTTTTGCGATCTCAAATTTGGGATAAGGAAATCATTTTCGAGGAAATAACAACCATGGATAGCAGGTTATACATAACGTCTACGATATGCTACGGCGTAGTACGAGTACGTAGCGCCGTAGCTTAGCATTAGCTACGCATATTGACCGAAAATGGAATGCTGTAACTTGTAAGTGATAACCTTTTAGGAATATGAAAATTATTATTGTAAGTAGGTTTTGCCTTATGTGCTAATCTAAGTGATATCATTGTTTTATTCTAAACCACAAAGATACGCACGTTTTATTTAGTTTTATAATATTTTGAATAATGTTTTTTTTGTAAATCAGTTTCAGTGACTTGGTAAATGCAAGCTATGACAACCTAACGTTGCTAGGAAGGACTAAAAGAAGTTAGTGAACTAAGTGTCGTGGATCAATTGGTAAATACCAACACAGGACTGATAAAGCTTAATAATAATAATCATGATGACAGCAACATACCATAACAGTGTCATATAACGCCCACTATCAATACTACCAAAAACATTACTGGAGATAGACGCTAATATAAAAACTTGTCCTAACCTACTCCGTAGGGAGATAAAGTCGTTATGATATCATATATTAGGTACCTACACTTCATAATACGTACGTACAAAAGGTTGGCTCAGGGAGACTACAGACATAAGCGAGTCGGCACATTCGGTTTGGCAGTACTTGCCGAACCGAACAAAGCCGGCCCGAAGCAACTACTGCATAAGCGGACGACATAATTCAGCACAGACCGGGCACACATTGTATATGTAGATAAACGTTGGGGAAAAAAGCCCCTCGGCTTTGACGAACGGCTTTTTTAAACTACCCGATCGGCACTTGTTAATGAAGCTATGTGTTTTAATTGCTTTAGATCGGCTTTGTTCGGTTCGGCAAGTACTGCCGATCTGAATGTGCCGACCCGCTTATATGTGTAGCCTCCCAAGCTATCCTCATTTAGCATTCGAACGAGTTCAACCGAGATCTGTGTACGGGCGCGTCTGAGTGCTCGAACCTGTTTCCGCTAGTTGTACGGAGCAACCATCTGTGTCTATCTTATTTGTGCCGACACTATGCTACTATCTATACAGGGGGGTTTGTTATATACTGATAACCTTAGGCTCGTGGTTTTTTGTAGTTATGGCCTTAGGAACCGTCTCCACAGGCGAGAGAATCACGGCGATACGCTGGCGGAATAATCGCTCGCTCGTGGAGACTACCCGACGATAGTAGACCAGAATCGTCACGATTCCCTCGCCCGTGGAGACGGTCCCTTAACCACCTACAAACTATTTTACTGAAATAAAATCGTTGTTTATTGTGACCTTAATATAGACCCTTAACCTGGCAAAAAATAATTGATCACAGATGTTTGATAGGATGTTGTGTGACAATTGTGTTTAGTAAGTGGTAGGTGGTTATTTTTTTTTTTAAGCTAGCAGAACTGATATTACAAAGTTATTTGGTGTAATGTAAAGAAGTCACAAGCGGGAGGTTATAAGAATATTACAAATCATTCTGTATATATTCGTAAATAGCTTATTAATATGTTCACTAATCCTCTTCATCACTGGTAATCCTGCCAAGATCTAATTTTGTACGGATTATTATCTGCTCGTTCATTGAACACGCACGTGTCGTGTATACCAATTAGGTATGTGTTATCTATTGCCATATAAAATAGGTACAGTTAGGTGGTTTATTAAAAGATACGTTCTTTGTATATGCTTATTTTTACCCGACCCAAAAAGGAAGGATTCTGTTTTTTTTGTAGTCTGCTGCTAGCTGTCCCGGCGAACTTCGTACAGCCATATTTATTTATGACAAAAAATAGGTATAAATATAAAAAATCCAAAAACCTACCTGCTTAAAAAAGATGAAAACAAGATCCCCAACGTATATCAATATCATGCTGTCGGAGCCATTAATGAACTTAGTAAAATGCAGGCGAGTTTTTTTGAGTTTTTAAATTTATATTTCTATTTATTTATTTTTAGTAGTTGTAGTATGTAACAACTGACTTAACTTTTATTGCCAGGTATTGAGTAGTAAAAAAAAAATGGTTGCTAACTAACTTTTTTAGTATTACAGTCATATTATACCTTTTTGAAATCCTTACGATAAGCCCTTTAATTTGATACTCATATTGCAGTACTACTTTTTTTTTACACCTCATTATTTTGACATCTCACAGTCTTATTGTTTTTTTCCAAACGTCACATATCTAAAAACACTTGGGCGGTCAAGATAAATCCAACGTCTTAATTGTATAAATCCGTCTAGTGGTTTGAAATATATGAGACTATAAAGAATATTATATACATACAGACGTACAAGATACGTGCGAAAAACATAACCCTGCCTTGCAGTCGGGTAAAAAACATGACAACATATTTTTTTTCGTGAAGTTTAAATCGATGTTTTAGTAGGTATTCTGCTATTTGAAACTAATCCAAGAAATCAAAACTCTCCAAAAACGCTATGCGAAGCCGGGGCAGGCCGCTAATTAAATAATACCCGCATTAAAGCGACATACACAGGGCTTACTGTGTATGTCGCTGTGACTTTACAAACATACAAATAACAGACACAAAGTAAACCCAGACTCGAAAAAAACTATTTGTGGATAAAATCTGCAAACGCGCCACCGAGGCAGTCATGTTTAATTTTAATATTGCCTATTTTTTCCCTATCAAAATATAAGGTAATTTAGGCTTTTAAATATTTATTTGTTTTCAACCGACTTCAAAAAGGAGGAGGTTCTCAATTCGGCTGTATTTTTTTAAATGTTATTTACCCGTTTAATCGCAGACGGCTGGACCGATTTGAAAAAATCTTTTTGTGTTTTAAAGGGTATACTTCCAGATTGGTCCCATTGTCATGAAAATTTCGGTACTGATGATGAGATCTTGGAGAAATCGAGGGAACTCCTCAAATATTAAAGGCACATCTATAGTAATTTGAGTATATTTTGTTGTAATTCGTGCTTTTACTCTTGAAATGGATCTGATGAAGAAGACCACAGATAACCAGCGGAACTATTCAATAATAAATATTGCCGGTTGCGATCAAAGTACCGTGTTCGATACCTGATACTTCGCCTCTATCAAATCATGTAATGGAACGAATAGTCTAGTATCAGGTCAATAATCAGGTCCTTAAAAATCAACAGTCTTGTATCACAAAACGCAACATTTTGTATAAAGAAATCAGCAGTTTGGAATATGCTATTGCAACTTATGTTAATTACAAACCAATACACTAAAATATGAGAAATAAAAACTTATTTACAAAAATTAAAAACCGACTTCAAAAATAAACATCATCACATAAATATTTTGAAATTGGTGCCTAAAACATAAAACTACTTTTCTTGACACCAACTTGTTAATTTTTTTTTGTTAAAATGTTTAATTATTTTTTGTTGTTGTACCTATATTATTTTTTTGCTTTTTAGTTACCTTATATTTATTTTTTAAGTCGGTTTTAATTTTTTTGTTTAATAAGTTTTTATAAACTGTATGATTAGTGAGTAATGAGTAACTACTAAACAACCGCGTACGTTCTTCCTTCTACTTCTCAAGGTATTGCTGGGCGGTTCTACAGGAGCAAAGTAATGGGCAACCCAATTAATCTCTTATAACACTCCGCAGGTGATGGATCGATCTGCTGGGAAATATTGTTTATACTCGAAGAAATAAGTACAGAATCTCGGCTTGTAATTGATTTTGGCCTGAAATGAATATCTAGCTTTCACCCTCGGCTCCGCCCGCCTGATGTCGGTTCTCGCAATGAAATCTATTCTATGTCCTTTCTCAGATCTCAAACTATCTCCATACCAAATTTCATCTAAATCGTTGCAGCGGTTTAAGCGTGAAAACGTAACAGACAGAAAGAGTTACTTTCACATTTCTAATATTAGTTTGGATTTTCTTATAATTGTTATTTTAACAACACCAAAATATGCCAAACCAAAATACCTTTACAAGCAAATGTGAGACGAACATATAAGTAACCAATTAAAGGATGGTTTTGTATTTCAACCTCTCATTAGGAGTTAATTAAATGTAGCCTGTAAAACTCGGTAGACGAAGATGAATTTACCGACCTCCCGTAAGTAATGTTTCGCGCAATGCGTGCAAGGCGTTAAAATAAATAAGTAGACTTTATACACCTTAGCTACTGAGTCGGCGACGCGGTGGTGACTCATCATCTAACATGCATCTAATAATATATGCATCTGACTATAAGAGCTTAATTATTTTCAAAACACTTCTTTATCAAACATATCAAATGGCATATTAATGTTGTATATTTATATATATATTCACAGAAAATAATATACTACATTAACCAAAAGTTTAATTATACGTGGCAATATTTCAAAGTAATATTCATAGTTAAAATCCTTAAACAAAAATATTCTCTAAAGCCACATAAAACTTGTACCTTATTTAATTTTTAAAGCCCAGTGGGAATCGAAAATAAGTCATAAAAACCGCATTTCGGCGGTCCGCCCGTCCATAACACCGCAGAATAGGAAAGGAATACTTACATTCGTCCTCTGCGGTGCCGGTAAGCTATCCACACCCATTTTGCACCACTGTATCACTTAATACATATTACTACTGTTTTTATTAATGTTTTATGTTGTTTATTGTATTTTTGAGATATTATTTCTAGCCGCTGAGCGGCCGTGTGTATGCGTCCATAGTTGTAGGAGAGAGAACTGGGTACTTTAGTGATGCACGGGTCGTGAAACCAAACCTGGATTTATCGTGAAAAATGCGGTGTCATAAATAACTAATCACAATATACTTGTTTTAATTATAATCACTTGCACTAATAAGCTGTACTGCACAGTAGCTTTAATAGTTCTTTAAGTGCAACTTTTGAAATTTACCTATGTACTTTGCAATATTGATCAAGTTCAAAACACAGTTTCTGTTTCAAACTAAAACCTCATATTTTTGAACATCAACTACAATAACTAGTTTTAAAATTAAGGTCAAGTTAATGCTTCTAAAAGTTTATCGACATGCAACATCGCATCCCTAAGGTGCTTGATGCTGCGCGCGCCGTCCTACACCAAAGCCTGCCTCACACCTCATCTCGTGCCACCAATCAAAATTACACCCTTCTCAATCGCAATAGAGTTTAATTCACTTTCTCACTGGGATGTCCTTCGTTTTCGCTCGCAGTACAAGTTATGATTGCTAGCGATGTGGATGAGTGCTACCATTTATGTTTTAGACAAGACCTAAGTGAATTAGTTAACTTTTATAAGTACTTAATCTGTTGGCGATAGACAGGCTTGAATTTAATGTCACCTGTCTTATTATCTATTTTTACTTAGTTAATATCCAAGGTAACTTAAGTGAACTGCCTCTGTGGCGCAGTGGGAAAATGTACGACTGCTGCGCAAGAGATAGTGAGTTTGCTTTATGAGATTTATAAATGTTAATACCGAGTGTATGTTTGCAAGATCCCACACGACGCGACACAGTCCTTATACCCTAGCGCGGGCTTTATATTGTGTTTTAATATGTATCATCAACATATAAAGTAACGTTCACAGAGACTGCACTTTGCTTCTAGAAAACGTACTCATTTAAAGTGTTTCTCTGGGATCTAATTAAATGAGTTGCGACTTTAAACTATTACACATTATAAGAGTTATAAAAGTAGTTGTAGAGACGTCGATTATGCGTAGATCTCTACAACTACCTACTTTTGTAACTCTCATTTCAAATTTCCATTCTCCATCCTTATGAAAACTGACGCCAAAGAGCCAGTTTTTAACTGCATACAGAAATTTGAATTGGGTAGTTGAAAATTAAATATTTTTATACTAATCAGGTAATAGTAGATCTTAAAATGCTCTGAAAATAAGTGTTATTTTACAATTGAACATGTTTTTAAATTTAAAAGCATGACAATGAATACTAAAAGTAATGATTTGACGATAGGAACATATGACGTCATAGGTTGCTATTCTTTTGACATTTCATAAAAAGAGACTGATTTGTCTTGACAATCAACATCTCCATTGATACAGATATTTTAGCAGATGCTTTTACTTAGAAAATAAAAAAAAATGGAACTGATTGTCATAACCATCTGTGCCTCAGAAATATCGAGATAATATTAACTAAATTCTAAGACATAACTCGTAATGTAATACGTTACACCTTACCATTCGTTCATACTCGTCGTGACATACTTACCATTCTAAATACAAAAGAGTTAGGTTGAATAACCCTGGACTACCCAAACGATCCCATCACTCTCAAAAGTATTTATGTCCCTTTTACTCATCTTAAAGTGGCAGTGACAGCATAAGACTTACAGTCACTGTCCTCTATAGTACTAGTACCTACGCTGGGCAAGTTACTGCCGACAACCCTTGTTACATAAGTATAGACTTCCATTTGATTTAGACATTTGGATAATCATTTGACAGAAAGAACAAAAGTAACAACAACGACTAATATCATGAGTGTCAAAAAGTTCACAGTACGGTCATTCGATCTGGCATAAGAAATTGCTATCACTTTGTACGGGGTAGCCTACTAGTTATTGTACTATAATGGAGGTAAGTGCGTCTGCTTTCAGTCAACGCTCATAGTCACAACACCATATAACGTTGCTGCGCCAAAGCGATGCTGCGGTAACGTTTGTACGTTTGAATTTTCGGCCGTAAACGGTTCTAATCGCTAGCATCTCTCAACTTAACCCATCATCATAGGCCTTAACATTTACTTGGTATAAGCACTAGTGGTACGCACTTTACACAGATACAGTTATATACAGACAGACAATTCAAATGTCAGCGGTATTGACAACACCGCGAGCGAAACGATTTAATTAATCCTAGTGTAGCTATTTTTAAATATGAAAAATAACCTAAAACTGAATTAAAGCCACGGTTTTAACGTGTGAAATTATTTAAGTTTTGAAATAGGAATTCATTCATCACACGTGAAGTACCTAGATATAGAGCCGACTACATACGTTGTTAAATTTTAATGCAATTGCACTTTTATTTACTTTTTTCGATTATGTAGGCCTACTAGCGACTTCTCCACGATACAGCGTGTAACAGAATACGAGGAGCTGTGGTCAAATTCTAGGGTTATTTTTTAGGTACCCATGATGCTGAGTGCTTAAACGTAATTTTATCAAAATCTGAGTGGAACCCTGGAACCCTATCTGAGTGGTTCTTAGTTAATTTAAAAAAAGTATGTATGAAAAAGTTTTATGACAAAGAATACCATCGGATTTTGCACTGAGAGAGATAAAATGTTTGCTATTGAAACGGAACTGTAATCAGCACACCGTCTCCTTTTAAAATTCGACCACATGTATCTATTAGGTACACGCCTTAGCCTCCATGAACAATTTCTAAATGATAATCACTATCGTATTTTATATCAATTTTTCTAAAATGGGGAAGAACGCTGTCAGCGACCGTTATAAGTCCCTACCTAATATAAATCTCTGTATAATGATTTCCACTCTGAAATAAATTGTAACATGGAAGCCAGCTGCGTCACCATTCAGCACAGATATAGAGCTTATTCAATTCCCAGTTCAACAATAACGGGTGACTGAGTTAATAGGGAGTCGTAACTGCAGAATAGATAAGTGGTTTTCACTGATTTTGAAAAAAAAATTATGTAAATCTGAATGTGTAATAGTAGGTAATGGTTTTATGCTTGTTATATGCATAACTTTATAACAAATATAAATGTAATAGCTGCTTAATGTAGGTACTATACTGAGTATGTTACGTAAAGTAATTTAATGACAAAGGGCTAACCATGTTCTAACAATATTTGCAATGCGATCCACTTTGTTGGACATTAAGGAATCGTGCGCAGGTATTCCTAGTACCAAAGTGAGTGAGGGATTCTTTGAAATAATATGGTTACGTTTATTTGTTCAACGAGACTTTTTATATAGTGCTGAATGTAATCTTCGATTTCTAGACTGAATACTGATGCATTTCTTTTCATTATATTTTCACATATTCGTCAACTAAAAAGTTATCATTCAAAAATATCTATGCCATAATCATGCAATCAGATTTTTCACTACGGAAAGAGCGATACTCATACTATACAGATTTCACTGTCCGTTGCTGAAATTTGCCAAAAAAGAAGTGTTTGTCTCAATATTATTATCCGGTATCGGTCCGCTACCGGCCATAGAACTCTATGCTCAGTAGTGGATAGTAGTATAGTATTATAATATCTGTGGTAGTGGATATGGATAATTTCACCACGATACCCGGTGGACTGATAGTGGAGGGCTTTACGCATACAGCTCCATCTCAGTTTTAGATCATCGTCCACCTTATGTTTACCGAGGTTTTAACTCTAAACTCGTTTACTTCAGGGCTCCAGAGACTGATCTTTTGGCAGATATAACCAGCACATTGCCATTTCATCGTACTTAACCACGCTTTTGCACCATGCCAACCAACCAACCCTATATATGCACCATGGTAATCAGTCAGGATAAATCTTCTTTATAAAACAAAGTCCCTCCTATCACTAGTCTGTTCGGTGGAAACTTTTTTTTTGTTGCAACATCGATTCCAAGAGAATAAGAAAGAAATATTAATACTTCTATAAAAAGAGAATACTTTGTTCAATTATTCGAACGCGCTAATCTCCTAAGATACTAGGCCGATTTAGAGTTAATTTGTTTCGACCGGGGTGCACAGACGGCAGTCATAAGTTAAGTCAATTCGCGACTACATTCTATGTGATTCCGTCCCATATGGACGAAATCGAGCAAGCCATAAGGAAATACTTACCTACCTGCCATTACTACAATTACAAAGACTGATTCTAAAACTAAAATTATATAATGAAGGTATAATTGAAGCGACTGTAGCCTAATGGCTAAGGCATCGGTCTGGCAATCGTGAGGTCGCGGGTTCGATCGTACCCATTATACTACTGACGTGAACCCACTCCTAACACAGGCCTTTGAGCTTAGCTGGAGGGGTTAACAAGATTGCTAGTAATGTGGGACTCAATCCTACATTGCTAGTAATCTTAATAAAAAAAAATCTCTCACCTTAGATAAATATTAGACTAATAGCCAACTAGTCGCCGATTACAAGCAAGGCTATACGGACAAATGCTTCAGCGCCTAATCGTATATCGTTAGTAGGTATACTTAAAGCAAAATTATCTTTTATATTCATAGGAGGCATTAACATTAATTAGGCGAGGGAAGCACGTGGAAGGGGTAACTCCATCCATGCGAGCACTAATGGCATCAAATTGCGGTCAGTACCTACCTAATCTGTTTATCAGACGCAGTCATTATGTAGATGTCCGTGAACCCGATTTCCTACTCCCCCTGGGGAAGAAATTGAATACTAACAACAAAGATTAAATAGGTATTGTATTTGACTGCCTCTGTGGCGCAGTGGGAGTGTGTTCGACTGCTACACAAGAAGTCGTGGGTTCGATTCCTACTCGGGCCACCACTTTGTGTGATCCACAAATTGTTGTTCCGCGTCTGAGTCTACTTTGTGTCCGTGACTTGTATGTTTGTAAAGTACCCCGCGACACAGGGCTTGTCAAATAAAATACACGAACAATTTGACACATTAACGAACAATTATAAAAAAGCAGGATTTCCAATACATATTTTATAGTTTTAGGATAGGGTGAAAGTATTTTGCGGAGTTCCAACTAAACTAGGAGATATTAAAAAAAAAGATATCGTCATACAAAGTGTGAACGGTGGTTAAATATTTAATATCTTTACATATAATTGTACCTATCCGTTTATTTAAAAAAAACGACTCCTCCAATAAGAAATCCTTCCACAATTCGCTTAATATACAAAAATATTTTTATCAAAACAAGACTGGAATTCTAGTTATTCATTTATTTTGGTTTATTCCCAATCAATCACACTCTAATAAGATAAAGTTAGATAAACAGATTATATCATGTCACAGTCTGCCTGGCTTCACTACACGAAAACAAATGAACAATAGGAACATAAGGAAAAATAAATAAATATCTATTAAATACCTAAACATACATACCCGTGGCACCCCCAGGGATACCATCCAGGAGGGAGGTACGGGTATGGGGGTGCCACGGATACATAGATTCAGACTCGTGGCATCACAAGTTCCCATGAATCGAATACCCGAATACCTAGTAGTGGAACGTGACAAAATAATTTTAATTTCAGCCTAAGTAAAAGTTTGTCACATTCATCTATGAATTTATAAACATTCAAAGCCTAAAAAGCACTAACAAATTACGAAGAACTACTTCAAAGCCTTGGAAAAACAAGTAGGTACTTACAGACGTTGCCATGGTTGTCAAATGTTACCTACACCCGTGACACAAGTTGTTACCAATTCATCGGACAATATCTACCTATCAGAGGCCTAGGTTTGCAGTTTTGCTGAAGTAACTCGATACAAGAAATATGTCATCCTCAACACAGTTCTTTGTACTAAGGTAAGATAAATTAGACTAGAAAAAATAAAATTAAAAAATAAACTGAAAAAAAATGGTTTTCTAGGGCCCCTTCGTTACAAGTAGATACCTATAATATTCCCTTTATATTGTAGCTGTAACAGCACATGTTCCTTAAAGATACGGTCCCAACCGACAGCGGCACGACGGACGCGTCGGCAACGTGGAGGCACGCAGTAGTAAGACGCCAAACAGTGGACACTTAAGACGTGACATTACACGACGACGATCAACGAACGATGCTAACGTCGGGCTATGTTTGTGAAATAAACTTACAGTGTTTTTTTTTCAATAGATTCAAAAAGTAGAAATGTTGCATTATGCCATGTATTTATTAGCGAAGGTAACGCCTTAATTCCAGGATTCAGGATTTTCGTTTGGAAGAAGGTTGGCTCTGTTGAGGAAGGGTAGGGTGTATCAAAGAAAACACGAAAGAGAGGATGCGGATACTTTAGAGAGTGAACTTGATTCCATTAGACCTCCCAGCCCCTTGATCCGCCACGTTCTTCATTTATCAAATATTTCAAACTATCATGATTCCGATACGACAGATTCATCAATCAAACACCGCTGATCACACTTCCTTAAAATGTAATCATTAGGTATCCCTACAAAGCTAGACTATTTCAACTTTGTGTTTAGTTTATTGACAAGAAATTACGTTATTTACAGCAGCTGAGATCCCAAGGATTCTTATCTACTTCTAGGGTATAGGTACGTAGATTACTACTGTAGCACTAAACTACTTATTTTGAAACAGTTTACTTACATCGTATAAAATCATGTCGAGCGTCGTTGTGTCGCTCACCTGTTGCACTGTTCTTAAATTAATTGTTACTATTTTTTAACACTATATTTTAAGATATTTATAAGTTTAACTAAACAATTATGCTAATTATTAACAGTAAAAAAGAACTGCAACAAATAATGGCCTAAGTAGTTCTATTTTATAACTGCTTGCTTTTAATTTATAAACTTATTCACTGTTTAGTTAAAAAAACTTCAATGTTAAAAACAATAGTACAACTATGCGAGTTATTATTCCAAAGTGAAAACACAAAGCACTAAAATAATAACACTGAGCATTTAGAATTCCTATTCTGAAGACCTATTGTTACATATTCTAATATACAGTTTTGTTTTGTAAACCCAAACACTGTTTTCATTCGAATGTGTCGTTCGCCGAGGAGACGAGCGCACTAACTAAAATTGCGACATACACTGTACACTGAAAGCGGCCGGGGGCATGTAGCCTTGCGTTCTTGGGCGGGGCAGCACGAGAAGAGCTCGGATATTAATTCAGTTAGACTGTAGACACCAGCAACGCATTAACAGTAAATCATTTTAACACCTGACTAAGCGTTTTAGTGAATAGATTGTAATTATGCGTCTCTCTTGATTCTGTAGTACCTGTAATGACATTAGTCCTTTAACCGCACAGAGGTGTCTTCAAAGTCGTATACAAAATATTCTGATCGTCTGAGAAGTTTCTAATCGTTAACTTTGTATTGTCGAACTTCATTAACAATCTTTATGACCCCTAGAGTGGAAATTAGATACTGACAATTTTGTAGTACATTATATGCGAGAATAGGCTGCCTATAAACTTTGCTTTTTACAGGCTTGTATAGTCTTCTAAGAAAAAAATATTAAGGAATTTTCGTCAATTTACTACTATGGTTCCTGGATTTTCCAACTTGATAACCATTGTTTTTTTGATCGAAACTTAGTTTTTCGTTGATATAGCGAATGACGTCTGCTACTCTTTACTTCTGATACGAAACATCGTACACGTAGTTTAAAGAGACTCATATAATGAATTCATGTTCCTTTCCGAGTATATTAATAATTGTTATTAAACTTTCGCGTTTTTATACATATTAGATATATTTCGGTACTCAATCGCATGAATTACTTAAAGGTACCGATCGTGGTCACGAGTTCACACTAATGGTTATCTTAAAAAAAACATAAACTATCCAGCAGAAAATATATTTAATTATAATTAAATTATCAACTAACCTGGTGCTAGTGCTCGCATCAAAATCAGTTGCATAGTTTAGAAGATTTACCTAAGCTTGCAAACTGCGACAAACAACTCTATTTTATACTAGCTGAGCCCGTGAGTTCGCCCGCGTGCATTACATTATCAGCTGTCTGACAGTGAAAATTCCGTCAAAATCCGTCCAGCCGTTTCGGAGATTATCCGGAATAAATATAGACAAACAGACAGACAAAAAAATTAAAAACAGTTTTTTGTTACATAAAGTACTCTAAGCAATTATTGTAACATCAAAATAACAGTTTTTTTACTAAATGCAAATGAAAGTATACATATACTTTCATTTACATTTAGGGTGATTACGGAATGGTTGTACACTTTACAAAAGGGAAGTTACCCTCAAAAAAAAAAATCGATATTTTATTCTTTCACTTTGTCGGCGTAAGTACCTTATATGTGTATTTAAAATTACAGCCTACTAGCACTAACAGTGTCTGAGCTAGGCTGAGAACGGACGGACGGACGGACATGGCAAAACAATAAGAGTTCCGTTTTGCCTTTATTTTGACGTTACAAACATACATTTCAATTCCATTTATTTATGACTATATAAAGATTTATTGAATTTTCATCATTTCATTTTTGGTTAAATTAGAATAGACCTCCTGGTTTGAATAAAATTCACAAAACATCTACATGAAAAAAAAAATTAGCTTTGCAAATTAGTCGTTGAAAGCCAATAGGCACCTGTTTAAATACTCACTCCTCTTTTTTAGCCTCGTTCACATGCTCTAAGGCTATAACCAAATATGAATGAACGATCCCCGAATTGATATCACACAAGTCAACAACCTCGTAAGCCAAGTCCGTAATACTTTTATTGTTTTTACGTTTTCACCCTTCCCATGATTCGTCGAAGTCGAAGTATTATGATATCTATAAATTACTGAGCAACTGAGCTTTTTACAAGATTATAGTCACTCTGTTAGGTTTATATTGCTGATGGCCATCATAAACTTATGGATAAAACGTCTAGGATAGTGTGGTTGTGGTTTGAGTGTGTTAGTAAATCAAGTCAGAGGTTCACTCAAAATTGTGAGTTCAAATACCTTTCTTAACACTCTTTTCTTATATTTCTTGTCGTTATTTTTTTTATATCAGGATACCGGTCTTAATTCCGAATCGAACCCAACACCTCTGACTCTAGGTAGAGTCATTAACCATTAGACTAATAGGCCAGTCGATTTTTGATTGACGAGGCATGAACTCATTCTTATACTTACACATTCTTAGTCACAGTTAATATTCTTTGCTTACTCTGTCTCTCTGTTACTGAACTTTTCACGTTTATTTTCCAATAGCTATCAGATAAAATAAACCCAAACCGTTTTTTAAAAAACCTTCAACCATCACAATAGATCGTCGGGAACAAAGTCAGAGGCTTGATTTTTTTCAAGTGCGTTCATAATCCGAGCGTGCGAGGTCCCGTGCTAGGGAAGCCCGCGCCACGCGACCACTCAAATCCAATTAGTTTTCAAAACGTGAACGAATAAACAAAAGGATTATGGTTATTCATATGCGCAGTTTGTCAGCCTGAGATTTTATACGGTATACGAATCATCCTTAAGGTTCTTAGAAAGGGTTAATGTGAGGCTGCTAAGATTCAATAGGTACGTTTAATGTATAATGATGGCCTAAAGGGCTTTAATCTTTATGATTACACTAACATTGGACTTATAATAACACTTAACTGCTCATTATACGTTAGACTTATGTTCATTAATTTGCCTCTGCTACATTTGTGAAGTACTACGCAAAGTAGGTACCTATTTAATGCAAAATAGTTCGCTGAAAGTCGTTCCTGTTTTAGGTAAGTAGGGGATGGTAGGGCAAGACTAGGTACTTAAGGTTTGAAGCTCAATGAACCAAAACTATGAACATTTTTAGTAGTGTTGCCCAAATTCAGTCTTGGTCTTGCAGTCTTGGTCTTGTTCTTGCGTTTTTGCAAGACCAAGACCAAGAACAAGACCGCGTATTTTTAGCAAGACCAAGACCAAGACTGACCGTGCAAGACTTGAGCAAGAACAAGACATAGCCTGCAAGACTCTTGCGTCTTGCAGCTAGGACTTAGCGCTATTTCACTGAGTAGTTAGGTGTAACAGTTCGGTGTATAGGTAGGTACGCTTAGGAATTCTATGAGACGCAAAAAACTGTATCAAAGAATATGAAAAACTGGACCTATGCGCATTACGACTAATACCATAAACATAGCAAATAAAAAAATATCTATTAAAATCAAACTGAGTGCATGCATAGTTATGTTTTAACCATCGGCACTTTGATAATGCGGCATCAAAGGTTTTGTACTTACTTCTCAAAGAAATTTGCCGCTTTTCGGAAGTACATGGTTATGATACACGCGCCGGCGGCTTCTTTTGAAATCTAAAACAATCGTTGCCGCCACGCCGAAATCATAACATTTGACACTATTTGATTGCCGCCATAGGGCGAAGGTATACTCATGCAAAATAATTTCCTAGTAGAGTACCTACAGGTGTTCCAAAGAATAAATAAGTTTCAGAGTGCTTAGAATGAAAATGAATACATTATACTGATCACGCAAGTAGTATTATGATTAGGATAAAATGGTAAGGATAGGTAGTAGATGTCATATTAATTCATTCTAGTAAGTATATATTATAATATTGATTACTTATATGGTTTTAAACTAATTACTTAGGTACTATTATTGTACATTTAGTCATTATATTTCTTAAGTTTTTACAAGAAAAAATAGCAAAAAAGTGTTCAAATATCACCCGTTTAATAAATATTGTAGCCACTTTTAAATATACTTGAAACGTGTAAAAAAATTCTACAAAACTAATAAAATAATATAAAAAGCGTAGGTACTTACCTACTAATAAAATAAAAAGCCTGCGATAAGAGTTTTGTATTACTTACCAGCCCGAATATCTCTGAGAGAGATGATGAGAGTAAGTATTTACTAGCTGTGCCCGCGACTTCGTCCACGAGGAATAGTAACTTTGGAGGTATAGTGACGTTCAGGACTTATTTATTTATTTTAAAACTTCTGTCATCAAACATACAAACGAACTCTTCAGCTTTATAATATTAGTATAGATGTACGCCAAAACATTCACTTATATGTAAAGAATAGTGATTGGCACTAATTCTATTTTATTCACGCGTCGCGTCTGTACAAGTAGGTAATATTTAGTGTGTGTTTGTACGCCGCACGCGGCATTGTTTGATTTGCGGCGGCATCCTTTTCATAGAGCCGGCACGTGGCGAGGCGGCGCGGTAAAGCAAGGAAACGTACTATAAATAAAGGAATTATTTTAATTCCAGTCATTTCCAATTGAGCTGTGCTTCGAGTCTAACTTGATAATTGTTTTTACTAATTCTCGTTGTTTTCTAAAAACGTATCACGTGTACAATTTAATATGAGTGACGAAGATTCAAATTATTCTAGTCCGAGTAACGAGAGTTTGAGTCACAGATCTAAAAGACCCAAAAGCAAATTTGAGGAGTTTTTCGAAATAATTCATGCATCCCAAACTGCCTTCTGTAAATTGTGCCAACATAAAAAGATTGAAATAAAAATGAAAAACAGAAACACTTCAGGCTTAAGGAAACATCTAATATCTTTCCACAAAAAGGAATCAGAAATATTTCTTCCTGTTAAACCAAAATTAAGTGGAGATATCACAAGCTTTTTAGTAACCGCTGGAAGTGGACAGGTAAGAATATTTTTTTAACAGTTAAAAGAATTTTAACTCCGCGTAGCTATTCATGCGATACTTTCAAAAACGCCATTAACTTACGTAAGTATTTTTGAGTTAGTGGTGTTTTCACAGTTTTCATCTAGGGGTGCGACATAATAAGTATGTAATTATCGTCTTAAATATTTTTTATAAACACCCATATTTTCAGTTAATCGGCCAGTAACAACTAAGTACTTTATTTTGGTAAATTACAGTACAGTGCAACCTTAATATAACAAATATCAATTTAACGATTTTCTCGATTTAACAACAACAAACCTCCTCCTCTTATACGCTCAAACCTAATAACACAAGATTTATTGTTTTGTTTCAGTCGGAAAACAGCAGTGACAACATCACGACAGCTACAGTTGATTGGGTGGTGAAAAAATATCTTCCCTTCTCATTTTTCGATGACGAAGCTACACAAGTATATTTTCGACGTATTTGCCCTAATATGGTGTTTCCTAAAAGGTCCACACTTAGAAGGAAAGTCAAAGAGCGATTTGAAGAGCTCCAATTGAATCTCAAGGAACGACTTCAACAATTATCATCTAAAATGTCTTTTACCATTGATGGGTGGACGTCAATTGCTGGTAGGAGTTACTACGGGGTTACTATTCATTATATAGACAACGCATGGAAGTATCAATCTGTAGTTCTTGATTTTATACCATCACGCGGTCGACATACTGGGGAAGATATTGCAACGATTTTCCATGAATGTTTATTGGAATATGGCATAATTGATAAAATACAAGGTATCACGGTCGACAACGCAACTGCAAATACCAAATTCATGTATGAACTGGGCAAACAGCTGCCGCCACACTTTGATTCAGACAATCAACATTTCCGGTGCTTTGCTCACATTTTAAACCTTGGTGTACAAGATTTATTAAAGACCTTAGCATTACACTGTGAGTCTGACACTAACGCGCAAGATCAGCAGTACGAAGACTATGCAGACGAAACTGAGGATGAGGAAGATGAAGAATCTGCACCAAATATTGCTGACTCGCGTACATCTGTAACAAAGTTACGCAGTATTTCCAGTAAAATAAAAAGAAGTGAGATAGTGAAGAAGAAGTTTCAGTCTGCTTGTGAAGCAGCTGGCGTGCCATCAAATCTAAATGCCATTCTTGACTGTCCAACGAGATGGAATTCCACACATGATATGATTGGATTTGGTTTAAAAGTGAGAGCGGGCATTGACATATTGTGCAGTTCTGTCACCGAATTAAATGATTTTCAAATCACAGCTAATGAATGGCAGGTACTCGAAAAATTACATAAATTTCTAATAAACTTTAAACTTTTAAGTACAAAACTTGGTGGAGACAAATATGTTACATTACCGCTAGTCATTGTATCATTCAATCTCTTGCTAGATAAAATTGAATCCATGGTAAAACAGTTAGATGAGAAACCTAATCGATCTGAAGTGGATGAAAGGCTCATTCTAGCTTTCCAAGCAGCTCGAGACAAAATGCTTAAACATTACAAGAAGAGCAACTGGATTTATTGTACTTCTTTAATTTTAGACCCAAGGCATAAGGCTCAGACTTTTGACCTGACAATGTGGGGGAAGCAACTTAAAACAGAAAGTCTGCGCAAGTTCAATGAACTGTATGAAGAATATAAAAGTCTACACTCACTGAACAAATCTCTGGAATTACCAGAAAAAGAAAATAAAGTATGTGATGAAGATGAAGACGTAATAGACTTTGATAAACTCTATGAATGTCCCTCGACGTCATCTGGATCTTGTCTTCAAGGCTTAGTGATAGACGAGTTGGAGGAGTACCTGAGAAAACCAAGAACTGCCAGCTCGGAAGACATTTTAGATTGGTGGAGGACGCATGAGACAGAGTATCCGATTTTATCGAAAATGGCCCGTGATTTTCTCTCAATACCTGCAACTTCAGTACCTGCTGAGAGGTTATTTTCTAAAGCATCATTAGTAATTAGAAAACATAGAAATAGGTTAAGTGATGAGTCAGCCAGATGGTTACTTTGTATTAATTCTTGGTCAAAAAAAATTATATAAAGTATCATAACCTAATGATAAAGCTGTTGATTTGTGTTGTATTTTATTTTTTATTCAAATAAATGATAAATCGTAAACTCTTTTATTAAATTTCTTATAAGTTGAGGGTTCAATCTCTTTCTAGACAGATAAGTATTGTTCTTTAAAATACAGTCAAGTTATTGTAATTAATTTGTTTTTTTACATGTTTTAGCAAATGTAAGCTTATAAATCATAAATGTTTATTAAGAAACAGTTACTTCCATGGAAAACGACATATAGGTCAGTTGATTTTTCGAATTTCTTATCAAATCTTCAGTTACTTATTAATCTGCTTGATCTTTACTATGGCTATGTTAATTCAAGCTCACAATGTTCCAATTCTAATACGTTTTTCTAAGATTTAAAGTAAACTTTAATAAATAGTAATAGACTAATAGGTAATTGCAAGACTTGCAAGACTCTTGCTGCAAGACCAAGACCAAGACCAAGACTGGGAGCGCAAGACCAAGACCAAGACCAAGACCAGGTGTATTGGCGCAAGACCAAGACCAAGACTGGCTAAGTCTCGTCTTGTTCTTGCATTTGGGCAACACTAATTTTTAGTAATAAGTCTTTAATAATTGAGTTATAATAGGAACATAACTTCCAATATTTACTAGAAAAATATAAAAAATCGTCTACTTTGCCGTTTTGCCTAATAGCTGGGGTAAGATGGGGATATATCGTACTATTCTTGCTGACAAAAATCGTAGGTAGAAGTCACATCTTAATATTCGTCGTAAATTCCTGCCCCGCTGCAGTGTGCAAATTTTCCCCTGTACTCTACAAGCTGCCCAACCTTAGAAGAGTCCAAATAACATACAGAACAATACAAACAAGGAGTGGTCTCCATATTACTGTCTCAAGTTTCCGGTGACGACTTACGTGTTATTGCTTTCTTCTTTATCTGTTATCGTTAACCTTTTTCGTTAGATTTTGCAATAGTCTGCTTCTTACTTCATTTCGATTTCTTCTTTTTTTTTCATCCAGTTGTTTTGTTCTTCGATTATCTATATCTTATTACTTAGTTTTGGGTACGACTAAAATTCGCAGTTATAAATCCGATCTAGGGGTAGTCGATTTTCATTATAATTATAAGTTGTTTAAGAATGTAAAAAGCAATAATCACTTCTTTGTTAAATCCAGACGCATGAGCAGCAGAAGCACTTTCTGAAGTTCTTATTGATGTTTCTTCAAAAGCAGTGGGTGCGCTGGGTGTTTCTTTATAAACCCCAGAATCCAATCTTTTCCCAACTCCTTCTTTTTCAATTTTAAATGAATGGACCTTATTGATCTTCTTAGATATGCTGTGAGCCAAGAATTTCGTCGGCTTTCCATCAGCATTATACGTATATTTATAAAGCTCAGTCTCTTCAGCTTCTGTGAATACTGTACTTTAGGGTTTAAAGGATATTTTACTTTTTTTTTACTGGTTGTACTATTGCTTTCTAGGTTATCACGAGCAGTTTTGACTTTTCTTTTGTTTTATTTAGTCATTTGCGGTACTGAAAGGGTTCATGATGCTAGCCAATATCTTACTTCTATACTAAATACCCACAGCTGTCTTTTTACTTTAGACCAGAGGACATTCTCTTCTTGTCTATTTTTTATAATTACTAAACATTTCAGATTTTTAACATTTCATTTATTTACAATTTCTTAGGACTAGGGGCAAGATGGGGTACCCCATATACCATCTTCCCTCTTTGTGTGAAAACTAAAAGTAATTAAAGTAAGTAAATTACTTAAAAAAATGGCTGCCAATCGAGTGAAAAACACGTTCTTACCTGACAGATCAATCATCAAACGAAACGACTCACGATCAATGAATAGATACAGCACCTCGAGTATTTACAGCAACACAGCTGAATGAAACATGATAAACGATAACAATCGTGCAAAAAAACGTTTTTTTTTTTCTGAGAAATGAATAATTTTCATTGAGTAGGTTGAAGTCAAGCAGCCAACTGAATGGCAACATGGCGGCGTGTCATCGAAGTTAAAACGGCTGTAATTGGTGAATTCTAACACCTTAAAATGCTAGGTACCCCGTCTTGCCCTACCACCCCCATTTTCTCAGCTACCTCATCGTGTAGGGTGTCGTGAGATAGGTCTTTTAAAAATATTTCAGGATTGTGAACACTATTTTCCGATTTAGGGACCCGTTTGTGAAATATTAAGCCTTAAAGTGATTTTTTTTTAGTCAAATGTTTTTGGAGATGTGTAAAAACAGGGTAGCAGTATATTAATTAAATTAATAGGAAAACTATCACAGCTAAGTAGGCTCACAAGTTTACGAGTAACAGCCGACCAAGTGTAACCACATTTTCGTACAAATTCCATTGAAAATGACTTATATAACGTATTAAGAAATAAAAACAACAGAAAACCACTTCTTTTACCGCATTATTGTGCTGGGCAGCTACTTTGACATTGCGCGTGGCCCGATATGCACTTTACAACCGACTTCAAAAAGGAGGAGATTCTCGATTCGACTTTTTTTTAAGGTTAGTAGTTATCGAGGAAGGCTATATAACATCACGCTACGACCAGTGAGAGCAGAGCAGCAATGAAAATATTGCAAAAACGAGAAAAAAATAGGCAGACGAAGTTGCGCGGGTCAGTTAGTCCTGTATTTAATAGAACGGTGGCTATGCGCAGGACACAGCCCTTAAGCCACATAAATGAGCGGACTAGAATCATTTTACTGCAGGTATGTTGCATCAATCAAACCAGTAACATGGTTTTGGTTGGACATTTTTTTGTACTAGTTGTTCCTCACGGATTCGACCGCGTTGTTTGATTTAAATATACGCTTCTAGCAGCCCGCTCCGGCTTGACACGGAGTTTTCTCCACTACCAGGCCACTCGAAAATTTTGCGAAAAAAAGTTTTTATACTTAAAGCACTGGCCCCTGGCACTTCTTATTATTTTGAAAAATTTGGTTATTTAAAAGTAAAAATACCATTGTTTGAATTTCGAATTTCCCTCCATATTTTTTTAAAGCCAAATTAAATTATCGTGACTTATTTATAAATGAATCTGCATCCAGAACATTTTCATCCAATGATTTTGAAAACTAGATTACTTGATTTACTTGTGTGCTGGCAGTAAAAAAAACAATTCAAGAAAACAGGCGAATTACATAAGAAGAGATTCAGCATACACTGCTGATTAGTTCGGTAACCGTTCACAAGATTCTACACGAGCACCTTCGCGTGAGGAGGATAGTTTCGCGCTGGGTGCCGCACAACCTCACCGAAGCTCAGAAGCAGGCCCGTGTAGAGTGATGTCGTGATATGATACAAAAATTTGAAGCAGGCTCGTCTCGGCGCATTTACGACATTGTGACAGGTGACGAATCCTGACATTATCAATACGATCCAGAAACAAAGCTCAATCGATAGTTTGGCTGTTTCAAAACGAACCAACGCCTACGAAAGTTAAGCGATCGACTTTGATCGCTAGTTTCTTCACTTTGACGGGGTATCTGGTTTCAATTTCATTACTAGACCAAAGCAGCATCAACGCCAAATGGTATACCATAAAATGCCTGCCAGAAGTTTTGTCTGCAATGAGCAACAAGCGACCGAACGCCGGGCTCCGCGGGGTACTTCACCACGACAACGCGCCCACGAACTCAGCGCTCAAAACGAGGGACTTCCTGGACAACACACCTGCAGCAGAGTCTTGGGTCACCCTCCTTACAGCCCTGATCTGGCACCGTGTGACTTCTTTTTATTCCCTAAAATAAAAAATCTGCTGTAAAGGGTTACAGTTTGCATCGCTGGAAAACGCGCTAGCAGCGTTCGAGAAGGCCGTGGAAGAGGTGTCTGCGGCGGACTGAAAAAAATGTTTTAAAAATTGGTTGGTGAAAAGAACTCTCCACCAGAGAGTTCTTTTAAAAGAGTTTATTAAATATTTTGTTCATAGCAGTCAGTTTTATAGTTTCTCTAAAATTTCTGGGTGTACCACATATCTTAAAAAATCATATGCCTGTATTATGCTTAAAAACCATCCGAAAGAAATTATCTGCATTATAGTAAAAACCGCATGATAATCCGTTCAGTAGTTTTTAAGATTATCGGAAACATACATACATACAGACAGACGCGGCGAGAGACTTTATTTTATAACTAGCTGTCCCGCGCAACTTCGTCTGCGTAAGTTTCCCCGTTTTTGCAATATTTCTCATTGCTGCTCCGCTCCTATTGGTCATAGCGTGATGTTACATAGTCTACAGGCTATCCAACAGTGAAAGAATTTTTCAATTCAGACAAGTAGTTCCGAGATAACCACGTTCAAACAAACAAACAAACTCTTCAGCTTTATAATATTAGTATTAGTCCATTGAAATGTTACATTTTTTAGGCCTTACATTGCGTTTTTTAGAGGACGCAATTTTATTTTTTTGATGTATAGGGCAGTGTACAGCTAAAACCAAGTTTGTGGGGTCGCCACCCTTGTCCCACGGCCGCCATCTTGAAAATAGGGGTTGAAATTGTTTTTACGATATATCTCTTAAAATATTTATCAGATAAAAAAAAAAATTTTGCATTTTTTGTTGCAAATTAAATTCTCTACAACTTTGGTCCAGTAACTTTTTGTCGTAGAACTATAAATAAAAAGTTTTAAGCGAAAATCTTCATAAATTCGAGAAACAAAATTATATTTTTGTGTCCGTAACTTGTATGTTTGTAAAGTCCCCCGCGACACAGGGCTTGTACCCTACTGCTGGAGTTGTCTTTAAAAAAAAAATCGATATAGGTAACTTTATTTTTACCATTTTACGAAAAAAATATATCATACCATTTTTGTAAATAGTTTTTTAAGGAACAACTTTTTTAAGCAACATTTTTTCATTAAGTCAATAGCTAAGGTGTTCAGCGCTCCGAAGTGAGTATTATTTTTCAGTACTCTTTCTTCACAGATCATCCAATGGTGATTGGTGGTCACTTCCTCTTCAACTCAATGGTACTGACACTACCTACTGATACCTCACACCTTCTCTCCAACCGTACCTATTCAAAAGCACAGTTACCTTTATAGAAACTAGAAACAGGACGCATCAAAGGCTAGTTATGGCATTGCGGTATATAACTTATTCTTGTTCCTCTCTCAATGAGTCGCATGTTCTGCCGTAGGTATTTCAATATCTACCTGCCTTAAATCACACGTCCGTAAAATTAATTGATGAGGTGTCAAATACCAGCGCTAATAACTACCTAGTAAAAACAAGAAATCCGACTTAAATTAATTTAAGAACATAACTGAATAAATTATATAATAATAATATCTTGGGAAAACTCACACAACGTCATCTGATCCCAAACTAAGCAGAGCTTGTACTTTGGACACCAGACAACTGATATAGGTACAAACTTATATATTTCTAAATACATATAAATTACACCTAGACACAGAATATCCTGGGTGGGGATCAAACCCACGACTTCCGACTTAGCAGTCAGAGTCACTAACCACTAGACCAACAGGCCAGTCATATACATATAGGTTGATATAGTCTATGTCAGTCCTCCAAACGACACATCACATTATTAAATCCGTTAATCCAAACGGATAAACGGATTTGTTTTTTGTCACGCTCCACAGAGCGTGACAAAGAAATTAACATTCATACATACTTGAAAAATATTACTCTCCTTCTAACTTAGTCAAATCGGTCGGTTAAATATAAGCTCAGCTCATACAGGATACGTAATTTATAAACCACACCAAAGCCTGTATATTCTCAACAAGTCTAGATAGGTACAAACAGATTTTTTTATACACACTGCTTCTTGTCCCGCTTTTAATTTTGGGTAGGTAAATAACACAAAGGACAAGGGCCTAAAAAACTCAATCTCAAGATCTCGTCAAAATATGCCGTCCAGAACCCCACAACGACCACCTGATCTAGACTAAGTGCAATGCTACCTACTGAGTACAATTCATTGTGAATTTAAACTATACAAATCAAATACACACAATTTCTTATCAAAATCGGTCTAGCTGTTTAGAGAGAAAGTGTCCAAAAAATGTAAACACCCAAATTGTTATCCATTATGTTTAGGGCTCCATTGTGTTACATAAACTTTTATGTATTTAACATTGTTTGACGTATCTATCTATTTTATTTTTTAAAAACGTTTAAGTAGTATACTGTAACGTATCTAATCAAAGAGGGAACAACCAGTAACAACCAGTCTTCTCTTCTAATATCAAACAAAAGTCTTTTAATAATAAAACAGTTCTTATATAACAACACAACAAGAAGTCAAAAATTAAAATAAAACTCATTAACAAGTTGAGTTGACTGTTAAACTGAGATATTATTATCAATTAAAGAAAACTATATCTACTCAGAGATGTATTAGAAATTGTAAACAAGAAATACACACGCCATTATTACGAATTATTTTGAAAGTAGCGACTTAAAAGCATAAAATGTCCAAACAATCGTCTGCTAAACGGCTTCTTATTTTGCTGGTCATATAACCAGTCGCTGAGAAGGCCCTTTCGGATTCAACGCTAGTTGGAACCACTGATCTCATTCAGTCACTCTTGTCTGTCTCAAAAAGAGATGAAAGCGGTTTATTATCGTTAGTTTACGGTCATCAGCAAATTCAGCAATATCATTAGCGGTGGCAGCTGATGTTGATCGACCAAGATAGATCTGAATTTGTCTGTGTCTGTAAATTAGTCAGACAGTATTGCGAATGCGAGAGCTATGATTTAATTTCAGTGCGAACCACAAATTTTAGGAGGCAATTTAAAGTTCTTATTTTACAATTAGGTTACTGCACCTTTCACACATTCCATTTCTACATCACCCTAAGGTAGACTGGCAGAGAATGCTTTTAGCATTAAGTCCACCTCTGTACAACTTTGTGCATAAAGTTTTAAATAAATAAATAAAATAAATAAAGGTTTCGTATTTCTCAAATTCTTTATCTGCTTGGTATTTAGCTGGGTCTCTAATATATAACAAGTATGCTCTCAAATTCATTCGACGCATAACAATGCGCTTTCTCAAGGAGCCAGCTAGTTTTTCTGCCAATGGAGTTTTTAACTCTTCCTGTTTACAAATCATAAACCTAAGTGATGTTTCTACGATAGCCAAGTCAATATTTCAAAGACATAAACCTTCACAGCCAGTTACCTTAACAGGTTTTGTGTTAACTTGTCTAAGTTCACTAAAACCGCATGTTCTTCCACATTCAAAGAGTAGTTCGGATCGGTCAGTTTCGGAGCTTCCAGGCCCAGGTTGATCAAAGCTTTGCTTGCTTAGCTTGATTCTATAAATTGTAGAAATCATGTCTGCTAGGCTCGCCAATCGAGTTTTACAATCAAGTCAAACTCGCGAGATCTCGCCCATCTTTCGACCGAGATCAATCTCGCTAAAAAAGACCGAGATCTCATGAAATCGTGATCTCGTGACACTGCACTACATAGAGTGTAGGTATGTCATGGCACTTCCGTTTTTTGTTGAGAAGCGCAGTTTTTCGACAATAACTCATAGACGGTATTTACAATCATGTTTAAAATAATTTTAGTTTAAAGTTTTTATTAATTTATTTTAAAATATGTCTTTACCCTTATGATTTCTTTCATATTTTTGGGCACACGGTTTAAGAGATTAAGACCCTGTTCAGATGAGGCTAATTACGCGCGAGAGCATACCGCGTGTACATACAATCATTGCGTTCACATGATTCGCGCGAGAGGATTTCAGTCGCGCGTAATCGCGTGTCATTCGCCGGTATCTCGACTCGCCCGGTATACGCGCGTAGTACGCGCGAATACCGAGTAAACAAGTAACTAATGATTAAAAAAAATAAAAAATGGTTATCAATAAAGTCTTTTTACAGACGATCATTTTACGTGGTAACGTCATAAGAAAACATTGATGACATATCGCCATTAGCGTTGCCTAGCAACCAATCAATAACGATAATAACCAATCAATAACGATAATAACCAATCAATAATTGTATGGAATTGTTCAGTTCTAACTTTTAAGAAAATAATAATAACGTGTGCCCGCCGTTGCAAAGTTACGTTGAAAAATTTTCATGAACTGTCAAATGTGATATATTAAATTGGCCCTACTATAATGTGGGTTCGATTCCCACACGGGACACCACTTTGTGTGATCCACAAATTGTTGTTCCGAGTCTGGGTGTACTTTGTGTTCGTGACTTGTATGTTTGTAAAGTCCTCCGCGACACAGGGTTTGTACCACATTGCGGGAGTCGTTTTTTTAAAAAATATATGTATTTATATACCTATTAAGTACCTACCAATTAAATAAAGTATAGCTACAAAAAAAAAAACCTAATAAGTACCTATCAATTAAATAAGGTAGGTATAGGTTAGGTATGGCATTGAAAAGGTGCCCCGCGCCGGTGTTATGACGTCGATCTCTTTATTGAACGTGTAAGTTATAATAAGCTTGAACTTGACTAGAAAATTAAGGAGCAAGGCCAAAGAAAATCTTGTAACTGTGACTAGACCAGACAATGTCACGGTCTTAGAATAATGCAGAAAAAATGTCTTCGTTGAATGTAGGTAACGTAATTGTCATAAAAATACAGCATGGTGCTTTTTCACAATAGGCGGGTTCGAGTTCGGTTCAGACAGGTGATTATTTAAAAACCTTTGAATACAGTTCGAATTATTTTTAAAATCATAATGAAGTATCTGTCATGTACCTAACATGTTCTATCTACAATATTTATGGTACTTTCCCTCCATGTGGCATCATCTATACCTACATATATATATTTTTTTTTGTTGTAATCCGATATGATCAAAGAAAGGTTAGGAGTAGAAACGACGGCTTAACGTGCTCCTAGGGGCACAGCGGAGTGTGATTAGTATAGCCCGGCTAATAAAACTGAGGTTAAGATGAAACAATAAATTTTGGATCATCATCATCATTCTCTCCTAATTTTATATTTTTAGTGACGTTTTTTTTTTACATATATTACAAAAAAGTCAAGTCACTGCGCGAGTCGAGCTGGCGAGCGCAGCACAACCATTGAACAAGCCATTGAACAAGCTAGGGCCCGCAACGCAATTTTAAAAGTTACTGCGCAATCGGGGACTCAGCGTGGTCTCACAAATCACAGCAGTCAAAGCGCGAAGGTAGAAGTAATTGCGCGAGCTGACGAATGAGCGTGAACTTAGAAGCTATTCAGTGAGCTGTAGACCGCAGCGTGATTTAAAACTCACTGCATAAGAAGAGAGCGCAGCGTGTATTTTACTGTGCGGGCAGGGGGGCAGCGCCTTTAGATATCACAGCACGAGCAAAGGAACCTAAGTATACCTTGCGATGAGCCTGATACCTGTTATTGCTACTGTTGATGTTGCTGCAAGAAAGGGGGCACAGCGCAATCCTCAAAGTTACCTACTTGAACTTAGAAGTCACTGCACAAGCAGCGCGTAGGTACAAGAACAGCATGAGCTGACAAGCGTGGCGTTCAAAAAGCCAATAAGCGAGATGCAGCCGCAGCGCGAACTCAAAAGAGCACAAGGAGAATGCCGCAGCGTGTACTTCACAGCACAAGCAGGCGATAGGTACAGATAGTCTGCAAGTAGATAGTCCGTAAGCCAACAACAGATTTTCATGACCAAGTTCCTCTCGGGCGACAACTTGTAAAATGCTTCATTTGAATCATGAAGCTCCGTGAACGTGAGCTGCGTTTCGGTGCTTAAACTGTGGTAGCCTCCCACGCTGCTTAATCCAGAATTCATTCATTTATTTATATCTATTTTTATCAATTTTAAATGTATCTCTAGAATTAAAATGTAATCCAAACTTAACCACTGCCTCTGTGGCGCAGTGGGAGTGTGTCCGACTGCTACGCAAGAGGTCGTGGGTTCGATTCCCACACGAGACACCACTTTGTGTGATCCACAAATTGTTGTTCCGAGTCTGGGTGTACTTTGTGTCCGTAATTTGTATGTTTGTAAAGTCCCCCGCGACACAGGGCTTGTACCCTAATGCGGGAGTTGTCTTTTAAAAAAAAAAAAAAAAAAAAAAAAAAAAAACCATGATATTAAACAACGTTATGTTTCGTTTAGCGCAAAGTATTTCTCTTCAAGAAATTACATAAAAAAATAAAATGAAAATATTGAAAACTTGGACAGTTCTAAGCTCTTATAGTGGCCATATGTTCGTCGCAGTATCGTGCTCCTTGCGTCGCGTAGCTAGTAGTAGTAAATGTAATCGCTTTCATTTTGCAATAATAATTCATGGTTATTATTGAAAATAGGAAACGATTACATTTCTCACCACATTGTAAACAAGAGTCCTCTTAGAATTATTAACTGATTAATTAATGATTGAATTACCGTTAACTCGTTGTTTAGGAGTGAGTTTTTAGTCCAAAATAACTTAGTTGGTTAAAACAGAATATACCTACGTTGTAAATCATAAATGGCTTTAAGTAAGCTTATGAAATTTTGTGGGGTTTGATATTGATATTGATTCTAGGTCTGCTGGTTTGAATACTTAAATTAATTTATTTTCAAAAAATGTGTTTCTTATCTAGTAAATGGTGTAATTATATTATAAAAAAACGATGTTATATATTAATATAAGCACAAATTACTCCCTATTCAGCACAAATTAAAAGATACCTTACTAGCTTCCTCTAGCTATTTCATATCCTGATAGGTCAATCCCGAAAAAACTTGAATATATTTTTCGTGAATAACGGCATGGATCATAAAATTCTATTTCAGACCACTGTGCACTGGATCGTACAAATTCAAAAATTGGCAACACTGCCTTGTGCTGCCAGTTTAATGTCAAAACTGTAAACAATATATTCGTGAATGTTTGTTTTTAACGGAATCTTATGTGAAATAATCGATAAATATCAAATTACACTAAGTAAGAAGGGTAATCAGTTGCTTTAGATGACTCTGGGACGTAAATACCAGCAATCTTCCGGGTAAATGGTTCCCCTGCCCTTGTTCCGATGTCCCTGCTAGCGATGCATGAAGGGTCTTCTAAATACAGTAAAATTGATTTTTCCCTATTTATAGGAATGCTGGGGAGGCTCGTAAGGTGTATTCTAACCAGTCAAAGGTCGGGACGCTCTCTGGGTGCTCGTCCTCTGTAAGTTGTCCTACTAATTTGGTATTCATTTTAAAGTTTCTATGATTCACCCTTGCCTCGATATCCTTTCCTTATTAGTCGTGTGTGACTCGGGTTGTTTACTAATTGATTGCTGGTAGTAGTTACTGCTATTTAATACTAATTAGTTACTCACTACTGGTTTTTTAATTTACCATTTATCCTTGTATAATAATACTGTTGTAGTTTGCAAACAGGTGTCTTTAACCATTATTTTACCTACCTACCTAATGACTACATAGATTGATTTATTTATTGCTGTGTGTGACTGTTTTATAAAATAAGTTTTACTACCTACTGTCTCAAGTTCATTGTAGGAAAGATTTTATGTGAAATACGGTTTACTAATGTTTGTCATAATTTAAAATGCCATAATTTCACATGCCATACCGGTATTTGCCATAATTTCATTAGAAATAACGCTTCAGTTGCCATAATCGTGAAATGACATAAAATGACTTTCACTAATTCCATTGGTCATAATCGATCAAGTGTCATAATAATTTAAATCCATAAATGTATTTGCTATAATTTTCGTTTTCAATAATACCATTTTCCATAACTTTTATTTACCATAATATAAATAAAGATAATATAGTATAAGCGCCTGCAATTTTTATGTTAATGAGTAAGTTAATATATTTTTTGCTATTAACATATTCACAGTTAAAGTTATATAATGAGGGTAAAACAAAATAAGTCTGACATAAATAGACAATCCATTAGTCGTCAGTTATTAACATTAGTGGTCAATTCATTGATGAACATTGAGTCGATTCTTAATGGAGAACCAGAAAAAAAGAAACCTAGAATATACACAAAAAAAAACGAAAGAATAAACAATATCATAATAAATAAAAATAATTACAGTGAAGAAGAGTTTTTGAGAGCTTTGGCCTCCAACTTAAATTTAAAATAATGTTACTTTCAGAATTTTTTTTTTATTACTTATCTATACTTGAATTATGTTGATTAATAAATGATTATACGACACAGATTTTTTATTTACAATTAAACCTGAAACTAAACCTCATATGGCGCCTACTTACTAAACTCGACGGAGCCCCGCTTCGCGGGGCTCCTACTTTTGGGTGGTTTAAAAAAAAACCTAACACGAAGACTAAGGCGGGAGCTCCGCTTCGCTTCGCTCCCGCCTTAGTCTTCTAACCTAACCTATCCGAGTCGGATTGCTCTGAGTCGGGGTGTTAAAGATAATTAATTTCGACCTAACAATATTATGTATTATTTTCATAATTATATCAAATTTTGATTATGTCAAGAGTCGATTATGAGACGTGTTACTTATGGAAACTAATTATTATGATATATGTTGCTATGGAAAGTCATTTTATGGCAAATAAAAGTTATTACTGTTGAGTTGTTAAGGCAAACGTTATTAGTATAAATGATAATAGTGCAAGTAAATATTATGATCGGGGACGATTATGGCAAACAATATTAGTGCAAATTAATTTATGGCAAACGAGAGAATACCGTGAAATACATTTAAGTATTTATAGTTTTAAGAAATGAGTTTTAAAAAGTCTAAAATTGTAAATAAAAGAACCATCAGTTACTTAAACTAGAACTATGGCTAGCCATTTGCCCTCACATAGGCTAGTAATGTGATAATGATAATTCTATTAATATTATAAATGCAAAAGCTTGTGAGTCCATCCTCACTCCTTCACATCAAAACTACTGGATGGATTTTGATGAAACTTACAGTATTAATACTTATTAATCAGAATAGCATGGGGTATAAAAATCAAACTTAATGAAAAAGCTAGTCAAATATAATAAGTAAAAATTATATGTTCATTGTTGATTCTAAAAAGTGGTACATTGTTAATGGCACCTTGTTACTGAAATCTAACATTACAAACAAAAATAATTAGTATTTTTGGTTAAATAGGCCTTATATTGGAATGACACATAAACACATAATGGTATGTGTGCAATTCCAATTGGTATGGATAGAGAAAGGTTAACAATAGTTAAATGTCAATGTTGTATTGTCATATTGCATAATCTATTCTTACACAAACAATCTGCTAAATGAAGACATGACCTAAACATGATATTTGAGAAGAATGATTAGTCATTAAAAAAATATAAGCTCATATTCGTAGACTACTGGACACTGTAAGAATCATTTCTATAATTCTGTAGTTGTCGTTTTTTTCTCCCTTTAGTATAGTATTTTAGATATTAAGATAGAACCACATAAATATATTGTTATTAGTGTACTTACTAGGATATTAAAGTTTATTTAATTTCATTTGAATGGTGTGATTTTAGCATAAGTTCTTGAAGGTAAGTAAAGTATAAATAAAATTTCAGTGAGCAATAGATCATACTAATAATATTTATAGGAAAAAGATTTGCTTGTGTGTTTGTTATGGCTAGGAAAAAGATTTGCTTGTGTGTTTGTTATGGGTAATCTCTAAAACTGCCAGGCCAATTTCACTTGAATGATCTTGCCTCCTCGAGCTCTACCATCTGTTCTACATCTAGGTCAATGTAGTAATCAATACATATTTTAATGTAGGTATCACTGTGCGACATGATTGAACCACCGGACTATGAGGAGGTGTGTGAGCGGCTGATGGGTGAGCGAGACCCACTCGCTTACCCATCAGTCGATATGGAGCTCTGCAATGTGCCAAGACGTATACGGACTCTCACGCATGTGTTGCCTGATGAAGACCTGTGAGTATTTTTATTAAAGTTCCTTAACTCCCAATTTCCTTATTTTTGGAGCCTAATTCAGGGGCGTTTTCAGAAAGTGATACAAAAAAAAACATTTAAAAACTCGTAACTTTGCGATTTCTTTATTTCAAATGTTAGTGTTTTGTTATGCTTTTGTGCAAATGCTCTTTAATCATGGAATGATGTTAATTTAATATATAGAGCAATTACCTTCCCACATTGATGTAGGAGTAAGGGTATTGATTTCTTATAAGGACTATATTATATCACTACTAGACCAAAGTTAAAGTCACTTAGGGTACCAAATGCAACTCTTATGAACATCTGACAATATTTAGAATAGAATGATTTGAAAAGAACTTAAAACTCATCAAGTAACAAAAAACCAGTCTGTTGATACCAAGCCAAATCGAAAATAATTTCCCTCCAAAATATGAATGAGTTGTGGTAGCTGAAGTCCTATTTAATTGCTTTTCCAGTGCCAAAGCACCAATGTTCGTCCGAGATTGCATCCGATGCTACACCACAGATTACACAGTGGTTGAATACAAGTATAGAGCATACTCCGGGTCTACATGTGGCAGAGAACGGCTGGGAGAAAGACTGGAGCGCCTGCATTCTGCACCGAGGCATACGTACGAAATAGATGAGTGTCATACATCCACCGAAGAGTTGGCTTCGCAACAGGTAAAAATTGTATATTAAATATATATATATTTTTTGACGACAATGTCTTATAATTCGATGGAGCCGGCTGAACGCACGAAAAAAATGAGGCGTTACCTCGCTCTGAGGCGTTCTATTGTAAAAATAAATAAATAAAAATTGACATAATTGTATTTATGCATACAAATAAATGTAACTTGATCAATTCAATTGTGATTTCCATTTACCTCCTTCTCTACAAATAAAATTAAAATTTTCTTTTGAAAAATGAAACCATTCCATCAGTATTTTCTTATGACATTGTCACGTTCAACTATCGTCAGTAAACCGACTTTACAGACAACCGATTTTTTTTTATACTTATTACTGCGAAAGAGTATTTGTTGCATCAATTGCAAAAATATGATTGAGTGGGTTGTGGTATTATATTACTTTTTATCCTGCATTATAAACAATTCCTATTGGACAGAGAACAAGTGAATAAGAAAGTGATACCGACATGAGCCTACTTTTACTTTTTTATGATTAAAAAATTATGTTAAAAACAAAAATAATTTGTAAGCTATTTTTAAGCTGAAGTTATTGGTATATTAAAGCCAGATTGTAGTCATTTCAGGCTTCAACTCTAGCCCTCCTTTATTAACCAAGGCTTGATACCTATCTCATTTGTTTCCAGTTGTCAGAATCTCAACCGTCGAGCGGTAGACAATCAGTTGCGTCGATGTCCTCATCATCATCTTGCAACGAAACGCTGACTCCTCGCGGCTCTTGGGCTAGCCTTGATCTGCGCAGCTCATCCTCCGACCCACTGCTGCCAGACCTGTTTGAGAGAAAGCCACCTGAACAGATTGACGCTCTTAATGAGTCTAGAAGGTAAGTAACCATGTTTTAAGCATAGTTATTTTTTTTATTTTAGGGTCCCTAAGTTGTAGTCGCTCATATTTATAATTTATGTCACAATTATCTGCAGGTTAGAGAACCGTCAAGCTGATCTCCTTGGTCTTTACACTCCATACTTAGATGAAGAAGAAGCAGTGGAACGAAGACTTGCTGCTGAAATACCTTGCGAGATCATGGGCCATAGAATACTGGTTGTTTGTCATCAATTAAAGTAAGTACCTACATTATTCAAGGAAATATTAGTTACATTTTTTTTTCGTAAATATAATGTCTGCCTTGATTGTATAACTGTTAAATGCAACCTGCGTGCCAAACAGTTCCAAACTTATCTTAATTTTCTTCTTTTACAGGCTTGAACTCGACGTAGAACCACTCTTCGCATCAATGGCGATCTACGACGCCAAAGAAAAGAAGAAAGTATCAGAAAACTTCTATTTCAACTTAAACTCTGAATGCACGAAACAGATGCTCTCGACTCACATACCTCATGCGGATCTGTCCACATTGAGCCGAAGTGCCGTCTTTGACATATTGAACCCTTCTGCTGATATGTTTCTCGTCGTTAGAGTCGAGAAAGTTCTGCAAGGTGATGTCAATGAATGTGTTGAACCTTATATCAAGGATGACAAGGTTGGTTTTCATAATTCAATTATAAAATCTAGCTATGATAGCACCAGTGACGTAATTGAAGGGAAATGAAAATCTTTTTGAGAGTTATTTTATTTTTATATCATTATATTTCTTGTAAAATCGACTCATGATGCCTCAAAATTAATGTACTTAGATCTAAATGCATAGATGGTTATTTTGACAATTTAAATATGCTTTACGCAATATTTGGGTATGAACAACCCGGTTTTCCGGTTTCCCGTGGTCCGCTTTGCCACCGTTAAATATATGACACCCGAGTATGAGCTACTGCTATTCTTAACATATTAATAGGCAATATGAAAATCACTGGCCTCTTGGTCTTGACCCTGAAACTAAAACTGATGTAGGTTCGATTCCCATCCAGGTTATTTGTTGATAGATAAGTATGCATATCAGCTATCAGGTCGCCATAGTACAACTTATGCTTAGTTTGGGATCAGATGACTTCGTGTGAGTTTTCCCAAGATATTATTATATTTTATAAAATGGTATAAGCTACGGGTCTTAATCTAAATATCTTATTGCCCTGTATTATTTCCTGACATTTCTCCCTTGATTTGTGGCAACGCTGAGCTGAACCAGTCTACCCGTGACCATGGCCGTTGCAATACGGTCGAAAAGTCGGACAATAACACAAATGTATTTGGCCTTAAAATAAAAAAAATACGCGATTAAGACCCGTAGCTTATAAAATTCTATAATGTGTACAAATCGCGAAAGTTTACGAACTTTTGTATATTATCATATTATTATTATTATTTGTTCAGAATCGTGAGAAAGTCCGTGCAGGCGCAGCCGCGGCATGCGCCCGTCTCGGCAAGTACCGCATGCCGCTCGCCTGGAGCGCGGTCTCGCTGCTCAACATCCTCAACGGCTCCAACAGTCTCGAGCGCGACCAGGACAAAGATAGTCTGACTGGAGCCGCCAACACTAACAGTTTGGGTAAGTGCGCGTTGAACGCGTTTTTAGTACGCATGAATTTACGTATAATAAAGGCATTTTTTAAATTTCAAGGCTATATTTACTGCCTCGGTGGCGCAGTTGGAGGGCGTGCGACGACTGTGCAAGAGGTTGTGTGATTCACTAATTGTTATAGTAATTTTTATAGGCATTTCTTGCCAATTACTTTATAAATACAACAATTGCATTTTTTAAACGATAGAAAAATTTGAAGTCCAGACCCAGGAATCGAACCCGAGACTTCCTTGTGCCAATCCGGGGCCGGAATCGACCACCTATCTGGACTATCTTTTTCAAAAATGCAATCACTAATTGTTGTACTGAGTCTGGGTGTACTTTATGTCTGTGAATCATCACAAAATCTGTTAAATCTCTGTGACACAAAAAATACGCCAGAACTATTTTTAGTAATATCAATAACACTATACAACTTTAATTTGAAAAAAATATATAGTGAAAAGACTAAGAAATATTTTTGAATATTTACAAACTCTACTAAAGACGTTTATCTCAAGGCTTATTCAAATCAAAACCGGTGCTTCTCAAGGTTCAACACTAGGACTATTTTTTTCAGTAATTAATATAATGCCGATTATACAAACGCGAAAACTACAAAGAATTTAGGTAAATAGCTAGCTTTCGCCCGCCTTAGTTTGGACTGCCATTTCACCCCTTTCATAGACTTCCGCTAGATATTAAATGCTCGGTAGTAACTAAGGTGTTTGGATGCAAGCTTAGAGCATTTTTTGTCAGAGAGTGATTTTACTCTGTTGATAAGTTTTTATAAAATGTAATGTTGCAATTCAAATTATAAATATGTACTAGTGAATGTACATGCCTAATGTGATTGCCTAAATATTAATTTTAATTTATATTATTGTGAATGTAATGTAATTGCCTAAATATGATTTTTGATTATCTATCTATGTAATAAATATAAATAATTGACAAACATATAAAAACAAAAAAATATTCGTGTAAGTTTTTTTTTTGTTTTTAATTCGGCCTATACTGATTACAAAATTATTTTATTTTGATTTTCACGCTGACCTGGGAATCCACACAGAATCGGCGGGTAAAATTACTTACTTTCTTTTTCATTTGGTTCATTCTGCCTTCATTATGTCACATAGCTTATGCACTGTCGTGCTGGATATGCATGTTCCCAGTTCAACGTGCAATTTTTTGAAGATACATACACTATAGATCTTAATTTTAAATTTAATTATGCACGAGCGATAACAGCAAACCTCGCACCATAACATAATAATGTGCGACATTATAAATCACATGACTTTCTGTTATTGTGACATTTATACGCGCTAAAAATAAAAGGGCTTATATATTGTAGCGCAGACAAGTTATTTTTACAAGAAACAGTCATCATAGTTACTTAGTAGTACGATGGTGGTGGTATAAATAACATAAATCACCTTTTCACTATCACTGGTCATATTAGATGCTTCACATATCTTGCTTGTTGTCTCATTACTCTACATTTACATTAACTCATATATTTGGCATTATCATAAGTGGAGTAAAATGTTACTACATAAAAGACTGAAACTACAAAATGTTCATACGTACCTCCCTGGAGCAGCGCACCCATAGACATCGTTTCGGCACCTGCCCCACCAACGGCGATGAGCGAGAAGCGAGTAGCGATTTTATCGCTCAAGAAACGTACAATAGATGTATATTGTAGATCCCGTCCGTGTAAACAAAAGAGATGCAGTATAGAGCGATTACTCGCCGGCAGTGTGAATGGTCGCTGGTCAGCAATCAACTATTAATATCTGTATCTCTTTTGTTTTTTTTATCTATATAATCATGTACCTTCTTGAGCAATAAAATCGCTACTCGCTTTCTCGCTGTTGATGAGACAGGTGCCTTACGAACTAGGAATTACAGACCACTTAGGAATGTATTTACTTTTAAGAAAACTGCCTTTTGCCGCTTGATATTGTACACACTGAAATAAACTTTGTTCGAAAGGGTTCTGTGTTTCCGTGCCCATGAACGATGTGTATAAATACGTTGTTCCAGCGCGCGTTGTATGAATCCTCTCAGCATTTTGTAATAAGATTCATCTTGCCTCACATACTGCCAGATTTTCATATAATACAGGCGGTATTTTTTTTTATATATTCACTAGATCGAAAAGCATCGTCAAGCAGTTTAGAACAGCTCCGTCGGCGCGCGGGCGAGGTGGGAGGCTCACTGACGCGCAAGGGCTCCATCGAACGTCGCGCGCCTACACACCACGCGGACGAGCTCGCACATCAGCTGGACACCTTCAAGCCTATCGTTATCACTGTTACTAGCTTCTTTAAACAGGTATGTACGACGCGATAATATGTTTTAACTGTCAGCGGTAATAAATAAATGATCAGTAATGTTCAAAGTAATTTAGTTTGTAATAGTTTCTGCAGGCGAAGTGTTTTGAATAAGATCTTGCATAGTCCTGTCATATAAGTTGGAAACTTGGGGCATTATAAAAGTTGTCTTCAAAATCTCATATCATCTTCGATGTTGATAGACTGAGATACGGCTGCAGATTCGCATCGTTCATCGAGTATTGTTATAAAATCATGTTTTTATATACAATCTTATAAGGGGTAATATGTTTTGGCCAGCCTGCCTATCAGATTTTGCCCGCAAGTATTTTTAATTAAATTAATATTAATCGACTTACTGGGAAAAACCTACTCTAGGACTTACGTTACCAATTCAAGCAAATAACTAAAATAATGCTTTTTGTCAGTTACTGCATTCTTCGTTACGACAGCAGAGCTGGCTATCGCCATCCCCGTCTAACAAATGATGTAGAGCGATAAGTCTTTCTCACTCTAAACAAACTTTAAACGCTGACAACTCCGACTGTGGACACTTTTGCATAGGCAGAGGTAGTTTATCATGTACAAAAAATTAATAGCTTTAATTTGATATATAAATGACGAAAATACGCCATGAACGTCATAACGTAACAAAATATTACCTGCTTAAACCTGGCTGCGAAGGGGGTGCGGGCAAGTGCGCAAAGCCTATCGCTTTTTAAGTCCTCTACGTCTATTTGTATAAAGTAGAGTGTATTTCATTGTAATAACAAGTGAGATTATTTTTCCCAGTTAGTCGATTAATATTAATTTAATTTAAAATACTTGCGGGCAAAATATGATAGGCAGACTGGTCAAAACATATTGCCCCTTTTATGATTGTATATAAAAACATGATTTTATTACAATTCTCCATGAACATACATAATTCCATAACGACATGTTCCATAATTACATTATTGTCTCTTACGTTAATATTATGACATGACTCTAAACCTCTTTAGAGTATTCCAAAGAGGATTACAGCAACGCCATCTGTTGCAAACGGTTTACTGACTTGTAATTCACATCGGTGGGCTATATTCTACTTCAGCGTTTTCCAACAAACCACAGTAACCTATCACTGCTATTTGTTTCACAAAAGTCGCTAGATGGCGTTAATATTTTGTACTAACCATTGCACCCTTCTCGATATTATGTATTTAAATAGTATTTTCTTTTTTAAAAATAACAATTAATCAATAATTTAATTACGAAAACATAATCTAAACCAACAAAAGTGTATAAAATAGTTTAAAAAATATAAAAGCTATTTACAGCATTGGCAGGGTTTGATCCTGCTAACATCTTTGTAAAGTATACGAGAAATTCGTTGATACTTTCGACTGGGAGCGTGGCACCTCCTGTAATCCGGCTATTCGGAGGTCGGGAACGAGGGATGATTTGAGGTCGGGAAATCTGTTGCTTAGTAACCCACGTTGACTGGACGTCCACACTAAGCCTGGTATTGATATGCATTCCTTCGAGGAGTCGAAGGGACGCAGGTTGACTAAGGAGGGGCGAACCGGGCCAGGGGGGAAACCCAGCAGCCAAAAGTCTCCGTATCGGGCAGTAGTGGGATAGCGGCCGGGAGTGAGCGCTTAGTAACAGCCTGACCAACATAATCAGACCCTTTCCTTTTGCACTATTGGTGAAAAACAAAATATATTTAATGAGATAATGCATAGGTATTACTATTGTTTATTTTGATTCTATATTGATGGTGAACATGAAATTTGCAATTAGAAAAATATGTTACGTATACCCTTTTGTACGTGTACGTTCGTCCATACCATTTTTAAGTGGACGTAAATAATTGCACGCAGTTTTAGTTTACCATATCTAATATAATTTCTTAACACGAGCCATTATATCAAGCGTATTTTTGCTGTAGCTTTTATGCAATTTTTCCAAAAAAGGAAAATCGAGTTTACGCAAATAAATTTGAGGATTGAAACACTAGGATTTGATAACTCTGACATTGCTAAATAGTAAACACCGAATTCACTGAAACTTGCGACTGGGAGCGTGGCGCCTCTTGTAATCCGGCTACTCGGAGGTCGGGGACTGTGGGACGGCTTGATGTCGAGGGTCAGCTATGTTACCAAGTGGCCCAGGTTGACTGACGCCTACACAAACCCTGGTATCAACAAGCTTTTCTCAGAGGAGTCAGAGGGAAGCGGTTGAGTGACGAGGGATCAAACTGGCCAGCGGGGTGACCGGCGGCCTATAGGTCCCCCGTATCTGGTAGTAGTGTGTGGATCGTAACCCAGAGTGCACGCTCAATAACATCCTCGACTATATAGCCCAGACCCGTTCCTTTTTCAACATATGTTTTTAGCAAACTGATATGTTTAGTTGTGTCACGCAATGGTGACGTAGACCAATCGTTCGTGGTTAGACTACATTGTCGTGAACAAACTTCTTATAACTTTATCCTTCGAAAATAAGTATGTCACGCAACACATTGCACAAATAACATTTATTACTATATTTTTTTACGTGACTGCGCGGGTTATGTGAAAAACATAACCCACCTTCTTGCGCAGTCAGTATTTGTATGTATGTAATATAGTAACTATAATGCTCCTTGTAACGAAGCAATAACAAAAAGCCGTGATAGTTCTTAAACTAGCAGCTAGATGGCGCAAGCGGGGGCCCAACTCGCGTGCGGGAAAGGATAGAAAAATTTGAGGTCTGGTAAACAGATGGTTCGATTCCGGCCCCGGTTTGGCATACGGCACACTCTAGAGCTTATTTAATTATATTGTTAGATTCGTCTCAATTGAGAGTTAAAAATTAGAAAAAAATGAAATGGCGCAGTTTTGGCGCCAGGTACCTATTAATTTTAAGCAGTCGGATTTTTGTTTTGTAATTTTTTTTATTATAAATTAGGAGACAGACAAGCTACGAGATGAAGACCTGTACAAATTTTTGGCTGAAATCAAGAGACCCAGTTCAGCACCTAAGAAGCTCAAATGCATACCCGGCACATTGAAGATCGAGGTGTCTCCATGCCCTGATGAATTGAAGAATGGGTTGACACCAGAGTTGGCCAAGCTAAATCCGTATGGAGGTGAGAGATACGTTTTTACACTGTGCTATGATGCCAATAACAGGCATTGCATTTTATAATTATTAAATATTTTTATGCTAATTTGAAAATGAACAATTAAGTTTGCCTTAAATCTTAAGACAAATTCGACAATTGTGACGGTTAGCGGTTTAGGTACGGTACCCCTATGTTCGGTTCGAAGCCTGCCCGAGCGAAATTTTCCTTCAATAACAGATAGTTTATTTCTTCAACACTGTTAAATGGTCATACTAAACGTATACAATGTTATTTCAGATGACAACGTCCGTCCTTGCAAGGAGATCCTACCGTTCCCCTCGCACCCACCTGCGGTACCTCACTACCAGTACCGTAATTTATTGTACTTGAGTGTTAAAGAGATCAACCTCAATGCGTACACGTCACGCACGGGTTCTGCTAGGAATATTACTGTAAGTTCGTAAAAACTACTTCATACTAATGTTTTTTAATTGTACTTATACAGGGTGTAGCAGTAAGGTGTGGTCATATTCAAGGGTTGGTATGTGCCCATGATAATGAGTGCACATACCTACTTTTACCAAAATCGGAGTACCCTAAAAAAGTATTTATTATTTTTTTCATTCCTTTATTTATGAGTGAAAAAGATAAAAAAGTATGACTAAAAATGTCATAATAATCCAATCGAATTTTGTACCAGGGGAGGTATAATTCTTATGCCATACGCCTTTCACTATTACCATGTAATAATAATGCAACCAGCTATGGCACCATTGTAGGTGCAATACTGACAACATACACTATCCGCTGCTGAAATTTGACCACATCTTTCAGTTACAATCTGTATAATATGTATGTAGATGTGTATGCCTCAGCAAAATAAGTCAGATATTATATACTTCATTAATTAGACAATAGACAGACGTCTAACAAATACAGACCCAACATTATAAAATGTCTTCAGGTGCGCATACAACTGATGTCCGGCGAAAGCGAAGACTCGGCACTTCCAGCAATATTTGGACGTAGTTCGTGTCCAGAGTTCACAAACGAAGCGTACACAACTGTGCTATACCATAATAAGTAAGTATACACGTACTATCAATGAGGAAAACTATTATCAAATCATGTGGAATTGAAATAGTAACGAATTTTCTAATACTTTTTTTTTTCAGGAATCCGTCTTTATACGATGAAATAAAGATCAGGTTACCAGCTGATTTAGGTGACCAACATCATTTGCTTTTTACGTTCTTGCACGTTTCGTGTCAAAGGAAACCAGTCGCGCCCGACCAGGAGAAAAACGTTGAGACTCCCGTCGGATACTCGGTAAGATTACAAGAAATAATGTTTCGGACACAATTGCGTAACTGTTTAAGGCTCCTGTCCCACCAATGGTGAGCAAGCGAGTAGCTAATTTATCGCTCAAGAAACGTACATACTTATGTAGATCCCGTATAACAAAAAAAATATATATATGAATAGTTGGATCGCTGGCCGTTCATACTACCGGCGAATAGTCCTTTGTTTACATTGTACGTTTCTTTAGCGATAAAATCGCTACTCGCTTCTCGCTCATTGCCGGTGATAAGACAGGTGCCTAAGATTTTGACATGCAGTGATAAATCATAAAATACTCGTAGTTTAAAATATAATGCTCTATTTGTATCTGTTACGACTCGTTTTTGATGCTAGTCAAAATATTTATGAAACAAATCAACATGCCTAATGGTATTACATTTTAATTAGTTTCAAAAACAACAATTGTTATTAATATTATTCCGAAATGTTTAAAAAAATCGACCTATTTCGATCTCTATAATAACCAATTCTTACTTTTTGCAGTGGCTCCCACTGTGTCGCAACGGCAAACTAACCTGCAGTGACTTCAACCTGCCCGTGATGCAAGAGGAGCCGCCCGCGAACTACTCGTACATCTTCCCTAACGTGCTACTACCCGGCACCAGGTGGATCGACAACCATAAGCCGATATTCAGCATCTCCCTAGAACCACACACTACTGTTCATCCATTGGTAAGGAACCTTCACCTTCATAGCATCTGTGACTTTATAAGAATCAAGCTAAAGGAATAAATACTGTTTGTAGTGATACAGAGCTTAATTCTCCGTTAGTCGTTAACTCCGTTTGGACTAAACTATTGATTAGTTCATCAGGAAATTCTCATTATCTTGAAATTCGATGTGTCATTCGAGTACTATTTGTAGACATATCCCCATTTTATTGTCATTTGTACTCACTATTTGTGCCGATATCTACACCTGTACTCATATCCAAGTCACAAGCACCGGTCATCTGAACCATGTTGCTAAATTCATTTTTTCTCTTACGTTACTTATAGTTTACGGTAACCATTCTACGCACACCGTTATCTAGTGCAGTTCTTTAGAACTGATTCTACATTGTTATGGCTTCGTTTCGTCGAATATTGTTTTTTTTTCTTCAATATATGGAATACACGCGCATGTAAAATTGCTTATAATGTTATTTTTCTATTGCAGGATGGTTACATAGAACGCTTCGCAATGGCGTGTGAGGCAGTCCAAGAAGGTAATATTCCAACGCGCATCGGACTCGCTAACATGGAGTCAGAGTTACGAGCTAGGTGAGTGACTCTGCTATCAAAAATCTTTGTTCTTATATGCTTTTTAATATACCAATGGGGGACCACAAAACAGTAGTCAACATTAATTGTAGGTATTTTAAAAGTTTTATATGTTAATTAATTTGGAGTAATTAGAAAAATGTTATTGTAGCAATTGGTGTCAAAAAAACTATATGTATACATGTAGTTTTTTTTGACACCGATATTAAATCCGAATAATTTCTTTTAAATTATTTTAGGTCTTATTTTGGGTTAGTAAGATTAGTCATTATAAACTTAAACGTATTTAGCTGTAGTATCAAAGACAAGGCTATAAGCGAGGAGTACAAAACACTTAAAATGAAAAGCCTAACGGTCTTTATTTCTCTCTCTTTTCCACATTTTTCGCTATTAAATATTTTTGTAACTATTGAATTAGACAATCCCACACGAGAGCAGTTAGGTACTGATTCTACGTATTTTATTGTTCAAAGCATGACAGAGCTACCAAAAGCTAACGTAGAGGTATTAGCTCGCTACTTGCCTGTAGCGCTGGACAAGTTGCTGCATCTACTAGTGGCGCCCCCTGTACTGGCGGGACAGACGCTAAATATTGCACAGGATGTCTTCACTTGCCTCGCACATCTGTTCACTGATATATCTGTAAGTTAAATGTATTATTTAGATTTGAGGTGACGAGTGCTAGTGTATCATCATCATTATTAAGGTCAGCCACTGCCATGGTGGGTGTGGTGTCCCGAGTGTAGACCATTATGCGTGAGCCGTGGTGGCCGTTACTCCAACCAGCCCACCTTCCTCCAGAAACAGATCAGCTTTCCTAAACTTGTCAGGGTATCCGTTAGCGACCTTGGTGACCCCAGGGTCTCTTTCTGTATTTGTGCTCGGCCGATGCACTCAAGGAGCACGTGCGCAACTGTTTTCTTAGTCTCCATGCAAGCTCTGCATAGGGGACTGGCCGTGATTTCTTTGTGTGGTGACAGTCCCCACCACCCGGCGCTGGCAGACTTTCTCTGTTCAGACAGCAGTCGCCTAGCCATAAGCCATAGGCCGTCTTGGTCGCTACCACAACAGTGTCAGATAGATATCGTTAAATAGTAATGTTGACGCATCGCTGTGTTTCGATTGTAAAGCACTGTAGCAAGTGTAATTATTGGGCAGGTGTGATTTACCGTACCACACTCCTCATTTGAGATATTAGTATCTCAAATAAGGAATGTGGTACGATGACATTTAGAGCTTTGACAAATAAGGATTTGGGTGGCACACACACCGTGACGCTTACCATCAGACGCACTACCTGCTCGTCTCTTCATTTAATTGTATAAAAATAAAAAATATAATAATGAGTAAAGAGTGTCACACAAAATACTGATGCTACAGAATTTAATCTTAATAGTACGCACGCTCCAGCAACACCTACACCTACATCGCGCAGACACGTAAATCTCAGGATTTTCTGAAGAAATTAGTCTGAAGTTTCGTAAGTCAGTAAACGATGTCCTATAATATGTGCGTTGCTCGAGCGAGATACAAATTAAGGTTACCTGCTATACACTCGGTAATTTCTGATTAAATTCACACACAAACATACAACTGTCACAGTAATATTTTATTTGCAGAACATGAACGAGGGCTCGACTTGTGACTCTCACGGTCGTAGCGGTCTAATCACCACTTATATACAATACCAATGTACCATACCGCGTCCTTCGCTCACCGACAAGGACATCGGCTTGCCTCTGCCGCCCACAGGTATGTAACAGCACTAAATACTTAGGTATAGCAGGGCGCGCATTAATTTATTTATTCATTCAATCATATAACATACATAAGCTTACAGTGTAGGTACACCAAGGCGCTTACAGTAAGTTTAACTAAATATTCAAGTAGAAGTTGACCTATAAAATATTAAATACATTAAACAATAACTATTAGTATAACAAAAAGAGATTAAATTACAATATTAGATTATTAAATTGACAAAAGAATATATTATGTATTACAATTATTTATTAAGATACAGCAAGATAGACATAATTATTATATTAGTACCGTCGAAATAAATATCAACCGCGAGACAGCTCAGTAAAAACTCATTTATTAGTTTGATAGCTCCGACAATTGGGCTATTAGTGGCATGAGTAGTGCGCCATGTGAACTAGTGAGCAGTCGGTGCCGTCTTCTTCCTGAACCACGTGCGTACTGGTTTGGAACATAAAACCTTCAACATACGGCCTTCTGCACCTATATATTAATATGTTCATATTCAGTTTAACTATGTAATAGTCTCTAGTTACTAGAGTTACCAATGTATGAGTGTGTGACAGAACCCTTGCTGCTGTCGCTTGCTGTTCATGTCTGTTCCCGGGACCGAAGGTTAATGCTATTTGTCTTAGGTCCAGACATGAACAGCAAGCGACAGCAGCAAGGGTTCTGTCACAAACTCATTACGTGTCTAAACATTTGTCCTTGTGGTACAAACGCTGCGGGCAAGTAGTTTGTTATAAGTTACTTTAACTATGCCTTTGTATTTGATTGACAGTGATGACGGATGGTTCCTGCAAGATCCTGCATGAAGAATTGGCTCTTCAGTGGGTAGTTGCCAGTGGGGCTACACGAGATCTTGCTATGCAGAATTCTTGGTAAGTATTTACATATCTACTCATACAAAGATTACATGCGTTATATATGAGGCAATTTATTGTACAATCATTATATACTAGCGTACGCTCCCGTTCCTGTGGGAGTACAGGGATAAAAAATAGCCTAGGTCACTCGGGGTTAGTGTAGCTTTACAATGATGAAATAATTTTTCAAATCCGTCCAGTAGTTTCGAAGCCTATTCAATACAAACAAACAATCAAATCTTTCCTCTTTATAATATTATTAGTATAGATAGGTAATAGGTAGGGTTATTGTAAAAAATGCATTTAAATATAATCTGTTCCACTTGCAAATATATATATATATATATCTCCAAAAATGTAATTTGACTGCCTCTGTGGCGCGGTGGGAGTGTGTCGTACTGCTACACAAGTGGTTGTGAGTTCGATTCCCACATGGGACACCACTTTGTGTGATCCACAAATTGTTGTTCTGAGTCTGGGTGTACTTTGTGTCCGTGACTTGTATATTTGTAAAGTCCCCCGCGACACAGGGCTTGTAATCTAATGAGGTAGTCGTCTTAAAAAAAAATATTACAGGTAGCACAAAGTTAAGTGTGCTTAATAATTATGAAAGAACAACATCATTCACATAAGGAACAGACAAACGCACCATGGTTCTAGCTGTTTAAATTATATGAGCAAGAATGTCTAAATTTTAAACATGATTAACATTTTTTGTGCTTTCTATAATGTTACATTTTTAGAGTTATATCGCTTCTAACTGGGGGCACATAAGTAATGGTTATATGTTGTACTTCCTAGGGGATTATTCGAGCTGATGGGTAAATCAATGGTGGAGTATTTGTACTGGAGCGGTGCTCACGAAGCAAGGCGCAAAGCGCGCTTCCCGGACCAATACACTGATGACATCACTACCCTTGTTAATAATGTCACTTCTGAGATTATATCCAGGTATGTTGTAAGCCTCCTACAACTTGCTACCTATTATAATATACCATTATACTGTTATGGAGTACATATTCATTTTATTATTAAACTTGTCACCCCAAAAGAACATCGAAGTTGGCGTAGACACTTTGAAATTTTTATTATATATGTAAAATGACGGCGTAGTTTATAAATGAGTTTGTTTGCGACGTATAATTACTTTTAAACAAAATTTTGTTATTTTCTTCTTTTTTACGACTGTACCTATTCTTACCAGTTTTATTTTTCACCAGATACGGAAAAGATAGCCGGCTAACGCAAAGCCTAAACAATAGCCTAGCATTCTTCTTATTCGATCTGCTCAGCATTATGGACCGCGGCTATGTGTTCAACCTCATTCGTAATTACTACAAGCAGATGTGCGCTAAGATTGCATCTCTGCCGGATGCTGTACCCCTGGTTCAGTACAAGGTTAGTTCTATGCTAAATACAAAATTAGAGTATATATATAACATATTGCTTATTAGGTTTATAAATCTAATTTTTAAACTAACCAAATGTCATACAAATTTTAATACTTTATTTTACTTTGTGTCCGTGACTTGTATGTTTGTAAAGTCCCCCGCGACACAGGGCTTGTACCCTAATACGGGAGCCGTCTTTTTTTAAATAAAGAAATTAAAAAAAATTGCCTCCTTAATAGCTCATTTTTCGAAAACTCTTAATCACGTGTTTCATTATGTAAAACCAAAAGCTAAATATAACAGGGCTAAATTTCACAGATCCAACTTGACATTCCACAAAAAGTGATAATTTCATACAAACTTGTAAACCCTATTTTACATCAAACATTAAACTGCCAAAATTTCACGTTTGTAGCTCCAGCAGTTTAGTCTCTGCGACATCTGAATCAGTCAGGATAAGTGGATGCATGATAAGTCCATGCATGAATATGCATGGACTTATCATGTACTGTGTTTGTAATGCAATGTGTTTTGCTATTTTCAGCTAGCATTTCTTCGTATCATCTGTTCACACGAGCACTACGTATCCCTGAACTTACCCGTCACGTCCGGGAACACTAACAGCGGAGGTGGCGTATCTCCCGCCGCGTCATGGCAGTCCCTGGGCTCACACTCGAGTCACGCGCTCGGACATGAGTTCCGTTCTAGGCACTATCTAGCCGGATTACTTCTTACCGAGTTGACGAATGCCTTGGAATTGCAGTAAGTATTTTAGTTTAGTCTATTCTAGTCTCAGGATTTTAGACATTGTTATATATAAAGAAATTCGTTAAATGCAACTATGAGAGCGATAGCTAAGCTAATTAAAGTAATAAGGTATTCTACTCTGTTTAAAATAATGTTAAAAAATTGTTTTTTCTAATAAAATGCCATGTTTATAGCGTCATATCGGCATAGACCAATCAGATTGGTGTCAGTCAGCTTCAAATAGTGTCGGCAATGCCATCTATGCGGGCTTATAAGGCAACGTAACCATTATTTTGTATTCCGAGATCACTAGGTCGCGCCACTTTCTATGCGCATTTTTCCGTTGACAGTTTCAAAGACAAGAGTGACAGATGACAGCGAATTGAGTTTTGCCTATATTACGTCACACGAAGGCGGCTCGTGTTTCATGTCACGTAATAAACAGATAAAAAAAAAACAACTTTTAATATTATAAAACAATCATGCTAATTTATGACCCGAAACCAGAATATCTATGTTTATTTCTACATAAATTTTGTTTTTGAGCTGCTATAACGCGCAAACCATCCCAGAAACAATGCGAAGTTCCTAATCTTGGCTTAATTTTCTAACTATGAGAAACAAAGATCTACAGTTGGATCAACGTAACTAAGCCGGACTGAAGTAGGTGACAAGTGGTTGCGCAGATGCATTTTTTGGAAGTAAATTGTGACAGGAAGCGGGGGGCGGGGTCAGTATTACCAACTCATGTTTTTTTGTGATTATTTTCGTAAAGAAATTGTTTTTCAAAGTTTCTTTAGTATTTACTGTAACTGTTCTAAATTTAAACTTTTATGACCCCATTTAAATAGTGTTTTTTTTATTGTTGAATTAAAATGTTGTTAGTATTTTTAATCGATTTAACATATTTTGTCGTTTTCGTAAGTAATTTTAGGGTCGCATCTCTATGACATGCGCGAAAGTGATAAAAACCTAACTTCAATCCGGTCAAGTTACGTTGATCGTACTGTAATGAAGGTTATAGTGTTATTAGAATAGATCGTCAGGTACCCCAGTTAGCACGGTTTGCATGTAAGTTGCAACCAAAGTAGGAAAAGACAAAAAGGCCACTTTTATAAGCAAATCTCTACGAACTTTATAATTTCGTTTTTGGTGTGACCTGTGCTTATGTATTAAATCCGATGCGTGCAGTCAGATGAATTCAGGCCCTAAGATAAACCATACACTTTAATGTACAAAGTTCAATTAATTTCAACCATGTTTTATTAGTTGAACAACATAAGAAACAATGTTGTTACCCGTCCAGGAGCCCAGTGCTGCAGTGCGCGGCGGTGAACGGCGTGCTGTCGCTGCTGACGGCGCACGACGCGGACCCGCGCCTGGCCGCGCCCGAGCTCAAGGCGCGCGTGGCCGCGCTCTACCTGCCTCTGCTTGGCATCGTCATGGACGCACACCCTCAGCTCTACCGGGGATTCTCTAATAATAAGGGTATTATTTTACATATAAGGGTATTATTTTGAAGCGGCAGTACCCTAATGGCTAAAGCATCGGTCTAGCAATCGTGAGGTCACGGGTTCGAATCCTACCCATTATACTACGGACGTGAACCCACTCCTAACACAAGCTTTTGAGCTTAGCTGGAGAGGTTAACAAGATTGTACTAGTAATGTGGGACTCAATTCCACATTACTAGTTATCTTTAAAAAAAAAAAAAATAATATCATGTTTTAATGAAAGAATGCGCATTTTGTGAGTTTGTGTGTATATCAATGGCGAAGGGTCCTTAGAACACCATTCATTTCGGCTTCCCTTTGAATTGTAGTTCCTTGACATTTTAGGTACAAAGAACTGTGACCACCAAGATAGAAATATAGTATCGGGTTACCTTAGATTTTTTTAACCCTTCGCTACTGGTGTATACCATAAGTGAACGCACGATTATTCGGGGAGGATGGACGTTGAATTCGTGATTGATTAGAACCACTGTATTTATTCATAATAATACAGTAAGTCATCGCGTGTATTTTGCAGTGTGCGTTTACTCAACGAATAAATAAGGTTTCTTTCTTTCAGCACTGTGCTGCAACGATGAGTACTTTCTGAGCAAGTACTTATGATAATATTATGTATTTTTTTATCCTGACAGAAATTCTTCAGCTGGACAGTGAAATGGGACAATTTGGTAGTTTGTATACTGCAGCATCGCCGGAAGGCGACTTTAAACAGGTAAGTAAAATATAAACTTAGGCTAAATCTGTTGAGTCATTGTGAAAGATCAAATCTAAAACTATATGGAATAGACAAAAATCTTCAGATCGAATACAACAATGGAAGATGTTACGCGTAACTCCTATTACAACAACCTAAAAATAGCCATATTCAATAGCCAAAAAATATTTGAGAATGTTCATAATATATAGACAGACAAAGCAATTTCTCTGTAATCCATACAAAGAGGTCAGTAAATACTTACTAACCGAGTAACGCTCTTCGACTTCATATCCACTGCTCTTGATCGTGGCCGTCAAGTGGTCTTTTCTTTTGCGTCTTCATCTGCGTGATAGACAGCAATTTGTGACATTGAGGCTGTATGAGTCCGTCTTCACCATACTCGCTAAGGAGTCAGCCAGGGAGTTAGGTGTTTCATTTGAGTAAACTCCAGCCAAATGTGTACTATCCCTGTACGTACCTTTTTGCTATTTCGGGAGGATTTCAACCCCTAAAAACCCCACTCATTCATGTTTCAAGCATCGTACAAATTTTTAGCTGGGGTGCTTTTATTACAGTCGCACGGGGTGCGAAAAACCACTAAAAGCGGACATTTTCTGTTCTGCCCGCCAATGGATGAGCCTTGATAACTATGAAGAAAACCATTACCAAAATTAGTATTTTTTTGAGGTTGTGGTTGGTAAAACAAAAAAAATATTATCTCTTATACCATGAGCAGTTCATGGTACGAGAGATAATACCTTTTTTAGTATAGTACAGTACGATCAACGTATCTTGACCGGATTGAAGTTAGGTTTTTATCACTTTCGCGCATGTCATAGAGATGCGACCCTAAAATTACTGACGAAAACGATTAATTATGTTTAATCGATAAAAAATACTTACAACATTTTAATTCAAAAATATAAAAACACTATTTAAATGAGTTCATAAAAGTTTAAATTTAGAACAGTTACAGTAAATAATATAGAAACTTTGAAAAACAATTTCTTTACGAAAATAATCACAAAAAAACTTGAGTTAGTAATACTAATTATGACAATGTGATGCGTAATCGCATCTCTAATTCTCTTGGTTTAGTTACCGCCCCCGCCCCCCGCTTTCTGTCACCATTTACTTCCAAAAATTGCATCTGCGCAACCACTTATCGCCTACTTCAGTCCGGCCTAGGTACGTTGATCGTACTGTACTCATGTAAATGTTTATTTGGTGGGGATCGAACCCACGACCTCTTGCGTAGCAGTCGGATACACTCCCACCGCGCCACAGAGGCAGTCAATATTGACTTGTTGTGTTTGAAATTAAGCACGTAGTATGCTTTCTTCATTGGTTTAATAGACTGAAGACCTAAAATGATGTAGTTACGTACGAGAGATAATATTTATTTTGTTTTACCAACTACTAAAAAATTGCTAACTTGGGTAATGGTTTTCTTAAAAAAAAGAGCGAATTGGCACGCGGTAGTTCTACATCTGAATTAAGAGCATCTTGTCCCATCCATTGGCGAGCAAAAAGAAAATGTCCGCTTTCAGTGGTTTTCCGCACGCTGTGAATCATAAAAAAAAATGTTGCCCATATATTACGTAGAGTAAAGAAGGAACGTGACAATGAATTATAATTTCCGTCGCTAGCAGAACGGGCGGCCGCCGTTCAACAGCGAGACTAGCCGCAACCTGCTGATGTGCCTGGTGTGGGTGCTGAAGTGGGCGGAGCGCGGCGCGCTGGCGGCCTGCGTGCACGACCTGTCCGCCGCGCGCGTGCACCACCTGCTCGCGCTCATCGACCTCTGCTTCAAGTGCCAGGAGTACAAGGTGACGACAGCCTCTCAGCACATATACATGTACATGCGTATATAGGTACAAAGGGCGAGATAACAGACAACGACAAAAGCAACGAATAGTCCACGCACACGCGGACGCGCTCGTATGTAGATATCGTCAACGTACGCAGTATCACTACGTGCGGTAGCCGATTTGTGTCTCAATTTATATCCATACTAGCTAAGCCGCGCAACTTCGTCTGCGTAATTTTTCCCCGTTCTTGCAACATTTTTCATTGCTGCTCCGCTCCTATTAATCGTAGCATGATGTTATATAGCCTATAGCCTTCCTCGATAAATCGTCTATCCAACAGTAAAAAAAAATTCAATTCGGACTACTAGTTCAAGAGATTATCGCATTCAAAAAAACGAACAAACTCTTCAGCTTTATAATATTAGTATAGATTTTGCGCCAGGCCCTTTCGACTTAAGTGACAATCGCTTAGAAAACATAAAAAACTGCACCTCTTCCATATAAGTTTGGTCCAAATTTTGAAACACATTGTCCAAAGATGAAACCAATGAAAACTGATAGACCTATATTATTATATTATATAATAATAACTTTTATCATGGTGACAAAAAAATCTGCACGGGGAAAAAAAGATACGGTTCTTAGAAAATTAATAACGCGATTTTTATAAAAATGTTAGGTTGTCCAGAGATAAAAATACATGGTAACTGATGAATAGTCACAACAACTTATACTTAGACTTTAAAAAAAATCTGAACAGAATAAAAACCATAGTAAAATTTACTATTGACGATAATACTCTAAGACGTTTCATCTTTGTACACCATGTTTTGACATTTTGGTTCAATAAGTTGCATTGTCCTTTGATCGACAAATGGGAATAGAGAAAACCTCTTGTAGTATCTTTTCTGGTATTGCAACTTACGAATGTTTAGTGATAGTCAACTGCATCGTATATTCTTAATATCTTCAGGGTCGCAAGGAGATAATGAAGTGCGCTCAACAGAACGTGCGCAAGACAACGGACATCAAAGCCAAGCTCGAAGATGTTATATTAGGACAAGGTTCCGCCCGCTCAGATTTCATCATGAGACGCAAAGGTACCGTTCATATTTTATACCTTTTAGCATAACTACGAATATTCAACTAAAGGCATGGTGCCTTTAGTTGAATATTCGTACTTAAGGCGCCATTTATTTATTACATAAGACAAATTAGAGATCGATCATATCTTATTTTTTTCTCACAAGGGAGTTTTTATAGTTCTTTCACAGATTATACATGTATATATATATAATGCTTCATATAAAATTCTCCTGATGCACGCACTCATAGATATCTAAGAGTGCATCACACGCGGTGAGCTCAAAATGATTGAACGGCAATTTAAAACCAGAGACATAGTGATTGATACTCTTGCGCGGTGCGGATTCTTGTTTTGTACGCGCGTAAAACTTGAGTTATTTACGTAGTTACTATAACGCCGGCGCGCACTGTGACAGCCCATTGAACTTACGACGCTGTATGAGAGAGCGCGCACTAGGCAGCCACGAAATACTGCAGTCAGAACAACGTGTCCGATTGCACGGCAGCTAGTTGGCTGCTCGTAGCCAGAGCGAGTAACCGACTCGCAGCGGCCAGTTTTTTACTTCAGATTCTACATAATAAACTGTCAAACATCCAACAATGCAGCCTGATTGATTTTTAATTAAATGGTCTTCTTTTCTTTTCACCAGTTCACTAGATGGTTTGGCAGTCGAAGCCGGTGCAGTATAATATGACAAGAGTCTTGTACCACCAAGTGACATAGTTATTAGACGTTGGATTGGGTACAAGGATAGATGTATGACGTTTTTATGTCACACCTACCCACAGGTCAATAACAAAATAAAAGTACGGCGAGCTAAACGCATGTCGTCTCATCATAGGAAGTCGGGCTTCTGTTCCTATGTATTTAGTATCAGCTGGTCATTAATGTCCCCCCCCCCCCCTGGTTCCCGTGTGCAGGTGGCGCGCACGCAGCCCCGCACGGCGGCTGGCGGCGCGAGCGCTGGCGCAAGGAGTGGGTGCGCGGCGCGCGGGCCGACGCGCACGCGCCGGCCGCGCCGCAGCCGCACCTCGCCGCCGCGCTCGCCGCCGAGCTCGCGCTCACGCTGCTGCACACCATCGAGACCATCGTGCAGGTAACCTGCCGACGACGGCTCGATTATCTGTTCGCACGACAATTCGATACTACGCTAGCGTTTTTCTGCACATAAAACGAATTATATACCGACTATCTGTGTTAGTTTTTTAAGCAATTGCATAGCTTTTATCGCGGGCTTTGAGCGCGGCGACCGAATCAAGAAATCCCGTAACGAAAATAAAACCTAACACCCCCCACTCCGCCTACCATGTAGCTCGGCCGAGCGTTCGCTTAACGTATATGTATATGGTACGACCGTACAAAGCTCGCACGGATCGAGACGAGCTGCTCCGAAATGTAATGAAAAAAATTGCTTATATTGATAAAAAAGCTTTATCGCAGAAGTCCCACATTTTTTTTTTTTTTTATCTATGTTATCACTCATTGCAAAATCACAGCTCAGACACACCACATAACTTGCAAGTAAGATTAACGTTTTACGACGATTAGCTGTCGGGACAGCCAGTTTTAGCTAGCGCAACTTCGTATGCGTAAATTTTCCCCGTTTTTGCAACATTTCTCGTTGCTGCTCCGCTCCTATTGGTCGTAGCGTGATGTTATATAGCCTATAGCCTTCCCCGATAAATGGGCTATCCAACCGTCAAAGAATTTTTCAATTCGGATCAGTAGTTCTTGAGATTACCGCGTTCAAACAAACAAACAAACTCTTCAGCTTTATAATATTAGTATAGTTCGAGAAATTCTTTAATACTATAAAAGCATTCGTCACATAACCAATCATATAATTGTCGTTGGAACACTTTTAGTGGTTGTGAGGTCAAATATGTATTTTGCGGCCGTCGAGTGGCAGAAACGTCAAATTAAAGTTTTAATAAGCAAAACATATAGTTCTGCATTATATTATTTCATAATATTAAGTATAAAATCATAACAAAATCAAGCTTTATTATCATGGTCACCCTTCTTCAACATCGAAGTAGACGTTAAAACTGAAATTTACAATTTAGGCGTTTTGTAAAACGTATAAAATGCCGACGCTGTTTGTATAAAGCCGTGTTATGCTATTTGACTGCGACACATATACCTTGAAGAATATTATGGATTTTATTTCATATAATGTTGTTTATCCGTACAGACTTGCAGTAACCTGGAGTGTGGACAGAGCGTATGCAGCGCGGCGTTGCAAGTTGTGTTGCGAGCGTTACAACGTAACCAAAGTGTAACTGTGTTGCAACATATGTTCGCCACTGTTCGCGCACTTATTGTCAAGGTAAATATGTAGTAATGTTTAGTAGCAGGAAATTCTGTATTGAATTTAGTTCGCATTTATTATTAAATTTGTGTTAATATAACTAGAGAGAAGATAATATCTATATGTAGTCTACGCTAAGAATATATATTTGAAGTCAAAATATTTGATTGATTTACTTGGAGAATCCACGTAGCTTTTTCTACAGACGAGAGAGGCAGATAGACCATAAACCCATATATTATATTCGGCCTGCGACATCATAATTTGTTAAAATGCTCATAATCTGTAACGAAGCAATAACAAAAACCGTGATAGTTCTTTAACCAGCAGCGGCTAGATGTAGAACTCGCTTGCAAGACGGGATAGAGAAATCTGAGGTCTAGTAACATAGTCCAGATAGGTGGTTCGATTCCGGCCCCGGTTTGGCATACGGAAGTCTCGGGTTCGATTCCTGAGTCTGGACTTCAAATTTTTTTATCTTTCAAAAATGCAATTATTGTACTAGACCATAGACTTCAAATATTTTGATTTTAAGCGGGTATTCAATGTGGACCATGGTATCCAGTTTTTATATCTATCTATGATATAAAAACTGGACGGAGCAATAGCCTGACAAAAGTAACCACTTTCTAGAAAGAGACAACGCGACTGTGCGGACAATACCTGTCTCTTTTCTGTAATGTATTCAGTGTGGATCATAGATATAAGGACTAGACTGAGCAGTAGACTCACAAAATTAACCACTCTCTAGAAAGAGACAACGCGACTGTGTGGACAATACCTGTCTCTTTTCTGTAATGTATTCAGTGTGGATCATAGATATAAGGACTAGACTGAGCAGTAGACTCACAAAATTAACCACTCTCTAGAAAGAGACAACGCGACTGTGTGGACAATACCTGTCTCTTTTCTGTAATGTATTCAGTGTGGATCATAGATATAAGGACTAGACTGAGCAGTAGACTCACAAAATTAACCACTCTCTAGAAAGAGACAACGCGACTGTGCGGACAATACCTGTCTCTTTTCTGTAATGTATTCAGTGGGGATCATAGATATAAGGACTAGACTGAGCAGTAGACTCACAAAATTAACCACTCTCTAGAAAGAGACAACGCGACTGTGCGGACAATACCTGTCTCTTTTCTGTAATGTATTCAGTGTGGATCATAGATATAAGGACTAGACTGAGCAGTAGACTCACAAAATTAACCACTCTCTAGAAAGAGACAACGCGACTGTGTGGACAATACCTGTCTCTTTTCTGTAATGTATTCAGTGTGGATCATAGATATAAGGACTAGACTGAGCAGTAGACTCACAAAATTAACCACTCTCTAGAAAGAGACAACGCGACTGTGCGGGAAATACCTGTCTCTTTTCTGTAATGACATAGTAACATGATTTTATCTCTCTGACGATTTACAGCCCGTATTTATTTCATATCTGGAAGGGAACGCTCAGTCCAGTCTCTATGTCTACGGTTTACGTTCGGGGCTTGTCCACGCTTCGACCAAGATCTTTTTCGAACATTCTTGTCGAAAGTGACCTATTTATCATCACCCGTAATCAACCTTTTAGGAAATGGGTCGGAATTGTTACGTTTCAACAAAGAATCGCAAATGGAAACATTTTTCATTAAGTTTCTTTCAGTGAGATCATGTGGTACCCAAATATCAAGTTTTTTCTTGTACCCTGATTTTTGTAAATGAGGTAACTACAAATATGTCGATCTTGCTCCGCTTTTTCAAAGATGGCACTGATTTTATCCGCGACAGGGCGTCCAGAGCGAGCCTCATCCTTCACACTAAAATTTCCAGACTTGAAACGCTTCAACCACATTTGTGCTACTTGTATTTATACCGCATTAGGTCTATAAACCGCACAAATTTTATTCGCGGCGTTCGTCGCATTTTTACCTTTTTTGTAATAAAACTTTAAAATGTACCGAATTTCTTCGTAACATACATTCATTTTGCTTGCTTGAAAAACAATTGAAAAATGGCGGTAACTAGTTTTTTTTTATTCATTGCATCTTCAGAATGTCGATATTTGACGGTATTAAAACCGGCCAGTTACATTCAGTACAACCAAAGAGGTATGATTACCAACAATACATTGAAAATACGAAATGACTTCAGCCCCTACCTACTATAAAGAACATAAACGAATCCGCAGCTGGGCTGGTCGTGCTGCGGCGAGGAGTCGGGCATCTGCCGCGTGCTGCTGCGGCACTGCGCGGCGCTGGGCGGCGCCACGCGCGCGCACGCCTCCGCCACGCTCTACGCGCTCATGCGCCAACACTACCAACTTGGCAATGTAACTATACCTGCACCACTTCTCTCTCTTTGTCTAGCCTTATCTCATGTCATTTGAGATCGACTCTCCTCGTCACTCTTTCTCTCAACACTCGTACCACCGCACCATATCCATCCTCTGTGTGGGAATGTGTCCGATTGCTACGCAAGACGTCGTGGGTTCGATTCCCACACGGGACACAACTTTGTGTGATCCACAAATTGTTGTTCTGAGTCTGGGTGTACATTGTGTCCGTAACTTGTATCTTTGTAAAGTCCCCGCAACACAGGGCTTGTACCCTAAGAGGGAGTCGTCTTTTTTAAAGAAAAAAAACATTAATTACAGCATATTACCTAGCGAAGGTTTTGTCTTCGTAACAGCAACGTGCCGCGCTACTCCCAAATCCAAACATACCAATAACGTTTATGCTAGTCGTCACTTTCGCCTAAATCTCACAAAATATTTAAACGTAAACTAGCTGTCCCGGCGAACTTCGCCTCGACTCTTTTTTTTTTTTTTTGTAAATCGGGTTCTATTGTGAATCTAAACCATCCTCGAATCCCCTTTGTGGAAGTTACACAAAAAAAATCATCAAAATCGGTCCAGCCGTCTAGCAGAAAACGCACGCACACAAGAAATATATATATAAAGATTGGGAATATTTAATATAATTTTCTTTATAGAATTTCAGCCGAGTAAAGATGCAAGTGACGATGTCTCTGTCGTCCCTAGTTGGCACATCCACTACTTTCAGCGAAGATTCATTACGACGCGCGCTTAAGACCATCCTCGTGTACGCTGAACATGATCACGATTTACAGGATTCCAATTTTCCAGAACAGGTATGCACCAATTATATATATAACTTTACATAAGTTAGGTAGCAGGCCATACTAGTTATGAAAATACATTGCCATTAAAACCAAGATTTAAAATACATTGTTATCAAAGATGATGGAGAAAGTTCTCAACACCAGACTCTTGCGGTATCTTGAGGAGCACCAGCTTATAAGCGACCGCCAGTACGGCTTCCGTCACGGTCGCTCAGCTGGTGATCTTCTTGTGTTCCACACGCACCGCTGGGCTGAAGCCTTGGAAGGCAAGGGCGAGGTTCTCGCTGTCAGCCTCGACATCGCCAAGGCGTTTGACAGGGTCTGGCACAAGGCCCTTCTATCGAAGCTTCCTTCTTATGGAATCCCCGAGGGGTGTTTCAGATGGATCGCTAGATTTCTGGACTATCGGAGCATTATGGTCGTCGTTGACGGTGCTTGTTCCGGTCTGAAAACCATTAATGCTGGCGTTCCACAAGGCTCGGTGCTCTCCCCAACCCTGTTCATTCTGCATATCAATGATATGCTGTCGATAGAGAACATACATTGCTATGCAGATGACAGCACGGCTGATGCGCGATATACCAGCCAACAGAAAGTCCTTCGGAGCGTTGTTCAGGAGAGACGGTTGCAACTTGTGTTAGAAGTCAAGGACTCTCTGGGGCGGGTCTCCGAATGGGGTGAGAGGAACCTGGTTCGATTCAACCCCACAAAGACACAAGTATGCGCGTTCACTGCGAAGAAAGACCCATTTGTCCTAGTGCCACAGTTCCAAGGAGTTACACTCCGAGTCTCCGAGAGTATTGGGATCCTCGGCGTCGAAATCTCTAGCAAAGTCCAGTTTGGGAGTCATTTGGAAAGTAAAGCCAAATTGGCGAGCAAAAAGGTGGGTGTCCTCAACAGAACGAAGCGTTATTTCTCGCCGGCACAGCGACTTGTGCTTTATAAAGCGCAGGTCCGACCGCACGTGGAGTACTGCTCTCATCTCTGGGTGGGTGCCCCCAAATACTTGCTCGATCCATTTGACTCCCTCCAAAGGCGATGACCCCAATCTCACGGACAGACTGGAGTCTTTACAGCAGAGGCGTGACTTTGGTCCACTTTGCGTACTCTACCATCTGTTCAACGGGGAGTGCTCTGAAGAACTGTTTGACATGATGCCACCGTCACCTTTCTACCACCGCACCACTCGACATCGTAGTAGGGTTCATCCATTCCACCTGGAAAAAATGCGGTCCTGTACGGATCGATTCCGGCGTTCTTTTCTTTCACGTACAGTCAACCGCAAAAGTAGATGATCAAAAACGGAATGTCAAAATTATTGAATTATATTTGTGGCAAATCTAGCTAATGCTACAATGTCTCTAAAGTAAGTGATGGAATAAGTTACCGATAAATTATCTGATTGTACTGTCGCCAGAACTGGATGATCAAAAAGTTCTAAACTAAGTGATCGAATTGAAAATCATAAGTTAATGAAATCGTGCCATTTGCATTCTTGGATTTTGTTTTTTTTATTCTTTGGCGAATCCCAACTAACATTCAAAAGTAAACGATAGTGTTTTAAATCATAACTTAATGAAAACCTGTATTTTTGCATTCTTTGGCGAGTTGCAACTGCAATTCAAAAGTAAATGACAGTCTTGAAAAATCATAACTTTATGAAATCCTGTATTTTGACATTCTTTGGCGAATCGTAACTGACATGACTACAGATATGACTTTCAAAACTACCATTTAATTTTGAATGACAGCTGCAATTCACCTAAAAAATGCCAAAATACAGGATTTCATAAAGTTATGATTTTTCAAGACTGTCATTTACTTTTGAATTGCAGTTGCAACTCGCCAAAGAATGCAAAAATACAGGTTTTCATTAAGTTATGATTTAAACCACTATCGTTTACTTTTGAATGTTAGTTGGGATTCGCCAAAGAATAAAAAAAACAAAATCCAAGAATGCAAATGGCACGATTTCATTAACTTATGATTTTCAATTCGATCACTTAGTTTAGAACTTTTTGATCATCCAGTTCTGGCGACAGTACAATCAGATAATTTATCGGTAACTTATTCCATCACTTACTTTAGAGACATTGTAGCATTAGCTACATTTGCCACAAATATAATTCAATAATTTTGACATTCCGTTTTTGATCATCTACTTTTGCGGTTGACTGTACGTGTAGACTCTGGAGCGAACTACCTGCTGCGGTGTTTCCCGAGCGCTATGACATGTCTTTCTTCAAACGAGGCTTAAAGAGAGTTTTCACTTCACGGTAGGCAGCGGCTTGGCTGTGTCCCTGACATTCCTGTAGTCCATGAGCGGCGGTTACCGCTTACCATCAGGGGGGCCGCTGGCTCGTCTGCCTTACATAGGCAATAAAAAAAAAAAAAAAACATTCAAACGTGAGAGAAGTGGGCTATTGAGAAAACTATTAGTAAGAGTATTTTGCCAGGTTTAGACCCCTAAAACCTTTTTACTTCAGTAATATAAATCTCTATAAGTGACAGTCGTTTTTTACTGATATACCTCTATAACTGAGATTGCTACTTGGCTATACCTCTATGAGCGACAGTTAAACGTGTTTAAGATTTGCTCTTTGTGATTCATTTTTAAATTTCGAGGAACTATTATGGTTCTACTCATATTCTATTCAAATAGCCAAATGTGCATACCGACTTAATTGTTAAGCTTACTACAATCAGTTGATAAACGTTACCATTAAAATAATACATACACGTATTTTGTTTATAATTACGTACATATTTGCGCTGATTTTTATAGACCTCTCTATAAGTGAGACAGATCTCTCCTGTACCTGTATACCTAAGCTAGAAACTTAGGTTAGTGAGAAACATCTATCAAAATCTCTTGAGCTCTCACTTATCCAGATTTGACTATATCACCTCCATAGAATAAGGAAGTGGTTCAAAATTTGGCTGCAAGAGCTGTCCTAAACATACTATCAGATGATTTTAAATAATAACATTAAAAAAATTGTTGTTACCAAGGCTGGGGTGCCAAAAACGTAAACTGCGGTGTTATACAGGTTTGTTTTTGTGTATTGAAACATATTTGAAATTTATTTTATGACAGCCTTCGCCAGAGGCAACACCTACAAAGAATACGGTATGTCACTAACCTGCCCCTTAAAAAATGTGTTGTTATCCAGTCCTGTGTCGAGAAATCGAAAAAAAGTTTGGCATCATTTTAAATGATGCCAAACTTTTTTTCGATTTATACACATTAAACAATGTCGACCAATAAAAAATTCACGCCATTAAGACCTTTACTTTACCAAGTCTTTAAAATTGTATACAGTCTGTTTCCCTTGACCTTTTAGGCGTAGGACAAACGGAAAGTACGTAAGGTAAGAACAAGGCAAAGACGCGTCGTCTCTTCTATATAAATAGGAGGGCGGAGCGTCTGCGCCCTGATCTCGCCTTGTGTCCGGTATGTCTGGCCTGCGACTTACATTTTTATAGGTATACCTATCCACTATGCGTTTCAAATGAGTTGATAACTGTCATGATGACATTTTGATTCGCATTACGACTGCAACTTCATTATGTGACGTAAGGTCAGCGATTAAGTGATTCGTAAAAAGGCGTCATTAGTATTACACAGAAGTACCCACCTACTCTAATGAACTATACATAAGCACTGTATTTTATTATTATAGATATGTTTTAGTTAAAAAAATATCACGTCTGACTGAAAGATCACAAAAATGTCGAATATTCTTATATTTCGCCTATTTAGATATTTATGTTTGGTCTTTATTAAATATCAAAGAATACTAATAATATTATAATAAAAAAAATATTAGGTACATAGTTCAAAGAAAATAAATATTACGTCTGGCTCATTACCATACACATACGTACTTTGCCCGACTTGGTAGTTTTTGTGGCTAGCGGTACAATTTTGACCAGTACAGAGTGAAGTTGTCGCGATCGCCATTATCTTCTCATTTGAAACGCATAGTACTATACATATCTTAAACGTTACAATATTTAACATCCTTTACTTCTTACATCACAGAAAGTATTCAGATTCCTATACAATATCAGGGGTATCACTCGTATTGTATATATTAGTTAAAATATGAACTACAAACGTCAAAACATGCCTTTTTATTATTCTGTAAATGTTTTCCTCCACCTTTTCCATCGTTAAATATCTATCCATCTCCGATCTACGATATTTATAAATAAATTATATCAATAAGAACACGGACAACGTTTCCTTTAGGTAAAAGACCTGGTGTTCAACCTGCACATGATACTCTCGGACACGGTGAAGATGAAGGAATTCCAAGAGGATCCCGAGATGTTGCTGGACTTGATGCACAGAATCGCGCGAGGCTACCAGCACAGCCCAGATCTTAGGCTGACGTGGCTTAATAATATGGCGCAGAAACATATGGAGGTATGTTACGTAATAATACGACTGAAATTACCACCAATCTGGTGATATTGTCTTCAGGGTGATTTTTATAATTGATATTGTTTGCAGTTATTTATTTTAATAAATCGTCAAATTAATATAGGCTGTTGGCCGACACGATTTATTAAGTAAAGGTGTGAGCTTTATTTTAATAAATCGAGTCTGCCAGCACCTTCATATGTATATAATATTTAAGGAGTGTCTAATCAAAAACTAGTATTTTTTTTTACATAAAACTTACCGAATTTGTGTTAGTTACAGGCGCACATAATTTTCTAATTGTAATGTTGGATTACGAGTATGAGTATCAATATCATCGCCATACGAGTACGAGTACAATATACTCATGTCGCAGCGCCCAGTCAATTGTTGATAAAAGATAAAACAGCAAACTCTAGACGTTGCAGCATGAAAAAGTAGTCTATGTTTTATTCGACACCAACTTCAAAATGTTTAATTTGTTTTTGTTATTCTAGGTATATTATTTATTGCTTTTTAGTTGCCTTGTATTTATTTTAGAAGTGGGTTATATTTTTTTGTAAAAAAATATAACCCACTTTTTTATTTCTCACTTTTTAGTGGGTTGGTTTGTAATTCACTTAAGTTACAATAGACTTATGTCAACTGCTGAAATCCTTTTACAAAAGATTGCTTACCCCGATGCAGGGCCGTTAATTGTTAAGGAGCTCACTATCAGCTCTATTACATTGTGTATAGTGTTATAACGAGAATAAAGTGCTACTCAATACCATAATAAAGTACCTGAATCGCAAACTGTGAAATATTGAATAGGTCTGCTCATCATCAGTTCCACTTCACCAATTGGTGTTTTCTGAAGAGTAAATGCACGAATCACTATGAAATATACCTAAATCGCTGTAGTGTGCCTTTAATATTTTAAGAGTTCTCTCGATTTCTCCAGCATCCCATCATCAGATCGTGATCGGATGACAATGGGACCAACTTGGAAGTATACCCTTTCAAATACAAAAACAATTTTTCGAATCGGTCCCGCCATCTTTGCGTAATCGGTGAACAAACATACAAAAAAAAAACGTACAGACGAATTGAGAACCTCCTCTTTTTTGAAGTCGGTTGAAAATACTAACCCCCGATTCGTCGTGCGCAGCGCTCGAACCACACCGAGGCGGGCATGTGCCTGGCGCACGGCGCGGCGCTGGTGGCGGAGCAGATGTGCGCGCGCGGGCGCGGCGCGGCGCTGCTGCAGCGCGTCACGCACAACGCGCTGGACGAGAGCTGCGCCGACGCGCTGCACCACCACCTCACGCATCTCGAACTGCAGGTGAGTGCGCACGACCATACAGGCGCTCGACGAACGGTCCAGCGCGTCACGCACAACGCGCTGGACGAGAGCTGCGCCGACGCGCTGCACCACCACCTCACGCATCTCGAACTGCAGGTGAGTGCGCACGACCATACAGGCGCTCGACGAACGGTCCAGCGCGTCACGCACAACGCGCTGGACGAGAGCTGCGCCGACGCGCTGCACCACCACCTCACGCATCTCGAACTGCAGGTGAGTGCGCACGACCATACAGGCGCTCGACGAACGGTCCAGCGCGTCACGCACAACGCGCTGGACGAGAGCTGCGCCGACGCGCTGCACCACCACCTCACGCATCTCGAACTGCAGGTGAGTGCGCACGACCATACAGGCGCTCGACGAACGGTCCAGCGCGTCACGCACAACGCGCTGGACGAGAGCTGCGCCGACGCGCTGCACCACCACCTCACGCATCTCGAACTGCAGGTGAGTGCGCACGACCATACAGGCGCTCGACGAACGGTCCAGCGCGTCACGCACAACGCGCTGGACGAGAGCTGCGCCGACGCGCTGCACCACCACCTCACGCATCTCGAACTGCAGGTGAGTGCGCACGACCATACAGGCGCTCGACGAACGGTCCAGCGCGTCACGCACAACGCGCTGGACGAGAGCTGCGCCGACGCGCTGCACCACCACCTCACGCATCTCGAACTGCAGGTGAGTGCGCACGACCATACAGGCGCTCGACGAACGGTCCAGCGCGTCACGCACAACGCGCTGGACGAGAGCTGCGCCGACGCGCTGCACCACCACCTCACGCATCTCGAACTGCAGGTGAGTGCGCACGACCATACAGGCGCTCGACGAACGGTCCAGCGCGTCACGCACAACGCGCTGGACGAGAGCTGCGCCGACGCGCTGCACCACCACCTCACGCATCTCGAACTGCAGGTGAGTGCGCACGACCATACAGGCGCTCGACGAACGGTCCAGCGCGTCACGCACAACGCGCTGGACGAGAGCTGCGCCGACGCGCTGCACCACCACCTCACGCATCTCGAACTGCAGGTGAGTGCGCACGACCATACAGGCGCTCGACGAACGGTCCAGCGCGTCACGCACAACGCGCTGGACGAGAGCTGCGCCGACGCGCTGCACCACCACCTCACGCATCTCGAACTGCAGGTGAGTGCGCACGACCATACAGGCGCTCGACGAACGGTCCAGCGCGTCACGCACAACGCGCTGGACGAGAGCTGCGCCGACGCGCTGCACCACCACCTCACGCATCTCGAACTGCAGGTGAGTGCGCACGACCATACAGGCGCTCGACGAACGGTCCAGCGCGTCACGCACAACGCGCTGGACGAGAGCTGCGCCGACGCGCTGCACCACCACCTCACGCATCTCGAACTGCAGGTGAGTGCGCACGACCATACAGGCGCTCGACGAACGGTCCAGCGCGTCACGCACAACGCGCTGGACGAGAGCTGCGCCGACGCGCTGCACCACCACCTCACGCATCTCGAACTGCAGGTGAGTGCGCACGACCATACAGGCGCTCGACGAACGGTCCAGCGCGTCACGCACAACGCGCTGGACGAGAGCTGCGCCGACGCGCTGCACCACCACCTCACGCATCTCGAACTGCAGGTGAGTGCGCACGACCATACAGGCGCTCGACGAACGGTCCAGCGCGTCACGCACAACGCGCTGGACGAGAGCTGCGCCGACGCGCTGCACCACCACCTCACGCATCTCGAACTGCAGGTGAGTGCGCACGACCATACAGGCGCTCGACGAACGGTCCAGCGCGTCACGCACAACGCGCTGGACGAGAGCTGCGCCGACGCGCTGCACCACCACCTCACGCATCTCGAACTGCAGGTGAGTGCGCACGACCATACAGGCGCTCGACGAACGGTCCAGCGCGTCACGCACAACGCGCTGGACGAGAGCTGCGCCGACGCGCTGCACCACCACCTCACGCATCTCGAACTGCAGGTGAGTGCGCACGACCATACAGGCGCTCGACGAACGGTCCAGCGCGTCACGCACAACGCGCTGGACGAGAGCTGCGCCGACGCGCTGCACCACCACCTCACGCATCTCGAACTGCAGGTGAGTGCGCACGACCATACAGGCGCTCGACGAACGGTCCAGCGCGTCACGCACAACGCGCTGGACGAGAGCTGCGCCGACGCGCTGCACCACCACCTCACGCATCTCGAACTGCAGGTGAGTGCGCACGACCATACAGGCGCTCGACGAACGGTCCAGCGCGTCACGCACAACGCGCTGGACGAGAGCTGCGCCGACGCGCTGCACCACCCGTGAATGTCGTCAAGGCGACTACAGTCCATCAAATCTAAGAGGTACCGTTTGACGTTTCATATTTTTCAAACCGAAACAACTTTGTTCATACGTACATTATTCAGTTTCGATAACCTTTTTCATAAAACCATGAATTTAGAAAGATTTCATTATTGTATCTAAAAATGTACAATTCTTAATATCTAAATGTAATTGAAAACTTTCAAACAAAGCAAAATAACACATATTTACACAGTAAATAATTTCTAATAGTTATATTCTTGACCTCATTACAAAGTTACGTAGTTAGGTCACTGCACGTAGTGTTGCGACTCTTCGGATACACTTGTATGCAAAAAAATCGTTTACATATACGAAAAATCGAATGTATTATTTACAAATTACACTTGACAACCAAACAAATATTTTTTCATGTGAATGGGATTTATCTCACATATTACGATTACATAACTAAATAGTTATGTAATCGTAAAATATGAGATAAAACCCATTCACCAAAAATACGTATTTATAAATCAAATATATTTGCTTCTTTAAAAAGTTGTCGAAAGCGATTTGTCGATTTTTGATTTTCGCGCCCAAATAAGTCGGGGTTTCTCGCGCTAACGCTGTCGAAATAGTAAATGGAGTCAGGGATAGTGTTTTTTACATTTATTTTTGTGTATGATAGTATGGGTTTGCATATTACAGAGAAATAAACAAATTTTTAACAAGCACATCCATTGATTTTACAATTACAATTTTTTCTTCTAAGTCTTATTTCTACGTCTAAAACTAATAAAAATAAGGTATGTAGAACCCATTCACAAAAATGTTGTTGCCTGATGTTATAAATTAACGACGTTACTGCGCGACCGCATAATGCACTGAATACACAGATACCCTAAAATAAATTAATTTAATTATTTTTGGGTCAATAGGCAAAATCGCAGGTGTCCAAGTCTCTACAATTTTTTTTTTCTGGCAACACTGCCAACTACAAGCGCACGCGGTCCGCTCGGTCGGTTCGGCGTCAGCAGTCTCTCGCCATCTTGGAAGCTGACTGTGCGCGTACTTGCTTTCTCGTTTGTGTTTTACAATTTGTGACTTGGCTATTACTTTTCTGGACTGATCATTCTTTATCCGTTTACCTTGGCAATATTTATACTGGACTCCGAACTAAGCAAGTGTTTATTAATAATGTCGAAAAGAGGACGTACTTTGAACAGCCAGGCTCGTGAATTGGTGGTGAAATTACACGAGTATTTTGAGCGTGAATCTCAAAATGGTGGACTTCTACTGCCAGTTACACAAGTTCGGGATCGCGTCGGTGAAGCTCTCGGTATTGGTAGCCGCACCGTTGGCAAAATATTAAGTGAAAAATATGGGCCTTCGGGGAGTGACAGTAACGTACTTCACACACCGAAAAAACGAAAAAGAAATAAACCTGTGACAGGCATCGATGAATTCGATAGTCATGCTATTAGAAACCATATATACGGGTATTTTACAAGAGGCGAATTTCCAACATTGGCAAAGTTATGTGCAACTTTAAAAGATGCCGGGCTGTATAAGGGAAGCATAGAGTCGTTGAGAACGGTAATAACAGGAATTGGCTTCAGATACGTTGTCAGATAAGTTGACAAACGAAAAATTGTTATGGAGCGACATGACATAATTATGCAGCGACTAACATTCCTGCGCGAAGTTAAACAAATTATAAACTGGGATAATGTAATATTTTTGGACGAAACCTGGCTAAATTCCAACCATTCTGTGCCGAAAACATGGACTGATGATTCTGAAGCTTCGTGCTCGAAGGTGCCGATAGGAAAAGGTGGACGCCTCATAATATGCCATGCTGGGTCAGCGTCTACAGGCTTCGTGGAAAACTCTTTATTAGCTTTCCAATCCAAAAGCACTAAAGAGTATCATGAAGAAATGGACGCAGTAAGGTTCCGAGAGTGGTTCTTAAATTTATTACAGAATATCCCTCCTAACAGCACAATTATAATGGATAATGCCCCATACCACTCTGTGCAAATTGATAAAGCACCTACGTCAGCCAATAAGAAAGCAGATTTGGTGGCATGGATGCAAAGAAAAGGAGTGGATGCCGACATGTCACTATTAAAAGCTGAATTATTACAGTTAGTGAAATTGCATAAACCACCAAAACCGACATATGTAATTGACCAATTGGCCGAAGAGCACGGGCACAAAGTCATACGACTTCCTCCGTACCATTGCCAATATAATGCCATTGAACTGATTTGGGCCCAAGTTAAAGGTAATATTTTATAATATTATAATAATAACACGAGTACTTCTAACATTTATAATTTAAACAATGGTTTTCGTCTGCTATCAAATAGTTACATTATTGTTTTACAGGTTATGCAGCAAGACACAACACAAACCACCCTTCAGTGTCAAGAAAATGGAAGGTTTATTAAAGGAAGCATGTGCCCAAGTTACACAGGAAGATTGGAGTAAAGTAGTACAAAAAACAAATAAAATAATAATGGACGACTTCGAAAGAGACGTACACTTTGATAATGTAATGGACAATCAACTGGTCATTAATTTAAATGACGATGATGACGAAGACGACGATACTAGTACTAGTAGTGAATAAAAAAATATCCTAAACATTTCTTTTATTTAATTATAACAATTGATTTCTTAAAATTCGGATATTATAGTAATCGATCTCTTAAAGTTCGGATATTATAGTAATCGATTTTTTCATCCCATCCCTATCATTCAATTGTCAGAACTGTCAAACGGTACTTCTTAGATTTGACGGACTGTAAGAAATGTCACGCCGGAGGACGGGCAGCAGCGTCCTCTGCGTACTTAAAGCCATACTGCAATCGCCAAGCGTGGTGATTATAGCAATTACCCCAAAACCTATAATGTACGTTCTACTGGGGAGACACATACCCAGCAGTGAGACATCATATGAGTTAACACCATTTTTATTTTGTTCTTAAAATATCATTGAGGCGTTTTGAAATATTTATACTTCAAAATTTGATATTTAAAGAGTGAGATGCCGTGTGGTGCCGGCTTAAGAATAGTACCACCCCATCTCTACCCGTGGGTGTCGTCAAGGCGACTAAGGGATTTCACCCCAGAGGACGGGCAGCAGCGTCCTCTGCGTACTTAAAGCCTTACTGCGATCGCCAACCCGCTCGCCAAGCGTGGCGATTATGGCAATTACCCCCAGGATCTACATACTAGTAGGTTCTACTGGGGAGACCCGTGCCCAGCAGTGGGCCATCTTATGGGTTGATATGTAAAGAGTGAGAAAAAAAATAAGCCAGATAATTTAGTCGGGACTTAATTTTTTCCAGGTACTTAGGAAAGTATTAAACAAGTTTTCAGAGTGCCTCAAACACTTACCCAAAAATCAAGTGCCTAAGCGTTTGTCATTCCTGCATCTTCTACGTAGGGTGTCTATCGTCCCTATACATTGGGTTACACATTTTTTACACACACATACATTTTTTACAAATACTGTTTTTCTTAACAGGCGTTATTAGAACACGCTGCCAATGAATTGATGACAGCGGGCATGTATGAGACAGTCAACGAGGTGTACAAAGTACTTATACCCATCGCCGAGGAGCACCGGGACTACAAGAAACTGGCTAATATACACAAGTACGAAACCACACACCATTAATAAAACTCTGACCCTTTTCAATAATTTAAAGCCATACTAATATTATAAATGTGATAGTAACTCTGTCTGTCTGTTACCTTTTCACGTTTAAACCGCCTAACCGGTTTGAGTTCCGGGGAAGGACATATGATACTTTTTATCGCGATGACTGATATCCACCCGGGCGGGGCCGCGGGCGAAAGCTAGTATTATTGTAAATTTGCTAACCCGATGAACTTCGTTACGCTTAAATTTTCTCACAAAATTACTAATTACAGTTTTTTCAATATTCTTGTTCTTTTGTTTTTTCCATAACTTTCTTGTTTTCTAAACTACCCCAATAATTATTGGGGTGTACAAAACAAAACAAATCAAATCGGTTCAGCCATAGTTTTTGCGAAATTAACGTTTTTTATTTTTTAATGTATTTGTATTTTGTTTAGATAGAATGCGTTAAGAACTATTTGCTTGCAGTCAAAAAAATATCCAGCATTTTCTCCGACTTCACATAAACTATTTCTTATATACCTCTATCTTCTCGTCAAATCAACAATCAGGTTTATGCATTCGTTTCTTTGTGATTTCCAGCAAATTGAACGAAGCGTTCACCCGCATAGAGCAACTGCACGGCAAGCGCGTGTTCGGCACGTACTTCCGCGTGTCGTTCTACGGCGCCCGGTTCGGAGACCTCGACTCCGAGGAGTTCATCTACAAGGAGCACGCACTCACCAAGTTGCCTGAGATATTTAGCAGGCTAGAGGTACGATCAATTAATGCTTTAAAACAGTCTTCGGGAAAACCTATCCTAAACCTATATAATGTAGGTATACTATAGATGTAAATAATGGATATCCACATCACACACATCATCAGCCTATCGCAGTCCACTGCTGGACATAGGCCTCTCCAATTGCAATTGGATATCCAGGTATGAAGTAATTACAGACTGCAAATCGTGAGATATATAAAACAATCGTGGGTCTAGTAGTTGTATATTTCTAGAAATCTGATTGTCCCACGTCCCAGGCTTATTATGTTGTTTGTTTTATTATCATGTCACTTTAATAGAGACAGGTATTGGCCGTACAGTCGTCCATTTTCTATGTCTACGATGTGTACGTGTGTACGTATTTTGTCACCCGTTACGTGCACGTTGCCATACGTGTGTATGTCAACGTACATATAACGGGTGACAAAATATCAATGGATACTAGGGTCCGACCGAAGGTTCGGGTTCGGCTAAGTTTCGGCCAAAAATTGAGTTTCGGCTTAGTTTCGGTTTCGCCTATAATTTGGCCGAAACCGAAACTTGCTTAACAGATGAGATGCGTTTCGTACGTCGTATTAACATAATTGCTTAGGTATTTATTTGATTTTCGTCAATACAAATATTTTGCTAAGTATACATAGTGCATTACTATCAGTACATTTTGCAGTTGAATTAAAAAAATAGTTATTTTTTTTTATTTTACATCTATTATTGGGGGGGATTTTCGTCTAAGTTTGACCGTAAAACAAATTTCAGTCAGACACTAATGGATACAACTTTTTTCAACTTTATGTTGGACAAATGGTAATGTTAAACAATAGTAAATATTGGTTTGTATTTCAGTTCTCGATCTCGCAAAAAAAACTGTCTATATGAACCATTGTTGTTGTTTCAGAACTTCTACGGCGCTCGTTTCGGCGCAGACAACGTAGCGATCATAAAGGACTCGAACATCGTGGACGTGAGCACGCTGGACCCGGACAAGGCGTACATACAGATCACGTACGTGGAGCCCTACTTCGAGCCGCACGAGCTCAGGAAGAGAGTCACGCATTATGAGAGGAACTATAATATCAGTGAGTCCATTTTACTTTGTCAACGATGCTTTTTCTTAAAGCGAAGGCGCCTTACCGTCTGCTTCTTCATAAATATGTCGCTTATTTTATTCCCGTAACACATGTTTTGAAATTAATAGGTACCGTATCTACTAAATACTCGTATGACTGCTATGCAAAATATTCGATTCCTAAACGGGATAGACTTTTAAAATCCAATGTTGATTTAGAGTCAGTACTTTGTGTCCGTTAATATTATATTTATGAAGTCCCACACACGTGTTATCTTTAAATAATTAGGTAACCGCCTAAAAGCACATAAACATATCGAAACGGAAATGAATCGCGTCGCGTATCTATTTCTGAAGAGTCGCCACACTAATCATAATACTTGTCTCATAACTTTCTATTTCTGTACGAGATTTTAAAATATATACATTTAATGTTGTTTACAGAACGATTTATGTACGCGACACCATTCACGGTGGGCGGCCGAGCTCACGGAGACATCGCAGAACAGTGCAAACGCAAGACTATTCTTACCACCGCCCACCACTTCCCTTACGTCAAGACCAGGATACAAGTGAGAACAAATACTTTTCAGCTTTTGATACATATATTTTAAGCTGTATCCTAAACAAAAGTCATATAACGTTACATAATTCATTTTTCAGGTTGTTCAACGAACACAAATAATATTATCTCCAATAGAAGTGGCTATCGAAGATATTCAGAAAAAGGTAAAGACGTCTTCGACATAGTGCCTATAATATGTATAGACCGAAATAGTATATTTCTAAAACACAATTTAACAAAAACGTACACAATTAAACAAAACTATATCATATGATACACAACACCCGACAGATCTTTGAATGAGAACTGTTTAAAACTAGAATATCAAAGTATTATATTTCGCGAATAGTTACTGGGGAAATTTAAACTGGGTTAGTAGTAAAAAATTATGACATTAAACTATAGTTCTGAATGACATTCCCAACCGGTCTAAAACACAGATAAACGAGCTCGCAGCGGCTACTAGTCAAGAACCAGCCGATCCAAAGATGCTGCAGATGGTGGTACAAGGATGTATCGGCACCACCGTCAACCAGGGACCACTTGAGCTTGCACAGGTACGTTTGTCCTAACCTTTTTGTATGACTGTTATTTTTTATGTGCCGGTGTCTATAATACAAGACCGGTTTAAATCCTGAATCGCGGTATTGAAGTTCTCACAGCTGCTAGATATATACAGGGTGGAATTTTGTAATGCCACCTGGAGGGGAATTACTCTTAATACTTTAGATAGAAAATTTTACTCAAAGGAAACATTCCTTTATTTTTGAAAAGAAAAAAAACGGCATTAAAGATTTTTAAAAATTCGCTTGCCGCACACGGTAATCGAACCGACTAAAATCTGTAAAAGTTGCACCGTGTACTTTTATTGCATTGATTGTTAGGGTCAATAAGGATGAAATCTCTTTAACAAACTTCATAAATTGAATTACATGAAAACAATAAAATTTTAAATTAATTTAATTATGTACAAAAATTTAAACTAACTAATTAATTGCTCGAAATGAGCTCCATTTTCAGAAGTTAAATGAATGGAAAACAATGAAATCTTAAATTATTAATTCAATGGGTCAAGTTAAAGCACTTTTACTCAAAGATCTATCTGTGTACTTATGTTATTCATTAATTATTATCATTGACGTCATTTATCCATCGAAATGACGAATTACTATTTAGATAAGACGATTGCAATTTGCACGTGTTTGTAATGCAGACTCCTTTCTTAGATGCGACATAACTGCGTGTATGACGTAGTTTAAATATGGAATGTTACATTTGAAAATAGATTTTCATCTGTTATTCACATTTGATTGTTTTTACAAATCATTTCATAATTGTTTCACGGTAAAAATGGCTTATCAAGAGCAATTTGATTTAATGGAAGCTTATTTTTTAAATAATAAAGATGTGAATCGTGCTCTGCGGTGGTATGGAGAGAGATATCGAGACCGTCAGACACCAACTCGATTTGTACTGAAAAGAATGATAGAAAATTTAAAGAACACTGGAAGTTTCAAAAAGCGACGGCACCCTCTTCAACAAAACAACTTTGATTTTGAATTAAATATTTTAACATACTTCGAAGCGATTCCGAAGGCTTCAAGCAGAGATGCTGCCGAAGTAATTGGAACAACCCACACTCGCATACTTAAAGTGCTGAAAAAGTATAAGTTTAGATGTTATCGTGATGGTCGGTTGGTACAAAAATTGCATCCTGGGGATTGTGAGAGACGACTACAATTTTGTCAAAACATGCTGAGAGAAATTGACCGTAACCCTAATTTTTTGAGTAACATTGTATGGTCTGACGAAACCAACTTCAGCAATAACGGCATGTACAATCGCCGCAATAATCACTATTGGTCTAGAGTGAATCCTCTTCGTGTTCATGAAACTAACAGTCAAGTAAGATTTTCTTTCAACGTTTGGTGCGGAATTATGAGAAATATGGTTGTGTTAGTCCATGTATACGAAGGTCACTTAAACACTGTTAAGTATTTAGAAATACTCGATTTATTAAGAAACGAGTTAAATGGTTTCCCCGAGGAAGAGCGAAACCAAATAATTCTACAGCAAGATGGTGCTCCAGCCCATAACAGCAGAATCACTACTGCCTACATTAATAACCATTTTAATACCTGGATTGGTACAAACGGCACAATCAGATGGCCTGCGAGATCACCAGATCTCACCCCTTTAGATTTTTTTTTGTGGGGATATGTAAAAAATCAAATTTACACTAAATCTTATGAGAATGTAAACGAGTTGAGAGTTGAAGTTCAGAATACGATTTATAACATTCACCACAATACAGTACTCCCAAATTAATAATGCACATGCAGATCTTCGCTAATTGTCGTATTCCCGGAAACACTCGAATCATGGAATCGTAAGAGCCCTAAACAAGGCATTTGCATTTTGCACCTTGTTTAAAAGAGATAGGAGTCAATATCATGTGTGCACAATCGAAAACAAATCGGGCGTTCGGCAGCTGTCGCCGGTCAGCGAAATGTCTGTCAGTCGTCTTTATATATTGGTAGTGACTGCACGTGTTCTCTATTTGTGGAAATATATAGAGCTGCTATTACACACCCTTCTTGGTAAATATAATTTCAACATTAATTAGCTTATTCAGATTTAAATAGTATATTTTGAAAAAAGGAAAATAAATAACATATTTCACGTTTATTTAATATTAAAAAAATAAAATACCTACATTAAATACATATTAAGTACTAGAAAAACATTTAAAAAATGAGATTTATTTAAATTAAATAAATAGATAAACATGCATAAAAAATATATACCTAACTCTGCCCATGCCATTTTCTTTCAGACGAATTCTTCCAAAATGGATAAATTTAAACGTGGAAAACCGCTTAATTCACAAGCACGGCAAATGGTATTTAATGTGTACCTTTATTTCTTAAATGAAGCCAATGTTTTCAACAGAGACCATGATGGTTATTTTAAAAAAATTCAAGACCGTGTTACAAAAGCTACAGGAATTTCGCGACGAACTTTGAGTAATATCTTAAACGAAAAAAAACATAATCAATCAAAGAAATTTTCTACACCGAAAAAAGGAAGACCTAAAAGTAGATTTCGGCTGGTACTTGATGATTTCGACTACTGTGTTATTCGTAATATGATATACAATTTTCAATTGACGCTGAAAGAACTCCCAACTGTAAATAATTTAAGAATAAAGTTGATCGAAGCTATTAATTTCAAAGGCTGTGCCGAGACTTTAAGGTTGATCTTGAAAGACATGGGGTTTAGGTTTCTGAAAACTGATAATAACAGACAATTACTTATGGAAAAACATGATATACGCCTAAAAAGGATCAAATATCTCAGAGAAATACAACAGCTGAGGAGTTCTGGTAGAAACATAGTATTTATGGACGAGTCGTATGTGCACACATCACATACTAAGGGTAAAACTTGGCAAGATAGCAACAAAAAAGGTATCAAACAACCCATTTCCAAAGGAGAGCGAATAATTATTGTACACGCAGGCAATGAAAAAGGCTTCGTCCCAGGGGCTCTAATGTTACATAAATGTGTCGACTCAGAAGGTGACTATCATAAAGAAATAAACGCGGAACGTTATCAAACTTGGCTACGCAATCAATTGATTCCCAACTTGCCTCCTAATAGTGTGTTGGTAATAGACAACGCCCCATATCATAATAAGCTGTCTGTGAAACCACCAAACTCAAACACATCTAAACCACAAATGACAGCTTGGTTACAACAACACAACATTCCGCATGACCCAAAGAAACTGAAACCCGATTTGTATAAAATTATACAAAGATACAAAGAAAATTACACAGAATTTGCCATTGACCGTATAATGGAGGAACATGGGCATAAAATTATACGATTGCCACCATATCATCCCGATTTTAACCCTATTGAAAATATTTGGTCCCAAATAAAGCAACACGTGGCCAAGAGAAATATTGCAATGACTGTGACGTCAGTTAAAGATGCTATATTAGAAAAAATCAATAAAATAGGACCAGAAGAATGGAAAAAAGTTTCTGATCATGCGGTTCAATGCGAAGATGAATATAGAAAATTTGAGCCAAGAATCGATAGTTATTCCGATAAACTGATTATTTACACAGGTGATAGCAGTGAGGAAAGTGTAAATGAACAAGAGCATAATGAAACTTCTGATGAATCTGCGATGTCGGGAATAGAGGTCTTCCTCGATTCTGATTAATTTTTTTATAATTGTATTATTTTTCTGGAATGATTAGTGCTGTAAACAAATTTGAACTGAGATTTTGATTATATTTTATGTAAACCTCTATTTGAAAACGTTTTTTTCTCCTTCTAATAAAACCTTATGTTATTTAAACCTTTTCCTCCATAATTACACCAACTTCGGTAAGACACTTGAAAACTAATCACTCCAACAATGATTGTAGCGTTTTCGCTATTTACTTACATGGAATTATCGAATCAAATTTCGTTACAGGTAAATCAAATCTGTTTTAGCACAAAACACATAATATATAAAATTAGGCATAGAGAAATTGCTCTTAACCACTCTATATAAATATCGTCTTTCGACGCTCGGGTAATACGACCGTTGCCGAACAATGACGAAGATTTCCGAAGATTTCTATGCGCATTATTACTTTTGGAGTACTGTACGTTATTGAAGGTAACTAGAAATGAATTCGTTAGAAGAATAAATTTGTGTATCCAAGAAAATGGAGCCCATTTCGAGCAATTAATTAGTTAGTTTAAATTTTTGTACATAATTAAATTAATTTAAAATTTAATTGTTTTCATGTAATTCAATTTATGAAGTTTGTTAAAGAGATTTCATCCTTATTGACCCTAACAATCAATGCAATAAAAGTACACGGTACTTTTACAGATTTTAGTCGGTTCGATTACCGTGTGCGGCAAGCGAATTTTTAAAAATCTTTAATGCCGTTTTTTTTCTTTTCAAAAATAAAGAAATATTTCCTTTGAGTAAAATTTTCTATCTAAAGTATTAAGAGTACTTCCCCTCCAGGTGGCATTACAAAATTCCACCCTGTATACGAGTTCTCAGCGATAATCGTTGTGCCGCGGCCCGCCAGGCACGACCACCTCACTTGGTTGGAGAATCTTCCCTTTGTGTTAGAGGGATGGGCCACATTTTCTGTATGAAAAATCTGAACTGTCCCTTTATGGCTGGCCGTTTCAATATAAAGAACAAATTGTGCTAATTTTACATAAATATAATATAAACTCTTTTCCAGGTATTTCTAGCGCCGGTGGCGGAAGGCACACAGCCTCCAACGCGGCTTACCAACAAATTGAGATTGGCCTTCAAAGACTTTTCTAAAAAGTAAGTTCATATAGTATTTCGAAAAGTCCGTAACCGGCAGCGCGGAATAATATAATGATATCGATCAATCAATCTAGTTTAAAGCGGCTTTGATAGGTTGAGTGTAGTTCGAGATCAAATATACCATCTTAATTATATACCAGCACATATCTTGTTTTCGCATAGGCTTAGACTAGCCTATGTGTATGTAGCAGTCTAAGGGAGCATTTCTACTTATGCAGAGTGGAGCAGAGCGGACTGTCAATTGACTAATCACAGTACCTGGGATTATTTCGAGCACTGTCTTTGACCAATTCAGGGTCCGTTCCGCTCAACTCCGCCTCATTCCGTGTCAGTGAAAACGCTCGCTATTAGTAGTAATATACATAGGTAAATGATATAATGTTCTTCAGGTGCCACGACGCGCTGCGAAAGAACAAGAACTTGATCGGCAGCGACCAGCGCGAGTACCAGCGCGAGCTGGAGCGCAACTTCACGCGCTTCACGGAGCGCCTCGCGCCGCTCGTGCAGCACACGCCGGGACACGTCGCGCAACTCAGGTATTGTCTATCAGCTGACGTCCCACGGCTCTCCCAGTAGCGCCTCGCGCCGCTCGTGCAGCACACGCCGGGACACGTCGCGCAACTCAGGTATTGTCTATCAGCTGACGTCCCACGGCTCTCCCAGTAGCGCCTCGCGCCGCTCGTGCAGCACACGCCGGGACACGTCGCGCAACTCAGGTATTGTCTATCAGCTGACGTCCCACGGCTCTCCCAGTAGCGCCTCGCGCCGCTCGTGCAGCACACGCCGGGACACGTCGCGCAACTCAGGTATTGTCTATCAGCTGACGTCCCACGGCTCTCCCAGTAGCGCCTCGCGCCGCTCGTGCAGCACACGCCGGGACACGTCGCGCAACTCAGGTATTGTCTATCAGCTGACGTCCCACGGCTCTCCCAGTAGCGCCTCGCGCCGCTCGTGCAGCACACGCCGGGACACGTCGCGCAACTCAGGTATTGTCTATCAGCTGACGTCCCACGGCTCTCCCAGTAGCGCCTCGCGCCGCTCGTGCAGCACACGCCGGGACACGTCGCGCAACTCAGGTATTGTCTATCAGCTGACGTCCCACGGCTCTCCCAGTAGAACCTACTTGTTGAAGACCCTGGGGGTATGCGCCATAATCGGCACGCGCCGTCGAGCGGGTAAGTAAGGCCGAGGACACTGCTGCCCGCCGTCCGGTGTGAAATCCCTTAGTAGCCTAAACGACATCTATGGGAAGAGATTGATACTACCAAAATCCTACCTATCCTGATGGATAATATTGGTATGATTACCTATATTATAAATATGAAAGTGTGTGTGTGTGGATGAATGTTTGTTGTTGCTCTTTCACGCAAAAACTACCGAACGGATTTTGTTGAAACTTTACAGAGGAGTAAATAGATTTTCGGAGGGTTGGCAACGCGCCTATGACGCCTCTAATGCTGCAGGCATCCATAGGCTACGATAACCGCGTAGTATGCCTGTTTGCCATCGTCGTGCTGTAAATTTTTTCATAAACAAAACACTAAAATAAAAAAAAGTCGATGCCGAAGGACATGGCCACATGAACGTTTCTATATTGGCAATATTGTAACCACACAAAGCTAATTCTAAAATTTTTTTTCTTTGTTACAGCAACGGTTTGAGCAAGCATGACTACAAATTTCAAGCATAAGCACATGTCCATGACAACATGATACCACCGTCAATATGTACCTTAAAATATTATGTTATCGCAATTAGTATTTTATATGTATTATTTATGAATACTCATTTTTATAAAAGACAACTTCAGCACTACAGCCGGTGTCGCCAGTAAATGATAATTCAAACTATTGGCAAAGAACCCTACTCGAGCATTTTTTCAATGAAAATAATAAAATATAGTCCTTATCTTAATTCCATAGAGTTGTAAATTATATGCTGAAGCCATGAAGATATAGCTTAATGTATTCCACGCTACGCCTTCTATGTTATAAGCTAATGTAAAGATTTGCAATGGACATGAAATACTTCAGCGTGTAGACTTCATAATATGTTCTGTATCTTTATGGCAGAAGCACAAGCTGCTGTCATTTAAACCATAATGTCTTCTAAATATATCCTACAACTCTCATTTCAATTGAACAAGATCAATATTGGATTATTGTTAGTTTGAAAATGATCTGAACTTGGGCTAATGTAGTTCACACAAATTATTTATGTCTTATTAGTTCTATGCTCTGTTCGAAACACACCACCACAATACAGCCCAACAACTTTATTTTTGCTGTTGCACCTTCGGTACCGAGTAGACACCTATTGTTTATTACTACAAATCGACATTGTTTTCTTTTTTGCTTTAAAAAAATGTCTGGTTAATTTTAGCTGTTTAAGTCCAATTATCTAGAATGAGTCGGTGGGGACTTTCCTTTATAAATTCGATGTATTTTATATTAAGAAAAGAATAATTAGCGTGCAAGAATGTAAACAACTTATACTGATTTACAGTTACAAAAACTTTTAAAGGCAGTTTGGTTCTAGATATATATTCATGCGAACTACTTTTTATAAACGTATTTGGTGTATCCCTAAAACAAAGGAATCAAGTCTGTTGAGGCTTTTGTTTCTGTGGAAACATAGGAACAAAACTAAAGCATCCAAATGGTCCGTCCATTTGGATGCTGTGCGATTATAAACTGTTAATATTATTTATGAAAATTATTAATATATTAGCGCAAGGTTATGCGAACATTATCGATATAATCTTTTCAGTATTTTTGTATGAAATAATAGCACTTGCATATATAATTCTTGTCTAAATAATGTAATTTGTGTCTATCGTTCTGTCTGTATTAGTTACGAATACATATATTTTCTTTATTTTTAATAAGTGTAATTTAGATGTTGATTTAACATAATTTTATTAATAGAAAAGATACTGACAAAGAAGACTAGTATTTACTGAACAAAAGAACCATCCCTCTGATAGAAGATACCTGCAAATGATCGCCGCATAAACGAGTGTGGTACAAGCGGTATGAATTATAATGGAGACAGCGAGTTTAATTTCGACTGTTCAGACTTAATATACCGCCGTATTTATCAACAATGACTGCTACAAACCTTCAAAAATGTACTTATTAGTACATTTTTGCAAAAAAAAAAAAGCAGTTACTTTAAAACTGCACAGTATTCTGTGCAGTTTTAAAGTAACTTTGCTTCATTCCTACTAGTAATAGGTACCTGTGGTACTAATGGGGAATTGTATTCTAGCTAGTACCTCCAAAACCCCTTTTAGGTGGTACAGTTGTGTCAGTCCAGTTAACAAGACCATAGGTAAACTTTCTTTCGCTAGTACAGTGACGGACCTACGGACATAAATATTTCCCTAGTACAGTTAACCGTACCAGGGAATATATATTTTCCATTTAGTCCAGTGTACTGTATGACGGGACTACTAAAATCTTTTTACAAACTGTTAACTAGGCATTATTTTAACTATGGGGGGGAAAATCTGTGGTACAACTGGTTGTACCACAGGTTTTATCCCCCAATGGCCCAACCAATTGATGGCCGAAAAACAACATTCTCCATTAGTTTGGTTAGCAAGTTGAATAAAATCTCATTCGATTCGGAATAAGCTGAAGAAGAATGTATTCTGGTTTAAAATGTATTATAAGTTAATATTCATTTGTTAAACCAATGTTTTCACAGATGTATCTTTTTTTCATATGGGATACTAGTGTGATAGTAGTACCAAAGAACAGTATTACTATCGAGGTACCATTGAAAGTAAAGTTTTTTATTATTACCACCAGCTGAACACTAAGTTATAGGTAATGTAATTTGGCAATTTCGTATAGTACCTACCACCGGTGTGGTACAATCAGCGTCATATACAAAATAACAGTTCATCACTAACACATAATCAACTATACAAATATAACGGAGCATCAGCTTCTCAATATATTGTATCGAACACAGTGCTGCTGCTTTCGAAGCCCTTCGGACCCACGATACCCCTGGTGGTATCGTGGGTCTTTTAAAATCAAACGATACCTGGGGGTAGTGTTGTGTGACATTAATTAATAATAACTTTGTCATCAAGATAATTTTATATTTACAAAATACAAAAAGAATGATCAAATTGTAGTCTTAGTATTCTTCCAGTTACATTTCCTATAAACAATACTAGCTGACCCGCGCAACTTCGTCTGCGTAAATTTTCCCTTTTTTTTTTACAACATTTTTCATTGCTGCTCCGCTCCTATTGGTCGTAGCGTGATGTTATAACCTATAGCCTTCCTCGATAAATAGGCTATCCAACAATAAAATATTTTTTCAATGCGGCCCAGTAGTTCCTGAGATTATCGCGTTCAAACAAACAAACAAACTCTTAGGGGTATGAAAAATAGATGTTGTCCGATTCTCAGACCTACCCAATATGCACACAAAATTTCATCAAAATCGGTCAAGCCGTTTCGGAGGAGTATGGCAACGAAAACTGACACGAGAATTTTATATATTAGATTTAAAGTACTGTCTGTGTGGCATAGCCGTAAAACTTATGTACGCAATTTTTCTAATGCGTGACCAATTGAACCAATTTTCTTTATTTACAAGTTCTAATTGCACGCTGGTAATGAAATCGTCATTAATGATTTGATCCTTTCTTCTCTTTTTTGGAATCATCTCCATCGTATGAATGTGCTCCAGAACTTTGAGTAATCTCATAATTGTCACAATATTTTTGTTGATGCGCTTATTAATTTTGGAGTGAAACGCCTCGAGAACGTTGGTGGTTCTGTGGCGTTCGCCAAATACGCTTATACACATACATACAGTACACGAATGCATCTTACATACTGAAAGCCATTTTGAATGTCGTTGTCAGGGAGAAGTGGCAATGCACTCGCCAGTGCTACTATTCTTCGTCCCGGTTTATTTCTTTCTTCCAAATATTTTTTGTCCAGTGGTAATACACCCCCGCAATTTAGTTGTTGGAAATACTTTTAAAACAGCATTCATAGCTGCTTTTTCGTAATCTGTGTGAACCGTGGGTTCCACTCTGATATTTGTGATTTTATCATGTTTAACAAAATAATGTAACTTTCCTCTTTACGGTCCGACATTAGGGCGAAAATTAAAGGCTTTACTTTAGTTGTTTCGAGACCACTTCCCATGTCACCGTGAATATTGTATACTTGAAAAAATGGTTCTGGGCAAGTATAAAAAGTTCCGTAAAGAATATATTCTCCAATATATGTGTGAATTGTGAAGTGAATTCATAACCAAAAACTACCTACCTACCTTTCCAATTATTACATTTCCACGACATTATCTTTTCTTATACGAAGAACACCGCCATAAGAGCCGTCTGTATATGTTTTATGGCGATGATAACGATATTTGCCGTAAAGAAGGGCAGTACCACCATTTATTTTGATAAATTTAATTTCACTGTCGTTAATTTACAACAATTCAATGGGGATGTTGACTGTCAAGTCAAATCAGTCTCTTTATAAGAAATGTCAAAACGACAAGCTATATAGAAATGTCAAATCGCTCGTTAAAAAAAAAAAAGATGTAACTCAAAAACTACAACTTGTGGGAATCGGCGAATAAAGTTTTCAACTTATTCCGACTTGTCTTTGATTCAAAGTTTTAGGCCACTTACTAGGTGTTTCGATGATTTAACTACTGATTTTGATTGACAAAACTATGGCCTTTTAATATAAATGGTTACTTTTATACTAATTATCTATTATACCTTAAAAAAAATGAAGCAAAAAAAAAGTTTTGAGTTAAATCAGTTTATGCCAAAAAATTCTAGTTAGTAGATGAAATAAACATGCAACAATTCTAAATAATTCTCTTTTATATAAATTAGCAAGAGCATATTAAAATATATTCCAAAATACTTCGTTTTATTATTAATCAAAATATGATAATATTGGCTTATGTATTATTGCATCATTTTGAAATAATTATATTTTTTTAAATGAAACAAAATTTGCACTGAATAATCAACCATAATTATATTTATTATTAATTAACATGCCGCCACACATGTTCATGATTCCCTTTTGGAACCTAGATTATAGGCAATCTAGTACAAATATTCTCAATTTTTAAATATAAATAGTTAAAGATATTATCTAATTAAAAAAAAACAATACCAAATAATCACTACCTCAGTTTTACACAATATTTAAACAAAACAATAGCTCACAGTTAAACACTTTATAATCATTAAATAATAATCAAATTATTAGCAAGTCATGCATATATTGTCACATGCATTATGCATATTATCACTAGTTGAGATTCAAATGTAACATAATTAAGTAATTAATTCAAAGTAAACTTAGCTTAAAAAACAGTCAGTCTAGTACTTAGTTTTAACTAAGTTCTAACATAATAATAATAACATAAAAAATTAAACTTTATATCAAAAATTAACAGTATCATAGAATAATTCTTTAAAACAGTTTAAAAGTCTCACTCACAATCTAACCTTATTAAAAAAAATAAACATACTTTGGCAGAAAGGAACTTAATTTGTGGCAATACACATAATTGTGTGTAATATTATTACACTTTCTAAAAAAACAGTATTCATCATTCTTAAATAAGTAGCATCAATATTAAACAATGGAATTATAAAAACTTGCATAAAAGGAGGGAATCAATTTCTTTGTTAGTAGTTCTTTTAGATCTTTTTTCTTATTTTCACTTAGCTGTAGTCTTTGGCTATATGCTTTATCTAGAGTAATCGCAGTTATTGGGTCCATTTTTTTTCTTTTGTTTCTTATATCAACTTGTTTAAAATTAGTATTACTGTAGGAAGTTTTATAATAAAAATTAAATGGTTCTGATTTCACCATCTGCAAAACCTTTACATCATTCCAATTTACAGTATTCCCATCTATGTCGACACTAAAGTTGTAACCCCACTGCTCTTGAAGAGACTTTAAGTTGATAAAAGACTCAAAGGTCATTTCATGAACATTAATTGCAGGTTTACTTTTTTTTGCATTTTTAATAAGGGTAACATACTGGTCTGGACTATAAATTGGACCTGCTTTTAAGTTTTTCTTTACCTCTCTTTCTATTAGGCTGTGCACACTGTCTGCTTCATTCTGTGTATGTCCCCTTATCATAAATTTATGTGTTATACTGGAAATATTTAGATTAGTTACTGCATACAAATATAATGTGGCGATATATTTATTTTTATTCTGCCCACAGCAGTTGTCTGAGTAAAATATAATTTGTTTCGGTTCTTCGTCTTTTGCACACAGATTTTGTAAATATTCCCAAATGCAAGAGCCAATTTCGTTAGCGCCTCGTTTAGCATCTACTTCAGTCCAAAAGAAACAGTAAACATTGTCATATGCTTTTTTATCTACATTTAGTAGCTCTGTCATAGTCAAATTATAGCTATTTAGTTTCGACTTATAATAAAAAGCTGAAGTATCACCCCTTGGACACTGTAAAACAGCTTTTAAGTCATAAATAACTACTCTAAGAGTCTTTGGTTATATTTTGACGATCGGCGAATTTTTCAGCACGACTCAAGGTTTTCTCCTGCATATGCTTACAATATTTATCTTCCAAAACTTGTTTCTGTTCAGAATTTGAATTGTGGTATGATGTGCATAGATCACACTGATCTTTCTTTGGTTGGTAAAATCCTAAATTAAATTCATTGTTAAAAATTTTGTAATATGCCATATAATTACCTACTTCCCTGTTAGTATTTCTTTGCTGTGCAGCAAAATCATTGTACAAATCCTTAATAGTCTTATCACCGCCAATGTACTGCTTTGACGTCGAAGCTCGAACATAATGTTATTCTAGTTTTGGAATCGTATTGATATGTTTTCGGATGTCATCTAGTAACTGTGGGTTAAGTTTGTTGTGATTATTATGTCTCCCTCTTAGGTCATCAAGCATAAAACCATCGTTCATTCTAGATTGCACCGTGTAAATCATTCTTTCAGATATAGACAGTGTATTCTTTAAAAAAGTCTTACATACTCTTATTTTATTATGATTTAAAATAAAATAAAAAGCTTTGTTTGGACGTCTGGGATTTTGGGAATTACTGTATTTATATTTGGGGGTAACATCTTCCATACACGTTCGTAAATAGGCCCTCTGTGCAACTAAGTTCCCTAGGTCCCAAAAGGAGCTAAATAAGTGGTATCTCCCCTCATCATCGATCTTATCTTTACACTTTAATTTACAGTTTTCGTTACATGTGTCTTTTATAAATCGAGCCGGAACAGTTTAACGTCTTTTTGACATCGAGACATACGATTCGCCTTTATTACGGAGTTGCTTCGATCGCACTTGCTGCCACTTCTCAATTTTTCGTGATCTCTGCGTCCTCGACGACTATTATTTGTTTCGCTATTGGAGTCAGAGGAATCTGAAGTTGATCCTTCAAAGAGAAAGTTCTGTCTCCTAATGTGCTTTCTAGGTATTGAAATATAATCTATGGTAGGATCATCGTCGCTGAGATCAATGTCACTTTCATCTGAGTAAATAGGGGAAATATTATAATTAGGCACGCTGTTCTTATTTCGACGCGCTCTTTGCTGAATAATTTGTTGATCCTCACTAATTTCTGGAGCATCACTGGAGCTTGAAGAACTTGATGAAGATGAGGATGAACTAGAAGAAGTGGAACTAGACGATGAAGATGAGCTGAAGGATCGAGAACGTTGCGTATTATTGCCTGAGATCGGCAAAATTTGAGAGTCGTAATCAGCAGGCTCGGCATTGTTGTTTAGGTGTATACTATCATCATTTTCACTCACGGTTGAATCACTGCTATAATCAGGTACTAGGCTAACGATTTTTGTAACAGTAGGTGAATCCTGTTTCAAATCAAATTTTGGCTTTTCAACTGTTATTGGCATCGGCTCAGAATCTGGAGATAGATTTTCCTGATTTTCAATATCTACGTGATCTTCTGGTCTGAAATAAAAATGACAAAACTAATATCAATATTAGTTCAATTCATCATCAACAAGCAATTTTTAAATATAATTTAAGTTAACTAAATTGTTTACAATTTTCCTAGCGGCACCCTGAGGTAGGTAGGGTATTCCGCGCTGTATCTGTTTCCATAAGAATTTGGAGATAAAAGTAAACAGACTTTAATCTACCCCTGTACCAATTTAAATCTAAATCCGTTCAGTGGTTTTGCGGTGATTAAGTAACAAATTAATATTAGCAAGTAGGTATTATTATTAATAAGATTATAGATTACAAGTAACAATAAAGGGCAAAATTAGTATCTTAAATGACAGCTAAAAACTTAATTTCTCTTATTTTGAACCTGTAAGTATTGGCTATGATAATTATATAATTATTTACCTCATCGTGACTAATTATGTGCTCCAGTTCTTCATTACTAGATGGTTCTTGGTTATTTCCAGTTTGAACCAAACCTAGAATTCTACGGGACCTCCAAGATGACGCCATTGTTCTATAATAACCTAAAAAGTTAAAGACGAACAATGATTGTAAATTATAATTTGAAAATGGTATTTTCGAATAAACAGCGTTAACGTTAAACAATTCATACAATTTCCCATTCGCGTAAATAATAAAAAGAGGTAAATCAGAATCTTACTTTAGCTACTGTTTATGTTTTACTATAAAGCGATGGTTACTCAATTACTCCAATGAAAAAGACGTATTTTTTTAAATGAAACTGAAGTATTACGTTATAATTTTTCGAACATGCTACATTTTTAAAACAAAACAGAATTAATACAAATCATCATCAAATAATTTTTCTAAAAAAACGAAGTATCTCAAAGATCATGCATTTTATTATAAAATAATTGTAAACTTTCATAGTTACCTTTTAGTCAAAAACAGATTAATTTCGTGTTACACCACCATTACACCACAGAACAACACTCCCACTCTCAGTCACTGCCGGTTCATCACTGAATCACGCCATTTATTAGAATCGTCCTGTCCAATCCTGTTTATTAAAAGAGAAGACCGATCGCGTATCTCGCTCGATTTTGACGTATCGAGACGGCTGTTGAATTCTACCTAATCTTTACGCAATGAATATGCGTTTTATTGTAAAAGGTCAAAATTCGTAAATTTTGTATTACATCTTTTTTTTTTTAAACGAGCGAAATGGTAACTTTTAGGATTCGTTTTCATGATTTTAAATTCAAAAACATGTTCAATTGTCAAAGAACAGTTATTTTCAGAGCATTTGAAGTTCTACTATCATGGGATTAGTATAAAATAATTTACTTTTATTGTAGTCAACTACCCAATTGTGCAAATTCATTATTTAGAGTTGACATTGCGTCATAAATTGTCAAACAATTACTAATGATTTATTTAAAATAAGAGCGCTGTCACTAAAGAGTTTGTATTGCGCAATATGCCTTTGCAGAGAATAATTATGCGTTATAGTTATAAGTACTTTAGTCATTTACATACAAGAGATAAATGCATTTCCGCATTCCACACCGCCGCAACACTACGGTCATTTCGAACAGGGGTATCGTTTAATTTTAAAAGACCCACGATAGGGGTATCCTGGGTCCGACATGCTTTCGAAGTATTTATACTATTCATAAATCTAGAACACAGTAGGAAAATAAACTTTATTTCAAACGTCATAGAGTTACATTTGGAATGTCATCTAAAATATTATTGAAACAATAATATGTTAGGTAAACATAGTTTAGTTTTGGTTTTGCCATTAATAATAATAATAATTTAATAAGTACATATAGTTTATTAATAATAACATATTCAATAAATATTTACATTTCATATTAGATCACAAATATTTTAATTCATTACATCTCATAACTTGACGACGCAGTAGCCTAATGGTTAAGGCATGTGACTCGCAATCGAGAGGTCGCGGGTTCGAATCTCACCCCTTAAACCTACTACCGACGTGATTACGTCAACCCACCTCAATCACAATCAATTTAGCTTATATTTATATTATGTGTATTATTTTTTCATTATGTGTACAAATCGCGAAAGTTTATCAAAGGTTAAAAAGATTTTTAGTAACGGCGACCCACATTGCTAGATTCCTATACAATGTTATAATAGAACACAGTATCCACTGACTAAAATTATTACAAACGCAATTTACGGGCCATGCACTGCTCGCCTACGAGAACGCATAACGAAACCAAATACAAAATTATAATTATTAATCAGCTACCGCCAACGACGAGGTGGCGAATATTCTAACTCATAAGGGCCTCAAGGGGCGGGGTTACACACACTCACGCGCATCGGTCGCCAAGCGTAATACTTTCGCAAGGGGCGGGGTCACCCACACAAGTGCTACGGCCTGTAAGCAACTTTAAACCAAATAGGGGAATACCGGAGTTTTAGCCGATAGTACGTTTCTTGAGCGATAAAATCGATATTCACTACTCGCTTTCTCGCCGTTGGTGAGATTAAGGCACCTGTCTTAGGTTGATTGCATATTAGTCATCAATTTGGGTCGTATATGTATTTGATAAATGTTAACTGTTATTTTGTTTATGGCGCTGACTGTATTACTGGGTACAAGGGAAATTTTCAGTGGTTTTGATTCCTGTATTTTATAAATCAATAAAACTCATATTTACTTATTATAAATGTATTTTACTTGTCCAATAAGTATAAAACAAATTTACAATGATAAGAGACGACATGAGAATTTTCATATAAGATACAAGTGCAGGACAAATCGCACTGTATATACACAAAATCACATTGCTACCCAGATTACTTAAAGAATACTTAGCACACTCAGAATAAATCAAAGTGTTTACACACGTACATTACGGAGATACATGCCTAGTGAAACACCGATCCTACGAAATCGTGAAATAACAAAAAAAAAAATAAAAAAAAAAATAAGCTGCAAGTAATGACACCAATATTAATCGTACTAAATACTGTGATCCTTAGTCTACTCCAAGTGTAACCTTACTCTATACCAGCCCAGATTGATTGGTAGCGAATTTCAAATACAGCGCTAAACAAAACCGTTAACGACATGATGATCTAGACATGTTATCGCAATGAACGTGCCAACATCCGCCTCTCCATTGTTCGTCGTTGAAGATAACTGCTCAAGGAAGCATGATGCAATGAAATCCATGACTTAAAATCTAGTACTTAATATTTTAAAGGATAAATATCAAAATCTTATAGTATGATTGTGATATAATGTCTACAGTTACAATGAAACATTCATTATCATTCTAAAGTTACTTACTTTTTCATGTAATCATATATTTTGATTCAGTCAATACGAAAGAATGCCATTCTTTAGAACAGAACATCTCCAATCATCTTTAATTATATGTATAGAAAATACATCTTTATGCCCACATCTGTGGATAATTAATAAAGTTTTTATATATAAACAAATTTTATGAAATCACTAGAGCTATTAGCTCAATGCAATCCAATAATCTAAATTCTTACAAGACTATTTCGTCTCATGAAATTAATAAGTTATTTTTACTTTCATCCATCGAGGAATATTTTTATTTTTATGAATTGTGAATCTATTATAATCCATGAATTTTTTATATTCGCCCTACAACTAAACATTGAGGATACCTAAATACTAAGGAATCCGGTTAAGATCTTATTTCAGTCAAAAACTTTGCAGTTAGGATGCAAGAGAGGATATCTAAACTGAATAGATCAGTTGTAGGCCAATAACACATTTCATTCTATGTATGTACTAGTAGGTTAACACTGGGTTGTGTTGGTTATTTACCAACAAAATACAGATAGAGATAAATACACCGCCCCACCCCTTCCCGTCCCCCTAAGTCTGCCAGGGCGTGCCTACATAGTGAGCAGGCATAGTAGGAATAAAGCTTTAGCAAAACCCAAATCAATCGGTATCTCGGGGCTCAGAGGCCGAAAATGAGTGGTTACGACGAAATATCATATGATTTGTTTTTTCCCTTTCGAATACTTTATTAATACTATAGAACAATATTAAAACGAAAATAGTCAATTTACACTGAAATTTTTAGACTTTCATTTATTTTAAATTTTCTTTAGTTTTCATTAGCATAGACAGTAAAAGTCACTGTCATATATATTATTTATATTGCAATTATATTAATATCTCATAAATGGCTGCATATCAAACATATTAAAAATATGTATATTGCATTAATTAGTTCCCTTTGAGCCCCGCGGTACTGATATTGCGTTAAATCAATAAATCACAGTATGTTTGATACAAATACCCAATCAATTTTATGGGCACCATTGTTAGTTTTCTTTTAAATTGATATAACAAAAGATTTTCTGAAGATTTTACTTGTTAATTCACTTGAAAATGTAGTAATATATTTATTTTCTAACATGTAACACTCAGTATTTCAATGATGACAAAAACATTAACTTACACTACATCTACTAATGACAAGAAGTCGATGATCGGCCACATTATAGATGGACACATGTGAAATGATGTATAACATGCATACACTGGGAATGAGTTAAACACATGACTAACATACTAAATTATTCATACTGCACTGTCAAGAAGCTCAACAATCGATCAAATGAAACAGAGGAAGGACTGCAAAATTGGAAAAGTCACGGGACGAGCGCAGAGCGTAAGTTGGACTTGCGCTGGACTGACTTGAACGCGACCATTCTAGTACGGTGGCGGGCAATTCTCACGATTGGCGAGGTCGGAGTACTGCAGGGCGCGGAGCGGGGGGCGGCTCGGCTGCCGCAGCGCGGCTCGGAGCGCGCCGCTGAAGTACGCACGCACGTAGCGCTGCACGTTGTCCCCGCTCAAGGCTACGCGTCACTCCTCCGCGGGCGTGTGCCAGGTCAACCTCTCCTCGTAGAATGCGATCACCTGCAACATTACCACCATTCTCTGTCATTGAGCATCACTTTACATATGTAATTATTATTATAATGAAAAAAAAAATGCAATTTTACCTGCTGTGGACACTTAACATTAGCCACCTTGGCTGGCACAAGCTCTGCTTCATCAGATTCTAACCATTTTATTAAAAACATCAGTTCACCTGTTGCATCTGATGCACCTGCAATTTTAATGTTTAAATTATTAAATAACCTTCATGATTTTGTTTAGATATGACTTATACACGTTTTCTATTCATCATACCTATAATCTTTTCAGCCTTGAGGCCTTTGTCAAAGCCACTCTTGCTCTTTTCTTCCTTTTTATCTTTTTTATCCTTGTGCTCATCAGCAGACGAGACGCTGGTGCCACGGCCCTTGCGACCGGAGGATGTCTCCTCACTAGACTCACGGACCCGCTTTTTGCCGCGATCTTCGGGTTTCTTTGATTTTAGCTGCAATTTTTTCAAATCTTAATTTAATACTATAATTCATAATTTCTTTATGTATTAAGAATATAAGATTAAAAACATGCCATCAATCGAATTATTACTTAATCTAAAAATACTGTTCCACAACTTACTATACCTCTTTTTCCTTTCTAGCTTCTTCAAACGTTCTGATTAACTCCTCACAATCCAGATTCTCAACTGGCTCCCAAGTGCTTTCTTCTTCTTTATAGCCTTTCCACTTCAGCAAATATTGTATCTAGAAGTAACAAATGATAGATTTGAAAAAAGGTCATCTTCTAGGAGGAAGTAATTTTTGGTAATTTTTTTATGTCCATCATCCGAAGCCGTTACAAAAAAATCCCATCATCCCCCCTAAGAGAGTGAGGGGGAGAAGACGTTACAAAAAATCCCATCGTCCCCCCTAAAAGAGTGAGGGGGAGAAGACGTTACAAAAAAAAACCCATCGAGAGCGCGGGGGAGATGTTACAAAAAAAATCCCATCGTCTCCCCTGGGGGAGCAGCTCAGGGGAGTGGAGGGTCGTAAAGGAGAAATTTCTACATAATTGAACCAATTTCTGTAAAAACTATCATTTTGATTTTGCAGGTTTTCAGGAGAGCAAAAATAAAATTAATAATCATTTTTGCCAATATCTAGTCAACTTCAACATTTTACATGTTATTTTTTAAATTAATCTTTGGCGTAACTATGGTACTCCACTGGTTGTGTTGTGGGCACTTTTGATTTTAGTCTACACAATTGATTGATCCATTGAGAAAATAAATGTACCTATGGCATAACTACCAGACAGTAGAATTATAATAGGCTAGTTTCATAGGTAACAAAAATATTCAAAAGACTAACTAGTAAATAAAACTAGCATTAAAACTACTAATGATTAATTCCTAATTCAATTTTGTGATAAATTGGATTTTTTTATCATTAATCTTAATATATATAAATCTCCTGTCACAATGTTTGTCCGCGATGGACTCCTAAACCGCTTAACAGATTTCGTTCAAATTTGCACGCAATATGCAGTTTGGTCCAACTTGAGAGATAGGATAGCTTAGATCTTTACTTATAGTCACAATTACTAAAAAAATTAGGGATCCTATGCCCACCCATGCGAAGCCGGGACGGGCCGCTATTTGTATCATAAAAAGAAGTGATTTGATTAGAAAAAATAGTGACATCATACTCTAACTATTTGTTTATGAGATCTCTATATATTTTGCGATTTGATTGCTTAAAGAGTTTTGACTAGTTAGGAACTAGCCCATTGATCTGAAGGATATATAATGACAAGTATGTGGGTATATTTGATTCCCTTCTACACAACTGATTACTGCTGCATTACTCTGATGCTCACAAATGTAAAAGTGCAATCGTAATCTTAGGTACATCAATAAACTACAAACCAAATTTATAGAAAACATGTTTAAAACTTAAACATCTTTTTTTACAATCAGCTGCATTTGAAAGTGCCAATGAACACTTGAACAATAAGATTGTTATAGGTCCTTGAGTACGAAATAATCATAGTTGAGCTATATGGAAGCAAAATTCCCAATGGCTCAACTAATTTACCAAAAAGGGCAAATAGTTGCCCCTGCCCTGGATCTTTGTTGTATCATTAGTAAGTTAGTTGTGTACAATGGGAATCAAAAGTGCCTACAACACAACCAGTTGAGCATCATAGTTGTGCTGTGGGGCTGGAATGGATATCATTTGCACCATATATTTTTCATTGTACAGACCACATTAAAGGTTATATACATTATGATATTTTTAATTCATTTTATCTCTAACATCCAACTATGGCTCGAAAAAGGCCATTTTTTATGTGGCCTTGGATACAGTAGGTATGTTTACATCTGACTTTATGCTTGAAATTTTTCTGGCTATCAATCACAAATTATTAAGAACCTTCTACTGCATAAAAGTTTATGTTGACATACATCCACACTCCATACGGTAAAGGAATGGAATAAAGGTATTAACTTTAAAGACTTTAGGCCACTAAACTATTTCGGCAATGGAGAATGAAAGAAACAAGGACTCGTTTGGTAGAAAGAGAAAAATAAAATAAGCTACTTTAAGGTGGATCTTTAGATCCGACCTTATGGAACTAAGGTCCAGATAATAAAGGTGTAACAAATACCGACAAGAACATATTTTGGTAGTAAAATTAATGTTTTCTACATATGTATTTTCTCGAATTATCATCAAAAATCTGAAATTTACCTGAGAACCAGCATGTCGGTAAAATGAATTGAACGTAGAAAAATCTATAGGTTACCGATTCGTCGATATTAGTAATAAGGTGATTTTCCAACGTTACGAAATTTTATGGTTTATACATATTGAAATGCTAGTCTTCTAAAACGTCTAATAGCGTAATCGTCGAGATATACTTTAGCTTTTAGTCTTGAAAGAGATTTCGGACGGTAATCGCCTGAAACAGTGAAAGAAAACTTACCTTTCCTTTAACGGTACGTTTGTCAAGGACCTTTTCTACAACGTATTCCTCTTCGCTGGAACCATCACTTGCGTCTCCTTTTTTATCCTTCTTCCCCATTTTGTGAACTATTCAATTTAAAATCTGAAAAAGCGTAGCGTCACTCGAAAAGACTCTTCAAAATGGCGCGTTCAAAATAAATATGGCGGGCGGCACAGAGAATAAAAAAAACAGAAGACTGAACCATTGACGTATAGACCTAGACCACACCAATTGAAACGTAATTATTGACTACAAAGCGTGAAAGAGAGTAAAAACTCGTGCGGTATCGGTAGTGACTCGTTGACAGGTGTATTGTCCACAAAGTAGCGTTGCCTCTTTCTAGAGAGACAATTTTGTTAGGTTATGGCACAGTTCAGGTCTATACGTCAATGGACTGAACGTTACACGCCGAGGGTGCAGATTCTGGAGTCGCGACGCAACGTCAACTTCATGGCATTTGTGGTACACGTTCCAAACTGCTTTCTACACCTCGTCATGGAGGAAGACTTCTGGCCGGAGGGTATGGTTTTCCGTCCCATCCGCAGACAACTGCTATAAGAACACACAAAGTCTTAGTGCCAGTGCAAGCGAAGCGTACTAACATAGTTTAAGTTGTATTTATTAACACTTAATGTATTTTTTTATATTTTATGGGCCATTGATGCCTGAAATAAATGATATTATTATTATTATTATATTATCTTACTAGCTGTGCCCCGCGGTGTTACCCGCGGTGTATTAGCCTATGTGTTAATCCAGGGTGTCAGCTAACTACATACCTATTTTATTAAAATCGCTCCAGCCGTTTAGACTTGAAGAAGTAACAAACATACACACTCACATACTCACAAACTTTCGCCTTTATAATATTAGTGTGATTATTAATGGATAGAAATCATCGGGGTCGAAAATCGTTTCAAGGTCTGGTATGTCTGTTAAAGCACAGATATTAGTATTTACCCTTGGGCTATCGGGGCCATGGCCCGGGGCGCCAATCCGCCAGGGACTTGCATTTTGTTTTGGTTTAGCTGCCATTTAACTAACTTTTGTTTCTCACCTATTTAATTTTTTCTTGTCAAACTTAATAAAATTACTTTTTTAAGAAAAATTAACCGCCTTCAAGGGATAATATCAAACACATCATCGAATGCAAATTACGCTGACTCTCTCCTTTGTTTTAGTCTATATCTTTGGTGTTTTATAAGCTAGGACAACCGGTAGGTAGGCACAGTAAAACCTTTCCTGAAAAATATGCAGTCGAATAGCGAAAACCATATCCAAATCGGATTACTAGCTTTTGAGAAAATTGCGAACATACATTCATACCGGTCAAACAGAGAATCACCTTTTTTGTAGGCGGTTCAAAATGTAACTTTACAAACAAACAACAATATAAAAATGCCCGCAAACGTGCCTAACTTTAATAAAAAGTTTGTCACACACGCGATGGTCGGCTAGGGATGATGTTTGTACAAGTGATTGGAACCAAGTTAAAGCGGACCTTGAAACCATAACAAATGACCGGATGACCCTACTCAAAAAGCTTGGACCTGTAAACGATCAAATAAATTTGACAAACCGTATGCACAGAGAAAGTAATCAATAAGTTTTATCCATATGTATGTGTATGGCAGTGTATTAGTGTAGTAATAGTATTATACGAATTTACTATATTTTTGTGATTAAAAAAAGGGTTTTTATTTTGAGCCTACAAAAATGCAGAGAAGAGAACTACGCTGCCTATCACTGCTTTGTTAAATTTTGAATGGGTATACTAATTACTCTATCTCCATGGGGTATATCCAATTTACAAATCATGCAACACTGAATACTAGCAGTGCTACCAACCTAGTGTAAATAAATATGATCAAAGTAGAAAGTTTCTATCTTTGTCTAGTGATAAATGATAACTGCGTTTTAGTAATACTTTATTTTAATATCAGCACATTGGAGGAAGTATTTTTTTGTTTATACATAAAACCGAAAGCCACTCAACTAATATTAAAACAATTTGTTGGGTATATAAACTTTTTAAAGTAAATATTTGCATGTTACCAAATAAGATATGAGTGAGACAACAATATTGCTCTCGTGACATACTTCACACTTATTTCATTCATTTTTCTTGATCTATCAATCAAAACATGGCAACAGCCGTCGGTCCGTATCGCAAATCGTAGCAGTTTTCATTCCAGTCAGCTAGCCAGCCTGTTGCATTGAATGTTTGTGTGTAGTTCATGAACATTACACGTAATATTTTTGTGCAATTTGATATTTAAATGCTTTAGCCAGTGTTGTTACCGTGTTGTGTGAACTATACAAACTACGTGTTACGTTTGGACTGAATAGATAATTATAATTAGAGTTTTGTGTCGACTAGAGTGGTTTCAAATTGACTTTGACGTCACACGCGACAACCAATCAGTTGGCGCCAAAGAAAAAACAAATAACTTTAATATAATCGCGTGTTTTTGTTTCTTTACAAACTTATGTTTATTGTTATTCCTGCATCGGATGGATCGTAATAGGTGAATGTTTTTGTCACTGGAAATATGCTGCTAAAATGTACTGCGGACGGGAGGCCGATCAAAGTGAACGGGGCCCCGGTCAGCCACGGCAATGGCGCGAGAGGTAAGGTCCAGCAAAGATTTCTTCATACATTTTAAAATTACAAACTTACTGTAGGTATAATAATTTATACCTACTATTCTATCTACTACTTTACGTTCTAGTTGTCATAGTATGCATAGTCATAACCTTTAATCCTCTATCTCTATAGCTTTAGAACAAAATTAATAAATAAATAGGGACAAGTTCTAGCAGGAAAAACCTAAAAACATAAAACATAAGTGACATTGTGATTATGCAATGTTTTTTTTTTTAAATTAAAACATAACATACGTACTTTTGCAATATGAAGTATTATACCTAATAAGGCGCACGCAGTGACAAGAAGCCTAATAAATCCACATTTTTTTAAGTAATACCTCTGGAGTAGTAGTACATGTAGTAAAGAAGTAACATTGTTGAATCGTAGAAAAATATTTAAGCGCTTACACTACACTGATTAAAGGCAGTCTTACTAAGACTGTCTTAAAGTCTAAATAGACAAGGTCGCTATTACTCCGCGCTTAATATCGCATGCTAAACGCTCTTACTCACTGTAGAGTTGAGGCGTACTTACTAACGGATTCGGCTACTAGAGGAAGAATTTTGACATATTTTGTATGGATATGGAGCTTACGTCAAATGACCGACCGTAATACACGTACAGTACGATCAACGTAACTTGACCGGATTGAAGTTAGGTTTTTATCACTTTCGCGCATGTCATAGAGATGCGACCCTAAAATTACTTACGATAACGATTAATCGATTAAAAATACTAACAACATTTTAATTCAACAATATAAAAACACTATATAAACGAGTTCATAAAAGTTTAAATTTAGAACAGTTACAGTAATTAATAAAGAAACTTTGAAAAACAATTTCTTTACCAAACTAATCACAAAAAAACATGAATTAGTAATACTAGTTATGACAATGTAATGCGTAATCGCATCTCTAATCCTCTTGGTTTAGTTACCGCCCCCGCCCCCCGCTACCTGTCACCATTTACTTCCAAAAAATGCATCTGCGCAACCACTTGTCGCCTACTTCAGTCCGGCCTAGTTACGTTGATCGTACTGTACGGTACGATCAACGTATCTTGACCGGATTGAAGTTAGGTTTTTATCACTTTCGCGCATGTCATAGAGATGCGACCCTAAAATTACTTACGAAAACGATTAATCGATTAAAAATACGAACAACATTTTAATTCAACAATATAAAAACACTATTTAAATGAGTTCATAAAAGTTTAAATTTAGAACAGTTACAGTAAATAATAAAGAAACTTTGAAAAACAATTTCTTTACCAAAATAATCACAAAAAAACCATAAATTAGTAATACTAATTATGTCAATGTAATGCGTAATCGCATCTCTTATCCTCTTGGTTAAGTTACCGCCCCCGCCCCCCGCTTCCTGTCACCATTTACTTCCAAAAAATGCATCTGCGCAACCACTTGTCGCCTACTTCAGTCCGGCCTAGTTACGTTGATCCAACTGTAGTACAAGTACTTTTAAAAACCTGTTTTATTAACTAGTTCCACAAGTATTTTCAAGCATTCGTTTGTCAAGTAAATTATTTGCGTGCTTGAACCTAGTACTTTTACTGTATGATATTTTTATTAAATTGAATTTGTGTAAACAAGAAGTTAGAGTACAAACAAATGGGGCGCTGATCCACCTTGTTTGTACTAACTAGAAAGATATTTCAATTATTTGTTATTTTTTATTATTGTTATTATTTTTATGTGACGCAACGACCCACGTGGTCGTTATATCTTACGAACTATAGGGAGCAGACCCAATTTGTTTCTCCTTAACTTCTTGCTTTCAAGAGATCTATGTAGTCACGGGGTCAACTTTGAACGCGTATAACTTAAACTTTATTTATTAAAAAAAACTCCTACCGAGTAAAACAACTAATTTCATGCACGTAAATATTTGGCATGACAGACTCAAACAAATACAAGTAATCGTACTAGTAAGACTCAGTACGTGTTTTAACAAGTACGCCTCATCTATACTAATATTATAAAGCTAAAGAGTGTGTTTCTTCGAACGCAATAATCTCAGGAGCTACGGGTTAAAAATATTTTTTTACTGTTGGATAGCCCATTTATCGAGGAAGGCTATATAACATTGCGCTACGACCAATAGAAGCAGAGCAGCAAGAAAAATGTTGCAAAAACGGGGGAAATTGTCACATGTGAAGTTGCGCGGGTCAGCTAGTCTCCAATATGTGCCCTAAGGTCCGATTCATACATTCCGGTTTCTATCCGGCGCCGATTACCCGTCGCCGGATTGAAACCGGAACGTGTGAAAAGTTTACACTGCACGATAGTAAGCGCACTGCGGATCGGCTCCACTCTGTTGCTCTAAATTGAGTCCCTTACTCCATAAACGGCTATTACACTACCCTTAATCAGGACCCTAAATCGAGATGGCCTTGAAAATTTGTCAGAGAATTAGGGCCCTTAGTCTTATTACACCTCTCTTTTTAAGGGTTTAGGGTCCCTGATTCAGTGTAGTGTAATAAGCGCAATAACTCTTATTACAACTGTCTTTTTCAGAGTTAGACTGTCTTAATTCAGTGTAGTGTAATAAGCGCTTTAGTTCATACTCAATGCAGGTAAGCACGAGATAGCAAAATTCTGGCCATAGATTATTGTATATATTTGTTATAAAATTATATGTATATACTACAGGTCTTTATCGCGTGAATAATTTAAGGTAAAAAACCTTGTTTATTGCCATATATCATTTTATAATGTGTACAAATCGCGAAAGTTTATCAACATCTATATTTGTATTCTGTCTCACTCGCGATAACACAACTTGATGTTGTGTTTCTGCGTGAGATAAGTCGTTAGCCAAAGCTCAACGGACAATTGGACATTAACTATTTAATTACAATAAAGTAGTCCTTTTCACCGTATCCGGTGACAGCGACCTAGAATAAGAAATTTGAATTTTTCGATCATGAGCCTGAACTCTTTGATAACTTGCTTACCCAAACTTCGTTTAAGAAATTGGTTAAATATACGATCATACTGAGAACAAAACAGCTGAACAGTATCGTTGTAGCTGTAAGAATAGATGGGCTTTGATTGGTTTTTGCGTATCTGGCACTTGATGTCAAGATCAATTGGCCGATTTATTTCAAAGATAGTCACCGCTTTTTACCCGACTGTAAGGAAGGGTTATGTTTGAATATTTGTACGCCATCGATTTTCGGTTAAAACTTCTCATATTTAAATGGGTATAGGACGTCTTTATAGCGCAGATATTGACCGCCTTGCCTGCGTATTCCTTTAGCGAGCTTCAAGTAGAACTAATGGCAATCTACAGTCATCTATATCTACACACCACCTCTTAATCACTTACCTACTAACAGCAAAAAAAACCGGCGAATGTCGTCAAGTCCACATTGCACAGAATTGCACTGTCCGTATAGATTTCGTAGAAAACAGAGTCAGTAACGCGAACTACCTGTAGCCACAGAACTAAAGAAGTAACCAAAACAAACAAATCATTTAACCGACCGACCGACCGGCAAAACCGGACGTTACATAGACACTTCACATCAATAATGCTAGGTAATTGCTTATCAAATTATGTATACCCACTGAATCACACTTAATAGTACTATTTCTTTTGGTAAACATTTTATTACACAGTATGGACTGCCTAGGAAATGTATGGAAAAACTGTTTTTTTGCGAGGCAGTCTTTTCAAAGTTTTATGAAACAGAATCAGTTGGCATCAAAAATTAGTGAATGTTGTTCAGTATCTTTACAAAAAATAAGCACAATTTCCCTTAAGATTTTCCTGTAGTTGCTACAACTGTCACGTTCATAAAATATTCTTTCAAAATTGATCAAAATTCCCGTGGCATGCCTATGCTAAAAATAGAACCGCCCCGTGCATTTCTGAAGGCGTAAGAGGTGACCTAGAGGTTTTATTAGTTGGAAAGGTGGCAGGGGCAGCTTCCATCCCTTACGCTAATAAACAGTTAACCTTGGTTTATCCTTGCATCACATAAAGATCTAGCAAATAACGTTTTATAGTATGTACCTACATACCTACTACGTCTGCCTTCGCATATGGGTATGTTTTATGTGTTAGTTTTAAAATAGCTTGCCGATTAGAGATCATATTAGCCTATTGCCTCATCGAAGGCTTAACTAACTAAACGCCTGCCGTGCGTGTATAGATTTCAGTCGTTTCTTGTTTGAGTTCGGACCCTACCTTTCTTCGTTAATAGGGATAAACGCCAAATCAGGATTATACTTCGTCGTCCATAAAGTAGGACCCATTGCTTGTAAGTAATACAACAACGCTAACGGTTTACAGTATCAGCTTTTTCACAGAATTTGCTTAGTTACGGCAAAGAATACTAATGGTTACGGCTTCCATCAATACAAAACGCCTTCATTGAAGAGATAATTTCAAATCAAGAAACAGAAAAGAAGTCAATACGGGTAGTTGATAGAAGATGTCAATATATTATTACGGAAATCCATATCACGTAACACGTCGCCATTTATTACGTAATAATAATAAGCGGTAACCATAGTCTATAGATGCTAATACTACACCCACCAGGGTATTACTTACAGATGTGACTCTGACTCATTGTGTTTAACGCATAAGAAAAAACTAAAAACGCCGAAACCAATGTCTTTTTCCAAAATAGCTGATTGCAAGATAACTGGCAGCAGTTGTTCAGAAATTTCGGACTGCCGATACCAATTTTAATTATTTATTGGGTAGGCTTGACCGGTCGAAGAACAAAACATACAAATAATAAAATAATATTTACATTTGCTATATTTTAGTATCATAACAAAATTGTCCTACATAGATTATAAAGAGTGAATACACTCACTACATTAGCCTTTTATCGCAAAAATGTTTTTATTTACCTGAAGAATGGAACGACATCGATAAAGCTACAGTTCAACCGTCTGCTCAGATTGCTGGTTGTCTATGACCGGCCATCTAATACTCATTTATGTAATAAAGACGCCGCAGTTCTAAGTACATACATCAGTTACTACGAAGTTGTGAGAGGAGAATAACTGAAAGTATAGCCAGTGTTTCACTAGCAACGACACAGACTACTCCTTGCATATCTGCCTACTGCCTAAAATAGAGACACACATTTTGAAGGACATCAGCTCTTTTACTGATTAATATACGATTTTCATTGGTCTGATCTGTTAATGTGAACACTGTAGTTTGTTTGTTTCTCCCGTGCAAATCTTTGCAACAAAAACCTCAATTTATAATGGGGTTCCAAGTAGTTTTGGTTTTAGGATTGATATAAGAAAAACGTTTGAGCAATAATAGCAATTACATTTTTGGATTTTTAATTCTATTAAAGTTGGTTCATTTTGTTTTTCGTAGACCACTTTGATTTGTTTTCGAAACGGACACCAGTTAGGCTCATTTGTAATGTCAAAAAGATTAATCATTTTGCAGGCATTTGTGTAGTCAATCCAATACCGTTTCCAGATTTCTAATTCCATTGATGTTAAAGACAACTCAGATACGAATCGATGAATAAACAAACAGTATAATTTATAATTGATAGACGTAATAATTTTAGATATTTATTTATTTGACGAGTTAGTAACGATCAATAATATTGCTATAATTACAACATCAAAGGACGGCCTCTCCAGAAATGATTGGGGACCAGTTCCGGTTGAATGTTCGAGAAACAAACAAAACTGTTTTGTTTGATTTGCTATCCGGCCACCAAGGTATCGAAAATATTTTCATTAGGTAGTCAAAAATATATTATTATAATGAAATCGGTTAAGAAAGTAAAACCATTTTAATGTAATATTTAGCCATCGCTTTACATTCAGTATGATCGTTATTGCAATAAAATAGAAACATGCGTGCCAAGTTCATAATATCAAACTAACTTGCCAGCGATTAACAAGTTTGTCTGACTGAGTTGCTTTACTATTAGTATGGATACATACCATTTAACATTACTTAACACTTTAATATTTAGGTTCGCTTCAAGTGTTATGTAAACTTGGTAAAGGAGTAGTTACCTACTCAACTGTCCTGACCAGTCCGCTGGTACCGTTTTAAATAAGATGTGTTGTCAGTAAAGCGACCCTCGGTTATCAGGGTGTTATCGACGTATGCTATCGGGGGTCAGAAGCGGCGCCCGCGCTGTTTACTGCTCCGATATGCGCACGCGACTGTCATATGATGAGCTAACTAGTTCGCTCTGATATTCACCTGACTATATTTGGATGTCATTGACTCCAGCTATTACATAATTTGCGTATTAAGAAACAAACACCGATGTTTTGTTTTCAAACATTTTGTTTTAAAAATAGGCCACTAAGTAAATAGATCTTCAAAACCAGTAAAAAAATCTTCGTCAGCACTGACGGGCACTGACTCAAATATGTTCATATAGGTATTAAATTTGACTGTTTAGAGGGCCAGACGGCTGGAACTCAACAAACCAATCTATCTAGCTAACTCTTTTTGAAAGGACGTTTAATAAACCGAAATCGCCAGAAACCGGTGCAATCAAGTGATACTTAATGCTGTTATATGCTTCTAGGTGCTCTTGGTATAGGTAAAGTGCGACATCTTGATCTACCGACGACTATTACTTAAGACGATCTTAATCATCATTTCTCTACTTCCTGCACATTCAATTGTGTTAATAGTAGCCGAACGGTACCTACGGCGGACGGATTACCTCGTCCTGCTATCAATTGTTCTCTTTTCTCCAATAGCATCGACTGCAATAAAAAAAACACGTTTTGTCCATTAAGTCTGGAGCCGTAGGTAGCGACGAGATTAGTCCTTCTATGATTATTTCCATCCTTGATCACCATTTACCTGCTATCACTAACTTAGTAAACTTCTCTCTTGAGTCCGGACAGTTTCCAAAGCTGTGGGGGAAAGCTTTTATACGTCATTTGCTCCAAATTAAACAACCCTTCTCTTCTTTCCAATTTCAGGCCTATATCTATTATGCCTTTCATTTTTAAAGTCCTTAAAGCTTGTGTCCACAATTAACTGTCCAAGTTTGTCTACCAGAATCCTAAGTCCTTTTCAATCCGAATTTAGACCTGGCATAGTACAATTACTGCAATGCTCAAAGTGACTGGCGATGTTAAAACGGGAATTGAGGATCGGATACCAAAATCACAGTTCTAGTTTTGGTAGATTTTTCTAATGCTTTTAACACCGTCAGTCATGATATTTTGCTATCTATTCTCTCCCACCTGATGATTTCCAACGATACTGCAATGAAAATAATAATATGTAATTGCAGAAAGTTTTAAATAAAAATAAAATAAAAACATTCCTAAATTAAAACGCCTCTAAACTTCCTCAAGGCTCCAATAAAATTAAGTTGTCATTTAAAATTGTGTATAAAAGCAAAAAGGCACCATACAAATTGCTATCTGATATCTAATTAAAAACATAAAAGGGAAGCCTTTGATAAGATAACCAATTTAGGTCCGTTATGAATGGCATGTCGTTGACCGAAGAAATAGGTCGATATGTAATATGAATGTAAAAGTCGCGTCTGTGTTTTATGAAATTGACTTGAAGATATCTTGCAGCCAATGGACCATGACCCAATAGCGACTGACTACATTATCAGTGAACATCATCGCTTTTTTCTAAAATGTGCAAATATTCTAACCGGTGCATTCTCCTTTGTTCTCAATTTTACTAGTTAGTGCACCATTATAACCGTATACATAATACGAATAGACCATACTTACTACTGGTATGTAATAATCAATCACCCACACAACTATGTGTATTCATGAATACATATTTCAGGTAAATGATTTCGTAACCAAGAATTTAGCATAACTCCAAAATTGTCTGTTCTTATTAACACCTGCAGGTATGACTAAAAGAGGTCTAAATAATATGTTGTGTTCTTTAGGCACATAAGTCCGTCTGTGCTGCTTCTTTTAATATTTTGTTTATTTGTAGTTATCTTCTAGTCATTGTACCTTTGTGTATAGACCCAAAGAAGGTACAGCAGACTTGGATTTAACTTGAAAATAACTAAAATGCTTTTAAGAATTGAATGGGCAAAGTAGTGGCGAACAAAATATCTACAAAAAGTACCAAAGGTCATGCAAATAAATAATAAGTATTACAAAGAGGCAAATAAGCAGTTAGGTACATCGTACCTATAAGCATAATTATATAGAGCCATAAAACATAGACGTAATATCTTTACAGATGATATAAGAAACTGCAACAGACAGTTGAAATAATCTTGTTGCATAATGATTTAATCTGATGAAATGATGAGGTAGTTGAAGGTAAATATTGTACCATACAAATGACGCCCACCTGTACCTACTATTAATACTAGATCTAGATAGTGTTGTTATAATGCGTAATACCAATTTCCAGTACAAAAGATGATTGTTGCTATAGTTACTGCTGTTACTGGCACTCATATAACACACTTATTTTGCACTATAGGAGTATCCTGTAACTATAGTTTAATGACCAACCCTGATTACTATTATCCGTAAATTCAGATAATAAGAGATAGCTTAAATATGATTTGGATAAAACATATCTATACACGTGAGACTAACAGCTGATATATATTTTTAATAATACTGAATAGATTATTCATACCTAGATGATAACCATAACACCAGCCACTACTGGATTAAACCAGCTTTGTGCTAAAAAACTAAATTAAAATCTGTCTATTATTTGGGCTCTAAGATAAAAAGTTTATTGCAGGTCTTTGTATCTGGTCTGCACTCCTTTCAAAATTCATTCAATCTACTTCACTTCTGTGAAATCAGAGAGATTATGTCTGTACCATATGCTATAAACATATTATAATATATTGTAGCACAAATCTTTGACTTCACCACGTGCCAACCCAAAATATATTTTTAGAAGTACGGTGGCATGAACATAATATGTTTAGATAATAAGAGCCTCTGTTAACATGTCTGTGATAATAACGTTGACCATGTTATCTACGTTGCTGATAATACTACATAATTAGATGAAACTAGACTTTTAGCTGATTGTAATCTTAAATACTTCTCAACAGGAAACAAGCCGTGAAACCCTTTTTATGTGTATGTATTTTATTTACACCAAGGAAGAAAAAATATAGAAAATAATGTTCCAGAAAATCCTAAACTGCCACCTGACTTATTTACCTAAATATTTTATTTAATGCAATCGAAACCCCTGGACAAAGTTTTGTAGCTTACTACGTACTTCTGACAGCTTCCGTGGGCGATTCGGTTCAGTAAGGAATCGTGAACATTTGGTACGGATAAAAAATCTGTTATTCATTGATTGCCACACAAAAACGGTGGCTAAAGGTGCTTAATGTTGTTGTGGACTGTTGATTAAGCTGAATTCTATAAACTAATTAAAAAGAACGATGTGTAACTAACTGTACCGTACTTACATAAAAAAAAAATACTTGATAACGGCTACCACTACTACTGGAATGACACATAACTTAGTATTTACTACTGGGGCCTCCCGAATTGACTTTCTCATAAATAACGGTAACCTTCAAATTTAAAAATTACACCAGAAAAGTTCAAAGATTTCGCTCAGTCTAAAGCAAAAGGGAAGTAGTTACTATCAGATACTTTATGGCAAATTGGCTCTAAATAATTCGATCTGACACGAGACGCGAAGGCGCGTACTCTTTGACGGCATAGAAGCATGTACCTAGTGATCACATAGTTTGCTGATTGCCACAGATTGAATATTGTATTTAAAATAGGCGATTATTTGTGTATAAAATGTTTGAAACATTTACTTCTTTATCTACAAACCTTGGTCTTAATTATTTCACATAATTATACTAATCACCTAATCAATTATGTCCACTCGTGTTCTTTTTGTTATGTGCCTCCATATTAAAATAACGACGTTTTGTGCTACTTAAGAAATTACTAAACTTAGCAATATACCATTTAGAATTTCAGATACTCCGAGATTCTTTATTTTATATTTAGGTTCTAATTTTATCTCGGATATATAAAAAGCAATTTCGCCTTAAGTCGCTTAACAAAACTGGTTAAAATCAAGGCGTATAAAAAAAAATCTAAGCAAAGTTTGTTTATTATTTATAAACTTTCACAGACAAAACGAAGTTGTAAAAACACAACACTACAATATTAAGTAAATTAGCCAAGTTAACTAATTAAGTAATTACCTACCCTGACAATTTAGTTGCTGTCATAAAGTGATGAATCGTGTAAGACAATGTAATACTTAGTTAATGATTTATTTTCAGACACGAAATGCGCACGAGACTGAAGTCTTATTAGATGGATCTGCTCAGCACTTTGCTCTAAACTATTGATTATCTATCTCTTGCTAATTAATCTTTTGAGCGGGTGTGTAAAAGAGACTGATAGTGTATTCGCATGCTGCTGTGAATCATGTTCAAGCGGTGCGCTCTAATCAACCTTGACCTTGTAGTGAATCAAGCTATCGTACTCTTTAAGTAAATTGCAATTGATTACATCAAATAAAATAGAATAGAAAACTAGTTAGAGCTAGCCTATATTGCTGGCCTTTACACTAAAATATAAACACAAATGAATATGTAATTTTATATGAACTTCAATTTGCGGTTGTTCTACTACAACATTCAATATTGGCCATAGAATGAAATCTGTCTTTTTCAAGCCCACTGAAATTGAATAATCTATATGGTTATTGAGGACTTAGTAATTAATCCAACGTGAAAATTGTTATTCCAAAAATATTCAATCCTATATCAATTTCCAAAGACTTTTTGAGTCAACTTCCATTATTTAATTTACATTTGCAGAGAATACATAAATAAATCGTTATTCTATTCGGTGGTATCGGTTTCGATTCAATTCTAAAGCCGTGAAAACGTTTACGGAATTACGTTAACGTTACATACGCACGTGTTTTGACAAGTTTTTCATTGTTTACATGCGTCATTATCATTGCTTTTATATTGAGGTAATCTTGAACCGACCAATAGTGGTCTCCATTCACGAGGTCGCTAAAGAAGAAAACGGCTTAGTATTCCCTAGTATACCTAAATAGTTTAATAATCTGGATATTTACATTCACATTTCATTCTAAAATAATACATAGGTATATACAAAACAAAGAACATAATCATGTGTTCTCGCAACGTTGCCGAACTAATGCTCCTTTTGTGTTACTACTAGATAAATAATTGAAGATCTCAAAATTAATAATATTCTCTTCCTTTGATAATAAACACTCTACACGTTCTATTCATTAGGTATCGGTATGTTCCCACTATTTAGCTTTCAAAGTGAATTCTTAGTATCTACATAATTAACTTCGTGTTTTAGCAAAGGTTCACAATTTTACCATACCGAGAGTAGGTACTTAGTTAGTTAGTTAGTTTGTTTTACCTGGGCGAACAAGAAAACCGCACTTAGCCTCCTGATTGGGCCATTGTGCGTGAGAGTAGGTACTTATTCTGCAATTTTATTAAGTAGGGAGGGACGTGTTTCATAGTGTTTTACAAAACTGTTTTGATACAGATTGATTCGATTCTTTCTTTCTAAATAAACACTCATTATCTTTTCTATTCTTTACCGTATTTGTTTCCGTTCGTAGAATTGTTTACACAATACAATTCGTATCTACCTCAGAAGAAAAGATGTCGTGTATAAGAATACTGCCAAGTGCAAAAAAAAAAAATCTTAAAGGAATATTACCTATTTACGAATATAATTTATTTAGATTTCTTAGATTGTGGAACAAAACACACAAGCGCCTACTTCCATCTAAATATCGCTTAAATGTTTGGGATATGATTTACCTATGTAAGCATCAAAATCCGTGCTAGGTGTGTATCAGTAACAGGCATCCAGATATACAAACTTTCACATTGAAATAATACTAGTAAGGTCTGATTTATGGACAGGTTGTCTGCTTTTACGAGTAACTTGCCACACAACTCCAAATCAATTAACTTTTTCTCAACATTATTAGTTACCATAACGGTAACTTGTTTTCATCTCGTATCGTTTCGATGAATGCTTGTTTGTTGCAGTTGTCGAATTGAATACAAAATGCGGTTAATGTAATTTTATGAATTATAAACAAGTATGACCAATAAACATATCTAAGCAACTAGTTTTAGTAGCAAGAAAATAGAGAGTATACGAAACATGAAAATAGGTAATAATCGCCTATTACATTTACAATCTATTTATCTGTATCTATATCGAGTAGAAAAGGAAATTTAAATTGGTAGAATCTTTTTATTTTGAACGCCTTGAAAGAAACTACATAGTTACATAATTACTTGAGTCAAATTATTTTTACTTTTATTATGTTTATAAAAATGTAGTTTGATATATATTTTCTTTTAAAAACCGGTTTTTAAAACAAAATATACTTATACCAAACTACATTCATTTGGTGGTAATACAGTGACGTGAAACAAGATTGTATCACCTCATGACTAAGGTTATTCGATTCAGTACTTGGTCCCTAAAGCGTTATCTTTTACTTGTCTTACAGTACTATCGAGTGCGTAGATACCGACCGAATAAGGCGAGATAGCGGTATCGAACAGATATACTACGTCTAGAGTGCGTAATAGATGAGTGAACTGTTGATACTTTAGCTTATACATATATACCATCTTTATTCCAAGGTCTCAAAGTTACATGACTGTACCTCTGTCAAGTACAATTACATATTTATATATTTTAATGATAATGCCAGATAGTGGCGTAAACTGATCTTTACGCAGCTTCCCTTCAAAATAAATTCCGATGACTCCTGCAAGGATAAAATAATAAGACTTTTAACTCTGTGCTCTTAGCCACTACATGCTTTATAGTCGAATAATTCTCATAGTAAAAGGTAACACGTCCTTCCCACTAAAACCATGGCTGAGATAAGGAGGAATAAAGTTAAATAAAATAAATGATATCGCCCAAATGTTATATAATCTTATTGCGGAACAAACTGCGTGAAAGAGACACACCCCCGTCACAATTATGTAACTGTATAACTAACGTTAAGACATTGTAATACAAATTACATACGAATAGATAGCATGTGTTTGCCGAAATCACAAATTACTCTAAACTAACAGAATTATAATGGATGTGGTTATAAACTAACTACATCTAAATCAAAGCTACCAGACACGGACTTCTAGTTTTTTGGATATTCCTCTTATATAAGAAATAATTTATATGGGCCAGTGTTATTTTTAATTTAAAAAGAAAAGTGAATTAGTTTTAAAGCCTTGTGCCCGGTACAAATATATGTAGGTATATGGATCTCGCAATTTTTGTACCGTGTGGGAATCGAACTCTCCCGCTACCCCACCAAGGCAGACTTGGTGATAGCTATAAGACAATGATGGTTACATTATTTATGAAATACAAAAGAGTCATTGGCATTCCACCATCGCGTAACTGGCTTTTACGACACCCATGAAACGTGATATGGTTACGCTATTCTTAACCAGAATTAAATTCAATCTAATAATTCTATACAATAAGATACGAGAGTTACCTAGTTAGTTGCATAATTAAATATTTCTATGTAACTAATTTGACAAGTGCGCCACTACACCTTAGAGTATGTATGAGCCAAACACATCAATGCCGCCAGGATTACTTTCAGGAGAGGGAGGGTGCTCCCTAGCCCCTCCCTCTCCTGAAAGCCTCCGGCGCTAATGCATATAGGTACATTATACATATCACAAGGTATCTCTTTTGTGGAATGTCCAGTACCGTCAGCTGCCACCCAACAGAATGATCTCACTGTATCATTTGGAAGCATTGCTGGGAAACAGCGGTAATTGTTCTTCTAGTAGTACTCGTAGGAGTACACGGGAACTGGGGTCACCCTCACTCGGTCAACAACGCGAGAAATACAACAGTGAAACGCCCTTACTTCTCATTCTCAAAGGCATAATTATTAGCTGCTATAGAAAGTAACCTTTTATAGCGTAATTTGACACATCTCTTTCTTAATTAAGTAATTTATCGCGCGTATAATAAAGTTATAAGCAGAATACGAAATAATTGGCTATGGGTGTTACGCCGTTGGCAACGGGCAGATCCAATCGAATAATTACGTAATGTTTAACCATGACTTTGCTTACTGGATAAATAAATAGCCAAACGTGATAATACATGTGAAATACGGGGAAAATGTCGCATTGCGATTGACTCCTTGGGACTTAATTATACCTGCTCAAGCTTATTAGTCTTATTTTTTAAGAAATGAAAGTAATTTGTTAATACTCGTATGTAGGTAGATATTCAGTACCTAGTAGTGATAGTATCAAAAACACAACGTTTGAGCGAACAGGGTCCTTATTCACGATCTTTATTCCGTGTCCACGGCAAGCCCATGCGGAACTGTCATAATGGTAAATGAGAAGGTATGTTTACAAATGCATCAAGGCGCGGCGCGCTCAAAGTAGTCCGCCGCGCATGCGCGTTATTGTATTTCTAAGCACAGCTTTCCATTATAACAAGATTTTGACAGTTCCGCATAGGCTTGGTGTGGACATGGAATAAAGATAGTGAATAAGGACCGTGTTGGCTCAAACGTTGTCTAATTGGTACTATCACTACTACTGAATATTTACCTACATACATTAACAAATTACTTTTATTTCTTAAAAAAGAACACTATAGAGGTCTCTTATCTTATCAGAATTTATCTCCAGCCTTGACTGTCACACCACGTCTCAAAAATGACTTGCACGAAATGCGATAATTTTGGATCCGCTACTCAAAATAGATAGATAACTAGGTGACTTGCGGGCTTGCAATTGCACTACGAAGTGCTATAATTAGGTACAATTCTCTAAATAACTATTTTTCATTTGCTTTTTCAAATTTTACACATACACTAGATAGTGTTACTTTCTGACTCAAATAAAATTTAAAAAATAAAACCAATTCTGCGCCTGTGACTTAAAAATTTAAAACTTTGAAATATTATAATATGCGGCAATGAATTTATTAATAGCCAATGTATATTTATAAATTCATTACCGCATATACTCGCCCATACAAGATTTATCAGTGATAAAAATAACCTAACGAAATTACTACGCCACGGGCGGCAGAATGAAAATCTTTAAAACTTTCATGACGTCAAACGACCGGTCTAGTAACCTACTCCTTCACTACTGCGAAATGTTACATTAATTATCATATACTTAAAATCATAATAAACCAATATTTTTAACCGCAGCTGATACTTTTACAAGATTAATTTTAAAAACCCAAAAGCAATACGTAGCAAACACGTAGATTCTTTAAACATGTATAAATACGGCATTGAATTAAAATATCCTTGTGGCGAAACCCAGATTTTTAATTGTACCGTTGACAAGCCTGCAGGTATTAAAAACGTAGGTTACGCCAGAAGGATATTTTACCATCAGCACTTCCATAACCCTTATCTAGAGGGATTGAGGATTGGAAATGACTAGTATTAGTAATGAGTCGATGCGCGTGCAAACGAACATTGTGTCGGGGTTGTGATAAACACATAGCTCTGGTCAGGTAACCGTCTCCATATAATACGCGTATAAGAATATAAGTCCCCACATCCGACACTGTTTTTCTTTTCAATTCCGCTCTTATGTTATGAATACTTGTACAAATATTGGATTGTATGCACAACTACATCTGCAAAGCCTCTTACTGTTCATTTGGGGAGGAATGACCTACCGACCAAAACGTCCGATAAAGCCTCTTTTATTTGCACTGTTACTTATCAGCTTTCTGACGATCGTAAACGTATATAAATATGTAATAGATAGATAATGTTATTGCGTTCCACAGATTCTATCAATTTCTTTATAATTTATACCAAAATGAGGTGCTTGGCATGTTATGGAGCCCGAATATAAATAATATTAGACTGATTAAACCGGATTATGGATTTATTCCAGTCGAGAGATAGCAATGATATTATGAGAATGAATGTATAACATAATAAGATGTACTTAAAATACTATATACTGTAGGAATTCGAAAATTCTCGCAATTTTATAGACCAACCATACCAGCTGAAACATATTGCCCAGGTATCGGCCATTCTTCCTGTTCTTATTTTCTTAATTCCTCAGTATTCTGCGAGCATTGCATATCCTAGTAGCTATTCCATTAAATTCCTACCACAACTTTTCGCAATAATTATGCAATATAACCTTATTAGTCAACAGTGCAAGGCTACTGTGATATATAAGGAAATATACTTGCATAGTTAATATATTATTTGCGATTCTGCCCGAACGCCCTGTGATGGGATTTGCAAAATAAAGAAGTACCTAAGTGAAGAGTAATAAAATCAGAAATAGAAATTATAGAGACAAATTGCAACCTATCTCGATATCTTCAAACAAGATCCTACTTTATGGTAAGCACATACTGTCGTTGGGTACCCTGGGCACCGGTTACACCTGGAGTATACATGACATATATAATATTTTATTCTTGTCATTATGAGTTATGGTAATACAAATATATATGTACAATCAGGGCCCTCTACGATTGACCCTCTTGACGAAAAATTCCTATGCGCTTGCGACCGCAAGCGCCCCGCCCCGCCTGCGAGATGAGAAATGTTCGTCAAGCGATTTCCGTCTTTATGGGGGACAAACACACGAGGCCCTGATTGTACATATAAAGACCCACGTAAGACGTCACGTAGTTCAGAGAATCAACTACCGTTGGATAAGAAAAGTAGTCATCTCGAGGCGACTGACATGGTTTCGAAAATAACCTAAATATTGTCTCAATCAAAGAAGTGCGTAATTGTTTATATATTGGTCATATATGATTATACAGCTGTTGCCGATGATATTATGTTGTTGCTATTAGGTGCCTATATTGTAATCTTAAAATAGTGGCCGTTGACTAAATACCTATATTAATCTCTTATCGGCTCTTACATCACTCATAAATAGCGAACTCCGGAAACTAGATGGCCTTGAACTAATTAGCCAATGATAAGCATTTACGTAACATTATCATTATTATATTATTGCTAATATTTGCAGATTTTAGCAGGAAAATCTAAAGTAATTACCAAAAGGCAAAAAACTCGGAAAAGAGCATGTCGGACCATGCTCAGCGTGGGGTTCCGCAGCTGTTACCACAAAGTAACGCACTACATAAGAAAAAATCTTGTAGTAGCCGCTACTTAGTTTGATAGCTAAATAATAATAATAAATATGTTTAGGTGGGATACTCCGTACATGTAGCGAAAATTTTAAAAAAAAATCAGCAAACATCAACGTGTGCACATCATACGATAGGTCTTTCAAAAACATTTTAAGGTTTCTACCAAACTTTATGATTGAGTGAATATTTTTGGAAATAATGGCTCTGAAAGTTGCATAAATCATGTTCCCTTACCTCCCTTAACTTTTGAACCATGTGACAAAAAAATATGGAAAAAAATCACAAAGGTAGCGCTTAGTAAATACTTTAAACTAAAATTATTTCGGATAAGATCGGATATACTCTTATTGAGTTATTGCCAAAAAACTGCGTTTCTCAACAAAAGGGCGTAAGTGCCATGAACATACGTTCTTCTGCTGATGCAATTGTTCGAGGTTGCGGAACCCTACACTGAGCATGGTCCGACATGATCTTGCCCGGTTCACTTAATCAAAAAAGTTTCTTAGAAACCTTATAATGTTTTTAAAAGACGTGTCGAATAATGTGCCACACGTAGGTGTTTGCGAAAAAAAACAGTTTCTGTTTTCGGTGTTATACGGAGTGCCCCTCCTAGAAATTTTTATTTTTATTATTGAAATACTCTCCCACCTATTGGTGGAATGTGTCAGAACAAAGGTGTTAAGAGATACCATGATTAGTACTTTTAAAAGACCTATGATGGATGTTGGGGCATTCATAAGTATCTTAGCTAAGACGTTGTCTGAAGTAGCAACCTTGGTTTTTAAAATAGTAGATATGGTTAATCTAAGAAACAATGTGTAATTAATGTATAAGTTTAGGGTACGATGGCGCTGGCATGGCTCAACGGTAGTCAAAAAAAAAAATAAAGATTAAAAAAGAAAAATATTGAACTAAGTAGCGGCTTTTACAAGACACTCACACTCCAAATTTCATCCATAAACATTGTGTAGTTTTTGAGACAGTGGGACATGAAGAAACTATAAGGATTCCGATTTGCCATCTTGGCTACGGAACCCTAAAGATCAGTCTAAAGAGAGTTTATGTGCCAAGAAACGTAATAAGTACATAATCAAACAAACGACATCTTAACCTCGCCCACCGTGACTATACGAATATTCTTACGCGCGTGAAACTTATCATACAAAGCAAACACATGAAGTCTTGTAGTATTTCTTTGTTTCAAAAATGTTGCGTACTTCTAAATCTAGTTGTAACCAGTAAAGTAAATATCTGAGGCAACAATTTATGTACATTACGAGCAAAATTAAAACAATTTACTATCTTTATCAACAATTTGTAATTTCGTTTTTTTATTTTGTTGTTATACGAGTATTCTAAACGCGTGTCCAAACGATATTTATCATATATTTAAATCATCTATTTAAAATCAAGGGAAAAATGACTCGATGCCTACAAGTATATACTTGTAGGCATCGAGTCATTTATCCCTTGATTTTAAATAGATGATAGATTAACAATTAAATACGAGCACTTACATTTTCAGTGTTATTCTGTTCTGTTAACTCGTCGCTGAGTGTCAATTAGTCCTACTGGTGATCTTGGTATAAAGTTTTTTTCAATATTACAAAACCTTTGCAGTCAGCCCTGTAATGTTTACAGTACGTGCATCTGCGTTGCATTAGTTGCATCACTGCACGTGGTGTAACGCGTAACTGGTTGTCATCAATTATGCCGCATCCTTCGAAGGTCATCCTGTGCATAGGCCAAGAGAATTTGATCTCAGATACATTTACAGTGTTTGCTGATGTCATAAAAATAAAAATATTGTTTTAAATATATCTAAAGCGAGTCGCAGCGCCGCCGCGCCGCGTCGCTGCATCAATTGATATGTTAATTGTAAATACAAATTCTTCTTCAGCACTGTTTTGTTCACCGTTAAGCATATGCCGCTCCAATGGATTTCCACTCGGCAGGGTCAAAGATCTGTTGGTTGCTCTTATATCGTGAGACCATCTGGCTGGTGGTTTGCCTGCCCTTCGTTTGGTCTCAGTAAATACTACTAGCCCATCAAAAGCATAAATGTTAAAGAATACCAAGCTCTATAATACTTTCGCTGATAAAACAAGTGAGTAGCCTATTATGTAGCAAATATAACATAACAAATAATTTAAAGGGATTGAAAAGATTTGAGGAGCTTAAAAATAACTTTGTTTCCAATTAGCTCTCACATATTTTATTAGAGAAACCATTAATGAACATTTTTATTTTGATGGGATATAAATGATATTAATATCGTAATCTTGTTGTCTACACACATCTACACTTAAAACTATAAAATGTTTTCTGATCCGGTTTGCTTTACTAGTCATATAGAATCGAATGGTCCTGCGCAAATATAATATATCGGGACCACACTATGTTTGCGTCTCACAAATGTTTTAGTCACCTCTTTGTGTTATTGTTATTATAGACTATTTTGTATCTATAATAATATCTTGGGACAACTCACACAACGTCATCTGATCCTAAACTAAGTAGAGCTTGTACAATGGCAATCAGACAACTGATAAATTTATTTATATATTTCTAAATACATACATATTATAGATAAATTACACCCAGACACATAATAAACCATCGTGCTCATCACACAAAGTTTTATCTTGGGTGGGGATCGAACCCACGACACGGATTAGCAGTCAGGGTCTAGTGACGCTGACTGTTGTTTGGCAGTGGTTAGTACTACTAGACCAACAGGCCAGTCATTGCCCATACGCCCATAAAATTTTCAAAAGGCAACAACTTTCTGGGACAAAAGTAAATTATAATACTCTCCGAAAGAATCATCAGTTTATTAGTGTCAAAGAAGGACAAACAACAGACAATTAACACACTTTTACATCAACAGTAAGGACTTTGTATAAATTAAACAAAATGTTTGGCCACAGCTGCAGACAAAAGCGAGATATTGATAAAGTATCATTCATTATGAATAATTAGTTGGCTCCAATACGTCCATCTGAATTGGACTATGGACTGTTTAATGAGTTCAACTATTAACCGGCCGTTATTGTATGTCCGTCTAGTTACATATGTGAGCAAACAAGCATAGTCAAAATATTTGGGTAATTAATACAATACAGATATTTTACTTGTCATTGTACCTAATAATATCTGATCGCCTATGTATACGAGTACTTCGTATTAGGTAAAATCAATGAATTTGATACACAGATCTAAAACAATGAAACACATTAGCTTCTGTTTTTGCGTTGCCAGTCATGTTGCATTGCCAACATGACCGCAAAGGCCGAGAGCACACACTGTAAATCTTGAATGATTTTTCTGTTAAGTGTCTTGTAAAATATTACATGATATAAGAATCCGAGATAGGAAACCTCTTCTTAAAACGCTATCGAGACGTCAGTAGGTAAGTCTGATGACTTATACATCAAAATTAAACTTTTGCTAAAATTAAATTAAAATTTAACTCGATTTCGAGGGCGCAAAATATTGATCCGCAGCGCTCCTGGTTGTAGTAACTACACACTGGGTCCAACTTCTCATATCACCATTACTATGAGGTTATTGATATTAAAAAAAAAACTGTACCAAATAGGTACAGCTATACTGATGAAAGTTAGCAAGAATAATTTTATGACAGCTTTGGTTACTCATGCACTGTCAACAACTCATGATCATAGTTAAAAGTTCTCACTATAATAGTCAAACGAAAATTGGTTTCTTGTTTATTAACCAGTCAATGCACAATATTCTCCAAGTAGAATAGTGGCCACGTTTCCCCAACGTGCACTAACAACCATGAGCACTTCACACTACACTTACTCGTTGCATAATATATCAATGCATATTGCTTACATCCGTACACACCGTATGTGATTGATAAGGATTAGTGGCTCTGGCTTGTTGTTTTGAACTTGTTTACTAGATATCTAAAAAGTACATGCTACTTCGATAAGCCTAAAGTTACAGACGGGGTCATCAACCGATTAAATTAATAACAAATTTCGATGTAAGTACTTGATCTTGGTATTGCTGGCGTAAAGTATCTGAAATAAAGCGCTCCCTACATTTGGCTTAGCGCTAAACATTTTGAGAAACGCATACAATGCGTGTTGATACATCCATGTCAATCGATACCAGTTCCTGTATGTTGATGGTAGTAATGCATTGTTTTGTCGTTTTTGTCAGCATGTGGTTATAATCATTGTGTGAACCAAGTGTGAGCTATTCGGAGACAAAATATTGGCAACAGTGTGAGCTTCTTACATGATTGATTTCTGAAATTTTATCATCAAACATTTAATAGGTAGTTAGTTAATAGGGTGTCCATAAAAAGGAGGTTTTCGGCAACTCTCTGCGTCCTTCTTTGCTAAATAAATAATAACAAAATAATATTTTCATTATTGATTTGTTTAACTCGATCGTAGTTGCCTACATTTGCATCGTGTGCATAGCACAAAATAATACATACATCGCGCAACATAAATCAATTAATGAGCACAATGATTTGTTTAGATCTAATATGTTAGATTAGCTTTACAATTAAGCCTATTAACATGTTAATCTTCGTTAGCCTGACTTTATTGGTTCCAGAAAGTTGTAAGCATGTCACTCATATTCTTTCAAAATTAACAAAACGTGATAACATTTCCAAAAACTACGAATTCGTGTATTTTTCTAATGAATGCCCCTAAATAATTTAATTTACACCTGCTCCCAAGATTGAATTGTTCCCTTGCCGATATTACTTTACATTATTGTAATTGAGATGAACGGCTTCGGCAAGGAGAGCCGTGCCCACTGGTTGCTTCTAGGAAAAACGTCGTTTAATGCCTGATAATGGCATCCTCTACGTCACTCAGCTGCGGTTTTCGCGCAATTATCTCCAATTAAATTTATATAATGGTGTTTACCTCATTCCTACTTGGTGTTCAGTATATGTTTCGCCACCGATGAGTTCACATTGGCGTTTAATGCTCTAAGTGTTTTGTTGTGAATTGATTGTTTCCAGAACATTTAATTTGAGTTTATTATTTATGCAGAACTCTGTCTTAACGTTAAGTGTATTTTCAACGCGAATTGTGCATATAACTTTCGTAAGTACATTTTACATACAAAGATTTATCGATGTCCTCGATTGTTTTGAATTGTGCTACCCGTATCATGTTTGTGATTAAGTACATTTTTTAAATATTTTCCTTGTACCCAATAATTAGCCTAATACTAACTACATACTAACGAAATTCTGTATCATTCATTAATGTTTCTATCGTGAAGGTGAAATATTTGGACATAGGCCGATTGTTTTCATCTCTTAGTTCATAATATCTAGAAAATGCAATTATATTTTACTGCTTGTTTATTTACTGCGGACAGACATTGCATATATGCAGTTGACAAGTTCATTACTTGTTATCAGTATGTAAACATTCACGTCGATATTAATAGTTTTACACAAGGCCTAATGTAACTTATTGTATTGTGTTCTTTTACCGTCACGATTAGACTTCATCATTCATCATCATTTCATATTGGTTCTTGATCTAAGAGTATCAATTAATAACCAAGGCCATGACATCCAACAATTTCAAATTAGTATTGTGTAGACAGCTAAATTGAGCTTATACTAACATATACATTATGTTAGTAAATTTAATACTCTCAGGTACTTAGTAAATTATTTTTTTATAAAAAATTTTTGCACACATTGTTTTAGCTATTACAAGTATAAAACACTGTTTAATAATAGTTTTTTATCCCCAGATCCGAGAATTTTCATTAAAGAAAAAATAACTGCTTAAGAAAAACAAACAGTAAAATCGCACTAATATACCTAGCTACATTCTGTCTTTTGGCTCTTGAATTTTTTTAGCATTGTCTCATAATAAACTGTTATTAAACTGCCACATTTTCAGATTCCAAAACTAAGAAGACTTTGCACTTAAATATTATTTCATATTTCATGTATAAACATGAAATCAAGAGACCTCGATACAGATGACGTCGCATAAAGGTTTAAAGCTCGAGGAAGTACCCATAATACGTTACTAATTTCGCAAGAATAGGCGCGCGTAATAATATTCGCAATTTGAAGCAAAATAGCCTTAATGAATGCCCTATCATATATAAGTTTTAAAATAATTGCATAGCAAGGAAACGATGAATCACGGATCGCCAATGCTTGTAGGCCTATATTCGGATGGCCCCATGATAAGCGGGTGCGCGGGATTTACGCTAAATAATTTATATTTCGTGGTAAACATTTAATATAAAATTATATTTTTCGTGTGGTTTCATTGAATTTAGATTGTAAGTTGTACATTTACTATTTAGAAATTAATTCATAAGTGTCAAGTAGGTATAATAACTTGGTTTGGTCAGATCCTAGTAACGTTATCTATACTAATATTATAAAGCGGAAGAGTTTGTTTGTTTGTTTAAATGCGCTAATCTCAGGAACTACTGGTCCGATTTGAAAAAATATTTTTTTGTTGGATAACCCATTTATCGAGGAAGGCTATAGGCTATATAACATCGCGCTACGACTAATAGGAGCGGATCAGCGACGAGAAATGTTGCAAAAACGGGGAAAAATTACGCATACTAAGTTGCGCGGGACAGCTAGTAATAGATATATTCCGGGGGATCTAATGTAGATTCAATTCGCAATATAGCGAAAGTAAGTATATTAAACAAACATCTTGACGTCTTCGTGATCAAGTATCATTATTGAGTAAATGACCACTATTAGATGGGTGCTATTTATTTTCGCTGTTAAAGATTGTCTCAGCTCATTGACCTTCGTTCTATTCTCAGTTAAAATAGTTTGCGTGTCTGGTTGTATCAACCGAAATTCGTTTCTCATCACAAAAGCACTATGTTTGGTATAGCTGTAATCATGCCAAAGTTCTTGTGCAAGTAAAATGGAATCCCTTATCCGACTTCGACATATCTTTATCTCTACTAATTTTATAAAGCTGAAGAGTTTGTTTGTTTGAACGCGATAATATCAAGAACTACTGGTCCGAATTAAAAAAATCTTATACTGTTGGATAACCCATTTATCTAGGAAGGCTAGGCTACATACCATTACGCTACGACCAATAGGAGCGGAGTAGCAATGAAAATGTTGCAAAAACAGGAAAAATTTTCGCAGACGAAGTCAGCTAGTTGCTAATATGCAGCGTCTTCTGGCATTGTGAATAGCTGATTTTAAAACGAAAGGCTTAAATTAATTTTAAAAAGCGGAATACGCCATAATGGTACAGTAACTTTTTAACTATTAAAATATCTTTAGAAAAAATATCACCGACTTCAAACTAAAAATTATTATTTTTTGCTTTTTAGTTAGTGGGTTATATATTTTTTTTTTAATTTTATTTCTCGCGTTTTAGTGTGTCTGCTCGTAATTTGGCAAAATTCCGAATTTTCCTCTAGTCAAATTTTACATATTCTGTATAAATGGTTTATGCCTCCTAGCCCTTCCAAATGTAGAAGTATACGCTTATGCCGATGATACGGCAGTCATAGTTCACGGTCCCACATGGGACAGTGTAAAAATGAGTGCAGAGATTGCGTTGAAGACTATATCAGAGTGGCTAAACACTAATCTCCTAACCCTTAACATCAATAAGACTTGTTATATTCCTTTCGCAATTCGCCAAAACACACTACCTAACAGCACCTACTCGTTGACAGCCCACACTTGCCCACTACTATTACCCGCATGTGACTGCCCTGCTTTAAAAAGTGTCTCTGTGGTGAGGTATTTGGGTGTGCAGATTGACTCATTTCTTAGATGGGATAAGCAAATAGACGCTGTCACCACTAGAGCAATGAGACTCATCCCTATTTTCAAGTCTCTCAGGCACTCTGCAGACCTAGATACCTTAAAAATGGTTTTTTATGCTTTGTGCCAGTCGGTTATAGGGTATTGCATTCCTGTGTGGGGTGGAGCTGCTAAAACCATGTTTCTCAGGGTCGAGAGAGCACAGAGAGCTGTAATAAAAGTAATGTTGAAGAAACCCTTCCGCTACCCCACAGTTCAACTGTATCGGGACTGTAATATTTTGACAGTTCGACAGCTCTATGTGCTCCAGGCAACCCTGAGACGTCATGCTACCGTCCCTCGATCGGATCCAAGCCGACGTAGAATCCCCCTCTCAGGCCCACGCTACAAAACCTCGTTTGCTAGACACCAATTTTTCATTTTGAGAACACATATATACAGTAAAATACACAAAACACTAAACATATCTGACCTTAATAAATATGATCTTAAAGTAAAAATATCAGGATGGCTTCTCCAACAGGACTATCATAATACTGAATCTCTAATCACTTACATCGCCTAACTATAACTCACAATAATACACGCACTCACTTACACACACCACTCACAATACACACTACACACACACACACATACACGCATACACACACACACACACACACACATACACATACACACAAACTTTCCATATTATCTTACTTTTACCTTTTTTTTTCTACGTTATTTTTTTTTTTTTTTAGTATTTTAATCTAATTTTGTAAATACAGATCGACACAATCCACCGTTTAATGTTACACCTATAACCCCCCATGGCTGAACACTGTCTCTCAAGATACAGGTCAACCTAGTTTGAGAGACAGAGTCACATCTATCGTAACAGATAACATTAATTTAAATTAATATATACATTAAGTTAATATGTAACTCCTATCTGTATTCCTTTGGATCAATAAATATATTATTATTATTATTATTATTATAAACATGTTCGTTACAGTCCCATTTATTGATTTCCGACTAGCCTTAAGATCGCGGTTATTATGGTCTGTCGATCAGGTGCATTCATTTATATTTTTGACAATTCATCATCGATATTGCTAAGGATGTAACTAAACCATTCAATTTAACTAAAAGACCCGAATTTTCCCAGAAATCGATTAAAATTTTATACATTATATTGTAATTAAAAATTAGGAATATCATAGGAAATTTATACATAAAATGAAAAAGTTTAAAGGGACAGTTTCATAGATAAGAAAAATAAATAGTTATTTTCTCAATTAATTTTCCCTTTGTTGCAATAAAATATATATAACAATAAGTGTGCAACTGTAATATAATTATCTACGTATCAGTCAAGTATCTATTAGGTACACATTATAATTGTATTTTTGCAAATCTTGTATGCTTTTATATTTGAATCCATTTTCGATTATTTCATGTTAATCATTTTCTTTGGTTTTGCACTCAAACGGTTTCAATTTGGTATCCACTTGTTGTCATAGCAACTCTCGTATTTATGCAAAATTATAGTAACGGACTACCGGATTGTTTGTATCAATAAATAAAATGTGCTTTTTTGGACAGATTTGAACTTAAATTATAATTAAATTACATTAATTTAATTATATTAATTCATTAAAAAAAATACTCGAATTTCGAATTCAACGAGAAGTTGTCAAAAGTGTTGTCAAAACAAGCTTAGTTAGGCAAGGGGCTGTACAATATTTGAATTACTGTACAATATTCTTTCGCCTTTTACTAAAGATTTCCGTGGAGGGGGGGGAATATTTGAAGATTTCCCTCGATTTCCACTGGATCTCATAATCAGAGCCCGACATGGTGACAATGATACCAACTTGAAGGTAGGTTTACTTTTAACAATTAGGTACCTACTGTAAAAAAATGAATCTACCAAACGGTCTACGCGTTTTCTCGTAATCGTAGTTTTCAATTCGTTCTAATTTTTTTTTAATGTATGTTATAAACAATTGAGTTTTTTTTTTTTTTTCAAGTCTGTTGAATATTTTTATTTACTTAACTAAAATTTTAAATTAAATCTATTCAAAAAAATTAAATTACTACTTACCTTTGAAGCCGGTTTTACAAATAATCTATTTTGGTAACAACATTTTTTTCTACATAATTCGGTACTTATCTGGAAGTAGTTTTAAAAACGTTGGGTCATGCGATGGGTTGGCTCATGATTTCATTAATGGATATATTAGATAAACTTAAATAATTACAACAGCCCACCTTGTTCCAAATGTAGAATAACTAGAGCATGTGTGACGTAAAGGCTTATGCACATATGTGACTTGCAGTCACCTGTAACGAATCAAATTACAGTGGAATCTTTATCTCGCAGTGAAAATGCAAAAATAGGATGAGGAAAACTACAGAGAGCAGAGAATTGCAACAGGGTTGTTTGCTCACGGAAAAGCGCAGAATAGTACAGCCATTAACACAGATATTATTCAAAATCCTTTAGACAGCTCTATCACACTTGCCACCAACGCATAACAATAATTGAAAACTGACCCAGACGAATTCTTAAAATGCCAAGCCCCCATAACCAATTAACAACTAAATACATGTAATTGAATAGCGTTGCACAATTTGTTTTTGTAAAAGATAATTTGTCTTCTACGTCCATCAGAGGTTTAAATAATAACTATGTTCGACATTCATTTGAAGTTTTTTTTTTCAATACAACAGTTTTTTACCAGCCCGAATGGACTTAGTTTCTTATAAATGATTGCTTGTACTATTTCATGACGGTGTATGGTGATCAATTTCAAGATCAATCTATCCAAGAATATTTTCTCTAAGAATTCTTTGAAATAGAAATATTTTCCCTGAATTTCGTTGTAGTTTCTCTTATCACTCGTGATCAAGGGACCTCTTTTAAGCAAAAAGTGCCGTACCTACCCAGCTGGGTACTGCCCAGTACTGCCCATGCACCACATCTGTGGTGTCATATCATAATAGACAATTGATAGCATTAAAAAGGTTATTCTATGCATCGATTCATTCAGTTCATGCATTTTATAATTACACAATACCGTTACGGTCATATAGTGAAATGAGGATTAATATATCAAATAATGTAATGCAATTATTATATAACATTAATAACATTTCGCTAATAACACATAACAAGCGCTACGAAATAAAAGTTTAATTAAGTAGGTACAATCTGCTGTGAAGTTGTTGAATACAATAATACGACTTTTCAAAACACCCGAACTATCAAACTAACTAGAGGCCCCGCAGACTACAAACTTTGTATAATCTCGTTAAATACTAATGAGTTCAGTAAATTGGAATGGCTGTCGCGATTTATGTTGCTGACTGTTCCTTGTCACATTGCCATTATCCACATCATTTACGTAGCATTCGTTCAATTCTTTTTCACTGCTTCTGTGGCGCGGTGGGAATGTGTCCGACTGCACCGCAAGAGGTCGTGGGTTCGATTCCCACACGGGACACCACTTTGTGTCCGTGACTTGCATGTTTGTAAAGTCCCCTGCGACACAGTACAAGCCTGTACTGCGGGTATCGTCTTTTACAAAAATACTTGTACGGATTATTTTTTTTCTTTTTGATATCTGTACGGACAGATCATTTTTCTTGGTTAAAATTTATTTCCAGTGGAAAAAGTTCAAATAAAGAAAAGCACAAAAATATACTGATACTATAAAGTTACGGCAGACATAATACACAAGTGATATTTTAAGGTCCACATAATTTTAACAAGTAAGTTTCTTAAGTAAGAAGTGATATTTTTGGCCTGCAATTACACGCGCTTCAAAATTTAGATACTTCAATAAACAAGTGGCATTCACAGAAAAAGTTGTTTATTCTCTGCGCAAAATTTAATTTGCCATACACGCTTTAAAATACGTTTTATAACAATCTCGAGGCTGCAAAAAGTTTATACAGTCATCTTACCAAGTTACTGTACTGTCTGTAGCGTTCATAATATAATTGACCGCAAGAATTCATTTGTAGGACAATTATGTTGTAAATTATGCTTTACATTTGCTTGTATAAGGTTGATATTAGTTTGTCGGGTGCATGGGTTTTCCGCGATATCCGAAGGTGAGCGAGGGTTGTCCGTGCGTCACAACTGCACATTGACCAACCCTTCGATTCGTCGAAATCATGCCAGCCTTGGATTAATTAATGGCTTTGAAATGTAAGAATCGCTTTATCAGAGCTCTATGTACTTGGTTAATATATATTGTGCAACAGTAATTGAAACAGAACAGTTGGTAGTTGGAATCGCAAGTAAGTTAGTTGTTTAAGTTAGATATTTACTTATGCAAGTTAACTAAAGAGGAATTAGGTAACAAAACTACGTATAATGCCATGTGGATGTTTGTTACCGCTATAAAAAAAAACTATGTCACTCTCCAGGTTTCCTGGCCTGTGATTCAGCCCCAAAAGTGAAACAGGCTGATATAATTAACTAGCTGTCCCGCGCAACTTCGTTTGCGTAAATTTTTCCCGTTTTTGCAACATTTCTCATTGCTACTCCGCTCCTATTGGTCGTAGCGTGATGTTATATAGCTTATAGGCTTTCTCTATAAATGAGCTACCCAACAGAAAATATATTTTTTCAATTCGCACCAGTGGTTTCTGAGATTACCGCGTTCAAACAAACAAACTCTTCAGCTTTATAATATTAGTATACAATTATAGATTTTGAATGGATAAAACATAACAAAGGGGACAGACAGTAAGTACATACTTAGGCAGTGCGACTGGAGCAGGCGCGGTTTGAAAGGGGTAGGGCTGCCCCGCAATACTCATAACGGAAACATCATTATTTTGTCCAATTTTAAAACTTAAGTCTTCGTCATATATTTGCCCGGTGTCGACAGACAGCCCGTGCAAGTGACGTCAAATGCCTCTCCCTCCCCCCAGAATAGAATCCTGCACCTGCGCTTGGACTGGAGGTCAAGAAATGGGAGCTAATGGATCCAATAAGTTGAAAAATGACGTCAGTCGTTCCTGGTTAAACCCATCATATTACTTTTTGTAACTTACATTTTTTGCAAATTTCGGATGACGCAAATACGCCCTAATCTGGTAATTCCTGTATACATAATTAGGATATTTGATAACGATGTTGTTGTCAAACGTCTGCGCGTATGACACCGCAAAAATGCAAATTAAACCACTACAATCTGGATTACCTACAATATATTTCAACACATAATGTCAATGAAAATCCCCATTTGGAAATCTCAAAACCAGACGATGAATCAATATATATATTTTTTGTATCGCGGGGGATTTTACAAACATACAAGTCACGAATACAAAGTACACCCAGACTCTGAACAACAATTTGTGGATCGCACAAAGTGGTGTCCCGTGTGGGAATCGAACCCTCAACCTTTTGCGGAGCCGTCGGACACACTCCCACCGCACGACGGAGGCAACCAATGTCAATAAAAATCCCCATTTGGAAATCTCAAAACCAGACGATGAATCAATATCTAATTACAAAAGTAACTTTTCGAGACTTCATGCCGGAACCTACCTACCTGTCGTCTCTTCTTATACCCCTTGTGAACATATCCTTTCAGTGATAAAACTACGTTTTAACAACAAGCATAATCATAAAACGAACTAAGTAAATTAAAGCAAAACGTGCTTTTATCAAAAAACTACACGTGACTAGACACTATAACACCATTATGGCCAAAAACAACATCAATAGAATCCCAAAAACTTGTTTAGTTTTATTTTTAAATGCAAAATCATGTCGATTTGCTATTTTTGTACCACCACGTTGCTTTTAATCTTGGCATGTTAACAGACGAAGAAAAACGGTTACAACTTTAGGAATGAAAATCATGTTAAAAACATGGAACCTAATGGTAGAAGAATAGAAGCTATATTCAAATAATTTTATGATATGAAACTGCAAATAACCACTCATCATCTTGCTTGCCAGTATCCAGTATTTATATAATCTAAAAAAATATTTGTACCTACAAGCAAATCACAGTGGCGGAATGATGCTAATTCAATTTTAAACGTTGCGGATCCGGTTCTAATATTTACTTTTGGGACATAATGGACAGGCAGGATTCAGAGCTTAACCTAAAATACTTGGTGTGACTTGGTATAAAAACCGAGTTAATAATGTTGTAATGTGTTGTGTCGTTGTTTACTTTTTTATACCTAGACTTATGATGATTTTTTTATTTGAGGGACGTCACGTTGTTCCTTTTTTAAGGTTCCGTAGCCAAAATGACAAAAACGGAACCCTTATAGTTTCGTCATGTCCGTCTGTCTGTCCGTCCGTAATCGAGTAGCGATTAATATTGATGAAATTTGGTGAAAAGATGTCTTGTAGTAGGCGTTATTTACTTTGATAGCTAATAATAATAAATACCTATAAATATTTTATGGGGGCACTCCATATGTAGCAGAAGCTGATTTTTTTTTCAGCACACATCTACGTGTGGTATATCATTCGACACGTGTTTCAAAAACATTTAAAGGTTTGTAACAAACTTTCTTTATTAAGTAAATACTTTTGGAAATAATCGCTCCGAAAGTTGCATAATTGTGCCCCCCCCCCCCCCTTATCATTTGAACCGTGTGACCAAAAATGTGAAAAAAAACCACAAAGGTAGCGCTTAATAAATACTTACACTAAAATTATTTTGGACATGATCGTATATACCGTCATTGAGTTATGGCCAAAAAACTGCGTTTCTCAACACAAGGGCGTAAGTGCCATGAACATACGCTCTTCTGCTGGTGCAATTATTCGTTAATTTTATTGTACTAGTCGCAAAAGATTATCTGGCTCGGCAACAACAAAACCATCCAGTCAGTGGCTTATATCATGTATCAATATTCAATGAACAGACTTGACAGTTATCTATCTAGTTAATAGGTTATAACTCGATCATCGTCGGTTTGCATTCATTGATAAGATTACAATTGTGTTCTGTATTGACAGTTGTGTACTTTTAACAACTATCATCATTTATTTCTTTAGTAGCTTAGCAATACAAGAACGTACAACAAAGTTAAATTTCTAACTAGATGCACTGATACCATCGCAATATTATTGAGTATCAGTTGACGCTGATGCATAAAAATCATTACCTTGATTGGTTTCAGAGAGCACGGGTCTTTACGCGTTACTCTTGCCTCATACAAAAAGTAATTGCTTTTATGTTTTTTTTTTTTTTTCATTGTAAACATTAGGATTGGATTGGCTATAGCATTCTATTTTTTCCGTTGATAAATATACGAGTTTAATAAAGATCTCGTCTGTGGTTATCTTCAAATACAAATAGAACCTACCTGAAACTAAAGCACTAATATTTAAATACCTATTTGGTTTCAACGGACAAAATCAATCGTTGATAACAACAATCCGGTATCTGGTAACGACTCTTTGTAAGTATTATGCCTTAAAGTAAATAATCGATTTATTGTCAACGCTGTTTACCTCGACAAATTTAGGGCTTCTATAAAAATAGCATTAATTATATTTGCGGGAAATTCGCATGACGTGGTGAGAGGCGATCGAGCCGTCCAACGTCATAGGTTCAACGTACTCTCTCGATATAATCGTCGCAATCGATTAAATAAACAAGCGCGTCTGCATCGAATCCACTTGCAGCAACACTATTATTGTTATTAAGTGTTTTTGTTTCTTTTGCCTTGACGCTTTGCTTTCTTTATTTTCTTTTGAACTTTGAATCCAAGCTGTCGTTCAGTCCATAGAACATTGGTACCTATGTTATGAGCTTCAGTCTGGATTTAATTTTGTTTCAACAGCAAGAAAATAATGGCTAAATATTAGCTTATTCTCTTTGAAGATTTAAAAAAACCAGAGCCAACACTAGTGTAGCGCACATTGTGTACGTCACGTTTATTAAGCTACGATTGTTAAATTGCGACAGATGTTCTAGAAATATTTTAATCTACTAACTATTGTCTTAAAAAGATATTACCTTTAAAAATACACATCCACCCTATAAAACCTGTCTCGTTTTGAGATCGATTTCACAATTTCTGTGAGGTTATATTTAATTAAAAAGTTATTTCTGTCTCACGTCAACCTTAAACACTTTCATTGGATTTTTAATATTATGCTTTTGTTATTGTTTGTTTTTATTCGGAAGCAGCTGAATCAGATCCTATTTTTACACCAATGCATTCTTTGACTAAATATCCTGAATAACTTATTCAATCGAGGTTAAAGTGGATCTTAAAGTCGCTAATAATTTAATTTATAGAAGAAATATAATTCAGATTAATTATCAAAAATATTCATAAGTATTTGCAGCTGATCAAAGTGGAATGGAACAGGGTTCTTTCTTACACTATGTCTGCACTGCAGACTATGGCAAATAGAACGTATAATAAAAAATAGAGAGCTCGCTACTTAACAGTTCCGGTAAAAGTTACACTACGACCAAACCGGAAAAATCAATGCAAGTTACCAGTTCTGGCTAGGTATAACCACTTCCAAGGCTATAGATATGTACCGTGCAGAAATTCAATGTAAATGGAAAATAACGGAAATTAATTATTAATGACTGAAAAAATTAAAAAAATGTATACGAAACACTAAAATTAAAATCTCTAAATAAATCATAACGTTAGTAGTTCAGTTAGTTGAAGTATTTATTAATGCGCTTATTACACGACACTAAATCATGGACTACTAAATCCTTACGAAGAGCGGTGTAATAAGAGTTAGAGCCCTAATTCTCTAACATGTTTTCAAGGCCACCTCGATTTAGGGCTTAAAGTGTTTTTGAAAGCGGCTACTATACACCTTTTCACCAAATGTCATCAATATTCAGTAAGAGTAAAATGCATGTGACATACGGACGGACAGACAGACAGGCGGACATAACGAAACTATAAGGGTTCCCTTTTTGCCATACAGAAATCTGTTAACAAAAGTACAATTTGCATCAGTTGGGCAATTAGAGAGCCTGCTACATGTATACATCATAATAATAATATACGTCGTGTTACAGTTCGGGCGACTAGATGACTAGTCAGTCGCAAAAAGGCCGATTAGTCTATGTACCAGTCCATTATTGGATATTCCGTATATTTTAAATAGATTTTATTCATAACATTATAATGTATATCTGTGTCAATTCAAGGGTAAAGTTGGTAATGTAGTGGCGATGAATTTATATCACAAAAGTTTGCAAAATGGCGGCCGTGAATAATGTGTATTATATTCTCGTGACGTGTTGTGTAACATCACTTGCCCTTTGTATTCTTTATGACGATTTCCTAGGCACATAAGATAGTGTACTACTTAACTAATTTTAATTGAATCTTAACCATCAGACTTTCTTTATGAAATAATCAGATGTTTTACAGTAGGTACTTCGCAAAACAGATGTAAAAAAAATATCGAAATATTTGTTTATTATAATAATTAATTACTTATTCATCTTAGCAATTCTTGGTATTGTATTAGTAAGGAAAATACATAAACAAGAACAATATTCAATAGGAAGCTTTAACAAATCCATCACGTAAACAAAATTCTGGATTAATTTTGCGTAGTGTATTTATAAGAGCCGCATTGTATTATTTTGTTCTTATGTAGGTACCTAAAATAATTATTAATTAAATGCTACATTTAATTAATAATTATTTTAGTTGCTAGCTATATTATTTACAAGTTCCCAACGAACCGCAGGCTTGGAACTCACCTCGCCTAGTCGGAGGATCCTCCCTTGTGTTGGAGAAATGTAACGCCTTGCCCTTTATACTAGGTGCACTCGGGGTCACAAAAAAATTACAACAAACTATTTGTGTATTGGTTAATCAGTGTTTTTAAAAATTAAGTTACTTCTGAAACATGAAAACAATTTTTATTAAGTAAAAAAATATCAATTTATGTAAGTATAACAATAAAACCGGGCAAGAGCATGTCGGACCATGCTCAGTGTAGGGTTCCGCAGCCTTAAATAATTGCGTGAGCAGAAGAACGTACCTATGTTCATGGCACTTACACCCTTTTGTTGAGAAGAGCAGTTTTTCGGCTATAACTCAATGACGCTATATTCGATCATGTCCGAAATAATTTTAGTTTAAAGTATTTATTGTTAATTTTTGTGATTTTTTTTCATATTTTTTGATCACACGGTTCAAAAGTTAAGGGGGGGGGAGGCACATTTATGCAACTTTCGGACCGATTATTTCCAAAAATTATTACTCATTAAAACAAATATTAGAAACCTTAAAATGTTTTTAAAAGACCTGTCGAATGATATGCCACACGTTGATGTTAGGCGACAAAAAAAAACAGGTTCTGTTACATGTATGGGTGACCCCCTAAAAATATTTATTTTTATTATTTAGCTATCAAACTAAGTAGCGGCCACTATAAGACATCTTTTCACCAAATTTCATTAATATTCATTGAGAAGTCTCTGAGTAAAATGCCTGTGACATGCGGACGAACAGACGACGAAACTAGGGGTTCTGTTTTTTGCCATTTTGGCTACGGAACCCTAAAAACGAGCAATAATTAGCGATATGTCAATATAGGTATATTTAAAAATTTATAAGTAATTTTGACCCACATTATTCCTTTTATAATGTCCCGGAAGGTCATAAAGGTTGTGGTCCTTGTACATTTTTAAAATTTAACTATTGTTGAATAAAACGATTTAATACTTAAATAGGTACCTAACTATTTAAGTGGGTACCTTTTAAATTAACTTTAATTTGGTATCATTATTGTTTTGGTTGAATGTACTGGCTTGGGGATATTGACGGATATATGTTATTTTCAGACAGGTGCGATTTTTGTGACGCCGAGTGTATTGAGTACACACTACGAATACATATTGTTATTAGGTCACAATGTTTGTGGTTTACCTATTAATTAACGTACTTATTATTTAGATTCGAATATCTACTTTGATACGCTCTTGTTCCAACGTATCTCTCGAGTGTTGTGTCAACACACATAATTATGAATGCATCAAGAGAAAATTCTCCTTTCACTACTGATACCAACCCAGCAAGATTCATGTCGGTCATCAACTTGGGTGTTGCCTCACTATGAATTAACCAAAACACATTTTATAATATGAAAGATAAGGTTGAAAATGATTTGATAAAATGTAAGCTGGTCATTAGCACGTGAACGCCATTGTAGGTTAGTTCAAGTTAATTAATAAAAATAATGTGAAACTTGTCTGAGTAATAAGATCTAATATATGTAGTATTAATTATATTGCCAAATCTTTTCATAGAAATATACATCTTATAATAAAACTAAACTAAACTACTAACTAAATAGGTAAGATGAAGCACTGTTACATTAATAGCTATTACTGAAAAAATATTTGTTATTAATAATAATTCCTTGGTAACAAAATTGCTAACACGTGCACTAGGATTATCAAATTTATTGTCACACGTGCCTAGTTGAAAATAAATAAATGATAATTTTAATAAAATGTGATGATAACCTAAACCATTACCAAACAAAGTGATATGACGCAATACAATAAAAATATTAAAAGATCGTCGTCACTTTTCAGTACATATTTACAACTAGAAGGGTGCTAGTCAAATCTACGAGATAGGCGGCTAAGGGGAACTTCTTGTTCATAATAACTTTTTAGATTAGATATTATCGTTTTAGTCATAATAAGACATATCTATCGCATGTCAAAAGAGATGTGGGCAAAAATCATCAAAAATATTAGACGACTAGTGTGAAAATATTAGACTGGCCAGCTTCAACGCAAGACAGAGATAAGTGGAGGGGAGAAAGGGCGGCCTTGGCCCTCCAGTGGGACAACACGTGCTGAAAAAATAAAATAAAAGCGATAGTCTAGTCCAACGTTTTCCAAAGTAGGTTCCGCGGAACCCAGGGGTTCCGTAGAAAAGTTTTCAGGGTTTCGGGAATCAATTTCCAAGATGAAAAAAAATAAATTGTATTGCCTGCGTATAAAGAACAGAAAACACGTTGGATAATTCCAATGTGTCAAGTTATGATACTTCTCATTTAATTTGGAGAACTATCATAACTGGACATTTGATAAATCTACTTAGATCTTTGTCAGTAATTTTAAAACCCGTTATGAGGTTAAGGGTTCCATAAAATAAAAGGTATTTAGTGGGTGTTCCGTTATGTTAAAAGTTTTTAAATCCCTGGTCTAGTTTACCATGATCAAAATGCTTCTATCGTATAGTAAGTATAATATTATCTGTGCTATATCGTAGTGTAGCACCCTAAAAAGCAACTTACATCACATGGATTTGTTTCGAGCATTTTTTTTTTACAAATACAAATAGTCTATTATAGTTTATAGTTTTATTTTAGATTAATTTGTACGCAAACTCTTCTCTTCAAAAAAGTAAGAACTACAAAACGAAAAAGCGTAAAGCCCTAAACAGATCAAAGGCAAACGTCCACACATTTCATATGAACTAACAAAATCGGTTAGTTCATACAAAATGTGTGGAAGAATCTATAAAACCATTCCTATTTAATAGGACCGATGTAAAAGATGATTGTGACAATAAAGATAAACTATAAAACTATTACAAAATTGTCAGCTTTAACACTTCATTGGCCGCGCCCGCTGTGCCGTAGTGTGATAAGGAGGTGAGCGGACCTCCTCATCACACTACTGTTTTAAATTTTTTGTAAATAATAATTTAATTAACAAATATCTGTTCGCAATTTGATATCAGATTTTGTACTATTTAACTGGGCAACGTTACTGTTAAGTACTTCTGCATCTAACTATATTCTTGAGTCGCTACGTGCGTCACAAGACGATCTGGGGCGACTGTAATTTGCTGTATGCGACTGTTGAACTCAGATACTATGTTAGGTACACGCTATTATGTACATGTAGGTACTATCGTCGTATGCACCGCACCCTGTGCTATTCAAGCATCATGACGTTTTTTAATTTCAATATAATTTATAAGGAGTGGGATTAAGAGCGCGGTATATCATAATATGAAACAGGATTTGTTTTAAATTATAACATTAAGATTCAGGAATTATTTCTAAGCTTAGCTTAGCAAACGTAGCTATTTTGAACTCACTTCTGTTTCAAAATCGAAACTTTACGTAATATGTTTATTTCACTAGGAGTTTTTTGGCACCAATTCAAAGTGGATTAAATTAGACTAAATGCTAAGTTAAGCCTAAAAAAATCTTTACTTTTTAGTTTGTGTGATGTATGGTTCAATTATATTTAAAAAAAGTTTTATTTTACAAATTTTATTAGCATCATCTTATTGTATATATATATTTTTTACTCTGACATCAACCCTTTTTAGGGTTCTGTAGCCAAAATGGCAAAACGGAACCCTTATTATTGTACCAAGCCATAATAAACGTATTAAGCAGCCCACAAGCGTGAAGCACAACACCTCGTTTGCCCGAAATCAGTACTATACTCTGAGCACGTATATGTACAAAAAACTAAATAATCAACTTAATGTACTAGACCTCAACGCCCATAATGTCAAACTAAAACTTACTGAATGGCTCTTAAAGCAAGATTATTGTAATACTGAGCTATTGCTGACATACATCTCATAACCATGATCACACACATGCACACGCACACACACACACACACACACACACACACACACACACACACACACACACACACACACACACACACACACACACACACACACACACACACACACACACACATACATATATATATCTATCTGCACATACCTACTGTCGATATGGTACGCACATTTCCAACACAGTGGAACACTATTCATAACATGAAATGTTTGAAAATTGCTGCTTAAGTTACAGGTTTTACCTAGTTTAAGTGGCAAGGCGCCTTAAAAATGTATAAGTAACAATACATAATGTACCTAAAATTATTATTATTATAGTTTCGCCATGTCTGTCCGTCCGTCCGCAGCTTTGCTTAAAGACTGTTAGTGCTAGAAGGATGTAATTTTGCATGGAACACATATTACTTACGCCGACAGAGTGAAAGAAATAAAATCTTGAAAATTATTTATTTAGGGTACCTCCCGTATATGTAAAGTGGGGATGTGATTTTTTTCTCTCCTACCTAATCGTGTTAGGTATCGTTAGATAGGTCTTAAAAACGTTTAGGGGTTGGGAAGTTTAGGGATTTCTTTCCCAGTTTTTTTAAACACAAAGTTTTGTGTAATTGTGAGTTAACAGTGGTCAACCGGTCGTTACCAGCATTTAAATGTTAATATTTCTGTCCATGTTAGAGTACATTTTGAAACCTTTATCACAACCACAACAGCGTGTTTCCTCTTGGCAGTAGGTACCTACAACATAATTAATGGTTACAAAATCAAAATATACAGTAACATAACAACTTCTGATATCATTTCCTTTGTTACACGATATTTGTACTAGCAATCAGCTGTTTATGCGAAGCTTATCACCCAATGTTTTTATACGGTAACCGGCAGCCGTAGTAAATACAAGTTACAAGATAGTCGGGGAATTTGTTACTCGTGACTTATGATGATTGGGTTCCAAGACTACCAAGGTATATAAACGACCCGAAGAAATGTAAAAAGAAATAACAATTTATCGAAAGTACGGAAGAGTACTGTGAATATCGAAATTCCTGAGGAAAGTGGTTCAAAGTGGTCTTAGACTCCTGTTCATGTCCGTGAGCGATATAGATATCGCTCACGGACGTGAGCGTTGTTCGAGCAAAGAACGTATAAAATCTACCAATACTACCAATTTAATTTTACTTTGTACTTTTGTGGCAGTACGTTATAGTATAGGGTTAACTTTGTAAAAGTCGTTGGTAGTACCATAAATAGGATAAACTTTACCCAATCATAGTTTTCCCATGGGGTACTTACTCATGAAAAGGTCCTTATGCAAATATTATTGTAGCCGTTTGTAGATTTGAGTAAAAGACTGTTTGTATAATATCCAAATATGAACTTTTGATCCCTCGTGTTTTCTTCAAAACTTCCTTAATCATACTGTGCTGTCGGTTCAGCACGTGACGTTCACGCTCGGCTAAGTATTTGGGCGGCCTTGTCACAGACCTGCAAGGCCACATGGACATGACGATTTTATGTGGTAAGGAGTGCCTGTACTTCTTATGTTCATATGCTTAGAATAGGCCACTTGTAAAAAAAAATGGCCCGCCCAGTAGTTAGTACCACAACAATTATTTTCAGTATTAGTTATACAGGTGATTTTTAATATATTAATGACCGCTCTTGGCTTATTTACATTACACCAAATAACTTCGTAATATAATTTAAAAAAAATACTAATAACACCTTCACCACCTATCACTTACTTTTGTCACACAACCATTTACCACACATCTGAGAGACCCCGGAGTGATATCAATGTTTCTTTGTCAGGTTTAGTGCCTAAACCTCACAATAAACAGCTATTTTACTCCAATAAAATATTCTGTAGGTGGTTAAGGTCATAACTCTAATAACCCTTCTTTACAGTCGGTAAAAACAAGTGGTAGGTGATTAAGGGTTAATATATTAAACTGATTTCACAAAGTTATTTAGTGTTATGTAAAGAAGCCACGAGCGGGAGGTTATTAGTATATTACAAACCATCCTGTATGTATCTACTGAACTGAACATACAGGTACCCCCCAGATACATTTTCCCTCAATAGGTTCAAAGATCATCTTATTTAAAGTACGAATCGTTTGAGTATACGTTCAGCAAGATTAGATCTTATATTATTTATTTACTATCTACTTTTAATACCCTACTAATTTTTATAGTCGTCATCTACTACTGTCGGTCGTAGCGATAATTCTGAATTGACTGTTCGTAGCAATTATATTATCACTGTAAATAGTGAAGAAGTCGTATCGCTTTTTTACGACATTTTTAATGTGTTTTGTTATTGCGACGCCGCGCCGCTGTAAAAAGCCTTCAGCCTGGTTGTTCAAGAGTAAACGGAAATCACGTGAATTAACCTTCTAGTCTTTTATTAAGCCGAGATAATGTACTGTTTTGACTATATGTATTACTAACTACAACTTAGCTTCGTGGAAAGCGCTTCAAGCTGAAGGTTTTCAATTCCCGGACTCGCATGGTGGGTAGTCTAATATTAGTGATTCAAAAAATATTTCTCTGTTTGATTTTATTACAAACTACAACTTCGAGTACCCAAAATAGTTGGCAGTTGAGCATTATCATGTACCTACGCGATAACCCAGTGTTCTCTGTAATCTTTTGCTTTATCCTTCCAGTTTCGGCATCCACTATAGCAGTCTTTTTTTAGAAAGAATTAGCATTATAGGAGTTAGAATTTATTTATTGACTCGTGAATACTTCGTTTAAACTAACGCTAAAATGTGCTAATAAGTAAGTGTGAAGTAAACGAAAATTAGTATATGTTGTGCTTGTTAAACTGCTGATCCAGTCTAGGTAGGAATAATATTAAACAATTTACATTACCAATGACACTGTATACGAAATAAGTATCTGTAACGTCTTCATTTTAATTTGTATGGGTGGAAGAATGAAGTAATTAATGGCAGTCACAAAAAAGTGAAACAGAGTTAATTCTTTAATGTCAGTCGGATTCTCATTGTATTTGCCAAAATAAACTTACCACTCACAAATAGGTATATAAGATCTACGTCATCTTATACACATTAAATACCATAACTATACGGGCTGCATAATCTTTATGTGTGCTATTTGTTTTACCGTTATATATAGCACGCTAAGTAAAAACAAGCCTTCATGTAATCTTATGTATAAAATTTTCATAATTTATATAAAGTATATATTACATTTTAGTGTTTCAAGTTTTGTTTACAGAAAATATTGGGCGCTATCGGTCAGTGACGATAAATTAATACTATTTTAATAGTGCAGTGTTATCGCGACGGTAATGTCCGTGTAACGAGCCAGTAATCGTTTCATAATCACTTAGGGTTAACGATATACCTGCTCTGCAGGCCTGGGCCGTTAAAATGACACGCGTGATGGATGGCTCACTGAAGGATGGATAGGTTAAGTTTATTTATTTCCTAAAAATAAACCTAACAACCTATCCATCCTTCAGTTGTTGTGTATTTATATAATTTTATAAGCAAACTAATATTATAAATGTAAAAGTAACTCTGTCTACTACGCTTGAACCGCTGAACCGATTTAGATGAAATTTGATTTGAGTCTCGGGAATATTTATATTATATAATATTTTTTTTAAAACCGGCATCCAGGCGGTTGGAGCCGCGAATGAAAGCTAGTTGAAACTAATTATTTCACTCGTCTTGATTTTTAGGGTTCCGTACCTCAAAAGGAAAAAACGGAACCCTTATAGGATCACTTTGTTGTCTGCCCGTCCGTCTGTCTGTCAAGATCCTTTATCTTGGGACCGCGTGGAGGTACCGAGAAGCTTGCAGCTGTGAAAAAATCCAACTTCTAAGTTAACATAAAAAAAGATGCGACCATTTATGCCGCAAAAAAAAGTATACTCGATTCCGATTATGTACCTACTACCTACAAATTTGTACGGAATCCTTGGTGTCCGCACTTGTCCGATGTTTTAAATTAAATTTAAAATACTTTACTTTAATTAATTACAGGTTTTACCTTAACGCAAAAGAGTGACGTGGTCTGACGTATTGTTAATGTGATAAACATAAATCCATTTACGACTGCATAGCTTTAGTGTTTAGATAATCGTAACGATTTGCTGTACAAAGATAAATTTTGGTAACATACTTACCAAAACGGTGAATATATAAATACTAGCTGTCGCCCGCGGCTTCACCCGCGTGGTTGACTTTATCCCGTCAAGTGTTTATTCTCGCTTTCGATCAAAACGCTTATATACTTGTTTCTTTATTTACTACCAAAAACAAATTTTGAATAAAGCCAAACACCAATTTTCACAGTTCTTACTTCAAACTGACGGAGTTTCATACTAACTTTCAACCTTTATTTTACCCCTTTACGGGTTGATTATCCAAAAACACGAAACGCGTGTTTCTCTATTTTAAACTCAAAAGCCAAATACGAAATTTCGCAGATCTAACTTTAAAACTAGCGGAGTTGTACACAATCTTGGGATGGAGTTTCACAAAACTTGCAACCTCAATTTTATCTAAATGATTCTTAGAAAAGGCTGAAAGACGTGTTTCTTTATTTTACAGCAAAAAGCCAAATACAAAATTTCGTAGATCTAACTGTAATACTGACGAAGTTTCATACAAACTTACAACCCCCTTATTAGAGGATGATTTCAAAAAACGCTGACATACGTGTTTCTTTATTTTATACAAAATTTCATCGATCTAACTTCAAAACGGACGTAGTTTCATACAAAATTGCAAACCCTATTTTACCCCCTTAGGAGTTGATTTTCAAAAAACGCACGTGTTTATTTATTTTTTACCAAAATTCCAAGTGCAAAAATTATATGTATACATAAAAAGATAAAAAGTGCAGCACCCTGGCACCCATCGCACTTCGGGCACGTCAGGAGTTTTTAACCTACCTACTGTGTAGTTTGTGTCCTGGTAACAAGTTGAAAATAGCTATAATTTGTTACCAGGATGCGCACTAAGCACTTCTTAGGAATTATGGCTATTCAATTATCGATAGCTGTAGGCACTAGGCTCTCTTTTAATAGAATACCTAGCAGGCGCGGTCCGAAGGGGAGGGTCACAGACAGGGGACACCCTCAAAATCGTACACGTCAAATAGAAAAATCTCCTAAAAATTGAAAATACAAGTTAATTTTTTTTTTTTGCTCCTAGCTGCGATGCATTTTATTGTTTGCTGACATCTAACGGTGCTTTTATGAACTACGATGTCCTCTAAATTTTATTCCCATTTTTTGAGTGTTCCTGCGGCCACTGTCGTAACAGAGTATCAGCTATGGATTTCGAAGTGCAAACGGGAATAAGTGTGTGGTGGCTACAATCGAAGTTTACGAAGATGATCTCTACCCAAATATAAAGACTTCCTATAAGCGGTGCGACATCAGAGAGATCATTTTCTAGGCTAAGGCGTGTAAAAACTTGGTTGAGATCAAACATGTTAGAAGAGAGGCTGACACATTTTGCTCTTCTAAATATTTATCTAGAGATAGCCCCAGAAGTCTCAAATATTATCAACCGATTTGCCAATAAAAATAAAAGACTTTCATTTGTCGTTTGCAATAAAATTATGTACTGTCCAATAAAGTCTCATTTACTCGAAATATTGTGTTAATATTAGTGACCCCCTCTAAAGTTCCGGCTGCGACCGCGCCTGATACCTAGATGATATTAAGTCCCCATATAATAATTACCTAATTTCAAATGCTTCTAAACTTGTTATGATGAATACAGCCCAGAGTTCAATCTCCTAGCACGCAGTAAACAAACAACCTGTTTTTATATCAAGCAATAGAATAACGATATTCTAAAGAAAGACAGTAGGTATAATTCAGCAACATATTAATGGCCTGACCACGTGGTTAGAGCGTGACTCTAGCTATCTGATTGAAACTAGACGCAATAAGCGATATGTACGGATGCGAACGAATCTGTATTGTCTTTAGAAAAAGCCTTATGAAAATCCCTATGTTTAAGGGATATAAATACAAATTAATGTTACAGAGCACACTACGGCATAATAGCAGCGTCATCTGTTCACTAATTTTGGGCTAAGGTGTATACATATACTGCCATAAAGCGGCAGTAGTTTAATGGTTATGGCATCGAACTCGCAATCGAGAGAGAGAGATATAGAGGTTTCTCCTAACACAACAATCAATTTAGCTTAGCTAGAGGGGTTAACAACATTGCTAGTAATGTGTGACCAACATTGATAGTTATCTTTAAAAAAAAATGTGATGACTAATGGTTACTTTAATACTGTATTTGTGGTCCTGTGCCTAGCCGTAATAGGCTAGTTTCCTAGGTAAACAAAAAATCCAAAAGACTAATTAGTAAATAAAGCTAGCATTCAATTTCAAACTACCGACGATTAAGTCCCGACGATATTTTGTGTTAAATAGGATTTTTGTCATTAATCATATCATAAAAAAAAGTAATTTGACTAGAAAAAAGAGTGACGTCATACCGCCGGTATTTGTATGAGATCTCCATATAAAATCTGCGTGTTGACATTTCTTAAAGTTGTTGTTTTGACTAGTTGGAAACTAGCCCATTGGCGGGTTTCCTTGATCACTCAAATCTTTAGTAAACTACTAACTAACATAAAGATCAATATTATGTAAAATAATAATAGAGAGTCAGTGATACTGTATTTGTAAAAGTAACAAAAAACTGAAAACCTCTAATCTAGTTTACTGGAGTCAAATAGCAATTTTTTATTTTATTACGTTTGGGTTTTACACTGTGATCAGACGATGCATTAGTTGATAATATCTTGCGGTTATTGCTCATTTTCTATTATGATTCATTGTTTGAAGCGTGCTCAGGTAATTATTGATAGTTACCAAAACACGCTTCAAGAAATATGTTTACAAGATTTAGATAATTTTATAATAATAAAGACATGTAGATACCTATTGTTATAAAATTGTAAAGTAAGCGGTGTCTATACATTCAAGCTATGTAAAAACTAATCCGGATCAACTAATTAAGGGTTTTTTAATCGGAAACGGTTTTTTATTTTTTGTCTCCAATATTTTTTATTTGCGCGCTCACATTACCACGCATTATAAAAATCACTGTAGCAGTCTCAAAACGCTGTAAAGGATTAGTAAAGTTTAGCAACTTAGGCGTAGGGATGAGTGACCGCTTACAATAGACTAGAGGTTTATAAAGGTTTTTCGCCGGAGGCGAAGGATTAAAATTTTCCTGATGTAACTCGGTATAAAATTTTCGCAATTCACGCGATCTATAAGTTAGTGCCTTATAAACGAGTCAAATATTTTGATAACATTTGAAAGATTGAGATCTAACAGGTACTTGAAAGGTTTCGATCATGTTTTCTTTGTACAGGTTGATTATTAGTACCTACGTAGTTTATAATGAGTGAATCTTTAAATTATACCGAAAATCTAATTGAAACTTATAGGGCGATAACTTTTTTTTTTTATATTTTCGATATTCAATGTACCCGCTCTATAGATAATTAAAGGTCTACAAAACAGTAGGTATCAAATGCCAATTTTATAAAATACTAGCTGTACCCCGCGGTGTTACTCGTGGTTTATTAGCCTATGTGGTAATCCAGGGTGTCAGCTAACTCCATACTAAATGTTATTAAAATCGCTTCAGCCGTTTAGACGTGAAGAAGTAACAAACATACACAACACACTCACACACTCACAAACTTTCGCCTTTATAATATTAGTGTGATTTGCTGAATGCTTGAATTGTTATGAAACTGACTGTTAACTTATAACTGCGTCAATTTACATACCTACTCAACTTAGGATAGCAGTCATGTACCGACTTATTGTTATTATTGTAAAAGATAACAGGTCTGGTGCCTAAGCTATAAGGAAAAAATCTTATTCAATTCATAGTAGAGAGGTAAACACACAACCGTGTTTTTAGGACACTATAGAGCGTTAAAAACATTATATAAAATCTACAATAAATATTCATACTCTACGTAAAACGAGTGTCAGTAATTTCGACATCATAAAAGTTAAATCAACTGTTAAAACAAAATCAACGTTTAAAAAAAATCTTCTGTATCCTAAACCTTGATGTTGTAGTATTCTCATAAGTCCACTCACATACTCTGCCATTAAAACATGAATCTATTTCATTCATATATATTAATGAAACAGATAAAATATAAGTATATTTAATTATACAGTACCGTCTTCTTCGCTATGGCTTTTGACCTGATGAATCTTTAGTGTACGATTATGAACAGCTGCTTCGATATTAAAAGTAATTAAATATAAAGTGACTCATAAGAGGTCTTTTAAATTTCATACGTCACAAGTGCAGTGATCCATAAAAATAGTGCTTGAGGCACCTGTCCTACCAACCACGATGAGCGAGAAGCGAGTAGCGATTTATCGCTTAAGAAACGTACAGCAGATGTATTTTGTAGATCCCGTCCGTGTAAACAAAAGAGATGCAGTATAGAGCGAGTACTTGCCGGCAGTGGAACCGGTGAGCAATCAACTATTAATATTTGTTTCTCATTTGTTTACACGGGAACTACATAAGTATGTACGTTTCTTGACTGATAAATCGCTACTCGCTACTCTTTTGAACGCCGTTGGTCGAACAGGTGCCTTAATGATAAGTTCGATGCGTGAAATGGTTTTCGTGTAGTCGAGCCTCTACGATAGACCTTGCTCTCTCCGTGACCCAGTTACAATGGTCGCTACCTAATAGTGTTTACATATTTATACGCGGTACGGTACACACACGAACGACACATCGCTGTTTGCTTCTTATTATCTAGAGCTATAAGTGAATATAAGGGCTATTATATAGTATAGAACGTTAAAAACGTCGGATACCTGTATAAACAACGATGATAAATGTTATTTCACAAATGTAGTGTTTCTGATTAATGACTGAGTTTCATATTGGATTTCAGGGCTTGCACCTGCGTGAATGGACAGTCTAACTTTTCGGTAATAAATTTGTATCAGAAAATAAAAACCGGGCAACTGCATGTCGGGCCACGCGCAATGTAGGGTTCTGCTAGCGTAGCTGCCCAACACACTGCAACCCCTGCCACTGCTGGCAGGGGGGGGGAGGGGTGTCCCTTGACTGTGTCAAAAATTTGCACGGTCTAATATTTCACAAAAGATCCCTAAATCGAAAAAAGATGTTGACAATCCCTACATATTTTTAAAAGAACTACCTAATGACATCCCACACGATGGGGTAGATGAGAAAAAAATCATATCCCCACATTACATGTAAAAAAAAATGATTTCAAGATTTTTATTTACTTTTTGTCGGCGTATATAATATGTAATATATGCCAAGCTGCGGACAGACGGACATGGCGATACTATAAGGGTTCCGTTTTGCCATTTTGGCTACGGAATTCTAAACAGCAACAGGAACAGGACAAGGATTTTCTTCGTAGTACAAAGATCACAGCATCATTACTTCGTCAGGTTTAAGAACGCATATTCTCCACTGACTTTCGAAGTAAAGTGATAAGATTGCTTCCATTGTTTAGACTAAATGTATTTGCCAAGTTAATGACACTTAACCACGTGAATACAACTAAGTTTATCACATCGAGACCCTGGGTTCTGTTATCATCACAGTTTTATTACGTTCAATTTTAAGGCATAAGTCCCTCGTTCAGGAATATTTTAATCGATTAAGTTCTAATATTTCTTTCTAACATTCTACCAACTAAATGGATATATTCCCAGCTATTAAAATATACACCTGATGAAACACGAAATTCATAATTTCGGAGCACTGTTATCATGATTTAATTGAAAAAGCTGGTTAAGGCTATACTGAAAGTATATTTTTGGATATGTTCAGAATATGGAAGTGAAATGTAACTGAAAAAAAATTAACCAGCCTTAGCGAGCTATCATAATTAATTTAAGATTTTAAAAAATGGTTACAGGTTACAATAGTCTTTACATGACAGGCAATAAGAAACATTTAGTATAGAAACGGTCTCTTGGCAATTTTCATGGGGTAAGGACTATGGGGTGAGACTATTCTCACATCAAGTGACAAATAAACCGATCACGTCGCTTTTCATCATCGCTACTTTCCCGTTAAAGGCTAGTCTCCCCTGAGTTTTGGATATAACATGCGGTTATCAAATGGCAACTGAATTGACATAACTGACCTAATGTTTATGAGGGTAAACCTCGGCAACACCATGGTGGTCTATCTTATATTGTGTTTGTTTACAGTAATTATAACTACTATTATATCATCATTATATATTATCATTTTATTAGTGTTCTTTTCTGAACCAAGATTGGCAAAACGAAACGCTTATTTTTAGATATATCACATTCAATGAACCGTACTTATTACATTATTTCGGGTGATAAATATGCAATAATTATAATTACATTTATGTGGAGATACGGTCATGAACCTGACAGTTATGTAATATAATAGGTACCTACTGATAAATCAAGTAGTCGACGTGCGGTCTATGTGTGCAAATTGGCTGGTAATTTGCGTGTTGGCCTCGTAGGTATTTTTATATATAAAACTCTAACCGTTTTATAAATAAGAATCTTTATACCACATTACCACTCACATTCACGTTATATAAGTATTAACCGAGTAATACAAAATTATTTTGAAAAATCATCTAATTAAAATATATTATATATTTCATTCCTATGATATTCAATCCGTCTCATATATGAAATACTTAGTAACATCAGTGGTACTTACCACAGGACCCGTACCTATGCCTTCTCTCGACTCAATAAATTCAATCTACTATATTACTGGATGGTACCTACTTACAGTTACTTTTTTGAAAACAGTAAATCATCATTATTATCTTCAAAAGAAGTTATCGCATAATTTTATCACGTTGTGACATTAAATACTTTCATATGAATTAGAGTGAGAATAGAGAGTACATATAATATACCTAATATATTTAATTTATTCTGTAGGTTGGTACTGTTGGTAGTAAAAATGAGTTAAAAATCATGATGAAATAATTAACAGCGATATTACCTCGTTATATTTTAGAAAAAAAGCATAAGAAAATTGTGAAACTCATGCAAAAGTTTGTACATACCAAATACTAAGCCATGAATCATGAACATTAATTTGGTTAGATTAAATTTATAGATCTTAATTTACCTATTTCTAATAGGTTAATTTACCTACTTATATGGTACCTAGTTTGTTAGTGTCCACATATTAACAAATATATCTGCTGGACGGATCTGGATAAAATTTGCCATAGAGATAGAAAGTCCGAAATCATTAATAGTTAACAGTTCTCGTTGGATAGATTAGTTTTTCCAAATTTCCGCGCGTGTAACAGTACGTAACTGACTGATAATTTAATTCAACCATACCTTAAATTACAATAAAACTTAGTTCATCTATAACACAGTTATTCGCCTCCTCGAATCATATAAGGTGTTATTTCTTTGTTGTAAAATACAAAAGAAAAAACGTTTTACAGTTGCATTGATGGTTGTATATTTATTTATTGTACAGAAGTCCCTTAGCCATAATATACATTTTCATTAATTAATAGGGTTCGTTTCGAAATTTTATTCCGACCTCGATACCAGACTCTAGAACGCAATGTGTACAGTTACTCAAATCAAAAGAAACAAATTAGAAAACATTATACATCGGCCGGAGCATATCAGCCACATTTAAAATTATAACACAATCACGTGGACCGCCACGACATCAATCGTACTGTTCGGCACCAGAATACTTATCGATATATATGTCGGTATTCAAAGTTTGACCTATTCCAGCCTTATCCATATCACTTACGTAATATTTATGCGCAGTAAGGCACAAACCGATAAATATTTCAAGCATGTCAACGATATTTTAACAATAGTAGCAATCTGCCAATAAAAATTAACATTGTTGGTAAATGGCAATACAGAAAGTGATTATCTTAGTCCTAATTAACCAACCACCAGACCATTAAACATTTCATAAAATACATAGGGATCCTAAGATGTATTTATTACCTCTTTAGAATCCTTATTATATTATTTTGTAACGGTTTAACCGTTACAAAACAAATGAGATATTTGTAAATTATATTCTTTTCCGTTTAAAACACCCATTACCACCTATAAAACTAAATTAATTTAAAATATTTATCAGTCACAGAGTGTTATCTATCCAATCATTCAATAATATCAAAACCATCATGAAGGCTTCTGGTCACTTTTAACGTAAAGTAAACATCCTTAATCGTTTGACATGGATCATTAGTCTGACCAGTCCAAACATCTTAATCCTTTACTTCCCTTGCTCAGACAAATTCTACTAGACATTTATAGGCTCTTCAGGTATGGTGGACTTTCACTGCTGGACGATGACGACCGATAACCGTCGATAGTCGGGGTCGAGTCTCGGTCCGGCGTCCCGCAGGGTAACGAACTCGGTCCTATTATATCTTATACACACGTACGCATGCACTCAATTGTGCGCCTTAATGGCCTGTCATTTCTATCGATTCACGTCGTTCTGTTGTTAAAGGGCGATACTTATCTGTAATAGCACAGAATAATTTAATAGCCCTACTAGTTAAGAATAGTTACATTACGTTTTGTTTGAAATGTATTATTGGGGATATTTTGTGTCTTCAGTTGTTATATTACATTTTTAATACATAAAAAAATGGTCTCTTTGAACAAATAATAAAATAAAATCTAATATATAAAATTCTCGTGTCACAGTTTTCGTTGCCATACTCCTCCGAAACGGCTTGACCGATTTTGATGAAATTTTGTGTGCATATTGGGTAGGTATGAGAATCGGACAACATCTATTTTTCATTCCCCTAAGAGTTTGTTTGTTTGTTTGAACGCGATAATCTCAGGAACTACTGGGCCGCATATAAAAAAAAAAATATTGTTGTATAGCCCATTTATCGAGGAAGGCTATAGGTTATAACATCACGCTACGACCAATAGGAGCGGAGCAGCAATGAAAAATGTTGTAAAAAAAGAGAAAATTTACGCAGACGAAGTTGCGCGGGTCAGCTAGTTGTTTTATAAACTTGTATTTCGTAACATAAGTTGTATCTCCCAAAACCAGTACTTAAACAATAACATTATTTTCCTGCTGTCAAAAAATATCCTGGCAATAAAATAAGTAATTATGGTCGATAACACACCGTCTGAAAATAAGATCAGTCGGGATTAGTGTTATGACTTATTAACAACTTAATGTTCAGCTAATTGACGTAACTCGCTCAATTGTCACAATCAACCGTCGTTGGGTATTTCTCTTTGGTGACTTGTCCAAGTTTGTCCTAATGACTTTCTGATATCATCTTGTGCTAAATAAAACCTAACACAAATATTACTGTTAAAATTATCTTCAACATCGTTTCTATTATATTTTCGAGGTTTTACTTATATAAAAATAAAAATTCACATTCTAATTACTCCAAAACAAACTTAACTTATTAAAGACTGGCTGACCCACGGAACTTCGTTAGCGTCATTTCTCCCCGTATTTGCAACATTTTCATTCATGCTCCGCTCCTATTGGTCGTAGCATGATGTTGTATAGCCTATGACACTCACTAGTAACGTGGCTTTCATTGCTACAATAATTTTCAAAATTGGTTCGGTAGATCCAGAGATTACCCCCTACAACGTTACAATCTACCCCCTACAACCTCTTTATAATATTAGTATAGAAGACTATATTTTTTGTTTGAAGATGCATATCTTCCTTTCACAGCGTGTAACAGGTGAAATTGTTTACGCAACGGTGCGACAGTGTTTTACAAACTTAGTCCACGGTATGGCGAATCAAATCAAATGTGTTGGCCTTGTATAGAAGTATCCCAAAAATAGGTAGTAGTTAGATAACGCATAACTTCACAGAGAAGTAGAGACCACGATTTTGCTGTTTGTTTTATGTTTACGAGGAAGACCAAAAAGCAGGTTCAAAGTTATACTTTTGCTTCTTTAAAGATACTTAAATTAAAAATAGTTTTCGACATAACACGTGAACGTACGATATGATTGTCCATTGTTTAAGCACCGTTATCGGTTTAACGTTAGCCATACCAATCCGGAGAGAATAAGATTAAAAAATGCAAGGACGCGGCTATTTTTAACGTTTCAATATGCTCGAGTGAATCTCTCACTGTTGCCTAGTGTGCGTATGTATGTATTTTCACCGAGATTTGTATCATTGAGGCAGATTAAACATAAACGCCTATCAGACGTTATTTATTCAATACTAGCTTTTTTTCGCGGCGTCACTCGCGTACTTAGTGGTCGATAAACTTCCTTAGGGGTACAATATTAAAAAATCCTTCCCTAGTGTGTGCCTATGTCGCTAGTGGAACCGATTACCCAAATTCCATGTTTTCAGATTCAGTGCCTTTGAAGTTTGTAGTTTCAGCGTTTTCAATTTTCCATACAACATATTAGCCCTTATTTCACCCTCTTGGGGATTGAAATCATAGTAACAACTACTTTGCAGATTTAAAGTTTGCAACCGTTTTAGACTCTCGAGTTGATGAATCAGCCAGGTTAAGTAATTATCCATATATATATGGATAATTACTTGTCATATTATAATGGTATATAAACGTTTTATAGATTTATTTTATCGTACTAATATACTACTAACAATCACTATTACCAGGATCTAAACACGAGTAGGTACATAACTAAATTAGAAATTTTAAAAATAAACACTTAGTGCATTTTTGTTTAACATAATATTTATACTACTTAGATTGCTTAGATATGAAATCAAAGCTGAAATGATGTAATGAAAAAATTATATAACTTTGTTAATGCCTAACCAAGGACGAGTTTGCTTTTTTTGATAAGATATATATATAGATCATATTCCAGCCAAAGGAGGTTTGTATTCATTAAGTATGAACAGTGCGTTATTCTCCATTATCTTTTTAGGGTTCCGTAGCCAAAACGGCAAAAACAGAACCCTTATAGTTTCGTCATGTCCGTCTGTCTGTCTATCCGTATGTCACAAGCTTTTTACTCAAAAACTACACAATTAATATTGATGAAATTTGGTGAAAAGGTGTCTTGTAGTAGCCGCTACTTAGTTTTTTTTTCTCAGTAATCGTCAACGTGTGGCACATCATTCGGCAGGTCTTTTAAAAATATTATAAGGTTTCTAATAAACTTTTTTGATTTAAAGAATATTTTTGGAAATTTTAGATTGTAGCACAATTTCATGTCGGGTCAACGATCGTACTCCTAAATAATCGAACTTTTAATATTTGCAACATAGTCGTTTCGCGATGTTAACATCAAAGATTTAACATGTTATCTACGTTATATACATTATCTTATCTTTTATCGGAATACGATATCTTTTAAACATTAAAACAGTCATTTTTATCATCATGTAGGTACTTTAAGAGTAATTTTACATATCTATACGCAAAGTCCATTTTTGACGACTTCTGCCTGTCTTGTGTAATCTGGGTCCATAAAAGAATCCCTCAATTTAACATCATATCTTTCAAGTGAACACGCATGGTGTGGCTTCACTTTCAAATAGATGAAACGGATATCCGGCAACTATTCGGTATCCAACCTAACCGGCCTAAAATTGCTATCCGGCCGGATAACGGATAACGAGTAACTATCCGGCTGGATACCGAAAAGTTAACTGGGAATCGTTAAAGCTTACTTAATCATTCATTAGTAAAGATTTTATATGACAAAATTTGAAAAAGGAATGATTTAAGTAAGCATTAAACAACTGTTAGTATGGCAGTGTAGAAATTGTTTTATATCACTTAACAAAAACGATAAGGTAAGGATACCCTTACCTTACCCGGGCGTCTCGTCAAAACAAAGCTACCTCGACAATCCAGCTTAATATCTATCATTTTAAAATTTGTTTTAGGATCCCTATATAAATCAGTCATAACAAAAAAATATTTTACAACTAAGAAAGTTTGTACTCTTACTGCACTAAGGGAAAAATATTGTGAATGGATACTATTATTTCTGCATTGTGAAGTAACAGTTTTGCTTGACTTCATAAACAAGGCCAGCTTCAGAAAAAAGTATTCCGCTGTCTACACTGCTGCAGGTGCTGAAAGATAGATTTTGCTAAACTTTGTTAAAGAAGCCTGGCCAAAAGGTACCTGAAATTTTAGTACTTTTATACTGGTAAAAAAATATAAAAAAAAATATTCCCTAACCATTCCAAAATATTCAAAAATGCACAACGTTAATGTTCAAGTTTTCACTTCTGCCGGCACTCCCGGAGTGCAACCCGTTTTTTTATTTTATTTAGTACCTTAGGTACTTAATATCATATAAATAACTTAATAGTATTTTCATTCATAGCGTATAACGCAACGCCAATAGACAACTATCGATTTCGATTGACATTTCATGGATCACTCTCAGTTGTTATTGCTTTCGTTTTGGATTTCCTTCTGTTATTTTGACCTAGCATTGTTTTACGGACTGATATTTACCGCTTGTGACGATTCTTCTGCGCTTTTGATTACCGGACACCGATTTTGTCATTGGACTTGGATTTTTGCACCGAGTGTGCGCGAAAGTCGCGTCTTGTTGTGTTAATTACGAAATAAGAAAATCGTGGATAAAATATATATTATATTTCAAAAATAACGCAAAACTCTCTTATTTCTGTACCTTGTTTCCAGCTGTCATACACTCGAGATCTTATTTACATACTTTTTAGGCCCATAGAAAAATGTTTTACGAAATGTTGCCCTAATATAAATTCGGTATGAATAAAAGTGGCGGCTCAGATATGTACTCGATGTCACAAGGCCAAGTTTTATTATCCAAATTTATTATTTCCTGGGAACTGAAGAAGAATTTTATGTAGGTATGACATTTTGTGACATAAATAATTTCTGCATCGTGCATAAGTATAGGACTTGGACACACTGGATTATAGGTACTTACGTTATTTTTAGAAGATGTATCTTACTTAGGTGAAACGTAAATAAATTATAATTCTTTCATGTCATTGCACGGTTGTATGTAAGATAACATTATTTATTTAAGTGTAATATAAACTACTTGCACACGAAAAATATGTTCAAAGACGGACTTAATATCTTAGGGATTTTATGATTACGCATCTTGTATAAAAATAACTACAGTTTACATAGTTTACGTAATATTGTTTGATTGTTTCTATTCGATGGATGTTTGACATTCTTAGTATGCCATATAAAGTTACAATTGCACTTATATAATCAATCACTCTGTCAACACAACACAGACGATTATTGGAAGGTTCTGGTATTCTCACGAGATTCATACAACTGATACATTTCTTAGCCCACAAACGTGACGTTAGAACTAAGGATCTATAAAATGTCTGTACAGATTTGTGTGATACAATCAAATGAAGCGACGCGACGTAAGCGACGACACCAAAACACCGGTCAATTTACGTCGAGTCATTGAATTTGTACATAATAATGTTAAGATTTAAGTAAGCAAATGTACTAAAGTAGGTATAATGGGCGATTAATCAGTGCCATAACCGAAACTGATGATTATGCTCTAAAACAATGTTATGCCATCAATCCGTGCGTATTTATTACCAGAATATATTAGTTTTATGAAGTTTGGCTGTAACACTAACATGCAAAGATAACGACTGTAGTCAAATTGTCGTACCTACTTTTGTCATAAAACGATAGTAAAAATCATTCTATAGACCACACGTCTTGAGAATGTTTTTTTATTGACATGGTTGTTTGTGCTTACATTTTGAGAAAAAAAATACATTACTTGCAGTAGGTCCTTTCACTTTTGTGAGGGACAATTTAGTACTCATCAAGAACAAGCCAACAACCAGACAAATAAATATTTATGAATATTAATTAAATTACGGATAGATTGCAAAAGACATTTTTTCATATATTCGTAATTAGTTACAAATTAATTTTAATTTGCCGACTTAAAAGTCACTTCAAGGAAGTCAACCACACGATGTCATTGGGAAGAAGCAGCCTAATATCTGAGGAGATGAAAGAATATAGTTCCAAACCTAAAAACAGTCAATGTCATTGCGTGCGTCGCACACTTACGTTACTCAAAATCTGACACTTTTAATTGCAGCATCTCTTTCCACACCGTTTTTCACAAAGGAGACACTGATATTCAGATTAATGGACCGTTGTCAAAGTCATGAAACCACTGCACCATTAACCGGCTAATGCAAATATTAACTACAAAGCAAAGGCGAAACAGTATGACTAATAGGCTAATAGGCAATAACTAGAAATGTTAGTGTGGCATTTAATGACCCTTATTAAGATGTTACTGATGATTACTTGCTAACGACAATATTATGATACCAGTCGAATACTAAACAATCATTCTTACTAGGAAGTAGAATAACGTAGGTCTGACTTGACTAGGGAAATAAGCTAGGTATAAGGAAATCAAACAACGAAATAATACTGTCAACGTTGATTGATTAACAAACAAATGCATCCATACGTAGGTAATTAGACTCGAGTTGCAAAGAACAGACAGAAGCTCGGTTGTTGGACACTTTGTTCGTACCGTAGCTCAAAGCGCTACTATGAGGTGCAAAAGTAGTTTTGTGATGTTTATTACAATATGCATAATTATTAATTGAGAACTGGGCTTTATTTACCCTAAAATAAAGTTGAAGTATAGGTTACCAAGACGGAGACTGCACATCAATGGAGTCTCGGTTCCCCTGTTGGCTTACTGCGTCTACAGGTTTCATTTTCCGGCTCTCGCAGGGGCTCGGCAAGTCGCATAAATTACGCTTATTATTAGCTAAGTCGAGAGCTGTTTGTAAAATACGATGTTCTTTATTGATGAACTTTAGTTGACCATTCGAAGATTTGAGATTAGAAAATATATCGTCAAATACGAAATAATTTTAATGTTCGACGTCAAACTATTTTATGTATTCGTAGTCGCGTCTAGTTTACGACTGGACGTGTTATGGCATTTGGTCCATAAAACAGTGATTGTGATCTCTAAATATTGTCTCGTGACTCAGGGCCTTAACACTGCAGAATTACAATTTTATTTACTTCCGTTATTATCGGTTATATAACCATGGTATACAATGTTCAGTGATGTTTGATAAACGCACATTGAAGCAAGTTACATTTTTATGTATGATCGATCGTCTAACATAACAATAGTCAAATATAATTCAACATTTATATATATTTAATGTAGTATATACAATTATGTGACATCATTTGTGCCTAAATATGGTCTGAAAACGGCATTCCCCGCTAAATCAAAGAAAATGCGATGTCATTTTATTACCTACCTATCGTTTCTTGATCAAACAGATTTAGCCCTCAAATTTACAATACATTTCTTGTCAGGGTTAAAAAGTCCGAATTATTTCTTAATATTCAATTCGTGTGACGTCATCATGACGGCTGTTCTGGTCATGACATTGACTTTAATCATGGCCTGCTGACGTCCACAACGATAACGACTAAGGACGGCCAAACATTTTTATTTTCAGACTGCGGCATTTATCTGATATGAATTCAAATTTAACAATATTTAATATGGTTGGTTTTATTGATGAACTGCCATTCCCACTGCGATACAAAATTTGTTACGTCTCTTATCACTTTAGCCAATAAAGTTAAGAAAACGCTAAACCACTTACTTAACCGAATAAACCATATGATAAACCTAACTAGTCCAAACTGTAATCATGTAAATTTAAAATGCCATTTATTACACAATAGTTAATAAAAATTAAACTAAAATTAATAAATTTTTATTTTCTGTTTGTCGACAGGCATGAAAATGACTATGTCCACGGCACCTACAATGAGCGCTCGTGTACACAGAAAAGTAATGCGGGCGCCGCATAAGCGTGCTCATCCGGGTAAGACGCAGCACCCGGGCAAAATGGTGCACCATCCGGGTAAACTACCGCACTTAGGCAAATTCGGCAAACTCACGCACTACGCTCACAGTCACTCCCTGCGGCCTCCTGAACCCTGTGAGAATAGTAACGACAGCGGCCTAGGTCCCGATGCAGTAAACAGGTAAGGGTTGAATGTTCGCTAACAGCACTCGCTTTGTGATGCAATGTTATTAATGGGTTGTAAAGACACTATATAGTTAATTAGTCGCTTGCTGGCTCGGGTATTACACTGCCTAATCGTTTACCTAAAATTTACTAATGTGTGTAAACTCAATGTATCTAAAAATATTATAGACGTTTCAGTAGTGATAGTATCGAAAATGTATGTCCCAGAGTGGTACTCTTGACTATTAATTTCACAAGAAACCCGATCTACTTCCATCTCATCTCCTCTTCCCACTTCATCTTGTGCTTTTGTAAAAGAGCTAACGCAACAGTATTATTTTTACCCGTGTATTTCTTGTCATCATGAGAATCTTAGTATGGTATTTGGCCATCAGATGAAAGCCTTGACCCTCGTATGTAGAAGTTGTCGCTACAGCCACGGCCACCCGGCTGGTCGACTTTGTCGCAGTGTTCTTGAAGTACAGTCACGTGGAAATGGGTCGGATTGACGAAGTGATGTGTACAGTTGTTGCAATATATCAAGTTAAAGAAGTACCCATAGCTTCGGGAGGTATTCGCGGCGGATATGTGTCTGGTGCCTACTGTTTAATTCTGGTGGATTATAAATTTATAACTGCATGCATCACCGCACCACAAAGTAGTCGGACATTAGTAGCCAAACAAAATATCCTGCATAATCTTGGCACGCGTGTAACTTGCGCATATTTAATAACTCATAAATTCTTTAGATTAGTTGTGACATATAGGTAAAATCTACGGGTATATTATGATTAGATGTAAAATGGGGCAAAAAGGAGGGAAAGAAATACGTCACCTAATCGTTATTCTATCTGATTCGTTTGGTTAGCTTACCTACGTCATGTTTTAGTCTAGCCACATTTTACGCGAATTCTTTAACATTCGACCTTCGCCACTTCGCCACAAACGTGTGTGCACGTTCCGCGCGTTCGTCCGCGGACACGTCCTTATCGATTCATAGACGATTTTATCGTTATAGAGATTACGATCTATTTTATGACACAATCCAAACCGAAATAAAAAAAACTTATGTTGGTAATCTTAAAATATTAATGCTGTCAGTATATTTATAATTTGTTGATATCTATGATAAATAGAATTCTGGCTTAAAAATGATTTATTAGTAAATTGTCTAATTTACTAATAAATCATTAACTTCAGACAGAATCTCGAAAGCTACTTGACTAAAGAAGGTGAAGTTTGGCAGCTGTGTATGTTTTGACGAAATTCCAAAAATCCGTTCCGACCCGTAAATTAACATTTTGTATGATAAACTTGCTGTTGGAGCTTCGGGAAACAAGCAGTAGTTACTTATTTCATAATTATGAATTAACATGAAATTTAAAGAAGGATAGATAAATTAAGGAACATAAGGTTTATTTAGAATTTAGACAACATTCATAAAACAAACATTACTGAATAGTCCAAGTGTAACAAAAATGAATTATATTAGAAGGGTTTCTGCTTTCCTCATAATGAAGCGACGCGTAAAAATATGTAAGTAACTATCACGCCTCGTTTCATTATGAGAACGCAATTAGAAAAACCCGAGCCCTTCTTAGGATATTTTTTACTTGTTTTCTAATTTTATGGAGCATAATATTTTCCCTAACATGTATTGATATTCTGCAGCAATACCACTCCATTTCTTCTTTGCTGTACTTTATTTAAAAAATAAAACCAATTTAAACAAAGTGTGGTGATTTAACTGGCCCCTACTTTGTATTGCTGTGGTGATGATAGTGACGCTTGTTGTTGTCGTCTCCCCGTAGTAGAGGCTATAGATGTTTAACACGCTTCTAGCGCCTGTCAAATAAGCAGGAACGGACACTTGGTGCACCTTGGTGTACGTTGACACATCCCCACCAATTTACTACTCATATTTTTTTTCAATTAGAAGAATGTAAAGCGGAATGTTCACGCGCGTCATTGAGGTTCTGGTAGGCGTGGCATGTGGGAGAAATAATAATAGATTTATACTAATAATACTTATTGTTTCAAATTTTGGCAACATATACATCATACAAAACAAACGTAGGTACTAGCATTATGTAGTACACATATACATATTACGTCACGAGCTCATAACACATACCTACAATTATGTAACCAATTGAAAGGAACATACGAAATTGAATGCTTTTATGTCAATGCCCTCTGCTAGTAAAGTGCATGTTTTCAAACCATATGTAGGTAGTTGTTAACTGAAATTATGCATTTAAATACATAAGTACTTAAAAATTAAATTAAGTACTAAGGTACTTAAATCATTCTATATTTTATAAATTATGTACCGAAGTACCTACCTACTTATATTTATTGTAATTGTCTAGATAGGTACAATTCAGTTGGCTAAGTTGTATAATTCAGATAGACAACATTCCTGAACCATAACTATCACATCGCCGTACCTACGCTATGAATCAATGTATATGTATCAACTAAAAAAAATGTTTTCACGGAGTGTTTCGCACAAAAAACAGCACAGTTTTTGAACTTCCTTGTCTCGACAGTTTTTATGAACTTATACTACTTACTTGTCTATAAATAAACTGCGATACAATATGTAAACATGAAGTCATTTTACGCTGTCGGTGAATCCGTTTTAGGAGCGTACCGCATTATGACTCCTTATTGACTCCTTGAAGAGGTCTACAGAGGTCTACTTACCTTAGGTCAGATGTCAGATAAGTACAGGTGATTTTAAGATCAAGTTGCATAACTGCAGTCTTCTGTAAAATGGGGGTCAATCTAACTAATTGAACAAAAATGTCTGTGGCCCGTACCATGAAAGTTTCTAATTTGATTATAGCGCCACATTGTCAGTAAAAAACCGGACCATGCTCAGTATAGGGTTCCACAGCCTTGAACAATTGCATCATCAGGGAAGCGTATGTTTTGTTGAGAAACGCAGTTTTTCGGCAATAACTCAATGACGGTATATCCGATCTTATCCCAAATAATTTTAGTTAAGTATTCATATATCTTTGTGATTTCTTCCATATTTTTGGTCACACGGTTCAAAAGTTAAAGGGGGGGGGGCACGATTTATGCAACTTTCGAAACGATTATTTCTATAAATATTCACTCAATCAAAAAAGTTTATTAAAAACCTTAAAATGTTTTCGAACGATGTGACACGTTGATGATTGCTGTAAAAAATTTTTTTCAGCTTCTGTTACATGTATGATGTGCCCCCCTAAAAATATTGATTATTATTATTTAGCTGTCAAACTAAGTAGCGGCTACTACAAGACACCTTTTCACCAAATATCATCACGATTCATTGATTAGTCTTTGAGTAAAATGCCTGTGACATACGGACGCACAGACAGGTAGACGAAACTGTAAGGGTTCCATTTTTGCCATTTTGGCTACGGAACCCTAAAAATGTCTGGTTCTACGCACATGTAAGAAGTGTGGAAGTTATAAATGGTCGTCTTAAACATTAGTTAGCAACAAAAATTGTTATGAGACAAGCACATATTAAAGTTGTTCTACAACGACCAAATATGCTTTAAGATTTGCACAATGAGCCCCCAATTTTAGAGTTAGTTCTATTACAATATACAATTCACAAGATTCGTCCGTGAGGTCGCAGGCGCATAGCTATAATATTATGGATGTATATTTTTGGCACGTTTCACCGCACGTGGTTGCGGACCGTTTATACACTGTCTCACTTTAGTATTGCGTTTTATAATTGAGTCAATAAATTTACCTTCTTTCGACTTCCATCAAAGTGATGCAAAAAGATACATATCTGCTTTTTGAAAATGAATGTATACAGGTCTCTTACAAAAGTATACACACATGACTTGCATAAAACATGATAGGTAGGTACCTACATGCTTCTTTGAAAGTGGAAGTCTCATCGACAACTTGACGACTTACGATCGACTGTGAACTAACTGCACTGTTGTTGGGCTAACTTCAAATTGTAACTATAGCCTATAATGGCATCTGCAGATTGTCGGACACTTTGGAGGAGTGGGAACACCCGGAGTCGAAACGACGACGTGGCGAGAACGAGACGGCTGTTAAACTAGAATGCGATGACGCCAATGACGCGTACGCGTTCCCTACAGGCGCAGCGGGCACGGCCGATCTCGCGTCCGCCCCCGCGCCCGCTCTGCCCGACGCCTCTGCAACACTGATACCCGCTCCCGTGTACGTTGATCTTTTATTAGATAATTTTGTACATCAAAGGTAGGAAGAGGCGTGAGTTCAGTTTATAAATTTATTTTGTTCCTAACCCATGATGACTTCTGGTTTGTTTGGGTTCCTGGGGACTCCAGAGTGTCCAAATAAAACATAATAGTATACTATCATAAGTATACTTTTCGTGACGGAAATAATAGTTACTTCCAACATGACGACCGACATATCATAAAAGCGCATGATCACCGCATGTAATTGTACTGCATCGTACATGTGTACGTGTGTATCGCATTGATGGTTACTTACAAATGCTAATGTTGCTCAATGTGCATTTATTACAAATTATGATTTCCAAAATAAGTATCATCTTTGTACATGTTAGCCCACAACAAGAAGCTCTTTGATGTTATCTACGTAAAATCAGTATTGTATATCACACTGCATGCTTATGATTGACTAACATGAACATAGACCTTTTTTAAATATGTATATACAAGGTTATTTTTGGTATAGTGCAAAGCTCAGACACCCCAACAAGATTTTTACTTCAAGAAATAAAATAAAAAAGAAAATGAAAATATTGAAAACTTGCAGAGTTTAAAGCCAATAGAGACGACAACTGTGTCGTGTGTTCTTCGCGCTATCGTGCTCATGGCGTCCCATAGTACGTAATCCATGGTTATTATTGAAAAGTAAGTGATGATTACATTTCACATCATATTGTGAACAGGATTTGGACTGTTAGAATGATTAATGAATTAATTAATTATTGGTAAATTAATTAATCGTAAAATATAACGTGGTTCAAAAACTACTTCAGGTTTGCACTAAACCAAGAATAACGTTGTATGTATATATATTTAGTTTTTCATTTATTTTGATATTTGGCAATAATCTATTAAATGACATGGCATTATATTCATTACAGAATAAGAGCCGGTTGCAGCATTTCTAGTCCTAACATAGCAGAAACCCCTGGCAAGATGTTTCAGGACCCATACAGATCGTGCGGTAAATTGGGTAGTGGAGGCAAACTTGCCAATAAATACCCTGGAGGCGGAAAGCTAGTTGGTGCGGGGGGGAAAATAGGAGGAAAACTGAGTGGCAAGTACGGAGGGAAATTGGCACAAGTGATGGCCCGACGAAGAGCGCTAGCAGCCATGACGCAAGGAGGCAGGCCAGGATTGGCTGCGCCGCTGTCTTGCAGGTCAAGGGATGGCACGGTGGAGCTTCAGATACTATGTCAGCCCGAGACGCAACATAGAGCAAGGTACTTTGACCCTCACCGATTGTTATACAAGTAAAATGACTACAACGTTTGAATAAAATTGGTTAAATAAGTAAAATACATGAACGAACGGGACAACATTTTTTGTTCTAGATATCAAACAGAAGGAAGCCGTGGTGCTGTCAAAGACAACTCCGGGAATGGATTCCCCATAGTCAAATTAGTGGGTTATGATAAACCCGCTGTGCTGCAGGTAAATATTCTATCGTCCGAATAATATATTGCGGTTTTGTAGTAGTAGGAGTCGGATTTTCATTTACCAGGAAAAAATGTAGTAGTCATTTAGTAAAAATCACGATACCTGATTAAAAAAAAATACAGTAATTTTTCGTAAATCATTACTTTATCAGAGGAGATAGTTCAATAAATATATGTTATATTATCTATGTACTGAACTACATCCTCTCAATGTATTCTGCGGGCGCAGAAGATGATATAACAATATTAATTTCAAATGCAAACATGGTCTACCCAGGTATATATCGGAACAGATACAGGACGGGTGGCACCGCATATGTTCTATCAAGCTTGCCGAGTCTCCGGTAAGAACTCTACTCCGTGCAAGGAGCGCAAAGAGGACGGCACCGTCATCATCGAGATAGACCTCGAGCCAGCCAAAGGTTGGCAGGTCACCTGCGATTGCGTCGGGATTCTCAAGGTGAAATACTACCTAGTCTAGCCATAAATATTGTTACGAAGAAAAAACATTTTTTTTTATTGCAAATAATATTTATTACTTTTACAGTGTGTTAGTTTAATACATAAATAAAAAACAATTCAAAATATAAAAAGCTTATTCGAAGTGGTCTCCACTGGCTGCAACACAGTCCTTTAAACGTTGAGGCCAGTTATCAATAGAAGCACGCACTCTTTCCATGGGAAAATTCTTCACTGCCAATCGTATGGATTGTTTTAGGGACTCCAAATTATCATGGCGTTTAGAGCAAGCCATACTCTCTAAAACTGACCATAAATCATAATCCAGCGGATTAAGATCGGGACTAGACGACGGCCAGTCTTCAGCTCTGATGAAGTCCGAAACGTTCACTTCCAACCAAGACTGCGTGGACCGAGCTTTATGACCCGGCGCTGAGTCTTGTTGGAAGGACCATACTTGGTTATTGAACATGGTGTTGTTAAGGGGTTTAACTACCTTCTCAAGAATGGTATCTTGATACACTTGTGCCGATGTTTTGATACCTTTTTCACAAAAATATGGCTCAGTCACTCCTTCATAGCTAACACCCCACCAAACCATCACTGAAGTCGGATAATGCCCACGTTGCACTCTGTCGACTAATTGGGAAGCTTCCTTAGAGCTTTGAGCATAAATACGGTCATTTTGTTTGTTAAAATGTTGCTCAACTGTAAAGATTTTCTCATCCGTAAACAAAATTTTTCTGTGACCTCCCTTTGCGTACCGCTTCAGTAGTTGCTTCGATTTTACCACCCTATTCTTTTTTATATTATCAGTTAAAAAATGACCAGTGCGTCTCTTATAGGCTGCAAGTCCTAAGTCATCTTTTAAAATGCGTGACATGGTTCTGGGTGCTATCTTCATCTCCCGAGATAAAATCTTTTGCTTTCGGACAGGATTTCTTCGAATTCTTTCCCTTACTGCTTTGACCACCATTTTCGTACGAACACTACGTGGACGGCCAGATCTTTTTCTGTCACAAACAGAGAAGGTCTCATTGTACCTATTAATAGCCCGGTACACAAACATTTGACTAATACCAAGCGTATGGAGAGTTTTAAAAATTACATTCGGCTCCATACCAACTTTGTGTAATGCAATCACAGCGATTCGGTTTTCTTTATCACCCCACTCCATTTTAATATAGCAAAATATTGTACAATGTATTGGCGCCAAAATTAGAAAATACAATGAACAATCGTATAAAAATGACAGATTCCAAATTCAAATGTAATATCTTTCTTATTTTTAATTGTAACAGTATTTATGGCCAGACTAGGTATACATATATACTTCTAAGCTGAACTTTGTAGTACCCAGTTTAAATAGACTGGTAGATGAACTGCTAGCAAGTTCCGGCATAATTATAAGATTTGTATATAATATTTTATAGGAACGAAACGTGGACGTCGAGCACAGATTTGGCGAGGCCCTGAACGGGGGCACCACGGCTAGTTCGGCCGGCGCACACATATCGCGCGGTAAGAAGAAGTCGACGCGGTGCCGGATGGTGTTCCGAACAGACATCATCAACGCGGCCGGACACGCTGAAACGCTTCAAGTCTGCTCCACACAAATTATATGCAGTGAGTCACTAATCACGTTTATGAAATTTTAGTTTAAGATACAAAACCATGGGCATTCTCTTTTGCGTTGAAATACTCGAGGACAGCCGCCACTGCTGATGCACTACCACTTCCATTTCAGATAATTATTCTGGGTTATCAATATCTTCATTTTCCGTTTTCAGCGCAACCGCCTGGGGTTCCGGAAGTATGCCGCAAATCCTTGGTGTCCTGTCCGGCGACTGGCGGTCTAGAACTTTATCTTTTAGGCAAAAACTTTCTCAAGGAAACCAGAGTCGTCTTCTGCCAGCGACAAGACGGTAGAACGCATTGGGAAGAGGAGGTTGCACCTGACAAAGAATTTTTACAACAAGTATGTGGATAACTGAGACAACATAATATCTTCGTATTAAAGACTTGATATAATGTAGTCGTTAACCTCATTTATATTTTCTGTTATCTATTATTTACCGGATATCGGAGACAATTCAATAATTTGTACCATCTCATTATGTTATTGACCAGGGGCGTAGCTTGTCTTAGACGGGTATTGTATCATTTGTTGAAAGGGGGAAAATTGCCAAAGGAATTTACTCTTTAGTATGTGTCGCTGGCGAGCCGGGGAGGGGGATTCAATTGTTAACTCCCCCTAGGGGCCCCCGTAGCGTGGGGCCCCCGTATAATTGATACAGCTGATACGGCGGTAGCTACGCACCTGTTAACCCCAAGTAAATTAAGTTATACTTATAGCAACATTGCATTATTCCTCAGACGCATCTTGTATGCTGCGTGCCTCCATATGCCCACAAGGATATCTCCGAAACCGTGACAGTGCAACTGTTCGTCCGGTCTGGAGGCAAGGCGTCAGAACCGCACTCGTTCTACTACACGCCCCCGGCCCTGGACACAGGACCGCTGCATTCCACCAAACACCACACTCAGGGTAAGAAACGCTCTATATACTTGATACTCGTGTCATGGTGGCTTGGGTGTTAACAGTGTTTTTTAATGTCTTCTCTGGGGCTAACATGTTCATAGAATTATAAACCCTGAATAAAAGATTTAAAAAAAGCCTACTACAAACGGGCACAAAACATCTGATATTGACAACGAACTTGTAAAATTTTTTAGCGTGTACTCAGAATAGAAATAAAGGGACAAATAGAAAAATAAAATAAAAAAAATGGGCAATAAATAATTTCTTCGAAGTTGACTAGTTTCAATTCAATAATAATATATGTATTATGTTCTTAAAAAATGACATTAAGAAATGCGTTTGCGCAAGAATCGTATATTAAGTTCAAACATTCGTTATGTGTATTTGTATTAAATGTACTCCTTAGTATGTATGCACGATCAACATTAACAAATTAGATGTACCTACATATACCTATTTAGTTAGTATTAGTGTGCAATACAAAATTGCTGTTTATATAGTGCAATGCTTTCATCATTCTTTAATCTAATTATATTTATTTCATTACATAATATGCACTTCATTTTACACATTTTCACAAATATTTAATTTCTTCAAAAGGTTTCTGAATTACATTTTATTTTAAGTATTCATATTAGAACTTAAATAATATTCATACAGTATAAACTAGCTTATCTCCGCGGCTTTGCGCGTTAAATTTGGATCTCCCGATTCACCCCTTTAAGAATTGATTACTTTCAAATTTCAACCCAATCCGTTCAGTATTTTGAGCAGTGCATTGACACTACGTTGACCCGATAGCCACAGTTTCGTTGAATATTATACAGTTTAAACTGTAATAATAATTTATTATTATAATAATTAATTTCATAGGATACAATTATCTTCCAAGTGTAGTTAGTTTTATTTTTAATTATTAATTATAATAATACATACAACCACAGTACTGTTAGTTTCGCTCTAACAATGGTTGTGGCTCTTGAGTTGAATACTTCCCCGTGATTAGATCCTGATTTCAATTTAATTCATTTATTATTCTCATAGACTATTTATTGTAAATTGTAATACAAACAGAACCTATCATTCGAAACGAATTTAGTAGTACATATTAAAGTATCTATATTTTATAGTCGTACTAAATAGTTTACAAGGTATTTATCACACATTACATAAGAATAAATTATCAATATTTTTATTCATTTATAAAGACATTATTATTTAAATATCACACGAAAATGTTGCTTAATTTGCTTCGCCCATTACCTATTTGCTTTATATCTAATATTGCTTCTCATCATGTGATACTCATGTTCCATAAACTATTTAATATTATATAAATTATCATTCACCATACATTATATCCATTCTCACAGTATCACATAGATTTGCTTCCAATATTAGAATATAATTAAGAATGTAATATGTATCGCTAACGCATTTATTACTTATGAAATGAGCAGTAATCAAAATGAAAATGGGGCTTCTACATTCCTCAAAACGAGGAAAATATCAATATCAGAATTATATTTATATACCTACGTACATGAAATTATAAAGAGGCATTATAAAAGATCAATGTTTGTTCATTCAAAGGTATTGACTACCTATATAATGATCGCACCAGTTAATGCATGCATGCAAAATTATTAGTATATCTATTCATCAATAATGATAACATTACGCTAAATAATGCAATACAATCCATCCGTAATGTAAAGACGTTGCATGAAACACCGATGCAAGCTTAACTCTTAATAATAGACGCGAGAGGGATACAATGGCTTCGCAAACATTATGTTGCTTGATACCTAACGTCTAGCATGTAAGTAACGTTGCGGTATAAGAATATAAAAGTGATGTATATATAGAGAAATTTGGAAGAAACGACTGATGCGCAAATGGCGTACTCTTTCTTTTTTCCCTTTCTGTTCAAGCTAGGTCTGTCTAGGTAGCGAGTCTGCCGCCGCCGCCGCTGCCCGCTCCCCCGCGCCCGCACGGTACTGACACACACGCGACACGCGACACGCACGCACATACACATACGAGGCCGACCGCCTCCTCCCACCACAGATGCATATCCATGCACACAGATACACACACCTACATACAATCATCAATACATTCAATACGATATACACAAATACATTGATTCATTCAGCTCAAAACGTCAAAATGCACTGTTGTGGATAACAAAAAATAATAAAAGTATATGTCGGCGTGAGGGTGGCCGTTTGAGATATTTGCGGCTCAGCATTCGAGCTAAGATTGTGTTATTCGATCTCAACATGGGCGCAGGGATGCCATAAGCAAAGTAAGGCCCGTTATAGTTCAAATTACTGATTACGCGCTAACTACTACAATACTCTCACTATAACAAAGCTGACACCTTGCAGAGACAATTATAAATAGCAAGGAGGTGCTTTCGCTTCGACCGTTCTATTCAGACTCCCGAGTGAGACTAACTGCCACGCTCCCGGCATTTTAATTCAAATGTAAACGTCAAACGAAAGTCATGACATCTTCCGGCGGCCATGTCCAAGTGAGATCATAGATTAATTTACAATATAATCGAAACAAATGTTCCGTCAATGGAGTCGAGTAGCGATCTCTCTTTCTCCGACATATATTTTAAAGTTTGTTGGCTAAGTATATAAAATTTAAATGCAATCCATTAATAAATATATATCTATATACTTTTTAAATATGTAATAAAATTTTTAAATATTTTAGGTTATATTTTATCACTCAGCTATGTATTCAAGAGTACAAATGCAGTGATATTTTATCGTTCCTGCTTATTATCAAATTTTAAAAGCTTATTAATAGTTTTTTCAGATATTTAATTCTCAAATATATTAAATTTTAAACAGTTGTTCGACAGTGCACCATCAAACTTACACACTTACTCGTTACAGAACATACAATAAAGAAGACAAGGTTAAAAAATAACTTTATACACATATACACAGAATCCACTTTCCAGTAACACTGCTCCTCGCTAGGACAGACTGTACAATCCCACATAGATAGTTATACGTGCCGATTATGCCCTGTAATGTAACATTTATTATAGGACTCCGTTTTAACTGGTTTATAGCACCTGTTTAAATGACTGAAATTATGATAAATCAATGATAAAAACATGAGTACATTACAAGTTACAGTAACGTGCTAGACTTGAATAAGTGAGTGAAGATAATGCAATTTGGCGTACCTACAATATTTGCTTTTGGAATCTTACCTAATCATCTACGAGATTATAATTATGTTCATCTCAATTGATTGTAACGAATAAAAGTGTGCAACCCGCACACTGTTGCAACCCAAGGCACATCGATTCAATGTGCGTTTTAATATATAAATTATTTTGCTTATTTAGTCTTAATAAGTACTTAATTATTTTATATTTTGTATTGTGTTGTACGTTACAATTGTTCGTTCAAATTTAAAATGAAATTAGACAGTCATTCATAATTTTTCAATACATGTTTATTAGGATGGTCCTTAGGTTTCGACTTTTTTTAAAACAGGCTTCTCACCCACATAAATAAACTCTGGCACAACTATACGCCCTTATCCTCTTGCCCTGTAACTAATTGCACGCAACGTTTCGTACACTAGTCACAAACGCGTAACGTAACTTGTGAGCAATTTGTTGCAGGGGGAAGAGAGGGGTAAGGATGTATCACCGTAGTTTCTTTACGTTAACTACATTTGAGTAAAATATTATATATGTTATTAAAAACCCTACGTTTTTAGACTATTGTCGTACGGTAGCGACCCTAGAACTCAATGCAAAAAAAGAAAACATCACAGAGTCGTAATTGGGAGATAGAACTAAATGAAGAATTAGAAAAATAAGGACCACTCTAATGTTTATCTCTGTATAGTGAAGGAAGTAGAATGAGTTAAACATGATTGCAAACTTACTTATTTTGTATACTGTAACTTATACTGTAAAATTTTAATTGAGAAAGTAATATTTAATTAAATTTACACTTATAATATTCAAACATATTATTTTAATTTATCTATATTTTAATAAAAATATAGCAGTGGTGTGAGATTAGATTAAAACTACAAATATTTAATATTTATTCAAAATAAGCAAATAACTATTGTTATTTTTTTTGCATATTTATTTGTTAATTATCAGTTAGCAAACTATTTTGTATTGTATTATTATAAGAAATAAATAAATAAGTAATATATTTTAAGTAGGATTATGTAGTAAGAATATAAATTATTTTTATTAAATCCAAGAAAAGTGATCAAAACCATTAAAAAAACACTTTTTTTACCTAAAGTCTTTAAAATCATGTATTCGTAAATAAAATCTACTTTCTTTTTCCTAATATAATAAATAAAATATATTTAAAATGCATTCTTAAGTTCTGTCACATTCACACCGCAACCAGTTAAAACGGAGCGTTAGGGCAGCTGGGACACCGCGAGCGCAAAGCTACATAAATAATATTGAATGTACAGGGGGCGAGGAACCCAGGCCTGTGCTAATGTGGGGCGGGAACATGATGCCGCCCCCGGCGCTGCCGGTCCGCCGGCCCTCCACCATCGTACCGGACCCGCACTCGCCCGTTGGCCTTAAGAGCGAGGTGAGTACCGAATATTTACATATACCTCAACTATGTAACAACTACACCTCCGTTCAACATAAGTGAACCTTTTGGTCCTTAACCAGTATATTTTCTAATTCCATCCCTATTAGAGATCGTTATGCGAGTCTAGGGTACAAAGTGGGCTGCTTCAATGGACCCTGACGGCCTACTTTTGAAAGTGAATAATAACCTTCATAAGAAATTTTTCATATGTATGCCTAAAACATGCATATTTGTCGTAAATTTCAACATTTTACAAAATAAAACAGAATCTAACGAAGCGCCCAAATATCGTCCAGTTTATTGAATGTCGTCACGTCTGACCTTCTACTTTATATTTAACTCCATGGTTTACATTTGGTCTTCTAATCTACATAAATATTATTTGTCTAATAATTTATGTATATGTAATCACCTAGTTTACTTTCGAACCGGTTGTTAATAATTAATTCAATAACCTAAGTAGATTTCAAAGGTTTATTACAAATATCCCTTGCATGATATTGGGTCAGATAAAATATTACATCGAATTCTGGAATATTTTTGTTTTGTTTTTTTTCTCAAAAAGATAACTAGCAATGTGGGATTGAGTCCCGCATTACTAGCAATCTTGTTAACCCCTCCAGCTAAGCTCAAAGGCTTGTGTTAGAAGTGGGTTTACGTCGGTAGTATAATGGGTTGGCTCACGATTGCGAGATCGATGCCTTAGCCATTAGGCTCACATTTACATTTAGACCTCTTGCATTTTATAGAAAAAAAATGTTGTATGTTGGTGTACATAGGTGGCCGATGAATCTAGCCAGCACTCTCTTGTGGACGGCAACGACTCATGCGGAGCGGAGGGGCCTGATAAATCGCACATGTCAGTGTCTGATGAGCTGAACGTTGTCGACCTTAGACTCAAATCTGAGATGTCTAGAGACTCACAATCACAGGTGGGTAATGAATGCATGTAAAAACTAGGATTTTGCCAGAGGTAGCTCTGCAACAATCCAAATTCATACTAAGGGTCTGATGATATCGATCTAACTTTTTTATTGCAAATCAAACAGGTTGGATTCGGATATGACAGCATGAAGTTATCACCCACAACGCCCGTGCAAAGCGAACCACCATCGCCATTGGCGTCTTTCACGCAACAGCTTCAAGCCATACAGAACCAAGTCCAAACAGACAAGATGGTAGAATCTGTCACAGCTGCTATCTTCAACACGGAAAATAACAACTCCCAAATATATCCCTCAATCCTCCCCCTGCAACCGATGGAGTCGATGAGACAACTCATTTCTTCAAAGTCAGTAGAGACATTAGAAACCGAAATGAAGGTACTGAACCCTGAGCTAATGATCACTGACACAAGCATGCAGGCAACGGTTATGCAAAGTAATGAACAAAGACTGATGGCTTACAGCCAGATGCAAGCAAGCAGAGAGGAGAGTTTCAATCCTTTTAGAGCTATCACCAAATTGGAAATGGGACCAAGCCAGATTGAGCAACGATTGGCACAACAGAGCGCTGATCTTAACACCTTAGTGGAAGACGCCATGAAAGCTACAGCCGCTATCTTACCAGACTCCACCAAGCTTGATGAGCTTGTCAATTCAAGGGTCGATGATCACCTGTCAGGAACTTCTTCATCTCCTTCGACCGCATCCCACGCTTCCGACGTCTTGCTCAGCCCTAACGCGGCAGTCGTAGGACGAAACCAATCGGCTGACCTTCAATCGATGTCTACGTCAGCCATGTCACCAGACGTCATTCTCAACCCTCAAGTATCCCCTAGCATGTTATGCGATAACTCCCAAAGGATCGTCTTACCTTCCGGATCCGCTCAGGACGAACTCATGATGATTCAAGATCAGGTCCAATTGACATCAGTGAAGACACCACCGGCGGCCGTCAAATCCATGATCCTGAACGCTGCCGCAGAAATTCTAACTTCGGATACCACTATGAACGCTTTAGTCACGTCAGCAATCAATACAGCGAATATTTTAACGACTGAAAGTACTGGAGTGATGCAGAATATGCAGACGAACGAGTCGCAGTCCCCGGCAGAACCTGCCGGGGAGACTCCGCTGGTAGCCATGTCGCAGGCTGTGTCGCAAGCTGTCACGCAGGCGGTCTCGCAGGCCGTGTCGCAGGCCGTCTCGCAGGCCGTCTCGCAGGAGATGACCGCGCCGGTCCAGGGTCTGACTGACATGTCGGACCAGGATCTGCTTTCGTACATTAACCCTAGCACTTTTGATCAAGGTGAGTACATGGATGTATATTATAACTAGTCAAGTTGCGTTGATCCGAACTCTAGTAGATTTTATAGTGAAGTTTCAAATTTGAGCTTGTTGCTTTTTGGTATTACTGAATAAATTATACTAATTAGGTAGTGTAAAGTCAATTGAAAATAATTATAATGCGCTTTAAAAAAATTGTAAAGTAGTCTTAAGTGTTTAAAACAGGTAGGTAGGTAGTATTTAACACATACCGGTGAATTTATATTGTGCGGATGGCCATCAAACAACGTGGTTTAGTCTGCCACTGATAGGCCTAAGATTCATGGCTCGTGGTGAAAATTATTAGCCCTCTTAAACTAATAAATTTGGCTGCTCGACTTAAGAAATGGCAAAGACGTCTTAATTATGCCCCAGAATGAGGGTTATTTTGCTTCTTTCGGGTGATGCAGATATTTCTACCAGATATATTCAAATTTCAAAACTTTTAATAGTCGCAGGATTTCGAAATTCGAATCATATCTAACGTTCAATGCCAGTTAAGATCACGTTGTGTATAATAAAATCATATTTTGGTCTATATGTAAATATGTATAAAGTTAGGAATAGTTTGTATAACATTACTTTCATACAGTGACACATACTAGACTATTATTTAAACAGGGTTCGGATGAACAAAACGTTCCTAACAATTCATTTGTTAAACATTCTTATATTAACTGCAGTAGTTTAGATTTTTTTTATTTTAGTAATTAGAAATTATTGTAGCCCCACTTTTTAGAATTATTACTACAATGCTTCGAAATTATCGACATTGGCACAAAAATAAAAATTTTATTGTAATAAAAAATAATCCAAAACTTATTTACAAGCAGTTTGGATTATTTTGCAACATTTAATAGACACGCTTCAATAAATAAATAACATTGATTGTTACTTTCAATAAACATTTTATTTATTGCAGTGTAATGTGACCCGCGTCGTGCTCGCTCGGGACGTTTCGGGACAAACGGGACATTTTGCCTACTGAATGCATTTCTTGTGTCGAGGGCTCAAAGCAGTTTTTATGTGAATTTTTAATGGATGTCAACGTAGAGATAATGTACGTAGACATTAGAAAATATAATCTCCGGACGATTAGTGTGAATGCTACGTGTGAATTATGATTTTGGATTACAAAGTGTTTGAACGTCAATTAATTCAATATGTGACTCAGTATTACAGGGCAAAACTTGTTTGAACACTTGTATTAAAGGGTTGGAATCATTGCCAATTGTATGTCAATAGATGTTTTCATTCCTATTCATATAGTGTCTTGATACATTCTTACATTTCACATCATTAAAAATCTATAAAAGGAGACGAAGCACTCAATAGTTGAATGGCGCTACCAAGCGGGTTAGCAGGTAAATATAAATATATATGTATAGTTATTTTAGGTCGTCGTTTAAGGTATAATTGGAACACAAGTGTATTTTAATTTTAGAAATATATAATTTGCGCAATGATTTCAATGTGCACAAAATGAAATGTATGAAATAAAGTATAAGATTGTTAAAATTATGTATACATTTATGTACAGACGCACGTATTTTTTGTGAACGCTTTTGAGTCTTTTTTTGGTTTAGACTGCAAAATTATCAAATACAAATCCCAGGCCATATCCAGCCCTCAAATAAAGCACGCACGCTACATGTTGTCGGCATGATAGCCGAAAATTTAGATTTTTACACATGGTTCCTTTTAGTTGTTTAATTTTGGACGTAACATTTGATATTTGGAAACTCTCCAAACATTAGCCAACCGACCAGTTAGGGTTTTGGGCATGCTCGTCGTACCCACTACGTTGGATCCGCGCCTGAACAAACCCTTCTTAAGTTAAGAAATGATAATTTAATACCAGTTCTAATTATAATTTCTTCGTCAGATTGCGCGGATATAATGCAAAGTCAAAAATGGAAAACCTACTGCAGCTGTGTGAGCTGTACCTGTTGATTAGTGGATCGCTACCCATAACTATGGTGCTAAAAGAAATTATCTATTAGTTATCTACTAAAGTTATTTACCTGAAACTAGTATAAAATTATCATTTCACTGGAAAATTGGAAGGTACGATTTAAGTAAGCCAACTGAGAAATAATACATTCTAATGAGGCGTTTCTACTACCTTAAAAATAATGTCAATAATCAACGAATACTCAAACGCTACATAAGTTTGAGACGTGCTCAAGAGTACTTCTGTCCCTTCTAAATCACCTTAAGTGACAGTTACAGCAAGTGACTTTACGACGATTTGTAATTAAGTTGCGTTTGAGAATTCGACTGTAACCTCAGTTGCTAATCTTAAATAGAATGCATAAGGATACTCTAAATGCGTGCAAAGCAATTCTGCTTATCGAAAGTTTGCGTATTCATTAGTGTTCAAACCTGAATATTTCAGTTTAACTTTATATTGCATTGCAACACTGTTACATTCTCATTTTCCGTTTACCGCAAAGCCATCTATTTGTTCAATAAGAACAAAAACTATTGGGTAATATGGAGTGCTTCTTATCAAAAACTTTGTAACAACAAATAAATCGACATACATAGCTTTAATAAATCGGCTATCTGTTTTACAACGAAAACGATCTTCTTGTTTGTATATCAATTATGTGGCCACTTCACATAATATAAATTATATTTTTTTATGTTGTATATGATTGTGATATATAAATGAATATACATATTATTCAACATAATTAGTTGTAAATTTTAAGCGTAAGGATTTGTACTGATGTGATGTTAGAGCAAAGAGTAGGTATATTAAAATTATGTTATGAACATTATATTATGTATTTGAGTTTTTATAGAGTCGAATGCTACATATTTGTGCCATTTAAATAAATGTAATTGTAGTTATATGTTAGTATATGTTGAGCATATCGGGGGACTTCTGTCAACGAATGGTTTAGGCCGACATGATGAGTGACGCGTGCCTTCAGCTCTTCAGCTCATATAATTATACAAACAACAAACAGTGTTGCCACAAATCAAAATAATGAAAGCATTCATCTACTTTTATATCTATATTTATTAACTAGCTACACTTGAATTATGGCAACACAGAAACCAATTTTAAAGTCGAAAATATACATTTTACAGTATTTCGTCAGGGACCACGGTTTATACGCGCATTATACAAAATAGACAATATTTGTATACAAAAATATCTACAAACATTTTTTAACTTATTTAAATATCCCGCTGAAATACATGGAATGTATTTTAGTGAAAATGCTTGAATGTTAGTAGTGTAGTTAGTTTATGCGCTTAGGTTAATTTACATACGCCAAATTTTACACCAGCGTATTTATTGTAATCCGTACGCGCATCGACCGCTATGTAAAACTTCTAATTGTAAATGAATTCCTTGGAATCTCCCACAGTCTCCCTGTAAAATGATATAATTCATTAAAACACATCACAATATTAGTTATTTTAGTCTTCCATTTTGTCAGACATTTACATTTAATATTATTAAATAATATTGTATTATTGAAGGAGATAGTAAATATAGAATTAAATTTATTTAAAATGTCATCTTTAGTTACTTTGAAATGAAGAAATTATTTAAATTTGTTGTCGTCAATCTATTTTAAATGTGGAATTATATAAATGAATTTTAAATTTCTATATTTATTCGTAAAAGGTACATGTTACATGTAAGCATAGTGATAAATGCTGCCACTAAGTATTACATAAATTTGGGTTAAGTGTATGTAAACGTAGTCCAAATTGAAGTAACAAAACTATACCCAACACAATGATCAATATGATGAATGAAATCAATATTATATATACAGTAAAATGAAACTATCTTCTTCACAAAAAGATGATATAATGACGTATCGTAATGTACGTATGTTGAACAGACAGATATCTAGTCGGTCTAAGCGTGCACATGCCGAGCGCCCGCGCCGCGCTCTACAAGTATGTTATTTGTTTTGATGTAATTAATAAATGTTATGAAAAATACTCTACGACTTTTATTTTGTGTGCTGTGACTTGTATTTTATTTATCGTAGGTTCATGGTTATGTTGACTTAATATATGTACCTACTCTGGTTGATAATAATCTCAGTAGCAAACGCGGGATAACAGTAAATGTATTATTTTTGAATACAATACAAATAGTTTTATTGTTGTTCTCTTACATAGTATTTTACATGCATACTTAATATTATAAACGTGAAAGTAACTTTGTCTGTCTGTTACGCTTTCACGCTCAAACAGCTAAACCGATTTAGATGAAATTTGGTATAGAGATAGTTTGAGTCCCGGGGAAGGACATAGAATAGTTTTTATCGCGATAACAGACTTCCACGCGGGCAAAAGCTATTTATCTATATATATAAAAAAATTGAAGTGTCTGTTTGTAATGTCAATGCATCTGCAAGTATTTATCGTTGATTAAGTTCTAACACCACGTAGGTAACTAATTTTCTGGCGGTTTTGATATTATCATGTCATTCAATACATAATTGGAAGACGCATTCTTTCAGCAAACACTAATAACAAAAACACAATTTTGTTTTTGTCTGTTTGTTCCGGATAATCTCCGAAACGGCTGGGCGGACTTTTTATCATCATGTAATAACGTTTATAGGGAGAGAGCAGCACTGCAACTTCACGCGGACAAAGCTATACGTAGGTAATTCGATAAGTTTTGAGACAAGAGAAAACTATATATATTTTTTTAAATACTATCCTTTATTCTCTATGCAAAGTTCCATACCCTTATACCAACTATTAAAACGCTTTTGCCAGTCTTGATCCAATAGGTCCAAAATTGCCAGGAACAAAAAGAAATCACCGGGAACTAAATCAGGACTGTAGGGCATCCTCAAGAATGTGGATGGGGCAAGATTACAAAACCGGAATCCTCAAGAAACGGTTTATTCTGAGGGACGTGTGTGACGAAGCGTTGTCGTGATGCAGTATGCTGCATGATTCCCCGAAGCCCAGTCTTTGGTCTCCTCTCTCGCAGAGCAAAAACTAATCACCATTTTTTTTACCAACGTTACGAGGTCTTTGCAGTTTTGTCGGCAACTTTCCTTCTGAAAAGATCCATACTGTCTCTTATTTTCCGTATCATATTGATAAATCGTCGCCTGTTATAATTTCCGAAACAGATTCCTTTCATTTTTAAATTAAGTACGAGCGTCTCAAAACGTATCGAGTGACCTACGTACCTACATCATATTAACTGTTTGATTTATAGTTTATGTGTATAATCAAGAAATATAGGTGGAATGAGCCTGTATTAGAATTAGAGATGTGTATGTATGTGTGTTTGCACGTGCAAGTGCGTGTATGATTCATGTTATGCGATTTGGTATTATGGTTCTATGAAGGTAGGTACGTGTAATAGGTTTTCTGTGGAGGAACTTTAACTAGGTGGTAACAACCTTTTTGCACTGGTACTTTGTCAGGTGATAAATTGGGATGTTCTTATTGATTTTGTTATTAAAATAGCCGCCCATGAACCCAAAGAATTTTCCAGAGAACGCTGAGGACCACTGGTTGTCGCTTGTATTGCAAATCGAGTGCTTTAGTCGTCTCTTTGTTGTCTGAATCGTATGTAAGTGACATCATTCTGTTCTTTTAGGGTAGCATTAGAGATGTAAAGTTGTGAAAAATAAATAAATGTCAAGACATAGAGGTCTCTCGTAGGATAAAGAAAGGGTAAAAAAATGGCTTACAGTTAAGACTGACCTTTGAGCTCTTTTCACTTTCATCATATTAGTTTTTGTAGTGCCGCCCCATACTGTAATACAGTAGGTATGTTAAAATCGGTTGGATAACGTTGGTCATGTTTGGGTTGTGAACATACACACAGTAAATATAATAAAATTAGAAGAAAAACTATCACAGGTAAGTAGGCTTTACAAGTTAACGAGTAATAGCAGACCAAATAATAAGTAACAAGTAAAAACCGTTGTATTGTATTAACTGTTTTTGTTTTATACTATCAAGTGTCAAACAAAAACCACAGAAAACCCACTAATCTTATACCGCATTATTGTGCTGGGTAGCTACGGATTGTGTGGCCTGACATGCACTCACCCGGTTTTTTTTATAATATTTTTATTTACGGTGTATCGTATGCTTTTAAAAATAAAAAATAACTTACGAATTCTTGATGAAAGAACGTCAAGATGAGATTAAAGGTTTAAGTGCTGTCAATTATGACAACGATATATTTAATGCCCCTCGAGGCTCTTCGGTCTCGAACTGTACCTGATGGCGAAGTCGTCGGGATGATTAGTTGGTAAGTTTTTTAATGTGTATTACAGTATTAAATCCGAATTGAGCAGAGGAAAAGGTGCCATTCCAAGTATGGCAGTAAAAACTTACGCCGTGTCGTCAGCGAAAGTTATTAATTTCAGTTTTTCAGGGATTCGTAACCAAAATGGCAAAACGGAATCCTTATAGTTACGCCATGTCCGTCATAACTTTCAAAAAATAAATTAAGTAGTTATATCTACTAAAACCCACATTATTTGGATGAGGGGGGGGGGACTACGGAACCCTACATTGTGCGTAGCCCGACATTAACTTGTCCGGGATTTTTTTTTAATTTGAGGTTACACAGATCTTTAATAAAGGTGAGAAAAAGCGTGGAGCCTAAAATGCTGCCCTGCGGCACGCCGAAGTTAATCGGAAAACTTCGCCAACCCTGACTCTTTGCTTTTTTCCTACCTGTAAGGCATCTCTTAAAAAGATCAAGCTGGGTTTGCCATCTTCTCCAGTTCATTCAGCAAAAGTGGAACAGAGACTGGGTCATAAGGCTTTTTTAATTCCAAATATAACGCTATTACTTTATTCTTTTTGTCAAGTTTATTATATATATGGTTAGTCAGATTGAAGTTTCTCTATACACAAACTGAGATATAGACAAGATTTGTTTGTTAACTAGTTTTTCGATGACTTTTGATACGGTGGACAGTATAAGAGATGGGTCGATAGTTATTTACACAAACTCTGTCACCACTTTTGTAGATTACCTTACCTTAGGGAGTTTGTATTCATCAGGAAAGACACCAGTACTGAAGATTAAATTGACTAAGTAAGTTAAAGGTTGTACTAAAATTTGGTAATAGCGTTTCAAAAATAAGCAGAGATATTGTCCCTTCCCATCGCTTTATGTTTCTTTAAGTTTAGAATGAAGAATGTAGTGTGTAGTAAGTCTTGGTTATGAATTTGATCTGCAACATCTATAGAGGCAAAGAAGCTGTTTACCAAATCAATAACAGGTTTTTTTTTGTTTATAGTTTGTTACCTTTATACCTTATTTTATTATAATTATTTTTGAGTGAAATTAGAAAAGCGTGATTCTATTTATGTATTTGTATAATATTTTTCATTGTAGTATCTTCAAAAGGCAATTTAGTAAACTGAGATTGCTTATTGGAACATAGTTCCTTACCGCACGGCTAAGGAGGCTAGACGTAAAATAATCTTACAATTTGACTTCTATCAAAAATTACTAGTTGCAAAAATAAAGAGAAATACTGAGATATTTTCATAATATTATAATCACTGAAATAGAGGATTGTTGACCCATGTATTACACCGGTGTGGCCGACCCTTATAAGTTAAAAAAATTAAAAGTATAACCTATCATGGTTACACTCTGTTACACTGATTAGTTTGGTTACACTAATGTGACCACTGACCACATAACATTAAGTTAGTAAGGTATTACGAATAGAGGGGTTAGTAAATGAATATAGAATGACTTTTCGCAATTAAAGAATTTATAAAATAAAAAAAATATTTTTATCTATATATTATTTAATTCACTGGAAAGTCAGCAGTAGAGATTATACATATGTATGTTGGATATAGAAATGCTCGGTTGTTACAATGACGCAATACGGGTAATATGTGCGCTCATGCTCGATGGTTACTGACCTCTGCTGCTGACTTTTCAACGAGAATAGTAAAGGAAGACAAAGGTGAATAGGCCTTCAAGTCTGGAGATTTATATGAAATACAATTAAAAAACTGAATAATTGCAACATTGCACCTCATTTAATTCAATTAATCCTATTTATACATACATAATATGTATATGAGCGTAATATTCATAATTGCCTATTACAATAAAATTACCCTAGACATGACCCCGATTACTTACATGAAATAGTTTCATTTATTTACGTTTACAATAAATATATTTATATTTTTATCGTTAAATGCCCATGTAGGAACATAACGTGAAAGTACAGAATAGTACGAATATGATTAATAGGATGGCAACCCAAGCAGGTACAGTACCTGTAAAAATAGACACAATTTATTATTATTATGGGTAGGGCGAACAGAATATTAACTTCGGGTAGGTTTATAAGCAAAACTGAGAAGCGGCGGTAGCCTAATGGCTAAGGCATCGGTATCACAATCGTGAGGTCGTGGGTTCGAATCCTGCCCATTATACTACCGACATGAACCCACTAACACAAGCCATTGAGCTTAGCTGGGGGTTAACTATAGCTGGTTATCTTTTAAAAAAAAAATGTACTTGCAAAAAACTATTACAATCTTAAGTATAATATACTTACTTCTATAAGGCAGGGAGTGGACGCAGAGACAATTGTCTACCGAGATGGACAGCAGCGCGGCCTCGCTGCGGGACGTGATGGGTGGCCCGTAGCCGCGCACGGGCAGGAACTCCAGCCCCGTCACGAACATCATGTGAGCGTTGTTGACGTGTAACACTCGCTGGAAATTTACAGAAACTTGAATGAATAGTTTAATTGTGGAAGTTATTGTATGTTGTATCTTACATTTAAACATATTAATGTTTTTATTACTCAAATTGTCAGAACTCATCGGGGAATCACAGCAGCGGCGGTAGCCTAATTGCTAAGGCATCGGGCTTGCAATCGTGAGGTCGCGGGTTCAACCCATAACACTACCGACGTGAACCGTCTTCTAATACAAGCAATTAGCTTAGCTGATGTGGTGAACAATATTGCTAGTAATATGCGACACACAATCCTACATTGCTAAATATCTTTCTTTAAAAAAGAATTACTTTACTAAGAGCAGAATGTCGGGTAAGTATGTATCTCACATCTGTTAAGAACTATTCGGCAACACGCTTGTGCTATTTCTGGTGTCGCTACTCTCGCTAACGAGCATAGATTATTGCAAGGGTGTACCCAAAATTATATTACAGGGGGGGGGGGATTCGAGTTTCTCGCACGACTTAACACTGTGTGCTTTATCTTTTTAATAGTGTCCGACCAGCCACCTTAGGGCCAAAAATGCCACCTTCGGCGAGAACTTTACCTGGGTTTTGGAACCGAAGGTTTCTCCTAGCAAATGTTGAAATTAAAGACAGGACATGCGAGGCCGGGAGTCAAGCAACTGTGTTTAGTGTTTCGTATTTGTTGGACTACATAGTTTGGTTCAAAACTATGTATTTAATTAGCCAAAAGTTTATTAAGAACGTGAATGTTTTATTATTTCTTAGACTACATAGTTTGGTTCAAAACTGAGTATTTATTAACCAAAGTATACTAAGAACGTGACTGTTTTATTATTTGTTAGACTATATAGTTTAATTCAAAACTGAGTATTTATTAACCAAAGTATTCTAAGACAGTGAATGGTTGTTTATTTGTTAGACAGCACAGTTTGGTTCAAAACTATGTATTTAATTAACCAAAGTTTATTAAGAACGTGACTGTTTTATTATTTGTTAGACTATATAGTTTAGTTCAAAACTGAGTATTTATTAACCAAAGTATACTAAGACAGTGAGTGGTTGTTTATTTGTTAGACAACACGGTTTGGTTCAAAACTGTGTATTTAATTAACTAAAGTTTATTAAGAACGTGAGTGTTTGTTTATTTGTTAGACAACACAGTTTGGTTCAAAACTGGGTATTTAATTAACTAAAATTTATTAAGAACGTGAGTGTTTGTTTATTTGCTAGACTATACAGTTTGTAAACGGCTGCTTACAAGATATCACTGCCACTGCCACTCACTGCAATCTTGCGATTCCTAATGTATTACCTTAGGGGATTATTTTCCAAAAAACTTTTTTTAGCATCTACCAAGAAAGGTATTTATGTCATATGCTAGGTATATTTTTAGATTCATATTGCTGACGCACGCTGCTTTGTTTGCATCAATTTTCCCTCGTAATATAAAAAAAAATACTTTACAACCTATTGTCATACCTACCAAACAAACAAATATATACCATTAAAATCGGTCGAGCCGTTTAGGAGGGGATCGACCACAAACACCATGCGACTGTGACACGAGATTTTTACATTATGTACAAGATAGTATCCAATAAGGTGGACACTAACCGCCTTATTCCAAAGAAAAGATCAAATCAAGGTTTAAATCAAGACTTTCAAGTCCAGGTTAAAGTACAGTACTATTGGTCTTATTACAAAGCTTAGATAATCCGTGGACCAGCTGATACCAAAGGATCAAGCAATCAGCCACAGATTATAATCAATTTAGTTCATTCATTGTTCTTATCATTCAAAAATAACGTTCCGTTTTATACCAATATAATTTGAAAGTATAGTTTTCATTGAGAATAAAATATTTAGACGTTCTATGTAGCTAAATTATTCGCCAGCACTACGTAATTTTCAAAATATTAACCTGACATAAAAGCCCTCGGCCTGCAATTTACGAAAAATCAAATAAATTCTGTCAGGATCGGAACGTTACATAAGTAGTTGTCATTAGTACTAAAAATGTAAACAAATGATGATAACCTAAATTTAATTAACTCAGACATTATTATGGATGTTATAAGTTTAATCTGAGTAACTATAGCGCCCAAACACTTAGAGGAACTTGGATGCGAGTTTTTATTACAAAGCTAGTTTCATTGGAACAGGTCTTAGCATGGAAGGATACTTACTGAATAAGATAATCCATTTTTGATATACTAACTGTTTTCTTTGTTGCACTCGTTGTTCTGAATGTATTGGGGGAAAGTATGCCTAGATTCAACATAGGTACTGAAGCTTTGGCTGAAGCACAACAAACAATTGAAACAAATTTTATGAATATATTTATTATTTAATATCAGTGAGCTTGCTATGAAATGAAATTCTCAAATAACTACATAGAATCATTATTTATTAGATACCATTTTTTCTCCCTAAGAACAGAGTTCATTTTCATGAGAATCATAAATATAATTATCTAAACTGTTAGGTAGCACTTAATAGTTATTCCATTTGACAACAAAATGGATGTTAACAATTTCAATAACCTGTAACCATTCTGTATTCCCTGATCAAACTATGTTTGAAAAGGAATATTGAGTTGATATCCCTTATTTCTATTTAGATGACTGGCTTTCCCGAACAACTTAGTCTGCATAAATCTTCCCTGTTTACGCAACATTTCTCAATGCTGCTCCATTCCTATTGGTTGTAGTGTGATATTATATAGCCTATAGCTTTCCTCGACAAATGGGCTATCCAACAGTAAAAAGTTCAAAAGAATTACCGCGTTCAAACAAACTTTTCAGCTTTATAATATTAGTATAGATATTTATTTTACAATAAATTATAAATTGTATGCATTTTTTGTATAATATATAAACAGTGATCAATAATATATTTATATAATAAAATTGATAATTCTGTATTTAGATCCACCTTATAGTGCACTAGTAATAGGGTATGTGTATTTAGGCATTTTATGTATAAATATATAAACAGTAATCAATCAATAATTGATCAATGTTTATTTAGATCCACTATATAGTTCACTAGTAAGTTTTAGGTACATTATACATAGAATCATTATTTATTAGATACCATTTATTCTCCCTAAGAACATAGTTCATCTATCAGAGAATCTTAAATATAATTATCTAAACTGTTAAGTAGTGCATAATAGTTATTACATCACAATTTCAATAACCTGTAACTAATCTGTACTCTCTGTTTAGTGTTTAAACTATGTTTAAAGGAACATTGTAGCAATGTATTAACTAGCTGAGCTCTTATAAACATAGTATTCAGTTCTTGGTACCTACCTATAACCTAAGTTTACATCTGTTTTTTAGTGATAGGTATACCCTTGGTTACACTTTACCAACTAAATTTTAAATTGATCAATGTTTATTTAGTTCCACTATAATATGTATAGTTCAGTAGTAAGTTTTAGGTAAGAAATTTTGTCATAATGATGTTTCTATTACTTTGTTTTGTGCATTTTGAGTAAATTCAACATTGGTTTTTGCCGCACTACTCCAGACCACCTATCAGACATTGATGTGTTTTTTTCTAACTTCAATATAAATAATGTGACATATTATAAGTGGAATGCATCAGATTGTTTTACATAGAGCACTAGTTAATGATACTATTGTCGAAGAAAAAAAATCTGTGTTGATCTTCAACTTTCCACACTGCGTAGGTACACTTCACGTCGAGTCTGGTTGACCCAAACATTGCACAGACCACTTTAATTTTAGGACATCTCTGAGTTCTGTATATTAAATCTTCCCTCTCAATTCCAAGCTGTGATAAATGTTTTGAAAAACAATAATAAGCATGTATTATTAAATCTTTGGTCACACATCGCATTTCACTCGATTTTTGCGTTTATTTTGTTGCCACACCATATTTAGTTAGTTAATAATTTAAAGTCACTAAACACGCATTATTCGTCATTATTAATTGAAACTAAAATACGCAAAATTGTAAATAAAATAACCTAAAAATGTCAAAATTTTTGACATTTTAAGGTTATTACCATAGTTAAACTAGGGTGATCGAAAGACTAATCTATAGACCAAAGAAGATCATCGATTAAGCGATGAACCTCGTTTTGTAATAAAGATTTTCGTAGATCCATGGTTTAAACTAGGATTTTCGTCAAACCAGGTTTAGTCCAGCTTTTGGAATAAGGCGGTAAAGGGATATGCCCATTTCTGGCCCAGCAATGAACACGGAAGTAATGACTACCAAAAATGTTGTTATTTTTTGTAAAGAATTGTGAAAACTAATTCATAACATGAGATGTTTGGGTAATTCCAAATCAATTGGTGGTATTTTAATTGTTTCCGTTGACAATATACGCGACTGAGGCTTGATCCAGTGTTGCCAAAAAATATTATTGGCATTTAGATTTTTTAATTTTATGTAGGGAACGATAGATAATCACATTGCTTTTGGGATCAACAAGACACGTTAATTGATTCATATATATTCAATAGTGAGGAAGTGTGAAATACTGTTAAGTTTTTTAATTACAAATGTATTGAAAATAAAAATATCACCTACTTGAAAAAGAAATGTATCAATTCCTACCTAACGCCGTTTGACAACTAGCAACACTGACGCCATATTTGACAATTCAATGTCACTGTCACTTCGTCACTTCGTTTGTTTCGTGGTTTGCGCCGGCGCCGCTTTGTGTACACCTCTTTTCAGTTATTGTGATTTGTGTTTGTATCGACTATTTAACGACATGGCTTTCTCAACGGATTCTTCGCTCGACTTACCCGACGACCTTGGCTTGCCTATTGACTCCGTACCTGCATTACTTGACGACAACCCCAGCTTTACCATACCGGATTCTGATTTGAGAGTGGATATCTCGACTAGTGCAAGATATCGTTGCATTAATTGTGGGTTAGATATATCTCGCATGAGACGTCATACGTTGGAAGTTGCCGGTGTTATGTCTGTAATACAACAATGGATTCACCCTAGACAGGTAAGGTGATAATGATAATGATATTTACTAACTGACAATAAAAATATATATGAATTTATTTACATATTAAATAAATGCTAATTACAAAAACTCAATAATTGTACTAGGTACCATATTTATATTTCCGATAATAATGTTATCTTACATCATTGCAGGTATCTAATGATAGTTTAATCTGTCATTCCTGTTGGACTGTTGCCACAAATGCAGAAGTTGTTTCTGATGGACCAAGAGGACATCAACATGTTTGTGTGAACTGTGGTCGCTCACTTTTGCGAATAAGATATCACGAACTCAGGACTAATACTGATCGAGAGAGGCGCATAAAAAATGTAATTAAGGAATGGATATTACCAAATACGGTATGTACCTATTTCTTTTAATTACATTCATAAGCTCACACTGCTTTCTCATCGGGGTAGGCAGAGACCAAATACCGCCACTTGCTCCTACCCTAACAAATATCCCTTGCTTTATTTCTTATAAACACTTATATTTTAAAATAATATAAATGCATGCTTATACTGAGACCACTTTCATATTAAATTATCCACTTTTATAATTATAATTTTAATATTAATGATATGGTCAGACCTTAAAATGAAAGTAGTGTTTGCCACAAAATAATTTAAATAGTAGTTACATATTCAAGACAGTACCTATGGTGTTTTGTTAGTTAGTTATGAGTCTGTTTGTCGACAAATTGCATACGTACCTGTCTCAATTTATTGAAGTAAAGTACATGAGCTCATTGCCCGATATGATATTTTCTTTATTATATTATATAATATTAGCAATATGAATGAATATCTAGTAGTCAATGTTATTTTAATTATTGTTGTATATTACTTGTTGCAGCTGAGACAGTCCGATCATATATGCCATCCTTGTTGGCAAAGAGCTGACAGAGCTGCTGTGCATTTCAGCGAACCATCAACTTCATCGCAAGGTGAACCTCCACAGGACCCTTCAGAAGGTCAACAAGAGCCTTCAGAAGTTCAAGCTGAAGAACCACCTGCACCATTGCCTCAATCTGAAGGTGTCATCTATCTACCTAACTATTCTAGAGCATCTGACACACAGCGCCGCTGCATCTTTCCTTACTGTATTGGAACTGAAAGGCGTTCCATACCTACAGCTTTGAGAGTAAGGCTGTTTTGCGATCATAATTATTATGTACCACCAAATTGCAGAATATGTAATGATCATCTTTTAAGCAATGCATGGCATCTTTTGGTTGATGAATTATCCCGTCCAATCAAGACATTTAATGCCAATCAAATTGAAGATTTTGCGACGTTGCTAAAGGAAAATAGCACCACAAACCTTGACTTTGAAAATATACAACAAATGCCTGATCACTTAGTGCATTATTGGTTAGGATTTTCAAAAGCCAAATTCGGTGAAATCCTATCCGAAGTGCCAAGACTGGCTAATAAAAAAAGGGGCAGCTTTGCTCTAGCTGCTTATCTTTTAAAATTGAGAACAGGAGATAGTGATCAGCGTATTGCTTTATTGTTGCAAACACCCAGAAGTACTTTGGAAAGATTAATGAGCATGGCAAGAGAACTCCTTCATCAGGATTTTGTTCCAGTGCACTTGGGGCTTAACCATATTACAAGAGCTGATATTGCTTCGAGGAATTTATTTATCCCAAAACATCTGTTTGGTGGAGAGGAGAATAGTCCCATTGTAATAGCAGACGGCACATATGTTTATGTACAAAAAAGCTCTAACTACCTCTATCAAAAACAAACATATTCATTACATAAGTATAGGAACCTTATTAAACCTTTTCTAATTGTATGTTTTGATGGTTACATTGTAGATGTGTTGGGACCCTACCCAGCGACAACATCTGATGCACAAATCATGACAAAAGAGTTTTCTACACCTAATAGTACAATGAGACAATATTTTCAACCCGGGGATGTATTTATCCTTGATAGAGGATTTAGAGACTCGGTACCAATATTAGAAGAGTGTGGCTATCAAGTTCGCATACCCTCATCATTACAACAAGGGGAAACACAACTGTCCACATTAGAGGCCAACAAAACTCGAGCTGTGACGATTTGTCGCTGGGTGGTCGAGGTAGTTAACGGTATTTTCAAACAAGAATTTAAAATATTTCGCCAATGTTTTTTTAGTAATGCTTCAAGTCATGTAATGATAGATTTTTCCATTGCTGCATCATTAATTAATAGGTTTCATGTCCGTATAACTGATAGAGATGATGCAGCTCAGATTTTAGAAATTATAAATCAAAACATGTATCTTAATAATAATTTGGCTGATTTTGTCACTAGAAACCATTTGAATAGAGTAAGAGCACAATTTGAAAATATAAATGTTAATGATATAACACCTCACTTCCCCCAACTCACCTACCATGAACTTATTTTGATTGCCTGTGGAACATATCAATTGAAGCAAGCTCGTTCCTATTATGGTGAACATATTAGGTTTAATGGTTCCTATTCCATAGAGATAAGTAGAGATCAGGACAACAACCTACTCAATGAAATGCCGGGGGCAGCTAACTGCTCACTAATAAGAGCCAAAATACAAAGCAGACACATTAGCCGAAAGGTATACTTTGTCTATATTTTAATAAATAATACGGAGACAAGTAGAAATGCAATTAGAATGTATTATTGCAATTGCATCTCAGGTTGCCGTACAGTAGGTTGTTGCTCCCATATTATGACTATTTTATGGTATTTAGGGTGGGCTAGACACCAAAATAACATATGTGCGCCTGCTTCATTCCTAGAAAATGTTTTAATTATATATAATGATGAACAGGAATAATGTATGTACATATTAAAACAATGGAATTAAAAAAAAAAAAAAATAATTTATTTAATTTGCCCCGACTTTTCTTGAACCTTTAATACCTGTTTCTAGTTGGACCTTGTTTACACTATGAATATATCTAGGAGCCATTTTTGTTCACCATGGGCCAAACTTTGTATGAAAGATGGGCATAACCCTTTGAGTTTTAAATAAAGAATTATATGTATTTTAGCATTTTTAAACCGACTTATCAATACGACTCGAATGTATTTACATACATACGGGTCGAATTGATAACCTCCTTTTTTTACAACATTACAACGTGTAAATATCAGTCAGACATGAACTAAAACGTGTAAAGAATCATGGCACCGTTTGACTGATTTTGCAAGAGTGTAAAATCAGTAAGGCATGAGCAAAACGTGTAAATATCAGTCAGAATAAACTAAAACGTGTAAAGAATCATAGCGAAGGGCCTAACATTATTTTTCTGTCCATTGTTTGTTGGGTCTATGAATGAAAAAAATATGAAAATATTGAGGTCGAATTTTTGAACAAATTTTGTCTTCCAGTTTATCTTTGAATAAAATCTGGAATCAAAGTTATTCTCATTGAAAGTTTTGGAAACTAGGTAGGGTCTGTCACCATACTATATTATACTCTTTGTCCAAGCTTCCTAGACTATAGATTTAAAAAATATTTTTTTTGTTTATGGTTATAAGTCACTAATAAACAGTAAGTAACCAAAACATCTAGAAGGTACAAAACTCTGCGAAAGCGAATTGCGTTTTTTAGAAAGAAACACAAACGTGAAGAAAGTAAAAAATAAAATACATTAATCCTAACTTGTTTATAAAATCAAAAGGGTATCTTTGTCTGTTCTCTATTAACGACTAATGGCTGAATCAATCCTAATAAAGAATTGGCAAGGAAAGATTTAAGGTATCGTGGGGAACAACATACGAACAGGATACGAGCACTTACGCCCTTTTGTTGAGAAACGCAGTTTTTCGGCAATAACTTAATGACGGTATATCCGATTATGTTCAAAATTTTTTTTTTGTATTTATTAAGCACGACTTTGTGATTTTTTTCATATATTTTGGTCACACGGTTCAAAAGTTAAGGGGACACACACAATTTATGCAACTTTCGGAGCGATTATTTCCAAAAATATTCACTCAAAAATTTTTTTTAGAATACTTAAATGTTTTTGAAAGATCTGTCGAATGACCACACGTTGATTTTGTTTAAAAAAACAAATAACTAACAAATAACTGCTTCTGTTACATGTATGGAGTTCCCCCCCTCCCCCTCTATATATATTTATTATTATCATTTAGCTATTAAACTAAGTAGCGGCTACTACAAGACACCTTTTCCCTAAATTTCTTGATCTTACTAACAGGTTATGTGGGCGTGGGTTCGAATCCCACTTCTGACCTGATCTCAAGTCCACCCACCAATGGACTGCTGTTATTGCGCGATGTACGAAGTGTCAAAGTGAATGACAGTTGAGTCAATACACTGTCTGATTATGCGAACACGGTCAATAATAATAATTGTAATATCAAATAAATGGCAACGAGACTCCAGCACAGGCGTTATTTGGCATAGACTTAGTTGGTACACCGAACTCCTTGCTAAATTTAAACATCAACGACGATTCGGAAGCAGTAGAAAGTAACATAGAGGATATTAGACAGGAAATTTCACAACATATAGAAAATAATCAGGTAGAGCAGAAGAAACGTTTTGATAAAGGTAGAAAGAAAGCTAGTTTTAAAATAGGCGATCTAGTGCGGGTAGAGAGAGAAATTCCTTCGACAGGGAAAAGTAGGAAATTAGTATCAAAACTTCGTGGCCCTTATCGCATTGTAGACGTATACGAAAATAAAAATTGAAGATACACCACTATCCCGTAAAGGTAATAGAAAATTTACAGGAGTATTCTCCGTTGACAAAATTCATCCTTGGCTAGTCTTTAATAAAAATAATGACAGTGATACATAATAAAGATATATAACCTTTTAAAATTGGTGCCAAACATAAAAATTGCTATTTCCTGGCACCAACTTTAAAATGTGTAAGTATTTATTTTTTGTTGTACTATATTTCTACATTTTTTAGTTATTAATTAAATAAATGACTTACAGTTTTTAAAGTCTATTTTTTTTTACTTTTTAATGTAAAATCAACCTTAAAATTAGCAAAATAAGGGTTGCAATTTTGTATGAAAATGTTCGTCAGTTTTGAAGTTAGGTTTGTGAAAATTCGATCAGACACTACTTTTTAAGTCTACCTATTAGGATTTCGGAAGGGAGGTTTGTACCACTAAATCCTACCCTAAATACCTGATCGAATTTTCACAAACGATCGGATTATGGTATCTGTTTATAAATAAAATATAAAGTGGTCTTAAATCTTATAATGATTGTGAGAACATACCTGTAAACTAAAAGCGACATAAATATCAACGGATCCGCTGAACATAGTGCCGACGCCGACGAACCTCCCGTCGTCCCGCACTGCGAGCGCGGACAGCGACTCGCTGGCGCGCGCCGAGCGCAGCAGCGCGCCGCTGCGCCCCGCCCACGCCTGCAGCAGCCCGCGCTGGCGACCCGACCGGGTTAAAGGGTTCGCGATCGTGTACATGCGGTACTCTCCCTTCTGGTCTTCTATTAAACCGAATCTGAAATTTGATGTAACAACCTTCAATACAAACACGGGCCCAGTGACAAAATTCTCAAATTCCCCATTTTTATTTTACTAAACATGGGTACATATTGTGTTAGTAGTTACATTAGGTACTTCAATCCATATTTCTCTATTGTGGTGTGTAAATTTTAATAAAACAATACCTTCTAACATAAAAGAATTACAATCATTATCAAGTAGGTAAAGATGAGTAGTATTGAACATAAAGTAAGTCAGTTATTTTTATCATCGAATTACTCTTGAAGTGAGTAATATATAATTTACTAAAAGATGATTTAGTTCCATATTGAATTTAAAATTTTCTTTAATATCCCTAATTTATGCAGGCTGATGATTAAAAACAGGGCAAGTGTATGTCACCCACAGTGTAGGATTCCGTAGTCCCATTCGAATAATGCGACTTAAGAAGTGGGTTATCTATTGTTTTTGTTTCATACTTACATCATTATACCTACTTAATAATAATTTGCTATGAAATTTGTATGACAATTTTGTTACTTCTCATTTGATCAGCTTTTACTCGTAAAGTTGTAAAGCCTACTTAGCTGTAATAGTTTTCCTTTTAATTTCACTATACATATATACTACTACCGTGATTTTTTTCACATCCCTAAGATCAGATGATGTTAGAGTTAAGTGTCCCTCTCGCCTGCCAGTTGGCAGGCGAGAGGGACACTTAACTCTAACAAAAATTTGCACTTTAAAGCTTAATCTTTCACTGTTGGATAGTCCATTTATCAAGGAAGGCTATAGGCTATATAACATCACGCTACTATCAATAGGAATCAATAAGAGCGAAGCAGCATTGAAAAATGTTGCAAGAACGGGGAAAAATTACGCAGACGAAGTTGTGCGGGACAGCTAGTTTGTAATATACCTTTACTGTCATACACAATACACAACTATGCATAAGTGCTGTTCGAGAAGGTACTATGCACAGGCGTGATTTGTTACGTTTCCTACTTGTTTTTTTTAAATAGGTTCGAGTTAGTCCAGACAAATTTAGCAATTCCATAAATATACATCGAAGGAAATGTAAGTAGCTTTAGGCGGATGAAATGTAGTTTACATGAATCTGTTTTTTGTATACACCTTTTGTGCTATGAATACCTGCTCCTTGCCTGTTGAGTTTCCCCAAGATATAACTTCGTATTTTAAAACTGACTCAACGTATGCATGATATGCAGATATTACAGCCTGTTGATTGACTTTCTTACTCAGCATATATAAGGCACTAGCTGTCCCGCCCAACTTCGTCTGCGTAAATTTAACATATATAACATAACATTTCTCATTGCTCCTCCGCTCATATTGGTCGTAGCGTGATGTTATATAGCCTTTCTTTACCCAAGCAACTAACTTGTGTAATGAGTTATTTATTTCTGATTCATATTTAGTAATTTCATGCCCCTCAAATAAGATTGTGATGTCATCTGCAAACAAAGTAATTTGATGATTTACAGCTTTCGGCAGATCATTTATATAGACTAGAAATAACAGAGGTCTCATCACTGTCCCTTGTGGTACATCGTATATAATTTTCCTAGTCATTGATGTATGTACTATTTTAGTTTTTAACCCTACACCGATTTTACCAATTTGTGTTACTTGCTGCCTATCCACAACATATGATTTTATTTAATTATATACATTACCTCTAATGCCATATGTATACAATTTTGTCATTAAGATTTGATGGTCCACAAAATCGAATGCATTACTTAGGTCCATGTACATGGCTGATACAGGCACTCTTTTATCAACATTAGTGATTACTTTGCTTAGCATGTCATAAACCGCTTGATTTATGTTTTTATTATTTCTAAATCCATGTTGGTTCGCTACAAAAACACTGTGTATTTCAAAATAGTCATCAAAGAACTTGTGCATGACTTTTTTTCAAACACCTTCGCAAAAACAGGTATTATGGCTATCGGTCTATAATTATCTTGTAGACATATATTGACAGATTTCTAGTAGTTAATTGCTGATATAAATATTGAATTTAGATTATTACATGTCACTGTGTGTTTATATACATTTAGTTTATTAGGTTTAACTTGATCTATGAAATGATTGTTAAATGCTTCAGCTATTGATTTAAGGTGCCTAATTACTTTGTCATTGTGTTTAATTTGATCTGTTCCTTCTAGTGGGCAATTCAATTTATTTTCCTTATTTATTTTTCATGTGGCTTTGGATTTATTCTCCGATGTATTTATATAATGGTTGTTTTAAGCTTTCTGTGTAAGGTTAATGATTTTTTATACCTTTTCATGTAGTTGTTATAGTGTAATTTATGTTTGGGACCTCTGGAGAATCTAGCCCGCCATAAGAGCTGTGTTTTACGTTTACTTCATATCTTGATGCCACGGGAGATCCATCTCGATGTTTTGTGCAGTGTATTTTTTATTTTTATTTCTGGGAAACATAAGTCGTAGAATAGTCTACAGTTTTCCAAGAATATACTGTAGGCCGTGTCTGGGTTACTTGCATCAAAGATATCAGAGAATTTAAGCTGTTTCAGTTTCACTTCTAATAGGTTTTTCTGTCATCTATAAGTAAAGAACTATATTTTGTATTGTTTTCAATATTGTAGGTTCGGATTTAAGAGGGGAATTTTCGTATATTCTCTTAAATAACCTTAAAACTTTTTTACTAAAATACATCTAACCGACTTCAATCACGGTTGATTTGCTGGCATTTATTGAGAAATTCCTTGTCTGTGTCCGAAATTCATCATCAGATCTTAACGAAATGGGATCAATTTCGGAGCAAACCTCTTTCGAACAAAACATTATTTTGAAATCTGTCAATATATGTCGTAGTTATACCCGAACATATATAAAAAAAAATATCCGAATTAGAGTGCCTCCTCTGTTTTGAAGTCAGTTAAAAATATATATATTTGAGATCTTTTTACAACAACTCCTGTCATTTGATATGTTAGATACACGATAGGTACAGTTAACAAGACTTTATTTTTAATTGCGCACTTTGACCTCAAAAATGCGCCCTATGTAAAAAAAAAAATAACATACGTACGAACCCTTATAGTTTTGTCACATGATGAATTGATGAAATTTGAAGGTGACTTGTTTGAGCTGCTACCTAGCTTGATAGTTAAATAATAAAAATAAATATTTTTAGCGGGGCACTGTGGCACAGTATTCGACAGGTCTTTTAAAAACATTCTAAGGTTTCTAAAAAACTTTTTTGATTAAGTAAATATATGGAAATAATCGCTCCGAAAGTTGCATAAATTGTGTCCCCCCTTTATCTTTTGAACCGTGGGACCACACAATTATTTTGTACATGATCGGATAAACAGTCTTTGAGTTATTGCTGAAAAACTACGCTTCTCAATAAAAGTACGATTCTGCTGGTGCAATTTTTCACATCGTATTTTTTCATATACATTTATTTGTAATAACGGCTGCGGTGGTTCCGCAGCCGTTATTACAAATAAACACTGAGCATAGTCGACATGCTCTTGGCCGGTTTTATTTTCATAGATCAACTTCTGGAGATCAATTAAACCTTTTACCCTTTACCTTTCTAAATTAAACAGTCAATGTAAAATTACAATATTAAAGTTTTAAAGTCGATTTAATTTTAGATAATTATTATTAGATAATTGTAGCTAAAAAGGCAATTATGAACAAAATTTCATAGAAATTTTAAACCTTCGGCTTCGGCTAGAAATCGGAAGAGAAGAGCCAGAAACCTTCGGTCGGACACTACGAGCAACTCACACATAGATATCGCTTACGGATATTAGAATCTCGAAACAAAGTGGTCCGAGATGCCGTATCAGTATGTTGATCGAGTGCATTTTATAACATTGTTGATGATGTTACTGATGCAGGATTGATGCAGGATGATTTAGATCGACTGGATCAATATTGCAATCGGAACAACTTAGATTTGAATACAACTGAATGTTATTCGATGAGTTTCACACGTAAACGACAAAAAAATATATTTAATTATAAAATTAAGGGCTACCTCTTAAACAAACAAACTGTTTGCAAAGATCTGGGTGTAATTCACGATAGTAAACTTTTATTCAATGAACATGTAAATCATATAGTTAGCAAAGCTTTCAGGGGTCTGGGTTTTATAATTCGCTGTTCCAGTGACTTTAAGAGTATGAAAACCATTAAAGTTCTGTATTGTGCCTACGTACGGAGTCACTTGGAATATGCCGTTCAAATTTGGAATCCGCGTTATGCCTGCTACTGCAATGACATTGAAGGAATACAAAAGAAATTTATCCGATACTTGGGATTTAAATTTAAATCTTGTCATCTTGCCGAGCTTACCTATGAGCAACGCGGTGTAAAACTACATATCTTACCTCTGTATGTACGACGTAATATTGCAGATATAACTTTCTTGCTCAATCTTGCTCAAGGTAAAATTGACTGCCCGAATCTTCTTAATGAAATTAACTTAAGAACACCATTCAGAAGACTGCGCAACAAGGATTTGCTGTACATCCCTTCATGTCATACCAACTTTAGGAGTAATAGCTATCTGCCGAGAGTTTTCGCTGACTTCAATAATTTAAATAATGACAGTTGTTTTCATTTATTTACCACAAGTGCTAGATGTGCTAGATCTTTACTGACCAAAATGTTTGTCACCAGAGTACCTAACCTATTGAAAATACCATATTAGGCTCTATTTAGCTGTAAAACATTTGTAATGCATATTTGATGTATGAGTAGATTGTATTCTGTCCATCTGTGGAAGCGTGTTATTGGCATTTAGTAATGTGTTTTATGAAACTATTTGTACTATAGCTGTAAGCTCCCCAAATAAAATAAAATAAAAGTCATGAGTCTGGGGGGACACCGTTCGCGCATGTTGTATTAAGCTTTCCTTCTATACTCTCGATGTTTTGTGGTACAGTCTTGTATAGGACCCGTTTTCCTACATGATGATGAGATAAAATTCAGGCTGTAAATGCTTGCTTTAATTTGAAAATTATTTTGTTCGGATTTATTATTATTTTGGATTATAGAGATTTTTGTTTCAATAATGTCTGTTATCAGTAAGTTCTATCAATAATAAATGTTAGTACACATTGAGTATGTCACATTGATTTATAGCTTGAAAAGTATTATATTACCTGCATCGTCTAAAGAGATATTTGGCTCCATTGGGCGGCTGACACGTGATGGTCAACAGCGGCGCGCGCTTGCTCTCCGTGGACCACACCAGCGCCTGGCCGTCCTTCGCAATGCTTACTAGAGATTTATCGCATGGACTGAAATCGAGGTCGTCGATCTGTAAAAAACAAATATTTTCCTTTAGAGGGCCATCTAAAATTACGTTACACATGTTGAGAGAGGCAAAAAACAAAAGCGTGACTAGAGGGATGGTGTAATATGCTTTGTGATGTCACACTTTTAATATACAGCTAATGTATCAGTCCTCTATCTATACTTCAAATCTAACGCAATCTTTAAAACATTACTACGAGTAACTTTTTCACTACTGGCCAAGTACCCCGTTTTATTTTTAAATTTTCTCAAGACAACCTGTTATATTTTTTATGTATATACAATTAAGAATTGCGAAGAATATAATGTCTCACAGGGGGTGGGACACGTAATTGGGAACACCTGTGACAGCGAGGGAAAACGGGTACAGAAGAAATTAATTTACGGATGAGCGTTTTAACAGACGAGGAGTGGAGCGGACGGTGAATTGAATTGGAAATAATCCTGAGTACGATTTCGAGCACGGTGATTGGTCAATTGGCGGTCAGTTCCGCTCCACTCCGCCCTAACAGATGCTTAATTTAATGGGCTCTAACTAACCTCTTTAGTATGTCCTTCGAGTTCGTAGAGCAACTGCATCTTGGGTAGGCTCCACACACGCACCTTACCATCAAAACCACCGGTCGCCATCAGTTTAGCATTGTGGCTGATTCGTACCACTCGTTGTAACGGGTCATTGCTGTAATCAGTATTAATCTTGGTATCATTCAGTATTACTGCAGACTATATTAAAGGTATAAGAAAAAATAAATCGGGACGGGATCAAAATCGGTTAAATAGATCCAGAGATTACCCTCTACAACCCTACAAACTTTACCTCCTTATAATATTAGTATACATATATATTAGCTTCAAAAATACTTTGAAATCACAAAAAAGTAAGACTATAAAGTAATCAACATCAAACACCTCAAAACCTATGTCTCCTTGATCAAATCTTTTCATATATGACATTTTTTTTTTTATCTTTTTTAAAAACTCCTATTACATCATTCAATGTAAAGTAGTAACATACAATATGTAGAGATATAATTTAAATTCATGACCCTAACAGATAAACAAAAATATCTTGGTTTCAATTTATTGTTTTGATTTTATGAATTTTTGTTTAAATTATTATTTAAAACTATGATACTAGCCAGACATAATATTATCAAGAGCTCATATTATTATTTTGCTTTGAAATGAACAATGACCTACAAATGCGCGTATAATTGACATCTGTCAAGGTGAGTTAGCACAGCACCTATGATAAGTAATAAGTTGGCTTTTTTCCCCATTCCCCATGATTAACGTCTACAATCACCATTAAAATTTCAGTCCCCTGACTTAAAGGTATTGTTTGTTTATTTGACTATACCTCCTTAACCACTATGCCAATTTTGATGAAATTTAATTACCAAAATATAAGTGATTTTTTATAGAGATAGCAAGGAAATTGCTAATTGCATGATAGATATAATTCATTAATTAATATATTCACACAAAATATTTATGCACACATATGCAGGAGGATGCAGTCACTCTCAGGAGGGTTTAACTTGAGCCTCTCACCCTGGATGCACCAGGGTAGTGGACTATCCCTAACATGTTTTCAAATGATTACATTAAATTAGCTCATAAAAGGGAAAAATATCAAATGGGGAATTTGACTGCCTGAGTGATGCAGTAGTTGTACATGCAACTACTGTGTGAATGGAAACAAGACTAGATGCACTTTGTGTTGGTTAATTTAATGTTAGTAAAATAACACACAACAGAGTGCTTGTACCATCTGGTTACACCTGTATTCTGAGCAAAATAAATATCCTAACTTCTACGCTAGTGCAGTGGATTAGTATTTTCTAAAAATATAAAAACAAAGTACGCCTAGTCTTGCAACTCAGCGGCAGTAGCCTAACAGTTAAGACACTGGACTCGCAATTGTGAGGTCGCGGATTCGAATCCTACCTATTATATTACCAAAGTGAACCCACTCCTAACAAGCATTCTATTTAGGCTGGAGGGGTTAACAGGATTGGTAGAAATATGGGGCGCCATTCCCACATTGCTAGTTAACTTTAATAAAAAAAACACATTTGTGAATCACAATTAATCTTATCACTCATGTTCTGCCATATCAAGAGATGCACTGATAAAAACTTGTTCTTTAGTAGCTATCTTTTCAGTAGGTACTTATCTATGTAGTAGATAAAAGATGATCTATTATCTTTAACATAGATGATGTCCCCATTTGTATTAAAAATAATCATCTACCATACATCCTACTAATATTTAAAATCAATGAAAGTAATGTTTGTTGCTGTTTCACACAAAAAATACTGGATGGATTTTGATGAAACTTTACAATAATGTAGCACATATGCTATAATAATCAAACATAATGCGGCCAAAGCGGCTGATAAAGCTATTACTTCTTGTTCTAAACTTTCTCTGCCCATGCAGTATCAAGAGGATATTTTACTATAGTTAATGTTGTATTTAAAGTAAATTAGCTGTTTCTGTTTATATAAGCCATTTCTACACATATGAAAATTGTAAACTACTTGCATACTTAAGTAATATGAATGAATATGTAGAAGCTAGTTAAAATAAACTTTCTCTTACTTTTGTTCAACTTTAAATATGTTTTACAGTTAATTTATTTCTATTAACTTATTACTTAAGAATTACTGTATTTCAGACCTAAATAATTATTTTAAATTCATTTATTTAAACTTTTTACTTCAAGCATTCCATTCTTGTGAACTTCAATGTTGAATACTGGATCCACAACTAGTAACATACCTGTTTCAGATCCAGGATTTAACACTGCAATGCTTGACGCCACCGAAGTAGAGTTGTCAAGAAAAAACCCACATACATGGGAAGTACTAAGATAATTTTGGGTGGCTATAGACCCTGAGCCCTTTTTCGCACGAGCGATTTTTTTACTCGCGTTGTAAGCCGGCGACCCTGGCTCCTCTCGATGTGATTATAAGATCTATTCCCACCGCCTAGGGTTGAAAATACAACTCTGCGCGATAAAACACGTCGCGTTGCCGTGTGAATGTGTACTTGGGAATGCATTTGTCCTACTTGAGCGATTTTTTAACGCGCGTCTTAAAAATACGCTCGTGCAGATGAATTTCTGTCAATGGTCTCCTTAAACAACTATGCGGGAGATATTATAGTGCACAAGTGTGTGCAACAATTGCTCTCTGTAATGTTATAGCCCAATTGGATGGAAATCCGACGCGACCAGAGAGAGATTGGGCTCAGACTGATGGCTTAATCTGCTCTTCGAGGCATGGAGGGATATGACATGCTTTGAAACCAGTCACCTATCTAGGGACCAACAGTGGTAACCTTGTTTAATCTCACAGATATGTGGTTCTGCTCTGTTTACCATACCATTGTCTATATATATCAAAATGAATCCCTATTTCCCGTGGTCAAAAAATAACTAGAGAATGACTTTATCACTCTTTTTTTTTTTTAGTTTTCTAATTTATCAGGTATAATAACTTAATTTTATGTCCCAGTCAAACTGCTTGCACAGTTTTGCAGGACTCTGTTCTAAATCTTAAGACTAACCCTGTCTCTCATAACTCAAAGAAACTCAAACAAATGTTGAAAGTTTACTAAAAAAATAAAACAAATAAACTTTAATTACACACACATGCAAGTGAATAAAATTATCAATAGATCATAAGCACTTTATGACTACCATTACAATGAAGCAATGTATTTTACATATGATAAATTTGACCTTACCAATCTATAGAACAATGTAAATTATAAGATTGTCTTTATAATCTATACAAATATTATAAAGCTGAGGAGTTTGTTTGTATGTTTGTTTGTTTGAATGCAATAATCTCAGAAACTACTGGTCTGAATTGAAAAAGTATTTTACTGTTGGATAGCCCATTTATTGAGGAATGCTATAAGGCTATATAACATCATGCTACAACCAATAGGAGTGGAGGTGCAATGAAAAATGTTGCAAAAACGGGAAAAATTGACACATAAGAAGTTAAGCTGGTCAGCTAGTATTTAATATAATGTAAAAGATACTTATATTCTTACCTAAAGTCAGTCTGAACACTGTCGCTTGGCCTTATTTCAAATGATATTCTTTTCTCCGTGGTGTTACTGTTACTGTCCTTTTTAGAAATATTATCATTCTCTGACACAGTGCGTCTTCTTCTTCTTATTAAGCCATTCTCTGCCTTAAAGCTACCTCTGCGCATTTCAGCTGCATCCACCATACGAATATTTACTTTATACAGCTGGCAGTGACTTTCTTGTCCAGCTGTTAAAAATGTCTTATTTTGTGTACTTCTTACAGAACAGTTCATCACAACATTAGGACCAGTTTCATGCCGCATCACCTCTTCGGCCACAAATCTTGTTCCATTGTGTGATAGTTCAAATATTTCCTAAAAAACGAGTTATTGTTATGCTATAATTTAGCTAAAAAAATTATATTACAACAAAATTATTTATCTAAAAGTTAGTCTTCCAATCAGACAGCCTAAGAAATCAGTTTGCCGAATAAGGCCGATAACTTACGAGTATCAGCTGCTCTAAATGTCAATACAAATTATGTACATAAATATTACTTCAGTGAAAGATAATTAATTTAGGTATGTGAAAACGATGTGTTTCTACTGAAATCTGCGAAAGCTGCATTGATTAAACGTTCGAATAAGCAGCTGACACGTATACTAATAAAAAAACTAATCAGAAGCATAATTCGATATTTGTTATAGTTTAAACTTACAAATCCATTAGCAACGCCAGTAGCCGCCGCTCCACCGCCACCCGCAACTATTACGTGTCTATTTGTAAGTGTTTGGAGCGTATAAAGCGGAAAATCAACCCTTGCCAGTAAACCATCACATCTATTGGGAGACATGGTGGCTTATAACATTGATCCGATCTATTCAGTGATCCTTACTTTATCAAAAAACACTACCTTAATGTCAAATAAAACCGTATAAGTTCATTTTTATAGACAATTAATCTAATATAATGTTAAAATATGGTTAAAACAACTATATTCATGAACTAAACTTAGTGAGAATTTGCCACTTCCAACATGACAAAAGTCACTTTTGACATTATGGTTGTTTACGAATGTAGATTTAGATTATATCGTTTTTACTATGACATTTTTACAAATAAATATCTAAATAGAAAAATCTAATTTAAAAAAAAACTACGTCCCATTTATTACTTCATTTATGTATTCATGTAGATTTAGATTAAATCGTTTTTACTATGACATTTTTATAAATAAATATTTAAATACAAAAATCTATTATAAAAAAAACTACGTCCCATTTAATAATTCATTTATTGATACCTGGGACTTAGACTTTCTTATTCACTAAAACATAGAAATTCTAGCAATCTTTGTAAACTTCCATCGGAGATGACATGATCACAGAGCATTAAACTCTACGAGGATAAATTAGCAGACATAAATTCATGTTTGGAACATTGGAATACCCCTTTCGAAGCTCAATGATCCGATCGTGAGTTAGAACTTTGAAAAAATCGTAATCCGCACGCAATTCATTTTAGATTTTTACGCACGTACGTAACCACAGATTACAAATAGTGTTGTAGTAATATGTGTACGTAACCGAACCAACACAACAGTGAGCTTCCCGCCCAACCAATGAGAAATCGTTTTACTATGACTTTAACACATAAAATATTTATCTTATAAAAAACTAAGTAGACTGGTCCAGCTCAGCGTCACCTACGTGAAGCACGAGTTTCGGAAACTACCCAAACTAAAAAACTAACTTCTATGGATAAAATATTTTAATAAATCTTTTCAAAGAACTCTCCACTAGCTTCTGTACAAAGTTTCATTCGTCTGAACCAATTTTCGAAACATTTTTTCCAGGTCGTCACAGACACCTCTTCCACGGCCTTCTCAAACGCTGCTTGTGCGTCTTCCGGCGATAAATACAGAATTCCTTTCAGCTGATTATTTATTTTAGGGAATAAAAAGAAGTCACACGGTGCCAGATCAGGACTGCAAGGAGGGTAACCCAAGACTCTGACCGATGCGGTGTCTAGGAAGTCAATCATGTTGATCGCTGAGTGCGCGGGCGCGTTGTCATGGTGAAGCAGTACCTCGCGGGGCCCGTATTCAGTCGCTTGTTTCTCATTGCAAACAAAACTTCTGACAGGCATTTCGTGGTATACCATTCCGTGTTGATGCTGCTTTGATCTCGAAATTGAATTGAATCTGCAGAATATTTGTTACACAAATATGAATATTGTGTAAATTTTTTGTTGTTGGGTAATATCGTAACCAGCATCTGAACTTTCTCATATGTCGTGTATTTTTACTCGCTTTTGTCGCTTGCCTGGAAAATCATCTTCAATATCACATTCTTCACAAACTATTTTTGCCTTTTCGAAACTATTATCCACACGTCACGTCATGTCGTGACATATATATTAAGAAATAATAATAGGTAAGTAGGTTCTGTTTGTGGTCCTGGTCTGGTCATTTCTGCGCCTCCTTCTATCAACTAGATAAGTGTCGGCACCTCTTGTATCGTTATAACCATTGGATTATTTATCACATAGACAATTTACTGGAAGGAATTGGAAGCTTTGAAAGCTAAGACTAGAGACAGGGGTCAAGGACCTTATCAGCGAGGTATAACTGGTTGACACCAGACTCAACAGTTTCAGAATCAGTTTTTCAAGAGTTAGGTTATATAATTAATATTTGCTTCAGGAATAATTAAGTTACAACAAATTATTATGCATTTTATTGTTTAAATTTATAGTAACATATTTCAACTTTTAATGAAATCGTCATTGTTTGCTCATGGTTATTATTCTTCTCGGTACTAATGTCATTATTCTCACGAATTGTCATTGTTGCCAATTTTCAAACCGCCATTTTTTCTGAAACTACCGGCTTGATATAAATGCCTCCAACTGAAAAATTTGTTAATAACGCTACTAAATCTACTTAACTTTTTAGTTTTTATCAAGGTTTACAAAAATTGCCTATTTTTTCATTTTGAGAAGAACTTCCCGTTAGAGTTTTGTATTTGTTTGGATGTTCTTACCTTTTCATAATATTTTGTATATGGCATGAGAAAAACAAAGTATAAACAATTATAAAAAAAAGGTATGGTAGTAACTCAGATCAAATACTACTACTAGATTTAGGTAGCTAGCGTGCCCACCAGGCACCAGGTGCCCACAAGTTTTTCTCGCTTCCACATTTAGTGTTGCCAGAAAAAAGTCATTCTGTCGGCTTTCGCAAAGTATCTTTTCGTTTTGTATTTCAACACATTCAAAAAAATCATTAAATTTATAAAATTACATTATTTTCAAGGTTTGTTTGTTTTATAAATTTCATAATTAATATTAATACTAATTTTGCTTTCTGAATTAAAAGGGAACCTAAAGTGATGGTCAAATATTTAAACTATAGTTCAGTTTTTGAAGTGCATGTAGGCATAGTGATAACAGTTTCATTGAGTTTTATCTTAGTTATAAATTCCGGTGATCGGTTTTCCTTTCACTGCGACTCTTATAGCCTAAGATGCTGCAGCCACCCTTATTCCTTACACTTAAATACACTATTTTTAACGAGTGCTTTACCTCAGTACATAAACAATTAATGAAATACACAAATATTCGAATATTTTTTACTTGCTTGGCACAGTTTCATTGTTTGCCACAGTGGGACAAATAGAAAAAACTGGCTACGATGATATGGAAAAAAAAATATGCTTTTCTTTTTTATTTATTCGCGATCCAACCGTGATCCTACGGTTGGATCGCCATTGGATACTTTACCAAGTTGGATTATGTGTGGGCAGTATTTTATTTAGTGAATAGGACGCTTTATTAATTACCATAGACAAAATAAATGTTTTTTTTTTAGCATTTGGCTGAATGTATCGACGACCTTTGTGCTTACAAAATTAAAAACCTTTTCCTGGTGCACATCAATCACGGCATAGCTCCTCGTTCTTTCTTTCCTTTGTATCTTGGGAGAAAAATGGCTGATAATAAATTATACGAGGTTTTGGGAGTTTCAAGAAGTTCAAGTGATTCGGAAATAAAAAGAGTAAGTTCAAAATTATGAGTACAATGGATGATTACATCGCACATGTAATGTCATTTAAGCATTGCATGATTTTTAGTCATTGTCATGTTCTTATTTATCATAATTTTACTGTGAGCTATTACTTTTCTATTTCAGAACTACCATAAACTTGCTAAAGAATTCCATCCCGACAAAAACCCTGCTGCCGGAGATAAGTTTAAAGAAATCAGCTATGCTTACGAAGTTTTGTCGGATTCTAAGAAAAGACAAATTTACGACAAATATGGGCTGAAAGGTCTTCAAGAAGGTGGCCAAGGCGGTGGATTCCCTCCTGATGATCTTTTTGGACATTTCTTCGGTGATATATTCGGCATGGGAGGTGGCAGCAGAGGGCGAGGTCCGGCTCGAGGGGAAGACACCATGCATCCCCTCACTGTCACTTTGGAGGATTTGTATATGGGTAAAACTACCAAGTTACAGCTAAGTAAAAACGTGATTTGTGGGCCTTGTAAAGGTATTGGTGGAAAGCCTGGGTCAGTTGTGACTTGTAAAGATTGTCATGGGCAGGGTATAAAAGTGTCTTATCAACAGATTGCTCCACACATGACCCGTCAATTTCAATCACGTTGTCCCACCTGCCATGGTCAGGGTGAAACCATCAATGATAAGGATAAATGCCCAAAATGCAAAGGCAAGAAAGTTGTAAACGAAACAAAAATTTTGGAGGTGAATGTGGACAAAGGAATGCGGAACCAGCAGAACATTCTTTTCAAGGGAGAAGGTGACCAACAGCCTGACACTCAGCCTGGAGATGTTATTATTGTATTGCAACAGAAGCCTCATGAAGTATTCCAGAGAAATGACAATGACCTTGTAATGGTGCATGAAATCTCTCTGACTGAGGCTTTGTGTGGTTTTGAGTTCATTGTTAAGCATTTAGATGGTAGAGATCTGCTTGTGAGACATCCACCAGGTGAAGTGATCAAGCCTGGAGATCTTAAAGGTATATTGGGTGAAGGAATGCCCCAGTATAAGAATCCATTTGAGAAAGGTAATTTGTACATTAAATTTGATGTTATTTTCCCTGAAAACAACTTTGCCACTGAAGAGCAGATGAAGCAAATTGAATCTGTGCTGCCTCCGCGCCCAGCATTTGTGATGCCTACTGGTGAAGATGTTGAAGAAGTTAACTTGATAGAGTGTACTGGCAATGAGAGTGGCAAGGGCCGACAGGAAGCTTATGCCAGTGACGATGAAGATCAAATGCACTCTGGCCCTGGTGTGCAGTGCGCACATCAGTAGTTCAATTATCCACATCTATGGATTTCTACTCAAACCTCACACTATATAATTTTATCATAGGTTATATAATTTTATGTAAATTAAACTAAGTAGGTATACACTATACTGTAATACTTAGTTCACAGAATGCTAGAAAATTTGACTATGTGTGCAGTGTTTTGATTTATTTGGAAGAGTAACTGCTACCTATGCATCTTAATCAATTTTGTTGCAATTTCTAAGGCTAACAGCTTGTCACCAATTAATAAATAGAACCTAACAAGATAATGCAGGCATTGTGGTTCACTCATTATACAATCAAATCAATGGTAGAAAGTTTATAACACAAAATTTACATATTAGGATTAGAAAAGAAAGTTCAGTTTGAGTAATAACCTACCTGTGATACTTCATAGGTCTAATTGCTGTCATTCTTGGGTGGTGTTAAATTGTATTGTTTATAATGTAAAATATGGGCTAAGTGTGTTGTTAAGATTTTAAGTACAGCTACAGAGGTATATGCCCTAAAAGGCTTGTCACTTCATACATGCGCTTGTTAAATCAAACTTTGCTCTAGAAATAGTATTAATCCACAAATGGGTTACTGGATTCCATAATATAATGTACTATATGAAAATAAAATTTAGTGATACCTTACAAACATTTTAATTTCAAAAAAAACTTTCTTAATTATTATATTATGCTTTTGATCATCATGTATAATAGTAGTTAATTATTTCATTAATATTGGCTCCATTGTATACTGTTTTGTGCAGTTAGTCTATTACTATATATTTATATTAGTTAATCTATTACTCCTAAAGTGTTTCACCTAGAAGCAATACATATCCAAGTATTTCTAAAATCCAACATGCATTGAAATAAAAGTGATAAATAATGTTAATAATTTTATATTTATGTTTCCCAAAACAAAAAAAAAAGACTTCTAATGTGTCTGTACCGTAAAATGGGGTGAGTAGGGACAATTTTAAACTTTGAATTAAAATTTTAATCATTTTTAAATACCAGAATCTAGTAATGTTTTAATAACATTTATTCCGGCGGGTTAAACTTTAATTTCTTAAAGTTATTTTGCGGTTTCGTATGATAATAACCGAGAAAAATACAAAAATGTGTGCTATCCCAACTCACCCTGCGATTGGGGTCATAAGGGATACTAAGTGGGTGAGTTGGGAATTTCTTTAGGGCTGACACTTTCACCTTTTAAAATTATTGATAATTACGTACCTACCTACCTACCTACTGTAGGTACTTAGTAGCTAATTTTAAAGTTGATATAGTGCATGAATCATAATTAAGTAGGTACATGAAAATAATACTAATTATTATAAAAATAATATTTATTATTATAAAAATAATTTATTATAAAAATAACTGAAACAATCCTTCTTTATTTAGCGTCTACAAACTCTTACAAAAATTCTTACTTGCCTATTAGTAACAAAAAACTGGTTCATTCATAGTTGTTAAAGGATATTCAGATTCAGAGCACGTATTTAAAATTTTCGATAATAAATTCTTCAGTTTCAGCAGACAGGGCTGTTTGACCACCGGAAGATTTCATGTGTCGTCATTTGTGGCGACCTAGCACCTACTTTGATATTGAGTATTTGTTTTCGACGGAACTTATAGAAGTATTCAAATTTTCGAGATCTTCAAGTGCTTGTTTAATTACGAGTTCATCGTACTTTTTTCGTGTTTTCGCGCCAGGTTTAGGCTTGTAGACCCTTGGCATTCTGTAAAAAAGTATCGAAATTTACCTATAAATCAAACAATTTTCAACTGCATTAGCACATGTAAGGCATCTAAACATCTTGGGAAAAAAGGTAGGAGAGCAATAAGTACTTACAAAAAAAAAGATTTATAATCATTGACAACCCTAGGCAAAACCTCCCAACACACCCCACAAGCATCCCTATACACCCAGCTCTCCAGCCAACTAACCCCCGTTATCGTCCCAACTCACCTCTATTATATCCCAATTCGCCCCGTTTGTCAACCCTAGACACCCCAGAATCCCACAAAAATTAGGTTCTTGACCAAAAGTGTTATTTCTTAGAGGTAAATGATAAAATAGAACTTACTTTTGTAGTATTTCTTGATCCTTGTAGTGTCAGAAAACGATTTCAATATTTAAATTTCACTCAGGTAGTCGATAATTGATAAAAATGTAAAAGTTTAAACGAGAGAAAAACTGCCGCTGTTTTTTGCAAAACTTTAACAAGGTTTTTTTTTAATATTGTAGTGGTTTGGATACTTGGTGTTGCTAGGGCGGGAAGAAAAATTATTAAAGTCATAGACAAAACATTTTTACTTGAAATCATACGTTAAAATACCGCACCATAGACATCTAAACAAAATCTGTATTGTTGTCCCTTGACACCCCGCCATCCCTTGTCACCCCATTTTACGGTATAGTTTCTGTTTATGTGCTACTACTGATAGTTACAATTTTACCTAGGTACTTTGAGTGCATGAAGGATGTACATCAAGTAGCTACTCATATAATATTATCTCTTGTTGTTGCTACTGTATAAAACTAATAATGGTGTTTAGAAAATAGAAATACTTGGACATGTATTGCTCCTGGGTGAAATACTTTGAGATATTAGACCAACTGGTTTTGTGTTGCCTAAGCTGATGCTGAATAACAACAACAAATAGGTGACAATTTATTGATACATACACATATGTATATTTTATTAGCATAACTCAGTATTCAGATATTTTATATTCTCTTGGCAAGGCTACTCTGTTGCCTGATACCTCCAATCAATTGGAGTGACCAGTTTTATTTTGACCTTGATTGTATATTAATGTTTTTTCATTGATGAAGTACTAGGTAGGTAAATTAATCTGAATTAACTATGACAAAAAGGGCAAAAGATTTTTGGTATGTAGTAAATAAAGCCAAAACATTTCAGTAAGGTTTTACAATTTTTTTATTTATTTTTGTACTTTTGTTGATTTCTTTTGACAAACATTATTTTCCAATACACTATGCATACACACACATTTTACAACAATAAATAGTTTGAAGGGTAATCAAATGGATGTTTATTCTGGGATATTATTTATTTTACTTTTAGTTGTACCACCTTACATCATGATGATAAATGATCTTGTTTACCTGAAAAAAAAAGAAAACATTCAGATGTATAAATTATTAAAGAATTTTAGGTTACTGTTTTAAAATGATAAATAGTGAATTAAAAAACATTGTTTATTTATGAATTCACTGGTGTATTTGCATTTATTCTGTGCATATACCTCTACAATTTGGTTTTAAAATAGAATAAATAATGTGTCCTCAAATAAATTACACTGAAAATATAATTAGGCGCAGTAAATAAAAGGAGTGAAATTCATTTTAGACATTGAAGTTCATTTTAGAAAGTAAAGTTTCTAAAACTTTGTCCTTTTTAGGGTTCCATAGACAAAATGCCAAACAATTTTGCATGGATACACGTATTACTTACGTCAACAAAGCGAAAGAATAAAATCTTGAAAAACGTTTATTTTGAGGGCACCCTATACTTATGTTATTTTTTTTCTCACCATCCCATCTTGTGGGGTATCATTAGATTAAAAACGTTTAGGAGTTGTAAAAACATTTTTACATTTAGGGATCCCTTTGTGAAATAAGGGGCATATGTCGCGTGTGTCAAGTGTCCTCCCCCCCTGCCAGCTAAATGATGATGAAAAAAAATCACAAGAGTAGTATAAATAAGTTTAGAGAAATTAAAAGGACAAAAACTATCACAGCTAAGCAGGCTTTACAAGTTTACGAGTAGGTGATCAAATGGGAAGTACCAAAATGTTCGCACAAATTCCATTGATTTTTTAAGTATAATGTAAGTATGAAACAAAAACAAGAAAAAACCCATTTCCGACCAACGGCAACAAAAAGAGTAGCGAGTACGGATTTTACCGCTCAAGACACATACATACTTATGTAGATCCCGTGTAAACAAAAGAGATACAGATATTAATAGTTGATCGCTGAATGTTCATACTGCCGGCGAGTACTCTCTATACTGCAACTCTTTTACACGGACGGGATCTACAAAATACATCTGTTCTACGTTTCTTGAGCGATAAATCGCTACTCGCTTCTCACTCATCGTCGTTGGTGAGACAGGTGCCTTAAGCAGCATTTTTAGGATGAAAGGGGGTGGGTAGGGGTGAACTACTGCCCTACATTGTGCGAAGCCCGACATGCACTTGCCCGGTTTTGTTTCGATTATTTTTTTCCCTCTTATGAAGCCAATTCGAGCTTATTTTTTAAATAATCAGGTGACATCAATGCACTTTAATATCAGCTAGCGAATTTGTCTACAAAAAAATGATACATTGTGCAATATTGTTATACATATAATACCTAATAGGGTTACCCTTGATTTGATTAGATTACAGCAATAATATCACTATAAATTTTACTTACTATCCTTGGAATAAGATTCTTTAGAATCACAGTATCTTTTAAAGCCCTTTTTACTTCTGCAAAGTACGTTCAAATTAATTGGACTTATTCCTAATTCCCGTAATTTTGCTATCCTCTCCTTAACTGTTTTTTGGGAAGTAGATAAAACTCTGAGTTTATTAGTTATGTCTTCAACATCAAATCCCTCTTTTATTAAGTAATCCAGAAAATGTTTTACCTGAAAATAGACTAAAGAATTAAGAGTGTTTCAACTATGTTGATTCAAGGAATTTATAAAAATGAATACATAATATATCACCATACAGACCAACCTTTGTCACACGAATAGTCTTCAGTGCTGGCATTTTAAAACACATTTCTTCAATAACATCTATTGAAGTATTTAATCGATTTGCTAGATATATCTGTGTTGATTTTGTTTCTCCTAGAATATCCTTTGTTTCTTGGGATAAACTTACAAACCTTAAAGAGAAAATTAAAGGTGTAACAAGTAATCTTAGACCTTAATATTTACTTTTGTAAGTAAAGAAGTATTTCTAGTAAAAGCAGCTAATTAAGCCTAGAGAAAATGTTTACATTTATCATTATTCATTTCAAGTAATATCTGATTTTTTTTCTAACTAGCTGAACCGGCGAACTGCATACCGCCTTTTTAGGGCCAAAACGGCAAAAACGGAACCCTGTCTGTCAGTACGTCACAGGCGTTTTACTCAAAAACTACATATTGAATATTGATCTGCTAATTAGTTAGAAATTTTTAGGGCTCCATACATGTAACATAGCCAAAAAAAATTAACAAAAGAATACCCTTAACCCATAATACTTTCAACTAAAATTGTTTTCAACATCTATACTAATATTATAAAGCTGAAGAGTTTGTTTGTTTGAACGCGGTAATCTCAGAAACTACTCGTCCGAATTCAAAGATTATTTTTCTGTTGGGCAGCCCATTTATCGAGGAAGGCTATATAATATCACGCTACGACTAATAGGAGCGGATCAGCAATGAAAAATGTTGCAAAAACGGGGAAAATTTACGCATACGAAGTTGCGCGGGACAGCTAGTGGTTGGATATACCGTCTTTGAGTTATTGCTGAAAAACTGCGCTTCTGAACAGGACGTACCTATTTCTCTGCTCCTATTGGTCGCAGCGTGATGTTATATAGCCTATAGCCTTCCTCGATAAATGGACTATCCAACAGTAAAATATTTTTTCAATTCGGATCAGTAGGTCCTGAGATTACCGCGTTCAAACAAACAAACTCTACTCTTCAGCTTTATAATATTAGTACAGATAGGTACTTTTTTAGTTTCACACAAATGCATACATACCTGTTCAATATATCCTCAGAACATCTAACCATCCAGGGATATACATTTTCAATACCCATGTCTTTAACAGCTTGCAATCTTTTCTGAATTGTTTCATGGTGGTACTTAAGAACCCATAAGTCCCGTAGTATTCGCTCGCCAGATACACCCATTTCTGTAAGCATGAAGTACAATGTAGTGTAAACAAAAAATAATGAAATTAAGTTTTCACTACAACCAAATCGGGTATTTTATTCTTTACTAGCTGACCCGCGCAACTTCGTCTGCGTAAATTTTCCCTTTTTTTTTACAACATTTTTCATTGCTGCTCCGGTCCTATTGGTCGTAGCGTGATGTTATAACCTATAGCCTTCCTCGATAAATGGGCTATCCAACAATAAAATATTTTTTCAATGCGGCCCAGTAGTTCCTGAGATTATCGCGTTCAAACAAACAAACAAACTCTTAGGGGGATGGAAAATAGATGTTGTCCGATTCTCAGACCTACCCAATATGCACACAAAGTTTCATCAAAATCGGTCAAGCCGTTTCGGAGGAGTATGGCAACGAAAACTGTGACACGAGAATTTTATATATTAGATAAGCAAAAATATAAAAATATTATTGAAATAGTTTAGGCAAAAAGCTGTTGGAAAAATGATAGTTTCAAGAAAATAACGGAATAAATTTTAAAATTCAATTCAATGTTTTCATTTTTTTTAATCTTATTTATAATACCATGAAAACCGCTATGTTATCAAGTCTTATGGCATATGGCAGTGTATACTAATGAGTGTCAAATTTAAACATTTTTATAAAAGATACAGCACTTATCGACTGAATAAAAAATATGCATTATAGAATTTAATTAGGTATGATACTTTTAAAAAAAAACAGGGTAAGTGCATCTTGGGCCACGCACAATATAAGGTTCCATAGAAACCCCTTCCCATCCGCATAGTGGACTTAGAAGTGGGTTTTTTATTGTTTTTGTTTCATACTTACAATGTTATACCTACCTACTTATTAATAATTTTCTATGGAATTTGTACGAAAATTTGGTTACTTCTTATTTAACTTTAATAGTTTTCCTTTTAATTTCACTATATGTACCTATATACTGCTACCGTCAATTATTTCACATAGGTATCCAACATCAACCATTTAGCTGGCAGGGGGAGTGACACTCGACTCGAAAAAAAATTTGCACTTTAAAGCACTATTTCACAAAGGGATCCCTAAATCTAACAATGGTCTTCACAACCCCTAAATGTTTTTAAAATACCTATCTAATGATATCCTACACAAGGGGGTAGGTGAGAAAAAAAACCACATCCCCCAATTTACATATATGAGAGGTACCCTCAAAATAAGTTTTTTAAGATTTTATTTTTTCACTTTGTTGGCGACTTCGGTCGCGCCGACTTGATTGAACGTGTATAACTAAATGGCTTAGTGAAGTGTTCTGCGACTGACGACTAGTTGTCGTGCGAGTCGGTGTGACCGAAGTTGTGCTACATATGTGTATCCATGCAAAATTACAGCCTTTAACACAGTTTCTCTGAACTAAGCTCCGGACGGTCGGACATGGCGAAACTTTATGGGTTCCGTTTTGCCATTTTGGCTATGGAACCCTAAAAATGAGTAATACCCTATTTATTTGGTTATTCAAATAATAGACTCTTTATTAGGCTAAGATTTACATCGTATGGGTACATAATCTATACTAATATTATAAAGAGTTTGTTTGTTTGAACGCTACCGCGTTCAAAGCAAATCGTCCTGTATCTCGGGAACTAGTGGTCCGAATTGAAAAAATATTTTTCTGTTGGGTAACCCATTTATCAAGGAAGGCTATATAACATCACGCTACGACAAATGTTGCAAAAACAGGGAAAATTTATCATATAAAGCGCCTAGCCGGAAGGCATAGCTTTATCTACCAAGGTGATCAGACTGAAGCCCAAGGTGATCAGACTGAAGCCTAAGGTGGACCAATTACATCATTTGCCATAATTAGGCTGGAACTTTTAGATTATTATAAAATTAATTAATATTAATTCTAAGCTGTGACTTACGACATTAAACAGAGGAGTAATCGCATAAGCGCGTTCATATGATAGAATCACCGATTGGGCGCCCTTAATTTAATTATTAAAGTGAAAACTTCTTTAGCGGCACTGTGCATTTTTTGGGATGGGTAAAAAATGTTAACTGAGTCAGGATACGTGATCGAAAATTCGTAAGACGGAGGGAGAGTAGACCGCCGGCGCGGCGTAGGAGAGGAAGTAATATCCCCCTCATTTCCTACCGTGCGGCGAAAATGTATGCCGTTTAAGCGGCGGCGCAGGGCTTTTGCGCGAGTGTGAGTGTGTGTTTGTACTACAGCATAATAGGTCTGATGTGTTCAATTTTTTATGTAATACTAGCTTTCGCCCGCGTGGATGTCGGTTATCGCGATAAAAACTATCCTATGTCCTTCCTCGGGACTCAAACTATCTCCATACATATCATATACAAAATTTCATCTAAATCGGTTTAGCTGTTTAAGCGTGAAAGCGTAACAGACAGACAGAGTTACTTTCACATTTATAATATTAGTATGGATAAATTGTCATGTTTGTGTATGATAGCACAATAGGAAGAAAATGGATTAGGCGCAATAGATGAATATTGTATTTAACCACATAAATGATAGTACTTTTATACTGATAAATAAAGCAATTCGTGCGAAATTATTCCCTAACCATTCAAAAATGCACAATGTTAATGTTCAAGTTTTCACTTCTGCTGGCACTCCCGCAATGCAACCCATTGTTTTTCTTGTTCTAATTATAGACATAAATAACAAACTTAAAGGACTATGTAGGTATTTAAGAATCATTCTTACCTAGCAATACATCTAATGCTTTTTCAATCCAATCAAAAGATAAACCATATATAAATGTTCTTTTAGCAAGTTTTTCACTTAATACAGATGGGGGCACCTGAAATAATTAAGGTTTTAATACCTTGCCTTTATATGAGACATCAATTTAATAGTTCAATAAAAATTAGTTCTTTTTCTAGCAAAATATTGTCTACAAAAAGACGGAAAGGTAAAGTGATGAAAACAAATTACAATTAAGTATGTAGCCCGACTGAACAAGTTGTAACAGTCAGCTTAGTAACTTATAAAAAAGCAATACAGTGGACCCGCGTTAATCCGACAAACGTTTTGCAGGACGTTGTCGGACTATCGAATTTGTCGAATTATAGAGTACTGCCACAGACTCCGAATCTGACAAATAAAACAATAAATACTTATTGATTGCAAAGCGTGAAAGAGAGAAAAAACTCGTGCAGCCTTTGACAGGTATTGTCTATAAAGTAGCGTTGACTACTCTCGAGAAAGATACAGTGCCACAGACCTCTATAATCCGGACTTATTTTGAAGGAGTGAACCTTGTAATCTCATGCATGACAATGTACAGTGATAGGCATGCCAGATTACAAGGAGCTCCAGATTAGCCAGGGGCCGGATCACCGGGGGTCTACTGTATATCAAAGCTTCTTAATGAATCAAACAGGTCATGGGGTTTAAACCTTTTGTCAATTTTGTTGTAACCTCAATTTTTGTGATTATGTGGTAGGAGATATTTGTGCTTTGTTGGTTTACATATTTGCAAATGTTATGCAACCAATATAGTCAGCTGCATCTCAACCAAAAAAGAAATGGTGTCATGACAAATCAGTGTAGATTTAATTAGCTATTCAGAGAGCATTCAAAGTAATCAGAGCTTCAGAGCAGAGATCTTACAATACGGATTGGTCTCATCAGCTTACTATACAACTACTGCTCAATTTCTCTGTAGACAATAATTCTAGTAGAATAAAACATGGGTCATCTATGAATAGCAAATACATTTTGTAAAATAAAGAAACTAATTACCTTGATACGAGATGAAATATAATACAAGCGGTTTTTACAAAATCCGTTAGCCTCATCCTTTTTGGAAACTTTGTAAATATGAACCAATGTTTTCATTGGCAATTTGTAAAAAGGCAAGGCATCTTCAGGAGTTTGAAAGTTCAGAGACAAAACCATTTTAGCTTTAGATTCATCAAATCCTGCAATAGTGTACGAGCACAATAAAATTAATGTTATCGTTATGTTCACGACTAAAAGTCAACAGTTAGTAGGTACTTACCATTTTTAGAAGTCGTACTTGTTTTAGTTTTATATGTAGCTATTGGAAACTTATAACTAACAACACGGCAACAGAGGGCTTGTGTTGAATAATTATACACTTTAGGAGTTATGACCTTATTACAAGATACTAAATTAGTACATCGTAATATTAACAAGGAATTTGAAACTATTGTTTTCAAAGCCATGATTGTTGGATTTTGATGTTAACTTTATAAAGGTGATTAATTTTTAAACACAATAGGGTTTGTCAAATTGATAACTCAGTAATCCACCAGTAAGTTTCAGAGATACTCATTTTTGTTATGATAACAAATTTGAGTAATCTGTCTGTGGTCTTTTAGTAACTCGGTTGACAATTGTGACAGTTGTTAATGCAATCTTCCCAGATTGCATCTGTCACAAATTGTCCCCCCAGAGATTAAAGATGCTACGTTCGGAACCCCTGTTTTCTTTCTAGGTATATAAAAAAACAAGCTTGATGAATGCTTTATTGAACTGTTTGGAATTCACGGAAACATTGGGTCGGGTTAACCCACAAAGGAATTAAAAATGTATCTTAAAAAAAAAAATAGTATTTTTTTTTCTTTTTAATCGAGAGAGAAACATAAGTTTCAAAAACAAGCTGACAAAAAAAAAAAAAAAATTTGGAACTTTTTTGTGATTTTTATAAAATTTGCACTAAATCTCAGATCAAATTAATGCCTACTTTGCACGTATTAAGTGGTTAAGTAATTAACTAAATTGCAGCGTGTAAACAGCCACTTAATACCTCTTAAGTCATAATGTGAAGTTACGATTTAGTGGTTTATGTGAGCAAGTGGAATAGAATTGATTCTATTTTTGGTTAAGTAACCCACCCTCCCGCACCGCGCGCGATGGCGATGAGCGGGAAATTTTGACATTCAGTTCTTGTTTGGATTGGACAGGAACAGATAATTTAATTCGAAGCTTTTGCCTTTGTTTAATTTTGATTGTTTTCGAAAGATTTTGAAACATAATATATATAATGGCAAGGTGGCAAATCTTATAGGTACCTATAAACGAGAAATTCTTGTATATATATATATATAATCTGAATCTCGGAAACGGCTCCAGCTATTTTCATGAAATTTAGTACTCAGGGGGTTTCGGGGGCGATAAATCGATCTAGCTAGGTTTCATTTTAGGAAATGTCGTTTAATAAAACCTAGGTCAACCAGGTACTAGATATTAATGGCAATTTCATATTTTACTTTATCAATAATTTATTTACCCGTGCTAAGCCTGCCCCGGCTTCACACGGGTGTCAAATCGTAGTTTTTATACTTTGAGTTACATTAGTGTCGTTCGTAGGGATCTCTACTTTCTTTAACAATAATGTACAGCAAAATAAAGAATTTTCAAAATCGCTCCACTAGTTTTAAGTTCCAGTTCATCACCCTCTTAGTCGTCCATTTTGGTTTTATGAACTAAACGGATAAGCTTCACACGTGTAAACAGCTACTTAACAGTAAGTCATTTAAAATTTAGTTGACGACTTAACCACAATAAGTGTAAACTAGGCTTAAGCTACTAGATAATGTACCTAGCGTGCCCACATAAGTTTTTCTCGCACATTTGGTGTTGCCAGAAAAAAGTCATTACCTGATAATTAGGCTAATTTTGTCTTATGATCAATTGGGTCCAATTTGAGACTTCATTGATATCAGCGTGCCGAAGGCAGCCCGGTGGAGTGATTGATATACTTATTACTTGTTTACCTAACCAATATGAATTAATTGCATATTAGGTTTAATACCGCTTATTGCTAATAACTACGATTTTTATTTTTCCAACATAAGTGTAAAATGCGCAGCAAAGTTTAAGGAGTACCTACCTACATATTTTCAACCGACTTCAAAAAGGAGGAGGTTCCGAATAAAACATAAAGACTACTATTTCATGGCACCAACTTCAGAATGTTTAATTTGTTTTTGTTAATCTGGGTGTATTATTTTTTGCTTTTTAGTTGCTTTGTACCTATTACTTTTGAAGTCGGTAATATTTTTTTGATAAAAAGTTTTTATGTTGTTGTAGGTACCTATTTTTTTTTTGTAAAAATGTTTTTATGTTAATTTATAATGTAGTGCGCACCACTAGAGTCCGCTCATACCTAATCACGACTCTCACTGCTCGAAATACATTATTCTAGTGTGTCATGGCACAACCATCACCACCGTTCTGGCGCGATCGCCTGAAAGCGCGCTTCTAGGAGTTCTCCTTCTGTATATTGGTACCAACGTAGATACAAAAGTACTCTGTGGTACCAATGAGGCTTTACATACCTATACCATGAGTATTTACTTTAATAAAACTTATTTGCCCAATTCATTTATTATTATATTTAAATATCTGAGGCAGAAACAAATTAACGTCGATCACTTCGTCGAGGTGAACGACGTCTTCGTCTTTTGTAATCGTCATCGTCTCTAGAACTTCTTCGACGCCTTCTCTCGTTAGTTTCTGAACTTCTTGATTTTTTTCTTTTTGGAATCTCAGGCTCTGGTGATTCAGACCATCTCCATGATCGAACTGAAGAACGATTAGACCTAAAAGATGACAAAACGTTGTTTTCAATAAAAGGTATACATAAAAGATAAATGATATTAATTTATGTAATTTATGGTTTGTTACCTCTCGCTTTCTTGGTTGTGTTCATATGAATATGCACTAAATAAGTTATTTGGATTTCTAAAGACATGCAGAAAATTGCATGCTCGACCCTTCGGACATCGTCTTTGTAACTGAAGGCCTGTAAAATTTTAAAACAATTTGTAACTGATAATAGATAGCTAGTATTTTACAATAGCCCTAATTTGGGATTAAATATTTTTATGATTTTAAATTAGTTTAAAAATAGATTAAGTTCATAATTGACATACCACAAACAGCATTTTTCCAGGAATTTATGAAGCAGAATTGTAAAGAAAGTTGTCTGCCTCCATACCATCGGGTGTGTAATGAACGATATGCTGCTACAGCACATCGTAACTCTGCAAACTCTATGTATGTGTTTCCTCGAAGATGTTTCTCATAGTTATTGCAGACCTATGGTAAATTCTAGATTAAATGTAATGTATATTAAAAGAATGGCATAAAAATGTCATCAGTACAAACCTTTTCCATATTTATTTTCAGCCATGCTCATAATGATGGTCTGAATATTATCTGAGTATAAATTACTTAAAAATGAATGTTTGCATTACTAAAGAGCTACTGTTGCTGCTAGTTTAACACTTATGAATATTTAAATAATATAAAAGGACTGCGTCAGTAGAGCGGCGGGAATGTGTCCGACTGCTACGCAAGAGGGGTGTTATGCATGGGTTCAATTCCCACACGGGACACCACTTTGTATGATCCACAAAGTGTTGTTCCGGGTCTGGGTGTACTTTGTGTCCGTGACTTGTATGTCTGTAAAGTACCCCACGACACAGGGCTTGTATCCTACTGCGGGAGTTGTCTTGTATGGTGGTAAACTAGGTCTATCATTGTATTAACAGAGACTGCTTGTATGTGTCATCCATCATCCTTAAACTAGGCCACACACTATTGTGGTATAACTAATATAATATGAAATATGTAGATCTTTATGGCTTGCCACAAATAGATATGATAATGGGACAAATAATGAATTATATTATAGTGAACTACAAATAGTAGAATAAAAATACTATACCTGTTGCAGTTTTAATTCAAAGGATACATACTTTGTCATTGGCAGGTAATCATCAGTTTTACGGAATTACTTGTGAGAAGCTGAAAACCACACTTGTACACTCACCTTAAATTGAGTGATTTTACCAAATTTTTCAAATTCAGAGATAACATCATAGAAAAAGTCTTTAAACTCCTTATATGTTTCACTGTCTTCATATTCTAGCATAATGTCAGTATCATATTCATTTAGGTTTGCATTGCTAAGCCCAAAATGTGTATAAAAATTTGTTGCAAGTAACACCTGAAAAGTAATTTTGATCATGAGACTATTAATAAAAATCTCCTAATATTAACATGCAAAAGTGTGTGATTTGTTTTTTTTTATGTTAAAACTACTAAACAGATTTTTATTACTTTATAGAATTTTATAAGCTACGGGTCTTAATCACGTTAATAATAAACAGTCTACCCTTGACCATGGCCGTTGCAAGTCGGTCGAAATGTTAGGCATTAACCAAAGGTATTTAGCCTTAAAATAACCTATTTACGCAATTAAGACCCATAGCTTAAGTTTACGAACATATAGATTTTTATTAGATAATTATACACAAAGTCTGCATTTTATTGTCAAGAGCTGTCTATAATGTAAAACAAATAAGTACTTTGCTGATGCCTGGGTACTGATGGTTTCTTGAACATTGATCACCAAACCGACAGCATGCAGTCTTAAAGAAAAATGGGCATAGTTCTGCATTAGGTCTGGTCTCACGAATAACTCTTAACTCTGATGGAGGATCATCTGCATCTCCAGATAAAAAGTTATCCAAGTTCTCCATAAAGACCTCTTGTTTCCTTTTAAGTTCTTCTTGTGCAGCTTTCAGTCTTTCTTCTTCAATTTTCTTTTTTCTTTGCTCTTCTTCCCACTCCTATAAACATCAATATAGTATGACATAAAAACATAACAACATTTAGAAAAACAGACTTTTATAATACCTACCAGTTTCAGTTTAGCTTCTTGTTCAAGTCTCTTTTGAAGCATTCTTTCTTTTTCTTTTTGTAATTTTTCCCACTGTACAATAGCAATATTCTCAGCTTGTATCCATTTTTCATTTTCTTCATCATTTGTTTTTTGTATTTGTTCAAGCATTAACTTTTCCACAAGCTCCTGTTCTTTTATAAAACTTTCACTTTTGCAGAGTTCATCTGTAAAGTTATGGCTAGTTTTATAAATATATATTAGTACTAAAATAGCTGTTCAAAAGATAAATAACATTATGTTTACCCTCTTGCTTTGCCATGAGTTTTCGAATTCGTCTACGTCTTTCTTTTTTCGCTATCTTTCTCCATGCTTTATGCCTGAAAAAATAATTAACAGTCGATTAAATACATTCTTTTAATTTCGTGATAAATGTACTACCTATTAGAAGTTTCTCTGAACTTACCTGCCCATTTTTATTTGGTATACAAATTCAATTTTCAGTCCAAAATCAACCATTTCAGACCATGATCATACAGAAAACCCTTTAATTAATAAATTTAATTAAATACACACACAATAAATTAAATTATAATGTGTTTTTTTTGTTTTTAACTTCAGACAGATTGATCTAAGATCTGATCTGAGTTTTAACCTTCAGTCAGTTCTGTCAAAAAATCAAAACAAATATTTTGATTTTTTGACAGATATACAAAGAGAATGATGCTGCGTACACACCAGGCCAACGAGCACCGACGAATTCCAATCAGCGTTGGCTGTGCTTTATGGTTGGGTTCCTCACGCTCGTTGGCCCTCTTTTGCCAAGATCGGCCCAACGAATGCCAACGAAGGATTATCAGGGCGATTAAACTTAGTACGAAAGTTCAGGAACGGCAATCCATAAAAATAAAGTGGTTTTAGAAGCGTATTAATTGCCTTTTTTTGTGCAAGTAGGTAGGTGCTTTAGTCGTCCAGTGACTTTTAGATCGCGCTGCGGCCCACAGCTCGCTCAATAGTTTCTGCTTAAGCGCTGCGCTCGCCAGCTCGACTCGCACAGTGACTTTTTATGCTGCGTGCTGGCAAACGTATATGTCACTTTTGATTTCGATCAGGCTCAGCTCATCTCAGCTCTCTTCTCCCCCTCCTGCCGAGCTGGTGTAATTTATGTCAAAAAACAATTCTAAAAATCATAGCTCTAGTCGAGTCCTTTGCGTTTGGTGCGCAAATTGTAAATGGGGACTAAACTAAAAAAAAAAACATTTTTGATTTTTCAGTTATGAATGAAATCTAACATCTACCTACATAAGTACTTATTAAATGTGATAAAAATTAGCGACAAGGCGACTGACTTTCTGTCTACATAATTTTTCGTTGTATATGAAAGGAAAGAATTATATTTCGAGGTGACGGTAGTCCTAAAAATATTGTAGTGGAGGAGAAATCAGGAGCAATCAATCATGGAAAACAAGTCTTACAAAATTAAATATTTGATTTATGGAAAAAATGAACAGGAATTTATTGAGCTTTTACGCTCCGGCTTCGATCCTAATTTTGAGGGCGGTTGGCCAATCAGGCTAGCAGCTCGTAATGGATGTCCTACAATAGTGGAATCATTAATACAATTTGGAGCAAACCCTCATTTACTAAGCGAATCAGGTAAGTTAATCCGACTGAGTTTTAAATAGTAAAAAATAAAGCATGCATTAGCATCCCTAATAAGCTTTTATGAGCATTTTATCATCATGGTACCTCCTTTATACCCGACTGTAAGGAAGGGTTATGTTTTTAGAAGCTTTTATTATCCTGCCCTGTGTGTTTGTTGTTTAATTTGAATGCAAATTTGTGTGGGTCAAATCGTAGAAACTAAATTAGTACCACTTACTGACGTCCAATTGGGCTCCAATTTGGTACACAATGGTATCTTTGATGACAATGCAACATTATGGTATCCATAGACCTGATCTGACGAAGGAGTTGGAAGGTGGCCATAGAACTTCTAAACTAAAAAAAAAGAAACCTAGCAAGTTTGGGTTCATTTACATATATTTTGCGGGGTCTGATGATGGAGCTGGAAGGCGGAAAGGTGGTACTCAACAGTCATCTAATGTACCTGCGTTTCTGGGGAGGGGAGGGCTCTTCCCCGTGTTTAAGCTCGCTATATTCGTCTTGACAAGTTTTGTGCTCTTACACTTGTAGATACAGTGTTTAGGGTCTGATGATGCGGCCGGATGATGGTCATTAGAGTACTCAGTAGTCATGTCAGTCAGTACGATTCAATGTGGCTTAATAAAATATTAATAGAATAATAAAAGCTTGTGAGATTTTCCCTATGCTGTGCTGCATATTAGACAAAATGCACCGTAGTACTGGTACCATATTATGGTAGTAGGTACTGTCGATCATTGGACTTGAGTAAGTCAAATCGCTAGGTCTTGGCATCGACCTCGCGACAAGCTTTTATGTCATATAAATGGTACAATGTAACAAATTGATAGGTTTGTTTTACCTTCAAAAAATAATTTCTTCCTATATAGCATTTAAATAAAAGGTTGTTTTTAAATATGTTTTTAACTATTTATTAGGTAGGTACTTATGCTTATTTAATGTATATTACAGGGGCATCGACGTTACAATTAGCAGTATTTTCTGGCGAGCACTGGGACACTGATAAGTGGAAGTTCTTACTATCTTGTTGTGATTCCTCTCAACTAGCTGACGGGGCCGCCGTAGCAATTATTTTCAAAAACGATTTGGCACTAAAGAAGATTTTAGCGACTGGACGGTGTAACACAAATATTCCTACAACCCTGACAGGTTTGTTGAATATTCTAATTAAATCAAAAGTGGAAAAAGTAAATCAAAATCGCTGACGAAAACGTATGATTTAAAAAAAAAAGTATATAGTTTTATGTGCCTACTACATTATTTTGCAGGTAAAACTTTAGATCTTCTAGCAAAAGGTTATAAGCTGACTCATTGGTTAAATCCATCTATAACTCACTATGACCACGACTCGGACTCGATAATGTCACCAAGACAAAATAGAACGGTAAGCAAGTACAAGCAAGTACCTATGTAAAGATTACCTTTGCAATTCTTTAGGTCGCATAAGTAGGTTGTCTTTTTACGGTTCCGTAGCCAAAATGGCAAAAACGGACCCCTTATAGTTTCGTCATGGCAGTCTGTCTGTCCATACGTATGTCACAGACATTTTACTCCAAGCCTACTCAATGAATATTGATGAAATTTAGTGAAAAGGTGTCAAGACACCTTTTCTAATAGAAGCTGATTTTTTGAAGCTCCTTATTGTAATAGAAGCTGATTTTTTTTGCAAACGTCAACATGTGGCCCATCATCAAAACTTTTAAAAAAAAACGGCGTAAGTGAGTTACAAATCAACAAAAAGGCGTAAGTGCCATGAACATAGGCTCTTCTGCTGATGCAAATAATTAAGGCTGCGGAACCTTACACTAAGCATGGTCCGACATGCTCTTGCCCGGTTTTTTCAAAAGTTAACTAGCTGTGGGACGTCGGTATCTACTTACCGAATGTGAGATACGAAGTACACCCTAACGTACACTCTTGGATTTACGAATCTCGCAAAGCAAACACAGCAGTTTTACGCACACCCACTGCCCCATCGCGGGAGTCCAAGTAAACAACAAAAATAACATATCTTTATCTACTTACAGATTCATAAATCTATTAGTTGCTCTAGCAAGTTGCTAACGTTCGGTGATTATCGTTACAGGATACATTGACTACGTGGGTTTCTCCTCATACCCAAAGGAATTTGTCTCCTTCTGTGGCCAGATTTTTTCATCAAACAGCCGGACAGATGTCATTGTCCCCGACAAGAAGAGCAATCGTCTCGACATCCTCACAGTATAACGATAACAGTAGTTGATTGGAAATAACGATCATAATTAAGTACAACGAATTACAAGTATGACAATTATTGTATAGTTAATTTTAATAATACACTTTTAAATAAAAATATTTTAATGTCGAATAATATCATATGTAGGTAAATATTCAATTTAAATGCAATGTTTTCGTTTAATAATCAATATTATTTCAATACATAAGTGTAAGTTTTTGTTGGTAAGTAATCTAATTCTATTTATCAGTTGACATTTCATTCTTAACAATTTAACTATTTTAAGTACATTTAATAAATGACATATTCAATGAGAAGTTTATTTAACTGGAACGATTCATCGAAAAATGTTTAGAAGCTTGTGTTGGCGTACAAAGGCTCACAGCTTGCGTATCTGGTAGAATGGAGTTTGAAACCTGAAAAAAAAAAAAATCTTGTTTATATGTTGGACAAATGATCAACCCGCTCAACCCCACTGGGGAAGTAACTACGAAGTTCTAGATTTATAAAAGTAAGTAAGTAGGTACTTACGCCGGTAATATCATTTTCGTCCTGAATAGTTAACACCACTCCAAGGAAATTCGTCATCTTGGCGTTCAAACAGTTCAATAATTTTTGAACTATTTCTTTCTGTGGAGTAATGACATCAATTAAGTTAATTCCTTTAACTGTGGTGTAGGTAGGTATAGAGGTCAGCAATAGAAGGCAGAACACATTTAAGTTTTTAAAACAAACAGAAATCATGACGTTACCCGCGAAGGCCACTGAAATGGTATAGCTAAGTTTACAGACCTCCAGAGGGCGCTACAACACACGCGTTTGTTTCTACAAAACGGTGTCAAATTCTAAATAAAACGGAATAAGTACAAATAAATGTTTACTCTATAAACGAGTAGTAAGAAATATCTAAAAACTTTAAAATAAAAAACAAAATTAAAAATTTTGAAATAACCCACAACGGCGTAAAAAAGAATCAAATAAAATTTTAATTAAACCCCCCGACGAACTGGAGGTAAGTAACCTAAGAAAATCCGTCACAGGTGCGGAACCAGAACTTTGGACAGGGGGCAACATGTTACCCAAGCGGCCAAGTGTCAGTCACTCGCATTGGGGTGGGACCTTTCCCCCTAATGCGAACGATGGAGAGAGGGGCAATTGCCTGTCAAAACACACCGGTACAATGTCAAAACTCCTTAAAAAAGGTATTTCAGTCGAGTCCTGAGGAATTCTCCCGTTGCCCCTCTCTTTGAATCCGCGCCTGCTGTCACATGCATGCATGCATGCTGTTTATGAGTTCAAGTCGGGGCAGTATTTTTAATTTTCCTTTTTTTTTATAATTATTAAGGAAAATTGTAGGTATTGAATGTATCAACTTTTGTTGTTATCGTAGGCACAAATTGAACGGCGGTATAGTGGTTATAAGTTTTCCAATAAATAGCTAATAGGTACTTGTAAGTAGGTGCATTACTCACCTCTAAGAGTTTGGTGGCGGGCGTTACTATAGGAAAGTTTCTAATTACACATAGCTTCGGGTAGAGCAATGGTTCTCCACGCCAGAACTGAATGGAATAGTAAGAGCCTTCTACTTCGGGTAGTCGATACCCATGCTATCAATACCAAAAAATAGGATATAAATAATCAAGTTTCAAACTTATAGATTAATACTTAATTAATTCATACCAATATTATAAATGTGAAAGTGACTCTGTTTGTCTGTAAACCACTGAACCGATTTTGATGAAATTTCAACAAATTTTGGACCCTCTCCACCTCTGGTCAAGTGTGAGTGGGTCGCATGACGGAGCAATGTAGCAATGTGTGGTAAAAAAAAACCTAAACATCTCACATAATTAATGGACGCCCCTAACCGACATACAGGCGGGCGGCGCCACGGGCGACAGCTAGTATTAACATAAGTACAAGTAGGTAAGTAACTTACAATATTTTTCCAATGACGACGTAGGTCTTTATAACATCTAAATTTGCTTATTTGGGGAAACGTTTCATAATATTCTTCGACAATAGCCTTATTTAAACTAAAATATTAAAAAAAAACATTGATCTTATAAATTAGGTTTTTAAGTTAAAAAAATGTTTAATATTTAAGTAAACTTCAAACCTTGGTAAAACTCTTATCCATTCGCCAGGCATGAACAATTCTTCTGTATACATCAAATTAATTTTAACCGCTTTTAACTCTATACTAAGAATATGTTTATCTGCAAAACATTTTACTGTGTTTAAATGCTGAGTATGACTCAGTTAAAATACTTACTTCGATAGATATTTACCAACATTCTACCTTTATAGGACTTCAAGAGCCGGGGGTTTGATTTCATGGCGTGACTCGTTAAATGCATCGCACTCCCTGTCAGGGCTTGCATCCTAGGCTATTGTAGATTAGGCCCTAACCTAGTTACCTACCTAAGATATTATAATTTACTTACGTGTTTCTAATAATACGCAGATATAGGTAGGGCCCAAGTGCATGTCGGGTCACGCACAATGTAGGGTACTGTAGTCCCCCCCCCATCCGAATGTTTTTGTTTCTTAAGTACAACGTTATCTATACATATAATAAAACTGTAAATTTCACGTGTCTGTACATGGCCGAACTTAGTGAAAAAAAATATTAGGAAATGTTCGAAAAGAGTATTCAAACACTTTGCTGCATTTTTAGAAATATCTGTCTGTCTGTCTGTCTGCTGTCTGTCTGTCTGTCTGTTTGTTTGAACACGCATCACGCAAAAACTACCGTACAGATTCGGTTGAAATTTTGCAAGTGCAATCTAATAGATGCAGATTAACATTTAGGCTATAAATTATCACGCTTTTTCCCATAGGAGCTAAGCAGTAAGGGATAATGTCTGTAGCAATTTTTCGTTATAAAACTGTAACTACTAGACGGATCTTTATGAAAATGTGCAGTTTTATAGTAAATACTATAGGACATTATTTACACTTTGAATCATTACGCTAACGTCTATGGGGAACGAGTAGCAACGTATTTTTTGTCGCACCATAATGGTTTCACAAAATTTTCCACAATTAGACATTATCTATAATTTTATTGTAACCCATGGAATACATAACTTGACGCTAAAACTATAAGGAGCTAAACACAACATTTTTAAGTTTCATAAGAACAGTTATTTTGATATGATACGTAGCGAACAGTATAGCCTCGAAGCTATGGTAGCGGACATAGATGACGAAGTCCTGGGCTCGAATCCGATGTCTGATTATGTTCTTTTCGTATTTTTTTAAATTGTCTTTATCCTTTTTTAATATTTTTCTCAATGTTTTAGTTATTTTTTCGACCGTAAGTAACTTATTTACTTTGGTTATTATTTTTTTATATTAAAAATCAAGTAAATTATGCACCTAGGTAAGTTAATTATAGGTATTGCATGCACTGCTGAGAGTAATGAATTAATCGTAGTAGAAATGAAAAACAATATTACATTATAATTAAAAAGTATTCGACATTTTCCAGAAATGATGTGTACGTCTAAAAAAAAGACATTACACACGTAAAAAAAAAACATGTAGCGCCATCTATGAAATCAATTTGTTCACCGTGATCAAATAATTCCTGTGGTGCTCGAGATGAAGGATTTGTTTCTTGCTGAGTGGCAACATTCTTGAAAGTAGATGGCGTTGTATTCAATAACGTTCTATACTTAGTAAAAGAAGTTTTAAAAAGAAACACATTGCTATGATTTTTAGAAATGTTTGTCTGTCTGTCCGTTTGTTTGACCACGCATCACACAGGTGCATCGAGGATCATGTTTTGGGGTTATGGTTGGAGATCACGTGTTTATCAATTCAACGATAATGAATGGCTCAACATCGGTCAAGTGTGAGTAGTTCAGGTGACGGGAGGAGGGGGGTCGTTGTCTGTCAACCGTACCTTTAGGGATATCTGACATTTTCGCGGGCATGACACACATGACACGCTCTGTGTTTGCTTACTAAAGTGTTACAGCAGTTTTATTATTAGTATTGCGTTGTAACACTATACGTTGAAATACACCCCATTTTTAGCCAAAATGGCATAACAGAACCCTTATAGTTCCCTTATGTCCGTCCGTCCGCAGCTTAGCTCAGAGACTGTTAGTGCTAGGAGGTTGCAACTTTTGCATGAATAAATTACTAACGCCGATAAAGTGAAAGAACAAAATCTTGAAAATCATTATTTTTTTAAGGGTACCTCTCTTATATGTAAAGTGGGGATGTGATTTTTTTCTCACCTACCTACCCCATCGTGTGTGGTATCATTAGATAGGTCTTTTAAAAAACGTTTAGGGTTTGTGAAGACTATTTTTAGATTTAAGGATTCCTTTGTGTATAATATTAGGCTTTATAGTGAACATTTTTGTTAGAGTCAAGTGTGCCCCTGCCAAATGGTTGATGTTAGTAGTATAAATACTAAAATTATAAGGAAAACTATCACAGTTAAGTACTTAGGCTTTACAAGTTTACGATCACATGAGAAGTAACAACATTTTCGTACAAATTCTATTAAAAATTATTAGTAATAGGTAGGTATAACGTTGAAAGAATGAAACAAAAACAACAGAAAACCCACTTTTTAAGCCGCACACCAAACTAACTATCTAAAAGAATAGAACAGATCGATTTTTATTTAGTAAGTATTTAGTCAACAGGACTGTTTCCAACATATTTACACAGAAGTTATTTCGTTACCTGAACTACCTTAATTTAAACCCAACTTTCACGCGAACGAAGTCGCGGGCACAGCTAATACCTACTATAACATAATTTTCAATGGAATTTGTACAAAAATTTTGTTACTTCTCATTTGATCAGCTGTTACTCGTAAACTTGTAAAGCCTACCTGCTCAGCTGAGATACTTTTTCTTTGAATTTGACTTTAAATACTACTAGGTACCGTGGATTTTTTCACATAAAACTCGCACTTTAATGCTTAATATTTTATCAACGGAACGCTAAATCTAAAAATGGTCTTCACAAACCCTAATCGTTTTTAAAATACCTATCTAATGATATCTCACACGATGGGGTAGGTAGGAAAAAAATCACATCCACACTTTACATAAAGGGGAAGTAGACTAAAAAAAAATGTTTTTCAAGATTTTGTTCTTTCACTTTATCGGTGTAACAGTAGCAGAACAGTCTCTGAGCTAAGCTGCGGATGGACGGACGACGGGCATAGCGAGGTTGATTAATATACTAATAACTTGCTATACTAATAGCTCTTGGCTTCTTTACATTACACCAAATACCTTCGCAATGATAATAAAGCTTGATATTAGTATGACCTTATACTTAATAATGGCAGTATTATGAAATAATATAATAGAGAACTATATTTTTTGCTTATTTAAATTTAAATTTTATGTATCAGGCGTGTGTAGTCCCAGTTCTAACCTAACCGAATCCATTTAGGGAAATAGGTACTTACATATATTTTATTTCTATGTACTATTTCTAGCAATTGTGGGGTGATATAATAATATAATATATATGTTGGGACAACTCACACAACGCTATATGATCCCAAACTAAGCAGAGCTTGTACTATGGAAACCAGATAACTGATAAACATACTGATATATTTCTAAATACATACATATTACCTAGTCTAGCCATAAATATTGTTACGAAGAAAAAACATTTTTTTTTATTGCGAATAATATTCATTACTTTTACAGTGTGTTAGTTTAATACATAAATAAAAAACAATTCAAAATATAAAAAGCTTATTCGAAGTGGTCTCCATTGGCTGCAACACAGTCCTTTAAACGTTGAGGCCAGTTATCAATAGAAGCACGCACTCTTTCCATGGGAAAATTCTTCACTGCCAATCGTATGGATTGTTTTAGGGACTCCAAATTATCATGGCGTTTAGAGCAAGCCATACTCTCTAAAACTGACCATAAATCATAATCCAGCGGATTAAGATCGGGACTAGACGACGGCCAGTCTTCAGCTCTGATGAAGTCCGAAACGTTCACTTCCAACCAAGACTGCGTGGACCGAGCTTTATGACCCGGCGCTGAGTCTTGTTGGAAGGACCATACTTGGTTATTGAACATGGTGTTGTTAAGGGGTTTAACTACCTTCTCAAGAATGGTATCTTGATACACTTGTGCCGATGTTTTGATACCTTTTTCACAAAAATATGGCTCAGTCACTCCTTCATAGCTAACACCCCACCAAACCATCACTGAAGTCGGATAATGCCCACGTTGCACTCTGTCGACTAATTGGGAAGCTTCCTTAGAGCTTTGAGCATAAATACGGTCATTTTGTTTGTTAAAATGTTGCTCAACTGTAAAGATTTTCTCATCCGTAAACAAAATTTTTCTGTGACCTCCCTTTGCGTACCGCTTCAGTAGTTGCTTCGATTTTACCACCCTATTCTTTTTTAAATTATCAGTTAAAAAATGACCAGTGCGTCTCTTATAGGCTGCAAGTCCTAAGTCATCTTTTAAAATGCGTGACATGGTTCTGGGTGCTATCTTCATCTCCCGAGATAAAATCTTTTGCTTTCGGACAGGATTTCTTCGAATTCTTTCCCTTACTGCTTTGACCACCATTTTCGTACGAACACTACGTGGACGGCCAGATCTTTTTCTGTCACAAACAGAGAAGGTCTCATTGTACCTATTAATAGCCCGGTACACAAACATTTGACTAATACCAAGCGTATGGAGAGTTTTAAAAATTACATTCGGCTCCATACCAACTTTGTGTAATGCAATCACAGCGATTCGGTTTTCTTTATCACCCCACTCCATTTTAATATAGCAAAATATTGTACAATGTATTGGCGCCAAAATTAGAAAATACAATGAACAATCGTATAAAAATGACAGATTCCAAATTCAAATGTAATATCTTTCTTATTTTTAATTGTAACAGTATTTATGGCCAGACTAGGTATAGATAAATACCACCCAGAATAAACCATCGTGCTCATCACACAAAGTTTTATCTTGGGTGGGGATCGAACCCACGACCTCTTGCGTAGCAGTCGGATGTTACACTCCCACCGCGCCACAGAGGCAGTCAAATAGATTCCGTGGACGTCAGTTTTCATGGACACCTCAACATTTTGTCCGTGGCGTATGACAAATTATGTATTTGAATGTCAAATCAATCTATAACAATAAATTATTTTATTCTTACCAAGTAATAATATGGCTTTAAATGATCTTAAAAATATATATTCGTGCATAATTTAATATGTTTTAGTATTTATAATCATCAAAATAAATACTAAAAGTAAATGATTTGAAACCAGAACATAATGACGTCACAATGTTAAATTGCATACAAATCTCTACAGAACGAATCGTTTTGACATTTTATAAAAAAGATACTGATTTGACTTGACATTTAAATACCCAATTACCGCGGAAAATTGTTATACCGCGGCCATTAGTAAATGGCGATGATTAAGAGAAGTAGTAACGTTACACAAAATGGTGGCAACTTACATCCGGTGTAGGTAAGGTAAACGTATAAAATGCCGACGCAGTTTGTATAACGCCGTGTTAAGGTTCATTTCCGAGCATCGCGGCCGATCGCGAGCCGCTCGCGGCTTACGACAAGCGGCTGACGCTCGCGGCCGATGCAACAATAATCACAGAGTGCGCGCGCAGGCCTACGACAGTAGTTGGCCGCGCGCGTCTGTCACTTACCTCAGCTCTTGTCGTAAGCCGCGAGCGGCTCGCGATCGGTCGCGATGCACGGAAATGAACCTTTATGCTATTTGCCTCTTACCATTGATTACAACGTTGTAACTGACACCTTCTTGAGGACCTTTTGTAGTAAGAAAGTCTCTGTTATTTATAAGATAGATTTCCCCCAACGTGTTCCATACAGGAGCGATTCTAGCAGTCATTGTGTAGTGGAAACACATTTGAAATATTTCTGGCGTAGTCGTTCTTATTCCCCCATCCTTACAAACATAAACATAGTTTTAAAAAAATGTTTACTAATGAATGTTTATCTAATTATTTTCTTTATAAACTTACTTGTGCTAACGAAAATTTCATGAAAAGTGAAATTAGTTTGTCATAATCATCACCAGATTTACTGAAAACTATGTGCACTTGTTGTAAATCTTTTTTATCCGGAGAAGCCAAAATTGACGAATTGGAGAAAATTATCATCCTATAATTTGGATAGGTATTATTAAAATAACATATTTTTTCATTCAATTCAATAAAAAATCAAACAGGCCCACAAAATCTATACTTTCTTAATTGTCTAAGTAATTGAAAATAATAGTAGGTACTGTGCGTTTTTGTAATAAAATTGTTCTTTGGCTAACCTGCACTTGAGGATTTTCCAATGAAAATGGGTAGGCGCAGATCTATCATGTTTGTCCCGAATATTTGCTATCGCTATGATATAACCAAAGTTATTTAGTTCAAGACTTGAAATATTAATCTTCATTTTAAAAGAAAGCAAATGGTACTTTTAATACCTATGTAAAGACAGTGTCGTGTTTCTAAAAATTTGAAAAACGCGCCAGTTTTTTTTTTTAATGGGATTCCACTCTCGGTCACTATCATAGATCCTTGTCACCCTTGTGACTTGTTGTGTAATTTATTCTAATCTGTGATAAATAGTACCGACCGTGGTAAAGGCTCGGTGGAGGATACTCTTTTTCACGCAGTAGCTGGTAAGTGTGTTGAGCGTGTGCCAGAATCTGATGGCAAATATTATAGGTACTTAAATAGATGGTATCATTTGACGTTGACCGGGTCCGGTAATGACACAATTTTTTAGGGAAAATAAGCACGTTGTTGAATCAATAGGTATTTTAGTGGATCAAAGAAATGAGCAAATCTATTATAGCCATTTGCCATTTTTAGGGTTTGGTAGCCAAAATGGAACCCTTATAGTTTCGCCATGTCCGTCCGTCCGCACCTTTGCTCAGAGACTGTTAGTGCTAACATATTACTTACGCCGACAAAGTGAAAGAATCAAATCTTGAAATTTTATTTTCAGGGTACCTCCCATAATGTGTGGGGGTGAACTGACTCCCCTAATGTGTGACTGAACATTTTCGCATATAACTTTTTTATTTATAGTCCTACGACAAAAAGTTATTGGACCAAAGTTGTAGAGAATTTAATTTGCAAAACAAATAATGTTATAGTTTTTTTTTATCAGACAAATAGTTTAAGAGATATATTGTAAAAATAATTTCAACCCCTATTTTCAAGATGGCGGCCGTGGGACAAGGGTGACGACCCCACAAACTTGGTTTTAGCTTTACACTGACACCCCCTACACATCAAAAAAATAAAATTGCATCCTCTAAAAAATGCAACCCCAAATGTAACTTTCCAATGGACTAAATATAGATAGGGGTGTTAAAGAAAAAAGGATTGGTCGCCTTGCACAAAGTGGGTATGGATGGAGCCGTCGGTCATATTCCAGACACTTCAAAAGCTTGGTATCAGCCGTATGTTCGTATATCGTACTATCAACAGATACATCGATCGATATATCGATCCACTCTCTATAATTGTAAAGATTGATTTAGGGTATGTCCTGTAATCCTGTATTTTGACAATAAGCACCGAGCTTCAGGTCTTGTTTTGCGTATTATACGCGATAGAGTCCTAGCGGGAATCTTCATGTCTCACGATAAGATTTTTTGCTTCTTAATAGGATTTCAACGAATTCTGGCTTTAACAGCCTTTGTAGTTCTAACAGCACGCGGCCGACCCGATCTTTTATGGTCTTCGACAGAGAAAGTGTTTAGTGTTTTATGGTCTTTGACAGAGGAAATGAAGCGGCCGCCTCGATCTTTTATGTTCTTCGAAAGAGGAAGTGTTACAACAACACTTCCTCTGTCGAAGACCATATAAGATCGGGTCGGCCGCGTGCTGTTAGAACTACAAAGGCCGCGTGCTGTTAGAAAACAAGACCTGAAGCTCGGTGCTTATCGTCGATATATAGGACATGCCCTAAATCAATCTTTACAATTAAAGAGAGTGGATCGATCAAAGCGCCTTCTGTCGTGATATGCAGGTAAAGGGTCAAAAATATCCTCTTTACCGATGAAAAAAAATCACGATTGAAGAGCACTACAGTAAGCAAAATGATAAAGTGTAGGTACGCTCACAGTTCTAAAGAAGCTGCTCAAGTGGTCGGAAAGGTACAGTGTGGTCATCATCCTGCGTCAGTGATGGTTTGGTTGGGTGTCTTATCAAAGCGTCACAAAGCTACATTTTTGTGAAAAGGAGTGAAAATTTCAGCCAAAGTGTATCAAGAGACAGTCTTGGATCGTGTTGTAAAACCTCTGAGCAATACACTTTTTAAAAATGTACCGTGTACTTTCCAGCAGGACTCTGCACCTGATCACAAGGCACGAACTACCCAAGCCTGGCTTGAAACCAACGTTCCGGACTTTATAAGAGCTGAAGACTGGCCCTCATCTAGCCCAGACCTCAACCCTGTAGATTACAAATTATGGTCAGTTTTAGAGGACATGCTTGCTCTAAACTACACGGCGACGTTAAGTCTCTCAGAAAATCTATAAAGCAAGCAGTGGCAAAATTTCCCATGGAAACAGTTCGTAAATCCATAGATTCGTGGCCAGACAGATCAAAAGCCTGTATAAAAGCCAAAGGTGGCCATTTTGAATAAAATTTTGTTTTTATTTTTTGCTGAGACTTTAATAAATATGTAGCTACATAAGTTTTAGTAATATTTAATTACTTACTTCATTTAAAAAAAAAACATTTTCATTAGTAACAGAACTTATTTCGCTATACCTAGTAGGGAAAACTATTACAGCTAAGAAGGCTTTACAAGTTTACGAGTAACAGCTGATCAAATGAGAAGAAACAAAATAAGTCTTATAAGATCCCATGATGTTTATTATACTTACACTGGGTGCAAGTCACGCCACTGCCACCACTGTAATAGTCCGGTCAATTTAGACATTCGAAGTTACATAAAGTCCCAACAAGCTGAATTTCTGTGAAGTTGTTCAAAACATAATTATAAACAATGTCTAGAAGTTCCCCATCATTCCTCTGAGGAAAAAATTTAATTCAAGGTCAAAGGTAAAAAAAATGAGTTTTTCGCGGTTTTCAGCAAAACGGTAAGTTTTATCATAAAAGTACCTCAGACAAAAATTGTAGATCATAAAATTATCTATAAAAAATGTATCAATACTTTTTTTCTTACGAGCCACCGTTTCTGAGATATAACGATTCAAAAAGTTATAAAAGTTGTTATCGTCATAATATGCACACGTTTCCACGCCACCTATGAGGTAGTGTTATCTGAAGATTCTAAAATCTGAGGATTTTCTTCTTTCACTCTCTTCATTTAATTTCTCGCCACAAAATAAGCATAGTTCTTTGAAACAAAAAACTGATTCACTGATACGTGATCTAGTACGAGGAGGACTTGCTGTGGATGTACTGGCTTCTTGTTCTTCACGTTGTCTTTTATTAGCTGCAGCAATAGAAGACTTTCGAGTATAATTTTTACGGCAATTTTCATGTATTGTCACAGATTTCTGATTTTTGAGATATTCCGAATAATCATCAGCTCTTTCGATACTTGCATTAATTAATGTCTTCATACCACGTTCAACAGTAACAACTTCACTTTCAGTTAAAAGTTTAGCACAAATAAAACAATATTCAGACATTTTTAATATAAAACTCAAAACAGCACAATATAGGTTTGGATAAACACGTGTTTTCACTACAGAGTGACGCTCAAGACTAACAGTATTTCATTTATTATACACTGGCTTAAAGATTAAGGGACTGGGTTTCATTTTACCTGATATTCTTGTAGTTATAACATATGTATATTTTATATTGTAAGTATAAGTTACAATGACCGATAGAAAAATATTTAAACATTTAATATAATATATATATATACATACATATATATATTATATAAAATATTACAAATCTAGATGTATATACGAGGCGTACTCATGCATATTATGACGATAACAACTTTTATAACTTTTTGAATCGTTATGATGTCTCAGAAACGATGGCTCGTAAGAAAAAAAGTATTGATACATTTTTTATAGATAATTTTATGATCTACAATTTTTGTCTCAGGTACTTTTATGATAAAACTTACCGTTTTGCTGAAAATCGCGAAAAACTCATTTTTTTGACCTTTGACCTTTTTTTAGGTATATATAATATTTTAATATGATATATTATATATTTTTTACAACTAACTAATTATTTACATATATTTACAAACTAACAAAACCAAGTAAATAAAAAAAGGCAAGACCCGTTTACGCGTCGAAATATTCTTCCCCATCGATGTCGACTGGTAACGTACCCAGAAGGCTGGCAGCATTGCCACGTTGAATAGCAATGCTTATTCTTTGTGCAAAGAAAAACCCAGCCCTCGGGTCACGTGAAGAACTGATAAGCCGATTTGAAATTTCCTTAAAAAGAAGTCGGGCACTTGGACCCCACGGACCCAGCGTCTCGACCCCAAACGGCTCAAATATATAATATTCAATTAGATTTACATATTTGCGACGTTTGAGAGTCTCCGCTGATGCAGCAGCAGCGCAGGCACAGTCTGAAGTGCTTGAAAGACGGAAGGGCGCAAGGGTATCGACACAAGTTGCGTCCCATACCAATGGCCTCCCCATCCTCCATGGCAGCAATGTCATACCATCCGGTCTCTTGCCATCGTCGCGCGCCAAGCCATTTGGTTCAAGCATGGCTGGAACGTCGGCGGTGACAAGAGCCCGACGGATTATATCGTTCAGACTGGCATGCCGAGATATACGGCCTGAGCTCCTACTACACGATAGGCCGTGGTGTCCAAGGCCGGTGACCAGTTCTCCACAGTGGCATCGATGTGGAGAAACACACGAAGCGCCTAAACGTAGGCACGCAGCAATCCGAAATGTCGTATCATCCAACATAGTGCCTATATTGGGCGATGGAAGTGCCTGTAACCAAAGACCCGATTCCCATTCCCCCACAGCCAACAGGCGAGCGCGCTCTGCAGCGTTCGATGATGTGCTAATAATTGTGCTTTGACCTTGAATTAAATTTTTTCCTTACAGGGGAATGATGGGGAACTTCTAGACATTGTTTATAATTATATTTTGAACAATTTCACTGAAATTCAGCTTGTTGGGACTTTATGTAACTTCACTCTCATTTTTTGGTCTAAATTGACCGGACTATAACTCTTTGTACGCCTTTGTATGCGTGACGCCAACAAAAAGGAGCCCCTCGCATACAAGAGACTCGCAAAGAGATCCATAACATGCGCGTGCGGCGCGCCCGCAAATTCGCTAGACTTGCACGCACCCTTAAATCGCGTCGTGTGATTTTTTTTATATTTTCATGCATTACGCGATCGTACGAGTTGCGGTTCCAAAACCGCGGCGGACAGAAAAATAACAGCTCCCATGAGTTCTTGGCCATATAGGTATACGTTTAAACAAAAACTGTCAAGGAGTTACCATCAAGTCGCAGTAGAAACCATATCATTCTGTAGGTACACCTTTATCTGGAAGCCTGGAGGCTTACTCTAATTCAATAAAAACGAAGTTCCGATTAAAAATGAGGTGGTAATATACAGAGCCAGCAACATCAAATCAAGCCACTCGTTCTTGAAAATTGTCTATGGGTTCTGACTTCTTGTGCTTATCCAAAAAATAATTAGAATAGTCCCCGCAAATTTAAGAAATGTATGTAAACGAAAATTCATGAATTTCGTTTTAAAGAAAGAGAGTAGGCCTACTGGAAGGAATACGGTTAACAATAGGATATGATGAGAACGTACGAAATAATAGGTAATGAATATATGATTAGTGTTTTTTATTTCAAATTAATAATAATATTAGGCATAACTGTTTATTACTTCGTTAATAGATAACATTTTACATACATACCTACCTGTTGCATATTTTATACATCAGGTGTACATAGACAAAAATATCTTTCCGAGCTTACATAATCCGACACATGTCTGGATGGAGGCTCTGCCTAGTTTGGGATCAGATAGCAGTGTGTAAGTTGTCCCAATATATTATTATTTCGATCACAGAATTAGGTACAAACATACAAAAATATTTATTCCGACCACATTTCACATTCAAGCATCTCAAACATACGATCTGCATTTGTATATTTTTGTCAAAATAGGTAATTAAATGTATTGGTTACGTGGATTCTATGTGGTTATCGCGATTTTAGTTATTGCTTTGATTTTCAAACGTGTCGCGCGCTTTACGTAATACCCCTTGTGTTTTATGTATCTCCCTACATATAGCACGTTGGACACTTCTTTTACGTAAATTCGCGGCGTTCAATTGTATCAAAGTTTCTGCAAGCGTCGCCTTTGTTCTCGCCAACTTTTGCTTCAGTGTTACATTCTCTTCATACAATGAACCTGCAATAGATACATTTTTAAATTATTGCTGCTGGGTTTATAATAAACTAGCTGTCCCGCGCAACTTCGTCTGCGTAAATTTTTCCCGTTTTTGCAACATTTCTCATTGCTGCTCCGCTCCTATCGGTCGTAGCGTGATGTTATATAGTCTATAGCTTTCCTCGATAAATAGGCTATCCAACAGTAAAAGAATTTTTAAATTCGGATCAGTAGTTCTTGAGATTACCGCGTTCAACAAATTCAGCTTTATAATATTAGTATAGATAACGTATCATATGGCCGTTAAGTGTCTTCCAGTTGCTCATTTCTAAAATGCGAGATTTTAAACCAATAAGTAGTAAAAATGTATGTAACTTACGTGGTGACAATGCAACAGCGTCATTTTGTTCTAAACTAGATAGCCTGTCGCTATCAATGCCCTGATCTGGTGAAGTCGGTCGATCCTCTTCTGAATGAACGTTTTCGTGCACAAGGGCTATCTTGTTATTGGCTTCGACGGCCGCTTTACGCGTGACTTCAATTTCCAGTTGAGAGTTTACTTCCAGGGCATTTGAGAGCTTTTCCCGCGTTTCTTCTAGCTCCCTCTCTAACCGAAGTCTTTCATGTTGAGCGCGAGCTCGTTCTAACGCGGCTTGAGAAGCTTGAACTGTTGCTTCGTCCGCCGCACGTCTCAACGAACGCTCAGTTTCCATAAACGTAGCTTCTAATTCCTGTCTCTCAGTCCGTAATCTTTCCGCGGTCTGAACAGAAACATCAAGCTTTTGCTCAATATCTCTGATTCGTGATTCTAAAGTTATCACAGAGAATCTTAAAGTTTCAATATCTTTGGTGGATTCACTTAATTTTGTTTGCTCCAACGTTAAAAGTTGTTTTAGCGCGTGATTTTCTGTAATAAGTTCATTAATTTGATCTTTAGAATATTCGAGTTTACTATTTAGATCATTATTTTCCTCTTCAAGACGTTCACTTCGTTTAGCCAGTTGGTTTAACTCCTCGGTCAACGCTTCATTTGAAGTTTTATTATCTTCTGAACGAGAGCCGTATGACACTCGCGCCCGTCTATTACGGCATTTGTTATCTGAGCTAGATTCGCGTAAACCAACGCCAGTATCACACAGACCAACTCGGGCAAGCGATACATTTCTGTCTGGCTCTGACCAACATTCTGATTCGGATATAACATCAGCCTGCGGGAAGTGTTTCAACAAAGTTTTTCTGTTTGACGAATACCTGTTATCCTCACTACACAATACGTGATGACCGAACATCATTGTTAAATCTTCTATTCTTAGTGATTGTGATATTTCGAGATTGCTTTCGTCCATCGTGAATTCATCTGGGGCCATAGATTCATCTAACTCCAAGCCAACAGGTAAAGCTAAACTTTGTTCTAGTATACTTTCGGCCAGTCTTTTCTTATCTTCACCAAGTACGCATCTGTAAATAATATAATTTGCATGGTCAAACATAATTGAACTTCTTTAATCGATTGATTCGGAAATGTAATTGATTCATCGATTACAGATTTCACTGTTTACTTACTTGTGTGAGAGGAGCTTGTCCAGGAAATATGCTAATCCTTGTAGTCGCCGTGTAAGAAGTTGTTGGAGATTTCTGTAACAAATATACATAATATTAATATTAACATAAACTTTAAATGAATATAATACGCATATTATATGTATACGTACCCTGCCGCATCCACATTTTCAACTTTTTCGAAATGCTTCTGTAAATCTTTTACTTTATTTTCCAAATCTTTAATGTGTTCATCTTTACATTTTAATATTTCTTCGTATTTTTCCAATTGTGAGTCACTCACATGAGCGTAAGTCAATTCTTTATCCTACGATAAAAATAATGTTATTGTAATGTATGTAAGTGTAAATTTTAAAATATAACTTATTCATGGGCGTACCCAGGGGGTGGTGTTTAGGGGGCTTAAACCCCTCCGAAATTGCCAAATGATAGGTACCCTGTATACATTTGGCCGGTGTTTAGTCAATTGGACCAACTAAATCCCCCCCGCCCTCCTTTCGAAATCACAACCCTCCCCCCGAAAAATGATCCTGGGTACACCCATGAACTTATTGAAAGTTACTTACTAATTTAATTTTCTTGATTTCCTTGTCCTGCTGTTGAATTTTCTTCATGCATCCTTTTATCATCTGTAAAGCTTTTCTATTTTCTCTCCGTAATTTTACAAGTTCATCCAAATTGTCATTATTAACAGTCACTCCTAAATAATCCCTGTAAATAATAAATATCATAAAAATCTTAACAAAAATGTATTGCCTCCTCTCCACGAACACGTCAATTTAAAAGCTGAGGAGCGAAGTACCAGCGTTTTGACCGTTTGGATGCTACAGATCGTGAGCTACAGAGAGACTGACTAAGATCGGTGCAATCCGATCGAAACGTCGGGTAAATAGATTGTACTTTTAAATATTTTACGTGATGAAATCCCAAAAACATTCTAACATAAAGAAAGGCGTCAAACTTATAATATATATTTTTCGTCAGGAATCATATCATATTAGCAAATCATGTCGTGTACCAACACGGATAAAATAACAAAACAAATTATTACCCTGCAGATTCAGATTCCGCGCAAGTGTCGTCTCCTGGTTCCCTTTGCTCTGAAACCTGAAAAGGGAATAAATGAATTATGGCAGAAGTGAAAGTGTGATATAGAGTGCAAATAATTGGTAATTACTAAATGAATATTTAATTACTACAAGAAGTGTTACTTTATGAAATAATCAATTATAGACCATAGTTCTTTTATTGTCATTGTAAGCTATGCTTATCATTTACCTGCTCGTGTGAAGTAATTTCCTTTTTAATAGCACTGCCATTCATAGATATTTCGACACTATCTGTTGAGAGGGAACCCTGGAACAAAAATATAGTTATATGTAGGTACTTTTTAATTAAAACTTCAGCAACAAAATAATTAATTCAAGAATATGTATACACATTTTATTTACATTAAGATGGTTTTCATAAATATCAGTTATTGATACCTGTTGCTCTAATACGTATATTATACGCTATTTTATTTACATTAAGATGGTTTTCATAAATATCAGTTATTGATTACCTGTTGCTCTAATACGTCGATAGCCTCAGCGGCGGCAGCAAGAAGTTCTTGTTTGTCAGTTAACTGTCGTCTCAGCTCTTCCACTTCTACTTGTAGTCTAACATTATGTTCCAAAAGGCCCTGCAATTAGGACAGTTCTCTACAACTGGTAATATAAACTTTTCCCTTGACCGATCTAGTCTCGACATTCTGGCAAAATTACGACACATACATAACCAATGGGCGGTTAAAACATTCCACAATGAAATCAATTCCATTAATAAATCATTTTTAGCAGTTATTTTTGGTAGCGACCTCTTTATTTAGCAGTGCAAACTTCTAATATTAAGATCTATAAATTGATTAGGTAGAAGTGTAGAACTCACTTGGACAGCTGGTGGCGATCCACTGCCCAATTTTTCTTCCAGAAAATATATCCTTAATTTTAAATGGAAATTTTCTTTTCTTAATCCACTGAGTTGTTCTTCATATTGTTTCATACTAATTCCACTAGCCGTAGTAACATCTGTTGAGGACAAATTACTTTAAAATGAGTGCGATGAAAACTGATGTATTTGTAGCTAGTAAGTTCAAATACGCCCAATTACGATAAAGGATAAAAAAAAACGACTTTTGCCAAATAAGAACCTACTATTTTAAAACGTACATTTTCGTTGACAAAAAATAATTTACAAAAATGAGGTTATTCATTAGCAGAAAGGGCGCGTGAACAAACCATGATTATTATTACAAGAATATGTGAATATATGATTAAAACAATCACATAATTTTTAACGACCCTTTGATATACAAAAGTTACAATTAGATATTTTTTATACGATTCATTTAAAAAATAAATATTGTACGTACCATGTCCTTCAGTTGTAGGTAGAGCCATCTCTTGTAGCTTTCGAGGACTAGTACTGTGAACAACACACAACAATATAGCATGTTGACTAATTTTTAAATAGTGGTACCTACTTATTCTCTAAATTAACTTAAATTAGACTATGAATTTAGGCCGTATTCATTGGATAAGCGATAGGCACGTACCACGCACTATTTAATAGGCATAGTACTATAACTATATTCATTTTAAAACACGGATTTTTGGTAAATCAAAGTATTTTGAAGTTCTTTTCATTATCTCTAAGCAGAGTCCTCAGTTGGAGTTGATTTTCTATAAAACGGTCTTCTAGTGAAACAAATCATGAATTCAGTCATGTATGTTTCGGTTATAGGGTTATTAGGCAAATACTTAGGAACTAATGTCTTAGAATGAGGAGCACAGTCCGGTGACATTCAGATCTTTGCAAAACAAGGATTTGAGTGACCCTAGTGCTGTTATGGGCTAGCCTAACGCGTATCATCAGGCTCACGTCCTGCTCGACTCTTATCAGTCATATAATAAAGAACTTAAGACTTGCCTAACAAGCAAAATATAATGTCAGTTAATCCTGGAAAAAATAAATAAAAGTATTAGGACGCATTACAAAAAATCATAATAACGACATCTAGCGAGAATAGTCCTTATTATTTAGGGAATCGCTTGTCATCGTTTTTCCTTGAATCTGTGTAGTAGTTTATTTATCTCACACTTGGTATTTTTCTTTTTGTTTGTTAGGTTCGTCTATAACGACACGTATTTTAGGTGCATAAAATTATAAAGTAAACCAATAAAATGAATCCTCGCAAGCAATAAGTAATATCAAACCAATATTTATTACCATAGAGGTCAACGTATACGTAAATATAATATTGTTATCAATAGTAAATAATAATGAATAACAAATAGAATCAACAATTGTACTTATTACGTCGTAATATTTATTTTATCTTACCTAAAAGGGGACGCTACATTAGCCCCCTGCTTAGCATTGTGCATCCTGGGTAAAGTAGCCATTTTAATAAATAAATAATTATATAATAACACCCTTGACTAGTTTAGACGCACATCACAAAATAATTAAGTAAGACCACTTATAAAACGCAACAAAACACATCGCGCAGTGGAAGAAAACGAGAACACTATAGTCGACGAGCACTGAAAATAACGTGACTAATAGCACTAACTAATTGATAACGTTTGTAATTAAACATTTAAAACACGATTGCACTTGAAAACAACTACTTTAAGTATCAAAGTAAGACAGAAAAAATGTAAATAAACAATCCTGTAATTAGTAAATCTTATTCGCGTTGTATTTATCACGTTGGTCCATGAATTCTGTCTGAAATTAGGACGGGATGTGGGACTTCGAGTAGGATTCGGGAACGATCGCATATCATCGTGAACTTGTGAGAGAGAGCTATGTAGATTATAGTCCAACGTTTTGGTGCATATTGCACGAGGGAACAGATGTAAAAAAGAGAGGGCTATGTTGTTAGACAGAGAGAGAAAAGGGCAAAGGCGGATACTGTGCACTATACAAAACACAGACAGAAATAGAAGTGGCGCATGGTGCGGCGCCGTTAAGTTCTCTCTGTTCCAAATTTTCGATTTATGCCTTACTTCCTGCATACGTATTAACTAATATTAGATGGCAGCCTATTACATACTGCGTTAAAAATTATATCACTGTAACAGTTGTGATTTAAGTATATCTAAGTAACTTTTACGATTATACACTAATATACTACCACCACAATACATAATAGTGATAATGTCTTTTAACCTTTGCCTGTTATCATGATAAACTTTTACAATGTTTTTTTTAATAAAGGTATGTACTAGCAGTCTAATAACTAATTGACTATTGCTTTTTTAAACTTAGGGGTTTATCGATCACATTTATGCCGTATTGTGTTCTACGGGAATCGAACCCACAACCTCTCGCACTTGCACTCTCTCTGCGCCACCATGGCAGTTTATAAATATAGCCTAGGCGTTATTATGATGTAAATTGAGCTAGTTATTACTGTAACATTTCAACAAAATACATTCAGTCATTTTCGCGTGAAAGCAACATCCGCAAAAACTTTCACGTTTTTACTATGATCTTTAACTTTGAAGGTTTCTTAAATAGGTACCTACCATTATTAAAGTAACTCTGTCGCCTAATTGTGGTTGTCTATTCTATTCACGACACAACTGCCGAATCGACTTTGATAAAATTGATTAAAGTATGTATACTCGCGGCTCTGCTCGGGTGGATTAGAGGGAGTGCGTCCGTACGCGGCGGAATAAACAAGACGCTCGGCAAATGACAGAAAAAGATAGAAGCATAGAAAAGAGTGATTCTGTGCGGCCGAATGTGTTTTTAATTGTGTGTCCTGCTTTATTACTATGTTTATTATAAATAATTGCCGAACTGTTAGTACTTTACAAGATTAGGAAGTAGGTAAGTGTGAAAAAGAAAAGGGCGGAATGTAGACACTTTGGTGATGTCTTTCTGTGCTAGCTCAATTGTTAATAACAATGTTTTACCAGCGCTACCCCATGTGGTAATACAGTAAGTTAATAGTGATTGGCATAGGGCAAAATAAACTTGTTTTAATTAATTGAAAATCTGCAATATATCCGTGTGGTGCCGGCTTAAGAATAGTACCACCCCATCTCTTCCCGTGGGTGTCGTCAAGGCGACTAAGGGATTTCACACCGGAGGACGGGCAGCAGCGTCCTCTGCGTACTTAAAGCCTTACTGCGGTCACCAACCCGCTCGCCAAGCGTGGCGATTATGGCAATTACCCCCAGGATCTACATACTAGTAGGTTCTACTGGGGAGACCCGTGCCCAGCAGTGGGCCATCGTATGAGTTGATATGCTGCAATATATAGCAACTTTTTAAAAACAAATATTAAATTACGGATTCTGATATTTAAAGCTTCAATATGGTATTTAAATGAAAATGTCTCGTCTAAAATAACACCCAGGTATTTTATTTTATTTTCTTTTAATGTTCAATCAGACCTTGATAATTTTGTATTATACTGCGCTACTAACAAACTTGAGTTGAATGTATCAAAATGTTTCCATATAACTTATTCTAGGCAAAACCGTTTGCTCCAGTCTGAGTACTCACTACATGGACAAAAAATTGTTAAGTACAGTGAATAGCATAAGAGATTTAGGTGTAATCCATGACAATAAGCTCTTATTTGATAATCATGTGGATAGCATTATAAAAAGAGCAACCGGATCCCACGGTTTTATTATCAGGACCTGCTCTGAATTTCGTTCTCTAAAACCAATAAAAGTTCTCTACTGTTCATACGTACAAAGTTATCTGGTGTAAGCCAGTCAAGTTTGGAACCCACAGTATGAGGTTTATAAATCTCGTATTGAGGTTGTCCAAAACAAAATTCTGCGCTATTTGGACTTTAAAGCACACCAACGTTCATATGAACATCGTTGTAAGAAATACCACTTTATACCCTTAGAAAACAGGCGTAATATAAATGAAATTAGCTTGCTAGTCAAATTTGCTCAGGGCTTGGCTGATTGCCCAGCACTGCTCAGCAAAATACATCTTAGGACAAATCAGAACAAACTTAGAAAGCGTCCATTACTGGAGGTACCCTTTGCAACAACCAATTACAGAAAAAATACCTTCTGTTTATTAGTTTAATAAAATATCATCAAACTATGACATCGACTTATTCTGTACAAGAAACCAAAAAATTAGGCAGATTCTTGCAAACGCTTATTTTGGCAATGTAAGGCAACTAACAGAAAGAAACTAACTACCTGGTAAATGTATGGCAATATTTTCTTGATAACAGCCACCAATTCTATTGTTTATTGATTAAGTATCATTTTATCTTTTCTTTTTCACTGGATTAATGAAAAAGAGAAAATATCTTATTATATTTGTAAACCTTTGTTTATCTACATGCGGAAGCTTGTAAATAGCAAAATTAATATCCATATTATAAAAATGTATAATGTAACAATTAGACTGTAAGCTTTCTGTAAGAATAAATAAATGTCGAGACAAGTGTATTGGGTCTCAGATTTTCCGCATTTAGTTTTAGTAAATTGTGCTGAAGCTTAGTTAAAACTCTGTCAAACCCATGTTGCGCGAAAAAAGAAGTGATGTGTCGTCTACATAAGATACGATTATGCCATCATCTAGCTTTAGATACTAGTATAGTATTATATTATCTGTGCTTTAGGTTACATAAGTCATTTATATAAATTAGGAAAAGGCTAGGGCCTAAAATACTTTCTTGTGGAAATCCAAAAGGCGTAGGTATTATTCTCATCATTACTGAGTATATTACCTATCATCGCGCATTAAGTCCGTTCTTTTAAATAACTAGTGAAAAGTTTAAGTTGAGTACCTCTTATACCTATACTTTCAAGTTTACGCAATAGGATCGGGATGGAAACTATGTCAAAAGCCTTTGCGAGGTGTAGAAAAATTCCCACTAGTTGGTTACCTTTGTCAAATTCTTGTGCTACATAGTCAGTCAGACAGACATCGGCAGTCGGCATTTTAGCTCTAAATCCAAACTGGGTTTTAGACAGAATGGATTTATTTATTATATCTTTTGTTTATTATCTAGTCCAATATTTTGGACATAGAAGGTAATAGATCAATGGAAGCACTTAAATTGAGCTATAGTTATTACTGTAACATTTTTGCAAACACTTTCGCGTTTCTAATAATGATCTATAACTTATAAGGTTCCTTAAATTAGTACCATTTCATTTTTTAAACTTATTATGGAAGCATGAATATATATAATGGTATTTAATGCGAAAGTAACTCTGTCGTCTAATTGTGGTTGTCTTTTCTATTCACGACACAACTGCCGAATCGACTTTGATAAAATTGATTAAAGTATGTATACTCGCGGCTGTGCTCGGGTGGATTAGAGGGAGTGCGTCCGCACGCGGCGGAATCAACAAGACCGTCAGCAAATGGTCGGGAACGATCCAATATTTTGAAAATAGAAGGTAATAGATCAATGGAAGCACTAAAGTAGGCTTGAACTGTTTAATAATTTTACTTGATATATTGTTCCAACCGACAGCACAGTTGTCTTTCAGGCCCATTATTATAGTATCTACCTCCTGTTCGTCAGTATCTAATAATACTAATGACTCTAAAGTAGTGTTATCCGAAGCAGATATGCCCTTGTATCGTAATATGATTGAAGTTGAACTTTCTCGGCTAAACACTTGCCGATATTCACAAAGCAGTTATTTGCAAATTTCGCAGAAGTTAAATGTGATGAGTGTGCTTGTAATAAATCTGAAGATAGCGATGTGTTACGTTTTTATTATGCTGTCAGATTTGTTTACTGTCAGTTCCTGCCTTTTCTTGTTGTAGTTTATCATAAGTATTTTTAAAAGATCGTTGCAAAAGTTCCGATAACTTTTGTATGAAACTTGCAATATAAAATATCCGGATTGGCTTTACACTTTTTATGCAGTTTATCTATGTTTCATACAACGAATAAGACCTGTTGTTATCATCCATGGTTTTAAGTTGTAATTTTTGTTGTGCAATCGAATAAACTTAGGTAGTATTTTTCTGCATAGCATGTTGCACTTTTTCAATTACATATAACATACATGACTGCGGGTCAAAGTCGACGTTGCATAAATCGTCTTCAAGTTTATTAATTTAGAAATTGTACGTGTGATATTCTGCTTAGGTAATTTACAATCTAAACTAAGTAGGGCAGCATTATGATCGGTTATTGCGAAATTGGTAACAAGTGCGAGTGAAGGAAACTTTGATTTAAGTAGGATATCCAAGCAAGAACCGCTTTGGTGTGTAGGTAGCGTATCTGCTGGTAGCATGTCATTAAAGTAACATAAATTGAGGTACTCCTGCGCAGGCTACTACTACTACGCTTTTTTTTTTTAAATCTTTATTTAAGGAGCTTCGTCATTTATGACGATGTCGCTCCGTAATATCAACAGCTACATTTTTATTACACTATTACATTAGGTATGTTAAGCATTATATTACTTTTTTATGAGAAAGTTATATATCTTGTACAGTGCTTTAGCTGTACCCGACATAGGATCAGCCAAAGCACTGTTACAGGCCCCAACATCATACTCGAAACATAGCCCCATTCGTAGACTATCGTTCCGGACACACTCCATCAGAATGTGATAAACGTCTTCAATCACGTTACATTCTTCACAGTTCGGTGATGTTATTATACCCATCAGAGACTTAAACTTTCTAGAAGGAATATGTCCGGAGCGAAGCCTCATAGCAGTTACACATTCTCGTCTAGCCAAAGAACAATTATCTAACCAAGATTTTTTAAGAGGTTCAGGCTGTATAGTCTTGTACCAGATACCCTTTTCTTGAGATCTCTCGTCAAAATATTCCCTCCACAGCTTGTAACAGTGTTCCCTGACCAAATACAAGCAGTCGTAAAAATAAGGTTTCACATTTAAAATGATACCATCGGAGCATGCCATTCTGGCTAATGAGTCGACTCGTTCGTTTCCGAAGATACCAATATGGGACGGTATCCATTGTAGCATTATCGTTTTAGATTTGTGTTGCAACTCCAAAATTTGATTTATAATCGAGTATGCTATCGATGTTCCTCGAATGGTCGAGATACAGCGAGCTACATGTTGGAGTGCACATTTCGAATCTGTTAGGATTACAATTTTTTCCTGATTAATCGAATTGGCGTATGATAAAGCTTCATTAATGGCTAAGAGTTCAACACACATTATAGACAATTTAGTATTAATTTTGAATAAAGCATGTAAATTTTGCTGAGGGTCAAAAAACGCTGCACCAGACTCAATTGTTTCTTTTGAGCCATCCGTGAATATTTTATAAAAATTACCGTATGATTCTCTCAAATAATCATTACATATGTCTTTTAACGTATTGGAATCATAATAATGTTTAGGTTTGTCTACGTTAATAATTTCGCTTTTTATATTATTTGTTAAATCTATATATGAAATCCACGTGTTGTATGTAAACATTTCCAAATTATTAGTAGTATGTATCTTAGTGTCTTTAAATTTTTTATGAATTTCCACCAGCATCGGATTGTTTACCCGACTCCAAGAGTGTATTGTTAATATTAAATCTTCTAGTGTCTCAATTATATTATAATTACTTTGTAACGATTTGCATTTCATCCAATATTTACCGGCTAAATACATTCTACGTATATATAAGGGTGGCAAGCTCAGTTCATTATTCATCACATGTATCGGTGTAGTCTTAATAAACCCACCGATTACACGCATAGATTGGTTTTGCATCTTTTCTATCTTGTAAAGATTTGACTGACAACTGTCTGCGTATAAAAAGCTCCCATAATTCAATCGACTTCGAACAAGTGCAATGTAGACCCTTCTTAAATGTTGAGGGTGTACTCCCCATTTAGAATTAGCCAATACTTTTAAAACATTGAGGTATTTACAAGCTTTTTCTGTAGTCTCATTAATATGACTAGCCCATCTAAGTGATCGATCTAGCCACAAACCTAGGTATTTAATAACCCTTACTACCTGAATTGTCCCACCATTAACTTTAAGGCATACATTAGACCTATTAACCCCTTTCTTAAATACACAAATTTTAGTTTTTGAAGGCGAAATCTCAAGTCCCAAGTCAGTCAATAATTGTGAAAACGAATTAAGTGGTTCTTGTAGTTTATTAGCTGCTAGGAAAACATTTTTATCTGTGGCATATAAGACGAAATCATCTGCATATTGTAGAACGTGTATAGTGTCATTGTTTAAGTTTTTACAAATGTCCATGGTTGCTATATTAAATAACAACGGGGATAGGGGATCGCCCTGAGCCACCCCCCGGTCAGTGGTACGCATAAGAAAGGAATTGTTAATTTTAATCTTTAATTGTCTTTGATTAAGAAATTGCCATAAATAATTACATATTTTCTGTCCCGCCGCTAAACTATCTATTTTTTTTAATAAACTCAAGGTATCTATATTATTGTAAGCATTTTGTATGTCTATAAAACATCCAACGGTAACATGATTTTTACAAAATCCTTTTTGAATATTAATAATTAATCTAGAAAGGTTATCAATGCAAGATCTACACTTTCGGAACCCCAAAGTATTATCTGAGAATAAATTGTTTTTTTCTACATACCACTCTAAGCGCTTTTGAATAATTGAATGAAATATTTTGCACAAACATGAAATTAACGAGATGGGCCTAAGAGACGATGCGTCGTTAGGGTTTCTACCGGGTTTGGGAATTGGAATTATGTTGATTAATCTCCATTGCTTGGGTACGTATCCTAAAGAATAGAATTCATTGTATAAACGTATTAATATCAATTGAGCATTATTGGGTAGGTTTTTGATCATTGTGTACGAAATATCGTCATTTCCGGGGGCTGTATCTTTATTTTTAATATTTTTATATAATTCCACTTGTGTGATACGACTATCCAAAACAAAATTTTGAGAATTAAATGTTGGTTTGGGTCGAGAAACGTAGTCGGGGCATAAATTTTGCAACAGAAAATTAATTTTATCTATATCAACAAATTGTCTCGGCGTTTTATAACCTTTAAGCCATTTCAATTTTTGCCATACTTCGATACAAGTGGATTTTTCATCGATCGACGTACAGTACCTTTCCCAAGCCTTTCTACGAGTTTTACGCATAAGTCTCTGAGAATCAGCAATCTTGTTTTTTAAAATTTCATAATTTTGCGGGGTGGAGTTTCGTCTAAAATTGGTCAACGCCAACCGTCTATGTGCAACAGATCTCGATAATTCCGCGTTCCAGTATGGTTTTGGACGAAACTTATCACACGGACACATATTTATTTTAATATTTGGAATAAATTTGTCAGCTGCTTTGTGTAAAAGGTGCGTGAACATATCATAAGCAATTTGAGGATCATTCGGGTAAGAAAAGGCACTGAACATAACTTCCAAATAGTTCCTATATCCTATCCAAACGGCTAGTCTGAAGTTTCGTTTATGTTGTGGATGGTTGTCAGAGTAAAACGAATATGATATTTTAACAACGAGGTGATCACTACCTAGCGTCTCTTTTAGGACTGTCCAGTTAAAATTTAAAGAAATGTCTGAAGAAATCAAAGTTATATCCGGAGAAGATGATCTTAAATTACCATCGACGAGTTGAATGCGTGTCGGACTTCCGTCGTTTAAAATAATATAATTATGATCAATAATTGCATCTAAAATTTGAGATCCCCTAACGTCTGTTTTACCAGACCAGTTAGAGTGGTGGCCATTAAAGTCGCCTAACAGCAAGGATTTTTTATTTTGAATAGAAAATAAACGTTGCCAAATCACTGGGTTTATTCTCATTTCGGGTGGACAATAGACGGCAATGATATTTTCTATTTGTTCACAGTTATGTAATTTTACGTGGATTACTTCTATGTCGGGAATATTGGGGTTAATGGGTACAAGTTGGGCTTGAATAGATCTATGTGTTAAGATTGCCACTCCTCCGTAGGAGTCCACTCTATCCTGGCGAAAGATATTGTACTCACGGATGTTAAGCGGGGTATCTGGTTTAAGCCACGTTTCACTGATCGCAGCCACATGAACTTTTTCTTGGCACAATAATTGTTCCAATATACTTAGTTTAGGTCTTACACTACGAGCATTCCATTGAATAATATTCAATTTGGTAACTTTTTGACTGCGGTTATCCATAATTAGAAAATAAAAATGATTTAATATTAGCAAAATCGGGGATAACCTCTATCATAAACGTAGTCAACCAGTCGACAATTATTCTAAACCATGATTTGAACGTGTTTATTATATCGTCTTTTTTTGCTTGAATGCTGTCTTTAAGTAATTTTAAGAGGTCCTGAAATGAATAATTTGTGGTACTTTTTTGTTGAGGCCTACTACCTCGACCTCTATTAAGGGATGGAGGTGGTTTTTCGACTATTATTTCCTGATATTCTTCTGTAGATTCTTCGGAATTCGTAATTTCCACGTCTGCTATCACATTTTTGCTTAAGTATACAGGCATCTTTTTAGTTTTTCGTATATTCTTTTTATGTGTACTTTGTTCGTGAAAACTTGAATGTCGATTTGTCTTAGCAACTTCAGAGTATGATTGAGGTCTACCATACGCTTCAGTAGATAGCACATTGCTCTGGGTAGAATAATCGTTTGTATCTTTAATGTTGTCAGCGAGATCTACACTACATTCTTGGCGAGGCGAAGGGGGTACATAAACAGTCAATGCTTTTTGGTAGGTGCAATTAAACTCTGCCATTAACTCTCTGATCCGTTTCTCTTTCTTATAAACAGGACATGTTTTCGAAAGTGCCATGTGTTTCCCGCCGCAATTAACACATTTAAAGACGATCTTGTCACAGTTCGCGTGGTAGTTTGCACATTTTGGACAGATTAGCTTATATGAAGGGCACATCTTTGCTGAATGACCGTAACGCCAACATTTTGAGCACTGGGAAACAGGAAATACATAATTTTCAACTTTTATCCTTAACTCGAATAAATGCACATAACTAGGCAAAGACGATCCTTTAAAGCAAATTTTAACTGTTTCGCTTTTTGTCCATCCCTCCGAGCTTTTCCTGTTAAGTCTATTTGCCGATATGACTTCCTTCTCAGAAAAGATATGCTTAAGCAGCTCCTCCTCAGACAAGTCGATTTCAATATTCCGTATAATACCATACGAGAAACCTATTTCCCAGGTCTTTTGTCGACGCCAACCAAGGTTATTAAATCCTGGACATATCATGAACTTTTCGGCACTCATTTCGTCATTAAAAGTAATTAATAGTTTAAATAGATTGATATATTTAACCTTAATAATACCCGTTATTTCGTGTTCTTTTAATAACCGAGCTAAGGTAAATTGTTTAGGCAATTCATTTTTTGTAGTAACGCAGATTTGAATGGGTAATTCATTTAGGATGTTTTCCTGGCTTTTAGATTTTTTTTTCGAGTTTCTTATAACCTCTGTCCACGTTTCTTCACTATTCCCTTCTCTTTTACGTTTTAATCTATCCATTCCTTCTGTAGTAGTATCCTCCTCCATTGATTGTATAAGGTCATCATCTAAGTTTTGTTCATCTAGCCCATCATTAATGTTGCTTTCGCAATCACTAACACTGTGAACTGAAGCGTACGCCATTAGTAATACAGTTCACATTCCAATCAACCGCGCTGGGCCGGCAGATGCGCTCGCGCACTCGCCAGCCGATAACGAACCGGTTTATTGTTTACGAGAATCAATACGAATAATTTACAACGCGTTCAAATCGCACGAGGTGTGATCGAGCACTGTACTACGCTTTCTGGGTGGATATTTATAAGAATGTATCCAATCAAAATTATATTTTTGTAGGATGATAAGTTTTGTAGGAGGCCTGTATACAGCTAGTATTGCGAATTCCGATCCGATATTTGGTTCTTCGACAGAAACATTAAGATGATTTTTTGTATAAACTATTAGCCCGTCGTTTTGATTGTAAATTGTATGTACTTGTGTATTGCGCTAATTACGGTACATTTTAGATTCGGATACAGAGAAATTATCTAATTCGGTAATACAAGTATTCATTAAAACTATCATAAAAACAAAATTACTAAAAAATAAATATACAAATGAGAGAGAGGTTAAATAAACTCAGATAACGGCGCTCTTAGGCGCCTCCATAGTCAATGGAGTAAATATACCTCCTTTCAGCCATGATTTTTGCAGGGCAATCAGCGGCACCAGTGATAAGGTTGCTGGATTTTTTGAAATGTGCATTTTGTCACCTCTGTCTTTTTCGTGCAGTCCTTTAGTGAGTGTTCACGATCGACACAGTGGCAATAAAGGACACTAAATAAGCAATATGGAGGTATTAAGAATCAACGGATACAGACGTAACCAACGATGTACAAGCAGCAGGAAACCGCAAATGCCGAGAGAGTGCCAGCTTCTATGCCGTATATTATAGGAGTGACGAACAGGATTAAAACATTAAAGAAACGGTATTAAAACATTACTCCATTGACAGTGACACACAACGTGACAGATTTGGGATCGTCTATTATTATATCACTAGGAGCATGAAAAGAATTAACTTCCTACAGTTATTAGTTTTTGGACAGGAGCCATCAGAAAAACCAGGAAAATCCACTATTTTTTACGAAAGTTTAATTGTCCGTCATTAAATAATGAATGTAGCTTATAAAAAAAATAATAATTATTTAAAGCTCATTATTGGTTTGTACAATACAGCAATAACGATCACAATTTGTGTAATGGAAAAAAAATGTAACCCATCAAAGCTGACCCTAAAATCGATTATTTTCAAACTTTGGATGATTGTAAAAAAAAACCTATAGAATTATGCTCTATTTTTTTCATCAAGATCAGAAACCATGCAGCGAGCTTTTTAATTCAAATCAATTTAATGCAACTCAGAAATATGTACAATAAAAAGTAAAAATAAATAAATAGTTAAATCATTATTTTTAAAAACCGCCTTTTATTTAAATTCTCTGAAAGTAAGAAAATATTTTTTAAATTAAAACAAATCTATCAATTTGCTACATTATACCATTTAAATGACGTAAAAGCTTGCTTGTTTGGTATAAATTCTGCATACATTTTTATTAAAAAAATCTTGGAAAATCTTTAATACTTAAATAACTGCTCAAAACCAAATCTCTCTGCTCTTAAACATTGTGTAGTTTTTGTAGTAGTAAATACTTGTTTACTACTACAAAAAACTACACAATGTTTGTTGTCTTTGTTTGTTAAGTCTTTCAAAATCTCATATAGGGTTGGACTGAATATATATTTTTAAGGGGTGGTTGCGAAAAAATAAACATAAGAAAAACCCAAAGTAACAGCAAAATTTTGATGTAGGTATATCCCTTCAGAATAAGTACATTGAATTTTAGGTTGTATGTATGTAGTTCACCAGATTAGCTAGAAGGCACAAGGCTCTAAACTCTTAGCTAAGACTACTGCAAGTAAGACTGCCAGAGCTCATTGGTAATTTTATTATTATCTCCGTGATGGAGTATTAGGGAGTTAAATAAACTACCAATATCAACCCATACAAAACAAACAGCACTTAAAAAAATTACCAAGGCCTATGTTACCTGGACTCATTTGACAATTCCTCAATCATCTAAATCAGTTCAAGAGTTTTAAGTTATGGTGATATAAATAAACTCACAAATGTACATAAACTTTGAAAACATTACTTTTTTGTTTGAGATTTGTGTAAAAATTAAAAAGTTACTTTGAATGCTCTAATCACAAAGAATTTCTTGAAATTTAGTCAGAAAGTAGATTGAGGAAGGCTATAAGGATATAGACTATAACTTTTAAACTTATTCATTGCATGATATCTATACTAATATTATAAAGCTGAAGAATTTGTTTGCTTCTTTGAATAGAATGTTTCACAGTAATCTCAGGAACTACTGATCAATAATTTAAAAAAAAAAAAAACTGTTGGATAGCCCATTTATCGAGGAAGGCTATAGGCTATATTACACCACCCTACGACCAATAGGAGCAGCGCAGCAATGAGAAATGTTGCAAAAACGCAAAAATGTTGTAGACAAAGTTGCGCAGGACAGCTAGATAAACATAATTTGCCATGAGAATAAATAAGTTTAAACTAGGTAAATATTCACCACATGCTTGTAATTTCAATCGGATTATGGTGAAAGTGATTGACTAAGGAATTAAGTATTTGGGCTAGTATTCATTGTGATAAGCAACACCTATGAAGCAGAGCAGTAGGGACTAGCTTGTGCTGTTTTGCAGCTTGGCTTTACATTAAATATCAGTGTTATTAGGCAAATTATAATTTGATTATTGTTGATTGCTACAAAATTCGTTACAATTAACTGACAACGAAACGTAGTCAGAACTAAAAAGGCTTTATGTATTTCAGTTATTTATATGGTTCTGTTGAGTCTAGTTCATAAATGGCTACGAAGAGCTGAAGTCTACCTTGATGACCTTCGCCTTTCTAGGAAACTTTACGTTCATTTAAGATTAGAAGTGAAATTTGACATCTTGTAACATAGGTACATAAGTATAAAGTTACTCACATTAAACAGGTGTCTGCGGTTATATCAGCCATTGCGATATTCTTCTACTACTTCTTAACTAATATACTGCGATGCTGCAATAAAACAGACCGCGGTAAAATAATCACTTTTATTTGATGACCGTTAAACATCACAGAACAAATAAATTATTTGATCAACCCAACGGATCATGTAGGTCTAATAAAATCAATGGAAATAGCTGAAATACGTACCTAGTCAAAAATAATATTATTGGTATTGACGAAGTCATTTATGGAAGTAAAAAATATCCGAAGACAGACGCTCTTTTCCACTTTTCAAAATAAACGTTACGTTTTGTTCGACTTTCGTAATTCGTTTCGTTGAATTTTGCCAATTTTTGAATGTACGTTAGAGCCAGTGTCGCCAACACTTGAAATTTTATCCCCCTAAAAGTAAACTCAAAAACCCCTAAAGCCCCATAACTGACAATTTGAAAAATGTAGGTTCATAATAATATTATAACGTTTAATTTTTAATTATTATTTTTAAAATAATTACAAGTGGTGCAAAAAAACTTATTTAAGGTTATTAACATATGAATTACTATTATTTATAACCATTTAATAATAATAATAATTTTCGCCTGTTTGGCTCGTATGCCTGTGGCGGCCAGAAGGGGGCCCATCTAGTAAATGGCGAGTCACCGCCTGCCCATTTGTCCGAGTGTTTTTACCATGTGCTGGCAGGGCAGGCGCCATAGTCCTTCAATAGCCAAAAAGTACCAGCTCCACTAACACATCACCTCCATAACCTAGTTCCTTAATTACCACTTTTGACAATAGTTTTTAGAACCGGGGAATGTCGTTGGGTACATTTCTATAGTGTATGCAATGCCGGTTTTTGTCACATAGCCTTTAGATTATAGTGTCTAACGGGCCTCTACGTGTTGGCTTCGGCTCCATGCACGCCTCCCAAATGACCGGGACTCCATAGTCCCGTGATATGGAAACGACATACGTAATAATAATAATAGTACTGATAAAATATCACCGATCTCGAGAAAATTAAATAAACTTATTAAAAATCTATTTAAAATAGTATTTCCTCCATTATGACAGATTTTTTTCAGCTTTGCTATTCATCATCATACTCGTAGCTGATGTTGGTATGAAGTTAACACATGAACCATTGTCGTTGTAGAGTATGTCTTACCATCATTTTTACAGTTAAAAGCCTTTGATTTTTTTTAAAAAGATGGGGCACTGTCTGAGAAATGCCTAAAAGTTATTTATTTAACTATAGCAAAACAAGATCAAACTTCATAAAATAAAAGATCTCATACAATTGCTATTATCATGCACATAAAACGTGTTTTTAAAACAATAACGTGGAAAAACAAAAAACTCAACACAGACAAATCTATAAATTTTTATAGAAAATAAAAATCAGACACTGTTGTTTCTCAATCGTGTGACTAGAATGAATGTGTGTGACTATGTTAAATAATTATTTTTTTGTTATGCTGTAATTCGTGTACGTGTAATGCAGAATAAGTTATTAAAACATCAATATATATTTTACTAGCTGTCCCGCGCAACTTCGTATGCGTAATTTTTCCCCGTTTTTGAAACATTTCTCGTCGCTTCTCCCCTCCTATAAGTCGTAGCGCGATGTTATATAGCCTTCCTAGATAAATGGGCTATCCAACAAAAAAATAATTTTTCAAATCAGACCAGTAGAACCTGAGATTAGCGCGTTTAAACAAACAAACAAACTCTTACGCTTTATAATATTAGTTTAAATAATTAAATAAGACCTGCTTATCTCTCTAGATCTTAATGCTTAGATCGTTAATGGCTGTTGAGGTAACTTATGAAAAATACATTAAATTTCATGAAATATTATTTTGTTTAAGGTATTTTTTTATATACTTAAAGTTCTTTAATTATTAAGAATTCGTTTCATAGAGTTACCCATCAATAAATTATTACAAACTGTGGAATAAAAGTATTGTAATAACAATTTATTACAAACCTTTTATTATATATATACGCTTTCCCCAAATGTTTGTGTATTTTTGAGAATATTTTTTATCTTTTATTTTCGATACTCCAATAATTGTCAATCGTTATTAGAAATAAAATATCAATGGAAGGAAGTTTTGAATTTTTAAATGAACAAATAAATTTACAGGGTCGTAAACGTAAATGATCAGCTGTAAGCTTTGAGCCGTTATTGGCCGTTGTGTCACAGCAGTATGCCATTCACCACTAGATGTCATAATTATCATAAGATGATTAAGTAATGATCTAAAAGATTTAAAAGATATGATTTTTCCAAGTCTTTAAACAAAATTTTATAAATCTCTAGCCCCAGATGCAAATTTTTTACCCTTAAATTTGGGAGGAAAACCCCTAAGTTGGCGACACTGGTTAGAGCGGTACTAGTACAAAGACAACAACAAATACTAAACAACTCAATAGACTATTTCTTTAGTGTGTTATTTAAAATAATGCTATCAAGTTTTTTGCGATTCTTATGTATATTTATAAATGTAACGAATGAAAATAGCGTAGCTTTCATTTTTGGAAGGTAAATACGTAAATAATATTGTGTAATGATGCTCTTTGGTGCGTTTATTTTTCAAGTTGATATTTACGAACTCGACTAGAGTTCACTTTAGTCGATTGTCACTAGAAGATGCTACTTCACTGTCAAACAGCTGTCTGTCACTGTCATTTGTTCAATATAATTTAAGGTTATGTCTACATGTATTACATTTTGGGTAAAATAAAACACAGGATTGATTACTGTTCTAGCTCGGTAAAATAGCAAAATGGCACTCTCATTACATGTTCGTTCCATGCTTAAACGAATGGTTTTATCTGACTTTAGAAGTAGTGCACGATTTTATTCCGATCAAACTGAAGAATCAACTGAACCACAAACACCAATAGATCCTGCAAAGGATAGAACCAAGATAATTCCTGTCGAAACAAGCATTAAATACTTACAAAGCAAAGCTTATCAACAAACTTACGGTGACAAAGAAGTTTGGGTTTTGTATCGTCGAAATCACAAAGGAGCCTTCGCCCCACGTAAAACCCGCAAAACTTGTGTTCGAAATGGGATTATATCTACAGGAAATCCATGCCCCATTTGTCGAGATGAGTACCTCGTTTTAGATCACAGGAATACCAAACTATTGGAACAATTTATTTCTGAATATACTGGAGAGGTTTGTATCTAATGATTAGTTCCCTTTTGAAGTTTTGATTTTGATGGACTAAATGGGCATATTTATACACTATGATCAACGTAACTTGACCGGATTGTTAGGTTCTTATCACTTTTGCACATGTCATAGATATGCGACGTTAAAATTACATATGAAAACAATTAATTATGTTTAATCAATTAAAAATACTAACAACATTTTAATTCAACAATATAAAAACACTAATTAAATAAGTTCATAAAAGTTTAAATTTAGAACAGTTACAGTAAATACTAAAGAAACTTTGAAAAATAATTTCTTTATGAAAATAATCACAAAAAAACATGAGTTAGTAATACTAATTATACTATTAAATGTAATGCATAATCGCATCTCTAATTCTCTTGGTTTAGTTACCGCCCTCCGCTTACTGTCGCCATTTACTTCCAAAAAATGCAGTTACGTTGATCCAACTGTAATATGTTTCATACTTTCTTTTACTGCAACTCAACTTAGGTATTATTAAACTCAGATTCATTGATTTTTTTTTTTATTTATATCATTACTTTTGTTTTGTTAGTTCTCTGCTTTTGTATAATCAATAAATGATTGTCTTTATTTTCAGATACTGGATGCTTTTAAAACTGGACTCTGTCAAAAAAAGCATAAAGAATTGCTTGTTGCAATACAAAGGGCCTGGGATCAAGGTTATCTGACTTATGATGTACCATTCAGGGTATATGATTATTCTCTTTACAATAAAACAGCAAATACTGTATAGAATCCACATTATAATTTAATAGTTTTAGTGTTTTGTATTATAGATAAACCAAAATAATATGTTCTTTGATTGCACTTTTTTAAAATTAGGAAGCCCTGAAATATGGCACTATTTTACTATTATGCTGTTAAATTATATTATTTACATATTTTTTTTAATTTCATCAATGATTTATTTGATAAATAAATGATATAATCATTGGAAACATAATCCTCCTCAAACTTCTGTTAAAGCAGGCCTAAGAGGAAACTGATTCAGTTTTTTTGGACTATGGAAAAAATCTTAGTGTATTATATATCTTCATACTGTTCATTTTGTATATTTCTCATAATAGAAAAAGTGGGGAACAGCAACATCTTCAAGTGGCCTGGTGGCTGATCCATCTGATAAAGATGTCTCAATATTAATAACTAGCATTAGAATTATATGGCTAAGATGGACCAGTCTCTTGCAAAACATAAAACTTTGAAGTCAACTCAACCCCTACAGAGTCTGTCCATGGACATGACACTATAATCAAGTCCATAGTTTTATGTAAAGTTGTCTATTAATTTTGATCTATTTCTTTGAAGTAGTAATTCTCGTATAAGTGCTGACTTTTCTCGCTCCAACACTGTTATTCTTTCATTTTTTCTATTAACTTCCTGAAACAAATAATTTTTACTTAGATTGTTTTTATGTGCACAAACGAAAATTAATGCAAAGGAAGTTTGGGTTGCATATATTCAGCCTATAAATACTACTCACATACTTAATGTCAACACTAAATATTACCTTGCCATCTCTAGCATTTATTTAGTAGGTCCCATGTACACAGACTTAAGGATTCTTGATTGCATATAAATGTACATACATGCTACATGACTGATATCTGATAGAGATTTAGATTTTCTAAACAGACTTTTTTCTTTAAAAAAACAGATCCCTGTGTTACTTTACAAATATAGAAATCACAAACACAGTACAGCCCAGACTGGGAACAAGAATTTCTGGATCACTTAGAGTTGTCTCACGTGGGAATCTCTCCCCGCACTGCAGAGGCATCTGTTTTAATTTCTTGGTAAGAATCTGTTTTATTATTACCTCTGCTAGCATTCGATTTTGTGACCTAAGTACTGTCGCATTGTTAGGGGTTGCTGTAGTTCCAGAGCCCGATAAAGAGGTGACTGGTAATGCTAAGTTCATATGAAGCGACAGCTGCCCATTCCGCCATCCAGCTGCTAACGCTCCCAACTGACGATTTAGTTCCAGCACGCGGGCTTTCAACAACTCGAGTCGTTCTTGATGTGCTTCACTCCAGGGTTCCTGCAATAAAATATAGTAATTGATACCTAGTAATAATGTTCTCGTAACCACTGGCGGATCAAGGAACAGCACTACGCGAACAACTAACAGCATCTAAGCGAAAATATGGCACTAAAACATATTAAAATGCTCCCAAGGAATATTACCCCCCTCCCATTTTCTCTCAGAGCCGAAAAAGCCCCAATTTGCAGAGAATCCTCCAATCTGGCAACGGGTTAAAGAGGTGGCTGAACTAGGCAGGTACGCAGGCGTTAAAGTGCGTTATAGTGCACAACTGTGCGTAAACACACACGACGTATGTGATTTACACTCGAAGTCTAATGAGGACGAAAAAAGGATGGTGAGAGAAAGCCGAAAAATTAGGCAAGTGCATGTAGGGAGTCGGGCCACGCATAATGTAGGGTTCCGTAGCACAATAATGCGGTATGTATAAGAAGTGGGTTTTGAATTGTTTTTGTTTCATAGTACCTACTATGAAACAAAACAATTCAAAACCCACTTCTACTACAACGTTATTACTGGTAGTAACAACGTTATACAGGTGTCCCAAAACTATACCACACAGAGGGAAAGTACCTTAAAATTTTACTGAAACAGGACTTATCAACCGACTTCAAAAAGGAGGAGGTTCTCAATTCGTCTGTTTTTTTTTTTTTTTTTTTGTATGTTTTTTCACCGATTACGCAAAGACGGCTGGACCGATTTGAACAATTGTTTTTGTGTTTGAAAGGGTATACTTCCAAGTTGGCCCCATTGCCATCAGATCACGATCTGATGATGGGATCCTGGAGAAATCGAGGGAACTCTTAAAATATTAAAAGCACACCTACAGTGATTTAGGTATATTTCATAGTGATTCGTGCATTTACTCTTAAAGAACACCAATTGGTGAAGTGGAACTGATGATGAAGACCAAAAATTACGAGCAGACCTATTCAATATTTCACAGTTTGCGATTCAGATAATTTAATATGGTATTGAGTAGCACTTTATTCTCGTTAAATTACTATTCCACAATGTAATAGAGCTGATAGTGAACTCCTCAACAATTAACGGCCCTGCATCGGGGTACCTAAGCAATATTTTGTAAAAGGATTTCAGCAGTTGACATAAGTCTATTTGAAACTTAAGTGTACTTAAGTGTACTACAAACCAACCCACTAAAAAGTGAGAAATAAAAACTTTTAACAAAAAAATATCACCGACTTCTAAAATAAATACAAGGCAACTAAAAAGCAATAATTAATATACCTAAAATAACAAAAACAAATTAAACATTTTGAAGTTGGTGCCGAATAAAACATAAAGACTACTATTTCATGGCACCAACTTCAAAATGTTTAATTTGTTTTTGTTATTCTAGGTATATTATTTTTTGCTTTTTAGTTACCTTGTATTTATTTTTGAAGTCGGTAATATTTTTTGTTAAAAAGTTTTTTTTGATTTTAATAGTAAGCGCCTGTCTGAAGGGGAATCGAACCCGCCTTATGTGAAAAAGCACCAAGAAATACTTTTTTTAAATAACATAGTATCTTAAATAAAGGAAAGACTATGAAAAGTACATTTAATAAAAAACAACTTGTATAGTTCATCACGATACATTTAGTAAAATGTTCTATCTACAATAGGTATTTAGGGTACTTTGGCATAGTTTTGGGACAATTTGCTGTAATTTTCAATGGAATTTATGCAAAAATGTTGTTACCTACTTGTAAAGCCTACTTAGCTGTGATAGTTTTCCTTTTAATTTAGCTTAGCCTTTAACTTAACTGACTGGGGGACTCTAACAAAAATTTGTAACCACATAACAATCGAAGAATGATATTAACAAACCCCTAAATTAAGAAAAAGAAATCATATCAACCCTAAAAATGATTTATTTTTTTTTTACTTTGTCGGCGTAAGTAAATACGTAAGTAGGTACATCCATGAAAAATTACAACTTTCTATTACCACATAATAAATGTAGATATGGAGTAAAAACTCCTCTCAGGCGGGATTTTAGTTCCAAATTTTAAGTTAGATATGGTGATTCACTAACTTAAACCTAAACATACTTACGAAAAACATTACCCATCTTTCTTCCAACAAGTTATTCTGTCTTTGCTCGTCAAAAGAATTATGGTTGCCCGTAGAAAAAGAGCATAAAACTTAGGACGACTATCCGCTGTAAATAGGGCGACTATCCTTTTTGATACGAATAGGCTTTCCTTTTTTATTCGTGAAATAAATAAAAACTTTTTAACAACAAATCGTAATAAGCCGTGTAATTTAAACAAAAAAAAACTGGGCAAGTGCATGTCGGGCCACGCACAAAGTAGGGTTCCGTAGAACACCCCCTCTCCCCCTATCCGAATAATGCGGCTTAAGAAGTGGGTTTTCTGTTGTTTTTGTTTTAAACTTACAACAAAACAACGTTATACTGACTTAATAATAATTTTCATTGGAAAAACTATAAGGGTTCCGTTTTTCCATTTTGGCTACGGAAACCTAAAAATTGGGCAAGAGCATGTTTTTGTTTTATACTTACAACAAAACAACGTTATACTGACTTAATAATAATTTTATGTTCTTGAATGTTAAATAGTTAGATATAGGCAAAAAAACTTGTTTGACCGTGAACTAAAAACTTGTCCTGTAGGTTGTCTATTCTGCAGTGTCGCTAACTAGACTGATATACGTAGTAATAACTGACAGCTTTATTGTAGAAGTAAGAAGTCTATAGTCCGTATCTATATAATTCACACATAGTCTGAATAAAAACTACCGTGTAGGACTTATGTAATTGTTAGTATTCTTTGGTATTTAAAGGTATGCTAATTACAAATTGAATAACATCAACCAATTGCCATACCAGTAAACTTGTAACATATTCTTTCCTCTTTAAAATATTTAGAAGTTATTACAGTACTTAAGGGCCTACTGAGTACCTACCTGTTATCAAAAGCATTCCAAGCTGATAAATAAAACCGAATAAAATATTGGTGACTATAGATTAAAAAATGTCTAGCATAGGAATAATAGATTACCACATAAGCACCCATTCTGCCTGCATATCGCATTTTTTCTTGGACTTCTGCTAGTTGTTTAAGGTACCATTCTCTAGCTTCTTCTACCGCCGATAAGCCTTGTAGCAGCACATCTTTCTCTTGTTCAATTTGCTTCATACGCTTCAGAAGATTATAGTCCACACCGTTATGTAAAGTGTGGCGCCGAGGTTCCCGCCTCCGCGAAGTACGACGCAGCGTCTGCGACTGTGTCTCGTTAGCTGATCTTCCATCACCGAGACCCCTACTCTGCTCTTCTACGGCTCGAGACATTTCTTCGAAATCTATCTTATCGACAGATATTTCTTCATTATCAAAAATTATTTCTTCCGATTTATAACTAGATTTTGAAGTTTCGTTTCTTTCTGATGTCTGTTTTTCTAATCGTGGTGGCTTTGGTGGTCCGTACACTCTACGGGAATCGTGCGTTGGTATAGGGGGTGGTCCCAAATGCCGGGGTTCCTGTAGCAAGCCGTCTTTGCGTCCTAATAACTGAGGCATACTAACCGTACGTTGTTGCGATGAATTTTCCGTGGTTTTTAATACCATCCAATTTCTATCTATAATTTGTGGATCATTTACATCCAATAGGGGTGCAGAGGGTGGTCGGTGGCTTTGGGAGCCTATTTGTGTATGCAGTCCTGTATTATCAACTTCATCATTGAACCTATGATCTTTGTCAGTAGATGTTTCTACCTGATTACGTAAAAGACATATTTTAAGTCCTGTACAAAATCTATCAAAAGTCAGTAAACCGTCATGGGATGCGACCTTCTGTAGGCTCTCTATGACACCTCGGGGTAATCCTTTGGTGCGATCGTCACGCCAACGGTTTTCAATATCTGTGAGTTTAACATATCCAGTGTGTTTATCATCCATTATATCAAACAAAGTTCTCATCGCCGAAACAAATTGTTTGGGTAAAGATTCCATATTTCTGGAAGGCACGCAATTCATTTTTTTGATAGTAGTTATTTTATTCACATATGTTTATGTAGCTATGCTAACATATAATCTGAGAGGTCAGGACCTTGCTACCACCAACTGTTGACATAGATTCACTGTTATGGCATTTACAAAATCAAAACACTAAATCTGTCACAATAATACTAAATTGTCGGCAAAATACTGCATATTCATGAGAATTTTTTATTGCGTAAGCTATTCCGCGCACTTTATGATGTATCAAACACAAAAATACATATCTATAAGAGATTAAACTAGTAGCTAACTAGCACACGACACGGTTCACCAACGTCTGTTATGGGTTGTATGACTACATGAGGACAAAAATCTGACCGTTTGTCAAACGGTATGTGTGCTGTGGGCGAACCAATCGGCCGCTGGGAGAGAATTCGCGAGAGATAATAGCCTACGAGTGCGAGCAGGAGAACCGGTCAAACGACATTTCGGGCAGTTCGGCTTCGAGTGGGCAGGTAGACATAGGTCCGTGCGTATTCCATAAAGGTTCTCTGTTTATGTTTCACAGCTATTATATCGTCTCGTCTAAGTAAAGGAAATCATTATTCAGAATAAATATTTATCATGTTTTGATATATTTTAGTTGTAAACCTATAACATTTTACCGATTTGCTTTTAACTAAAGTACCTACTTTCCACTTTCATACTTACAACTAGCAGGTAACAGTAGGTAGTAGGTATCTACAATCATAAAGATTTTTATTTTTTTTGGGTTCTTTACCTCAAAAGAAAAACCGGCAAGTGCATGTCGGGTCATGCGCAATGTAGGGTTCCGTAGTCCCCCCGGCCGTCCAACCGAATAATGCGGCTTAAGAAGTGGCTTTTCAGTTGTTTTTGTTTCATACTTACAACGTTTGGAATTTGTACCTACTTCTCATACTGTTACTCGTAAACTTGTAAAGCCCACTTAGCTGTGATAGTTTTCTTTTTAATTTCACCATTTATACTACTACCGTGATTTTTTTCACATACCAACGCAAATCAACCATTTAGCTGGACGGGGGTGGAGTGTCCCCCATGGACACTTGACTCTAACAAAACTTTGCAATATAAAGCATTTATTTCATACATGTATTTCACAAAAGGATCCCTAAATCAAAAAAATGGTCTTTACAACCCCTAAACGTTTTTAAATATACCTATCTAATGATACCCCACACGAAGGGGTGGGTGAGGTAAAAAAATTACATCCCCACTTTACTTAAAGGGGAGGAACTTACCCTTAAAGAAATGTTTTTTAGGAGATTGTTCTTTCACTTTGTCAGCGTAAGTTATACCTATGTGTATCCATGCAAAATTACAGCTTTTTAGGACTTGCAGTCTCTGAGCTAAGCTGCGGACGGACGGACATGGCGAAAGTATAAGGGTTCCGTTTTGCCATTTTGGCTACGGAATCCTAATAGGATTCCGTAGCCAAGTTGTTGTCTATGTTTGTGCTGAAACGCGTTGTGCCTCTGAAAACTATGCCCTTTTCGTTGTAGACTGATTGTTATGACAGCGCTTCTTATACGCTCAATGGCTTCTTTATTCGTTTGTTGGGGCATAGTGTCCCTTTCCTTAAGCACAGGTCGCACCGCCAGCTAGTGAGCGAGCGAAAGAGCCGGGTGAGCGGCGTTTTTCCTCTTTTCGTGTTTTGGTTCACACCGTGAACTCCAGATATAAGCTACGACAGCGAATCAAACGATGCGAACGTAAGGCACCTGTCCCTCTAACAACGATGAGCGAGAAGCGATTAGCGATTTATCGTTCAAGAAACGTACAATAGATGTATTTTATAGATCCCATCCGTGTTAACAAAAGAGATGCAGTATAGAGCGAATACTCGCCGGCAGTATGATCGGTCAGCGATCAACTACTAATATCTGTAGGTACCTATCTCTTTTGTTTACACGGAATCTATATAAGTAAGTTGTACGTTTCTTGCTTTCTCGGATATTTGGCACCCGTTGATGAGACAGGTGCCAAATATCCGACGATTACAGCGAACGTATTCGTTCACTTCGTTAGCATAGCACTACACACCGCGGTGTGAACCAAAGTATGAAAAGAGGTGAAACGACATGAACGCGGCGCACCCGTCTGCTATATTTCCCGCCATCTCGCTCGCCCGCCTATAATTTTCAGTGTTAACCAACAGTTTAGCTCGCCAAAGCTTCACTAGGTTTGTATAGTTTCCCGTGCCTCACTTCACCCACCAGTTCGCTCGCCAGCTAGCGGTGTGGCCTGCTCTTCATGCTGTGACACTACACAAAACCGCTTTGCAGCCCCCAGCTTGCTCAATGGTTCCAAACTTAAAAGTCACAGGGAAGAGAGGACTTTTAAGTTCGCACTGTGCTTGCTGGTTCGAAAGTTTGCGCTGTGCTCGCTATCGCGCGCAGTAACTTGCAGCGTAGTGACTTCTAAATTCGCGTTGCATCTCTTTGATTGTAGAGGGCTTTGAAAATTGACCCGGGGCACCAACAAGAGCTGTTACATTTAAATTCATTATAAGTCCTCTGCTCCGGGAATTTTAAATTTGGCGTTGAGCTCCCCTGCTCGTACTGGAAAGTACAAGCTGCTCCCTTATCCTCGTGCTCTGACTTCAAACTGAACGCTGCGCTTGCCAGATCTTGAAATAACTTCTATCTAAGTCAAGTAGTAGGTACTCCTCTTGTTTGCGCAGTAACTTTTACGATTGCACCCTTATTCGTGCAGTGATAATAAGTATTACGCTGGGGCCCTCTCTCAACAGCTTTTAAATTCACGTGGGGCTCGCGCAATGTCTTCTAAGTTTGCTATAGGCTCCTTTGCTCGCGCAGTGTTATCTAAGAGACGCCTCCCTGCCTGCACAGTGACATACCTACTATACGCTGTGCACTCTTCTTGTACACTGACTTTAGATTAGATCACTCTGCGGCTCACATCTCGCTATTAAAGCTTCTAAGTTCACGCTTATTTGTGAGACCACGCTGGGTCCCCCATCGCGCAGTAACTTTTAAAATTGCGCTGCGCTCGCCAGCTCGTCTTGCGCAGTGGCTTGATATACTGAAGACTGGCGAGCATAAATGTCACTTTTAAAATCCCGTTTTCCTCCGGACCGGACTCAGCTGTTTCGAATGGGTCTCTTACTGGTGTAATTTATGTAAACAGTTCTTAAAATCGTACCTCTAGTCCAATCTTGACGCTTGGCGCTTAACTGAATATGGGCCTCCCTAGGTCAAAAGCTAGGTTCGCATATGCCTCATATACCTACATTTTATTAACAAACAAACATTGTTCCTTACACCGGCTTTACCTATTGCTTGCGAACATGCATAACATGTACATGTAGAATCATAAGTTTTCACAAGTGTAGTAGGTATTTTGCTTCTTAAGTGATTGATTGATAGAATTATAATAATATGTTCATGACTATCAGTTGTCTGGTTGCCATAGTAGACGGTCTCTTCAGATTGAGATCAGATGGTTTTGTGTGATATGTCTAACATAAGTTAAATCTTTCTACATTGTTTCGTTACAGAGATCTCGATAAAAAAATGTGAAAATATAAATAAAATAAATAAAAAGTGTTTATTGTCGCCAGGTTACAATTTTTGTTTTTGTCTTTAGCACTAGATTACATAAAAATGTACGGTAGAAATATGCCAACGTTCCGCTAGTAACAAAAGTGAGATCTTAGTGAAAATCAAGTTTGTTATGAAATTCTAAAAATCCATATTAAATAATACCACAGATAATATAATACTCTATTAAGGTCGTCTGTCGTGTACTTTGACACGTACTTCGTTAACGCAGTAAAATTATAAAAAATGTTAGTTCTGATTCACTATTCGTTTTATTCAGACATCCGTAAACACAGCAATATTTTTTATACTGATTAAATCGACGTCGAAAAGAAAAAAAAAATTCAAGCACGCCTGAGCGCCACGCACGTGACCGCGACGGACGTGTGCGCCGAGAGACAGCCGCTGCCGCAGCCCACTGCTATACGCCCCTTCGAGGTGCGCGCTGCCCGAATCTAAACTGCGGAGTGAAACCCCTCTGCTTCAGTCAGTAGTCAACTAAAATAAAATCCAACCTTTATCCATAGAGTTCATAAACGAAACTTGACGACCGCGACAGAAAGACAAAAGTTGTGTAATGACATACCAGTGCTGCCAACTTAAGGGTTTTCCCCCTAAGGTTAGGGGGAAATAAGCATGATGGAAATTTTTAAGGGTTCAATATATTTAGGGATATTTTCAGAGTTCTTCACGCCAACCAAAGACCACAGCACCCCCCACCCCCGGGCGCGTGAGCGACTTAAAGTTGACCCAGCTTGACTGGTTTTCGTTTAGGGAGAAATCCAAATTAGTTCTGAACATTAAATGGATTTTTTATTTTAATTTAAAGGGGCGTCTAAACGAGCCATTTTTTACGGCAATTTGTGGCGGCACTATTGGCAAGTAATTCGCACCATCACAAAAATGTAACTGATTGCCAAGCAATCTATGGTTAGGCAATGTATGGCAATATGTCGGCAATAGTATGGCGCATGATCCAGACTCATAAGCGGGCAACACAACCCAGCAACCATGGCCAAACTCTGTGACATTTAATTTGATTGAACTGTCAATAATGACATCTGAAAATTTTTGATATTGACTTAAACAGAAATATAAAAACTTTCTGATGCTCTATGTTTCTGTTGTTCTCTTGTTTCATCGAAGTCAAGTTTTCAATTAAGGTGTTATTAAAATTGATAATTACTTTGAATATTTAATTTTTAAATATGTTATGCTTGATATTTGTACATGTAAATAAAATTATTTATACGTGGATGACAGTATACTGGACTGCGTTCCGTTTTAAACAGTAACCAATATAGTTAACTATGAAGGAACGGCTTCGTAGTATACTAAATTGACGTCCCACTGCCACACCTTACAATATTCCAGTGTACTATGAGTTTCAAATGAGAAGATAATCGCGATCGCGTCAACTTCACTCTGTACTTGTCAAAATTGTATCGCTAGCAACAAAAACTCCCAAGTCTGGTAAAGTATGTATGTACCATACGGTAATGGAACGGACGTTATTTAATAAACACCAGACAGTTATAAGTAAATAGGCAAAATATAAGAATATTCTACAATTTAGTGGTATCTACCTGATATTTTTTTAACTAAAACATATCTATTATAATAAATAGCAAAATACAGTGTTTATTTATAGTTCACTAGCTGTACCCCGCGGTTTTACCCGCAGTTTATTAGCCTATGTGTTAATCCAGGGTGTCAGCTAACTCAATACCAAATTTTATTAAAATCGCTCTAGCCGTTTAGACGTGAAGAAGCAACAAACATACACACTCACATACTCACAAACTTTCGCTTTTAATTAATATTAGTGTGATTAGAGTAGGTAGGTACTTTTGTGTAATACTAATGACACCTTTTTACGAATCATTTTATTGCTAACCTTATGTCATTTAATGAAGTTGCAGTCGTAATGCGAATCAAAATGTCTTCATGACAGTTATCAACTCATTTGAAACGCATAGTATATCGGAACATACCCATAAAACTTTTATAAATTCATAATCAATGTCTAAAATACTTTATTAAAGACTTACATTAGCTGTTGCATTTTCACTGTCTAATCCTGTATTCGCGGTATTTTGAGTGAATATAAACGATATCGCTTCAAAAGCAAACCATTTCACTTGTTTACCGCCAGCACTTCCACTTTTCTTCTTTTTCTCTTCATTGTTTGCATAAGTTCTTAAGCTTTTGAATTTTTTGTAAGCCTCGTTGCTTGTTATACCAAATTTTTCCGCAATTTCAGTCCATCCATCTTTTTTAGCATTTCTATCTCTGTATAAAGCGGTTTTTACATCCCACAACTCAGGGTGTAAATGTACTTCATTAATGAAATCAGTAATCGTCTCGTTAGACCACATATTAGTCATTTTTGTTTATTATTAAAACCCAAGTTGCTTAAAGTAATAAATGGAGTCCGAACTCTATTATCGTAAACTTAAATCTAATAGAACCCCGTGTCTTCAAGCCTTATCTTCACCAGAAAAAAGTACAAAGAGAAATCCAAGTCTTGTTCAAAGCACCTGTAACTTACTAAACTACCAATCTACCTCTGCTTAAATAGTTTCCAGTATTTTATGCTTAATCGATTGTCAAAAAAAAATATTTACCAAAACAATTGATTTTATTAATTTCTTGTTGTCTTTATAAAAATATGAACAATTCTTTACATAAATTAACGACATAATCCAATAGAAGTGTATAACAAAATAAAATTATGAGATGAGAATCGATACACAAATTCAAAATCTTTATTATGTTATGATATGACTGGCAACACCGAAGCTTACAAATAAAACAACTGACTGATACTGACAAAAAATGACTGTCAAAATTAATTATTAAGATTTTTACATAAAATCATAGAATAAAAGTACTCTCTACCGAGAATGGTTCGATATGACTTACGCACCAGCGTTGGCGCTTGTTGTGAGATGCAACTGAAGCCATGTTCTTTGTGCCTGGATGTCACCAACGAAGGTTAGTATTTAAATAACTAAATCTGCTGTGCTCACCTACACACACAATTCATGATTTTGAAACTTTCAATTCATCTCTTGGACTTGATAATACAATAAGTAGTACATCTATACTAATATATAAATTGAATGTAAGTTTATTTGTTACGCTTTCACGCGAAAACTACTCAACCGATCTTCATGAAACTTTAACGTATTAGAAGTAACATGGGATTATAAAAAACGAAGACGAAGTTGCGCGGGACAGCTAGTATTTCATAAAACTTGAAGCATACACCATTTATTAAGCTTTCAATTCTCAAACTTCCTAATGTTTCTATAAATACCTATTAAAAGTAACAAATATTTTTATTACAGATCATAAACACAGTTTGCGCAACATGTTCGATGACTGCTACGAGAAATGTGCATAGTTAAATTCAGCAGGATGTTTACAGACATGTTAACAATTTGAATTTGGAATATATCATATTGTCTTGTTTTTCGGAATGTATCTCTTACCCTGTACTACCTCCAGCACTAGGAACATTAATGGGAAGATTAGGTGATGAAGTACCTTCTGCGAGTGTTGCATTAAGTATTAACTTGAAGAAATTGTATAGAAGTAGTCAGTTTCATGTACCTTACCAGTTTTATTATTATTTGTGATGCAACATGATATATATTTATCTGCAAACTAATAACAACAATTTTTTTTTAAAAGACTGTTCACATGAATATCAGAACTTAGTAAAGCCATTTACAGTATGTTATGATAGTTATATTCTAGATTATATTGGCGATTGGGACATCAACAGCCCAGTCATACTATGTGCTAAGCATATATAAATAAATGGCACCTACACATTAGAAGTAAATAATGAAATGAAGAGCACCCTAGTCATAAGTCAAAGCTTAAAATTAATATCAATTTGTTTTATCATAAACTAGGCTTGTAGAAAGCAGTATTTAAAAATAATTCTTATATGTGTTTTTAAGGCTTATAACTTTCAAAATATTAACTTATTTTCAATTATCGTTTTTTACAAGCCTAGTTTATGATAAAACAAAATGATATGATGATTTTAAGCTTAGACTTGCAACCTCATACAGAGGAGTAATCACTTATGTGTGTTTGTAAGGTAGAATCATTGACTAGGATGCCCTGAGTTAAAGATGTTATCCCTCTAATTATAGGTATTTAATTAGAAAGAAAGTAAAGCCCAGACAAATAGGTAGCAGAACTTGTTTTAGATATTTATCATTAAAATGTTGTCAATAGTATAGATGCTATCTCAGGTTATTGCTGCAGTTGTTTTGTTGGAAATATAACTAGGTCGCTGTGCCCATGTTGACACTAGTATGGTATTTGGGCAGGGGTACATAGATATGATGAGATATATCTGCCCCAGCTAAGTTTTTAGATGACATATTCAAAAAACCAAACTGTGTACTTTAACAAATAAAACATTTGATCCTAAATTATTTGCCTTTTTATTTATTATCAAGCTTTTTCCAGAATTTGGTAAATGTGGTAAGAACCATGTTCAGAAAATTGTAATGTATAAAAGTGAAAAAATATGTTGTGTTTATTGTACTGGAAAAGTTATTGTATAAAAACATATACAGCGTGCACATGCGCTAGGTTAACATGCTATGTACATGCTCTCCACTTAAGATAAACAGAAAGTATGGAATATGTAAAAGAAAATATATTTAAATTAAATAATATATTACAAAGGTTCGTGAATTGTAAATGTCATTGATTGCAATGATTGACGATGGGTTAACTTACTCTGTCGACTTGGTGTTCAGCAGTACACAACAACAATTCTAGTGCTTGAGTGCTATCTGATGTGGACTCGCTGCGCTCCTCTGTTGTGTGTAGTTGTGGAGACATTGCTTGACCTTGAGGGTGCCACACACCCCTATGAATAAGCCACCAAGTAATAAAATTGCATACATGGTGTACCTAATGATGGCTTTCGTGGGATTCTGCTCTCACATTTAACGCCTCTTGTTGGGTTTTCACAATTTCCAGGCAGAGATTAGAATTTGCGCTTCACATATCGATGTCGTTGCTTTATGCTGTATATGGGTAAGGCCAAGGTGCACAGTATCTATTCATTTTCGTTCAAATGTTCGCACGATGTTGGAACTATTTTCATTGCCGCTCCGCAATTTCGTGTAGGTAAGGTACTGTTATCAGTCGGTGGTCGGTTCAGTTCATAGGTACTGGTACTGCTCATTAGAGATCATTGGCAGTTCACTTTAAATATTAAGACTATAGAGGTCAGTGTTCTTAGTTGACTTCATTATTCAGTACCTATCAAAGACAACAAACCTTTTTTAAAATAACCTAAAACAACATGACACCTGACTACACAGAATTTAGCAATAAGTCACTGCGTCACCCACTGCAAACTTCATGTCGCGTAGACAAGGATAAACCATGCCATAATGCGGAAAATCTATAGCTCAACGATCGCCGGGCAACCTATCACATCAATATTGACCAATATTGATGTCCATACAAAACATGTATTGCCATATGTTCGGAACATTACGTCAATATTACGGTCTTGCCAGTATTGCTAGCAATGTTGCCGGCCACAGCATTGCCGCCACAAATTTCCGTGAAAAATGGCCCGTTTAGACGCCCCATAAGGGATAAAAAAATGTTGGGTCGGCAACACTATGACATGTCATGACATAACACCTGTCGTCTGTCGTTGTCGTTGTCGTATCTTTACCAATTAGAATTATGTACCTAGAGTACTTAGCATTCCATCCTATTTCCAATTCCAATCCTGTTACAGTTTCTTTGAATATTTGAAGAATCAGTGTAAAATTTTCCCACCATATTAAACCAAGAAATAATTAAGTTATTCCCTTATTAAATTTAATCGGCCACAGTAAGACAAATAAACGTGTTGTGTATATAAACTTCAAGAAACGAGGACACAAATCAACTTAATATGAGTAATGCAGCATTTAAAAGTGAACCCGAAGCTAATGAGTTAAATGGTAGTGTGAATCCAGACAAAGTGCGCAAAGAATGGGTAAAATTCGACGAAGAATCGCCACAAAACACGGCTCACACAGAAACAGAAGTACCTCGAAGTATTCCGCTTACTGCTGGATCCAGTACATCAGCACCAAGTGAACCTGCGGCAGTACTGAGAACTGAAACGGTTCAAATTAATTTAGAAAGAGGAGACAAACATGTAGAGCCTAAATCATTGGGGACATTGTCTAAAAATGTTGAATTTGTTAACATTCGCCAAGGGTTCTGTAAGTATCTATAAGTAAGAAGTGTAAATAATTAATATAATCAACTAATTTGCCTATGTTTCATGATTTGTTTTATTACTTGTAGCCAATGGTGATATTATAGTGACCTTACTACCTGTGAATACTAAATGGCCTTGGGTGACTGCAGCTCATTTTCGACCGGAGCTAGTCCCTGAAGAGTTAATGGCCCAAGGTTTAACAGTAAGTTTCCATTTTTCTAAGCTGTAGTTATTGGTATGAGTCATAGCCTAAACATCATTGGCTGGTTCAGATTTAAGATTAATACAACACAGTAATGTGTTATGCATGATAATGAGTCTTTTAAGCTATTCAACTACTACAACACTGTGTATGATTGATTGCATAAGTTTTATCCCTATAAATACCATAATCTAATTCACTGAATCATGCCAGTATGTATAACTGATACATTTGTTTGATGTCTTTATCGTAATATCTTGAGACAAATTTGCACAATGCTATTGGATCTCTAACTAGGAAAAGCCTGTGCTATACAACCAGACAACTGATAAACATACATACATATTTATAAATAGCTACATATAGATAAATAACAACCAGACACAGAATAAACCATCATGCTCATCACACAAAATATATCTTGACCTATATTTTCAGCTCACTGTTGAGGAATATGTTCATGCTATGGAGCTGCTTATTAATGATGCTCGTTTCACACTATACAACATATGCTATAAGCGTGTGCTTGTGTGTTGGATAACGCTAGCCTTCCTTGTGCTGTTGGCACTCCTGTTTTCTGGACTCACCGGCCTGATGTTATTTTCTCTTGGTGTGTTATGGCTTGTTCTCAATGCTGCAGCAATATTTTTATGCATGTGGATTAAACTGAAACTGTCAAAAGGATTAGAACAGTGTTTGGCAAGAGTAAACAAGTTGCTCAGTAAACATAAGTTGATATTAGCTCTAGATGACAGAGGAAAAATTTCATGTCACAAAGTAAACCTGTGCTTCATATATTTTAATTCTGGGCCATGTACTGCTCACATAGAACAATTTATTGAAAGTGAAGAAGGTAAAGCAATAATGCAGGGCTGGGAACAGAGACTTGATGTGCCCACAAATGATATTGTAATTCAAGGAACACAATCTACTAGACTGTCTCGGAAACAGGTATGTAGGCACTTGTAAGTATAATGTTGGGTTGATTTTTAACAACTACCATTTTGTTAACTGTTGATTGATGTGTGAAACATCTGATTTGTGGTAGTAGTTGAAAAGTAACCCTATTAATGGGTCAATATTAATGTACATAAACTGAAATCTAGATTGAGTGTAGTTCTTTTATAATTTAATATAATCTAATATGAATCTGTTAAAAAATAGTTTAAAAAGACAAAAGATTTCAGTTTTTGATCAATTATTATAATTTTTTTATCAAAACTATAATTTTATTGATAAGTATCTAAAATATATATATATATACTATAAGTTTACCATATACGGGTTGGATTTTATATGTGAAAAAGTAAGGGCAAGTAACTATAACCACTTCATTACTTTTAACTCAAACATAAGAATGTCTTATTGTGGCTACAGTGGTTGCCCTAACTGCCCCATTTATATCAACAATTCTGTATTCTCTTTAGTATGCCATACCTTAGCATTCTAGTGCTTTAATATGATACATTTATACAATCTGGTGTGGGCTATTTCATAATATTTTATCTGTTTGAATGTGAAGCCTTATATGTGTTTCTTCTATAATTCTGTGACTTTTGGCTATATTATACATATAACTATATGTACTAGCTGATCCGCGCAACTTTGTCAGCGTAAATTTTCCCCGTTTTTTTCAACATTTTTCATTGATGCTCCGCTACTACTGGCCTCCTGTAGCCTTCCCTGATAAATGGGCTATCCAACAGTAAAATCATTTTTCAATTTGGACCAGAAGTTCTTGAGATTATCACATTCAAACAAACAAACTCTTCAGCTTTAAAATATTAGTATAGATGGTTAATTAATTTATTAGGCTTAATTGAAAGTAACATAATTACTGCCTTGTTTAAAAAAAACAGTCAATGTAGATTTTATTTTCATATTCTTATTTATATAATGTAGATGTGACATTGCACACACCTTCAATCTTTATTAACACTTTATTGTGAAGCATAATGGGTATATCACACCAGAGCCAGTTGTAATGTTTTTGTTTTATTCATTAACATTATTGACTTTATTATATTTTTGTATTATATGCCTTAGCTAAAAAAGTCTAATATTTTATTTTTAAAACATTGCTTATTTGTACATATACTAACTTTCTTACAATGGTATGCTAAGGGTGCTAAAAAAAAAGAAATATTTATTTTATCAAATATTTCTTTTTCTAAGCAGGTATGATAATCACTTTATGTATAGTAGTGATACATAGTAAATTCGGTATAGTACTGATGGTTATGGATATAACATGCAAATTAAATTGAGATAACTAGTTAACTCTGATCTGACTTAACATTTAGTTTTAAAAGTGAAGGACTGATTATTTTCCAAAGAAAAAAGTAAAAAGGTAAATTTATTTAGTGCATGATTTTATCATGAACAAAGCAGCAACCAGCCACTTAGATGTGAAACTATATACATACATGTTCATTTTATTAGCTGTCACAATGCATTTAATATGCCACTTGCATTTTAATTATCCTCCCGCTATTGTACATGCATTGTGAAAATGCATTCTTGCATTAATTGCACTGGACAGATTTACACTTGGGATATTATTGGTCTGTAATTATGATGACAATGAATGAATGTGCTTGTTTATATGTATTTGTCCTTCGCTTTTAGGATTTTATACCTACCATAAAAAGTAATTTTGGCACCTCCATATTAGTCTCACTGCGTAGCAGCTAAATTAAAGCTACTTGATAAAATCAATATATTGAGTCTTCGTCTTACGTAATGACATGTTTTAGTTTTGCACTAAATTATTTTTTATAGTACTCCCTTATGTACTTGGTGAATTAATGGTAACTGTAGTTTTGGTGGGTAAGCAAGGCATACGAATGTGCAGGGTATGGCAGAGGCAGTGTACCTCCGGTACCTGCAACGGTGGGGCAAAGACTTCCTGCGCCGCCGGCTCGACTGGACTCTTGATGAGGAAGGTGGCAATCCCGCTTCACCGCGACATTTAACACAGGCGCTCTGCCCTTGTCAGTATGTTGAGGAAGTATTGCGGAACAAAGAGCCCAGAGACACGCGCGCATGTTGCCCTCTATGCAACGATTGGCTCAAGCGTCGTGGGCTAGATTGACCAAATCACTTCATCTTCGGCAAGTCTATAGATTTGTTATTGTATACGAAACCTTGAAAAATACTTTCTATCTACTTTACCTAAAGATTTATATTTAATCTTTTACAGGAAAGGGGGCATCTTCTATTTTTGCGCTACGCGGGACGATGGGGCGCGTATGCTGTGAAGAACAGATTAAACCTTAGCAGCACAGTGCCTGGAAGGCACGGCGAGAAATATGTGTGTCCTTGTCAGTTTATAGAAGAACATCTCAAAGTAAAACCCCCTGCAGGTATTGCTAAATATTTTACATTACCTAATCAAAATGTCCAAATTTATTAGTATCTAAGTATACTTTATTTTGTAGTGTACCTATCTATATTTCTTAGTTAGTACATCAAATGTTGAAATGTAACATTAATCCGTCCTCGATCAGTATCTTACGTCTAGCATTTAAAATGTACTTAATATTATGTATCTATTTATTTAAAAAATGTTTATTAGTTAAACCTTATTATTTGGTTAAAAAAATAATATCAAACTTGAGTGATCTTGTAGCATAAAATATTGAAATTTATCACAAAAAAACTGATATTTTTTTATACTTATAAATAGTTCTTAGGGTAAACATTAGCTTGTTTCTGTACCTGCTAATGATGTTCGAGCCATTATGAAATCTTATTAAGGGTAGAGCTCTTCGAATTTCATAATAAAATTCAAATATGTATTTTTTAACATTAATACAAATAAGTATATCATATGTTCGAAGGCTCGCAATGGTAATATTGTGTTGTAATAACGATAGTTGTAAATCTCTCTTCTATTTTTTATTTATGCATTGCATATACATTAGTTAATATCAGCATTTTAACCCGTCCAGTTGGTCAAACTATTTGGTTAAACTAGTTAAGACCAAAGAGTTTGACCAACTGAAAGAACGGATTTTAACTAGTTCATGTGTTGTATTTGTTTTCCATTCTATTTTCAAAATAAGACAAAACATTCGATAGTTAAGTACTGTTACTAAAGTATTATAAATAAGGGAGATAATTTGGTCAATACAACATAATTTTAATTCAATTGCATTTTAATATAAATTCCCAATGGAAGTTTTTAAAGTATTTACCTGATGATTATTATTATTTATTAGTTATAATATTTACTGAGTATTTATGTTGAGTGGCCATACTTTTGCCCCGTATTCATTAAAAACGTAATGTCTTAATGAATATGGTGGTAAACTTTTATTGTTGTACAGAAAATATTAATTTTATTAAAAATCTTAAATTTTAAAAATAAGTACCTAACATCAGGATTTTTTAATGATTTTTTCTTGTTATTTAGCATTAAGGGCCATTGTTTATAAAATTTTCATTTTGTTTTTTGCACAATTTTTTTTTATTCTCACTTATAATATTATTTTTAAAGGCTGCTCGTTATACCTAACCTTTATAAAAAAAAATCAATTTTAGCTATTGACTGTCTTGTGTTTTATATCTTTCTGGTTATTGTGGTAGTTATGTGATAAAGATAAATCATTGAATACTTAAAAACCGGTTATGAATAAGAATAAATGAGCTGGACTGTAATATCAGGTATTATGTAACAGATATAAAAATCCATATTAGGATTATTGTTGTGATAGATTCTCTGGGATGATGTGGGAATATTGTAATCACAATAATATAGGCTAGTCAACTTCAGTTTACACTTAATAATACTTATCAGTGTATCCCTTATAATATTTTCATAATAAGAACCAAAGCTCAAATTGTTAAAATTATTTTAGAATTTTTATTCTAAAATAATTATATTTTATCAAATTATTAATCATTTAAAAACGTAATCTTAATTAGGTTAAGAATCTTGTAATAAATATCATAACTGAAATGTTACCTAAAGGATTACAAAAGTATAAAATATATTTATTTTACATTCCCTTCGTAATGTGTCTTAACATTGAAATGTTTGTAGAAATTTCCATATCTTGATAGTATATGTAATTATGAACTATTGTCTGCGTCAAAAAAACAAACGAAAGGCTGATAAGGTCGTACCGACTATGGTAATAATTACATACATTTTATGAAATAATATAATATAATGTAGGCACTTACTGAATAAGTATTCGCAATGTTGTGATTATTGTAAAACATTCCGTCCTAAAAGTAAGAACCTATGTAATTAGTCATAAAAACCATTATACATATTATTTTTATGTAACAACGTTAAATATATCCATATTATTTTTATATCATGTTTATTTAATTCCATTTTAACCTGTTTAATACTTACCTCTTTTTATTAACATCTGATATCCGATTTCTTCATCTATCGATCAGAAAAGTGTATGTGTATTTTATTCTGATCAGAACTTTATAAATAAAAAAGTAATAAACAGTAATAATATTTATTTAATAGAATTTTTATTGCTCATGTCTGCAGGTACACATGTTTAGGAACAGAGATAAATTGTTATAGGTATTATTATTATAGGTGCTCATTTGACTTTAGTGCATAGAGGCATAAAAATATAAGCGCAAATTTTTTACTAGCATAGGCATTACTAAGGCGTTAAATACGTCCAGTTTAATAAAATCATCCGAGCTCAGAAATAAATGGAATAGTAAATTATTTCTAAATACCTCTCCTTTTTGAGATTTTAGTGCTCTGATGATTTTTAATTTAGACGTATTATAGGACATATAGATACCTTATTTTGAAGAACCCGCTAAATCCTTTGACAGACATAAAAAAATATTAAATAGGTCAATAATTTATTTGATGTTTTGATCCCCGACGCAAAAAGAGGGTAGTTAATAAGTTTTATGTGTGTCTGTTTGTTGTTGTACGGAGTTGTAAAAATGGCGGCAGACTGACCTATCATTATTTTAACAGCACCGAAAAATACTTAATACATGCAGTAAGGTCCTTTTCACACATACCGGTTTCAACCCGGCGCCGGATGTATAGCGACCGACACGGACAGACGCCGGAACGTGTGAAAGCTACAGTACATGTACACTTCGTCGTGCCGGGTGCTCCGTCGCCGGCTTCCCGGCCCCCGGATTGAAACCAGAACGTGAAAAGGACCTTAGTGTTATTACAATAAATACTGGCCAAAATTAGCCTTTAAATAGGCTAGACTGTTATAAATTAAATTTAATTAAAAAACGGCTCTATCGTAGCTCCTAAACAAATGGACCTGTTTTGAAGCCAATTTTTTTACTAGAACGTAATCGGGATGGTTTCTAGCTTTGTTTGATCAAAATTGGTCCAGCCATTTTGAAAATTAATCAACTTTTTATTTTAAGACGCTTTTTTAAGGTACGTTACCCTAAAAAGCATCTTTAGATAAAAAGTTGAATAATTAAAACTTAACCTTTATAGGATCCCTTTGTGTCAGTTTGTCCGTATGTCTTTCAAGACCCTTATTCTCAGGAACGCGGTAAGGTATCAAGTTGAAATTAAAACCATATAATCAGGGCTACAGTCCCGATAACGTAAAAAAAAAGATACAGCAGTTTTTTTTTAAACTGGCAGGCTCGATTCCTTAACTACTTAAAATACAGTAAACTCAATGTAAATTGGCCGGATTTGAACTTGGCGACAAGTGGTTGTGCAGATGATTTTTTTAAAAGTGGCAGTAAGCGGAGGGTGGGGCCGGTAACTAAAGCAAGAGAATTAGAAATGCGAGTACGGATTACATTGTCATAATTAATATTACTAACGCAACATGCGTTAGTAATATTAATTATGACAATGTATTGGAATTGTTTTCGTAAATAAATTGTTTTTCAAATTTTATTTAGCATTTACTGCAACTGTTCTAAATTTAAACTTTATGAACTTGTATTTTTGTACTGCTGAATTATAATTTCGATTAAACAAAATTAATAGTTTTCGTAAGTAATTTTAGGATCGCATGTCTATTACGTGCGCGAAAGTGTTACGAACTTAACTTCAATCCGGCCAACTTACATTGAGTCAACTGTATGTAGATACAAATTTATGGTACGGAACCCTCGGTAGTGAGTACGACTCATACCTGTCTGTTTTTTTTTTAATTTACATGTAACCTGTACAACAGGCAGAAAAGGCAATATATTTCTATAATTTTAGGTCTCAGTAAAGTTTTAGACCAGAATATATTTAATCTGTATGCCAAATTTTACCCAAAACTGATCAATTATACACCGAGCTACGAAGGAGTAACAGGTAATGTGTGTACGCAATGATGGTATTGTATAGGTACTAAATTATAATAAATGGCACAGAAAACCTGGTTTAACCAATTAACAAGAACGTATGAGTCAAACCAGTTACAGCTATATTTTGCCTTATACATAGAATCTAGAATAAAATTATACCTACTCATTCTCGTAGTCTTAACTATCGTACTACCTATGTATTTCGTACCATATACCTGCTAAAAAGCAGGCGTATCAGTGATGACGTCGATAAACCGGCGAGCGGCCTATTGCCTTTCTTTGCACTTGATAGACAGGCGACATGAGTCAGGTTCAATCAAAACAAGTACTTAGTTATCTGCTCTACACTTTGCAAATAGTTTAGATGTTATATTATGCCTGAACGGATCACGGAATGGGCCCTCCAAAGTTTATTAAGGTCAAATACTTCAAGTAGGTATTTTTAAAGGGTCGGCAATGCACCCATGACAATCCTAATGTTACAGGCGTCGGTAACCGCTTACCATCACGCGGGCCGTATGTATGCCTGTTTGCTAACGTCGTAGTATAAAAAAAAACATAGCTTGGACGCCGTATTGTAAGGTCCTTTTCATACGTTCCGGTTTCAATCCGGCGCCGGGTACCCGGAGTAAACCGGAACGTGTGAAAAGGACCTAAATATACTAGGTATCTGCATGGTCGTTAATTGTCATAGAAAACAATAGTAAAGGTATGAATGTTTAGTGTCAAAATAAAACTTTTATGATCACAGAAACAATTTATTTAAACAAAAACAATGAAAATCTATAAAAAAATATTAGCATGTTTTCTAATAAATTAGACGAGATGATTAAAAATAATCCATGGTTATTTTTTTTAAAGGTTTCAATAATGTTTAACTTAATATCACAGTTAAAACCGGATTATTATTTTATGGTAAACGAATTAAATTCGTTGAATAAAATCGTAAAATTTAATATTTTAATGTTTATTAATGTGGTTGGTCCTTAAAAATCACGTGAAAAGAAATAAGAGAGCATAATATAGCCTGTGCTAGCTTTAAGCTTTTAGGAACTTAGCTAGACATATTGTTGAATGTAATGGAAAAATATTCTAATGCAAACATATATTAATACATGTACACGTTTTGATCTCGAAATTAAAATAAAACTTAATTAACTAATATTTATCACAATTGTCTAAATGTGGGTGTTATCAAAAAATACTTATTTTGTTAAAAATAATTCGCGTAGGTACTTAGGTAATTTTAGATATATTTTAATGCTAAAGGTATTCATGAAACAACAACGAGTTATCGTACTTGAGCAAAATACAAATTATATGTATCTACTTTTTAACGCTAATATATAATTGGCTAGCTTATATGGAAACATAATTATTTCAAGTGACACAAAAAATTAATTCGGGCGCGGCTTTTTACTTTTACACGCTCCACGAGAACACTCTGGGAATGCGTTGTTTATTGTAATTACTTGTTGTTTCAATTGGGACTCTTTGTCGATAGCTGTAATTATCTCTTGATTACGCTTTAGTTTATTTTCTTCAAATTCATCTCTTAAATCCATTGGGTTGTCGATGGACTCCAGTGAGGTCGCAGTTGAATTAAGTTGTTGGTTGCGGCGAATTGTTTCGAGGTCAATATCGAGTGATGTATTTTGATCGTGGTCAGGCGACTCTATAGAAGGTTCGCTTGTAGTAACTTCATTTTGCTTTACCCACTGCAGAATATCACCCTGGGATTCACGCGCCTCCGCCAAGAATATGCTCTCCTGTTCATTGCCATAGATAGAATGTATAAATAAAAAAAAAATGGTTTACCAAGTGGTAAGTTTTCCAGGGTTCCACAGCTTATGTACGAAAATATCAAAATGTAAACCAACATTAATATAAAATGAAAGCAAAATAACATTTACTAAAAACATGCAATTTGTATTTTGAATCACATAAAACTTAAATATTTTTAAAAGGTACTAAAAATAAAATACATTCAGATTTTATTTCTGTTCTGAGGTCACAATAGAAAAAAAAGGTTAGAAGCCGAGAGTAGGTAAGGCGAGTAAGCCAAGCCTTTGGTTGAAGCACGATTTATTGCACGTCTGTCAAAACATCGGTTCTATAAGGCAATGTATGTTAAATCGTGCAAATGTATCTATGAAAAACCCAAATGTTAGCCGTTTTTTTATACCTGTTCAGAGTTTACATTATTATTCACAATAAGTACATGGACTATGTAGGGAAATTAATATTTAGCTTTACATAAAGTCTACATTTGATTTTAAATGCTAGGTTTTGCAATTAGTATCTTTTTCATGCTGTGATTTTAACATCTTTCTTTTATTCTGAGTTTAGTACCCCCCACTTCCTCTGACTATTGTGGCCAGTCTTTTTAGAAGTACCTGAAATTCGTCTCTCCATCTATGTCGAGGTCTACAATAATTTTAATAAGCTGCAGAACCATGAAATATAATTAAAGCATAGTGTTATAAAAAGCCAGCAAGTAATATAAACATTCAAATATCTAAAGAAGAAAAACCAATGCACTCGTACACTTTGTTGAGGAAATACCTAAGTATTTCCTCAACAAAGCCCTACCTATTACTTTTATTCTTTATAATTTCTAGCTGATTCCATACTTCATTTTCTAGCAAATAAAACATCGTGTATTAAGGTATTTCTTAGATAAGAAAAGCAATAATCTGAATACGTTATTAAAATCAAATATTGATAACGTATATTAATTAGTAACATACGGAGATAAGAAACATTACTGCTAAATGGCACGTGTTACCTATCACGCGAGTATGTTTTTTTCAATACAATATCTATTGGCACATCACCGAGGTATCATATACTATTGTGTGACATTATAAATACATTATATAATACGTAAATAAAGAAAAACATATAATAATTATACTCTACCTCGAGGACGACGAGGACTACCTGTGGAACTTTGGTATTGGTTCTCTAGCTGTCTAACATTACTATTGTTCAAACCTAGGATCTATTTAGACCTGACGGCTAAATATGAGTTCTCTGAGATGTCTTAGGTACTTATCTATTTCAATATGAGAAGAAGAATACTATAGTTATGCGTATAACAAGCATAGGCGTACCCAGGGGGGATTTTGATGATTTGGGGTTCAACCCCCTCCCCCTAAAAACAGTTGATTGCCGGTTTTTTAGTGAGCCAAGTTTTTAACTGGACAGAAGCCGAAAAATAATTCTGGGTACACCTATGTTAACAAGCTGACATGCGAATAATTACCTTTACTTGTTTTGAAGTGTACTGATCAAGTTTGTCATAGATGACAGCGTGTAGTCCGAGCACTTTTAGCCTCTTAATAGTTTCTTTGTCATTGTTGTCATCACCCCAACAGAATATAATTAGGCCAGCGTCTGTCGCCAAGCGTACCTGATAATAGAAACAATATAATTATATACATACACGTAGTCATGTCATTAAACTTTCGATAAGTAGGTACATTGAACGGTAGTAAGGTAAACAAGAAATGCGTCATTTTTATCTACCAGACACGTAAATATTGTAGTCGTGTTAATTAAGTACTGTTAGTGTGAAAACGGCTGCAGTATTTTTGTTTATGTCTAACAAACTGAGCCCGCGACTTCGCCCGTGTGAGGCGCAGTGCTGCTCACTCCCTACAGACGTTAGGCTGATGATAAAAAGTAGCCTAAGTTACTCCTTAGATCATCAGCTGTCTTACAGTGAAAGTCCGTCAAAATTCGTCCAGCCGTTTTGGAGAGTGGCCCAAACAAACAGACGGCAGACAAAAAATATATAATTGTGTTTTGTTCTAAGAACCATATTGTATATTTTCATATGCATTTAGTAAAAAAATATTATTTTGACATTATAAACAGACACTTTAATTTTATTTCATTGAATAGATAGGTTTCGCAATACACCTATCAAATTCTATACATCGGTATAGGAGTTTAGTTACATGTGTAGTGTAATATTTTACTTTTTTATTACGTATCGTTTAGGTATATAAACGAAATGTAATAAAGTATATACCTACAGACATATTATACACGCGAGACATATTATATCCCTCTTTTATTTTTCACCGGTATAGAGCATTTGTATCGTAGAGCAGATAAAATGTGACGCATTTCGTTTTGTTGAAAGGTGACTTGTCACGTGAATGAGCGGTTATATGCAGATACGAGTCGAGGCCACTGTACTGTGGCGATTACACTCAATATGATTGTGTTCGTATATGTAGTAGGTCGATTATCTATTTGATTGCTAGATTAAAAGACCTTGAATGTATTATCAATTTATCCAAATAGGTACTGAAGGTTAAGAATAGTATTTAATCAGAAGCAATGATAGTATTTGGGGGTAAATCATACTGTACTGAATTTTAAATCGTGCTCTATAGTATTGCAGCTATTATTCACCGATAAGGGACAGTGACAGTATAAGAGTAAACTAGTGAAGGCATTTGAAAACCGAGTGACGTTTCAGTATTCGGCCATTCGACCAGTATAGGGCTTCATAAGTACCTGAGAGGGATCCCTGAGTAAATCTTCAGTGTGGACCACTATTCCCAATATATCAGTACTGACTGCACTTTGAACTGCAGCCGGTATAGATCCACATCGCGGATCGCGATATGGTTCATATTTCTTAGTCCTACCCTAAAACCGAAAACAAACTTCAAAACACAAATAATGATTATAATGAGGGATTCAAAAAGAACAATTTGGTCAAAAATACTTACAACAGTCAAAAACATGACAGGGTATTTATTCTGCTTGTTCCTGACCATGGTGCAAATATCTGGATTAAAACAGGAGAATACGATTCGACGATCGCCTGCTTTCTTCAATACTACTTCTAATACCTGGAAATGCATACAACAAAGACATTATCACATGGGCGGATACAGCCTTTGTTATCCAGGTCAAGCACAAAGTCTATCTAGGATCCTAGTTGCCGTAAGTCTATATTGGAACAATAGCGGCCCGTCTCAGCTTTCCTAATTTTTCCTAAGTAGTAATAAATATAGCCTATGTTACTCAGGGTTAATTTAGCATTCCAATGGTGAAAGAATGATTGAAATCGGTTCAGCCAGGTTCAGTTACAAAAATACAAATTTTTCTTCTTTATCTATATATATAATCACTTGTCCTGACGGACTGATTCATAAACCATTAGGATTACATCACTGACATTTTGGACGTTCATGCCTATTGCGGATACTAAGAACGGATTCTTAAAAATTTAACTTCTAAAGGGGTAATGTAGGGGTGCCACCCCTACAGACAGACTTTAGAAGTTAAGTTAGTTTGTATGAAACTACGTCTCAGTTGTGAAGTTAGATCGTTGAAATTTCCCATTTAGCTTTTTCGTTTAAAATAAATGTCCAAGGTTCGCTGAAATACGTGTATATTTCAGCGAACTTGGACAATCAATCCCTAAGGGGGTAAAATAGGGGTTGCAAGTTTGTGTGAAACTTCGTCGCAAGATAGTGTGAAATTCCGTCCGTTTCTGTGAAATTACGCATTTAGATTTTTGGTTTATAATAAAGAAAACGTATTTCAGCGTTTTTGGTAAATCAAACCCTACGGGGGTAAAATAGGGGTTGCAGGTTTGTATGAAACACCGTCAGTATTGAAGTTAGATCTATGAAATTTCGTATTTGGCTTTTTCGTTTAAAATAAGGAAACACATGTTTCAGCGTTTTTGGAAAAATCAACCCCTAAGAGGGTAAAATAGGAGTCGCAAGTTTGTATCGAACTCCGTGAGTTTGAAATTAGATCTGTGTAATTTAGTTTTTGGCTTTTTAACATAAAATAAAAAAAACATGTTTTTAAAAACTATTACGTTTTCGAAATTAGATGTGTGATGTTTGGTTTAAAATAAAGATGATTTCAGCGTTTATGGAAAATCAACTAATAGTAATTTTGTATGAAACTTCCTTAGTTACGAAGTTAGTTAGCGTTAGCGTTTTTGAAAAACCAACCCCTAAAGGGGTAGAGTATCTAGTGGTTGCAAGTTTGTATAGAACTAATTTCACAGATCTAACTTAAAAACTGATGGAGTTGGCTTTTGTTGATGTTTTATTTAGCTTTTTAATCTATACTAGTATTATAAAGAGGAAAGATTTTATTGTTTGTTTGTATTGATTAGGCTCCAAAACTACTGGAAGGATTTGAAAAATTCTTTCATCGTTGTGAAGCTACTCTAACCCCGGGTGACATAGGCTATTTTTTATCCACGTATTCCCTCGGGAATGGGAACTACGCGGGTGAAACCGCGCGGCGTCTGCTATTTAAAATAAATAAAGAAGTGTTTTAGCGTATTTAAAAACGACGTAAAATCAACTCCTAAGGGGTGAAATAGGTGTTGCAAGTTGGTTTAAAACTTCGTCAGTTTAGAAAAAAATATAAAATAAAATTTCGTATTTGGCTTTTTAAATCAAAAGAAAGAAACACGTTTTTGGAAGAGATTTTTTACAAAATTCAAGAACAGTCATTATGAAAATATGTCTGATTTTACGTACACGTCATGTTACTTAGTCATTTGTTTAACAAAGACAAAATTGTTTGTATGTGTTTGCAAAAGACCAATGACCTTTAGACAATGCAATATATGTTACCAGTACATATGTGCCTTTGACATTGGTTGAAGTTGTTTGTAGAAATATAAGGATAAAGACAATAACGGACAAATACCTTATCAACATAAATATTCATATCAAAAGGATTGTTCAGTTCAAATGTGCCATCTTGCATCTCCATAGTCCATTTCAACTCAACATTAAAACCCACATCTTGCTGAATGGTGTCCAAGCAATGCTCTAAAGTAGGAAATGGCTGATGTTCTTCTAAATCTTCGTCAAAAAACATTTCTTCATGACTACGACCTTCAACTAGATGATAAATCTACAAAAATATTACAATATCATCATCAGCCTATCGCAGTCCACTGCTGGGCATAGGCCTCACCAATTGCACGCTACATACTTTGTTCTATCAATTATTACAATATAAAAAGTAATAATTAATTGCAATATATGTTCGTAAACTTTCGCGATTTGTACACATTATAGAATTTTATAAGCTGCGGGTCTTAATCGCGTAAATAAAAATCAAGCGAGGGTAGTTTCCGAAACCCGCGCTTCTCGGAGGCGACTAACTTTTGAAGAAACTAGATGAATTTGTCACGGAGGTCATTTTTTTGTCGATTCACAGGGTCGAACTATGAGCAAAAGCCAATCATCTGTATAAAATTTGTCCATATTATCAAAAGAGTACAATAAAATTATTAATTGTTGTATCTTTTTTTAATACTATTTGGATTAATTCTACTAATGTTGCATAGAAGCCTCAAGCTTGATCATTGTGCCAATTCAGTACATTGTTTTGATAATTTGAGAAATATTAATAGGAAAGGCCATAAATAGTAGTAGACTAGTAAGTGCAATACACACCTTATTCAAGCAATGCACATATTGACATCATTCACAGACACTGAATTAGAGATTACTTCATTCAAAAGCCATCCAAAAATCCCATATCTGTGAGAGATATTTATGTCTGCATTGTTTGAGCATGGTTTAATAAAGGTTTACCTTCTGCACTCTTGGTATTTTGTGGCATTATTTCATTTTATGTGATAGAATTGTCAACTTTCTATACCTTCAGTTTCTGTAACTGCTCCAAAGTCAAATCCTTCACAGGCAGCTCTAACATTTCTGAATATCCAACCTCTTTTTTTCTCTTCATTGATATACAGACATGAAAATCGTGATATATAACTGGTACTAAATCTTTGCTTAATTGAACATCAAATTCAAGTAAGTCTGCACCACTTGAAGCTGCTTTTTTAAGAGAAGCTATAGTATTTTCACGTATAGAGTGGGTTCTGAAAATATGAAAAGCTTAAAGAACCCTTAAACTTTATATTAATTTACAGCTAGATTGTATTATACATTCTTATCTCTATTCTTATACTTATCTGATTTTTTTTTTTTCTGTGTTATCAACTTTGCATTCATTTTCTTGTTTATTTTGATAGGTTGTCAGGTATTGTACTGAGTAATAATGCTGTCAGTCATTCCAGTTACATCTGGATATATAGTAAATAAATCTAACTTAACCTCTGTGTACAATAGGCTTTGTTTTGTTATGTAAACTCTACCAAGGTATTGTTTTAGAGCCCTGATGTAAGATATTGTCATGTAATTAGATTGTAGTTTACTCCAGAATGAGAATAATTTAACTAGCAATAGTGGCATATGTCACTCAGTTTTAAGATGCACTCACTCTCATGCTGCCTCTATCATTTTGAAGTGAGTAGTAGAAACAGAAATACATTTGTGGATGTCTCAAAGTTAAGAATTCTTTCAAAGGGTAAAACAATAAGTATAATAACATTAGAATGAAAAAACTTACTTCGTTTTAAAACTGGCACCCAATCCACGGTGTCCAACATCTAATCCAGTCCAAGTTTTAGACCAATATTTGGCATAGGAGACATCAAAGCTGTTAAGTTTCTCACTCATGGGATTGATAATTAAATATTCTATATTGATTGTACCTAGCGGACGATGCTTAACATTGCATGTGACAGGTAACTGTAATGTACCTTCGGAGGGTTTCAGCATACTTGGCAACACATATGTAAAGCCCACATGATACGGAGCATGCTCCGCTGCAGCACTAGAACTATATGAATAGAAATCCACAAGATAAGCAAGTGCTTTATGGTCGAGTACTGTCATATTCACAATTAATATGTCATCTGTATTATATTGTCTTCCAAATTGCTGTTGCGGCTTTAAATTACATAGAGCTTTATCATTACTAAGTGTTGATACCTCCACAACCTCAACACTAGGGTTTTCAGTCACATAGTCAACATCGGGGACCTCTGAGCTCGAAGATTCTTGATCCTTCACACACTCATTATCAAAAGATAACTTCACTGGAGTAACTTTTATATAGACAAGCCTGTCCGATATATGTCTCAATTTTAATGGGTTGTTAAGAAATTTAAACTGTATTAAAGTCTGAGTTGTGAGCCAACCTGTGGTTACAGCTGCAACATCGTTATTTTTGCCAAATTCTTCAACAAATGGATGTAATACAGTGTCTTTAAGAACTCTTGGTGTAATAAAAGTCTCCCATTTGCGTATTAAGACATCATTAGTCTCATTATTAATTAGAGCTATACCATATCTATATAACACATCACAAGTGTTAGGGATTTTAATACTGATTGACCATGAACTGGTATTGATTTTATTTTCAAGTAAAACTATCTTTGTGTAATCCCACTCACCTAGTTCTGGCGTATTTCCCGTAATGAATACTTTTTCATTGGGTCTAATATTTGGAGTTATTACAGTAAATAACCAATCTTGAGCTAATAATTCAGTCATATTTTCTTCCTTTAAAACTGTTGATTGTTTTGGTGTAGTTTTGTATTTTGGTCGCTTACGATCTTCTAAAAAAAACCAACGTTGCATCTTGTTACATAAAATAACAACAGATTTATAAAAAAAATACTAAAATAAAAGTAAATATACACACACCGAAATATTACACCAAAGTTCCTAAATCGACATCGACGTGGTTGACGAAACAGAATACATCATAGATTAATAATAACAATACTGTACTAATCTATGGATTATTATTAATATTTTTATGTTACAGTGTGTACGCTTAATTTTTATTGTTTCTTTTTTTTCTGAGTTATCAGCTATAAACTTTTTATTCCCAACTATAGATTTCCCCAACTGAATAAACTTACAACAACTGACAGACAGACAACGTCAACCGGACGACGCGACGGGACGACGCTTATTTTACTGGAGATGACACAAAAATGACAAATGATAGAAATAGTGAAATGAATAAAAATAGGCTTGTGAAAAAATATCGATATATTTCCTTTCAATTCTCGATATATATCGTCGATATTTTTAATCGCGTCATATCGATATGTATTTTATAATATCGAATTCGTATCAATTTCGATATTTTTTAGCGCAGCTCTGGTTGTATTTTACGATTTTTAGTCACATGTTCAATTTTCGATTATTCAAACAATAAAATTAGAGATCGTATAATTTTTTAATAGACGCTCGGGGGTCATTCATTTATTACATAAGACGGTTTACGGGTGGACACGGCGATCTTGGTTTGTTTTTTCTTAGAAGGGGCTAGAAGGTACCTAGTCTTGATAGTTCTTATTTAAGATTATAAAAATGCGCAAAGTTAGTTAAAATACATACATACTCGTAGAGGTGCGGCCCGGTATATAAGAGAGGCGGCCCGTTAGGTAGAGAGGCGGCCCGGTAGGTAGAGAGGCGACGCCGGTAGGTTGAGAGGCGACGCCGGTAGGTAGAGAGGCGACGCCGGTAGGTTGAGAGGCGACGCCGGTAGGTAGAGAGGCGGCGCCGGTAGGTAGAGAGGCGGCGCCGGTAGGAACGGTCTCTTTCTCTTAATTTCCACTTGGAGAGTTTGCCTTCTCTTTTAGAGAGCTGTTTCTTCACTGCCCTTTCTTCGGATTTTTATTCATAAAGAAAACTCTCTAGAAGCAATTTAAAATTTTAAAGCATATCTTATTTTAAATTTAGGATTTACGCACAGCCAGTTTCAAAATGTAGTTCATACTTTACGAATAACTCTATGCTTAACTTGTTGTCATAGAAACCATAGAATATATTTGTCGACATGACAGATTTGATTTATCAAAAATAATGTTTACAATAAGTATTACGGAGATATTTAATAAGAGATATGTTATAAATGGCGAAATACAACAATGGGAAATATACGGAAATGCTACGAAATAACACTACAAGGACATATATATATATATACGAGGTAAGAATTATCACTACAATGTATTATGTACGTATGTAATATTATTTGTTTCCTCATATCTTTTATATCACTTATCAATCAGCCTGTATCGGTCCACTGCTGGACATAGACCTCTCCCAACTTATGCCACAACATCCGGTCCTCCGCCTTCCGCATCCAATTAATTCCAGCGACTTTCTTTAAGTCGTCAGTCCATCTGGCTGGGCCTCGTCCTATATTACGTTTACCAAGTCGCGGTTTCCACTCTAGGACTCGTTAGCTCCATCCGGAATGTCCTCGGTGTAGTGTCGTATAAGTGGGGCTCTGTGGTCGTCGACGCTAAGTGCCGTAGGTTTAGCCATCCGTGATGCGTACAGGTGTCCATAGAAGCTCTCATCTTCTTCGAGTATCACGGTGTTCAGTTTCAACAGATAGGGTCTGCCAAGCTGTTGTGCGAAAACTCTAGTGCCTTGATTTTGCTCAATCGCAGTCTCGATGGCCCGAGTATTGGACCGTTGGAGGTTGGAGGTCAGGTCGGGTCAGCTTCCTGAACTTCAGGTTTATAGCTCTCTTATTTAACGAAGATATTTGCGTATCTAGTCTTTGCCTCATAAGTTCGACTCCCTATTTTTGCGTTTTCCAGGAAACAACCTTTGACACACATTTTGTAGCGTTCTGACCACGGTGTCGGTTTTCTCATCAACTGTGCCATTGGTTTCCAGCGATGCAAAACGATTGTCAATTTCAAACTGGAACTTTTCGGAACCTAAGGCTATCTGGGGCCACGCAGGTCGGAGAATAGGCTTCATCATCCGCAGTCTTTCGGTCTTCAAATTTATATTTAGAGCGCCTCTGACCAGCCTGTGATCGCTTCCGGGATTAAACCTGTTGATCACCGAGACGTCTCTAAATATGTGCCGCTTGTCCGTAATAATAAAGTCTACCTCGTTCCTTGTTACACCATCGGGGCTTTGCCATGTTCAATTTCTATAGGGCTTCTTTTTATGGAAAGAATTCATCAAGAAAGGCCCCTGCGACTTCAGATAGTTTATGAGCATTTGGCCCCTGTGATTTCTGCGCCCCACACCCTTTGGTCCAATTTTCGTTTTACCGCGTTCTTGTACTCCCACTTTTGCATTAAAATCTCCCATAACAACCATTTTGGTCCTTGTCGGCGCATATACCTGTACCACCTTCAGAGAATACCTGTTGGTGATCTTTACTACTAGGTAACAACGTTGTGGAAATCAGCAGTGTGTCAACAAGGGTTGCGCCCTTGTTGACACACTGCCGATTTCCACAACGTTGTTACGGAGACTCTTGTTGACCAGGAAACTGACACCACCCTGGGAGGTGCGATCATCTTCTCGATAGTAGAACATGTCACCTGACTCGATGGTTTATGTGTATTTCCCCTGTCTGCGGACTTCAGATAATCCCAATATGTGCCAGTTTATCTGACCTAATTCTACCTCGAGTTCGGTGAGATGTTCGTCCAGCCGTAGACTTCGTCTGTTGTAGGTGCGAGGGTCAGATTTTTGTGGTAGCTTGCCGTAGCCCGGAGATTCTTAGCACCCCCAGTCCTTCCGTTACCATGGTAGCTACCTTGGCCAGGAATAGCTAAGCTGCCGAGAACTGGGGGCCGTCTTATTTGATGTGGCTCCATTTGAGGTTTTGGCCTATTTATACCACGCTGGCCAGACAGGTTGGTATAGGACTTGATTTTGAGTTTTCCTTCTCTAGGCATTGGCTGTATCTGCTTGACTTTAGCTCCCTTTGTCACTTCTTACGACACCCACAGAGGTGACCCTTGTTTTCTTAATGTCCGTCACCACACGGATTGATACAATTAAGACGTCATTAGATTTGTGTTGACCACCCAAGTGTTGTGTTGTTGGAAAAAACAAACATGGTGGCTGTGCGATGTCACAATAATGAAATGTGAAAAAAAAGTTGCTTTGGATACTGCAGTAAAGGTATCAAATCCAAATCCTCATCGTAATAATTTCAAAATAGGTAGTCAACAACAATTATAATACTATACTAGTAGTTGTTACATATTATAACTACTAAAAAGGATTAAATAAAAAATATGAATTTAAAAAAAATCAAGAAACCCGCCTGCTCAAAAAAGATGCAACCAAGATCCACGACGTATATACTTACGTATATATTCTTCGCAACTTCGTATGCGTCAATTTTCACCGTTTTTGTAACATTTTTAATTGCTGCTCCTAATAATCGTAGCGTGATGTTATATAGCCTATGGCCTTCGTCGATAAATGGGCTACCCAACAAAAAAAGGCTTTTTGAATTCAAACCAGTAGTTTCTGAGACCGCGTTCAAATAAACAAACAAACTCTTCAGCTTTATAATATTAGTATAGATATCATGCAGTTGGAGGCACTTTACTAAGTTCATCGAGATTCAATAATGGCTCCGACTGCATGATATCAAATATATACGTAGAGGATCTCGTTTCGAAACTGTTTAAAAATATTGATACGATAAATATCGATATATTTTTATTCACTTGCCATCACTAATTACAAATGACAGCTAAGTGGCTGTGTTGCCATGTGCACCATAATTACGGTAAATGCACCGTAATCAGCCCAAATCTACCACCTACCGTCAAAGTTTGACAATGGTGACAAAAACTACCATAATCTGGGGGCTAGCATTGCCTTAGTAAAAATATACGAGTACCTAATCCTAACCTGTTAACTCCTTCAATCTCTGTAGACAGTTAATTATAAGTTTTCATTTTTATGTAGGTATATCCATCAAAGTGATTATTTCACTTTGATGGAGGTTCATAAAATGAAATGTATTTAAATAACGTAACAAAATTATAACTCGCTCTTTATAAAAGGGAATCTTCTATGACAACAGTCTGATAAGCTCTTATACTTTACATTTACGTATTTCTTACACACAAATTATTAATAAAGTGAATAACTTTATTATTAATTTGTGTGTTAAAATGGATGTTTCATTGTAAGTAGTTCCGCCATTTTTAGGGCACTTACTAAAGCCGAAATAGAAAAACAAAGTTGCTATGAAACTATTCAATTTTTAATGCTTTTATCAATGCTTGCCAAGCAACTTTGTTATTTAAAATTTACACCCATTTCGGCTTTAGTATACCTAGTCACCGTAATTTTTAGAAATCTACCAGAATATGCCGTATTTTTTGGGCGAAATCACCGTAAATACAAGTTTAGGATATGTCAACATTGCTGAATGATGACTGGGCTACAGAGGACTGCCAACTGAGCTTAAAGTACACTGCACTGAATAAATTATGATTGTCTTATAGTCTAAATAGACAAGCTCGCTATTACACCGCGCAAAAAGCCCTTACTCATTGTAAAGTTGAGGCGTACTGAGTCATATTAGTATTACTACTGTTACAAAATCTACCTAGTTCCACAAGTATTTTGAAGCATTCGTTTGTCAAGCCAATCATTTGCGTACTTGAACATAGTAGTTTTACGGTATGTAAATAAATAAAATTGAATTTGCAACACGCGCGTTCAAAGTTTTGACCCCGTGAACTTAAAACTTATTTATTAAAAACTAGCTGTCCCGCGCAACTTCGTATGCGTAAATTTTCCCCGTTTTTGCAATGCGCTCCTATTAGTCGTAGCGCGATATTATATAGCCTATAGCCTCCTCGATAAATGGGCTATCCAACAAAAAAATATTTTTTCAAATCGGACCAGTAGTTCCTGAGATTAGCGCGTTAAAACAAACAAACAAAGCAAACAAACAAACTCTTCCGCTTCATAATATTAGTACAGATAAAACTCTCGTACTAGTAGCTCTGCGTGTTTTAGAACGTAGGTACGCCTCATAATTATTCAGTGCACTTTTGCTTTGGTCCAGCGGTCCTGAGTCGTACCTCCTACGAATTGGGTGTGCGTTACTCCAGCCGAATTGATTATCTTCAAGATTTGTATAGATTTGTAGTGATCCATGCCGTAGAAATGTGCGCAACTTTTTAAACTTGTTCATCAAATACAAATATTTTTATTTGCTATAAATAGGGTTGATACAAGCTGGTCTGGATTTCTTATATTTACTCTCTTCGTAATTGCTTGAACAATTCAGGGTGGTGTATCACCATTTTTCCTACTTCTAAAATATAAAGGCAAGCAAGAGGGAAAATAGGGGCGACAAGATGTTAGGTACAATATCGCTTAAGGACCATAAGCATCTTTTCTGGGCAATAAAAGCTTTCTGTATGTTCGTACTATTTCTCCAAATCAATAAACCGTACCGCAGCACAGATTCGACATGTGCAAAATAAGCTGTAGGTACACGCAGTTCTTCTATTTGCAATTTTTGCTAATTTGTACTTTCTCAATATGTTCAGCCCAATTTAATTTACTAATAATAATAATTCCAAGAAATATCAAATGCTCGGTATTTAATAAGGTAAGTATGTCCATTTTAATTTATAGATAGGTATATCATGAGTTTTTAAATGATTAAAATTAATTATACTTGTCTTAGATAGATTATCTTGAAGATTGTTATTATTTATGTGTCTTAACTTTTTAAGAAGTAACAAATAAAATAGTTTTGTAGTGTGTGACCATGGGTAAATCATTAATGTACAGTCGCGGAATGAAAATGTTCGTCACCTTAAAGTCCAATTTTGCTTGAATGCTTGAACAAAGTCAAAGAACAGTAACGCCATTAACGGCCGGTCTCAATAATCTAACTATCGATGGATTTGGCTACTAGAGGTATATATTTGACATAAGCTCCATACAAAATATGTCAAAATTCTACCTCTAGTAGTCAAATCCATCAATAGGTAGGTTATTGAGACCGGCCGTAAGTCAATGTTTTACTCAGATTAATAACTCAACTTTTTATAGCAATTGACAGCTTCTTGACAGACACGAATGATAACTCGGCTATTTTGAAATGTCGCACACATTGGGAATTAATAACAATAAACGACTACTCCTCGATTTGCTAAAGAACCAAAGGAACTAACTACTAACACTGCTATATCTCATAGTATAACACATTATTTTCACGTATTGCAATCAGTAGCATAGAGACGTTCCATCTATTTTTTTTTAATAATGTTAACTAGCAATGTGGGATTTAGAGTCCCACATAACTAGCAATCTTGTTAACCCCTCCAGCTAAGTTAGGAGTGGGTTCACGTCGGTAGTATAATGGGTAGGATTCGAACCCGCGACCTCACGATTGCGAGACCGATGCCTTAGCCATTAGGCTACCGCCGCTTCGTCTATTAATTTATTAATTTACTTAGTAATCTTAGAGGTTTTAGTTTAACTACTCTTATTCAAGGAATATTTGTCTGAATAAAATTAAACTCTGTTGCCAAACAGTTAAGCACAATTTCGAACATCAAGTTTACAACTGCCTAATGTGATACATAGTTTGAAAAGGTAACATGTGTTTGCAAAGCGTTAAATAAGTGTATTTGAAAACTGACGAACATTGTCATTCCGCGACTGTACATCAGAAAGACAAGTGGTCCCAGGACGTGGGGTATACCAAATTTATCAATTGTGTAGTCTGATCTAGATGTTTGTACATACACGGCTTTTGTTATTGATTCGTTACAAAGAGCATTTTAACAAATAATGATTTCGCAGGCCGAATATTAAAGTATATTTTAGGCACTTCTGGAAAATTTGCTACTTTATAAATATAATAATTGCATTTTTGGAAGATAGAAAAATTTGAAGTCCTGACCCAAGAATCGAACCCGAGACTTACGTAAGCCAAATTGGGGCCGAAATCGAACCACCTATCTGGACTATGTTACTACCTTAAAATTTTTCTATCTTCCAAAAATGCAATTATTGTAATAATTGAATAGTGTTAGTTACTTTTCAGTGCTTTTTATCTGTTAAATGTACCTATGCAAAATTTCAGTTGAAAATATGCTATCGTCTACATAGCTACGTTATCAATAAAATACCCATCATATCTCTATACGCCGTTTAACCGGCTAAATTATAATGCTCTGAAAAGCGACCGCCCAGTACATGTTGCATACATTCATAAAATATTAAGATTATTATTTTACGCTTTGGAACAGATGTGTAGACAAGTGATTATTTTTTATTGTATTATTCATTATTTTAAGCGAAAACACGTAAAAGAAGACATTTAACTGATAAGGTGACTTAATTCTACAAAAAAATAGAATGTATAAATTCAGTTCAATAATCCATGAATGCCTAGTTTAAAAAATTACAACAACATTCTGCTGGAGTAACGAGTAACGCACACCCATTTTACTTTATGCATTTTTATTTTAATTTTCGTCTAGAAATTCGAAACCAGATACTTGCATGAGTGCTTGATTTGATGTGACAAGTTTAAGCGTTTTGAAGGGAAACCAGAGTTGATGTGACAAGTTTGGAGCTCCTGATTCTGGTATGATCTCTGACAATGACAGGTTGAGTCTCAGAACAAAATATATACGTTTCTATTTACTTCTGCAAAATACGGTATTGGTAATATATTTTCTTTTTTAGTAGGTACTTTTGTTTGTACAATAAGCTGGCAACCCCGATCACAACAAATATTATGTGTACCCACGCAGTATAAAACTCAACAGAAAAGTAGATACCTCTACTTTTCTGTTGAGTTTTATACTGCGTGGGTTCGATCCCCACCCAGGATAAAACTTTGTGGGATGAGCACGATGGTTAATTCTGTGTCTGGGTGTTATTTATCTATGTATGTATTTAGAAATATATAAGTATGTTTATCAGTTGTCTGGTATTCATAGTACAAGCTCTGCTTAGTTTAGGATCAGATGGCGTTGTGTGAGTTGTCCCAAGGTGTTATTATTATTATTTTAATATTCAGCTTTAAGTAGGTATCAATAGCGGATCCAGGGGATAGTGGGAAGGCTTAATCACGGCATGGAACCTCAAAATAACATTCAACTCATGGAGATGGACCTGTTGCCCGCGACTTCATTCGTGTGGAAGTTTTGAAAAACAAATCTATCCCTCCACTCACGAGAATTGCCATGTTAATAGTAGTAGTAACTAGGTACCTTTATACTGTTCCTGACTGTAATCTATCTCTTTGCCAAATTTCATTTAAATCCGTTCATCCGTTTTGGCGTTATTGATTAACAAACATCCATACATACTTTCGCATTTATGATATTAGTATAGATACAACTCGTCCCATTCGTATGGTAAAGATAGAGCGATCATTTCATCATTCAATATATAAACTCTCATAAGACACAATCATATTATGCAACAAATGACTACCTAGTTCACTGACCTCAATTCGATCAGTGACCTAGTGACCTAGCTTCAGTAGATAGCTTCCTATCTAAACACGTCATGTTTTTTTAAAGTGCTAACCAACTTGGCATTGTCTAAAAAAACGATGTGATTGACCTTTGACCACTTAAGTTTGTATATTGGTCATCAAACTATAACGATACCATCAGCCGAATAATATTGTTTAGGCCGTCGTTATTACTGTCATAGTGACTTGAAAAATCGTAACTATACTCCTTCGTGCCTGTGTCAAGTGTAGATCCTAAAGGACATCCTACACGACCGGAGAGACCTGATTAGAATACGCTAGTTTCCCAGGCAAACAAAAAAAAATCATAATGACTAATTAGTAAATAAAACTAGCATTTAAACTATCAACGATTAAGTCCAGATAAAATTTTGAGTTAAATATTTATCATTAATCTTATAAAAGAAGTGATTTAACAAAACAAAAAAATGTGACGTCATAGTCCGGTATTTGTATGAGATGTTCTTAAAAATCTGAATTTTGACATTTCTTATGGGTCGTCGTAGATTTTGGATTTCTACACACTAATGCACTTTCATATCTTCTGCTGTGGATTAGTCTCCGCTCCGATGAGTGAGATTGGCCGCTTCGAACGAAATCCGTTGCATTGCTTAACGATGTTTATACAGGTGTTCAATGTTTCGGATACCGTAGTAAACAAGGAACCCTTATTAGTTTCTAGTTCCTACTTGAAACAAAAAGCATGGGTAACGAATAAATAATTACATCAATAAATTTATATCTTTTGTATTTTTATAAACGCTTAATGTTATTTTTTACATATTTACATTTATATACAACCATTAATTTATTTACATTTAGCAGTCTTTTGAGTCTCTAACTCTAGAACAATGACTTATAAAATAATACAACTATGTTTATGAACATTTTCTTCTCTCTCTATAAATAAACTCAACAAAACAAAAAATATATATTTTTTAGAAGGGACAATTGACTCCTGGGTGCAAAAACGAACAATTATCACCTTGTCGACACGATCCTTTTCTCTGGAAATATATGCATACGGCTTTGCGTCCACCTCTTGAACCACCTCTTCCTCTTTGCGGTCCATCCCAGTTGTTGGCATTTTTGCCTCGCCAGTGTCCGTTTGCTCCTCGACCTCGCATTGGTCCTCGGAAATTTCCTGGACCGGGAGGGAAACCGTCAGGACCAGGTCCACCTGGTCCCTGAGGTCCTTGCATATTGAAATCCATAGGGAACATATTTTGCTGCATATTAAAACCTTCTGGAGGCCCGGGGAACATAGGATTCGGTCCACCAAACATATCTGGAGACATCATCATATTTTCGGGCGGCATAATCATACCTGGTGGCATATTACCCGGAGGAATTGCGCCCGGTGGCATTGCGCCTGGTGGCATAGTGCCTGGCATACCATTTGGCATCATGTGCGGCGGTACTCCATTTTGCCATTCCGTTGGAACCATATTATTCGGTTGGAATCCAGGTGGTACACCAGGAAACTGCGGGTTCGGAAAACTATTTGGAAATTGGTTCATGTTTGCTGGGAACATGGGAGGAACATTCATATTGCTTGATGTTGGAGGAGCATTACCTTTTGGTTCAGGCCAAGGCATGGTTCTGAAGTCGCTAATGTTATCTTGATTGCCAGTGACATCTTCTAATGGAATTGTTGTAGGTTCTGAATAGGGATGTGTTTCAGGATCTGGTTCGAGGGCAGAGTCGGGAATCATGGCCTTAGAGAAATAAAGGGGTTGTAAAGTGCCTTTCTGACGCATCGCCTGTATATCTTTTTCTTTGCTATTTTTACCATGTTCGACTATTATTTGTCCGCCACCGTCAACAGGTATCAGTGGTCTCCAATTGGTTTTTTCTTCCATGACATCATCATTACTAAGATTTCTACCCTTCTGGAAGGCGTCTCTTTCGTGAATCCTTTCCAAATATTTCATATCCGTAAAGGTTTTTGTTACATTAACTCTTTCAGTTTCGTCAAGTTCAAAGTACTGAATTTCTTCTAGTTCAGAGTCTGGTTTCCACTTAATACTCTTTTTAGGGCCTTTTCGTTTATGGTAACATAAAACACCTTTAAGGCCATTAATGGTTAATGTATGAGGTTCAGATGTATCCATTATTTCTTCAATTTGTTTTTCAGCCATAGTTGTATCCTGATTTTCATTTGCATCAGGATTTTTCGGTGAGGTTTTTTCTTTGTTATTGACTTCAGCTTCAAGAGTATCTTGATAAAACCTCGGTGGGACCGACTTACTTTCGCTATTTGGACTACTCATGGATGTTGGAGTATGTGGCGGTGAAGAGTCACTCGCCGGATTGCCATCTTTGGAGCCACTAGTTCTCCGCTTTCTTTTCTTGGGATCCTTTTTGTTAGTAGCTGAAGCATTAAGGGCGTCCATAAACATGTCACTTTCCAACAGCAACATCGCTGTAAACAAAGAGAAAACCACAATTATTCATCTTAATTCATAGGTAAACACTTAACCGCTGCAACGAAATAACAACATAAAAGTCAATAAGTCTAAAATGCATATTAACGGGTCCATATTAGCCGATAGGTATTTATTGTGAATACAAACAAACAGCAAGTATGTAGGTATAAACAGTATTTCTGATCTAGAAAGGAGCCAAGAGCCAAGAGCGGTGCCAAGAGCGTCGTAGCTACCAGACCAGACCGATATTCGAATTAAAATTATTTATGGTAGATAATGCTTAGTTCAGCAGCTTATTTCCAATAACCGCTTCCGATGTGCAGTTAAGTGTAATAACCACAATAATAAACCCTCTGTTTTAGTTGCGTTTTTTGTTGATGACTTATCTTAGCGACCTTGGTCGAAGGCGATTAGGAGTAGGTATCTACCTACATAAGTAACTAGTAAAAAGTTAATGAATTTCTTAAAAGAACACATTGAAGTGAACAATATGTTTACTCGATGAGAAAAGCAGCTGACCGAAGCCTTGTTGCAAATTAAACTAGATACATAATCGACACAAAAATTATGTGCCAAGTAGGTACCTACAGACCTATAAATCGTTTCCGAGTAGATAAGTACTACCTACTACTTGTTTTACGATTAGGTTGCCAATGATTATGACTTCTCATAAGTTGCTAGCTAAGTATCTACAAAGGGAAGTAATTTTATTATCAGTAATAGTAAAGATCAGTAATAACCACTTAGTTGAAGAGAGGTATCAAAGTAGTAGGTACATACGAGTATCTATCTACTGATTAGCATAATGAATAAGTATGCAATAATAGGCAAGTAGGTAGATAGGTACCTAAGTAATCTTTTGTTAAAAACTTTGGTTTAAAACTTGTGACTGTTGGTACCCACCTACCTAGTGTTGAGTTTGATTACGATAATTACGCTAAATTCGGTAATGGGTCCTTAATCCTTAAAAACGAAAAAACTGCACGAATTTCTATTTAAGTTCATAATGGATAATTACCTAATTGGTAATTAATAATGGCCTCTCCAAAGTAGGTGACACAGGAAAAGGATTAAAATTAGGTATTGCATAGGCAAATATTCCATGATATTACCTACCTACCTAAGTACGTAAACAATGATCATCTGGTAAATATTATGAAAAAAAAGTGTAAGTAAATATGTGTAAAAGTTTTACAGAGTTAGTTAACTAATGTTGCAATTCGTATACATATTTAACGTAACCGTTATAGGAAACTGTCGGACTAGGCGGACGGAAACCAAACTAGGTATCTATTGCGATTTATTCTAGTAGGAGAGAGTTACTTTCAGTATGTACAACGCGTCTGACTTTCACTTAGCCAAATTATAAATAAATGGAGAGTAGTTTATTCTGTAGCGAAGTAAAGTAGGTACTTAATTCCTTTATACAGGTACAGACTAAATACACGTTGACTTTGGAATTAATTTGTTCATGACGGTCCGGTTTTGAAATTTAATAAGAATTAATCTAAGATTAATTCTTATTCAGATTGTATTATAATCATGATCACGTATTCTAGACCACTTTGTAGTTTAAGTTACTATAGATACCCAAAGGTCAATAACCAGTGCCGGTTATCAGTGAAAGTTAACCAGTTATTTTTTAGCGCTTGTCGACCGTAGTCCGGTGCTGTTGACTGGTTATTTCTATATAAAACTATATACCTACTACTAATACTAAGTATACCGATAATACAAACAATTACACTCCTTTTGGAGAAATCGTGTAATAAGGAAATAAGGATGAGGTAAATTGTAACGTGAACGCGTGTTGTTGCTGAACTGCTTGGACCTTCTGATGTTGCAATGGTTTCAATTATTGCTACTACTACACAATGTTCTATTACCACGGGTTCGTTATACGACACATTATCACGTTTAGCTGTTTTCTTCTGTTCTTGTAAAAGCTCACAGAATGAGAACGTAATCAGTAAGATTCGTTGATTCCCCTTCTAAACCTTCTAAAAATGTTAACTGAAGTACCTACGTAGGTACTTACATGCACAACGCGGTAGAAAATAATCTACATTAAAATTATATAGGTAGGTAGGTACCTACCTGTATGGGTTGATACGAACATGCATTATAACTCCTTACGAATCGAATAATAGTAAGAAAATATAAATAATCGCAATTACAACAAGTTAGATATGCTACGTTTTACTTAGGTAGGTACTCCGTGACTAAGATTGAAACGGCTGAATCAATTGTGGTAAAATTAGACAGAATAGCTTAAAAGGACGCATATGCGCGGGGCTGGTAATCTAACAATTAGTTTTATGGATTATTTCGAAGAAATATCAGTATTTTTCTCTTTATTATTGGTAAGTACCTAGGTATTTCATTAGTATTTAGGTAAAAGTGGGTACCTATTTACAAATATGTGGATTTTATTTGCGCCGTCATGATAGTTTTAGATTTTCATAACAGCAGCTACATGACTATAAAAATAATGAAAAGAAAAAAGTTATACATACGAAATTCTAACGAAATAAATTATGATCATCGCCCTTCTGAATCCCGAGCTAAGAAAACGGGCTTGCTCTAGCATTTATTTCATGCAGACACTTAAATTATCCTATTTGAATACTACCTACTTTTAAAAAAATGCTATCCAACCAGGATAATTTAATTTTTAATGGCACATTTTTTTTACGAATATAATAGTTAGGCTCTTATCGGGATGGGCATACTCGGGAAAACCTTTCCCCAAATTGCAACAACAAAAGAGCACCCAAAAACAAGACCACCCCATGCGAAACTACAAAAAGTCGAAAACCGCCCGTAAAATAATCCTGAGTATGCCCATGATTAACAGTATGACGATAACGCATGTCTGTGACGTGACGCATGTGCATATTTAATGAAGTAGCCATCTGAATATTTGAATGCGACTGCCATGCCGTTATAGCTAATGAAAAATAAATCTAAGGTCTAGGGAATTATTTTGCACTACAAAACAAATCCGTACATACCTAACTACTTAGTTATAACGAAAAATCTATTACGTAGATAAAGAATAAATAATGATGAGAGTAAATAATTATACCATAAAATAATGCCCCTCTATAATCCAACATGATATCGAGTCATCAAAATAATCGTAATAGATAATGAAAGCTCTATTATAAATGTATAACATGCTAAAAACATATAGGTATTATGCATGTAGGTACCTGCAGTAAGGTCAATCTAGAATTGATTCTAGTCTACGGGAATAGAACCTACGATATCGGCATCAACAGTTGATCTGCGCAGTGATACCTTCACAATAGCAATTGCGCAGCATTCCTTTAGGTAGGTAGGTATTGCCCATTAGGGCTTTATGCAATATTTTTACTATGAACCACTTATTGTCTTCAGCTGTTAATGTCGCGTAATTATTTTGTGTTGTTGCCTTATCTTTAGCCTTTTCTAAACCTACGTATGGAAATAAACACTAAAAATTATCTCCCTATAACTTCGTGGGGAAAAGAGAACTAAATATCGGGTCCAATAATACTTATAAACCTCTAGTCTGCACACGAGTGAGATAGGCAATAGGACCTTCATCATCGATAGGTATCTTGAGTATTTTCGTTTAATTACATTAGGCCTATAATTTGTGAAGCTAGAATAGCAGTTGGCTCAAGTTTAATCACTCTTTAGCCTGGCTAAAATTGATAGGCTCTATATTCTCGGTTAGGTACGTATTAGGTAAAAAGGTATAGGTAAAAATTAACGGGAAATCGCAACATTTAAATAATTATTGCGATTTTTTTCCCTTTGAGCTTGTGTCGCCATTTTAAACGAAGGCCACGTTAAGATTTTGGCAGTGATAAATGCCAAAAACTGTAATGAGGCATGTCTTTATTTATAGGTAAATAGGAGTGTCTCCGAAATCCATATTCCTGATGCACAACTCGTAATATAACGTTTTTTAAGAAAAATTAACCGCCTTGAACGAAAAAATATATTATCAAGCACATCACCGAATGCAAATTTCGCCGACTCATTCTATTAGGCTATACCTCTGGAGTTTTATAAGCTAAGACAACGATTTATATAGGTACTAAAACCTAGCCAGAAAAATATGCAGTCTAATAGCTAAAACCCCGTTTAAATCGGATCGAGCTTTCGAGAAAATCGCGAACAATTAACGGTTGCCAGAGAATCCACTTACGTGGATAACAACGTTCGTCCTGGTCGAATATTTGTGCATGCAGGAAGTCGGGTTTCTCTGGCATTAGCAGGTCCCAATGTTTATCCAGTTGAGGATCTTAGGGCCGCCTTCACATGTGATGTGCAGCCAGCTCCACGAAACGTAGGTGCCGTATTTTTGTTAGAATTTCATATTCTCCACCACCAAATAGGGATATTATTGAACGTTCGGAAAGAGACTGTTGCATTAGGTCAAATACTAATCTACATATACCCGTCCTATGTTAAGGTAGCGCGACGCAAATAATTCGCATACCTGAAATTGTTATCTTTATTAGATCCCTGTGCAAATATGTATAGGTAGCCATACAGGATTACATACCTACCCGTAAATGTCACAATATAATTAGAATATGGGTTTGTACATTTTTAGTAAGAAGTATGATAAGCATTCTTTCTACATACATAGGTATTGCCTATTCCATTCAACATAATTATAGTTGTGAAATGTAATATTAAATAAATACATCATAAATCGTAACGTTACGTGACAGGAATATAAATCGAAGTCCTAATCATTAATTTCAACAATTGTCGTAATATAGGTCGGTATCTCTTAACACCTACTAGTTAATGTTGATTTGTGTGACATTAATTACAACCAATATTCTATTTTGAACGTGCTATTACCTACAGTCCAACTTATTATTTTGGTTTAAATGTAGCGTAATCATTTCGAAGAAACGAATACCAACATCGTACCTAGGTTAGGTACGATGTTCTATTTGGAAACCATTTGAGTCGGACGGTAAATAACACTTGTAATAGAGCAGTTGTTTATGTCACACATGCCATTTGAAATATGTTTAATAGATTATGTTAGAATAAATAACAGACAGAAGCCATTAGTTACGCAGACCAGATTCGGTTTACAACACAGTGGGGTATACAAGACCGATTGATAATATAAGCCAGTTTATGGGACTGTAGGTGCCTAAGTATCGAACGTTACCTACTAGATAAAAATTGATTGTTTTCTTTTAACATTAACCCAAGCATTAACATAACCGAATTTTAGCATTTACGCTACAAAAAGCGGGGTTTTCTGTCCTTCGATTGGTAGGAGCGGGGTTTTTTTTTTTACTTATCTCAGATTGTTTTTGTTTTTATCTATACTAATATTATAAAGAGGAAATATTTGATTGTTTGTTTGTATTGAATAGGCTCCGAAACTACTGGACGGATTTGAAAAATTCTTTCATCGTTGTGAAGCTACACTAACCCCGGGTGAAATAGGCTATTTTTTATCACTGTATTCCCACGGGAACTACGCGGGTGAAACCGCGAGGCGTCCGCTAGTATTATATAAGCCTAGTTAGCCAAAAGTACAATTAACAAATAAAATCTATCATTTCAATAATTTTGTTATATGCTCACTTCACCAGTTGGTACTACGGGTATTAATTTCTATCTTTTGCTTTACTATACCATGGCCTACTAACTAGAGACTTCATTCAATAATTAAAGTAGGTACCTATATATTTTATCCACAACTGTACATATTATGCTCAGAGATAGGAAAAAAATATTGCGAAAAAAATATTGCGTTCCTCCTACCAATCGGAGTTCCGATCGGAGAACAGGGAAATCCCCCAAAAACAGTGACTACACCTAGGTAGGTACCTAACCTAACCTAACAAATAATACCTACAGAGGTAGTTTTTATTCTGCTTTAAAATAATTTTCCCCATGAGATATTAATGAACCGTTTTGTTTTTATAGAGACAATTATGTATGTACCTAAGTACAGAGCCGGCAAGGTGCATAGATTAACAATTTGCAGAAATAAATTAACCTAAAATAGGTAGGTACATACTCTATTCAAGCACAAATTTCTTTATCACGTGAAATTGCATGCGTAGGTAGGTATCTAAATAATAGGCGTTGACCATTTAGTCGATGGATGGCCTCTATGAAACTGATCGCTCTAAATTAATCAGTTGCCCTTTCAATTATTTTTACGGAAGAGAACCTACTTAATCTCTCACGTGGTCCCATTAATGGGACAAAATAATGCGATCACGAGAAAACAGGGCATAAAAGTAGTTTTTGAGATGTTTATCATTGAATAAAATACCTGGTCATCGTTACTGAACATATTTTACGTAGAAGTTAGCATTTACATGCACATCAATGTTTACATTTTTGTGAATGGCCTCCTCTTAGTAAAATATATTTATTTAGTAACATTTGATATTTGTATTAGGTATTGTGCCAGTTATTGTAGGTAACCTACCTAGGTTACCTACTAATTTCATTTCAAATGAAGGTCTAAACTAGATTCTCAATATTCAATCGATATGTACTTTTGCAAGCGCTTATATAGGTAGGTAGTCTATCGATACGTTTGCATGCGCTTACATAGGCATTTTCTTTGGTACCTACGACTTAGTAGTATATTTCATATATGCAACTCTGCGTCTACTTACTGCCTACTTGTCTCCTAAACAATCTTTTAGTAAGATATTATATACTTAGGAAAAATCTGGTCTGTTTATCTAATGTCACCCGTTAATCCCTACTTCTGTTCCTTCATGCATTTTGTGTGTTTTGAAAATAATAATAAGTACACAAAATCAGGAACAAATTCGCTGTAATGCTATTCAATAGTCGGTTAGATAATATCGTAGATATCTTTATAGTAGTTCAAGTTTATTTGTCTCTTTTTTGTAGAAGCATAATTACTTCACTCCCGCTTTTCATGGATAGCTGAAGATCCACATCAGAAGCACCAGTTGATTTCAACAGCTCTGCACGTGTCCATCGGAAGATCCAGTATAGGCGCGTTGGAAATTTCACCTCACGGTAAAGTCTTTGAACAGAGTCAGGTTAACGGAAAGATTCATATTGAATACATTATTTATTTGCAAAAAATACTTTACAGGTGGTAAAAACACTTTGGAACCCGTTAAGTTATGCATTTTAGACTTACCAAAAAGGATATCGCAACCTAAACTATTGAATACACTAGGTGACATTAATGGAAGACCTTGCCACCACCAATGTATATCTGGAAAAAAAGAAACAATTAGTAAATTGTACAAAATTATATAAAAAGAAAAATACTTACGTTTGGGTTTAGGTGGAATTAATTTAATTGAGCCGGGCTTTTCAACAGGTTCTATAGTTTTAATCTTCTTTTCTGGCGGGGGCTCGCTATGAACTGGAGATGGTCTTTTTGGTATTGATACAGTAGGTGGTAATACAGGTGTAGAAGATTTCTTCGTTAGAATAGTAGCTCTAGATGGCGGCGGCTTAACTTCCTCTTCAAGGCCATGTTTCCTAAATTTCGAATGAAATGTTTTGACTGTTTTTGGCTTTGGTTCATCTGGTTTCCTAACTTCAATTGATATTGAAGGTTTATCTTTTTTAACATCACTCAATTTAGGAATTTTGCCCAATTTATGAATCGATGGTTTATCATCAGTTTTTTCGATCGATTTATTTAAATTGTCCTTTTTGTCAGATTTTTCTTCTTTAGCTTTGTCTTTGCTTTTATCTGATGATTTCGAACTCCGATCGTCTCGGGACCTACTGCTAGACGATGAGGATGATTTATCATTAGACTTTCTACTACTATCACTTTTTGACTTAGAACTATGAGACGAATGTTTATCTTTATCCTTATCTTTAGATTTTTCTTTACTACTACTACTACTGCTGCTGCTGTGACGACTAGAGCTGCTGCTTTTATGACTACTTTTATGTTTTTCAGACGAAGAATGCGACCTACTAGAATGTTTAGAACTGCTCGACTTTGAGCTACTATTGCTACTTCTTTCATCAGTTTTATCTCTACTCTTACTTCTGGATTTCTCTTTAGGTTTCTCTGAATCTGATAGCGTTTCTGAAGCTTTACTTTCACTATCCTCATCAACTTGAGATATCACTTGTTTACCATCTTTTAAACTAATTTTAAACACAGGTAATGTTTCAGGTTCTTCTTCTATTTCTTCTTTAATTTTGACATCGCTATCAGAATCGACACTATTCGATTTTTCTATTTTTACCCGTTCATTACTATTTACATTATTTTCTACATCATAACTGCATTCTTTGTATTCGTCACTTTCAGTTTTAATTATAGCTGCAGGTTGACCTTCATTTATTATTTGCGGCAAATCAGTAAGCTGGACTGGAATAACTTGTTCACCTTTTACAGTTTTCAACCACTGTTCTACTAATTTTGAAGCTAAGGCCCTGATAGCTGTAAAGAATAAAACCTATGTTAATAGAACGTAAATAGTAAAACAGAAAGTTAGGATTTGTTGCAATTTGGGTAACATTTCTGATAACCGCTTGAACCTATTGTTAACTAAATTAAGATTGGCCGGAAATTAGAGAAATCATAATGGTACGTAGATAACACCATTTTCAGAGCCATTCAAATAATACCTGCTTTATACAACAAAATCCAGTTGAATTTGTTATAAAGCGTATAATTTGAATGACTTGCGTTGTATAATAGGTTATGTTAAAATGCGTTTTATAATAGGTAAAATAAAAACAAAATTGTGAAACAACATCTGGCTCATTACAGAAACGACGCTCCCCGCCTTAACACCAAAGTTAATAAGAGCGCGTTTACACCTGATACCTGTTATATAAATCATAAATATAATTGTCAAAAATTTATACATGTAAAATTTCTTACCAAAATGATCTTCATCCTTAGATAACTCCTTAACAAGTTTTGGACAGTTATTAGTTTTTAAACGTTCTATGTCTACGGGACACAATAACAGTAATTCTAATAATTCTTTGACGAGTGGCCAATTCTTTGCCACTATACTTTCAGTTAGCCACATGTGCACCAGCAGCCATCCCTCGGAACCCATAAATAAACCCAGTAAATTAGTTTCTGTACACTTTAATATCTGAATGTATATACATTTAGATACTAATTTCTTCGAGTACTTAGTCATAAGTCTGAAAGGCAAAATTAACAACGTAAGTATTGGAATTTAAAAAAAATATAAGTAAACGATGCAAGCTCGTGAATAATAAAAACTTACATAGCCAATCTCTGCACTTCATCTCTACTCTTGATACCGCCTTTAGGTGACAAAAGCACGCTTAAGCAGTTCAGGAGTTGGATGGGATCGATCCGCGGCTGCAACAAATAGAATATTTATAAATACATATGTTAACAACTGGTGAATTGGTTAACGTTGTATATTCTACCGAATATTGGTCCAGGAAAGTGTTTTAGTGAAAGAAATCACTATGATAATCAAGAATTGGGACGGTTTTGCCCATTCGCGTTATGTCCCTTTTGCATTATGTCCCGCCCGCTGTTTGTCGATAGGTTTATTATTCCACTGTCTTTTGACAGTGGTCTCGTCAGCATTCCTTATTTAATATATATATATAGTTGGTATAGCTACTTTATGAAAAGTCCCTATGCCCTTTTGTGGTACGTAAAAGTGTGTCAAACATGCAAACAAATACAATCACTTTCGCAATATAACACCTTTAATTTAACGTATGTTTCCTGATCGCTTTCATTTAAGACATCGTTGCGCACCTAAACAAAAAGAAAATACATGTAATGATAAGAGAAATAAAAGAAGAATTTGCCTACTATTTCCCATTAAATCGAAAAATGATCACACGATGGGTAGATAAAAAAAACATCCCCCACTTTACGTGTGAGGGGAAAATATCTTTAAGATATACATATTTTACCACTTAAATATGTATATCCATGCACACAGCTTTCTAGTAAGTACTAAGGGTCTCCGAGCTAACATGGGGACAGACAGACATACGGACGGAGAGATACAGCGAAGCTCGTCAACAGCGGGTTCCTTGTTTACTACAGAACCTTAAAAAAAGAAATCAGATCCGCGAGCAAACGACAGTAAAATATATCGCAAACGAGACTAATTACACAAGGGACATACTGCGAAAGGGCCATAACGCGGAAGGGACATATAGCTAATCGTTGAGGCTTTTACTAGCGGGCCCAAACCGTGTCCTAATCCGATAATCATAATAAGTTCAATAATAATACGCGTCTGAATTGGCGATTTACTACTGAATTTAAATAGCATGTATCACTGATATTATGAGGAAAGATTTGTTTGTTTTGTATAATCTCTGAAGCTAATCAAAGTGAAGAAAAACGGTTTTATTCATGTGTTCTTTAAAAAAACCTGGTTTAATTATAGATTAAAGCTCGGGGAAGATAATAACGCGAATGGAGCTGAGAGGAACAGTTATCAACAACAATACGGTTTGCAACATTGCAACATGTAGCAAAGCAAAGAGACGTCTTTGTTTAATGAAAGCGACATGCTCTAAAATGGTCCTCACATTGCTTCGGACCACGCGACAATGCGCGAGGCGGTGTTTTTAACAAGAAATTAAGTATTTGTTTATTTACAGGAAAGTATCTTAATTTGTATATTTAACACGCGTGAGCTGACTCCGCAGTACAAAGCACCGTCAGGACCCACCTGACGGTGCTTTGTACTGCGGAGTCAGCTCAGTCAGGAAGCGGAGCAGTAAAGAGATAATAATCAGGGTATTGAAATAAAAAAAATGGTTCGACTTTCGCAATATGGTGACTGTTCTACTTAATTAGTTAATTAGCATTAAAAGGATTTACTTAATTAGCAATAAAAAAAACTAAGGACTTCCTCGGACTCAAGAAATTAAGGGTAATGCGTTATGTAAGATTTGAGGTTAGCATAGGTTAAATGCGCCATGAACAAAAGCGTGGTAAAAATATTTAGTTCTAGTGAGTTCTGACAAAATCAGTTCGTTGTTGCACGTTGTTTGTAACTTTCGTAGAGATCTCTAATTTATTTGTCCATAAAATATAGTTTATGTTACTCCCCGATAATGTTGCTTTCAAATGGTAAAAGAAATTTTAAAATCGGTCCAGTAGCTAAGTTTATTTACTTACAATAACTACAAATCTTTCCTCTTTATAATATTAGTATAGATGAGACCTATAGGTTCATTTCGCGACCGATTGCGGCAGCGATGTACGGAAATAAATCTTTAGAGCGACACAATCTGAATAATAATATACACAGAGAATTGTCCCACGATTGTTTTTTTCTTCGCTAATGCAAAACATCTACGAAATGGTAATCAGTTTAGGTATTAATAAGAGATTGGCACAAAAAATCTAAAATCAATGAACTAAGCGCTGTCACATTCTGATCGCTTGAATTTATGCATTTTCTGGTGGTGTTGAAAAAGCTTGTGTATACAGGTTTTATTCAAGGTCGTCGGGAGAAATAGCAGTAGGGGAGTGAATTGCCTGCTAGGTACAAAACGGTTATTACACTAATCCTAATCGAGGTGGCCTTGAAAATTTGTTAGAGAATTAGTGCCTTAACTCTTATTACACCGCTCTTTTTATGGGTTTAGGGTCCCTGATTTAGTGTAGTGTAATAAGCGCATTATAAATTTCTTCGATAACAATTATCTTAGCGATAAGAATACAAATATGATTGCAAAGTATAGTCTGAGAAGCAAGACAATGCCATATTAAAAAACGCCAGTCCAGCGGCAAAAAATGTTCTACAGGTAGAAAGAAACCGGACGTCTAAAAAAGCCCTCGAGACTTAGTTATTCCGACATGAACCTACAAAAAAACCGGCTCGAATTGATGAAATGAATATGTTTGTGAAGATTTCTACACAACCTTGCCTTGGATTAATTTAGTCTCGCCGTATGTTTTAGTTGAGATAACCTTGGTCGGATTAACTAAGGGCAGCGCAATTCGATAGTAAGCGAACTGAATCTAGCTCACATCGTCATAATTCGTCCGCCTGGACAAAACCTTAAATTAACTTTTTTAGCAGTAATTCTCGAGATCGAAATTAATACTTAATTGTCATGTTTGCATGTGTACAGACAAAACTATAGTTGATTATGATTTCAATGTAACTTGCCACGACCCGCCCTGCGGGTTTATTATTATAGATTTTGCAGTAGCGTGGTCTAAAAATAACGAACACGGTCACGCAGCTAACCAAGCAGGTTCGGCGTTATCAAGTCAAACGAATCAACAATATTATTTATTTCGCACCTCAAATGCTACCATCTTGTTAGGAAAGTGATGCAAAATCGTGTACTACGTTCCGGTATCACTTTGGTTTTACTGCGCAAAAAGTTTCTAGCACGCAAGCAAGCGTACCTACTAGTCTATCGTTTCGTGCGACTTGAAATCCTTGGCTGTTCTTGCACAGAACAGCCAAGGATTTCAAGTCATTGCACAATAATTCATCTATAATGTTTGCTTTCTAAAGCCCCAAAAGAAGTCTTAGTTTTCTAATAAAAATATCTGGGACACTTAGTGATTTAGATATTTACTAATGTCGCTTGATTAGCATCTACATCATCATATGTATACCTGTGTTCATTTCGTCACTAATATTTAGGCAGCTCTATTGGGATCTACCGCTTTGAAACCAAATATGGTGCGAAGGTAGTGTCCGTCTATTTACGATTTATAAATAGTTGAAAGCATAATAGTAGTAGCATGAAGTGCTACTTGTAGTCTATTAGATCCGGGATCAAAGTCCATTCGATTGAGAATCTTTTGTCTTGCCTCGTCAAAATGGTCGTCGTCGAACGAGCGGCTAAGCGATTGCGTCATCGGTCATGTGACACGTAGATGCATCACAAATGGCTTTGTTTTTAGGGTTTTACTTTTTGTACTTACCACTGAGCATACAAAATTAGCAATACTCGCCCCAAATGTTAATTAACAATTCGAATGTTAATGACTATAATTTAGTCGCAAGACCATGATTTTGCATCTGTACTATATTCATTGAATAAAATGTTAAGTAGGTATATAAAATACAGGGTTATGGACAAAACTTACCATTTTTAGCTATAGTTACTTCAAAAATTAACACGACACCCGACTCCACAATGTGCCACGCCCCTATACTTCCAATACAACATGGCGACTTGTCATTGTTGTAACTTGAACATTCTATCTTGCACGTAGAAACACTTATATTCTAGTTTTATCAGTTCTTTAACAGTAGAAATAACACTATTTAAAACATTAAATGTATTGAAAATTGTCTCTTATTCACATTAGTGACCTAATTATTTTATCGATAGTACTTTATTGTATGTAATTCAATTTTAAATCCTACATCAGATACGTTCAATATCTTTGTAAAAGGTAATAATGCAGTAAAATAATTTAATACTTCGACACTTAATAATTCAGTGAGTTGGCAGAATTCCAAGCGCTTGGCAAGGCCAGCTAGACGTTCAATCCGAGAAAACGAAACGGCTGGCAAGCGGAGAGATTTCTTCAAGAATGAAAATTATTGAACGGAAAGGCATGCCCTGAACGGAACGAATGATTGCTTTTACAGGAAAAGGAAATGAGTTATTGATTGACTGAAGTGTGACCATTCTTCATACATTAATTTGTACCATAGTCCAGTCAAGAAGTAAACCATATATTTATTGGGAACCATTTAATTTATTTTTTTACTAGTTTTATTTTACGGGCAGTCATTTCGAATATTTACGATTTTAAACTGTTGACGAGACAGACATTGTCCTACCCAGTGAACAGATGACTGTGTAAGTGTGTAACTGTCAAGTACAAGTAAGATGTCGCAAACATTATATTAATGTTTAACATCTCCTGCGTAGCGTAGTTGCGTTTTTATTTAGTCTGGCCCTGATGCGATTGACAGCTGTAACTGAAATCGGTGAAGAGCAACATCACCAAAATAAAATTAATCTGTACTAATATTAAAAAGCTGAAAAGTTTGTTTGGTTGTTGGTTTAACGCGGCAATCTCAGGAACTACTGGTCCTAATTGAAAAGTTATTTTTCTGTTAGGTTGCCCATTTATCGAGGAAGGCTATATAACATCACGCTACGACTAATGGGAGCGGACGAGTAATGAAAAATGTTGCAAAAACGAGAAAAATGTACGCATACGAAATTGCGCGGGACAGCTAGTAAATTATATAAATGTATGGAAGAAAAATTCGGCGGGACTTGAATTTTATAGTTAAAATAGTATAAAATAATTGTGAATGTAAATATTCCAGATGAGTAGAAAAGTTCCTACTGCTAGCAACACTGCAGTGAATGAATTTAATTTGATTAATTATGACGTCCTGGTATTGCCCTAAACAATATTCCCCACTGTTTCAAAATTACTATAATCTTTATCTTGTAGATTTTTTCTTTTTTATATAAAATACATACGCCTTTTTTGTTAATCTACTCACGTGTCAAATGAGGAGCGTAAATATTTTCTATAATTACTCTTAGGTATTTACTGTTATAAAGTAGCAACATTGAGTAACACGTCATTACGTTGTCAATCAAAGTCAACATTTTCAGTCACTCACTTTCTCTATAGTCTATGTTCTCTTTGATTATGTCTAGTGCCTACGACATATCGATTGTCGATATGTCGATACTTAACCTCCAAATTATGCTTTCAACCTTTCAATCTTATTATCATTTTGATTAATCGATACAAATAAATTCAATTGAATAACCATTGTATGAGCAATCGATTAGGTACAACTATCGATTATATTAAACATTTTCATAATAGGTAGGATTGTTATTTAATATTTTATTTTGTTATTTGTTATACCTTTTTTATTTGCCGATGTTTCCACATTGCAACATCTCAAACGTGAAAATATTGATGCGACTAAGACCCGTAATGTATAAAAGTATATTAATTTAAATTTAGTGTAATGCATTGCCCTGTACAGAAGGATATTTGACTGGCCTGTAGGTCTAGTGGTTAGTGACCCTGCTGCTAAGCCGGAGGTCGCAGGTTCGATACATATCCAGGATAAAACTATGTGTGATGAGCACAATGGTGTATTCTGTGTCTGGGTGTTATTTATCTATAATATGTATGTATTTAGAAATATGTAAGTATGTTTATCAGTTGTCTGGTTTCTGTAGTATAATCTCTGCTTTGTTTGGGATCAGATAGCATTGGGTGAGTGGTATCAAGATATTATTATTATATTATTGTATTTTCAGGACGTAACCAACATGTAATTTTTGTATTTTATTTATTAAATAAAATTTTATGCACAGTTATTGTACAAAGGTGGACTTATTAGAGATTAAAATAGAAGTAGGTGCAGTAAACTTGTTGACAGCTAAACTATTTATTATTATGCAATACGTTAAAACGAAATAATAATATAAGCACCTACGCACATACATACAAATAAATATACAAACTTACACATATACACACCTATATAAATACATAAAAATATACATTTATACGTACATACATACATGCAAACATACATACCATATAATTTTTACATATTGTCGAAGAATCAGTTGATTTGTCACGTTAGTAACGTGATAAATCAACTGATTCTTCGAAAAATAAAGTACGAACCTTCGTTTTAAAGTTAAAGCGGTTAGATGCCATCCTAATTTCGAGGGGCAGTGCATTCCAGTGTAAGACAGATAGAACTTAAAGAGGATCAGACGGATCCAGAAGAATGAGCAGGACGTAGGAGAAACAAATTGTTAGAAGATCAAATATCTCTGCTATGATTGGAGCACAAGTATTGAAAGTTACATGACAAGTAAGAGGGGAAAAAGGAAAATTAACGATATAATAAAGTGTAGTGAGAGCTCGCGAATTGCGTCGTTGGCGAATAAGGAGCTATTTTAATTGGGAACGGTTAGAAGACGATGGTCGAACTTACGAAGATTAAAGATGAATCGAATGCAATTTAGTATTTAGAAGTCGGTCATATTTATTGAGGAGTAGGTGCATTCAGATCAAGGTAGCATTACATTATATATCAACGTCTGGACGAGCATTATATTAGTTTTCAAAGGAAGAAAAATCTTCAGACGGCATTAAACCGAGTACCCGTATCCCTCTGATTTACACTAGTCATTTAAGCTTGCGAATTGAGGTTTGCGTCTAGCAAAATGCCGAGATCCCTGACAGATATACTTAAAGGGATAATGGAGCCGTTATAAATGACTGGTGGCTACTTGTTGGTGTGTAATCGGCTTAAGGTACGTTGACTTCCTGTCATAATTGCCTGGCACTTAGACGGATTTACTATCAAGCCAAACGTGTCCCATTCCATGTCACAAAAAATCATTCACATTTGCCTGAGCCTTTACGCTGATGACTTGCAGTTATATAATGCAAATCATCAGAGTAAAGCTGAAACGCACTTTGAAGAAGTTTAGTATTGATATCAATAACAATATTTATTTTATTTCTTCTTATATTGTTTCTCTCACAAAGGTAAAAACATAAATGTATATTACATTTACATTATAACAAGTACAAAACATAATTTAAAACCTTAGTGAGAGCTGAAGTTAGTAGTAGGTACGAACCTTGTGTTACAGATTTTCAGGCTCTCTCCTTATTAAGCAAATATATAAAAGTATATCAGGTTTGAAGTAATTTTTATAGGCATTTCTTGCCAATTACTTTACAAAAAAATGCAATTATTGTATCTGTATAGCAGGTTTATTAGTTATTTTACATGAAAGTTTACTTGAGAGATGTGTGTGTTTGCGTGTGTGTATTCGTAAGTGGGCGCCTTATTTATCTTAAAATGCTAATTATCTTTTCAGTTTCTTATGACTGATTTTTTAGCCGTAGTCTTAGACAGCGGATATACATTTAAGATTTTATTTGCCTTAATGTAATAAAGGTAAATGGTCATCTAATGATTTTTTATTCCTTAGGAACCACCGATGTTCTTCAGATTTTTGGGCATACCTCAAAACTATTATTTTTCCTATTAATAAACTTATTCAAAATCGTATTAAACTGCAACATGTGTTACAGAATTATGATGTTCTTTGGCATAACATTAATTATTATTGTTTTTTAAAAAACACAAGAAAGATATAATAAACTGAATAAAAAACATTATTCTTGCTCTTTTGACTGAAAGAAGAAAGAAAGAAATTTAATTTAATTTGGCACAAAGCACACGGGAATAGTAATAATAATAATAAATCTTGGGACAATTCACATAAAGCTATCTGATCCCAAACTAAGCAGAGCTTGTATTATGGAAACCAGACAACTGTTAAACATACTTTTTCTAAATACATACATATTATAGATAAACTAAACAATTATAATAAAGACAACTACACTGAACAGAGAGTTCAGTTTAGTTGTTTAAAATAAAATGTACATTTAGGTTAGACTACATCGATACAACGTACATCGAATCATCGATACACACTAGCAGGTCTATTTGACAGCTGAGGTCACTCACATATCTTTCATTCGACTGATCTGATTTTACCTAATTTTCGGTCAGATTTTTTTCATAATTTTATAAATTTCGTACCTGTATCGTAACACATTTAATCTACACAAGCAGGAGGGCTCGTTCCGATCCTGAAACCTGAAAGCTAAACTGAATAGAGAGTTCGGTTTAGTGATTATAATAAAATTTACGTTTAGGTTATTGAAGAAAAGACCAATAATCCATAATAATGTGGAGTGATTCTTTATTAATAGTTTTTATTTCTATTTGTACAGCATTTTTAGGTGAAGGTAAGTTGCGGTTTATTTTCAAGCAATGCTAAAGGAAAAATGTCTTTATTTAATATATTTTATTCATAAATGTTTTTAAGGATTGACCTGGATATTGGTTTACCGGACAGAAAAATACCAAAAACTAAAAGTTGAGGTTGAACGCCAAAGTAAAAAGCGTAAGTATATTAGGAAGTGATTTTAACTGACTGCCTTTAGTTTTAGATATTTTTGTTAAAAATTTCATTATATTTAACCCTTGCAAGCCAAAAGAGGTTCTATAAGTTTTACATTTAGTGATATGGGAACCAACCCACTCATATGGTGAGGATAATATTTTTATTTACACTGATAAATATCCATTGGTATACAAAGGTTTTTACAATTTCTACAAAGCTTCATATATAAGTCCTGTCTCCATACAAATTTGATGAAATCTGCTTGTTTTTAAACCATGTTTCTCAATATTTTGAGAAAAAAAATGGTATTGACCATCCTTTCTGCTTAACTATGTCCAATTATTTACAAGGTAAATATTACACTCACTTAACAATAACTTTGTTTCTATAGTTGAAAAACGTAAAGAAGCTCATGGAGACTCATTGGACAAACAGCACAAGAAGAAAATTGAAAGAGAAGAGGAGAGACTTAAGAACAATAATAGAGATCTATCACTTGTGAAGATGAAGTCTATGTTTGCCATTGGCTTTGCATTTACCGCTCTACTCAGCATGTTTAACAGCATGTAAGATATAATAGAACTTTTAATATGTTACTGATCTTCTGGTTCCTCTATTGTGTTAAAATCCTATACCCCTCAATAGATTTCACACATACAAACCACCTATATTAAATCAGACCATGGGTTTAGTACTAAGATCCAAACAGATAGACAGAGATACTCATAATATGTTATACTTACACATTTATATTTTACTAGTTGTCTTAGTGAACTTTGTACCGCCTCATTATTTTTTTACGTAAGAATCTTCTACCAAGTAATAGAAAAGTAAAGAAAAAATATTGAATGATATTGGTAAAACCATTATCTTGTGACCAAGGGAAATAGGAATTCATTTTCATATATATGGATTGGTATTTTTATGTTGTTTTACTCACATAAAATCTTACCTCCATGTTATAAATCGAGGTGATTTATAACATGGAGGTAAGATTTTAAGACTTAATTTAGTATAAAAATAAATATATAACAGTTTAACTATACAACACATTACTGTAAAATCCATTCTGTACTTTCTGTGTAAAGAGAAACAAATGTTTCATTCACAAACTTTAGAAATTACAATATTAGTAGGATGATGTTATACTAACCATCACTCATTTGATTACAGTTTTGATGGGAGAGTAGTGGCCAAGCTTCCTTTCTACCCCATCTCTTGGATACAAGGTCTCAGCCACAGGAACTTGCCTGGAGATAACTACACTGACTGCTCCTTCATCTTCTTGTATATATTGTGTACAATGAGCATTAGGTAATAATAAGCCAGAAACTTTTACAAATTTTCATAATGAGTAACCCCCTCATTTATATGTTAACAAGCTGCCTGCCCCTGCTTCACACAGGTGTCACATCGTAGTTTTTTTATACCTTGAGTTACATTATTGTTATTTTCATGATCTCTAATTTTTTGACAATTAAATATAGCCTATGTTACGCCCCGATAATGTAGCTTTCTAATTGTGAAAGATTTTTTTAAATCTGTGCAGTAATTTTGTATCTATTCAATGTAAACAAACAATCAAATGTTTCCTCTTTATAATATTAGTGTAGATAACAACATTTTACCTAATATATAAATGTCTTCTTCCTCTGGTTTAAATTCACTCTTGAAATTAAACCATAAGCATAAGCTAATATAAAACAAGCATAGAGTAGGTACACTTAGTATAAAAAAAAACCTGTGTGCTTGCTACCTATTCTCACTCGCTCATATACCCATAGGCAAATTTTTGTTAGTCCCATCTAACAAAAATTTGTAAGTTTGCTTGTTTGTTTATTGCCCACAAAGTAGTGTTGTCTCTTTCTAGAGAATGGTAAATGTTGTGAGGTTGAGGTTATGGCGCAGTCCTGGTCTCTACGTCAATGGTTCTGCTTTACTATTGAACTATTATGTTGAAAAAAAACAAATTGGCTATCAATTTATCTCTGACAGGCTTATTAACTCTAGACATTTCAGTTAAAATTAAGTAATTTCTCATAAGCAATATTTCAAAATACAAGTACTCTATTATACATTAATAGTTGGGTAATAGGAACTTAAATAGGAATAGAAAGAAATACTAGGACTTGTATTTTGTTGCATAGCACTATGCACTTAGCATATTAGATAATGTAAACTATGTTATTTGTTTCCAGGCAAAACATTCAGAAGCTTTTAGGATTCGCTCCATCTCGAGCGGCGTCAAAACAGGGTGGAGCTCTGTTTGCTGCACCACCTGCTCAATTTAAGTGAAAACTGTCCTTATAAGTTTAGTGGTTGTTGTTAAAGTGAAAAGTGTTTAAATAAATTTTAATTTATTTGCTACCTATGTAGCCTATTTTTATTTTAAATTAGATTACATTATGTACTAAATTAATATACATTTAAATCCACCATTGCTTTATTAATTAAAAACCTATCAAATCCAAATCATGTTGCGTGAGCTGTCTCCTTACACTACTCAGGTAGGATCCATTTTGTTAGAAATAACAAACAAACAAAGTTAAGAAGTACATTTCAATTGAGACATTGAGATTTAGGTTACACTAGATTAGTAATTACCGCGCCAACGCGTTGCCACTGGACATAGGCCACAGCCATATATTAAACTAGCTTTCGCCCGCGGCTCCGCCCGCATGGATGTCGGTTATCGCGATAAAAACTATCCTATGTCCTTCCTCGGGACTCAAACTATCTCCATACAAAATTTCATCTAAATCGGTTCAGCGTGAAAGCGTAACAGACAGACAGACAGAGTTACTTTCACATTTATAATATTAGTATGGATTATCGATCGGACGTGGCTAAAATAAAAATAAAATTAAAACTAAATTAAAAAAAATCAATTTTTTTTAAAGAAAAAAAAAATTCAAACATTGTTTTTTTATAATTAAAAAAAAACACTTAAAATATATATATATATTTTAATTGCATATGTTGATAAAAATACTATGCAATAGCTTTACCGCGGCAGTCCCCGAGTGCCACACCTTTTTTTTTTGTCCTATGATCGACGAGAAACGCAGAGACTTCTCGGATTCCATATAATTATACGGTTTACGGTTCTCAGAAGAAACCTCTTATACATTTTTTTTTTTTTAGTTTTTAAGTTTTTTTTTAAATTAAAAAAAAAAAAATCATTAGAAGTTCTGCTATTCATTGATAGATGGCAAAAGTAAAAAGTATCACCGCTGTGCCCGTCGGAGTGGGGAGCGTGAGGTTTTTTCGTTACGGAATTTCTGGATTCGGTCCCCGCGCTCAAGGCCCGCGATAGAAGCTATGCAATAGCTTAAAAATCTTCGAGCAATGTCTAGTTTACTGTGCGTTTCAAATAAGTTGTAAACTGTCATGATGATATTTTGTTTCGCAATATGACTGCAACTTCATTGTGTGACGTAAGGTCAGCAATAAAATGATTCGCAAAAAGGTGTCATTAGTATTACACAGACCCGGCGCTTGCGGTAGGCCTTACTTTGTATATAATGTTTCCTGGACAACCTCGACTCTAAAACCCCCAATCCAAGGTGTAAACCGACCCGTGCTGATGGATGCATGGCTGAGGGGAAGCTCAGTCTTGAACGGAGGATCTTCGATACCAGGCGACCTCGAAGATTAAGCAGCCTTATCTTCGCACGCGGGGCTCTGCGAAGATGGACCACTTATCCCTAGCTCCTCGTGGGACCAAAATGAACAATAACGGAACAAACCAAACTAAGAAATACCCTTTTCCCAAATCCCATCCCTAAGCTAGTCATCGCTAGCCCACCTCTTAGTCCCCTTACTGAGGAGGAGTGCGTTAGTCCCTCCTCAGCTATGTCCCTTGGAGATATCTCCGAGGAGCATACAACCTTCCAGCTAACCGCAGGCGAACAAATCCCTGCGGTGAACTTGGAGCAACACACAGCAGTGGCGGGACCAAGTAGTTCTACCACCCAACAGTCCAGCAACACATCGGGTAGCGATACTCGCAGTGGTGCAGGAAAACAGCCTGGTAAGAGGCTCACTGGAGCGGCCAAGAGGAAGCTCGCTTGGTGGATGAAGCATGGGAAAAGCTTCGAAGAGGCCAAATCCCTAAGCTCCACTCCACTGAGGGATGTTCCCGAATATCTGGCTGCACAGGAAAATGATAAGCCGAAACCGGAGAAGAGGTCTAGGCAGGAACAGAGCGCCTCATCGCAAGAGAAGCCGGTCAAAGTAGCTAGGGCTGAAGGGCCCACGCAACCCAAACCGAACTTCAGCGAGGTGCTAGGTGCCGTTCGTGTTGGGATCATTGACGCTGTAGGGCCGATGTCCCAGCAAAAGATCCTGGAGCTGCAGGCGAAAATGACGGAGCTCATGGATGAGGAGGAACGCGGCAACGCGCCCCGCATCGAGGGCTGCTCGGTCAGAGCCGGTGGGCTACTCCTAACCTGTGCTGATGAGGCCGCCCGGGATTGGATCTTTAAGCACATGAGTGGCTTCGTTCCATGGGTCTCGTCTGTCAGTTCTTGACAAGCATAAGCTCCCCAAACCCAGGATAGGAGTCACCTGGATACCGGATACGAAGGTCGAGCCGGTGGGTATTATTAAGCGCCTTCGAGCGCACAATGCCACGCCGGACTTCGACTCGTGGAGGGTGATGCACAGAAGACCGGAGGGAAAAGGTCAAACAGTGACCTTCTCCTTTGACGAGGCGTCAATGGGACCCCTGGAGGACAGCAACTTTAAGCTGTATTTTGGATTACGGCCGATCCTCCTGAGAGTCAAGCCCAGGACAGGCGCTACGAGCGGAACAGAGGCGGAGGCGGGACCCTCTGCCGTGAGTCAGAGGGAGAGGGAAACTGCCCCTCCGGAACCTCGCGACATTGAGACCCACCAACCCAGCACTCCAGCAACCACTGCAGCAGGTAATGTGTTCTTAGGTAGGGAGGTAGGCGGTGTCATTACCACTATCACCCAAACAACGAATACACAAAACCTACGACAGAATAATAAGAAGCCGACTGCTCGGGCGATTAAAATTGCAGGACCAAGCGGAAGCATCGCTGTAAGGCCACCTAGCCGGGCTAATAACCCACCTAGGGGGGCCAGGACAGGACGCGGATCAAGAGGCGGGCCGACGGGGAAGCCAACACACCCGCAGCCCGGAGGAGGCCCACGTCAGAACCTACCAAATCCGCCCAGTACCTTGAAGGAAAAAAAAAAAAAAATGTTCAAAGTCATTCAAGTAAACTTGAGGCAGGCGAAGGCAGCAACCGCCGCCGTTCTCAACAGACGCTTCCTAGAAGAAAAACTTGACATGGCTCTGATCCATGGTAACACGGTTATGGGTCTAAATTCCGCTGGTAATCTACTATACAACACCGACGGGAGAAGACCCAGGGCATGCATGCTTTTCAAGAAGAGCGTGAAATTCTTACCGATTCCACCGCTGTGTGCGGACGACTACGTTGTCGCATATGTGGAACTATCAGGAGGAGGCACGAAGATACTAGCCTGCTCAGCCAAAGCGGGATCAAATCCTACAGAATCCCTAGCAAATATCGTAACTCACAGTCAGGAGCAAGGAAAACAACTAAACAACTAGTGGGCTGTGACTGCAACGCCCACCACACAAGTTGGGGAAGCACTGACACAAACACCCGAGGTGAGATACTTTTTGATTTCTTAATCTCTAATAACCTGTCTGTTCTTAACCGGGGTAACGCCCCAACATTTGTCAACAGCTTGCGCCAAGAGGTATTATAAATAACTTTTTGCACGGATAGCCTCCAACACTGTGTAAAGAATTGGCACGTTTCTAGTGAGGCGTCCATGTCTGACCACAGACACATAAATATGAATGTGAATATTGCCAACAAAGGCGAGACACTTACCTATAGGGATCGGAAAGCTACAGACTGGAATGGCTACAGGGAATCTCCTAAGGAAGTTATCAAAACAACTGATGGAAGCATCAAAACCCTGGATCAGATAGAGTTGTCAGTGGGACGGTTGGAGGAAGGCATACAGACGGCATTTCACCGAAACTGTCCACTGAAGACTTCGGTGACCAAAAGGGATGTTCCATGGTGGAACAAAAGTCTGGAGCGTCTCAGGCGTCAGACTCGGACCCTGTTTAACAGAGCAATGAGAGACAAAAACTGGGACGCCTACAGACAGTCACTTACAAAGTTCAACAAAGAAATAAGGAAGGCCAAAAGGAAATCCTAGAATAAATTTTGCGAGGAAATAAAAAACACCTCACAGGCATCCAGAATTCACAAAATCATCTCCAAGTCCCCTCACACACATGTAGGGTTACTCAGGAGACCAGATGGGACATATACTGGCTCAGTAGAAGAAACACTCAGGCTATTAGCTCAAGTACACTTCCCGAACAGTATCCCGATAGACGGAGGGGAGGATAACACAGGTCATGCTTGCGGTTACTGCAGACCCAGAGTGGAAGACTGGCGAATGGCCTCCCTTCTATTCAGACCCGACCGGATCGCATGGGCAATCAACAGTTTTAAGCCCTATAAAACCGGCGGGAAGGATAACATTTTTCCAGCCCTGCTACAGCAAGGGCTAGCAGTTATCCTACCTGCGCTAATTAAAATCTTTAGGGCTAGCTTTGCCTGGGGATACATACCAAAAGCGTGGACAAATGTCAAAGTCACGTTCTTACCCAAAGGGGGAGACAGAGACAAGTCCCAACCAAAATCATACAGACCGATAAGTCTCACTTCCTTCATGTTGAAGACCATGGAGAAGGTAATCAATCTGCACATCAGGGAAAACTACCTGATTAACAGACCCTTGCATAAAAGGCAGCATGCATATCAGAAAGGTAAATCATCAGAATCCGCTCTAATGGATCTGGTGGACCTTATCGCACATGCAGTTGAAGAGAAGGAAATAGCCCTCTGTGCATTTCTTGACATAGAGGGCGCCTTTGACAACACAAACACACAAACTATACTCAACAGTTTGGAAAATAGATGCATTGATAAAACAACCACAAGTTGGGTAAACTCAATGCTTTGCAACAGAATTGCGTCAACCTCCCTACTAGATACGACCATAAAAGTAAAACTCAAGACAGGTTGCCCTCAAGGAGGCGTCCTGTCACCTTTACTCTGGTCACTGGTGGCTGACAACCTGCTGCGGCTTCTACACACAAGGCTACGCTGATGATTTGGTAATAGGCATCATTGGTAAATGCCAAACAACCATCTCCAATCTTATGCAACAAGCCTTTAGTATAATTGAAAATTGGCGCCTTACAACCCAATTATCGGTTAATGCGTCCAAGACGGTTGTCATTCCTTTTACTAACAAAAGGGTTACTCGACAACTTAATACCGCCAACACTTTTTAGTGAAAGAGTCGAGTTCTCCAAGGAAGTCAAGTATCTGGGCATAATACTTGACCAAAAACTTACTTGGAACCCTCAGATTAAACATATAATCAGGAAAGCTAAAATAGCTATGGGTACCTCCTGCAGAGTAGTCAGTACAAAATGGCGCTTAAAACCTAAGGTAACTCTATGGTTATATACGACCATTGTAAGACCTATGGTGACGTATGCATGCGTCGTATGGCACAGGAAGACCGACCAAGTCACATGCAAGGAGGCACTCACCAGCCTTCAAAGGATTGCCACCACGATGACATCAGGAGCTGTGGACTTTTCTGTACTCCAACTGCGGCCCTCGAAGCACTGCTCAGCCTGAATCCTCTGCATGTGCAGGTGCAAATGGAAGCCAGGGCAGCAAGATGGTTAGAGCTAAAAATGCAGGTAGGACAAAGTGGAGATCACTGGTAATGAATACCCTGCACAACGACATCATAGAAGACAGAATGATGGCAATGCCATCTGATGTCATGCTATACGAATACAGCTTTGACAAGCTATTTAAAACCACCATTCCGGATCGATCGGAATGGGAAAAGAAAATACCTGGTAAGTACAATTTCCACGATAGAATATTAATAGAATAGAATACTACCAGGACCAACTAACCAAAAATGAAAAAAATATTAAAAACACCTGGAAAATCATAAAGGAGGTTTGTAACATGGAAAGCAAAAGCACTATACCTTACGAATTGCTCAATATATCAGACACACCTGTAAATTCCTTGAACATTGTCAATGACTACTTCACAACAATTGGCAGTGCGTTGGCCAGTGGCTTGCTGATCAACATGAAACAAACAGAACAAGATCTAGCTCGCTTGCCTAACACTAAAAACCCATCTCCTCATTCAATGGCTTTTAGCCCCACAGACCCTCAAGAAATTGAAAAAGTAGTGTTAGGGTTGAGATCCCATAGTGCCCCTGGGTGGGATAAAATTACACCTGATATTATAAAACAAAATGTCACCTCTCTATCATGTCCACTTACACATCTGTGCAACCTATGCCTCGAAACAGGCACTTTCCCTGCTATTTTCAAAAAAGCAGTTGTATGTCCCATTTATAAATCTGGTAAAAAAGATAACCCCTCAAACTACAGACCAATTTCTCTTCTTTCTAGTCTATCTAAAATCTTAGAAAAGCTGGTTAATATACGTGTCATCGGATACTTAGAAAATAATAATCTACTGCACAATAATCAATTCGGCTTTAGAAGGGGACAGTCATCTGAAGATGCTGTACTTGGGTTAACAAGTGCCATAACGAAGTATATGGAAAAAGGAGAGAGGTGTGTTGGAGTCTTTCTGGACCTCCAGAAGGCTTTCGACACGGTCTCTACCACTATCCTTTTGTCTAGGCTGGAAGATATCGGTATACGAGGTGTTGTACTGGAGTGGTTTAGGGATTACCTTACAAATCGTCAACAGAGGGTTCAGGTGAATAACTGCAGAAGTGGTGATAATTTCTGCACATTTGGAGTCCCCCTAGGGAGTACAATTGGGCCAACATTGTTTCTTATTTATATAAATAGCTTAAATAATGTTCTCCTTCCCAATGTCGATTTAATCATGTATGCTGATGACACTGCCCTTTTGTTTCATGAAAAAAACTGGCATAACGCTATACAAGCGGCTGAAAACGGTCTCGCTAGGGTCACCGAGTGGCTGGAGAACAGTCTTCTGACTCTCAACGCATCTAAATCAATGTACATATGTTTCAGTAAGTCTCACATTACAGACGCACCCCAAAACTTAGCGCTCAAACTTCATATGTTTCCATGCAATCGCACTACCAGCAGGATTTCTTGCACTTGTGTCTCTCTATCACGGGTAAACTCCCTTAAATACCTGGGAGTAATGGTAGATAGTAGATTAGACTGGGGTGCTCATACTCTACAACTAGCTGGTAAAGTCAGAAAATTAGTTTATATTTTTAAATACTTACGAGATGTTGCCAACACCAAACTTCTGCTTCAAACGTATCGAGCCTTATGCGAGTCTCTAATCAGATACTGTATCTGTGCTTGGGGTAGTGCTAACTAAAGTCATCTTATTAGTGTTGAGAGAGCCCAACGTTCTGTGCTTAAGGTACTCATGCGCTTACCCTATAGACATCCAACATGCAGTGTTTACACCAGGACAGATGTTCTATCTGTAAGAAAACTTTTTATACAGGAGGCGTTACTGAGATACCACTTACGCAAAATACCTTCACTACCCTTGAACATCAAACGTGTTGATCGCTGTCCTGTACCACACGTAAAAAGTACATTCTCCCAACGTCACTATAATACCATAGCCCCTATTTTATATAATAAATTTTTAAAAGTATTTAAAGATATTAAAAAATATAACAGGTTTAAATTCAAGTCACATTTAATAGAATGGCTAAAAGAATTCAGCTATGATGATATTGAGAATATGATACTTAAAAAGGCCTACTAATGTAATCCAAACACACACACACACACACACACACACACACACTAGCACACACACACAACACACAAATGTCGTAACACTAGGATAGATATTATATCCTTTGTTTGTATATCATGATTAAAATTGACATAACATTGTACCTAACTATAAGGCGAAGACACTGGACTCTGAAATACAGTTCACACTAGTTCAGGGCCCAGAGAATTCACATTTGTATTAACAACTTTGTCAATAAAGATATTATTACGATATCATCTGGTTCACAGATGGTTCGAAAAAGGATGGACTTGCAGGGGCCGGATTCCACGGTGGACAACCGAAGGTTAAGAGATCCTGCAACCTCGGTCAACATGCCACCGTTTTCCAAGCAGAGCTCTACGCAATCCTGGGCTGCGCCCAGGAGAGCCTGCAAAAATAATATAAAAATAAAGAAATACCCATCTTTACTGATAGCCAAGCAGCTATTCTAGCTCTAGGCTCACAAAAGATGGATTCTAAACTCGTAAAAGAGTGTGTCCAAACCATAAACAAACTAGGTGAAACCAATAAAGTAACGCTAAGTTGGGTTTCGGACACCGTGGCATCGCAGGAATTGAGTTAGCCGACGAGCTAGCCAGAATGGGGGCAGAGGGGATGGCGTGGGGACCTGAACCCTTTTGCGGTATACCCAAATGCTCCATTACTAACTCGCACAAAGGATGGGGGCTAACCCAAAGCATCAAGCTCTGGTCAAAGTCACCAGGCCAAGAGCACTCCAAAGCACTCCTAGTGGGCTTCAACGCAAAGTTCACTAAAGAGGCGCTCTCTATGAGTAAGAATCAAATCAGAATTCTTACTAGAACCCTATCTGGGCACTGCAGACTAAACAAACACATGCACAAGATGCGTCTCACCGATACTAATGTTTGCAGATTCTGCCATAAGGATGAAGAAACACCTATACACATCCTCTGTGGCTGCGAGGCAACTCATCACACCAGAAGCCAGCACCTTGGAGGGCACTTAATCACACCTGACGACGTTAAGGCCACTCCACCAAGACACATAGTCGACTACATGGTCAGACTAAATCTTGGAGATGTCCTTTAAGGAAGAAAGAGGCGTCACAAATTCACAATAGATCTTTTAGGTCGCAGCGACTTCCGGGCTATATATCCCGGCCTCTATCCAGATACAATACATTACACAGAAGTACCTACCTACATAAATGAACTATTTATAAGCACTGTATTTTACTATTTATGTTTTAGGTAAAAAAATATTACGTCTGACTGAAAGGCCACTAAAGTGTAGAATATTCATATATTTTGCCTATTTACTTATTTCTGTCTCGTGTTTATTGAATATTAGAGAATACTAATAATATTATAATAAAAAAAAATGTTAGAAGTACCTACATAGTTCAAAGAAAATAAAATATTACGTCCGTTCCATTACCTTATTACACATAAGTACCTACGTGCTTTACCCGATTCGGGAGTTTTTGTTGCTAGCGGTAAGAAGTAGCGGAAGTTGACGCGATCACGATTATCTTCTCATTTGAAACGCATAGTACTTAGGTCAACCCACCGAACATTGGGACACTCAACCCTTCGCCTCTGGGACACAGACAGTAACCGCCTTATTCCAAAAGCTGGACTAAACCTGGTTTGACGAAAATCCTAGTTTAAACCGAAAATCCTTATTACAAAACGAGGTTCATCGCTTAATCGATGATCTTCTTTGGTCTATAGATTAGTCTTTCGATCACCCTAGTTTAACTATGGTAATAACCTTAAAATGTCAAAAATTTTGACATTTTAAGGTTATTTTATTTACAATTTTGCGTATTTTAGTTTCAATTATTAATGACGAATAATGCGTGTTTAGTGACTTTAAATTATTAACTAACTAAATATGGTGTGGCAACAAAATAAACGCAAAAATCGAGTGAAATGCGATGTGTGACCAAAGATTTAATAATATTGTTTTTCAAAACATTTATCACAGCTTGGAATTGAGAGAGAAGATTTAATATACAGAACTCAGAGATGTCCTAAAATTAAAGTGGTCTGTGCAATGTTTGGGTCAACCAGACTCGACGTGAAGTGTACCTATGCAGTGTGGAAAGTTGAAGATCAACACAGATTAATTTTGTTCGACAATAGTATCATTAACTAGTGCTCTATGTAAAACAATCTGATGCATTCCACTTATAATATGTCACATTATTTATATTGAAGTTGGAAAATCACATTTGGAATGTCTGATAGGTGGTCTGGAGTAGTGCGGCAAAAACCAATGTTGAATTTACTCAAAATGCACAAAACAAAGTAATAGAAACATCATTATGACAAAATTTCTTACCTAAAACTTACTACTGAACTATACATATTATAGTGGAACTAAATAAACATTGATCAATTTAAAATTTAGTTGGTAAAGTGTAACCATGGGTATACCTATCACTAGAAACAGATGTAAACTTAGGTTATAGGTAGGTACCAAGAACTGAATATTATGTTTATAAGAGCTCAGCTAGTTAATACATTGCTACAATGTTCCTTTAAACATAGTTTAAACACTAAACAGAGAGTACAGATTAGTTACAGTTTATTGAAATTGTGATGTAATAACTATTATGCACTACTTAACAGTTTAGATAATTATATTTAAGATTCTCTGATAGATGAACTATGTTCTTAGGGAGAATAAATGGTATCTAATAAATAATGATTCTATGTATAATGTACCTAAAACTTACTAGTGAACTATAAGGTGGATCTAAATATAGAATTATCAATTTTATTATATAAATATATTATTGATCACTGTTTATATATTATACAAAAAATGCATACAATTTAAAATTTATTGTAAAATACTAATATTATAAAGCTGAAAAGTTTGTTTGAACGCGGTAATTCTTTTGAACTTTTTACTGTTGGATAGCCCATCTGTCGAGGAAGGCTATAGGCTATATAATATCACACTGCAACCAATAGGAATGGAGCAGCATTGAGAAATGTTGCAAAAACAGGGAAGATTTATGCAGACTAAGTTGTGCGGGAAAGCTAGTCTATCTAAATAGAATTAAGGGATATCAACTCAATATTCCTTTTCAAACATAGTTTGAACAGGGAATACAGAATGGTTACAGGTTATTGAAATTGTAAACATCCATTTTGTTGTCAAATGGAATAACTATTAAGTGCTACCTAACAGTTTAGATAATTATATTTATGATTCTCATGAAAATGAACTCTGTTCTTAGGGAGAATAAATGGTATCTAATAAATAATGATTCTATGTAGATAATTGAGATTTTCATTTCATAGCAAGCTCACTGATATTAAATAATAAATATATTCATAAAATTTGTTTCAATTGTTTGTTGTGCTTCAGCCGAAGCTTCAGTACCTATGTTGAATCTAGGCATACTTTCCCCCAATACATTCAGAACAACGAGTGCAACAAAGAAAACAGTAAGTATATCAAAAATGGATTATCTTATTGAGTAAGTATCCTTCCATGCTAAGACCTGTTCCAATGAAACTAGCTTTGTAATAAAAACTCGCATCCAAGTTCCTCTAAGTGTTTGGGCGCTATAGTTACTCAGATTAAACTTCTCACATCCCTAATAATGTCTGAGTTAGTTAAATTTAGGTTATCATCATTTGTTTACATTTTTAGTACTAATGACAACTACTTGTGTAACGTTCCGATCCTAACAGAATTTATTTGATTTTTCGTAAATTGCAGGCCGAGGGCTTTTATGTCAGGTTAATATTTTGAAAATTACGTAGTGCTGGCGAATAATTTAGCTACATAGAACGTGTAAATATTTTATTCTCAATGAAAACTATACTTTCAAATTATATTGGTATAAAACGGAACGTTATTTTTGAATGATAAGAACAATGAATGAACTAAATTGATTATAATCTGTGGCTGATTGCTAGATCCTTTGGTATCAGCTGGTCCACGGATTATCTAAGCTTTGTAATAAGACCAATAGTACTGTACTATATCCTGGACTTGAAAGTCTTGGTTTAAACTTTGATTTGGTATTTTCTTTGTAATAAGGCGGTTAAAGTTTTTAACATAACTGCCAAGCTTGATACTCACACATTAATTAAATGGGAAGAATTTAGAAACAATTAAGAAACCGCCTTTAGAAAATTTCAAAAGGTTTCTGGTTGATCGTGCCGATGTGCTTGAAGCTTTAAATCGAAATAAAGCGTATAATAACAATCAAAAGGTAAACAATAATATTATTCAAGATCAATCGCGTTCAAATACGCATCATAATCAAAATAACAAACATGAAAAACCTCTCTGAACATTGGTTGAAAACTAATGAACTGATATTTAATAATAGTTATTAATGTATGGTTATTTTATTTTAATAATAATAATAGGTACTATTTTTTTAAATTTTAATTAATGCTATTTTATTCCACTTTTTATTAATTGATTGTTAGTTTCGATTTAATTAGATTTTAAATTATTTTTTTATCAATTTGTAATGTAGAAATAGATATTGTTATTAAGTGTAATCTTAATATGAAATGTTTACACCGTTTCTTTTAAATTAAGCTATATTATTATTATTATCATTATTAACGCATTTTTTAAGAGAAAGAGCTGTATATGAATCTATGATATTTGAATGCAACAGTACCTATTAAATGTAAGGAACGCAAAAATACCAAAAATGGATACATTTAAAAAAAAAAACTGGTTGCCTGGGTCAAAAGCCGGGTACGCTTAAGTAAGTACCTAGGTCTATAGTTTAATATGGCCATCTAGTGAACATACTTTTAAAAGGTTCCGATAATTAAGGATACTATAGGACTTTCGTTAGAACCCATAGCTCTTTTGCATATACAAATAGGTTCCATCTACAATCCAGTGGCGGAGGGTCCTCACCATTACTTTCGGTTTCCCTTTGAATAATTGTAGTTACAAAGAACAATGTCAGCAAGTTATATTTTTGTATTGGGTTACCTCAGAAAAAAATTAACCCTTCGCCTCTGCTACAATCTTTCTCCGTCGACGAGACGACGAGACGATTACCGAGACTCCAGGTTAAATAGGTGATTAAGTATAGTTAATATCTACTCACTAATTCTTCTCTACAGTGATCCAGACCCTTGCCGCCTTATTACAAAGAAAAGACCAAATCAAAGTTTAAACCAAGACTTTCAAGTCCAGGATATAGTACAGTGCTATTAATTGGTCTTATTACAAAACTTAGATAATCCGTGGACCAGCTGATACCAAAGGATCTAGCAATCAGCCACAGATTATAATCAATTTAGTTCATTCATTGTTCCTATCATTCAAATATAACGTTCCGTTTTATACCAATATAATTTGAAAGTAAAGTTTTCATTGAGAATAAAATATTTAGACGTTCTATGTAGCTAAATTATTCGCCAGCACTACGTAATTTTCAAAATATTAACCTGACATAAAAGCCCTCGGCCTGCAATTTACGAAAAATCAAATAAATTCTGTCAGGATCGGAACGTTACACAAGTAGTTGTCATTAGTACTAAAAATGTAAACAAATGATGATAACCTAAATTTAACTAACTCAGACATTATTAGGGATGTTAGAAGTTTAATCTGAGTAACTATAGCGCCCAAACACTTAGAGGAACTTGGATGCGAGTTTTTATTACAAAGCTAGTTTCATTGGAACAGGTCTTAGCATGGAAGGATACTTACTCAATAAGATAATCCATTTTTGATATACTTACTGTTTTCTTTGTTGCACTCGTTGTTCTGAATGTATTGGGAGAAAGTATGCCTAGATTCAACATAGGTACTGAAGCTTCGGCTGAAGCACAACAAACAATTGAAACAAATTTTATGAATATATTTATTATTTAATATCAGTGAGCTTGCTATGAAATGAAAATCTCAATTATCTACATAGAATCATTATTTATTAGATACCATTTATTCTCCCTAAGAACAGAGTTCATTTTCATGAGAATCATAAATATAATTATCTAAACTGTTAGGTAGCACTTAATAGTTATTCCATTTGACAACAAAATGGATGTTTACAATTTCAATAACCTGTAACCATTCTGTATTCCCTGTTCAAACTATGTTTGAAAAGGAATATTGAGTTGATATCCCTTAATTCTATTTAGATAGACTAGCTTTCCCGCACAACTTAGTCTGCATAAATCTTCCCTGTTTTTGCAACATTTCTCAATGCTGCTCCATTCCTATTGGTTGCAGTGTGATATTATATAGCCTATAGCCTTCCTCGACAAATGGGCTATCCAACAGAAAAAAGTTCAAAAGAATTACCCCGTTCAAACAAACTTTTCAGCTTTATAATATTAGTATTTTACAATAAATTTTAAATTGTATGCATTTTTTGTATAATATATAAACAGTGATCAATAATATATTTATATAATAAAATTGATAATTCTATATTTAGATCCACCTTATAGTTCACTAGTAAGTTTTAGGTACATTATACATAGAATCATTATTTATTAGATACCATTTATTCTCCCTAAGAACATAGTTCATCTATCAGAGAATCTTAAATATAATTATCTAAACTGTTAAGTAGTGCATAATAGTTATTACATCACAATTTCAATAAACTGTAACTAATCTGTACTCTCTGTTTAGTGTTTAAACTATGTTTAAAGGAACATTGTAGCAATGTATTAACTAGCTGAGCTCTTATAACCATAATATTCAGTTCTTGGTACCTACCTATAACCTAAGTTTACATCTGTTTCTAGTGATAGGTATACCCATGGTTACACTTTACCAACTAAATTTTAAATTGATCAATGTTTATTTAGTTCCACTATAATATGTATAGTTCAGTAGTAAGTTTTAGGTAAGAAATTTTGTCATAATGATGTTTCTATTACTTTGTTTTGTGCATTTTGAGTAAATTCAACATTGGTTTTTGCCGCACTACTCCAGACCACCTATCAGACATTCCAAATGTGATTTTCCAACTTCAATATAAATAATGTGACATATTATAAGTGGAATGCATCAGATTGTTTTACATAGAGCACTAGTTAATGATACTATTGTCGAACAAAATTAATCTGTGTTGATCTTCAACTTTCCACACTGCATAGGTACACTTCACGTCGAGTCTGGTTGACCCAAACATTGCACAGACCACTTTAATTTTAGGACATCTCTGAGTTCTGTATATTAAATCTTCTCTCTCAATTCCAAGCTGTGATAAATGTTTTGAAAAACAATATTATTAAATCTTTGGTCACACATCGCATTTCACTCGATTTTTGCGTTTATTTTGTTGCCACACCATATTTAGTTAGTTAATAATTTAAAGTCACTAAACACGCATTATTCGTCATTAATAATTGAAACTAAAATACGCAAAATTGTAAATAAAATAACCTTAAAATGTCAAAATTTTTGACATTTTAAGGTTATTACCATAGTTAAACTAGGGTGATCGAAAGACTAATCTATAGACCCAAGAAGATCATCGATTAAGCGATGAACCTCGTTTTGTAATAAGGATTTTCGGTTTAAACTAGGATTTTCGTCAAACCAGGTTTAGTCCAGCTTTTGGAATAAGGCGGTTGAAGTGGAACAAAATCGTTCAACAGACATCGCCGCGTCCGTATTTCATTATTTTTTATAATGACGCCAATGACGGCCGCGACATAGTAATTTATGTAGTTTGGCTAGTCTTTGATTAGTCTCTTGTATGTATTTATGTAATAAATTAAATTTATGTAATTATTAAAAAAAAACGATTTAAGCTTTGGGGATTCTCATAGCTACCTACCTATGAGAATCCCCAAAGCTTAAATCGTTTTTTTTTAAAAATGTCGCTTATACTAAATTATTTATTTTTTGAAAATTTGTTATTAGCTATTCAAATGAGTTGATAACAGTGATGATGACATTTTGATTCGCGATTTCGCATTACGACTGCAACTTCATTGTATGACGTAGGTACATATGGTCAGCAATAAAATGATTCGTAATGCCAGTTTGGTTTTGAAACCCATGTTAATCGATATTTTGAGAAAAAAAAATATTTTTTTTAATGCACCCCCTTTGCTACACCCCTACCTGAAATTATCTAAAAAAAAGATGTACTGTCGTGGAATGAAAATGTTCGTCAGTTTTCAAATACACTCTTCTTCTTCTTCTTCTTTGAGTTTATGGCAATCTAGCCGTTTTAGCGGCAAATTTCTGCCAGTGTCAAGTATTTAAGCACAAGCACTTATTACATGCACATAGTCTCGTTCTAAGTCAATTATCACATAACCAAATCATTTTTTACAAGTTAAACTCGGAGCTGTAAAAATAATGGCCGGTCAATTTGCCGCCATTTTTACAACTCTCAAATACACTCATTTCGCTTCTTTGCAAGCACATGTTACCTTTTCAAACTATGTATCACACCAGACAGTTGTATATCCGTATGCTGTAAATTGTGCATATCTGTTAATAAATTAATTATTAGAGTTTAAATTTACTCACGACCTTTTTCCTTGACTCTAAGTAGGTATAAAATTACACTACCCTGAATCAGGGCCCTAAATTGAGGTGGCCCTGAAAATTTGTTAGAGAATTAGGGTCTTATTACACTGCTCTTTTTAAGGGTTTAGGGTCCCGGATTTAGTGTAATGTAATATGCGCATATAACCTAGTAGTTGAACTAACCAAGACAAGCAGGCACACAAACAAAGGTTACGATACTTCAATAAGTATTTAATGTTTACTATTTCAACACGTAAACGCGCTAAATCTTGCCTCCTCTACACGTCGGCAGATGCATCCGCAGATGGCTCACCACGAGTCGTCCACACATCTGTAGGTCGATCAGTCTGTGTTGGTTGGTGTTGGTTCTCGACAGACGCAACACGTACATTACGACATTGAGACCGTAGCTACCGCAGCTATTTATTTATTTAGAACCTTTGATTATTATTTGAGTGTCCATCGCAGTAAAGTAATGAAAAAAAATTGAGAAGGTGCTGAATGCTAGCTATACATAGAAACGAACAAAGTACTAGGTATAAGTGGAAAAAAATATTTTAACATAATAACTTGTACCTACCTACCTACATTACGACATTTTTTTTACACAGGAATAGCATGGAAACCAGCTTGCAGAACTTTGTGCGGAGCCATCAGGAGAATTTGAAAATTAGCGATTCTGAATATCTTCTGCAAAAGACATCTAAAAAAAAGGATACCGATTGGAGAAATGCAATTCCAGTGAAAGTGCGATTGGCAGTAACTTTATGATATTTAGCTACTGGATATAGCTATAGAAGCTTACGTTACCATTTAAAATTTCAAGCCAAATTATATCAATTAATACTGTTCCTGAAATATGTTATGCGCTCAATGGCGTCATTGATTTAAAAGATTTAGTGAAGGTAAACTACATTAATTTAATCCAATAAATTTATGTATTGTCAATGAAAAACCAACAGGTTTATGGTTTAGGTACGTTCGAAGTGTTAGCCTCTAGGTATAAACAAATCAGATTAAGTCTGGGAAAGAACAAATTAAATAAAAATAAATGTAAATGTTATTATTACAACAAAGATTTAACCAGCTATTTTTAAATATAACAATATTTTTATTTTATTTCCAGATACCTAACATAACGAATGAATGGCTTGCAAAGCAAAAAATAATAATTTTCCTCATTGTATTGGCGCTTTAGATGGGAAACATGTCATGATTCGACGGATTCTACCGCACCCTATACCGCAACGGAGTATTCCAATTAAAAAGGGCATTTCAGTATTGTACTCTTAGTACTAGTTCATAGTGATTACTGTTATATGTTTCTAGATAGGTAGGTACAGGTAAATTAGCTTGAAGAAATTTTTGCGTTTGTAGTAGTGTATGGTCAGCAAATAAAAAAAACAACATTTTATTTTTAGTTTTTATTGTTTTAAAGGTAATATACGTTTGTGGCTGGAGCACACCAAATGCGTGCACGTCTACGCATACGCACTACGTACTAATACGGTCGTGAAAATGTGTATCCACCGCATTGTAATCTATGGAACTGTATGAGGCAGACAAGCCAGTTCCAAACATTACAAGCATTGAATGCCGGTTTTCACTTCAGTGAAGACGTGTATGAATTAGGTGTTCTCCGGCCATAAATGTTTTATTCTAATAATTCATCAACCCCAGGCATATCACAATCATCCCCATCCTCGCTTTCATCAGATGAATTATTTAAATTAATTATGATTCGTTCTGATATTGTGTCTAAAGCTGCGTCTCTACCCTGATATTTGCTTTCCTCCTCAATAGCATGCAAACAAACTTTTCTCCATTCCTCTACAGTTATGGCGTTCATTTTTTCTTCAGCTAATGACATTATAACCTTCATATTCATTGCGACATTCTTTTTTGCGACATATGTTTTCACTATCCCCCATATATTTTCTATAGGATTAAACTCCGGATGGTATGGTGGTAAACGCAGCACAGTATGACCGTGCTGTCGTAATATTTCGTCTATCTTGTACTCTATAAATCTCGCCTTGTTTTGCAGAATCAGTTCATATAATTGAGGCTTAAGCAACGTGGATGAATGCTCAATGTTTCGAAATGTCAGCCAGTCTATCATTTGCTGTTTTCTAGAATTACTATTCGGTGCAGGATTTTGTATTGAGTTATGATATGGTGCGTTGTCAACAACAACAACACTATTTGGTTGTAAGTTGGGTATTAATTGAGTTTGAATCCACCTTGAATAGTTGTCATAGTTCATATTGTTGTGGTAATCTCCACTTTTTTGGTCGGCTTTAAACATAAGCAATGCATTTGGTATAAAGCCATCGATACCACCGGCATGAACAATGATTAAGCGGTTGCCTTTCGATATATGTTGCTTCAAACCTGAAGTGCTTCCATCTGACCAAGATTTCGAGAGGGTATGTGATGTATGTATATATGTTTCGTCGGTGTAAACAATTGGTCGGCGTTGTTCACGATATTCAGCAATTTTCATCAAATAATTAATTCGCAAGTATCTAATTTCGTGTTTTTCCATAAGAAGTTTCCGGTTATCTTCTGTTTGCTTCCAATTAAAACCTAATGACATGACGTGTTTTCGTAACGTGCTGACACAACCTTTATAATCGATATCTTCTTTCAATTTTGAGTGCAAAGTTTTTAAAGTGGGAACTTCTTTATTTGTGATGTGGAAGTCATGAATTGTTCTTCTGATAACTTGCTGATCAAAGTTATCGATTACTATTGTAGGTTTACGATTCGGTTTCTTTTTAGGAGATTTAAATGTTACTTCCTGATCTGAAGGACGACATTTGCTTTCTGATACTACCTTTCTGACGGATGCTATTGAAATTCCTGTTGATTTAGCAACTAATTGAGTGGGGGTCATAATACTGCTCGGGTTGTTATTACACTCATTTTCGAAATATTTGTACAAACAGTACAAAACTTCCTTAGTTTGAGAAGTCAAAGGCTTGCCTCGACCATGTTTTAACACTGGAGCCATTTTGAATTATCAATATAAAGTTACAACACTTACACACTTGAAATTAAACACTTCAACAAATATTTTAACAATAATAACAAACAATAACAACAATCAACAAATACAAAATTTCACAATGAAACTACTACGTATCTAATAATTATAATTTTTTAATGAAATGCGTGCTTTATGTTCTAACGGTATCAAGCGACTGACGTCAGACTGCACGTGGCACCTGCGGACAGAGTAAACTGGTTTATTCTGGTTTTGTGCGTGTTTCCACTTTCCACTATCAAGTGACGATTTATTTATTTGTTTTGTTTCGTAATTATTATGGTCAAAACTTTTTACCTATAGCTAAACTACTATCATCTAAAGAACGACACGATATTTTATTGTTTCACGGTAGTCGCCTTGTCGTTTGCTCAAGGACGTGAAATTGAATGACATATTTTTTTTAATAAAGTCAAAACCTTTTTCTTTAAAATAAAAACTTGTTTTTATTGAAAACAAAAATCAGAGTGTTGCTAGGGATAAGTATTAAATTAAATAGTAATGTTAGGATATTGAAACATTTTTGTAAGGGCCAGAACGATATAGTGGAAACGCGCTCTAATATCTAAGTAACATACACACCACTACATATGCAAAAATTTCTCGAGACTAATTTCACTGTATAGGTTGCTCAGGACGAATTAGCGACGTTGGAGTCTATAATCAAAGTGTATTAAAGCAAAAAAATTACACAAACGTGATCAACTTGCCACCTCCTCGTCGCTTACCCAATAGTAATACAAGCTTACCTTAATTATTTATTTTTAACGGATGCCGTATTTGCACTGAGTAGGTACACATTATGAAACCATTTCCTGGGCATCACGCTCTTGGTACTCCAGAGAGATTATTCAATTAAAAACCGGGCAAGTGGATGTCGAGCCACGCACAATGTAGGGTTCCGTAGACCCCATATCTGAATAATGTGGCTTAAGAATTAGTCAGTCCAGCGCATAGGTGCTCTGCCGAGTGATCTAGTTCGTTCCACTTTTCAGCCGCTCTATGGAGTCGTTATCCCGCCTAGAGACATGTCCAAAGAATTTTGATATATGCGATTGTACCACGAAGTATGTACACGTTGGTGCGGAAATCAGTATCTTCTAATTCGCGCACTGTCCACGTCTCTGCAGCATATTGAAAAGTGGGGGGGGGGGGACTACCAGTGTTCGCACTAACCTGACTTATAGTGGCTTCGGTAATGTTGCGATTCCTTTATACTCTCTTTATTTTCTCCATCGCAGTTCTAGTTATATCCCTACGTCGTTTTACTTCATCTACGCAGCCGCTATCGTTTGATATCAAGGCCCCAAGGTACACGTAGGTCTGGACCACGTTGCAGTTCGCAATTTGAGTAAATTCGGGTGGATAGTCGTTGGCGTGGTCCACGATCATAATCTTGGTCTTAGATCGATTTATTTTTAACCCCAACGTAAGACATATGCGCTCGATTTTGAGAAATAATTCCTCCATTAGCCTTCGAAAGTGGATTGCATTACAGGCTCAGTGTGGACGTTACACATAAGAGGTGATATTATGCATCCCTGGCGTACACCCGCACTGGGGTCGAAACTGTTTAAAAGGAGATCATCTGTCCGCAATGAATCCGTTCCCCCTTCTTAGTGCTCCCTGAGCAGGTGTACGAGGTGTTGGGTGTGCCCATGTCCAGTAGTGTTTTCCACAACGTTGGCCATTTCACCTAGTCAAACACTTTGTAGGAATCAACAAAGCATATGTAGCCTATATGTCGACTTATCCTGATCGTTCTGGGGCTTTTACTTTGGCGCCACGCCTTTCTGTCTGAGCAGCGGTTTTTATGGTTACATTGGGCCCTCAGTGGCTTCTACGCTTACACTGTGCCCGTCAACACTGCGACCTTTTCCTCGCGCATTGACTTTAAAGACAGCGCTGTGGTTCCAGCTCGCTCAATGGCTTCTTTGTTCGTTTTTAATACCCCGATACCGAGAGTCCGCCATCGCGTACTTAGTAACTTCGAAGATTGCGCTGCGTCCCCCAGCTTGCGACTTTTCTTACGTTGCTTCGGCAATCAACTTACGTTGTGAATTCTAAATACACGTTGCGCTTTTCCCTGCTTAAGATCGCACTGCGGCACCCAGCTCGTTTGGTTGCTTAAAAGTTCCCGCTATGTTCGCCTACTCATTCCAGTGAATTCCACTTTCGTGCTACTGCTTGCAAAGTGACTATTAAGAACGCCTCGCGGTCCAAAGCTCGTCCGATGTTGTTTAAGTTCACGCTACGCGAGCTAACTAGCGCAGCGCAGTGCTTCTAAATTCACGTTGCATCACTTCAATTGTGGAGTTGCTTTCAAGATTGACCTAGGCCACTAGTGCAGTTACTTTAAAATTCGCTATAAATCTTCTGCCCGCAGTGAATTTTAAGTTTATACAATAATTACATTTTTGAAAGTTAATTATGTATACTTAAATATTTGAAGTCCTGACCCACAGATCAAATTCTTCTATCTTTCTGATATAGGAAGAATTTGAGGTTTAGGTTTAGTGACATAGTCCCGATAGATAGTTCGATTGCGAGTCAGATGGAAGTAGGTATCCCGGCGCCCCGTCTCGGGTCTGATTCCTGGGACTTCTAAATTTTCTATCTTTCAAAAATGCAATTATTGTAATAATTATGGAATTGGCTAAAAACGCCTATAAAATTACTATTCTAAATTTAAGTTTGCCGCTGAACTCCCTTGCTCGTGCTGTGACTTTTGTCGCGCTGCGGCCCCAACTTGTTCATTAGTTGAAACCGAACGCTGCGCTCATGCAATAACTTTTCCCTACGCGCTGCTAGCACAATGACTTCTAAGTTCAAGTAGTACTCCTCTGCTCGTGCAGTAATTTTGAGGATTGAGGGCTAAGCTCATCCTTAATCATGTAGTGACACATAAGGTTACTCTGGAGACCAGCTCATTCAACTGGCTTCTAAATTCACGTGGCACTCGCCAGCTCGTGCAAGACTTCCAAATTCGCTACAGGCCCTTCTGTTTGCGCAGTGATTTGTGGGACCATACTGCGTCTTCCATCACGCAGAACTTTTAATATTGCACTAAATCCTTAGTTTGTTCAATGGCTTCTAAGGTCGCGTTGCGCTCGCCAGCTCGACTCGCGCGATGACTTCATATGCTGCGACCTGGCGAGCGTAAATGTCACTCTTTTCTTCCGGACCGGACTCAAATCATCTGAAAGGGGCCTCCTCTCCTCCTTTGTCAAGCGGTAACTAATATCATATAAGTAAAAAAACAGATCTGAAAATCTTGGTGCGCAAACTTAAAATAGGACCCAGGGCAGAAGGTTCAGAAGTGTGGACAGGCAGATCGTCTGAAACCCTTTGATGTGTGCCACAAAAACCGACAACCGGATTAGTGCCGGACGTACCTGACGACGTTAAATACCTACCACAGCCGAGCAAATCACACCGTCTACACGTCGGCGGACGACATTTGCAGATGAATCTGTCTAAGTGTACAGGAAGCTTTAGCTATTCCCAGATATTAGTTTCTAAATTGTTCTTGATTATCAATTCCTTCGAACAGTACCTACCATGAATCCTATGCAGATTCTAATTCAATGAAAACGAAGTTTTGACCAAAAACGAGGTGGTAATATACAGTGCCAGGAACATCTTATTAATCCACTCGTTTCAGAATGTCCATGGGTTTGAACTTCTTATGCTTGTCCAAAAGTTAATTTGAATAAACCCTGTAAACTTAGGGGATTTAAGGAAACGAAAATTCATGAATTTCATTTTATAGAAAGAGAGTAGGCCTACTGATTAGTGAATCTATTAATAATACTATATTCAGTAGAGTTATGTAATAGTCGTACATATCCACCTGGATATGTACGACTATTACATAACTCTTCAATCAGGGACAATAAAGATACCTATCTCTATTGTCCCTGATTGAGAATTGGCTGGCTTGATCGTCTTGATCAATCCGTATGATCGAAAACTATACGTGTGAGGAAGCGGGGGACGCGGAATGAGCTGAAAGCTGCATCAGAACTGAGGTATTTTAATTTAGGATAAATAACGCCTGAATAAAAACAATAACAATCTACTAAACATTATCTAACTTGGTTCGGTTACGGCTGGTAGACCTATAGTTCGTAAAATATAGCTTGATACCTGTGACGTTTGTCAGAATGACATGTAATAGGTATGGGACGTCTTTCGTATTTTATCGATATTTATATGGAATGAGTTTATTAAAAAAAATACATTTTAACGATATTGAAAGAAAGAAAAAAGGAAATGAAAGATGAATTTGAAGGTATTTAAAAGTTTAATTGTCAAATTGTGTACAGCCGAGATCAACTTCCAAGTCGAATTCTGATTCATCACTGGAGCAGTCCTGTAGATTAATAATTAATTCTTGATCGCATATGTTGTCAAATTGAATATCGCGCTCCCAATCTTTTTGAATCACATTTTTTGTCTTCTCAACTACCTTTTTCCAATCATCAGCATTTACATGTACACAAGCTTCATGTAGTAATGTCAACATTTTGTTCGCTGTGAAAGGCGGTGCTACATTATGTCTGGCAGCGTAACCTAGAAAAAAAAGGTATTCGATCAAACAAAAAACCTACTACATTCTTTGTAAGCTTTTTATATATGTTTTTTTAGATTATACGAACCTTTGACTTGAGCCCAGATTAGTTCTATTGCATTGTAATGGCAATGATATGGTGGTAAACGGATGACGGTGTGGCCCATTTCCTTTGCAATTTCGTCTATAATATATCTTGGAGTGGGGGGCTTATGAATGCTTACTAATCTTAGCAATTCTTTCTTGAGCATGCTGTTGTCGGCTTTTACTCCTTTGTTTTGCAGCCAAGTAATAATTTCAATTTTACGATTGCTTGTCGTAGGCGCCTTATCTTTTTGTACTGAATGATACGGAGCGTTGTCCATCAGAATAAAATGTGGTTCACTCAAATTATTTAGAAGAGTTAGAAACCACTCCTTAAATTTTGTAAAATCCATTTCTTCATGGTACTCTGTTGTTTTTACTGATTTAAACGCCAGTAAACAATTGGGCACAAAACCAGACGATGTCCCCGCATGAGTAATTATTAATCTTTGTCCTTTGCCTTCGGGCACCTTGGTGGTAGACTCCGCTTTATCGTCTGTCCACGATCTTGAAACAGTGTGGTTTGCGTTGAGCCATGTTTCATCAAGAAAAACCACTTTATTCCAATCTGTTATATTTTTGACTTTGCGCAAAAAGTCAATTCGGGTCAAAGCAATGTCTGTTCGCTCCACGAAAAACGATTAGATATAATCATTTATACAATTTATATTAATGAAATTGTCATACATTTATTTTATCGATATTCGCTGGCCAGTCGATTACACATCCCTACCAGGCTGCGAAAAGAGTTTACGAAGTAAGCTAACAAAAAAATATAAATAATAAAATATAATAAATATTTTAAATTACCTTTGTTTATACTAGTATCTCCTTGACAACAAGTTCTATTTGAAAAAAGTGTTCTAGATTTCTATACAAATGTCTTATTAATATTTAAAAAATTAAAACTTTTCCAACAACAAATTTATTGTAGCAGTCTTTTAAACGTAGTCTCTAAAGTCACAGGTATCAAGCTATATTTTACGAACTATAGTTATTTTTGCTATTGGTTTATCATACAGTCCTCTAACATATGTCCCAGGTTTTACTTATGGCGATAGACAAAAAAAATGCAAGCTATGTATGGCAAAAATTGCATTGCCTTTAATTTATTTGCTATGTACATAGCCTATTTTATTTTAAATTAAATTACAATATGTACTACATTAATATACATTGAAATCCACCATTGCTTCATTCATTAAAAACCTATCAAATCCAAATCTTGTTAAGTCTATAGTTGTAAATTGACTGTCAATTATTAATTCTGTTATGGCTCTGCCAATACCTGGTGCATGTTGACAACCTGTGAAGAAGTATAATAATTACAATAAAGAAATATAGTACATAATTACATTTATTGATTGATATGCCATGACATGCAATATTGAGCAGTGCAGGCATTGCAGGACATATTGAAATTCAACCAATCATAGCGCGAAGTCTGCTGCACTTAGCCTCTGATTTACAATTTGTTTACAATTTTTTGATGATTAATATAATATTGCAAAAGAATATATATTAATAATAATTATAACATGGCCATATTACTATACTAATATTAGTATTAGCCATCATGGGATAATCAAAATATGATATTATAATATGCAAGAATACAGACCATATCTGCCAAAGCCAGCTGCAATAAATAAATTATTGTGATAAGGATGTGGACCCAGTACTCCAGAGTTGTCATAAGTATTGCAATCATGACTTTCAGTTCTCAACTTGTTAACCTGTAAAAAAGTGAGTTATTTTATATCTATAATAATATTAAAAAGTTGAAGAGTTTGTTTGTTTAAACGCGATAATCTCAGGAACTACTAGGTCGAATTGAAAAAATATTTTACTGTTGGATACTCCATTTATCGAGGAAGGCTATAAGCTATATAACATCACGCTACTAAAAATATTGCAAAAATGGGGAATATTGGCGTAGACGAAGTTGCGCGGGTCAGCTAGTATTGTTTAAGACATACAATTTCTTCAGGTCAGTAACAACAATATGGGCGATGTAACTGTAGTGGTTGGAATATTAACGTTACAAGTCACTGTACCAACCAACCAATTATTGCAAATGATGCTTAGGTGTTTTATATAACTATAAAAAAACAGTTCTGTGTTATAAGCAGTCAACTTAATCTATACTAATAAAATAACTGCTTGAACTATGTACTAGTTCGAATTAAAAAATCTTTAGTTACTAGTATAGTATTATATTATCTGTGCTTTAGTGTTGGATAGCCCATTTATCGAAGAAGACTATAGGATGTATAACATCACGCTATGACTAATAAGAGCGGAGCATCAATGAAAAATATTGTAAAAACTGGGAAAATTGACGCAGACGAAGTTGGGCGAGTCAGCTAGTCATAGATAAGATGACAGTGTTGTTTAAGATAAAATATTATATTCAAAAATATTATGTTCATAAGTTAGTACATACCTTTGCATTTTTAAAGCTAGGGAACCTATTTAGTAAGGAAGGTTCTATAACATTACTATAATATTCAGCAGCTGGCATATTTTTAGTATCATCATTCATCATAGGTATATTCCCACAAAGTAGATTATTTTCTAAACCGTTTCTCATCAACCACAAGCCGGTGGTGTCCATTACTGACGGAGTGCATAATCCTGTTTCTGCAGCTTTGTCTTCAATAGAATACACATCAAATTTTCTAAAAAGATATATGAAATGGTAAATAAATACTATCACAATCAAAACAGTACACTTATTAAAATAGGTGTGATACAGTAATTGGCAGAAGTTGTTTATATGTTTAAAAAAAATAAATGCCTGTACAAAAAAGATGGAAACAAGATCCCCTACATAATTATATAATTTCATGCAGTCGGAGGCATTAATGAATCTCGATGAACTTAGTAAAGTGCCATAGAGTACTTTTGTAAACATCCAAATTATGCGAATAATAATAAAAAATCTCGCAATTGCGGCATTTCACATATCGAAGAACCGACCGTTGGGGTAAACGAGTTCTTGAGTGGAGACCTCGGCTCGGCAAATGTAGAGTAGGACACCCTCGGGCCAGGTGGAGTGATGATTTACGCAAAACGACTGGCAGGAGCTTAATGCGAGAAGCCGAAGATAGAACAAAGTGGCGTGCAATTGGTGAGGTAAGTATATGTCCAGCAGTGGACTGCGATAGGCTGATGATGATGATGATGAAATACATATCGGATTAATAACATACTTTTTGCAGTCTGTTAAAAATGCAAAAAATTATGAATTGAATAGTTTGAATCTTCAAATAGATCTTCTGTACTTTTTTATTCTGATCCGCTGTCTAGATCTGCAGCACGAACTTCAGCGAGGACGACATAGTTGCAGCCAAGCAGCTACTGTACGGCATTCTCAACAAGACCGCCCAGATGGTGTCTCATCGGCGCGGAGTTTTTATTCACGCGATTAAGACCCGTAATATATATAATTTTACAACGTGTACAAATCGCCAAAGTATATCAACTTTTAAGAAGAGTTTGCAGGAGATTATCACGCTGCTGAAGGAGACCGAGCCTGACGATGGACGTGTCTACGTTTGTGGCAAGGGACCTCAACAAGCTCCCTCTCCTCACCTTCGACCACGTCGACGTCACCAGCCTCCTGAAAGACATAGTCTTTCTAAAGGCGAGAATCGCGGATCTGCAGAGGAATAGAAGATGGTTTCGTGACGGTGCAAAAAAAGAAGTGCCTACAGCCAACCGTCAAGAACCGCTGCGGGAAAGCTCCTGCACAGCCTAATGGGAGTCTGCGCGCAGAGTCCGAACACACCGGTGTGCATCTCGAGCCTACACTACACCACCAAGGCGAAGATCCGTTACACGCTGAAAGATTCTGGAGTCGTGACGTAACGTCAACTTCATGGCATTTGTGGTACGCTTCCAGACTGCTTTCTGCACCTCGTCATGGAGGAAGATTTCTGGCCGGAGGGTGTGGTTTTCCGGCACTTCCGCGGACAAGTGCCACAAGAACGCACAAAGACCTAGTGGAAGTGAAGCGTACTAACATAGTTTAAGTTGTATTTATTATGTAACACTTATTGTAATATTGTAAGTATGTATGTGAGTCTGTAAGGTATATATTTCTATGGGCCATTGATGCCTTAAATAAATGGTATTATTATGCTCTTTATTTAATATAAATATACAAAAAAAAAACAAATATACTGAAGAAGTACCTGTAGTACCTCAAGTACCTCAACGTCCAGAAGGTGGTATTTCAGAGCAAGTTGCTGGTGGATTACCCTGGCTACTCGATTATTATTATTATTAAATAAGCAAGTTATGATTGGAGCTTACCTCTTTTCTATTGGCAATGGTACTTTTAAAATGTCTTCTCCTATGCCAATACCAGCTAATTTAGCGAGAGGACCTGAATCATCACCCGCTGCCAAAACACATATAGCAAAATTTAACGCATACTCCTCATTATCTTCTGTCTTGTAAATAATTTTATTTATTCTTTTAAATGTTCCTGGTGCAACACCTTCCATGAGAACATCCTTTTGTTTTTCTACATCAAAACCAACTACTTCAGCATTTATATACACAGTACCAAGCTCTTTTGATTTTTGTACGAGGCCTTTTAGTAGAGCCCATGAATTGAATGTTCCTTCACCTTCAATAGCCATGCTACCTGCAACATTATCATTGTCTATTACTCATGGAATCTGCATGATATTCTATCTCTATTATTTAGGTCTATTTGTTTAGGTTGACACTAAATACCCTGGAGTACAGTTTGCATATTTTCAAATAGTTGTAAAGGTAATATTTAATAAACTTAACTACTACCTACCACAAGTTTCATTAAAACTGGTTGCATTTTATTAGCAACACCATACATTAGAGAGCTCAAATAGAATGGACACAGAGTTGCTGGCATAAGCTATTCCATTCTAAAGCAATTGGGTAGTTGACTACAATAAAAGTAAATTATTTTATACTAATCAGGTAATAGTAGATTTTAAAATGCTCTGAAACTAAGTGCTCTTTTACCATTTTAAAATGTTTTTGAGTTTACATTAAAATGAATACTAAAAGTAATGATTTGACGATAGGAACATATGACGTCATAGGTTGTTATTCCATAAACATTTCAATAGACCTTGTTGTTTTGACATTTCATAAAAAGAGAGCGATCTGACTTGCCAGTCAACATCCTTATTGCATACTCACTCACCTATTTTTATATCCTGTGTATTAATCCAAGGAAACCTCCTGTTTATTTCAGCTACAGTAACAATTTGATTCTTTACTCCAAGTTCATTCAACATACTGATGTTTTCTTCCAACCTACTAGCATATTTCTCAGTTGCTAATACTAAGGAACCAGTAGGTGTGTACTCGAGGTTACAATCTTTGTGTAAACTGTCTTTAACAGTCCTCAAAAAATCTATTGAGTATTTAGAAAGATGTACATTTTCAGGCAAAGAGAAATGCTGGGATAATACTCCTAATGAACTGTTCTTCTGAGCTGATTTATACTGCAACACATTTTAATTTAACTGTAGTACTTATGTTAATCTTAAACAATTTGATTCATTTATAAAATATTGATTCAATAACAATATTACTTTTTTACAATCAAATAATAAGGCAAAAATTATACAAAAATATTGTTTCTAAATGACTGTCAAGAATGATCAAAAATAAGATTGCAGTATTCTGCTTAGTTTAAATATATAATAAAATAATCACACTAATATTATAAAGGCGAAAGTTTGTGAGTGTGTATGTTTGTTACTCCTTTATGTCTAAACAGCTTTTAACCCATTATGTACTCGTACTAGCGTGACCATATGGTAACACTAGAACATTATTAAAATTTATTCGTATATATTTTTAAAAATATAACTTTTTTATATTTTTTTACTTGAATGCATATCCAAACATATTTACCTTCATGTAGGTGTCAAACAAAGTTTTTTATTTTTTTATTTTATGGTAGTTATTCGTAGAAAACTTATGGTGATATATTTCACTTCGGAAAAATAGCAGGTTCACAAATGTAAGTACAATTTTAGTTCATAATCATTATTATTCACAAGTATTTTATGACGAAATATATAAAGTGATAGTTATAATTTTATGTTCTGCTAATATTTTTTTTTTAATTTCAATTCAATTTGAAAATATAAGCAGTTATATTGTGAGTGACCATACGGTAACGCTAGTCCATTATGAGTACATTTTTTCTATAAAGTTGTCTTATCTTATTTTAGCATGAATGTGGCTCAGATTTTGGATGCTCTATAGAATGATGACGACTTGAATGTTCGAGACATCTACATTGAACCTCCTGACATAGCGCATTGTTGAGGGTTCAGCAGATGAGGATGATGGTGGCACGAAAGAAAATTTTAACGGTCGACGACCTGCGGTGTTCGCTCTTACTTCTATTGCTACTCAAAATTCAACACCAGTAGAATTTTGGGATGATTTGAGAAATTATTTAGTATACAATGCTATGAGGCGAGACAGATTTATATAAATAGATACGTGGAGACAATGAAAAAACGTCCCAGAGGATCGTACGAGTACGCGTCGCAGGGAGATCTGGTGGTGGTTTGGTGGATGGATAACTCGGTGGTCACAGTGGCTTCCACAGACCATCAAGTAGACCCTCCTGGATTTGTTGACCGATATTCGAAAGTTCAAAGTCCTAAGACCTCACTTGATTGGCGTCTATAATCGGTACATAGGTAGCACTGATAATAACCGTATTGGGATCAGAGGAAAAAAATGGTGGTCGCCCATATTTTCTTGGTTGATTGATGTCACCATAAATATTTTTGGACCCTAATGGAGAAATCTGGGCACAACATACCGCAACTCAATTTTAGCTGCAAAATTGCCCAAAAATATCTACGACAATATGAAAATCCTCCAAGTCTGGAGAACGTCTCTAAAAGAAATTCTATAGATATATAAAGCTATCAGACTCAGTATATGCAAACCCGTTCTACTTGTGTTTGGAAAAACATATGTTATAAATAAAAATATTATATTATTTAAGTATTTTTATTTTACATAATACCAAGTAACTATAACACAATGAAAATGCATTGTTGTAGGAATTTTTGTACTATACTTTGACCTAGCGTAACCGTATGGTCACACCCTCAAACTCCGAAAAAAAAATTGTTGAAAAAAAAAACAACTTTTTTTTGTTTATGTAGATGCCTTATGACCCCTATAATAAACAAAATACAATTATATCTCGAAAAAGAAAACTCCGTCCCTAATGGGTTAATAAAATTTGGGAGTTAGCTGACACCCTGGATTAACACATGGGCTAATAAACCGCGGCTAACAATTTTAGTTGGCTATTTAATAATTAGTTTAATTTTTAATAAATATATTAATCGATTTTTACTAATAGGTAATTTAAGGAGTAACAAACATAAAGCCACTCTGTCGTATTAGGTTTGACCTGTAAAGATAGATGTTAAAGATGAATAAATAAATAAATAACTTACAGTAAAATCTTTTTCTAAGACAACAATTGAGAGGCCTTCACTAGCTCTTGTTTTCAACCAATAAGCAACGGCGGCACCTATATGTCCACCGCCAATTATTACTATATCCGAGTGCTCTGGATAAACAATAGAATCCTTTTTATTAGAAATGATTGAAGGCATGTCTCTTCCAAGAATGTTTAGTGTTTTTGTAATAGGGTTAGTATGTTTTGCATAGTTGCGAATATTAGGTGTCCTTCTGATTTTGCTATATAGCAGTTTTAAAGCCATATTATCTCGTTTTTAGCTGTTCTTCATTTATCAATAAAAGTATAACCTTTCGCAAAATTCAAAATCCAGAAATTACTTTACGACAGATTGATAGGGTGCAGGTGACATAATTATGACAAGTGATAACAAGTGACATTGACAAAATAGGGATGCTGCCTTTCATGACGAAATCTCGTGTCACGAATTCACGATGGTTGTGGTCGAACTCCTCCGAAACGGCTCGACCATTGACGTACAGATCTGGACCGTGCCATCCCTTTCAATTAAAAAGCAAAGCGTGAGAGAAAGAGAGAAAAAACACGTGCGGTCTTTGACAGCTTCACAAAGTAGCGTTGCCTCTTTCTAGAGAGTGGTCAATTTTGTGAGGTTATTGCGGAGTCCTGGTCTCTACGTCAATGGGCTCGTCCGATTTTAATGTTTTTGAGGTGAAAATGAAAAACTTTTTTAGCGGCGATGTGCACTTTTTGGGATGGGTAAAAAGTATTAAACTCGCGTCAGTACACGTGACCTGATCGAATGTTCGTAAGACGCTACAATATCATTAGAATAAGAAAGGTAAATTTCGCCACCTACTACAATGTTGGTAAATCTCTGGTGGGGAATCGGGCGGTCCAGAAGTCAGAAGACCCCAGTTCGAGGCCGAGTGACAATTATTTTTTTCCCTTTTTTCCGTAGCCAAAATAGCAAAAATGGAACCCTTATAGTTTCATCATGCCCGTCTGTCTGTCTGTCTGTCGGTGTCTGTCCGTCCGTATGTCACAGGCATTTTACTCAAAGACACAAAGAATATTGATGAAATTTGGTTGAAAGTAGTAGCTGCTACTTAGTATGGCAGCTAATTATTAAAAATATATTTTTTAGGGGGGGGGGGGCACTCCATTCATGTAACAGAAGCTGAAAAAATATTTTTGGAAATAATTGCTCCGAAAGTTGTTTGTGCCCTCCTCACCCCCCGTGTGCAACCAGTTTTTTCTTGTTTAAGGTAGGTATAAGAATAGGTCGTAAAGTACTTTTATAATCTCAATATGCAGACGAAGTTGCGAGCGTTAGCCCGTGCAGTATAAAAATTATCCTTAATTTAAATTTGGAAATCATTACTCAGAGCTGGCTCTCAATTTTAAAGTGTGCGTTACCTCAGCAGAATGTTGTCTCCTTTCAGGATATTTAGCAAATTTTCAATATCGTGAATTATATGCGATAGAGCGAGAGGTAATGACGTGGGGCAAAGAGCATGTAAAATATGAGTCGGGACTCCATAACAAAGAAATGGTTTCTACCCAATGGATGGCCGGCAAAGAACATGTAAAATAAATGACGTGAGGGCCGAAGGTGACGCCAAGCCGGCCGAAGATATAAATGAAAATATCGGTATAAAATCGATACCAAATGAAAATAAAGTTTCGGTAAAGAAGCGAATTATATACCGGTATAATAATACCGATACGAAATATAGGTAATCGATATTATATCGGTAGTACGATATCGATATTCAATTTATACTGATATTACAGCCCCTGATCTTCATGCAGGTCTTTGAAAAACATCCCTATCCCTTAGTATTGTCACACTAAAGTGTCATCGAAATTGAAAACAATAGTGATAAATTAGTCGCACGTGCTGTTTTCTCTAATTCAAATCATGCTGAAATCATGGAAAGTGTTAATTATGATATCGCATGAGATCGCATGTTGACTAAATACATTTACAACATCTAAGCAACTGATTGTATTAAGGTAGGTAGGTGTAGAAAGTGGCAGTGCTTGCTTTCAATGCTAGCCATGGATAAAAAAATGTTTTTTATTTTATCAAGTCATAACTCAGATATATTGTTCGTGATCAGAGTACGAGTACACAGTAATGACATTCATAGAGAAATCTAAATTATTTTTTCAGGTAACTATTTCAAGCTCAAGCTGTAGTTATCATGGATTCCAAGTATGCATCCATTGGTATTGAAAATACTAAACCTAATGGTTTGAAAAGAAACCAAATTATGCTTGACAATTTAAAAGTGAAGAGGATAAAAACATTACCTGAAAGTCCTGTTACAACCAATGCTAGTACAGTTGAACTTAATGGCAGTAACAACGCTAATGTTAAGGAGAACAAGATTGTTAAAGAAACTGTACAAGATTTGTTGGAAGCAAGGAGACAGTTACCAGTTTACATGGTTAAAAACAGGTTTGTATCAAAACTCATTATAAATATGAAACTATTTCTGTCCTATCTGTCTGTTACATTGTCACGTTAAAATCGCTGAACCAATTTAAATGGAATTTGGTATGGAGACATTTGAATCCCAGAAAAGGACATAGGATAGCTTTTGCAGAGTTCCAGGCGAAAGCTAGTATTAAATAAATTATTAAGTATCTTGACAACTTACTTACAGCTGATCTTAAACTAGATCAACAGATAAATATGTCTAAATACATACATATTATAGATGAATTACACCTAGACACAGAATAAACCATCATGCCTATTACAGAAATATTTGTCTTTATATTTCAAATATGTCTTGTCTGTAGTTGTGCGTTTATGAAGTCCTCTGTGACACAGGACTTGTATTCTAACAAGGTCTTATTTTGTTTTTTTTTAAATAATGTTCTTATTTCAATTTCAGACTTTTGGAGGAAGTCAGAAAGAATGAAACAATGATTCTGATAGGTGAAACGGGCAGTGGTAAAACTACACAGATCCCGCAGTTAATACATGAACAGAGAATAGAAGGTACCGGTGCTATTGCTGTGACACAACCTCGTAGGGTAGCTGCTATCACAATAGCACTTAGAGTTGCAGCTGAAATGAACACTGAAGTTGGCTCCATTGTTGGGTATGACTAGTATATTTTATTTTTTAAATTTATAATGTGCACATTTAAGAGCTCATCTTAAGTGTAAATATCTTATCTATAAATGCTTATATTTGGTTGCCCATTTAACATGTCTGTGCTACCCACTAGGGCTTACACTGAAAATCAGAGTTATGATTTGGTCTGCAGCAATACAGCAATATAATAGGTGTGGACCTAACTGTTGTAGGTGCACTGATGGGTCAGGGTGTAGCAACAAATTTTACATTTCTGTTACCCTTTCAACTCTCCCGCAACCTTCAACACTTCCAAAATCCATGTTATCAATGACATTTTTTTAGACCCTGAAAACGCAGTTAAATGGGTATTAATGTTATTACTCAAAATAATAATATAAAGCTGAAGGGAGTTCTATTTGCAGGCTAGTAGCGTCCCCCCCCCCCCCACCACTGATTTTACTATCCTGGCTTGTTTATTAGCTTCATGTGACCGGCGAAGCTAGTTTGTGGTTGGCTAGTAAACAGGAACCATGCGTTTGGTTTGTTTTTCTACCGCAATGAGAGAGAAAGAGAGAGATTAATTTAAAGTTTGTACAACTGTACCGAGACCATGAATGCCTGTGGAACGCTAGCCTTCCAAGTTATAAAGACAAGTGTCAACGTGATTCAGCACTACAAAAAATATATGACAAATTAAAGACAATGGGTATTGATATGACTACCAAAGACGTAAAAAGTAAAATTTAAAATGTAAGAGCAACAATATATTTTCAAGAACTGACTAAAATTGATAAATCAACCCGGTCTGGAGCAGGTTCTTAAGAAGAATATAAGTTGAAGCTAAATTGGTTCCAGGAAATGCACAGTTTAAAGAAAATCTAGTGTGATCTCCAGTTTTATTTTCGCTGGTAGTGCCTGTCTCATAATTGTATCCATTCGTTGTATTTTTGGCGTTACAAGACTCAACAGAATATCAAGCAAATCAGGCGTCATTCGCAAAATACTCTTATGTCCTAAATCTTCATTGCGAAATTCTTCCAAAAGTATAGCAGATAATCCACGTCAATCGCTTCTTAAAATCCACGGTCTTGTCCACACCCGTTTTCGTTATTCATCTTCTAGTTCGTCTACTGCGAATTGGCAAAGTATTTAAAGTAACTGTTTTTAAATGATTAGTGTTTTTTTTCATATGCAGTTCATTTTAACCCCATCACTCCAGTAACCACTAGCTTAAATTACTACTTCACAGGCCTATATCACTGCTATCGTCGATGTCCAAAATTATTAAGAAACTGGTCATTAAGAGATTACTGAAATACCTAGAGGACACTAAATTACTATCAGAAAATCAATATGGCTTTCATAACATTCATTCATTGATGTCTTTGAATTGTTGGTTAAGAATGTACTGGTTTCCTTACAGTATTTACTTTCTCTCCTGTGGGTCTAGCGGTTAGTGACCCTTGCTGCTAGGCCATGTATTGTGGGCTTGATCCCCAACCCAGGATAAAACTTTGTGTGATGAGCACAATGGTTTATTCGATGTCTGGGTGTAGTTTAAAATATGTATGTTTATCGTTGTTGAAATATATAAGTATGTTTATCAGTTGTCTGGTTGCCATAGTGCAGCCTCTGCCCAGTTTGGGATCAGATGGCGTTGTGTGAGTTGTCCGAAGATATTATTATGCTATTATTTTGAAAAGGTTACAGATATTAATGGAAAATTTTCTTCTTCTCATTGTAGGTATTCAGTGAGATTTGAAGACGTAACAAGTCCAAGAACTAAAGTAAAGTATTTGACAGATGGTATGTTGCTTAGGGAAGCAATTGTGGATCCTATGCTTAAAAAGTACTCTATTATAATACTAGATGAGGCCCATGAGCGTACAGTGAGCACTGATGTACTCTTTGGTATTGTAAAATTAGCACAGAAAGATAGGAAAGAACAAAAGTTGAATCCTTTGAAGGTAATTTCCATTTCTATTATGTGTGACATGAATATTAAACAGTAATATTATTTGTTATTTTATTTTAAAAAAAGATAACTAGCAATGTGGGAAAGCGGCGTTAGCCAAATGGCTAAAGTTCTAATCCTACCCATTATACTACCGACGTGAACTCTTAGCCCAAGCCTTTGAGCTTAGCTGAGGGGTTAACACGATTGCTAGTAATGTGGGACTCTTTTCCACATTGCTAGTTAAATAAAAAAAAAAAAGGATTATTGAGTTGATGTAGCATTTATTATTTTTAAATTTCAGCTAATAATCATGTCGGCCACAATGGATGTGGATGCATTTAGAAAATATTTCAACAACTGCCCTGTGATATATTTAGAGGGTCGAACTTTCCCAGTCACTATTTATCATTCGAAGATGAAACAAGATGATTATCAATATGCAGCTGTTTGTACTATATTTCAGTTGCATGCCACAACACCTGCAAAGTAAGTTTTTTGATATATAGAATGTCACAACAAAGAAGAGAAACAATGCAAAGAAAATAGTGCAACTATGATTGTCTATGCAGACTGCTCCTGTTGGACTTAAGTCTGTTTTTCACTTTGGATTCTTTCTCTTAAGTGGCAAAGTGATTTGTCTCGTAGTGAAATAGTATTAATTTATATATGTCAAATACTTCTCGAACGAGACAGTACTCGGCCTCGAAATCGCAATGAAATAGGAACGACTCACCTGTGTCTATCAACAATACCGTAGGACCATTCACATACCAGAGATCCGCGTTGATCCGTCGGCACAAATGGGCCAAAATTGACGTAGAATAACATCCAGCACATCCTCACACACAACACACGAATATCACTCGAGATAAGCACTTTTTTTAACAACTATAAAAACGCGCCTCTGTTCGGTTAACTTTACGTTTGCCCGAGTAGGTCCAGTATCCCGCTTCTGATGTCGAAGCGCCAGGGTGGCCGTATGAGCTATTAGCGGCTCAATATTTGAATTAACATTACGCTATGCGTTTCATACGCAACGTGGATACCTCGAGCAAGGTAACTAATCATTTCAATTACACAAATGCCACTGCGTCACTGACCCTGTAACCACACTAACGCACACGACTATAAAAATAGTGACAAGTCTACCGGTAGACGTGTTGTCACTTCGACCGCTTGATTCAGACTGTCGTTTAATACTCACTGCCCCACTATCGGCACTTCAAATGTAAACGTCAATCTAAAGTCACGTCAGCTTCTAATTCTTCTTCTTTTTAATCAAAACAGATACTAGGTCAACGGAAATCAATTAGAGTTTTAATAATTCTCCGACACGGCCTTCCTGACTTTCACCCTTCCTTGGGTGTATAAAACAAACCCCATGGCTTGTATCAAATCTAATTTGATAAAACAAAACTTTACGTAAACAATCTAAATTGAAAATATAGGCAGTTCATCCCAACTGGATCGCCAAGTCTCTCCAGACTTCATGGTTTCTTACAAAACTCGACACCCACCACAGTTGATTGCAATACCGCGTACTCACGGACTACTGTTACCAGGCTACAAATCAACCTGTGGTACCGTCCCATCACAATATAAACTTCAACTCACTCATCTATAGACTCCAAGTTTGACCATCAACGATTTAATCAATGACACTCTGATTACTTCCACCAGCGGTTTTTTTTTCTATCCCCTTAGGTATCCTATTCACGTGTAACAAAATACAAGTTTACTTAGAATAACGTCCAGCACATCCTCACACGTAACACACGAATATCACTCGAGATAAGCACTGTTTTTTAACAACTATAAAAACGCGCCTCGGTTCGGTTAACTTTACGTTTGCCCGAGGGGATCCAGTATCCCGCTTCTGACGTCAAAGCGCCGGATGTACTCCGAAATATATAAAATAAATAATAATTAAGCTTTTTATTTCCAAACAAATTTAAATATGTATATTATCATTAATATTTTAAATATTTTCAGTCACGATTTCCTTGTATTCTTGACGGGACAAGAAGAAATTGAGACAGTCATGTACAATATTAAACAGATTGCCAAAGTGAGTTTAAAACATATATTTTTAAAATTAGTACTAATACTATTCATTTCAAATGTATTGTATAATTACCATTGTATTTGCTTTTATGCTAGATCAAAAATTCCAGGAAGCCACAGGTCCCCCAATTAGAGTATGTCCACTGTACGCCGGCCTGCCTGCAGCTAAACAACTACAAGTATGGCGAGATGCACCACTGGGCACTAGAAAAATAATATTGGCCACTAATATTGCTGAGGCTTCTGTTACTATACCACATATCAAATGTGTCATCGATACAGGTGTTGTGAAAGAAAGGTATGATATAATTATTACAATAATTCTGGAATTGTTACTTTTAGCATTTTAATGACAGACTACTGAATCCTTAAAATTTCTTTTGGAAGCATTTGGCCTATAAGAATAGGCCAGTATTGTTGACAATCCACAGTGATTAAAAGCGACGTGATTGGTTTATTTTGTAGCACGTAGCATTTAGCCTCGCCCATTCCTACCACCCCCAACCTATCCCGCAAAAAATACGGAGACGGTTTCCATACCAATCTTGTCCATACCATTTGTTTCTTATTGAACGTTTATTCTTGCAAAGTGTTTAAGTGGGTACTGACCAAGCAACGTTATAAAGCTTAATGTAACATGTTACATACTCAACATGCGTGCTTCGGTTTTTTGGCGAACCCTGAGGGGGCTGAAATTATTTCGACCCCCTCCCCGTCGCGAGATGTACTTACAATTGGGCCAAGTTATCCTAGATCCGGCACTGACATTACGACTCGTAATACCAGTAGGTACTGTAGCCATCAGACCAGCTCTTGAGCAGGTACCGGGGTTGTTTCTCACAAACTTTTATCGGGCTTTTAAATAATAGATATGCATTTCTCAACAAGTGACTATAATGTTTATTCTTAAAATAATCCTACTAAATACACACATCAAAAGTGTCTAGGGATCAAGCATTTTTATGCGGATTTCTTGAGATTGAGATGTGGCTTTGTAATAAATTTATGATTTTATAAATTTATATGGATCCTTTTTGGTGCATTTCATAATTTGAATCAGGAACTGTGAATCAAATTCGAGTAAAAGATGAAAATCAGCTGTCAATATTTTCCCTATAAAAACATACAACGCATTGAAGACATTATTAGTGCTACTGTTTCCCTACTACTGATTAAAACCAACGTTATTATGGAGCGGCGACGTCATTTAAGCAGGGAAGAAATGCTCAGAGCCGTGGGAATGATAGAAGCTGGTTCCCGGCAACGTACTGTGGCTTTAGCTCTGAATACAAGTCAGAGTGTTATCAGTCGACTTTGGACACGTTACCGAAGCACTGGTACCGTGGCTGAGCGCCATGGAGGACGGTATCGCTGCACCACACGGAGACAAGACCGATACATTCAAATCTTAACTCGAAGAGGTCCAACAATAACCGCCATGATGTTAGCCGTGAGGCTTCATCACTCTTCAGGGAACTTAATTAGCGACCAAACAGTCAGAAACCGCTTGCATGAAGTGAACCTTCATTCCCGAAGACCGCTACGGGTACCACCTATAGCAATGCACAATCGTAGGATTCGATATCAATGGGCTCTTGAACACAGAAATTGGGCAGAAGAACAATGGCGTTTCGTGTGCTTTTCTGATGAGTCTCGTTTTGGTATGAGACCGGATACAAGACGTATACGACACTGGAGAACCCCTGGACGCCAACAGCGATTAAAATCCTGCCAGGAAGTCCATCCTTATAGTGGTGGAACCATCATGGTATGGGCGGGTATTTGGATCGGCGGAAGAACTGAGTTGATTTGGATCAGAGGCAACCTCAACGCTCAAATTTATGCTGAGACGATTGTATCAGACGTCATCGTTCCTCTACAAGTGCAAATCGGTCCCTTATTTCAGTTAATGCATGATAATGCACGACCGCACACCGCAAGAGTTGTAAGACAGACTCTCGCCGCAGCTAACATCAATGTCCTGCCCTGGCCTGCTCAGTCGCCAGACTTGAACCCGATTGAGCATGCATGGGATATGCTACAGAGAAGAGCTCTGCCGAATATAGAGGGTATCCAGTCGCAAGAAGACCTTTTTTTGTTGTTGCAACGAACATGGGCGGCCATTCCACAGCGTGATTTGGATGAACTCATTTTGAGTATGCCAAACCGATGTTCTTGTGTTGTTAGTGTTCGCGGTAGAAACACGGATTATTAATTGTTTAAGTTACCCAATAAAATTTTAAAGAAAACTGTTATTTCAGTCTTTTTTTCGAACTTTAATGTTAGTGGTTCAAATGTCAAAAATCCCTTTATTAGGAAAATGCCAAATTTCTTTATTAATGCAAAGGTGACTTGGTTTATCGTTACTGTGACAAACGAAAACACTTTATTTGATGAATCCTTAAAGAAATAAAAAAAAAAAAATTAATCAGGAGAAAAGTTATTGCAAAAATATATGTTGATCCCTAGACACTTTTGATGTGTGTACTTAATTACTAATTACTTATCAACATGACTTCACTTTACATCACATTTATTAATATCATTTGTATTTCTATTTTATATAAATCAAATCACATTTAAACGACCCGAATCGGTCGGTCATGAAACTCGCAATTCTTGAATGACATTTTCTTACTTTTGACTTCTGTTAACGAGTTTCACAGACTGTAATGAGGTTTAACGTGAGATAGGTGGATCATATTCGACCCACCTGCCACAGTACCCACCTTTTGAGCCCAAATAAAAGTAAGTAAGTTCATGATTAACATCTGTCACTGTGTATTCAAAGGACGTGGTGCGGCGGTACAGGCGCCGAGCGCCTGCAGGTGCGCGCGTGCTCGCAGGCGGCGGGCTGGCAGCGCGCCGGCCGCGCGGGCCGCACGGCGCCCGGCTCTGCGTACCGCCTCTATACTGCGGCGGACTTTAGGGCGAGGCCTCCTCATCACACGCCTGAAATTGTCAGGTTTGTATCAAAACAAGCAAAACGACTGCTGAGATAAAAAAAAAAAAATTTTAAACTTTATGTGATATTCTTAAAATTTAAACAAATACTGGCCTGTTGGTCTAGTGGTTAGTAACCCTGACTGTTTTGATCCCCACTCAGGATAAAACTTTGTGTGATGAGCACGATGGTTTATTCTGTGTGTGGGTGTATTATCTATATATGGTACTAGCTGTCCCGCCGAACTTCGCCACTATTTCTCTCTTCTCTACCACCAATATTTTTTTTGTAAATCGGTTTCAATTGTGAATCTAAACCATTCTCGATTCTACTGGAACACACAAAAAAAAAATCGTTAAAATCGGTCCAGCCGTTTAGGAGGAGTTCAGTGACATACACACGCACAGAAGAAATATATATATTAAGATGTATGTATTTAGAAATACATTAGTATGTTTATCAGTTTGACGTTTTCAAAAATCATTTATTTGGTTTTTTCGAAATAAAGACATTGGAGTTTAATTGTCTGATTGCCATAGTACAGGGTCTGTCTAGTTTGAGATCAAAACGCGTTGTGTGAGTTGTCCCAAGCATTTTTGTATCTGGATAGAGGCAGGGATATATAGCCCGGAAGTCGCTGCGACCTAAAATATCTATTGTGACACAAAGTCCCAAGCATATTATAATGTCTAAGTCTAAATCTATAGATATGATACTCTCCATGACCAGATGTCCCCTGGCCTCAACCATGCTGCTGCTGATAGCGGCGGGCGCTGAACCCAGCACTTTCCCGCTAATAGACGCGCCGCCAGCAGATTCTGTTAAAGCTTCGTTGACACTGCTCAAAGAATTGGGTAAGTCATCATAATTTTCTCTATGTGTAGATTTTGCTGGGTTTCATTCTCGTGTATTGGATCGTGACTTAACTGTGTTTTCAAAGGACGTGGACATTAAAACTTGATGGTTATGTATGTCACATAACCATCTTCAAATTTAATCTACTCTTACTTATAATTCGGCCCAGTATCTTTGAGATTATTACGTTTAACATACAAACAATATATATAAATAGAAGCGGCGGTAGCCTAATGGCTAAGGCATCGGTCTCGCAATCGTGAGGTCGGGTTCGAATCCTACCCATTATACTACCGACGTGAACCCACTCCTAACACAAGCCATTGAGCTTAGCTGGAGGGGTTAACAAGATTGCTAGTAATGTGGGACGAAAATCCCACATTGTTAGTAATCTTTAAAAAAAATAAAATAAAAAAAAACTCTTTAGCTTTATTATATGGGTTATTATTGAGGCTTCTCGTTCATGATTTAGCTATGATGTTTGTAACAATCAGTTTTAGACGTTTAGAATATTTTGTTTTAGGGGAACCTTCAAGTGTATATATATATATATATATATATATATATATATATATATATATACACTTGTGTAGTGTATATATATATATATATATATATATATATTTATAGTATTTAATATTATTGTCATGGTTCAACAACTCTTTACAACTAAATTTTTTTTTTCAGGTGCCATTGACAATGATACAAATCCTAAACTGACTATACTAGGAAAAAAAATGTCGTCGTTTCCGATAGACCCGAAGTATTCCAAAATTCTTCTTAGTGCTCCAGAGTACGGCTGTTTAGACGAGGTAAAATTATAAGTCATAGGATTATTTAAGTCCATGCAAGATTTTATTTCTTATCGTGTGGTTCTTATATCTTTTTATTAAACCTTATATTTTACTTATCGTGATGTTTTAAAATTGTTTCTAATGTGCGATATAGTTTATCAAAAACATGTCTTTTTGTAAATAATATAAAGTCTAATTTGCCCATTGATAAGCACACCAATGTTGTGTCTTTATAATACCTTGTTTCTCACTAAGTTTTATGTGTGCTTTCAGTTTCTGACCTATTATTAAAAATATATATATATTGTTTTAGCAGGTATATAAACTAAAAGAAGTCAACTTATTTTCTTACAGGCTTTAAGTTTAGTGGCAGTTCTCTCAAGTGAAAACCTGTTTCATACACCCATGCACAAGAGGGAGGAGGCTATAAAAGTGAAGCAGAAGTTCCTCTCGCCATTAGGAGACCACATCACTTTACTAAACGTATTCAAAGCTTATTGTAAAGCGCCTTTGAAGAAAGTGAGTGTAACATTTTTTTTTTTTTATAAAAGATAACTAGCAATGTGAGATTGTCGTCCCACATTACTAGCGTACTGTTAACCCCTCCAGCTAAGCTCTATGGCTTGTGTTAGGAGTGGACTCGACTTGACCTCACGATTGCGAGACCGATGCCTTAGCCATTAGGCTACCACCGCTTCAAACATTACCTAGGTTTTACAGATTACAGACGATTTTATATAGAGTGAGTGTCTATCTGTTTATTACTTTTTCATGACTAAACGGCTGAGTGGACCCTAATAAAATTTAGCAATGATTTTGGTGGTATCCATGCGGGTTGTAGCAGCTGGAAGATTTTTGATTTGATTTATAATCTAATATATAATTGTTTTTTGTATGAATGGCAAAAATGGGGAAAATTTACATTATTTATTGAAATCATATAATAAGCAAAGCAATAGGCAGAGCCAGAGTAAAGAAGAAGGGCATAAAAACTAGCTTTATATTTTTGAAATTTACCTAAATAGATAGTAATTTTGAATTGTTCTCATATTTAAATAATTTAAAAGTAAACGTGTTTCTTTTACAGCAATGGTGTAAAGAAAACTATTTGAACCATAAAAACTTGACGTACGCGTGTGAAGTTCGACAACAACTGCTCGCTATATGTCAGAAGCTAAATATGAGTATGAGCAGTTGCGGCCAAGCATATGATCAGGTAACTAGTTGCTGTTTATTACAAAGCTTGACTATCTTTGTTTAATAACGATATCTTGACCATATTTGGTTTGGTCAGTAGTTATTTTCTTCTTTATTATATAAATCGACATCAGAGTGAGAGTCTTCAGCTGGGCTTCCATTATGAGCAGAATAGACTTCCTATAGAGATTGTTTTGTTTGCAGTGATTTTTTTTTTTAGTGGAAGGTAATTTTAACAAGTTGTGAAATATTGTGAGGGAAATCTTGGTACTATTTTGTAGAACTCAAAAGGGAAGAAATAAAGAACTTCACAAAATTTATTTTTTTGTTCCAATTCACTCTCATAGGTGGCCTGTTATCCAGCATTAGAGACGTTATAAAGACTGCTTATTTTCTCTGCAGTTGCTACTTGGTCGTTATAAATCTTATTTTTTTAAATAGTAACGTACTTCTTAAAGAGCGTTTTCGACTGCCTCTGTGGCGCGTTGGGAGGGAGTCCGACTGCTACGCAAAAGGTCGTGAATTCGATTTCCACACGAGACCCCATTTTCACAAATTGTTGTTTCGAGTCTGGGTGTACTTTTACTTGCATGTTTGTAAAGTCCTCCGCCACACAGGGTACTTGTTACCCTAATGCGGGATTTGTTTTTAAAAAAACAAAAACAATAATGTTAATAATATTAATGAAGTATTTTATTAATTCCAGTTACTTAAATGTCTGCTCTGCGGCTTATTCACGAACTGCGCGTGGTTGCGCGGCGGGCCGGGCGCCGGGCCGGGCGGCGCGCCGGGCGGCCGCTACGTGACCGGCGGCGGCGCGCCGGCCGGCCTGCACCCCGCCGGAGCGCTGCACGCGGCGCGACCTCCACCAGCCGCCGTACTATACACCGAGCTATTGCACACCAACCGTGCTTACATGCTCACCGTGTCGGCTATACAGCCGCAGTGGCTGCACCAGGTGGCGCCCGAGTACGCTCGTCGGTGTCGCGCGAACAGATGACGACTAGCGACTAATATTCGTATCGCCTCGCGCTTTAAAAGATGAGGTAAAGAACGGTCTAGATACTTTTTGTGACGAATATACAAAGAGGGCGACTCAAAATGTGGCTAGGCTGTCTATTGTGTTTGTTAATTAACTATAAGTAGTATTCGAATTTCTGCTTCACCACCACTCGCCATACTATACACCGAATTATTACACACCGACTGTGCTGACATGCTCTGTGTACCGCACTGGTTACATCGAGTATTCTCAACCCTCCGAAGCATTTCAAGCTTGAGAAGATGAAGGTCCGACCGGTCTAGATACATTTTGTCACGAATTTATAAAAATTATCGTCATAAAACGTAACTAGTCAGGCCATGATGTGTTTGTTAATTAACTGTAAGGCTTGTTACATTTTTTTTTTTAACATTGAAACATGTTAGTACTTGTATTGTGTTTGTCGTTAATGTAAGTATCCTGATATATGTTTTAATCTAGAATTATGTACAAAACAATGGAAATAGATGTTATAGTATTTTTACTGATAAGCTGAAAGTTTGTCCGTTTAGTGCATAATATAAAAATTATCATGTGGTGCTAATGGTAGATGTATTTATCGAAGTCGTAGTAAAGGGATTTTGTTTCCTACTTGGTAATGAAATAAATTGGGCTAAAGGTGCTCCCACACAGCAGTTACACGTTATTTATAAAACATTGTGTAGCACAATAACATTTTATAACAGTGTGTAACATTTTGCTACAAAATATTAAAAATGTTATATGTAATAAACGCTCCCACAATATAATAATTATTATATTATATTGTAATTAGTTGTATGACATTTTGTTAAGTTGTATAAAATCACTATCAATTTGTAACTTGTGTTACAATTGGTTAAAAAAAGTTAGACTATAAATATCATGCAACATTCTCTAACGTTACATAAATGCTGTGTGGAAGCCTGGAACCTTAAAATAAAACCAAAATTCCACCGAGTTTTAAATTCTGGTTTCTGAAAGACGTGTCAAAGCAAAACCAATAATTATGAAATTGACACTAGAACAATAGATTTGACAGCTGTTATTTGACATTTGCTTTGACAACCCTATCGGACTAAAGTGTCATTAGAAACTAAAATTTGACCAAAGCAGATAACTAAATTATTAGTTAGTAAGCCTTAAATTGTACATGCTTCTAATACCAAGCCCTAAACTACGACTTTATAAGCCTTTATGTTAATTACATTATTACAAAAATGTAGGTAAGTATTTTTAAGATTGTAACATATTGAATAAAGTTGATATGAATTTGATTTCTTTGATTTTTTATTATATAACTGTTGTGCTCCTAATATGTTTGATAAGATATGAGGCGTTCCACGATTTCGTAATGAATTACTAAACTTGTGGGCATTATGTAGTTTTCATAAATCTTTTTATCACGAATTCTTTTTTTTATAGAATTTTATAAGCTACGGGTCTTAACCGCGTAAATATTTTATTTTAAGGCTAAATACCTTTGTTTATTGCCCGACGTTTCGACCGTATTGCAACGGCCGTGGGCATCTGTAGACTAGTAAAAAATAAAGTTTACCAGGGTGTCCACATTCTGGAAAGTCAGGGAAAGTCAGGGAAAAGTCAGGGAAGCTCAAGGTAGTCAGGGAAAGTCAGTGAAATCGAAGAGCTACCTTGAAAGTCAGGGAAAAATGAAGAACTTACACTATCCCAACATTTTCTAGTGATTGTAAAATGAGAAATGTTATTTATTCATGCCCCAGAATGACATTAACTCTAACTGTTGGAGCATCTTTTTTTGTCACAATTAAATTACTCCTTTTTTGTTTTAATAGGTTTTCTATAATATGTATTAACTTAAAGACTTTAAGACATATCGTTAAGACAAATCATTAAGACTTTAAGACAAATCGTTAAGCATTTAAGACGTTAAGATTTTAAGACTTTTAGAAAAATCGTTAAGACTTGAAGACTTTAACGATTTGTCTTAAAGTCTTCAAGTCTTAACGATATGTCTTAAAGTCTTAACGTCTTAAAGTCTTAAATGCTTAACGATTTGTATTAAAGTCTTAACGATTTGTCTTAAGACTTACTTTAAAGAAGAAATACTTTAAAGTCTTAACGCCCCAAAGTCTTAACGCCTTAAAGTCTTAACGTCTTAAAGTCTTAACGTCTTAAAGTCTTAAAGTCATTACGACTTTAAGTCTTAACGATTTGTCTTAAAGTCTTCACGATTTGTCTTAAAGTCTATAAGTCTTAACGTCTTTAAGACAAATCGTTAAGACAAACCATTAAGTCTTTTAGACAAATCAACAAGACAAGTCTTAAAGTCTTAATGTTTTGTCTTAACAATTTGTCTTAAAGTCTTCAAGACTTTAAGACAAATCGTCAAGACTTAAAGTCGTAATGACTTTTAGACTTTAAGACGTTAAGACTTTAAGGCGTTAAGACTTTGGGGCGTTAAGACTTCAAGTATTTCTTCTTTAAAGTAAGTCTTAAGACAAATCGTTAAGATTTTAATACAAGTCGTTAAGCATTTAAGACTTTAAGACGTTAAGACAAATCGTTAAGACTTGAAGACTTTAAGACAAATCGTTAAGACTTTGAGACAAATCTTTAAATCTTTAAGACTTTAACACAAATCGTTAAGACTTTAAGACAAATCGTTAAGACTTTAAGACGTTAAGACAAATCATTAAGCATTTAAGACGTTAAGATTTTAAGACTTTTAGACAAATCAACAAGACAAGTCTTAAAGTCTTAATGATTTGTCTTAACGATTTGTCTTAAAGTCTTAACGATTTGTCTTAAAGCCTTAACGATTTGTCTTAAAGCCTTAACGATTTGTCTTAAAGTATTAAAGATTTGTCTTAAAGTGTTTAAGTCTTAACGATTAACAATATGTCTTAAAGTCTTAACGTCTTAAAGTCTTAAATGCTTAACGATTTGTATTAAAGTCTTAACGATTTGTTTTAAGACTTACTTTAAAGAAGAAATACTTTAAAGTCTTAACGCCTTAAAGTCTTAACGTCTTAAAGTCATTACGACTTTAAGTCTTAACGATTTGTCTTAAAGTCTTCACGATTTGTCTTAAAGTCTATAAGTCTTAACGTCTTTAAGACAAATCGTTAAGACAAATCATTAAGTCTTTAAGACAAATCGTTAAGACGAATCATTAAGTCTTTAAGACTTTAAGTCCAGACTTTAAGACACATCGTTAAGCATTTAAGACGTTAAGATTTTAAGACTTTTGGACCAATCGTTAAGACTTAAAGACTTTAAGACAAATCGTTAAGACAAATCATTAAGTCTTTAAGACAAATCGTTAAGACAAACCATTAAGTCGTTAAGACTTTAAGAAAAATCGTTAAGACTTAAAGACTTTAACACAAATCGTTAAGACTTTAAGACAAATCGTTAAGACTTTAAGACGTTAAGACTTTAGGGCGTTAAGACTTTGGGGCGTTAAGACTTTAAAGTATTTCTTCTTTAAAGTAAGTCTTAAGACAAATCGTTAAGACTTTAATACAAATCGTTAAGCATTTAAGACTTTAAGACAAATCGTTAAGACTTGAAGACTTTAAGACAAATCGTTAAGACTTTGAGACAAATCTTTAAGACTTTAACACAAATCGTTAAGACTTTAACACAAATCGTTAAGACTTTAAGACAAATCGTTAAGACTTAAAGACTTTAACACAAATCGTTAAGACTTTAAGACAAATCGTTAAGACTTTAAGACGTTAAGACAAATCGTGAAGACTTTAAGACGTTAAGACAAATCGTTTACGAACATATATTCTTTTTTTAAATTTATTTCTGGAAGATCAACAGCTACAAAACCATTGTTGATACATACAAGTAAGCAACAAGCAGCCAATTACAGATCTTCACTATTATGTTGAATATCAAAAAAGTGACATTACAAAAAACCCTTCGCATCACAAAAAGTTTATCTAAAACTAAATTATCCTCTTCGAAAAATTAGATTTAAAAAAAAATGTAAAAAAATATATGTCGCCTACTAAAATGATAGATACACATAATAGTTTATACTAGAGATACAAATTAAAGAAGTCTCAAGCTAATTTATTTCTTAATGAGCTTATATTTATATAGCTCGATTACTAGTATAGTATTATATTATCTGTGGCTCGATTAAACAGTGTTTAGTGTCTTGCCCGCTCGCCACTATTCGGCAGAATTCCTTCATAATTCTGCCGATAGTTGGTCGACACGACAAGCAAATGAATGGGTGTGTAATGCCAGCCTTAATATGATATCTATAATAATATCTTGAGACAACTCGCACAACGCAATCTGATCCCAAACTAAGCAGAGCTTGTACTATGGCAATCAGACAACTGATAAACATACTTATATATTTCTAAATACACACATATTGTAGATAAATAACACCAAGACACAGGATAAACCATCGTGCTCATTTTATCCTTGATGATATGAAGATATTTACCTCAATTACAACACCAGTTACCCAGGCACTTCAGGCCCTTTTTGTATACTGAGGTTACGAAGGGCGATTTCCATAGCGTCGGCACCACGGAAGAGATACTGCCAGTTTTTTTTTTTTTATATAAATGGCAAACTACTCTAGTCTCTAGCTATTCCCATTATAACGCCGATCCCGAAAGAACTTTGTTCTCTGGCAACATTTGACTCAATCGGCTACAACCACCGAGGGAGAGGGCGGGGGGAGCATTTCTCTGCATAAACATTCCGATCTAGTGTCAAAATTCTCAAATTCTCAACTAGCATTTATCGATAATATCCAGTGCCGTAACTAAGGCGGTGCCAACGGTGCCTAGGCACAGGACGCAGATCCTGAAGGGGCGCAAAAATTACCATCAGGACCAATACCAAGGGTGCAGAGGGCGCAGTTATATTAGCCTCGCACCGGGCGCATAAAAGGCTAGTTACGGCACTGATAATATGAATTTATTTATCACTAGCTCTCCCGCGCGACTTCGTCTGCGTAAACTTCCCCCGTTTTTGCAACATTTCTCATTGCTGCTCCGCTCCTGTTGGTCGTAGCGTAATGTTATATAGCCTATAGCCTTCCTCGATAAATGGTCTATCCAACAGTAAAATATTTTTTCAATTCGGATCAGTAGTTCCTGAGATTACCGCGTTCAAACAAACAAACTCTTCAGCTTTATAATATTAGTACCGTTCGTGACATATTAAGCTTTAAAGGGCTATTTATATGTATTTTTGTTAGGAGTCGTAACCCTAGTCCCTCTCACCCTAACAGCGAATTAAATGTGAAAAAAAACGTACCTAGTAGTATACATAAAACGACGTAAAAAGGAAAACTATCATAGTTATGTAGGCTTTACAAGTTTACGAGTAATAATCGGCCAAGTGAGAAGTAAAATTTTCATACAATTTCCATTGAAAATGTATAATTACTTATACCTAACTATATAGATACATTTATCGTTGTCAGTAGTATGAAACAAAAACCTTTCTAGTCCGCACTGTTGTGATGGCAACTAAGGAACCCTACATTGTGGCGTTGTACGTGGCCCAACATGCACTTGGCCGGTTTTTCTTCGGCTAATTAGGTATCTACTGTCTTTGTGATGATTTACTGATCACCTGTTTTAAGTTGTATTTTTTACATTTTTGCCGTCATTGTCACAAATCCTGTCCTGATTTACATACAGATCAGATTATTGCAGTCAGTTTCAAATGAGATCGTAAAAGCGATTACTTTTATGGTTCCGGTTCCATATCCCCGAATGCAATGTAAAAAGTTTCAATTCCAGCTTCTAATTAAAATAGCACCCTGCCGAATTTAATTTTCTCGCTCACTTCTTTAAAATTTATTCTGTAATAAGCACCAATGGTAGTCGTAAAAAAAAGGATCCAAGAGAGAACTGAGGACATTCCCTTCATTAAAATGATTCCAGCTGGAAGCGGAACAATGTTAATTCGATAATTATGCAAATTTCACGAAATAATTCATTAAAATTTATGACGTACATACAAAATGGAGCTGACTGCGTCAGAAAGTTGATAGGCATCTATTTTCTACGAGTAATACGAGTAGATATTGGGTACGCTTAATCAATCGTTTAATTGTATGATATAGGTACGATTTTAAAAACAGGTAATCTTAAATATCGTGCGGCAGAGCAGGCCTCTATATCCTATACTTAAGTAACTAGTGTTTTGGGACATACTGATATTTTGAAGTCAATTATTAGTGTTAAGTTGCATCACAAACTTGTAGCTAACGGGACTTGGTCAGTGACCATTAAATTTTGTACTATCAAAGATAGGTATAGGGTTGCTTCATTATTTATACCTAATAAGAAAAGGAAGATAGAGGTTTACCTTACCTTATCTACCTCTATCGCTATTATAGATAACAGGTGAAATGTGACACGCTCAGTTTAAGGAAAGCACCTTTGCATACGAGTGGGCACTTATCTTAAGCTATAGAAATAATCTACTAAGTATACCTAAGTACATACATATATAATTATATTTGTCCTGACTGATTGACTGCTTCAATTCATTAACGCACAGTCTAAACCGTTGGGGCTGCAAACCTGAAATTTTGTAGTTAACGACTTTTATATTTTAGGCATCAACTAAGAAATGATTTTTAAAAATTAGTCTCCTTTAACATACCTATAGGGTAGTAAGTATGTATGAAACTACGTCAGTTAGATCTATGAAATTTTGTATTTAGCTTATTGGTTTTAAATAATGAAACATGTTTTTCAGCGTTTTTAGAAAATCTACCCTTAATAGGGTATAATAGGGGTTGCAATTTTGTATGAATCTTCGTTAGTTTTAAGAACTGTGAAAAAGAAGTTAAAATTATAAAAAAAGAAGTTAGATCTAGAAAATCCACTCACAAGGGGAAAAATCATCCACGCGGTCGAAGCCACGAGCAGACGTTAAGAACTTATACAGCATTTAGTCTCTTATTTGTAGGTCAGAACGGTGCGGCGCTGTATCTATCTCATACTCGCTGCGGCTAATGGGAGTTTAGAATGGATGTACTCGCCCATAACTCTCCGTTGATGTCTGGTTTTTGTGTTTTGAGTGCTAATAGCTTTACTTTTTTTGATAATAAATTACTTGCTTTTGATTTATGATTACTTAACACAGCCCTTGAAAAAGTTGGTACCTGAGACCGCTTTGGTTGTACAACTATGTATGATAAATATAAAATATTTTACTAGCTCGATCGCACACTGTTTGCTAGATAAAGATGATATCAGAATATGAGATGAGCTTGTGCCCACGTATTCTCCACTATATTGGCACTCGTGCGTACAAGTAGAAATTGTATAAAAGCTTTCAAAAGTAAATAGGTATAGATATTTGTACAACGGTTACCACTTGGAAGGGTCCGGTGTCTCGAGGGGCTGAGTTCGGGCCGGTCCGTACTCCACAAGGATCTCATTACGTGTATCGTACTTACACGCGTTACTTTGTTGTTTCGACTAACATTTATTAGAATTATTGGAGCTGTTTCACTAAAACATTGATTACAAACTTGTTTAAAAGTCTCATAAACCTAAGTATGTTAGCACATTGTGTGTTTTTTCCTAATATGTTATTGTTTTTTACCGATTGCACTGTTTTTTTTTCAATCTAGTTAATCCCTTCAGCTCAGTTAAATTGCTTGTAGGAGTGAGTACACGTCGGTAGTATTGGTAGGAGAAACCGTGAACTCTCGATTGGTCAATCGCCGCTTAATATCGGTACACTTGGTTGTGTTCTTATACCTTAACTAGCTGTGCCCCGCGGTGTTACTCGCGGTTTATTAGCCTATGTGTTAATCCAGGGTGTCAGTTAACTCCATACAAAATGTTATTCAAATCGCTCCAGCCGTTTAGGCGTGAAGAAGTAACAAACATACACATTCACATACTCACAAACTTTCGCCTTTATAATAATAGTGTGATTAGGTCAACAAAAGCAGGTAAAGGTATTTATAAACTAGATCGTACCTACTCTGTTCAATCTCTATTGTAATCCGTGTCATCTTACGACTTTTGACCTTTTTTGGTGGTAGATTCTACTGTTCCATTTCCATTTGAGTCATGAAAATTGGAAATCATTTCACATTTCTATTTTGTTTTCACGACTTAGAAACTGATATTTAAATGAAAAAGCTAAAGTTACTTTATCTCTTTATATAATCGTGTTTGCTTCCACGGTTAATTTCACATTGTTCACCTGGGTAATATCACCTTGGTGAATAAATTGGACAAAACTAGTGTCCTCATTTCACGTTGGATTCATTGCATATAAGTGATAACACCCAGATGAATTGAGTGGACATAAGCGGTGTCCTTTGTTCACCTTGGTACGTTGATCAACCAGGTAAAGAGCGGCGACTTTTTTAAAATACGTATTAATGTGGACTTTTTTGACGTACATTATAGATTCCAAAACGTTAAAAATCAAAGTCATTTGAGTTTAATTTAAACAAATTTGTGTACATAACACATAAATAGTGTTTGTCGTTGTGTGAGTACATTGGTAATTCATATTTTGTGTTTAATTTAAGTTGTATTAGTTGACTAGCTGACTCGCACAACTTCGTATGCGTCAATATTCTCCGTTTTTATAACATTTTTTACTGCTGCTTCGCTTCTATTGATTGTAGCGTGATATTATGTAGCCTTCCTCGATAAATTATTAAAAATATTTTTTAAAATTGGGACCAGTAGTCCCTAAGACTACCGCGTTCAAACAAACAAACTCTTCAGCTTTATAATAGTAGTAGTAGTATAGATAACACAGGTCACCACAGATGCCTAGTCATGGGTGTACCTACTCACGATCAGTTTTCAGAAGGGGTTGCATGACGAGAGGGGGATAGGGAGTGTAGTTGATATTAATTGATTAATTATCGGCGAAGTATGAGTCACTCGCACGACTTTGCTATTGACTTTCATCGGCCAGGTGTGTGTCTGTCACAGAACATCAAAATTCTACTTCATCAAGATTTACTGTAGGTACCTATAGAATTTTGGATTAATGCTGAATCAATTGCGCTACGTTACGTAATTGACTCGGCATCGACCAAATCTGTACTGGTTATACGTATTTTCTTATGATATTCATAACCGTGGTACCGGTCAGGTACTACTATTGTAATTTGATAAAGAACACGAAAAAATATGTAAAATGGATGAATATGGTGATTGGGTGATTGGGGTGTTAAAGAAAATAGGATTGCGGTGATCGCCGATAGCCGTCGGTCATATTCCAGACTCTTCAAAAGCTTGGTATCAGCCTTGGTATCATTATGTTCGTATATCGTACTATCGACAGATACAACAACACTTCCTCTGTCGAAGACCATAAAGGATCGGGGCGGCCGCCTGCTGCTAAAACTACAAAGGCTGTTAATGCTGTTAAAGCCAGAATTCGTCGAAATCCCATTAGGAAGCAAAAAATCTTATCGCGAGAAATGAAGATTCCCGCTAGGACTCTGTCGCGTATTATAAAACAAGACCTGAAGCTCGGTGGTTATCGTCGATATACAGGACATGCGTGGATCGATCTAAACGCCATCTGTCGCGATACGCAGGTGAAGGGCACAGAAATATCCTCTTTACCGATGAAAAAAAAATCACTATTGAAGAGCACTACAATAAGCAAAATGATAAAGTGTACGCTCACAGTTCCAAAGAAGCTGCTCAAGTGGTCGGAAAGGTACAGCGTGGTCATCATCCTGCGTCAGTGATGGTTTGGTGGGGCTTGTCTTATCAATTCGTCACAAAGCTACATTTTTGTGAATAAGGGTTAAACTTCAGCCAAAGTATATCAAGAGACAGTCTTGGATCGTGTTGCGAAACCTTTCAGCAATACACTTTTTAAAAATGTACCGTGTACTTTCCAGCAGGACCCTGCACCTGGTCACAAGGCATGAACTATCCAAGCCTGGCCTGATACCAACGTTCCGAACTTTATAAGAGCTGAAGACTGGCCTCATCTAGCCCAGACCTCAACCCTTTAGACTACAAATTATGGTCAGTTTTAGAGGAAATGGCTTGCTCTAAAAGACACGGCGACATTGAGTCTCTTAAAAAATCTCTGGAGCAAGCTGTGGCAAAATTTCCCATGGAAACTGTAAATGCATAGATTCGTGGCCAGACAGATTAAAGGCCTGTATAAAAGCCAAAGGTGGCCACCTTTGGCGCACATTTTGAATAGAATATTGTTTTTATTTTTTGCTTGAGAACTTATGGCCGGACTAGGTATAATACATTTTTACTACGGGCCTTTTTAATAATAGTCTGCAAAAACATTTAAAATTAAAGTATATCTTAGTGTTGCCCAAATTCAGTCTTGGTCTTGCAGTCTTGGTCTTGTTCTTGCGTTTTTGCAAGACCAAGACCAAGAACAAGACCGCGTATTTTTAGCAAGACCAAGACCAAGACTGACCGTGCAAGACTTGAGCAAGAACAAGACATAGCCTGCAAGACTCTTGCGTCTTGCAGCTAGGACTTAGCGCTATTTCACTGAGTAGTTAGGTGTAACAGTTCGGTGTATAGGTAGGTACGCTTAGGAATTCTATGAGACGCAAAAAACTGTATCAAAGAATATGAAAAACTGGACCTATGCGCATTACGACTAATACCATAAACATAGCGAATAAAAAAATATCTATTAAAATCAAACTGAGTGCATGCATAGTTATGTTTTAACCATCGGCACTTTGATAATGCGGCATCAAAGGTTTTGTACTTACTTCTCAAAGAAATTTGCCGCTTTTCGAAAGTACATGGTTATGATACACGCGCCGGCGGCTTCTTTTGAAATCTAAAACAATCGTTGCCGCCACGCCGAAATCATAACATTTGACACTATTTGATTGCCGCCATAGGGCGAAGGTATACTCATGCAAAATAATTTCCTAGTAGAGTACCTACAGGTGTTCCAAAGAATAAATAAGTTTCAGAGTGCTTAGAATGAAAATGAATACATTATACTGATCACGCAAGTAGTATTATGATTAGGATAAAATGGTAAGGATAGGTAGTAGATGTCATATTAATTCATTCTAGTAAGTATATATTATAATATTGATTACTTATATGGTTTTAAACTAATTACTTAGGTACTATTATTGTACATTTAGTCATTATATTTCTTAAGTTTTTACAAGAAAAAATAGCAAAAAAGTGTTCAAATATCACCCGTTTAATAAATATTGTAGCCACTTTTAAATATACTTGAAACGTGTAAAAAAATTCTACAAAACTAATAAAATAATATAAAAAGCGTAGGTACTTACCTACTAATAAAATAAAAAGCCTGCGATAAGAGTTTTGTATTACTTACCAGCCCGAATATCTCTGAGAGAGATGATGAGAGTAAGTATTTACTAGCTGTGCCCGCGACTTCGTCCACGAGGAATAGTAACTTTGGAGGTATAGTGACGTTCAGGACTTATTTATTTATTTTAAAACTTCTGTCATCAAACATACAAACGAACTCTTCAGCTTTATAATATTAGTATAGATGTACGCCAAAACATTCACTTATATGTAAAGAATAGTGATTGGCACTAATTCTATTTTATTCACGCGTCGCGTCTGTACAAGTACCTAGGTAATATTTAGTGTGTGTTTGTACGCCGCACGCGGCATTGTTTGATTTGCGGCGGCATCCTTTTCATAGAGCCGGCACGTGGCGAGGCGGCGCGGTAAAGCAAGGAAACGTACTATAAATAAAGGAATTATTTTAATTCCAGTCATTTCCAATTGAGCTGTGCTTCGAGTCTAACTTGATAATTGTTTTTACTAATTCTCGTTGTTTTCTAAAAACGTATCACGTGTACAATTTAATATGAGTGACGAAGATTCAAATTATTCTAGTCCGAGTAACGAGAGTTTGAGTCACAGATCTAAAAGACCCAAAAGCAAATTTGAGGAGTTTTTCGAAATAATTCATGCATCCCAAACTGCCTTCTGTAAATTGTGCCAACATAAAAAGATTGAAATAAAAATGAAAAACAGAAACACTTCAGGCTTAAGGAAACATCTAATATCTTTCCACAAAAAGGAATCAGAAATATTTCTTCCTGTTAAACCAAAATTAAGTGGAGATATCACAAGCTTTTTAGTAACCGCTGGAAGTGGACAGGTAAGAATATTTTTTTAACAGTTAAAAGAATTTTAACTCCGCGTAGCTATTCATGCGATACTTTCAAAAACGCCATTAACTTACGTAAGTATTTTTGAGTTAGTGGTGTTTTCACAGTTTTCATCTAGGGGTGCGACATATTAAGTATGTAATTATCGTCTTAAATATTTTTTATAAACACCCATATTTTCAGTTAATCGGCCAGTAACAACTAAGTACTTTATTTTGGTAAATTACAGTACAGTGCAACCTTAATATAACAAATATCAATTTAACGATTTTCTCGATTTAACAACAACAAACCTCCTCCTCTTATACGCTCAAACCTAATAACACAAGATTTATTGTTTTGTTTCAGTCGGAAAACAGCAGTGACAACATCACGACAGCTACAGTTGATTGGGTGGTGAAAAAATATCTTCCCTTCTCATTTTTCGATGACGAAGCTACACAAGTATATTTTCGACGTATTTGCCCTAATATGGTGTTTCCTAAAAGGTCTACACTTAGAAGGAAAGTCAAAGAGCGATTTGAAGAGCTCCAATTGAATCTCAAGGAACGACTTCAACAATTATCATCTAAAATGTCTTTTACCATTGATGGGTGGACGTCAATTGCTGGTAGGAGTTACTACGGGGTTACTATTCATTATATAGACAACGCATGGAAGTATCAATCTGTAGTTCTTGATTTTATACCATCACGCGGTCGACATACTGGGGAAGATATTGCAACGATTTTCCATGAATGTTTATTGGAATATGGCATAATTGATAAAATACAAGGTATCACGGTCGACAACGCAACTGCAAATACCAAATTCATGTATGAACTGGGCAAACAGCTGCCGCCACACTTTGATTCAGACAATCAACATTTCCGGTGCTTTGCTCACATTTTAAACCTTGGTGTACAAGATTTATTAAAGACCTTAGCATTACACTGTGAGTCTGACACTAACGCGCAAGATCAGCAGTACGAAGACTATGCAGACGAAACTGAGGATGAGGAAGATGAAGAATCTGCACCAAATATTGCTGACTCGCGTACATCTGTAACAAAGTTACGCAGTATTTCCAGTAAAATAAAAAGAAGTGAGATAGTGAAGAAGAAGTTTCAGTCTGCTTGTGAAGCAGCTGGCGTGCCATCAAATCTAAATGCCATTCTTGACTGTCCAACGAGATGGAATTCCACACATGATATGATTGGATTTGGTTTAAAAGTGAGAGCGGGCATTGACATATTGTGCAGTTCTGTCACCGAATTAAATGATTTTCAAATCACAGCTAATGAATGGCAGGTACTCGAAAAATTACATAAATTTCTAATAAACTTTAAACTTTTAAGTACAAAACTTGGTGGAGACAAATATGTTACATTACCGCTAGTCATTGTATCATTCAATCTCTTGCTAGATAAAATTGAATCCATGGTAAAACAGTTAGATGAGAAACCTAATCGATCTGAAGTGGATGAAAGGCTCATTCTAGCTTTCCAAGCAGCTCGAGACAAAATGCTTAAACATTACAAGAAGAGCAACTGGATTTATTGTACTTCTTTAATTTTAGACCCAAGGCATAAGGCTCAGACTTTTGACCTGACAATGTGGGGGAAGCAACTTAAAACAGAAAGTCTGCGCAAGTTCAATGAACTTTATGAAGAATATAAAAGTCTACACTCACTGAACAAATCTCTGGAATTACCAGAAAAAGAAAATAAAGTATGTGATGAAGATGAAGACGTAATAGACTTTGATAAACTCTATGAATGTCCCTCGACGTCATCTGGATCTTGTCTTCAAGGCTTAGTGATAGACGAGTTGGAGGAGTACCTGAGAAAACCAAGAACTGCCAGCTCGGAAGACATTTTAGATTGGTGGAGGACGCATGAGACAGAGTATCCGATTTTATCGAAAATGGCCCGTGATTTTCTCTCAATACCTGCAACTTCAGTACCTGCTGAGAGGTTATTTTCTAAAGCATCATTAGTAATTAGAAAACATAGAAATAGGTTAAGTGATGAGTCAGCCAGATGGTTACTTTGTATTAATTCTTGGTCAAAAAAAATTATATAAAGTATCATAACCTAATGATAAAGCTGTTGATTTGTGTTGTATTTTATTTTTTATTCAAATAAATGATAAATCGTAAACTCTTTTATTAAATTTCTTATAAGTTGAGGGTTCAATCTCTTTCTAGACAGATAAGTATTGTTCTTTAAAATACAGTCAAGTTATTGTAATTAATTTCTTTTTTTACATGTTTTAGCAAATGTAAGCTTATAAATCATAAATGTTTATTAAGAAACAGTTACTTCCATGGAAAACGACATATAGGTCAGTTGATTTTTCGAATTTCTTATCAAATCTTCAGTTACTTATTAATCTGCTTGATCTTTACTATGGCTATGTTAATTCAAGCTCACAATGTTCCAATTCTAATACGTTTTTCTAAGATTTAAAGTAAACTTTAATAAATAGTAATAGACTAATAGGTAATTGCAAGACTTGCAAGACTCTTGCTGCAAGACCAAGACCAAGACCAAGACTGGGAGCGCAAGACCAAGACCAAGACCAAGACCAGGTGTATTGGCGCAAGACCAAGACCAAGACTGGCTAAGTCTCGTCTTGTTCTTGCATTTGGGCAACACTAGTATATCTAATTAAAGTGGGTGAATAAAGTCTACAAGAATATTGAAAAAAGTCCCGTCTGTTCATCTGGGTGATATAATTATAAAGTGAACAAAGGTCACCAGATAGGTTCACGCAATTCATCTGGGTTATATCATCTGGGTGCAATGATTCCAAGGTGAAATGAGAAAATATGTTATGTCCACTTTGTTACGCAGGCGATCAAAGTAGAATAAACGCTTTCAAGATGGCTAAGTTTCAAAGGTAACTTCCGGCATCTATACATTTTACTTGAAAAAAAAAAGGTAAAACAGTTTGGCTCATCGTTTCCAAAGTAGGTACTTATTTGTGTGTAGCTATACAAAGTGCAAATTAAATCCCTGTCCGACCCGAAAGGGGCATTTAGGTATTCTGTTAACAATGCGAAAAAAAAAGATAAAGAAATGGTTTACGGACGATAATTTTACGAGACGTGATAACATCTTATGAAAACATTGATGATATACCGCCATTCACTGTTGCTTAGCAACCAATCAATAAAGTGACCGTAGCCACTCACACACAGTCAATCGTAAATCAACACAATTTATACCATTTTTTTAAGCTTCTGTGACATGTAGTGCCCCCCTAAAAAATATTTATTTTTATTATTTAGCTATCAAACTAAGTAGCAGTTACTACAAGACACCTTTTTACCAAATTTAATCAATATGCATTGTGTAGTCTTTGAGTTAAATGCCTGTGACATACGGATGGACAGACAGACAGACAGTCAGACGGATATGACGAAACTATAAGGGTTCAGCTTTTGACATTTTGGCTACGGAACCCTAAAAATTACGTTAATCGAATAGGAACATGATACCTACCGGCATACAAGGCATTACCGGATCGGACAGGAATTAAATATACACCCTGTATATTAAGAGTAAAAAATATCGTTACCCATCGGAACATACTTCAGGGAAATAACAATAGCAGTGAACATAGGTACGTAGGTACATAAGTGCCAACAAAATTTTATCTGGCATTAACTTTTTAAATCCTGTCGTTTTGATGTATGTCTCAACTCAGTCGACTCGTTCAGAATAGTATAGAAATTCGTTTACAAGCTAAAAGCTTTCCATTTGCTCGGTAAAACGCTATGGGTAGGTAGAGGGTTAGATGCAGGGTTATAGGGAGGGTACCTGTACCTACGTGTGTATATATGTTGGTAGGTATCTTTATATCTAATGTTATAAATTTAAATTAATTTATAACATTACTTATATTATACCTATTGGTGCAATACAAAAAAGACAGACACAGCGAGGTTGTACTTTCATTCAGCACGATTAGGCTATAGATAAACTTGATTGCGATCAGTTTTGGCAGATTTATTCTTGTAAGAGTTGATGGGACATTTATTGTACCTATCTGTTACTGTGAATGTCCGAAGTTACTGAATGCGATGGTGTTTCTCCGATTTTTTTCCTATTTTATACTTGAATCGGACATACCCCGGTGAATACACAATATACACATTCACAGTGGCATTACGGTGTATCTTAGATGCTATGATGTTTACTGTATTTTCGTAATAGATCTATACGTATTTATGGTCATTAAAACAATTTGATCTCGCTTCGCTCGCTCGCCTCTATCCTAAGCCCTGCTGCCGCCCTGCCCCCTTTTCCAGACAAGAGCGCCTCCAACACTTCCTTCCCCGCTGCAAGCCCCCGCAGCGTCTCCACGACGAGGTCCGCCACCCGTCCGCTGTCCCGATCGAGACAGAACCGTCTGCCACTGAGTATGTGAGGACCAGAAGGGGCTGAAGCAGCGGAGGCATTAGTTGGCGCGGGATCTTTGGTTGTGGCCACCGGGGCATTAGATACGCCAGCGACAACCCTAGGCGCACCCCTTGGTGCTCGTTGGGGGAGCAGTTGCTCCCCCAGGTCCCAACTGGTCGTTCCTGAGCAACAGGAGCACCTTAATAGGCAGTGTTACCGTGTACCCCCGTGGAGACTTCGACCTACTTGCCGCTAGTGGTGATTTAGAGGGGAGACGCTCCTTGATTGTCTCAAGATTGGCGTCAATAAAACCCCCAAACATGATCAGCTGCTGGAATTACTGTTTTGAAAAGGCGTCTGACCGGCCTGGGCCTTACGGGCCATCATCATCAGCCTATCGCAGTCCACTGCTGGACATAGGCCTCTCCAATTGCACGCCACTTTGTTCTATCTTCGGCTTCTCGCATCCAGCTCCTGCCAGCCGTTTTGCGTAAATCATCACTCCACCTGGCCTGAGGGCGTCCTACACTACGTTTGCCGTGCCGTGGTCTCCACTCAAGAACTCGTTTACCCCAACGGTTGTCGGTTCTTCGGCAAATATGGCCAGCCCACTGCCACTTAAGCTTGCTAATCCGGTGGGCTATGTCGATAACTTTGGTTCTCTGCCGGATCACCTCATTTCTGATTTTGTCCCTAAGAGAAACTCCGAGCATAGCCCTTTCCATAGCCCGCTGAGCGACTTTGAACTTGTGGACTAGCCGTACCGTCAGTGTCCACGTTTCGGCTCCGTATGTCATGACGGGTAGGACGCACTGATTAAAGACTTTAGTCTTTAGACATTGTGGGATCGACGATGAGAAGACTTGACGTAGCTTACCAAACGCTGCCCAACCCAACCGAATTCTCCTGTTCACCTCGTCCTCGAAGTTGTTTCTACCTAACTGCAATGACTGCCCGAGGTACACATATTTTTGAACAACTTCGAGAACGGCGCCGTGCACCGCTATCGGTTCCGGTAGTACATGTTCATTGAACATGACCTTGGTTTTATCCAAGTTCATCCGTAGGCCGATGCGTACAGAGGAGTCAGCCAGGTCATTCAGCATCAGTTGCAGGTCCTGCAGCGTTTCCGCCATAATGACAATGTCATCTGCAAATCGCAAGTGAGAGATGTATTCACCATTGATGTTGATGCCCCGCCCTTTCCAGTGCAGCGTCTTGAACATATCCTCCATTGCATTTGTGAACAGTTTCGGGGAGATAACGTCCCCTTGCCTCACTCCTCGATGCAATGGTATAGGTTTTGTTTCCTGATTCTGTACTTGGACGGACATTGTTGCGGCTTCGTAGAGACATCTCATCACTTGGATATATCGCCAATCTACTTGGCATCGCTGCAGAGACTCCAGAACGGACCAGATTTCAATCGAGTCAAAGGCCTTCTCATAGTCCACGAATGCTAGACACAGGGGCTGATTATACTCTTGGGTCTTTTGTATAATCTGCCGCACTGTGTGGATGTGGTCTATGGTGCCATATCCGCTCCGAAATCCAGCCTGTTCCGGTGGTTGGAATTCGTCAAGTCTTCGCGCAAGGCGGTTCGTGATGACTCTTGAGAACAGCTTATAGACGTGGCTCAAAAGAGAAATAGGTCGGTAGTTCTTCAGCCGGGTCTTATCTCCTTTTTTGAAGAACAAGACGACTACGCTTCTACTCCACGCCTCCGGAGTTCTCCCTTCGAACAGGACAGCATTAAAGAGCTTTTGGAGCTCCCTCAGTACGGGTTTACCTCCAGCCTTTAACAGCTTTGTTGTAACGCCATCCTCTCCAGGGGCTTTTCCATTTTTTAGCTGTCTAAGAGCCAGCACGATTTCGTCAATGTTGACTTCTGGCAGGTCTTCGGTGTAGTGGCGTGTTAGAGTGGCTCTAGGACCCTCATCTTCTGGATCAGGTCGAGATGCATGCGAAGCGTATAGCCGGCCATAGAAGCCTTCCACTTCGGAGAGGACTGCCGGCTTGGTGGAAACGACTTCTCCACTTGTTGTGGTCAACTTCGTCAGGTGGCTTCTTCCAAGAGATTGTACGAACACTTTTGACCCCCGGTTCTGCTCGATCGCTCTTTTAATCAAAAGAGTGTTGGAGCACCGAAGGTCGTGTCGTATAAGTTTATTGATCTCTTGGTTTAGAGCGCGCTTTTCCGACGAAATGACGGGTGGGTTTTCACGTCGTTCCTTCATTAGCCCTAAAGTCCTTTCCGAAAGCTTTGACTTCTTGCCCTTACGCTGCATTTTACAAAATCTTGTACCTTCTTCCCTGAGTATCCGAACCACATTTACGAGCTTCTGGTTTACGTCTGTTGTGGTTTCCATGGCAGCAAATCGGTTATCCAGGTTTGACTGGAACGCTTTGGATCCTATCATGGTTTGGAGCAAAGTAGGTCGGAGCCTGGACCTCATCAGACGGGCACGTTCCGCCTTGAAGTCGATATTCAGAGAGCCTCGGACAAGTCGGTGATCACTACCGGTATTAAACCTGTTGATCACGGTGACGTCTCTAAATATATGCTTTTTGTCCGTCATGATGAAGTCGATCTCGTTTTTCGTCATAGTGTCGGGGCTTTGCCACGTCCACTTCCTTTGGGGCCGTTTCTTGAAAAAGGAGTTCATTAAGAAGAGCCCCTCCCGTTCGAGGAAGTTGACTAGCATTTGCCCCCTATGATTTCTGCTTCCAAATCCATGGGATCCTACTACCAATTCGCTGCAATTTTGTACTCCCACTTTAGCGTTGAAGTCCCCCATAACAACGTTGTAGTGGGTCTTAGTGGTGGAGTGGAGGGCCCTCGATATGTCATTGAACATATCCTCCACTTCGTCGTCTGGATGTGCCGAGGTCGGTGCGTACACTTGCACTACCTTGAGGCTATACCTCTCGGTGAGCTTGATAATGAGGTACGCTACCCTGTTCGACACGCTAGACATTTCCACAACGTTGTCAGAAAGGGACTTATTTACCAGAAACCCAACACCACCTTGGGATTGTTGGTCTCCCTCGCGGAAGTACATAAGGTGGCCTGACTCGAGGGTTATGGTGTCCTCTCCCTCTCTTCGGACTTCACTTAACCCGAGGATAAGCCACCTAATCTTCCCAAGTTCCACCTCAAGTTGTGCCAGATGCGAGTCTAGCCTTAGCGTGCGTCCGTTATACGTCGCCAGGGTCAGTCGGTTTTGGTGGCCTTCCGTAGCCCGGAGATTCTTAGCACCCCCCGCCACGCCGTTACCGTGGACGCCACCATGTCCAGGAATAGCGTGACTGCCGGGAACTGGGGGCCGTGGCTTTTGTGCTTGGTGCATATGGGGGTAATGCCCATAATCGCCACGCTGGGCAGGCGGGTTGGCGATCGCAGGGCGTAGCTCTCGCATCAGTGACGCTGCTGCCCGTCACTGACCTGTTACTTTAGCTACGCCTTAAATTGGGATGGTTATACCGCCACCAGCCGGTCGCCAGAGCCTCGTTCGTTGTACAGCAGGATGTACCGCGTGCAGGTGAGGTTGGCTTGGAGCGAAAGATGGTGATGCGCCCCCTTACATCCCCAGGGCCTTACGGGCCGATGCTGAGGAAATCTGCGCCGCACTAGCAGGGGCTAAAGAGGCCTGCGGTACCCTGTGAGTGGGCTGGTGCAGAAGGGGCCAGGACGGGGCCGGCACCGACTGACAAGAAATCGGCCCATATTTTTTATTTTAATTTTTTTTTTTAAAAGATTACTAGCAATGTGGGATTGAGTCCCACATTACTAGCAATCTTGTTAACCCCTCCAGCTAAGCTCAAAGGCTTGTGTTAGGAGTGGGTTCACGTCGGTAGTATAATGGGTAGGATTCGAACCCGCGACCTCACGATTGCGAGATCGATGCCTTATGTACGGTAGTCGCCTATTTCCTGTTCCAGTCGAACGTTTCCGCCCTCATCCTTTCAATTGCCGCATCCGGGGCGACAGAGCGCTCTTGATACTGGAAGCGGATTCCTTAAACTTAAGGCCCTTTGCAAAATACCCTTCAAATTCTTGGATTTCTTGGCCACCTTTACCATAAGGGCTAGTGAATCCGTTTCTGATTCAAGCAGCTCCGCGGCGGTTTTCTTGCTTGACTCCCCTCCCGTTTGGCGGAGCCTCTGCAAAACTTTCTCTTCAGCGGCCAGTTTTCGTTTACGCCCCGGATCCACGCTTAGCTAGCCTCCCCTACCTCGACGCGAGTTGACCTCCGGAACCTTAGGCTCCATCTCGTCACTCGAGGCATAATCCGATTCTAAGCATTCATTATAGGACTGCCATCCTTTTAGGTCACGCCTCCTGCGATTAACCTCAGCAGTCTCTTTGATTACAACTCTCGCTCCACTTACAACCGACACGTCGGACTCCGACAATGCCTGGTCTTAAAGCATACCTGACTTACGCTTCTCCTTTTCTAGTGCAACCTTAGGGCTGTTCCTTTCGGTACCGGATTTACAGCTGGGCGACGCGCTGGTGTGTCGTAGGTTGTCCCCCCCAGAATATATGGGACTGCCGGAACTGTTTTTTTTTCTCGAGGATTTCCTTAACGAGTCACACTTCGGACATTCACGGTAGATAACATATCCACAGATACAGTCAGTTTGAGAAGAAGAGTCAATAAAAAATACTCTTAATTAGTACCTGATGTAGGTTTCTACGCACATTATATATTACTAGGTATTTATCCCATAAACTATGTAGGTACATGGGTGAAAATTCTAATTAATGCATAGTAGGTTCTAGGTATTACTTACCTATTAGGTACCTATAGATAGGTATTTTCATTTGTGTAGGTGTTGCACCTACGTAGGTATAATTATTATAACTGTTTTTTGCCTACGCATAATACCATTATATTAATGTAATTACTATAAACTGTGTAAGTAGGTAATATTATCTATACCTAATTTAATAACAAACAGCAAAATAAATTATTCAAACTCCGTCCTCGTGGGTGCGATACGTATAGAATGTAATCAAATTCTAGAAAGCATTTAAATAGATATCTAAGCAATGATGCGAAAAATGGCTCGCAGCTTAGGTAGGGATCGCCGTGGAAGTGCTTATTTGCATCAAGATGAGAGCGAACGAGGAAAAATGAAGTGTTGAAAATGAACCCACCGAAATGGTTAATTTAATTGCCAATTTATTACAATGAATCGTATTTAGCATAAAATTAATTTATTGTGGCACGAGATACCTGTGAATGAGTTTTCATATATTCATTCACAAATGAAAAGCTGCTGTGAGTAATGGGGTATCACGAAGTACCTACCCATTTTAATGATACATTAATCATTGTCACTACGGAAAAATAAGGACAGCAAAAGTTTTAATTGTCGGTGAGCTTCGTAATTTCATTACGTAATGGTGATAGCATTAAACTTTTAATGACAACAGATATAATTTATTTACGTAAACGATGATAACATGTCAGAATTATGAATACCCACCTATTTTTTGCAATTAGGTGTTATTAATAGATCGTTTACATTAAAATATTTATTAGAAACAAATAGGACAAAGGTTAAGTTTACTCTTTCTACTGATCCATTGATTAGGTTGCAGATTGAGGAGCTGTCTAAGTTTTTTCCAAACATTGGGCGAGCAGAAGAAACCACATAGGCGCCTTAGAGGCATACATTTGAGTTGATCGACTGCAGGTAAACAGGGTAGGTAAGCCCGTTTTGTTGAACTTGTACCATTAGTACGTAGGTAACAGCAGTTAGTTATCTAATATACAGTAGCCTAATACCTCATGTCAGGACGCGCGTTGGTTTGTAAACAAATGTTTGGCCTAAACCTACCTATTGCTGCGACAGTTATAGGTCATCGCTTGTATGTTTTACGATGCAAGACTATCCTAAGCGAGGGTTCGTGGAAATAAATGTTTACACCAAACAGCGCGTACAAATAGATAGATATTAAAATAACTTCCATGTTTTGTACTTGCTCGGTGAGGAACTCTACACGAAGATAAAATAGAAAAGAGTGTGTCCGACTGCTACGCAAGACATCGTGCGTTCGATTCCCACACGGGACACCACTTTGCGTGATCCACAAATTGTTGTCCCGAGTCTGGGTGTATTTTGTGTCCGTGACTTGTATGTTTGTAAAGTCCCCCGCGATACAGGGCTTGTAATCTAGTCCGGAGTCGTCTTTAAAAAAAATATATAACTTCTTTTAAAATCTAAACAGGTTAACAGTAGAGCTTATAAGGCATTTTAAAGCTATAGATAGAGCCTTGGTTCTAAAACGGTGAGTGGGTACCGCAAAGAGGCGTACCCTATCTATCTTAGTAGACAATGGCGTAACTTCTATATCGATCTAGAATGATTTCACTCATTGTATAATTATTTGCCAAAGATATAATTCCATTAATTTATTCCTTATTATTTGTTCAAATGATTACCTATCTTATGTACTTTAGAAGCTTAATTGCAGAGCGTTTTAACAAAAGTGTTCGTTCGTTGTAATTCTATTTTAAATGGGCCCAGAGGGAAAATGATGAATCGCTCAATAGCTGCTCGTAAATATAAAAAAAAAAGTAATCAGAGTTACTGAAGTAAGTTGGCAGTATGTACCTACCTATAAATATAAGTATCCTACGTAGGTATATTATTGCGTGTATGTAGTAGTTGTAAATCTGTAGGTATAATTGGTACCTACCTATGCGCGCACACAAATATTGAGAGTCAAAAAGTCCAACTAGCAAAGCTAACATCGTCTGTAGTCACAAACTAGAATTGTAATGAATATCTACAACAGTTTCAACACGTTTGCGGGAAAAGCAAAAAGTTTTCAGCACGTTGTTTTTCGTTTAGTATTTATCATTCTGCTGCACGAAACTGCAATTCACACACATCGTGATAACACTGAAAGTGCACCTCTAAATACCAGCATTTTGTGTTTGAACAGATTCTTTGCACTGTTTTTGGAGATTGTTTCCATTAAGAATTTAAACTGTCAAATTGCGGTACTTTTATTGAATTATCGTCCCCCAAGGAACAAGTAGGTAATTTACGCTTACATTACCGTTATATAATGGCATAAACGGATTTACTCGCAGGTGAAAGCATAAAGGTATTTGTCGCGATAGGCGCGGGGCGGGCGGAGCGCGGCGGTCGCAAGGCGTGGGCGAGGAGACAATCTCAGCGATGGCTCATTCACTGCTGCAACGAGCCGAGCAGAGAATTGAATTGGAAGCAAATGTGCCGTACGGATACTGCCGTCGAATATAAACTGAACCACTCTCGAGTAAGCGGTCCTGATCATGAAATAAAGAAAGCCTCAGAAATAAATTTCCTAAACGCCGACTGATTTTAAATTGGATAATAAATATTGCGAACGATCTTTGCTAGCCGATGTACCTAATTATTATAAGTACATAAAGTAAATGAGCACTTGATTAATACTTATTGTCGCTTCGTAATAGACGGGTGAGCGACAGGTATGTAATGAGAGGAGGGTGACTCAGTATACCTACCTGTCACTCTGGCCCGTTAGCACGCTGACTCGGCTTCATAATAAGACATTGCCTGTTTACGTATGTACTCGCTGTTAAATTTAACCTAACGCATTATTCTAGAATAGTCATGTAGCAAAAATCGCAAATCAGTGATCAAGTTCGAATCGTTGGTATTGTGCTTTGCGACTTTCATATCTACCTTCATCATTTTGATGTTGTATCCTTAGAAAGTGTCTGCTTTGTGGAGCTTTTAACTATGAACAGTCGTAACTAAACTTCTTACGAACATTCTTATATTTCGGTCTCTGAAGACTCTTCATCAAAGTGGCGGTCCAATGCAAAAATAACTAAAAAAGCATGGCGCAGTGGCCAATCGAGTTGTTCCATTTATGTATATTTTTGGGCGCATATTGGCTCGGCAGTAGTGTCCGCAGTAATTCTACAGAGCGCACTTTAACAAACGGAGTGCGTGCAAGTCGAGGAAGCGTCTGCGGGCTGGTTCATTTCCGTGCGTGCGTCCGCGGCTATGGCCCTATTTCCTCTCGCTGATAGACCGTTTACGAGGGAAGCTTTAGCGCGACTGTCTTTGCATATATATAAAACTTCCGCGTATGCAGGATGAAATGCAAGGATGGTTTAATAAAATGTTACTTTTTCGTACTACACACAACCAGTAAATGGTATTTCGTTTGCTTGTCACAGCAGATATTCTACATAATACCTACTGAAATTATTCCAATCGAAAAAACAAAAATGCATCGACTTCATCCATCTAGTTAACTCAGAAGAGTTAGAATACTAATTAAACTTGGATCTACTAAGTTCACTTTTAAAAAATGCTTACTTGGCGTCAATTTACATGAAAATGTTTTTGGTTGGATACTATTTCCTGTTTTATTGATGCAGATGACGAATACTTTTTTGTGAAATTATTTCACAATGATAATGGAGAGTGAACTCAGGATGACTGACGAGATTTAGTCTAGTTTTATACCTCTCAGTAAATCTAAGTTTCAATAGAGGATTTCTCTTTAAATCGTGTAATCGTAACTCGTGGCTATCAAGGCCGCGGTCAAAGAGTACACTTTAAAAATAAAACACTTCTCCACTATTTTGTTCAGCAATATGTTATCAAAAATAGTTTTAATGTAAAGAATACCCACTCACCCACTCACTACCATCTATAGACGTGTTACATGAAACGATTTCTTAGAAAACGAGAAATCATTTCCATGAGAGCACAAGATATTTAAAAGCTAGATATCTCAGCGAAACTCAGGAATATTTTATCGAGAACGAATGTCCCTTGATGTCTTCACACAAGTAGATTGAAATTTTTTGAATGACATTTCAAATAATATCTAAGTAGTGAACTCCGAGTAGAGGAAAGCTATTGAATTCGTATAATACTTATTTCAATAGTCGTTCGTCTCCGATTGGCTCAACTGTAATCCAAATCTTGACGAATGAACTTGACTATTGAAAAAGATTTGGGTTAGGTACAATAATGTATTGCATCACAACATTTGGTTTAAAATAAAAACGCTTGTAACATAATAGTGGTCTTGTAGTTAACAGTAATTAAAAAAAAAATACAAAGTTGAGTGAAAGTCAAAAAAAGTTGGTGCTTAAGTGTAATGGTTCGCGAATTTCTGTTGGTGAATTTTGAGTTTAAATAAGTAAATTAATTTCATTTAATTTTGGCTGGTCGGTACTGCGGCGAAGGGATAATGACGAGAATAATGTCGTCACGAGTAAAGGAGCCTCCTATTTCATTTTAAGATTATTTGACTCCATTGTGCGCCTATTTGTATTAGCTACCTACCAACGAAATTGGGTAGCCCTTTTAATTTGTTTTTGGGGTTCCCGAAGATTTTGAAAAGTAGTAAGTAGCATTTTAGTTAAAATTGATGACAAGTAACACATAGAATTCAATATAATTCAGACTAAACTAAAAATAATCCAGTTCTATTTCGGATGCTGAATAATTTACTTTAGCGTATAATGCACACTTCGATTTACATGGTTTTTTAAATATTTTTTGTGTTTTTAAAATGTTAAAATAAGTTTCAAATGTTATATAATATTTATAGGTACATTCTTCGCTCACATGAGAAAAACGAGATAGATTCTTATGTAAGAAGAGGGAGCCGAAGTAAAATACCCCGTTTCATGGGCTTCAAACTTCAAGTTTTTCGTACGATTAAAAAAATCTTTTATAAAAACCATGTCTTGAGACGAATACAACAAAATAGAATTAACCAATTTAATGCAGTCGTTCTGAAGTTATGCTGGTACATACATTTTAGCGATTCATTTTTAGCGCAGCCAAAATGGCAAAATGGAACCCTTATAGTTTCGTCATCCGTCCGTCTGTCTGTTTGGCTGTCTGTCCGTCCGTATGTCACAGGCATTTTACTCAATGACTACACAATGAGTATTGATTTGGTGAAAAGGTGTCTTGTAATAGCCGCTACTTAGTTTGATAGCTTTAAGAATAAATATTTTTAGGGGGGCACTCCATTTATGTAACAGAACCTTTTTTTAAGTTTTCTAATAAACTTTTTTGATTAAGTGAATATTTTTAGAAATAATCGCTCCTAAAGTTGCATAAATTGTGTCTTTCTTCTTCTCCTCACATCTTTTGAACCGTGAGACCAAAAAATATAAAAAAAATCGCAAAGGTAGCGCTTAACAAATACTTTAAACGAAAATTATTTTGGATATCATCGGATATACCGTCATTGAGTTATTGCCGAAAAAATGCGTTTCTCAACAAAAGGGAGTCAGTGCCATAAACATACGCTCATCTGCTTGTGTAATTAATTAAATCAGCCTTTTTTCATACGGCAACGGCTCCGGAATATAATCCTATATAAATAAAAAGCTGAGTAGGGCACAGCTTTTTATTTATATAGATTTATTTTTTTAAATCAACATTCGTTAAATAATCTACAGTTGAATAAAAACAGATTTACTCATCCACAACAAAATTTGAATTTACCTTTGACGTTTTTTAATAAATTACCTTTATTTTAAAGATAACATCAGCTTGTTCACGGACATGCAATACCATGCTGAAATTTCATTTATTTTTGAAACTATACTAAGTATATTGAATTGCTTTTTCATATTGTAAAAATATTCAACGAGGTGAAATGTTATCGTGAGCCCATAAGCATCGTACAAATGAGTTTGTATTTGGATGGGTGAACACTCAGCGAGTTTTTTATACACGTCATTAGACTGGATCCATATACCTACGTAGTGGATTTTATGTAGGGTTTTGGTAATGTTTGTACTACCGTAAATATACAGCCATATAGTATGTAGATATTGATTTATTTTGAATGAGTGAGCACTGTTTACAAATTATTTTGATGCTTAGATTTCAAGAAGAATATATGTATAAAAATTAACGTAACATATATGTCTTACAGACGTTACGTTAATTTTTATAGTGCAACATGTCTTGCCGGAATTCGGCATGCAAATTTATTATAATTATTTAAGTAACCATTAAATATTGACACAATAATAATAGAATACAAAATACATTAATATCTTGATATAATATCTAGGGACAACTCACACAACGCTATCTGATCCCAAACTAAGCAGAGCTTGTACTATGGAAACCAGACAACTGATAAACATACTTTATATTTCTAAATACATAAATATTAAAGATAAATTACACCCTGACACAGAATAAACCATCGTGCTCATCACACAAAGTTTTATCCTGGATGGGGATCGGATACTCTCCACCGTGCCACAGGCAGTCTAGCATTAATATTAATTATTACATTACGATTTATAGACTTAAAAATAGATTTTAATTAAATTATTACATTATATAAATACGTTGAACGCAGTGCAATCTATTTTAATCTTATTATTCTCTATATCAAGTTGATTTTACAATATCTGTCGGCTTTACTTTTTTATATTGACATAATTGGCTACAAAAACCCCATTCATAATTTATTTTTGAAGTCAAATCAGCAAAAAAAGGATGGAACGTCCTGAAGGGTTGCGAACAATTGTTAAACACACAGAGGGTTGGCAAACTTCGACAATTGGTGGAAATAAACGCAAAGATATTTGTTAAGGACAAAGACAAAACACGCCCAGTAGCTATATTTTTGGAAAACCGGGAACACTATGGCTCCAATAGAGCTAGACAAAAGGCACTTACATACAATAAAGAAGTCAATGTAAAGATCTAAAGCGGACATCGGTATGTTGGAAACCGCTTTGCCTTTGTGAAAGAGAACCGCTCTTTTATGCAAGGTACTATACCGTCTTCCGTTTAAGCAATACCATTACCTTTCGTCGTTCGAATGTGAAGTATTCGCTTTAATGAATCCACTTGAATCGAGAAATTCTCCTCTCGTGCCCTGTTTGCAAGAAAAGAGTGTATTACCATCGTGAGCGCAATAATAATGATTTGTTAGAAGGCCTACTTTTTAACGGATCAATGATTTGTTTAATTTATTTCATTATTTTAATTAGGTAGTACTTGTATCTTTATCATTTCAAAACCTTCCTCTCCTCCTCGGACCTCGATAACGAGCAGACGTGTGCAAAACTCACGCAGTTTAAAAAAATAAATAATTCTAAAATTAATTCACTAAATTACGAAGAAATAATAGGAGTGCATAAGCAGTGAGGAGTTTTTACTCTAAAGCCCCACCCGCCGCCGTCGTGTTACCTGCGCATGCGAAGCCCCACCCACGGGTGAGAGAGATAAACCTATTTTTACTTGTTACAATTTCTACGCGACGAAGTACCAGGACAACATAAACAAGAAGAGTTATCAAACATCTACTCGACCCCAACGATATAGAACCGCAATTTTGCGGTTTTATCTAAGTGTTCCGGTGGCCTGGAGGTTTGATATTGTATCTGTGTACCACGAGTCTCAAGATCAAATCCCAGTCAAGACGATCTCTTTTTGTATTCCAATAATACTTTAGAACTTACATATTACTGAACTAACTACCAAGATTGGGTTGAAGTATTATTTTTCTGACAAATTATTTTATTAAATCATTTTTTGTAACATTACAAAAGTAATGCCGACCAACCGAACTCCGCCTTCAACTAAACCAACAATACCGGCATTATCTATTCCAAAGAATGATATTATAATATCTCAAGACTCGGATACCGCCTCGGAAGCACTACAATCCGATTTCGAACAGGGATCTAGTAACGTATCAAGAAGACCAAAGCGTAAACATGGGGACGTCGCAAACGCCGAACTTAAAGATCTTCTCTGCGACATCCAGAGGAAACAAGAAGCTGAATTTAGATCACTAAAAGAGGATATGGTAGACATAAAAAAACAAAATATTGAGTCCCAGAAATCACTGGAATTTCTCTCCGGCATGTACGACAACCTCTTACAAAAACTTGAAACTGCTGAAAAAGAAAATTCACAACACAAAAATCGCATAAAGTTATTGGAATCCAAGGTCGAGCAATTAGAACGTACCCAGAAATCGGCATCTATGGAAATACGTAACATTCCACTGGCCAAACCAGAGACAAAACAGGACCTAAAAACCCATGTCCTAAACCTTGGCGAAGCAGTAAACCAACCAATACAAGACACTGAAATCCGTGATATTTTCAGGATTAAAACTAAAAACGAACCGGGCCCCGTAATTGTGGAATTCACGACGACATTACGTAAAGAAACCCTGATAAAAAGCGTTATTGGTTTTAATAAAACTAAGGGCAACGACTCCAAGTTTAACACTAGTCATCTAAAAATACCAGGAAATCCAGTTCCGGTTTATGTGGCAGAAAACCTTACAAACAATACGCGACGTCTGTACTATTTAACTCGCGAATTCACGAAAGCTCACCACCCAGCCAGCTGCTGGACCGCATTCGGCAAAGTTTTTATACGTCTCAGGGAAGGAAAACCGACCATCCGTATTGATTGTGAAGACGACATTGCTAACCTGGACGCAATTAAATGACTAGAACGTTGTATCCTTAACATACTTACACCACAACATGATAAGATCACTATAATACTCACGCACACAAACAATACCACAACACAGAGTAACACCCGCATAAGCTTCACACTATACTTATATCTTACAAAACCATGCATAAACATTATACTATACACACGATACCTCTCAAAAACACACATAAGCATTATAAAATCTATATATAATTTAAAAACACGCACAAACCCTATAATACACATAATAAATACTCCAATAACACGCATAAGCAATGCATCACTCATATATCAAATAAAAATACGCTTAAATACTATTATTCCACATCCAGTTAATATACCTCTTAAGAAAAAGTATAAGCTATGTTTATCATCATTATACATAAATTACACATTATATATTGACAACTACAATATCATTTCATATTATAGCACTCCCGATAATTTACAACACATAATTTATACCAAGTTAAAAACAAAAGGCAACCACATTCGATCCGACTAATTCCCAAATTAACAATGACTTAGATACAATGAATGTGGCCAGTAGTACCACTTCTGATATAGAAAATATATGCACTAACATGCTTTACCCAAAGAACAAGTCCCTTAACCTAATTGTTCAGAATATTAGAAGCATTCATCGTAACATCCCCCATCTGCAAACTTTATTACACAGCTCTAACATCTACTGGGATCTTATCATACTGTCCGAATGTTGGCTACACAAAAATGACCGCATACCATTATTAAAAGGTTTTAAGCATGCCTGTACAACAAAAAATAAGACACAAAACGAGGGTGTTGTAATTTACTATAAATCCACACATAGTTACACTATATCTGAACCAATGCTTGCTGACGCCAATTGTTTAATGGTTAAAATAAATAGTACTACTGTTATCCTTGCTATATACCGCCGTCCAGGAATTAAAAATACGTCCAACTTTTTAAATTCATTAGATTCTATACTAAAACAACTAGCACCCTTCCAAAATATTTTAATAACTGGAGACATTAACCTGGATATTACGGTTACATCGAAGGATAGTAGAGCTGAAAATTATCTAAATCTTCTGGCCACTCATGGCATGCTACCTGCCCACACTATCCCGACTCGTGAACATACTTGTCTTGACCATGCTATTCTTAAGACCAAATTACCTGCAAGGTGCTTTGTTGCACGCACTACCATCACTGACCACTTTAGCGTCATACTCAGTCTAAATATGATGTCTAATAGCCAAAAAAATATTAAAACTATCAAGAGAGTTGACTATAATGCTCTTGATTTGGCCTTGACCAAAATTGACCTCGACCCTATTCTCCTGATGACAGATGTGAACGATGCTGTGGATTATCTTATCAACACCATAAGCACTAAATTAAACAGTTGCACCAAAATACAAACTGTTCCCATACGACAACATATCCTCAAACCTTGGATTACAAAGGGTATGCTAAGATGCATAAGAAATAGAGACAATTTATATATAAAAACAAAAAAATACCCAAATAACGAAACCTACCGATTAACCTACACTCGATACCGTAACTTTTGTAATTCGCTGATTAAAAACGCTAAAATAGAATTTGAAAAAATTGAAATTAATAATGCTAAAAATAACCCAAAAAAGCTTTGGAAAGTTATCAAAAATATTACTCACACAAATAAAACTAAAACACCAGCAAAAGATTTAATAACTAAAACAGACCCAGTAGAATCAGTAAATTCAGTAAACCAGTACTTTGCTAATGTCGGCAAGCTTTTATCCGAAAAATTCCAGAGTTCTAACCCTTCCACGTCCCTGACCATCTCACACACACCGACTCAATCGCAATCATTCGCCCTCTTCCCAACTGACACCGACGAAATTAACCAGATTATCAGTAAACTTAAAAACGACTGCGCTACTGGCCTAGATGGCATTTCAAATAAATTCATCAAAAGGTATAGGAGCGTCCTGTTGGAACCTTTTACACATATTTGTAACTTGGCACTCTCTATGGGTGTCTTCCCCAAAGCTTTTAAACGCGCCCTAATCCACCCCATTCATAAAAGTGGCGAGAGAGACTGTGTTAGCAACTACCGACCAATCTCAATTTTGCCCGCTTTTTCTAAGATCTTGGAAAAGCTGGCAAATAATAGGCTCATTAATTACTTAGAAAAGAAAAAATTGCTATCTCAGTCACAATACGGTTTCCGTAAGGACAGATCTACTGATGACGCAGTTCACGAGTTAACAGACACCATCGTCACTAGTCTAGACGTTAAGAAAAAAGTTATTGCGATATTTTTAGACTTAGCCAAGGCGTTTGACACAGTCTCTCTCCCACTGCTACTTGACAAACTGGAGTCGCTAGGCATTCGTGGGATACCAAAAAAATTCTTTGCGAGTTTTCTATCAAACCGCACACAGTGTGTACAAATAGACAGCGTGCGTAGTGACGACCTTCCGATAGACATTGGCGTTGCGCAGGGAAGTATCCTCGGCCCGAGTTTATTTCTCGTTTTTATTAATGACCTCTGCCAGCTAGATTTAATAAATGGAAGGGTTATCACTTTTGCAGACGATACTGCTCTGGTTTTCCATGGTGATTCCTGGGAGGACACTTATATGTATGCACAGGAAGGTATAAACCGCGTAACTAATTGGCTTAATTCCAACCTACTTTCGCTGAATGTCGAAAAAACCAAATACATAGCTTTCAATCAAAAACCTAATATACAACATTTAGAAAATGCTTTTCCCATTGTAGCACACCACTGCTGCAACTACGATGTTTTGCCTGTCCGATGTGCCTGTAGAAAACTCCAAATTGTAAATTCAATAAAATATTTGGGAATCATGATCGACAAAAATCTCAATTTTCAAGCCCACATCGATTTACTAGCATCTAGAACTAGGAAATTAATATACATTTTTAAATATCTTCGTCATGTCTCCGACAAAAAAGTACTGAAAATGACCTATCTTGCACTTTGCCAGTCTATACTGACGTACTGTATCTCTTCCTGGGGTGGTGCGGCAAAGACGATCTTGATTAAACTGGAACGAGCGCAAAGAGCGGTCCTTAAGGTGGCTCTTTCCCTTTCTTTTCTACACCCTACAGTAGACGTATATCAGAAATTCGATGTCCTATCTGTTAGACAATTATTCATTCTTCGCATTGTTCTTAAGGCACATTCACAAACCAACTATGACCCTTTAATTAATGTAACAAAACGACGTAAACATAAAATCTTCCAGAATGATATAATATACAGAACTAAACTTGCCCAGAGATTCTACTGCTATTTAGGTGCGTATTTATACAACAAACTCAATTTCATCCTATCTATATACGATTTAAACAAATTGAACTTAAAACTTAAACTAACATCAAGACTACAAACCATGACATATGAGGACACTGAGAACCTGCTTGTCTCTTTGTCATAGATATTATATATTTTTCTTTTTTCATACACGTAGCAAAAAGAAAACATAATCAAACACAAATTCACTTTTACACTCTCCTTCACACACATTTACACACACACATCACACACACCCTTGCACACATCCAAACGTACACACTTAATATCTATATATAACTATAATTTAAAAATATTAATAAACAAATTAAACATCAAGCAAACCTTAAGTACACACACACAAGTATTACTATCACATATTTAGTCCATGTGATGGGAGCCTGGTGATCTGTAACACAGGTTTTACCTACAGCAGACACCAGTCTCTCACAAAGGAACGAAGATTGTAAATTTATTACTTTAATTTAATTGTACTTACCTACCTTTGTGAAAGAAAAAAATAAACGTTATTATTATTATTATTATTATTTCGATAATCTATACATATAATAAAATTATAAATTTAACGTGTCTGTACATGGCCGAACTTAGTGAAAAAAAATATTAGGAAATGTTCGGAAACAGTATTTAAACACTTTGCTGCATTTTTAGAAATGTCTGTCTGTCTGTCTGTCTGTCGGTTTGTTTGAACACACATCACGCAAAAACTACCGAACAGATTCGGTTGAAATTTTGCACGAGCAATCTAATAGATGCGGATTAACATTTAGGCTATAAATTATCACGCTTTTTCCCATAGGAGCTAACCAGTAAGGGATAATGTTTGTAGCTATTTTTCGTTATAAAACAGTAACTACTTGACGGATCTTTATGAAAATTTGCAGTTTTATAGTAAATACTATAAGATATTATTTTCACTATGAATCATTACGCTAACGTCACAATTACACCTAATCTATAATTGTAACCCATGGAATACATAACTTCACGCTAAAACTATAAGGAGCTATACACAACATTTTTAAGTTTCTTAAGAATAGTTATTTTGACGTGGTAAGTAGCAAACAGTATAGCTTCTAAGCTATGCTAGCGGTCTTTGGCGACGAAGTCTCAGGCTCGAATCTGATGTCTGATTATGTTCCTTTTGTATTTTTTTAAAATTGTCTTTGTCCTTTTTTAATATTTTTCTCAATGTTATAGTTATTTTTTCGACCATAGGTAACCGAATTGCTTTGGTTAATATTTTTTTATATTAAAAATCAAGTGAAATATGCACTTATGTAAGATATTTATAGGTATTGCATGCACTGCTGAGAGTAATGAATTAATCGTAGTAGAAATGAAAAACAATATAACATTACAATTTAACAAGTATTCGATATTTACCAGAATCGATGTGTTCGTGCTCAAAAAAAAGACATTACACACGTAAATAAAAAAAACATGTAGCGCCATCTATGAAATCAAATTGGTCACCGTGTTCGGATGACGGAAGGGGGGGGGGGGTCATTGTCTGTTTGGGGGGTTATTGTAACATATAAGAGATGTACTCTCTTATATGTAAAGTGGGGATGTGATGTTTTTCTCACCTACCCCATCGTGTGGGGTATCATTAGATAGGTCTTTTAAAAAGCGTTTAGGGTTTGTGAAGATTTAAGGATTCTTTTGTGTAGTATTAGGCTTTACAGTGAACATTTTTGTTAGAGTCAAGTGTCCCCCTGCCAGCTAAATGGTTGATGTTGGGTATGTGGAAAAATTCACGGTAGTAGTATAAATACTAAAATTATAAGGAAAACTATCACAGTTAAGTACTTAGGCTTTACAAGTTTACGATAAACATCTGATCAAATGTGAAGTAACAAAATTTTTGTACAAATTACAATTATATTGAAAATGATTAGGTATTAAGTAGGTATAACGTTGAAAGAATGAAACAAAAACAACAGAAAACCCACTTCTTAAGCCGCACACCAACATACTATATAAAATAATAGAATAGAACGATTTTTATTTAGTACACAGAAGACACATGTATAGACATTATTATAATTTAACAGGAAAAGTCATGCAGAAGATAAAAAAAGCAATAAATAAAACAGTAAAATAATAAAAATAACAATAGACATAAAGAAAATAGACACAAATAACACAAATTAATGACAGAAAAACACAGTAAACGAATACCTAAAGAGTCTGTATTTGGTACTTATTTATTTTCACAAAGCTTTGGGTGTTGAAGCTATCCATAGATGCGTATATGACGATTCTCCGTTGCTGAATCATATCGCGGCTCACCCGACAGGACTGTTTCCAACATATTTACACAGAAGTTATTTCGTAACATACACTTCCTTAATTTAAACCCGACTTTCACGCGAACGAAGTCGCGGGCACAGCTAGTGATAAATATTAGTCGTCAGAAAAACAATCGCTCTGCATATATAGCGCAGCGATAATGCTAAAGCTTTAGAGACGCAGACGAGAGCATTAATTGTTGTTTCTACTCTCTAAAGGGATGAAATATATTGATATATGTTGATATTCAAAAAACATAGAATACTCACAATACTTAACTTTGAATAGTGGTCAAAAGTATTTCTGTCTATACGTTTACGTGACAGTGACAGCATGATAATTACGTCTATAAAACTACTGCACCCGATTCTGTGATTGATGGGCACAGAAACAGTTTGCAGACAGTATAAAAAAGAGTTTAAAAAATTTGGATCACAGATTAGCTAAGGATCAATCAAGGCATTTGAAGAAGGGGAGAAAGACATTTCCATACAATAAGATGACTCTGCCCATAAAAAACAGTAAGTACGTAAAAGTATGTCTGCTTGGTGCAAAAAAGTTAAAGAAACGTTACATCAGCTATTGTAAGCTGCGCTGATCCAGTGAAATATGAAACATGTGGGGGTACTGGCGCCGAGCCAGCTGCTTGCATCACACTATAACAAAGGGTTTCATATCAGGAAATTGTTCCTAGAACAATAGGAGAAAATATAAGCCTGCTTGTATTACAAGCTCGAATATCTCGCACTTCAAAATATCATTGGAGGCATTGAATATACAGTACGGCTGTTTGACTGCGTAGCCAATTGTTATAATGCAATCTTTGCCATGTAAAATATAAGCGTGTGTTTATTCTGTCAAGAGATTGTTGTATATTGCTTCCTTTGTAAATAAAGATTATTTATTATTAATTTAATGAATCACTTGAAAAAATATTATTAATATAAGGAATAATATTCCAGACCGGAACGTGTGTAGAATCATACCGGCACGTTACAAATTACTGAATTAAATATAATGTTGGCGGGTGTGATTTACGTGTGATGAAACCGTATATGTATAATTTCGTCCAAGCCCGATCATACAGAACAGCACCGCTTTGATTACGATAAAAACCAGTTGCACAAACATAGACACACAGAAATTGTTCTAATAAGGTGAAATCGAGTTCATGGTAGGTACCACTTACAAACTGAGGCCTCACAAGGTAGTTTGGAACAGAAGCTATGCACGTATCTATGTTCCAACCTACACCTAGCTACAAGCGATGTTTACAATCCAATATAAATTAAAATTATTTTTTGTATGTTTGTCTTCTATGCGTTTATATACCATAGATCATTGTGATGAAACTTTGGTAGGGTATTCTGGGGACGCCCTTTAGGGGTTCCTGGCCCGAAAATTCGGCGAAACGTGGCCGAGTTCAGCTAGTTATTACATATAAAATACGCTGAATTACATATAAAATACGCTGAGACTTGGAACTAATGTAATCGACCAAACAAAGTTTTGTTTAGTGTGGAAATAGAACCCATAACCTCTTCCACAGTGGTCGTGCTCATTCCCACGGCTTTACCAAGGCAGGCGATGGACAGGTTAGATTTTACATCGGTTCGTCTTCTAGGGGAGAAGAAATTTCAACTTTATAGTGTATTGTAGCTAGGCTTCTAATGTCACATACCTATATAGTCCTGGAAAAGTCGACATGGCAATCGAGATACGAGATTAGCCAGGGAAAAACTACCGTCTTGTTTTAACGCGTTCTATACGAGCGCAGCGCCCGTGACATCTGTCTGCACCAGTTTCAGTTAGATGTATTTCTTAATTTTAATCTTATTAACGTTTTAGTGTGCATTTATGTGCTAAAAGTGAATTCGTAAAATTAATGTCGACCAATCGCGGTCTAAACATTATTAATGTCACAATATTATATGTATTATTAGATTATGCCAGCGGCTCTGCCCGCGTCATGAAGACACGGTATTGCTCAGTTCAAGGAAAGTAGCGTGATGATAGCCTATAACTTACTCCGGACATAGGAGATTAGGCTCCCAAAATTTGAATAGAATCTGTTCACTTGTTTTTGCGTCAACTCTAACAAACAGACACGAAAAAACATGAAGCATGGTTTTGAATTCAGAAACCCTTAATAACCCGATTTAGGTTAGTTATTTTTTTAAATATTTTCAATGTTATCTTCAATTTTATAATAGTATATAGATTAGGGAAGTTCCCTCACTGCGAGCATGCTCCTGTAATGTAACATTTATGATTCGATTTCCAGCATTATAATATATTATCTTGGGACAACTTACACAAAGCTATCTGATCCCAAACTAAGCAGAGCTTGTACTATGGAAACCAGACAACCGATAAACATACTTATATATTTCTAAATACATACATATTATAGATAAATAAACACCCAGACACAGAATAAACCATCGTGCTCATCACACAAAGTCCTGGGTGGGGATCGAACCCAAGACCTCTCGCGTAGCAGTCGGATACACTCCCACCGCACCACTGAGGCAGTCTGTGTCTGTCATTATGTTACATACAATAGTGCCTCCCTTAATGACGAGCATGCGCTTGTAATGTAACATTTTGATTCGATTTTCGAAGCGATCGTTTATTTTTTTTATTGATATTACAAATTGTATCAAAATATTACAGATTGTATAATTACAGGTTGCGCATTGTAATGTTCGGTTCTACTCCCTCCCCGATGTAATGCTCTGTAACGTTACGTTATATTGCTCGCGATGAGGGAGCGCCCGTATACGAATAAGATACTTACTACGAATGAGAGAACCAAGATTACTGTGGTAAAAGTCTAGTTTATGATTTAATGTTGAATAGTGGATTACGGATAAAGGACTATAGTTAGTAGGTATAGATCTCGGCGTCGTTTGTATTGAGTTATGAGCGTCACAATCCAGTCGCCAGTTGGCCCGGGGCCATCCTGCGAAATGTAGCGTTTATTGCTTTTTACAATACAACAAAAAACATCACTAGAGCATTTTACAATAAAAAAATAAACGTGTATACAACATGGAGCTTATATAGCGACATTAAATTGAAACAACTATATTTACCTATTTAAATGTTGTTCGCAGCGTGATTTACAAAATGCTTTATAAAAAATGAAAAATAAATTAGAAACAAAATAAATTATAAAATGTTGGTTTTTATTTAAGTAAGAATTCATTGTCATAAATAATACTTACACTTATATATTTTTGAAAATAAACGCTTCATAAACGAAAAATCGCTTAAAGTATCGTAAATCTACACACAACATTGTTACACAATCACAAGCACAAGTTTACGTGTGTCATCAAATAACCGCGTATCTAGTGTCTCCAAATCTACGCAAATGACGTATGCGCAACAGACAGGACCTTCGACACACTGACCTAGTAATAGGTAATCCAGAGACTTGTACTGGCCTGTTTGTATATAGGGATGTCCAATTATACAATACTAGCTGTCCCGCGCAACTTCGTATGCGTAAATTTTCCCCGTTTTTGCAACATTTTTCATTGTTGCTTCGCTCCTTTTGGCCGCAGCGTGATGTTATATAGCCTAAAGCCCTTCTCTATAAATGGACTATCCAACAAAAAAAGATTTTTTCAAATCGGACCAGTAGTTTCTGAGATTAGCGCGTTTAAACAAACAAACTCTTCCGCTTTATAATATTGTAGGATAGATGATGAAACTTTTAAAACATAATTAACGATACAATACAATACGAAATGCCTTTATTTAACAAGCCATAGTGCTATTTCTGGAAAATCTCCTTGTAGTTTCTTTCAGAAGAGAGATAGATTATCTAAGTTGGTACCTTTATCATTCATTCATTTATATAAGAATTGCCATGAAATATGTCCTGTTAAGCTAATTGCTTGATTAATTACGAAGTATCTAATTTGCTATGGTTACTAGATATTGACGTCAAGAAAAAAAAACGAATTGAGAACGTCTTTCTTTTTTAAGTCGGTTGAAAAATTACCAATTTAACTACGCTATATAACTGGATCCAATTTATAAATATTTAGTTTTATTTATAAATTAATTAATTAGATAGACATCTGAGAATAGTTAAATTGCTTACAATACAGTCGATTATGTACCACGGCTGTTGCAATACGGTCAAACGTCGGGCAATAACGAAGGTATTTTACCTTAAATTATTCACACGATTAAGACCCGTAATATATATATTTTCATAACAATCGATTATTCATTTTATAGATAGATAGAAATAAGACGACAGGTAGGTATGTCTTGCGCTAGATCATACGGCGCTGCGGATTTGTATGAACAAAGTATTAAATTCTAGGCTTCGTCATTTGACACTCTTCGAAGAGTGTTTCTTTGACTACGCCACGCCGCTAATACAATTCATTGGTATAGTTTTTTACGTTGTCTAAATTTAATTTGAACAACATGGCGTACAATTGGAGAGGCCTATGTCCAGCAGTGGACTGCGGTAGGCTGATGATGATGATGATGAAATTTAATTTAATAAATTTCAGAATAAATGATGGCGAAATTGCAACCTCGCATATAATGTGTAGGTACGTAGGTACTCACTGAAGTCTTTGACATAACAAAGTCGCTGCTTTGTATTTACATCATGTGTAGATACCTGCAACTAGTCTACTGGATGGATTTGATTGACTGTTGGTATATGACCGAGTAGCGTGACGATACACCCGGGGTATTAGTAAATGTTAAATGTGGCTATGTTGTCGCCACTCTCGCAAAATCTTTAACTATAGGAACCAACTTATTTGTATTTTTAACTGATTACATCAGGCGTCTCATATCAGAAATCCATCTTAAGTAGACCATCAAGGAGGGAAACCCACTACCCACCGGTCCATCCGTAGGTGCCTACCGCTAGACTTGGTCAGAGTACCTGTCACTAATTGTCACTAATTTTCTTTGTGGCAAGTCTATAATTTTCAATCTCATAATAGTCAATCTGTTCCGATTGTTGTACTCCAATCGAGGGGATGATCTATGGAAACCAGACAAGTGGTAAACATGATTATATATTTCTAAATAAAAATATGTTATAGACAAATTACATACACACACATAATAAACCATTGTGCTCGTTACACAACGTTTTATCCTGGTTGGGAATTGAAACCGCTGCCTCTAGCTTAGCAGTCAGGGTCACTAACCACTAGACCTCTGAGTCTCTGATGTAATCAAATATAGAAGTACAATTGTGATTGACCTTATTATATTGAACAATATATGTTAATTTATAAACACTGGACAAGACTTTTGCATATACAGTAGAATCCGTTTATTATGACTCCGCCTATATTGACCAACCGCCTATAATGACGTAATTACACAACGAAGTTTGGTTTACATACAAAATTCTTTGTAACAAAGTCGGATATAATGACTTCGCTTACAGTGACATGTCGCTTATAATGACCCAATTTTATTACATTTTGTCCATTTATAGTGACCGACATGATTCTTTACACCTTCGGCAATGGCCGTTGATTCCCGACGACGTTCGGCACATGGCTTGTTTTTGTTTTGAATCTCAATGGACAGTTGAACGTCATGCATTGTTTTTAGTGATAATTCTAAGTAAAAAAAATAATAATCTGATTTCTTAAGTAAAAAAATGAAAAATATACTATACATGTATTACGCGCAATTTTGATTTTAATTTAATATGCTGTTTCTCTATTAAAATAAGTATTTACCTTAAAAAAATAAGGTTATTTTTATTTCACAAAAATGCTTTGTATGACGTCCGCTTAGTATGACGTGTTTGTCAATTCCCTTCGATGTCATTATAAACGGATTCTACTGTAGTGAAATGCCTGAGAAGTTTTATGCATCATCATCATCATCATCATCAGCTTATCGCAGTCCACTGCTGGACATAGGCCTCTCCAATTGCAAGCCACTTTGTTCTATCTTCGGCGTCTCGCATCCAGCTCCTGCCAGCCGTTTTATGCAGGAATATTTAAAGTTTCCTGTGGGAAATCTAACTAAAAGTTCTGTCAAAGTTGTTAACAATGTCATAGGTAAGATGAAACTATATTTTTCAAAAAGTAAATTAAGCAGTACTGTTCTTTTTCACAACGTAATCAAACCATGATACAATTTTAAAACAGTGAAGTGAGGTCGAATTCGAACTTATATTATTTATTTAGACCTTATGTGTATTAATATGGATAGTTCTATTGATTACTTTTTTGATCCCAAAGAATGAATTCAAAGACAGCTTTGAGCAAATCTCGCCTAAAATTTGTATTACTTTTGATACTTGCTACGACAGCATTCGTAGCGCAGCCAACAGTCAAGTTGTTTGCGAAATTTATTACTGCCCGATTAGGTTACGTTTGACTGGTTGTTTGTAACAAAGAGCCACATGACAAGAGCTCTTGTTTTATATTGCGTTTTCAGTTACACAGACTTTGAACAGTCGTCATATACATATACGAAATAGCATGTATCTGCTTGCTAAGGACAGCCAATTTGTTGTTTTGTTTAAAGTTGCCGACTGACCTGTCATTTGAACGTGTATAATAGCATTCGTGTACTGTGAGTTCAGGTGCTTGCCGCTCTCTCCGATTTGCTTTTCCAGTTGAAGACTTTTCGTGGAATCCCTTGCAAGTTATTTTAGGTTAGTATAGGGTTCGAAAGTAAAACAAGTTAGCGCTACTGAGAATGAGTAACAATAATTTTAGATTATTGTGGTTACAATAATCTAAAATGGTTGTTACTCATGTTGTTAGAGGTTGTTTCCATATATCAAGTTGTTTACTTAATAGTACTATGTACAAAAATAAATGTGCTAGCCGCTGTTCTTTGTATATTTCTTTGTTTTTTGTTCAAAAAAAATGTGTTTGGTTTGAGGTATTTTGATGTCTAAACTACATTATGATCGTTATAGTATTTTTTATAGGCATTTCTTGCCAATTACTTTATTATTACAATAATTGCATTTTTGTAAGATAGAAAAAAATGAAGTCCAGACTAAGGAATCGAATCCGAGACTTCCGTATGCCAAGCCGGGGCGGAATCGAACCACCTACCTGGACTATGTTACTAGACCTCAATTTTTTTTTATGCACGCGAGTTGGGCCCTCGCATGCGCCATCTAGTCGGTTATTAAAGAACTATCACGACTTTTGTTGTTGCTTTGTTACATAGAGCATTTTATGAAATTATGATGTCGCAGGTCGAATATTATAGTAATTTATTATTAATACAATAATTGCATTTTTGAAAGATAGATAAATTTGAAGTCCAGACCCAGAAATTCAGCCCGAGACTTCGGTATGCCAAACTGAGGCCGGAATCGAACCACCTATTTGGAATATGTTACTAGGCCTCAAATTTTTCTATCCTTTTATGCACGCAAGTTGGGCCCTCGCATGCGCCATCTTGCCAATTACTTCATTAATAGAATAATTGCATTTTTGGACATTCAATTTATTTAACTTTCAAAAATGCAATTATTGTATTTATTAAAATCCGTTGAGTAGTTTTTGGGTGAAAGAGCTACATACATCCAATAATCCATTCTCACAAACTTACGGATTCAAAAAAAGAATTTCAAATAAAGAATTGTGTTCTAAGTACTCTTGACCATTAGAAAACTCTTACACAGACCGTTAATCTGTTAGAAGACATTAAATCTTACATTTTTCATATTTTTTATTCCTTTGTGGCCGCTGCAATGTGGTCGGATCGTAAAACTACATATAAATTTAAAACATTCTTTCTTCATAAGTATGAGACTAAAGTGTTTTTCGAATAAAAATCGGTAGCCCGTCGTGATAGCGTATCTGATTCTCATATATCTTGGATGAGCTCTGGCAGTGAACCGGAATAAAAGATAAGTGTGAATACTTCGCTTGAAAATTGAAACACAGGGCAGGTATAGCAACGCTATTAGTTGCAGGTTATACGGAGCTAACCAAGAACCCTAATGATAATATGTTCATATTGTTCATTTTTATTAATGTAGGTAGTTTTTATTTAATAAATTATTATTTTTATAATATACTGACTAAGTAAAATAAAATATGAATGTTTTTAAGAAATGGTTTCAAATAATTTATTTTTTGTATTTGCATTGATATTATAAATATAAGTTCATGTACCTACACGTTAAATTGTGGGCTTGCAATGATTTTCATATTATTTAAAAAATATATATTTTGCCTGATTAAACTAAATTAAACTAACTAAATTATTTAATGTTATTTTAGCTACACCAAATTCACCCACATCACACTCAGACACAATATAAACTTCGTGTTTATTTTGTGTCTGAGTTAAAAAATTATCCATTCACAACAACAAGATAAAAAAAAACAATAAATCTTCAGTTATACTACTTTTTATTGGCTTTGTTGTCATGCTTGTATGATTTTTTTCTTTGTATCTTTGAAAGCTTAATTTAAACTGTAACTCAGTGATTCATTATACGTTGGCGGGGAAGGCCAGACGCTATACCTGTATATACCTGTAGCAGGCAGTGTCACTAACCAACAGGCCTATCTGTTCAGGCCAGCCAGCATAGTTACTACTTTAATTTTACTTCCTTTATAAGCATATCCCAGATTTAAATAATGCTTCTATGCTTACGGCTCTTTATAAAAATACTAGCTGACCCGCGCAACTTGGTCTGCGTAAATTTTGCCCGTTTTTGCAACATTTTTCAGTGCTCCTCCGTTTCTTTTTGTCGTGGCGTGATGTTATATACCTTCTCTTATTATATTGAACAATATATGTTAATTTATAAACACTGGACAAGACTTTTGCATATACAGTAGAATCCGTTTATTATGACTCCGCCTATATTGACCAACCGCCTATAATGACGTAATTACACAACGAAGTTTGGTTTACATACAAAATTCTTTGTAACAAAGTCGGATATAATGACTTCGCTTACAGTGACATGTCGCTTATAATGACCCAATTTTATTACATTTTGTCCATTTATAGTGACCGACATGATTCTTTACACCTTCGGCAATGGCCGTTGATTCCCGACGACGTTCGGCACATGGCTTGTTTTTGTTTTGAATCTCAATGGACAGTTGAACGTCATGCATTGTTTTTAGTGATAATTCTAAGTAAAAAAAATAATAATCTGATTTCTTAAGTAAAAAAATGAAAAATATACTATACATGTATTACGCGCAATTTTGATTTTAATTTAATATGCTGTTTCTCTATTAAAATAAGTATTTACCTTAAAAAAATAAGGTTATTTTTATTTCACAAAAATGCTTTGTATGACGTCCGCTTAGTATGACGTGTTTGTCAATTCCCTTCGATGTCATTATAAACGGATTCTACTGTAGTGAAATGCCTGAGAAGTTTTATGCATCATCATCATCATCATCATCAGCTTATCGCAGTCCACTGCTGGACATAGGCCTCTCCAATTGCAAGCCACTTTGTTCTATCTTCGGCGTCTCGCATCCAGCTCCTGCCAGCCGTTTTATGCAGGAATATTTAAAGTTTCCTGTGGGAAATCTAACTAAAAGTTCTGTCAAAGTTGTTAACAATGTCATAGGTAAGATGAAACTATATTTTTCAAAAAGTAAATTAAGCAGTACTGTTCTTTTTCACAACGTAATCAAACCATGATACAATTTTAAAACAGTGAAGTGAGGTCGAATTCGAACTTATATTATTTATTTAGACCTTATGTGTATTAATATGGATAGTTCTATTGATTACTTTTTTGATCCCAAAGAATGAATTCAAAGACAGCTTTGAGCAAATCTCGCCTAAAATTTGTATTACTTTTGATACTTGCTACGACAGCATTCGTAGCGCAGCCAACAGTCAAGTTGTTTGCGAAATTTATTACTGCCCGATTAGGTTACGTTTGACTGGTTGTTTGTAACAAAGAGCCACATGACAAGAGCTCTTGTTTTATATTGCGTTTTCAGTTACACAGACTTTGAACAGTCGTCATATACATATACGAAATAGCATGTATCTGCTTGCTAAGGACAGCCAATTTGTTGTTTTGTTTAAAGTTGCCGACTGACCTGTCATTTGAACGTGTATAATAGCATTCGTGTACTGTGAGTTCAGGTGCTTGCCGCTCTCTCCGATTTGCTTTTCCAGTTGAAGACTTTTCGTGGAATCCCTTGCAAGTTATTTTAGGTTAGTATAGGGTTCGAAAGTAAAACAAGTTAGCGCTACTGAGAATGAGTAACAATAATTTTAGATTATTGTGGTTACAATAATCTAAAATGGTTGTTACTCATGTTGTTAGAGGTTGTTTCCATATATCAAGTTGTTTACTTAATAGTACTATGTACAAAAATAAATGTGCTAGCCGCTGTTCTTTGTATATTTCTTTGTTTTTTGTTCAAAAAAAATGTGTTTGGTTTGAGGTATTTTGATGTCTAAACTACATTATGATCGTTATAGTATTTTTTATAGGCATTTCTTGCCAATTACTTTATTATTACAATAATTGCATTTTTGTAAGATAGAAAAAAATGAAGTCCAGACTAAGGAATCGAATCCGAGACTTCCGTATGCCAAGCCGGGGCGGAATCGAACCACCTACCTGGACTATGTTACTAGACCTCAATTTTTTTTTATGCACGCGAGTTGGGCCCTCGCATGCGCCATCTAGTCGGTTATTAAAGAACTATCACGACTTTTGTTGTTGCTTTGTTACATAGAGCATTTTATGAAATTATGATGTCGCAGGTCGAATATTATAGTAATTTATTATTAATACAATAATTGCATTTTTGAAAGATAGATAAATTTGAAGTCCAGACCCAGAAATTCAGCCCGAGACTTCGGTATGCCAAACTGAGGCCGGAATCGAACCACCTATTTGGAATATGTTACTAGGCCTCAAATTTTTCTATCCTTTTATGCACGCAAGTTGGGCCCTCGCATGCGCCATCTTGCCAATTACTTCATTAATAGAATAATTGCATTTTTGGACATTCAATTTATTTAACTTTCAAAAATGCAATTATTGTATTTATTAAAATCCGTTGAGTAGTTTTTGGGTGAAAGAGCTACATACATCCAATAATCCATTCTCACAAACTTACGGATTCAAAAAAAGAATTTCAAATAAAGAATTGTGTTCTAAGTACTCTTGACCATTAGAAAACTCTTACACAGACCGTTAATCTGTTAGAAGACATTAAATCTTACATTTTTCATATTTTTTATTCCTTTGTGGCCGCTGCAATGTGGTCGGATCGTAAAACTACATATAAATTTAAAACATTCTTTCTTCATAAGTATGAGACTAAAGTGTTTTTCGAATAAAAATCGGTAGCCCGTCGTGATAGCGTATCTGATTCTCATATATCTTGGATGAGCTCTGGCAGTGAACCGGAATAAAAGATAAGTGTGAATACTTCGCTTGAAAATTGAAACACAGGGCAGGTATAGCAACGCTATTAGTTGCAGGTTATACGGAGCTAACCAAGAACCCTAATGATAATATGTTCATATTGTTCATTTTTATTAATGTAGGTAGTTTTTATTTAATAAATTATTATTTTTATAATATACTGACTAAGTAAAATAAAATATGAATGTTTTTAAGAAATGGTTTCAAATAATTTATTTTTTGTATTTGCATTGATATTATAAATATAAGTTCATGTACCTACACGTTAAATTGTGGGCTTGCAATGATTTTCATATTATTTAAAAAATATATATTTTGCCTGATTAAACTAAATTAAACTAACTAAATTATTTAATGTTATTTTAGCTACACCAAATTCACCCACATCACACTCAGACACAATATAAACTTCGTGTTTATTTTGTGTCTGAGTTAAAAAATTATCCATTCACAACAACAAGATAAAAAAAAACAATAAATCTTCAGTTATACTACTTTTTATTGGCTTTGTTGTCATGCTTGTATGATTTTTTTCTTTGTATCTTTGAAAGCTTAATTTAAACTGTAACTCAGTGATTCATTATACGTTGGCGGGGAAGGCCAGACGCTATACCTGTATATACCTGTAGCAGGCAGTGTCACTAACCAACAGGCCTATCTGTTCAGGCCAGCCAGCATAGTTACTACTTTAATTTTACTTCCTTTATAAGCATATCCCAGATTTAAATAATGCTTCTATGCTTACGGCTCTTTATAAAAATACTAGCTGACCCGCGCAACTTGGTCTGCGTAAATTTTGCCCGTTTTTGCAACATTTTTCAGTGCTCCTCCGTTTCTTTTTGTCGTGGCGTGATGTTATATACCTTCCTCGATAAATGGGCTATTAAACAGTTAAATAATTTTTCAAATCGGACCCATAGTTCCTGATATTATCGCGTTCAAAAAACAAATTCTTCAGCTTTATAATATATAGATGTAGAAGTCTTGTAGATTAGAAAAATAAGGCATAAGGCTTATAAAGCTCTTTTGGCTTAAAAATACCATTTACATTTAAACTATGGTTTAAAAATCAGTTCTCCTTTTTTATCAGCAGCCATAAAACTTAATCCCTTTTACGTTAGTAGTGCTATTTTTGTCTTAATTTAAAAAAGAGAGTAGTTGTAAGGTTAGAAAAGATTTTGAGCTCTGTCTGGGCACACTCGGTAATCTACAGATTATTTCGTTAATGTCCATATAAATGACTTTGCTACTTTGACATTAACTTTTATTACACTTTTTAATATCCTTCTATTTTATCTGTTATTTTCTTAGACTCTCTCGAAGTCTAGATTAAATCGAAAACTTCGGTCTTTTTTTAAGTAGCTCCAAGATTTTCCGTTACATTGTGCAGCAGTATCGGGTTAAAAAAATACTTTACTTTTATTTAAGTAGTTTTCGTATACCAGAAAAAAACAGTAAATGAAAGGTCTCTGAAACTAATGAAACATAACATTTCGTATTTCGATGGCAATTTTCTGACGGTAACAGACAGACATAGTCTGCACCTACGCACATAAGCCTGTCGTTAGGAAATACGAATGTGTAGGCACATAAGTAACCAAATGAGCCATTATAATATAGGATTTGCTAATAAACTATGTTGCTTTTTTGAAACGCTCGATATGGCATTTGCTCAAAGTATATTTAAAAAACCGGGCAAGTGCATGTCGGGCCACGCACAATGTAGGGTTCCGCGTTCCCCCCTTTCCGAATAATGAGGCTTAAGAATTGGGTTTTCTGTTGTTTTTGTTTCATACTTACAACGTTATATCTAAATAATAATATTTTATATTCTATCATAATAATATTTTTCAATGGGATTTGTACGAAAATTTTGTTACATCTCATTTGATCAGCTGTTACTCGTAAACTTGTAAAGCCTACTTAGCTGTGATAGTTTTCCTTTTAATTACACTATATATACTATTACCGTGATTTTTTTCACATACCCAACATCAACCATTCAGCTGGCAGAGGGGTGGACACTTGACTCTAACAAAAAGTTGCACTTTAAAGCTTAATATTTTACAAACAGAAATCTAAAAATAGTATTCCCAGCCCCTAAACGTTTTTTATAACGCCTATTTAATGACACCCCACACGATGGGGTAGGTGAGAAAAAAAAATCACACCCCCACTTTACATATAGGGGAGGTACCCGAAGCGTTCCGTTTTGCCATTTTGGCTACGGAACCCTAAAAAGCGTGGCAAAACTCGCTATCTATAGTGAGAGAATTATGTACATCCTACTCGATTAGGTTTAGATATGTAAACAGGTCTGAAGAGTTCTAAAGAACTAGTTTCTTTTTATATTCGCCGCCATCTCTGGTATTTAACTTAATTATCCTTGAAGGTCTGTGTCCCAGCATCGTTGATGAGACGGTGGTTGAACCAACGTTATCTCTTCATAAATTCTTCGTTTGCATTTGGGTTGCAAATTAGTTAAACTTGATTATTAAAATATGTAATAAACTTTTTCTTTCATTATTATTTAAATATAAGAAGACTTTATTGGCCAACCTTTCATAAACATATATAACTAGCTGACCCGCCCAATTTCGTCTACGTCAATTTTCCCCGTTTTAGCAACATTTTTTATTGCTGCTCCGCTCCTTTTCGTTGTAGCCTGATGTTATATAGCCTATAGCCTTCCTTGATAAATGGGCTATCCAACAATAAAAGTGTTTTTCAATTCGGTCCTAAGATTATAGCGTTCAAACAAACAAACAAAGAAACTCCTTAGCTTTGTAACATTAGTATAGATTCGAAGGTGTAAAATCTCGCCACTGACAGAACATACTTAATTTCTTCGATGATCTTAGATGTTTATAAATATAGATCTCATCTGATGGAAAGAGAGGGGAATGTCGCCGAGGATTTTGATAGTAACACGATCTGCTTATTTGAGATCAGATAACCCGAAATTGGATGCCTGTTAATGCTGCGTGTATATCACTCCTTTAATAGTTCAAGGCAATCCGTTCCCACACTTAGTTGTGTAGAGAAATAAAGTGGTAAAATAGTTTTGTACTGTGACCGCAGATAAGACTTTCAAATTTTGTATAAAACTGGGTGTATTCATCGCAAACCCATAGCTTCGGTAACTTAATACGGTTTTCCAATAACATTTATACCCGAGTATGTAATAATAAAATGAAATGGAAATCAGAAACGTACTGACCTCTTTGAAGAGGATTGGAACCAATTTTCCCGGGTGAAAAGATCAGGGAAGGTCACGAAGTCGATTATAGTATTGTCATGTCAACGCAGTGATATGTATAGTTATGATCAATTGTGTCCGCTATGACAAGAGTTAATACGGTAAACACAATAGAATTGTTATTATAAATTATGATTTAATGTAGTTGGATCAATTGGTATGTTTATATTGAGTCCACTGAAGCTGTTTGTTCATTCATAGCTGGACAGTTATGAATTGAACGCGCGTCGAGTTAAACTACGTGCTTCTATGATCAAACGGTACGTTTCAAAGAGATGAATGTTCTTTTTAAGTTTACAAGTACTAATATTCAATGCGAAAATTTTATCCAAACCATTGTATACTTATATGGAAAAGATTACTTTGCGAAAACATGGTAGAAGAACATCGCGATGACAGTAGCGGTCAATGACAAAACCATTAAAACAGCTTTTAGCTACTCTATATATGTTAGTTAAGTGTTTTTTTCACGTGTTTTTTTACTTCGATATTATAATAAGTAATATATTTCAGGCAGAAACTCCGAGGCAAGAAGAATAAGCAAGGCAGGCATTTTTAATAACGGTCACCCTCATACAGGCTTTAGCGTAGCAACGTTGCTTAACTTTGCATCTTTCAATTTGCTCGGAGACCATTGAGTCATGGAGGTCAATAAATAAAAAAACACCGAGGGTTCCGTACAAATTTGTTGGTACATATTATAAATAGTTCAGGAATCGAGTCTCGCAGTTTTTTAAAGACTATATATCTTTAAAAAACTGCGAGACATTATTATTTACCTACAAATTTACACCTCGGTGGGCAAGTCCGACTCACACTTGTGCGGTTTTTTATGATTTTATTACAAATGTAGGCTTTTTCCCATACTTGTATTATGAGACGGTATTATTTGCCAAATTTAATAGTTCTAGGTCAACGAAAAATACCCTATACATTTTGATTCCATTACTTTCGTAATGTACGTTTTTGTGGCATAATTGGCTGTTTCTTTTTTAAGAGTTTGATTTTTGCACAGCTTCAAGGGACTGGAGACCTGAGTATACCAAAGTCCCTAGACAAATATCATTCTATTCGATTAGAGTTTACGCCAATCGGATAGAATAACGTCGTTGCGCGCGCACATCTGCTAATCGCATATGATCAATTTTCGTATTTACAGTGTTGCGTGCGCAGTATTACAGTGTAGAATGCCATTTGTCTAAGGGCCCAGGTTACTCAGAAAGTTTTGCGAAAAAAAGTTTTTATGTTTAGGGCTCTGGCCACTTGGAATTATTTTGAAAAACTTAGTTATTTAAAAGTAAAAATACCATTGTTTGAATTTCGAATTTACCTCCACATCTCTTCCAGATCCAAATTAAATTATAGTGTCTCATTTAAAAATGGATCTGCATCGAGAACATTTTCGTGCGATGATTTTCTACGATTTTAAATTTTGCCTAAAACCTGATGAGTCTTTTGACAGATCAGTAATTGAAGAGTCGGCATCTGTTTTTTGTTTCCGAAAATATTTAGTCACCTTCAAGTTCAATAGATGGCGTTACCATTTTGAATAAAATTTTAGGTTTTATTTTGTTTTAAGAAATTAATAAAACAGCGCTTTTTTATTGGTTTTATCAAATAATGGTCTTTAAAATGCTTTATCTTAAAATAATGTTGTTTGGCACTACTAAATAATACTGGCCTCTATAGTTAGTGTCCAGTTTGTTTATGGTACTTGAAAAAGTTATCTTTTGACAACTGTCAAACAAGCCATCACAGAATTGGAAGTTTTATTCATTGGTTGTAATATTTAAATTAATTTCATATGCGATAATTTCAAAAGCCCTGAGCTATCAGTTATTTGAATAATATATGTGTTATCTTGGATTTGCGTGTTTGTTGTTCCATTTCATAATTGTGGCTGTGATAATTTCGTACAAGTGCGTTGAATACGCCCCGTGTTATATACAATTAAATCTATAGATTTAATTTTATCTTGCAACGGACACTTTATTGTTTAAAATATGGCCTTGGATAATGTCGCGTTAGAATAAATATCTAGACTTTGTGCTTTTGTTAGAAAACCTAGTTGTAAGTAGGTTGGTACATAATAAATATTATATTAATATAAAAACTCATCTTTTCTTATAATTTCCTACCACAAATAACTGAATCATCGATCAGCAACAAGGTTGTTTATTAATCTCAACGATTCCATGACGTTTTAGCATTTTTCATGAGAGTCATTTTAAAGTTTGATATTCAATATAAAACTTAAAAATGCCTCTCTTAAAAAAATGAGAACATTTAAAACAATCGTTGAAATTAATAAAATGAGTTGTTGCTAATAAAACCTACAGATATGCCTAGCATACCATACCGCATAAATGATATTTGTGGAAACAAAATTCAGATGGCGCATTGTCGTCTGTCAAAATCAAAACGGTTTGCTTTTTTACACTGCAAGATATTAGTTTACTCTTTGGTCTTTTGATCGACTTCAAATGGCTTTTAAGGATAAAGGACTTTCGAAAGCAACCATCTACCGTTGGCATAGCGAGTTCAAGCGCGGTCGCCTTACTTTGGGGGATGAACATAAGAGTGGTTGTCCTATGACGGCTGTCACGGAAGAAAGTGTGGTGGCAGTAAACAAATAAATTCAAGAAAACAGGCGAATTACATACGAAAAGATTCAGCATAGACTGCAGATTGGTTCGGAAAGCGTTCATAAGATTCTACACGATCACCTTCGCGTGAGTAGGATAGTTTCGAGCCTGAGCACTTAAAATCGAGGGACTTCTTGGACACCACACCAGTCAGAGTCTTGGGTCCTCCTTACAATCCTGATATTGGCACCGTGTGACTTCTTTTTATTCCCTAAAATTAAAAATCAGCTGATAGTGATACAGTTTTCATCGCCGGAAGACGCGCTAGCAGCGTTCGAGAAGGCTGTGGAAGAGGTGTCTGCGGCGGACTGGAAAAAATGTTTCTAAAATTGATTCAGACGCATGCAACTTTGTGTATAGGCTAGTGGAGAGTTCTTTGAAAAGATTTAATTCTTTTTTTTTTTTTTTTTTTTTAAATACGACTCGAATCTTCTCGACGAATTAAAATGATTTTATACATAGAAGTATTTTTTTTAGTTTCTCAAAACTTTCTGAGTGTCCCACGTATGGTTTTAATTTCAACTCGATACCTCCACGCATCCCCGAGATAGATAGGGAGAAAGTGATCCTATAAGGGTTCCGTTTTTTTTCCTTTTGAGGTACGTAACCCTTAAAAAGTAAATCATAACAACTACCTACCTAATACATTTACTCGAGAAGAAAATTGTCTGTTGTAATATGCGTGAAAAAAGGAACTAGGCAGTGCTTGCCAGTTTATTTCTGTCCGTTGAGATATATAAGGACGTTAGTCGTTATAAATGGTGACGTAAAGATTTAGTACACTCACTGTGCTCATTCTTGTTCTAGAAATATTATAAACCAATGGTACTAGCATTATTTTTTGAAAACGCCGCAAATTCAAGCTATCCCTTCACGTTCCGAATCGGATATTAGAAGACTTTATGATGAAGAAGCTTTGCATATGAACGTAACGCAGAGATTTAAACGGAAATACACGTCTAGTGAGGTCAACAGCGATGATATGGAGAGTTTCAAAAATGAAATGAGAGATTTGATGAAAGAATTGTTATCTGCCCAAAATATCCGCCTTGACAAATTAGAAAGTCATATGATGGAGATAAAAAATCATAACTCGGACATTAAATCAACCACTGGTGAGCTAGAAAAGTCTATGACTTTTGTCTCCGATCAGATTTCATCACTTGCGATGAAAATAACTGACCTGGAAAAGGAACGAAAGTCAATGATAATAAAGGTGACTGCACTGGAAAAGAAACTGGAAGCATACGAGTTTAATCTTGTTAAAACTTCTGCAGAAATTCGCAACGTACCCAAAGAAGACTACGAAACAAAAACAAAGCTATTTGAAATTATACACAACCTGTCAAAACATGTAGGCATAACCGAGGCAAACTGTATTCGCGACGTGACACGACAACCATCCAGAAGGGAACACAAAACTTCAAATATTACTATTGAATTTACGAACACCCTTATCAAGAGCAATTTCCTGATGGCGGTGAAAGAGTACAACAAAAAGAACCCAAACAATAAAATTAACTCACACCAACTGGGTCTGCATTCTTCACCACTAGTACCCGTATATATAGCAGAACAACTGACAGCTTGTACCAAAAGATTATTTTATCTTGCAAGGAACTTTGCAAAGTCCAACCAATACAGTTTCTGCTGGTCTTCTTATGGACGTATCCTGTTGAAAAAGGATGCGGATAGTCAACCCATTGTAGTGAACAATGAAGAACAGCTGCGGCAACTGGCCTCTTCCAATACAGCATGACTACGCATGTATAAACCTTTTTTACTTTGTTTAGCTTTTTCCATCTTTAGTTTAAGTTTAATTTATAATTCAACAACTAAATATACCCACATTGTTATTATTGCTCTAAAAACTTGTGCGATCTGCAGTAACATTTTAATACAATATTCTTTCAACATCAAAAACTACACCTTACATATACAACACAACTTCCATGCACACATAACTAATCTTTTAACATATATCCACACACACTTTCAAAATCAAATCACTTACATCAAAATTAACCACTGCATCACATCCTGCTATTTGCTACGTTTCTTCCTTATTCGGCTGTGCTTTCCAGTATTTAGTAAACATTGCCTACATGCTTATATCTCATGCAACTACTTAAAACCTTATATGTTCCACTATGAGCTGTTGGTCTCTATTCGGATAGCTAAAATCAACGTCGTATCCTTATCTGAAATAATTAATATGCTACGGTATTCAGCCCTTCTGATGCATGCTTAAAAAGTTTAAAATTCGATCACTTACAGAACCTTCATAATGATCTAGACCAATTCTCAATTGCACACTCATCTATCAGCCAAATTGAGGATAGCAAGCGTTTAGCTTGCTCACACGGAAAATCACTATCACTTCTATGTCAAAACATAAGGAGTATTAATAAAAACTTTGACGGATTGCTTACACTACTTCATAGAAGTGACGTACTTTGGGACATTATCATTCTTAAAGAATGCTGGTTACTAAACTCACCAAATTTACCAAAACTAAATGGCTATAATTCCACAATGACTTCTAAGATACACACACAGAATGAAGGGGTCGTAGCATACTTCCGCAGCCACCTTCAAATATGCAGCTCAGAACCGGTCCTACTAGACGCCAATTGTTTATGTTTAAAAATTAACAAGGATACTGTGGTAATCGCGGTTTACCGTCCACCGTCTAATCGTAACGTTTCGGACTTCTTACAATCGCTAAATGATCTATTGAATATGTACCACACTTACAGAAATATAATACTAACGGGTGACATAAATATCGATATCTCTGAGAATAATAACGACCCTCGCTCAGCTGAATATCTTAATTTGGTGGCATATCACGGTATGCTGCCGGCCCATACTCTATGCACAAGACAAAATCGTACATGTCTTGATCATCTTATTCTTAAGTCAAAATTACCAGCTTTTTGTTATGTAGCAAGCACTTCAGTCACTGACCATGACACAGTTTTATTTTTTCTCCGCTATAGATGTTTATCTAATACCACTACATTTAAGTACAAACAAATAAAAATTCTTAACTATGATAATATAGAATCTGACATTAGCAACATTGATTTTAGTCCCATATATAGCTTACATGATGTTAACGAAGCAACTGATTACCTTATTAATAGTATAAATACAGTTATTACCGCGAATTCAAATTTAAAATCAGTTCCTAACCGTAAAAGGCTACAAAAATACTGGATGACTCCCGGCTTGTTAAAATGTCTACGCAATAGGGACAGTCTACATCTTAAACTTAAAAACAACCCAAATAATGAAATCCTAAGAGTTACTTATAATAGATACAGAAACTATTGCATAAATTTATTAAGGAATGCTAAATTAAAATATAATAAAAACCAAATAGATAATGCCAAGGGCAATACTAAAAAAGTCTGGGATGCAATAAAAACAATTACAAATACAACCAAAGAAAAAAGTCCACCGTTGGAACTCCTATCCATGGCGGACCCTAAGCGCTCCGTTAATGACGTTAACACCCATTTTGCAAACATAGGACGATCGAAACCTGCAACATTGACAGGCAACAATAACGTTCATCCTCACCTAGCTGATAACCTACCGTACCATCCATACACTTTCACCATGTTGGAAACAGATGAGACTGAAATAGAGAACTCTATTGACAATCTAAAAAATGATAGTGTTGTGGGAAGTGACAACATTTCTGGAATGTTCCTTAAAAAATACAAAACCTTCCTGATTTCACCAATCACATACATATGTAATCTTGCATTGAGCACAGGTACATTCCCGGAGGCGTTTAAACTTGCAGTTGTTCACCCTATTTATAAGAGTGGTGACCGAAATAATCCGACGAATTACAGGCCAATTTCTATACTCCCAACTCTCTCTAAACTATTAGAGAGAGTTATAAATTCCAGGCTTAGAAAGTTTATTGAGACAACTGAAATTCTTTCCCAACACCAATACGGTTTTCGATCAGGTTTATCTACAAGCAATGCAGTTTTGGATTTATCCAATAAAGTCGTCGCCCAACTTGACCAAAAACAGAAAGTCATAGGTGTCTTCCTGGATATCGCGAAGGCTTTTGACACTATTTCAGTACATGTCCTCTGCACTAAATTGGAAAAGATCGGTATCAGAGGCACTTAACTTTCCCTATTTAAAAGTTATCTACTGAATAGGAGACAGTACGTAAAGATCAGCGACTACTATAGCGATGAACTAACAGTGGTAAATGGAGTTCCTCAAGGCAGTATTCTCGGACCAACTCTATTCTTACTTTATATTAACGACCTTTGTCAATTAAGCCTGAAGAATACCACCATCTTTACTTACGCTGATGATACTGCCCTTATAACTTATGGTGATACTTGGGAGTCTACATTTGGGTACGCTCAATCCAATCTAGACTTAGTGACTAGCTGGCTTTCCAAAAATCAACTCAGGCTCAATGTAACCAAAACAACATATCTTTCCTTTTCGTTAACTGCGCCAGGAAAAAATCCTTCCTTGTCGCTTTCTCTTACTGCGCATTCATGTAAACCACTCTCTCTACCTCCTTGTAACTGCCCTACTCTGTCTCGATCAAGCTGTGTTAAATACCTTGGTGTACAAATTGATGATCAATTTTCATTTCACGCACACATAGATGCACTTACATCCAGGCTTCGAAAACTAATTTTTATCTTTAAAGCTCTCCGTCATGTAGTAAATCCCCAAATTCTTAGAATTACCTACCTTGCTCTGTGTCAATCCCTCACGCAATACTGTATTACAGCCTGGGGAGGCTCAAATAAGACCCATCTCCTAAAATTAGAACGCGCCCAACGAGCTGTGCTAAAAGTTGGTTGGAAGCTACCATTCCGGCATCCTACGACCGACGTATATAAAATTTGTAATGTCTTGTCTGTGCGTAAATTGTATATTCTTAATATTATCCTCACCACTCATTCATTAACCCCCTTTGACCCTTCCAAATCCGATTTCAGGCGACGCAAATTTCAGGTGTGTTCGCCTGTATCGGTCAGAACAAGCCTTGCCCAACGATCTTTTTATTTCCTAAGTCACTATACGTATAGTGAGTGGGTCAGTGAGTGTCTGACCTCCGTTCAGAACGGCCGTATCGACGCATCACGCATGCTCTAGTTAAAGAGTAATCTGCGGACGCAGCACAACACCTCCGTCGCGGTGCGCGTCATCGGTCCATCGGGGTCGCCGCGATGACCCAGTTACAAGTGTGCAAAACGTAAAATACTATAGTTTTATTTGTGTTAAGTGAATTTATTATTACACAATGGCTTCACAACAAATTAAAATAAAAACAGAGTTGGAAAAACGGTTGTACGACCATTATGTCCAGGAAAAAGCTGAAAATGAGAATTTGCAGCAAATCGTACAAGACCTGAAGGGCCAAATTCAAAGTCTTCAAGGTCAAATACAAAGCCTCCAAGGAGAACTGCAATGTCTCAAGGAGCAAAACATTAAGGAATCCGATACAGGTAAAAAAATAAAAACTACTCAGAGTGCTCAAGATGAAAATGTTGAGTATTGCACGGACGAGGAGGACCTCGCCAAAGAAACGGAATGGATTAGGGTAAAAAGTAGGAAGAAAAGGAAGTTAAACACCACCCCCTCTCCGATACAAGCCGGTACAAGTGGCCAGCGGCAAATCATCTCTGACGAGGCCCCAGCGGTCAAAAAGGTACCACCTCCTCCACCTATTATAGTAGACAACATAAAGAACTATCAAACGTTCTACGATATCCTAACAGAAAGCCAAACAGCTCAGTCCTTTACTGCTAAAATGATGAGTGGGGACAGTGTTAAGGTTAACACTAAAACCGAAGATGCCTATAGGGCAATCTCTAAACTTATAGCAGAGAGAAACTTTCACTGGCACTCCTATGAAGATAAACAGACTAGGCCGATAAGAGTTGTTGTGAAGAAACTACACTCTTCCTGTCAACCAGAAAGGATCAAAGATGATCTAATTTCACAGGGCTTTCAGCTAGATAATGTAATAAACAAGTTAAGCTGGAAAGATAAACAACCTCTCAACATGTTTATATTGTCATTTAAAAATAGCGAAAATGTCAATAAAATCTATGGCATACAACATATTTTAGGGTGTAAAGTCGAAATACGCCCCCTCAAAAATTCCAAACTAATCCCTCAATGCAAAAGGTGTCAAGCATATGGACACACCCAAAAGTATTGCTCAAAAGAGCCAAGATGTGTAAAATGCACGGGCAAACACCTTACAGCTAACTGCACTAAACCAACCGAAGAAAAACCTAAGTGTGTCCACTGCGGCCTACCCCACCCAGCCAATTACAGAGGGTGTGTAGTAGCTAAAGAGATGCAATCGCTTAAGAACAAAAAGCCAAAACAAAAGTTCGTAACACCAACCTTGCAACAGCCTATTAACAAAGTCAACCTCGACAAACAAACCCCAAAATCAAGCTCACAGCAAATCCCACAAAATCCCCCTGAAACAAAAAGCGTATCCTATGCATACGCGGCACAACAAGGTAAACAACCGCCAAACCTTGAAGATAAAATAAACAAAATATTGAACTATATTTCCACCTTCGATAAAAGACTAGAAAAGCTCGAACAAGTTACTAAAATATCTGTCTCACGATCGCAAATATGAATCAAAACAGTCTCAAAATAATGACATGGAATGCCAATGGTCTGCTTCAACACCAACAAGAGTTGCAAGCAGTCCTAGATACTGAAAACATAGATGTGTGTCTAATTTCTGAGACACATTTTACTGTGCAATCGTTTATTAAATTTAGAGGATACAAAGTGTACAACTCGCTCCATCCTAACAATACTGCCAGAGGTGGTAGTGCTATTATAATTAAAGAAAATATATGCCACTACGAATATAGTAGATACGAAGAATCGGACATGCAAGTTATAGCGGTATCTATTAAAACAAAATCTTGTCACACCACTATTGCGGCTATTTATAGCCCTCCTAGGTATATGATAAGAAAAGAACAATATACGCATATTTTTCAACTCCTTGGGCCAAAGTTTATATTAGGAGGCGACTTTAATGCGAAGCACACTCATTGGGGATCGAGATTGACTACGACAAAAGGCAGACAGTTATTAAGTACAGTTAAAGACATGGGATGTGAAGTCATGAGCACAGGTAAACCAACATACTGGCCCACTGACAATAACAAACTACCCGATCTTATTGATTTCTTCGTATGTAAAAATATATCTACAAATTACTTAAGCATAGAAGAAGGCAATCACATGAATTCCGATCACTCATCGATAATATTAAAATTTAGTAATAAAATCTTACTTAGAGAGAGCCCATTGACTCTAGTCAATAGTCGGACAGATTGGAAAAGCTTTTGCCTGGATCTGAATAATTCTATAGATCTAAAAACTGCAATAAAAGACCAAACTCAACTTGACACAGAAGTTTACAACTTTGTGGCAAAAATTCAACAATGTGCGTGGAACAACACGCCACAATTAAAAAGAAAATTCAAGGGACACATCTATCCCAAAGAAATCATAGAATTACTATCTGAGAAAAGAAAACAAAGAAAACTATGGCAACAAACCAGAGCACCACACGATAAAACTGTACTTAATAACTTAACTAAAAAACTTAAGAGAAAAATTCAATACTTTCAAGAGGAATCGTTAAATTCTAACCTACAGCTTCTAACTAGTGATCGTTCAACGGATTATTCTCTATGGAAAGTGACCAAGAGATTAAAAAGACCTATTACCCAAATTCCACCAATTAAAGACGGTAATGGAAAATGGGCTATAAGTAATGACCAAAAAGCTTCAAGATTTGCACAATATTTAGAGGAAACTTTCCAACCACACGTCGATAAAACAGAAATTCTTTTGAATATGCAAATGTTACATAGTCAGAGAATAAAGCTCGTGACTCCAAAGGAAGTTTACAGAGAAATACATAAAAACATAAGCTCAAAAAAATCTCCAGGCTATGACCTCATTACAGGAGAAATTCTAAAGTACCTCCCATGTAAAGCCATTGTAAAACTAACAAAGATCATTAATTCTGCCTTCATGCTAAAACATGTGCCTGAGCCATGGAAGATTGCAGAAGTTATTATGATTGCTAAACCTGGGAAACCTCAGCATGAAGCAACATCTTATAGACCAATCTCCTTGTTACCGGTGCTATCAAAATTATTTAAGAAATTGTTCTTAAAACGATTAAAACCAATAATCGACGAGAGGAACCTTATACCAAATCACCAGTTTGGATTTAGAGAAAAACACTCAACGATAGACCAGGTACATAGGATAACTAATATTATAGAAAAAGCCCTTGAAAGTAAAGAGGTATGTACTACCGTATTCTTAGATGTAGCGCAAGCTTTCGACAAAGTCTGGCATGATGGCCTAATTTATAAATTGAAGCGAACTTTGCCTAAAGATTTCGCAGACATCTTAGAATCTTACATTACAAACAGAGCATTTAGAGTAAGACAAGATGATGCTTACTCAGAGCTTAAAATGATAAAAGCCGGGGTGCCACAAGGTAGTGTGTTGGGCCCGATTTTGTACCTGTTATACACCTATGACATTCCTGAACTGAAAAATAACACTATTGCAACCTTTGCGGACGACACCGCTATTATGGCCACAGGGTCTAATTATAAGGAAGCAGTAGATAAAGTTCAAATAGCTTTAAATCACTTTCATGACTGGGCCCAGAAATGGAAAATAAAATTAAACGAGTCAAAATCCATACACATTGACTTCACCAACAAAAAGGGGGATTATCATCCAATATATGTAAATGGCTTACAAGTTCCATATGCAAATACAGCGAAATACCTAGGTATGACACTTGACGCTAAGCTTCGATGGAAAGCTCACGTAAAAAAGAAAAGACAAGAACTAGACATGCGTTATAAAACTATGTACTGGCTACTTGGAAGGAAGTCAAGTGTGTCTATACATAATAAAATTTTAATATATAAGCAGATTCTCATGCCAATATGGACGTACGGAATCCAACTCTGGGGCTGTACAAAACCCACTATCATAGCTATTATCCAGCGGTTTCAGAATAAAGTGCTAAGGGACATTGTCAATGCCCCCTGGTATATCAAAAATGAAAATCTTCATCGTGATCTTAACATAGATACAGTCCACCAAATTATCCATAAAAGTGCTGAAGCACATGAACATAGACTTCGTCACCACGTGAATGTCGAGGCATTCCTGTTGACCAACCACACGGATTTAGTGCGAAGACTAAAAAGAACTAAACCATTTGAGTTAGTGTAGTTATAGTGAACAAATAAAAGTGACAGTGCTTTAAATTTACACAAGAACAAAGTGTTTTCATGTTATCAGACTCTAAGAAAGTGCAACAGACATTATTCTTAGTTATAAAATTAGTGTAAACGTCTAAAATTAAGTTAGAGTAAAATTGCTTATTAGCCTTATAGGCTAGATCGTAATGAATTGTAAAGAACTATGTTCTTTATACCCAAGAATAAAAAAAAAAAAAAAAACTATACGTATAACAAACTAAATAAAATATTGAATATACATCCGATGTCAAAATTTCAATGTAAGAAAACACTAACTAACTGGCTATACAATCTAGACTATGATGAAACCGAAAAGATTATAGTCACATCTAAGTAGAGAAACGCACACACACACACACACACAGACACGCGCACACCCTCACACACACAAACACACACACACACACACACACACACACACACACACACACACACACTCGCATATGCTCACTCACACATTCACTCAAACAGGCAATCACGCACTCTTATATAATAACATTGAACTTACCTTATTGATATTCTTGTTCTAGTTCCTAATAATCTCCAAATTGTAAACTAAGCTTTATATCTCTATTCCTCTTAGTATGTTAATCTTGTACGTATTGCACTCTATTATTTAGCAGTAAACTAAAATATATAATCATAGAGAGAGCCTGGAGATTTGTCACACAGGTTTCGTACCTAGTACGAACTCCAGCTCTCACTAAGGTTCCTCGTATTATGTAAAACAAACAAATTGTAACATGCTTGTAAACCTTATTGAGAGAAATAAACGTTATTATTATTATTATTATAAGTAGTTTGCATCATGTCTAGTTGTATGATTTACAAGTTTGTGAAATAATAATGTTTGGATAACAACATTATTATTTAACATGCTTTTTGCCATATTATTGTCTGCAATGAGTACCGGATTTTTATTTCATTATTTAAAACATAAATGGGTCGCCCGAAAAAGTGATTGGCTGTTTATTTGGGTCGGATTATTCTGAATTTTAAAAGTTACCGAGTTGCCCTTGCGTAATTAAACGAGTCAACATAAATCTGAGTAAACGAGACGAGCGGAAGAGTCCCCGGTCAGCCGTAACTTTGTTAGTTGAAGCATACACCGCTCCGCCGCCATCAACGCCTCCATCGTTCTGGAGAACCAAATAATTCACAATAAAAGCATTTTTCTTCACTTGTTACCCTAAAATGTTTTGTAATATTGTAACTCTATCAGACTCGGTCACACGTAGTCTGCTAGTCACAGTCATACGTAATTAAATAAATAAATAAAATAACTTATGGTAAGACCAAATCTTTCTAACAATCGTCCCTAATAAAGGTGAGTGCAGGAGAATCTTGGAATTCATAGCGGACTTTTCAGGGCGTAACTGCAGCATGTAAATGTTAATTATTTTAGTATGTTTGTTTCTATATAGATATTATTAATTTTAGCATATTTCGTGTATAATTATTTGTTTTTCTAGTGTGTTTCACTACACACTAGAAAAACAAATAGTTTTGTATAAAATATATAAAACTTATTTGTTTTTCTAGTGTGTAAAGTGTGTAAAAGACGGTAGCAAACAAGGTCCCCCACCAAGGTGACCTTAACGGGCACTTGGTGTGGTCCACAGATTGTGTTTTCGACTACACGGTTGCAAACCGAACGCAAACACACTCACACTACATTGTGATCGCGTTCGCGGAGGTAGGAATTACTCATAATTATCTACATAGCAATTTCGTCGTGAGCAATTTACGACGGCAAATGATCCCATCGTCAATAATAATAATAATAATTGTTTATTTCATGTCATTAAAAATTAGAGCCACTTGTAGGAACAAAGATAGATATGTAATTTTACTTCCGCGAGCGCGTTTGCGTTTGGTTTCCAACCGTGTAGATGAAAACACAATCGGTGGGCAACACAAAGTTCCCGCCAAGGTCACCTTGGCGGTAACGCCTGTTTACCATCCTCTGGAACATGCTTTCACAGTTTGATTCCTAACGTAACTAACAGTTACGTTAGGAATCAAACTAAAATAAATAAAAATGAAAAATGTTCCTAAATAAAACTGTGAAATATTTATTTTTGAGTAGTTCCTTGAGTTTCTGTGGCTTTCATCATCAGTTCCACTTCACGAATTGGTGCGTCTTGAGTGAATACATGAATTACTATAAAATATACCTAAATTGCTATAGGCGTGCCTTTAATATTGAAGAGTTCTCTCGATTTCTCCAAGATCGGATCATCAGATTCTAACCTGATGACAATGGCACCAACATAGGAGTAGACCTTTTTAAAACAAAAGAGATTTTTACAAATCGGTTCAGCGTAATCGGGTTACAAACATAAAAAACATACAATTGAATTGAGAACATCATCATTTTTTGAAGTCGGTTGAAAAATAAAAGATTCTTGGCGGAACAGTAAAATCTAAAAATCGTGCGTGCGGTTACACTTCTTTAAACCCCGAGGTATCGATATTGCAGTGTTTGTTTGCAAGCTACACAACACAGGTTTATCCAAGCCTCGCCATACTTTGTTCGAACACGGTAGATAATTCCAACGAACAAAAGAGCTTCTATCGAGTTTGGACAATATGCGGGCAGGCTTACAAAAATCTAGCCAGCTTTAGTTTCATTGTAAACAAGATTTACGTGAGTTTGGTAACTGCAAGAACACTATATCTACCTACAGCAAACTAATTTACAGCTATCGCAGTTGAGATTCGTCCAAAATGCTTTTAATGCTTTACTTTGAATTAAGTAGAATTAAATAAAATATTTTTTCAATCACATTTCCTGGTGATTAGCCTATTGATTTTACAACAATGTCGTCACTAAAATCATTTGTTTGTGATAAAAGAAGTTTTCACAACACATTCTGTCGAATGGAAATGACTATTCAATATTCGTATACAGTGCAACTCAACTTTTTGCTTTCATATTGTAGAAAAGTGTAAGTTATTGTAGTTTTTAGCTATATATCTTCGTCATAAAATTAGCAAGTAGCTCAAGTTTTACTACGACGTATAACAGACTTGGTACAATTAAAATCCAAATGAAGCGGCGGTAGCCTAATGGCTAAAGCATCGGTCTAGCAATCGTTAGGTCGCGGGTTCGAATCCTACCCATCATACTACCGACGTGAACACACTTCTAACACAAGTCATTAAGCCTAGCTGGAGGGGTTAATAGGATTGCTAGTAATGTGAGACCAAAATCCCACATTGGTAGTGATCTTTTTAAAAAAAAAAATGTAGGATGAATGCTGCTATAAGTGTAGGTAATGAAGGTTGTCTTCGGATTTGAATCGTGATTAACATTTCTATAAAAAAATAAAGATACAGACTCGAAAACAGTTTGAGGGTTTTTTTGACGTGATAACGTCTTATAAATCGATGACTAAATATTATGATGATGATTAAATATTTTTTAAGCCAATAACTTTTAAGGTACTTAATTGTTATAACTTATTGTTAAAAGTGATATCCTAGTTGTACAATACATTTACGCCGATATAATTTGTGATTTCCCCTCTTTACAGTTTCTATATGACGTTTTTGTGGGGCAATTGGTAATCATATGTAATCCTTCTAGGCTGTATAATCTCTTTGTCACGTTGTCTTTAATAAATCCCCACAAGGTGTAAGATATGGGGATCTGACAGGCTAAGAGGTTGGAGATCGAGTAATCGAGTAACTTAGGTACATACATAAAAACGTGTCTAATTAAGAACCTCCTACTTTTTTGAAGTCAGCAAGTTTCTGCGAGATTTAAGTTTCAAAGAATTCAATTTAAAAGATTTTTAGCTTTTCAGATCGATAGATAATGGAATGTGAACTTTAATGTATCATTTGAAGTGCTGGTCAATCGGCATTTGTAAAAATATTAAAAAAAACATGATTCTATGATTAAGAAAACGATGAATAGATTTTAATTATAAAATTATTTAAAATAAGGAAACTAAACTACTCTCTACAACTCTTAAGTAATGTCATAGTTATTGTATGGAAGCCCTATAAGTAAAAATTTGGGATATTTCTCGTTTTAATTTTAAAAAGTTATATAGTCGTTTTACTCTTTAGGTGTATTTTCAATATCCGTTTAAAGTTTTTTGATATCTTTTATATTTACTGAATAATCACCTGTACTCACTTAACGATTACACCCTGTATACAATACATACTAATCCATGGTTACATTGGCAGCCCGCGTGTACCTTTTCATACGAGCTAGTTGGCAACGCAAATTAAAAGAGAAGTCAAAATAGAAAAAGACCGACAACAATTTTACTTTCAGAATAATAACTAAATTGTACTATTGCTGTCTCTTTCAAATCGTGCGTGACGTCAGTGGTGTGGTGGCAGAGATTTTAGTGCATGTAGATAAAAGTAGTAAATGTAGATAAACTTTCGCGATTTGTACACAATATAAAATTATATATACTACGGATCTTAATCGCTTGAATATATTAAAGTAAATCCTTTTTTTAATAACTAGCTGATTCGCGCAACGTCGTCTGCGTAAATTTCCCCGCTTTTGCAACATTTCTCATTGCTGCTCCGCTCCTATTGGTCTATATTGGTATTGGTGATGTTATATAGCCTCGATTAATAGGGTATCTAATAGTGAAAGAATTTTTAAATTCGGATCAGTAGTTCCTGAGATTATCGCGTTCAGACAAACAAACTCTTCAGCTTTATAATATTAGTATAGATTTAAAAAAAAACTTTTTATTCCCCGACGTTTCGACGGTATTGCAATAGCACGGCTTTAGGTAATCGGCGAAGATAATATGGCGATTTATATGATATTTGGTAGAGACATTGATTAGCTCTGCTTTATATTCCAACCGATCAATGGAAGCAGTTTCTATTGCAAGCAAAATCTAGTCTATTTACATCGGTTAGATTAAGATTCACCGAAAGTTGAGTTTAAACGTTGAAAAAAAAAACAATGGTTCAGTCGCCAGATTATGGAAGTGAACGTACATGTTACTTTGCTCTTTTCTTACTAGAGTGGAGCAGTAAGATTTAGACGCGTTGTTGTGCGAGACAAGTAGATGTTAAGATATCTCCTGAGACGGTGGGTGATGCCGTTGCAGAACGAGATTACCCAAGAGGACGGTTACCGGTTTATCTGTTAAAACCTTTTCGCTCTGATACTTATTTATTTATATACCTACGCCAGATACTCACCAGAGATGATAGAATCGTAATGCTTTATAGATTGTAAGCAGTTTATGTAATGATTTTGGGGGTGAATTGAAATTGTAATCACACGATGGTTTTTTTTTAGCCGGTTTATCGGCTAATTTCCGCCTATTCAAGTATTTATGAGTACAAAGTCTCTTCCTTATTAATTTATAACATATTTCAAGTATTTTTACATGTTAAATGCGTAAGCGGAGCTGTAAAAATAAAGACAGGTCGGTCCGCCGCAATTTTTACAACTCCACGATGAGTTAGGAACTTTATTTTTGTTAAGTATCAATATCAACAACTGTTTATACAGTACCTGGATAAAATAAGACGTAATCAATATATTTTTTTTTTTAAGAATCCGTTGATAGAATCTGTATCGCAAATGGCATAATGGCAGCCCTACAATACCGATTCAGATTACCGCAAATGTAATAAGTTTCAAAGTATCACCAATATCGTACAAAAAATATGGGTGATATTCAAATCCCAATGTGGTACAGAATTAATGTATCGAAAAACCTTTTTTTCTAAATAAAGCAATTTTCCCACAAAAATTTAATAAAAGGACGGCATAAAATTGAATGCAAAAGAGGCATAAACAAAAGCTAATAATAATTTTCAAGTCCCGATGTTGGTAAAGCTGAGGCAACGTAGATTACTGCGAATTATATTTACGATAAGCCAACTTGGATATTAGAATTATGCCGTAATGTTTACTTAGGTCGTATCCGACTTATTACACAAAATAACCTTTACCTGTATACTTGCATGTAGTCATGAGGATAAACGCGGTCCCTGAATTGAGTATAGTATCCATCTATATGTAAGTATCGCATATTTTAATATATTTCGTATTTCAGGGTTCCTAGATTGTTACTATCAGTATCTTATTTACAGCGATGGTTACAAAGTATACTATCGTAAGTTTAAAAACGCATCTTTCTAGAAAGCGATTTGAAGATAGAAGGGTGTGTAATTTTGTTGTTTCTTCAAGACCCTAAAGGTTCAATTCCGTGCATCGCGGCCGATCGCGAGTCGCGCGCGGCTTACGACAAGCGTCTGACGCGCGCGGCCGATGCGTCAATAGTCAGAGTATGAGAATGTATGGTGCCGTATCCGAGGTAAGCGACAGACGCGCGCGGCCGACGACTGTCGTAGGCTGCGCGCGCACTCAGAATATTGTCGCATCGGCCGCGAGCGTCAGCCGCTTGTCGTAAGCCGCGAGCGGCTCGCGATCGGCCGCGATGCACGGAAATGAACCTTAAAGGTTCATTTCCGTGCATCGCGGACGATCGCGAGCCGCGCGCGGCTTACAACGAGTGGCTGACGCGCGCGGCCGATGCGACGTAAGCCGCGCGCGGCTTGCGATTGGCCGCGATGCACAGAAATGAATCTTAAGTAGTAGTGGTAGTAGAAGTAGTAGTAAGTCTATCGCTTTCCCGCAAGATGTGTTTTAAACTTACGACAGTATACGTAGGAGCCATCGAGTGTAATAGAAAGTCTGTCCTTATGTACAAGTGTGCTTAGATTTTCTAAAGTCCGTAATAGATTTTGATGAGTTTGTTACTATCATTCAGAACATTTCTTCCAGTTGTTTTATTTGTATAAAACATCGTTATGACACCGTGCTTGATCGGGTAGCTCACTAGTTAACAATGTATAGGAAAACATGTGCCTTGTTAGCTGTGATTAACCTATATAATAATAATAGTTTCTTGAGTAAGTATTTTATACTTATCCTGCCTACTTTTGCCTGCGGCTCCGCCCGCATTGATGTCGCTTATCGCGATAAAAACTATCTTATGTTTTCGAATTTATATGTTACAACTCACGTTTCCCCAAAGTCTATCGGCAACAAAGGGATCTCCTATAGTAACCTAAAACAAAATGGCAGCGCACGTCAAATAATGACGTTTGAATACAGCCTATGTTACTCCCTAATAATGTAGCTTTCTATTGGTGAAAGAATTTTTAAAATAAGTTTAGTGGTTTCTTTTTCACATTTATAACATTAGTTACTACAGCTGTCGCCCGCAGCCTGTTAGGATGACTTTAGCCCGTAAATGGGTTGATTTTTGCTTTCAAATGCTCGTTTCGCAATATTTTTTTTACAGAACCCCTATTTTACCCCCTTAGTGGTTGATATTCCAAAAACGCTAAAATACGTGTGTCTCTATTTTAAACCAAAAGGCTAAATCATATAAACGGTATAAAGACCTCCCTGTGCTCGTTGCTGTTTTGACATACCGAATAGAAGTCATGTAACACCGTTTTTAATGACAACAGTGTATTAAAAATGTATAAATAATAAAGAAAACTCTATCTTGCCACATTACTTTACGTAGTTATATCCGGACAATCTTCTAGAAGAAATTCCGTAACGAAAATAAAACCTAACACTCCACCTACCATGTAGCTCGGCCGAGCGTTCGCTTAACGTATATGGTACGACTGTACGAAGCTCTCACATTTTTTTTTATTAAAAAAAAATAAAAATAATATATATAATTTAAAAAAATATTTTTTTTTGCTATGCAATAGCTTTACCGCGGCAGTCCCCGAGTGCCACACATTTTTTATTTTTATTTTTTTGTTACTGCAAGTTTGAATTAAATATAATTTGACATGCGTTAGTAGGCGATTTTATAGTGGTATTAGCAATTACTATCGACATTAAAGTAAGATGTGTTGAGGTGTTGCTGAAAATCAGCGTTACACCGCACTGCGTGTGTAACTTTAAGCTGAGCAACAGCTCTTTTTGTTAAGTGCATTGACGCTCATCGCAGGACTTTGAGGTACCATCTTGATTTAACTTTTATTATTACGGTTTTTTTTTGTTAAACTTATATTTTAAGCGTAATATAAAATTTATTGCTGAACGATTTTTATTGGTATTATTATTTTATTATTATTGTATTGCTCTCTATTATTATTTGTTTTCCTTATTTTTACTTGATAATAGTGGATTTTTTATTGTACCTAATGTGTGTCAACATTTTATCAAAATAAATATTTATTTTCTTTCTTTCTTTTTTAAATAAGAAATTTCAAAGGTCTAACTTTAAAACTGTCAAAGTTAGAAAAAAACTTGCAAACTTATTTTATCCCCTTAGGGGTTGATTTTTCAAAAACGCTGGAAATCGTATTTCATTATTTTAAACTAAAAACTCAAATTTTACAAATCTAACTTCAAAATTGACGGAGTTTTATACAAGCTTACAATCACTATTTGACCCCCTTAAGGCATAAATTTCCAAAAACCCCTTCTTATTGGATGCCGATTATAATAAAAAATACGTCTTCTAAATTTCACGTCTCTACGATCAGCGGCTTAGGCAGTCAGGGCTTTGAATTTTATACATATATAGATATCACCCTGTTCATGAATGGTGGACCCACATTCCGCCAGATATGTTTTAGGTCCCTTGTAATGTGGATTATATATATTACCGTTTACTCCATTCTGGTATTGCGAATTTATTGGTAAAAGAATACTATAAATCCGTTTGTCCTCAGATTTCACCTAGAATCACACAATCCGGATTTGCGTTTACAGTAACCGAGCCAACGGAGCTATCTTTAAACAGATGAATATTTGTTATTCAATCAAGCTCTGAGCTCAGTTTGAAGTTATATTAAATTTATCGTATAAATAGGTGTCTCGATTTGTAAATGATGTAATAGGTACCCGGATAAAAAATTCCACGTGGACATAAGTACCTGCGAGTAAAGGTATAAAATTCTTTGATAATCTGCAAATGAGAGTTAAATATGTATATTTATGGAATACATTTTATAAATTTTGATCAATAAAAGCACGCAGAACGCGAATAAGCAAATCAACATTACCGGAAACACTCTTAGTAATAAATAGTACAACGCAATGTTGTGAAAAAGTTATTAGAAAAGGCAAGATTTCTCAAAGGTCTTTGTGGTACAACTTGTTGTGTTCGACAGTGTGGCTTATTTGTAACATTTTCTTTCAATGACTGGACATGGCAGTGTCAGGAGGACTAATGCAAAGGCACGGAATGACAAAAATGTATCCCCGGCTGTCCGACCTGCGTCACTCAAGATTTTCCCTCAGACCCTTTATTCCGGGCCAACTTACAGGAAACACGCGAATCATCTTGGGGCACGTAGAGCCGTAATATATTGTCCAGATTGCGTAAATATTTCTACGTCATTAAAACGTTTAAAGAAACATGACGATTTGCGAGATGGTTATGTTTATATTAACGTCTTTTTAAAGCTTATTATAAAAGGTAAAGTTCAATAGTATTTTATAATAAAAAAAGAAATAGTTAGACGTGACATGCTAAATTGAACTGCTATTCTATTATTGCTAGTAAAGAGTTCCTTAATATCTACTAGGTATAAATTATCCAAGGATTACAATTTTACTCATATTACCTTCTACCACACGTGGTACAGAAAACAAAAAAGGTATTTAATTACATTAATTTAATTAACCGAATGTACAATATTGCCAATGTGCAGCATGGGCGCGTACGGATAACTTCTATAATTGTCGGCGAGGGGCAATGATACAGTTGGTGCCCACCTATTCCTATCACGTAGAGGTTATATGAGACATTGCCAGTTCAACCACAAATGAAGAACTTCGCCCACACGTCTGTGGAACATTGCTGTTTCTATTTCTGGAAATTTATCCAATCAAGACGGAGTTGGTCATTAGTTTAGTCTTGGTCTGACAGCCGACGAGATTGTTACTCTTTGTGGTCAAAGTTAAAGTTCATCGTTTTAATTGGTTAATTAGTCATATTTGTTATATGATACGAACAATGATAATTATGTATTTTATTTGTTGTATTTATTTTGTTATAGAGAAAATTTTATAATAAACTAATATTGTGAACGGTAGTTAGTTAGTATCCACTAGCAATAGGTACTGGACAATTTGTAGGACATTCAGTTGGTTTATGTCGGCCAACCTGCGCTGCAAACGATCAACGAATGCAGATGGAGCGTATTTATCAAGTGCCTGTTTCTACGTTTTTAATAAACCGTCCGCCATTCAGCCGAATGGTTTTCTGTCAGAAACATCTTGGGCGGCTTTTTGAAACATCATAGTACAATTTTTATTTACAACAGAGTGGTTTTATGTTCGTATATTTTTTGGTTACATTTAGGTACTTTACTGGACCAGGCTGCGTAGTGATAACGGCCCGATCTTTTAGAGAGTAGGGCTGGTCCCAGTAGTGGGCACCCTACTAAAGGCTGATTACCAATACAAGTATGATTTGATTATTTACCTTAAACGTACGTAAATATAATATTTTCTATAAATATAGTTTTTGATATTTGAAACGTGTTAAATTACTCTACAGTCCAAACATGAGTGCACTAGTAGCTTTAGTAATGTAACTGTGGTTTCCTTATATTAATATACAGTATTTGTTTTGTAATATAAACAAGAATTATAAACACTTTGGATCAAATAATGTCAGCTTGAAAAGCGGTGGTTAAATCGCAAAAGTAGGTCGCACACAGTTAAATGAAAATAGACGAAACTATTCTAAAACGAATTCAGCACCATAGTGCCAGCTGTGTCAAAGGATTACAGAATAACAACAAAATAAACAAGCTGCTTGCTTTCCAAATAAAAAAATGCAGGTAGAAATTGAGAATGAATAATTCGAGCTACGTTGGCAATTGGTAAGCAATAGAGTGTGTCGGTGCGGCAATTCCTGCGGAAAGAGGCCGGATACCGAACATTGTGAGAGCAAAGCGGCCCACCGCCAACGAGGGGTTAATCAGTTCCTGTGCCCACGCCTCCGGCTAGATATCACGTTCATCATTACATTCCTCTAGTAATAGCATTATAAATCTACTAATACTAATATACTAACTAATTTTGTAATTATTTGGTACGCCAAATAACCTTCAAAATATGTTTTTTTTATAACATAATAGCACCATCGGTTTCTAATAACCTGTCATTATAGCTGTAGTAGGATCGAAGTAGCGAGTAATTAGGTGCACGACCGCCTCTAAATATGGAGAGGTCTATGTGAACAAGGTCGTCTTTGTTCGTTTCGTGGCCAAATATTGTCAAGGATACAAGAATCAAGTATTCCACAAGGGACACCCTTTCTCTTAGCCATAGGTCACGTGGATAAAAAACAAAAAAGGTGACTGGAAAAGTTGAATCGATTTCCAAATACACACATCAAAAGTGTCTAGGGATCAACATATATTTTTGCAATAACTTTTCTCCTGATTGATTTTTTTTTTTTATTTCTTTAAGCATTCATCAAATAAAGTGTTTTCGTTTGTCACAGTAACGATAAACCAAGTCACCTTTGCATTAATAAAGAAATTTGCCATTTTCCTAATAAAGGGATTTTTGACATTTGAACCACTAACATTAAAGTTCGAAAAAAAGACTGAAATAACAGTTTTCTTTAAAATTTTATTGGGTAACTTAAACAATTAATAATCCGTGTTTCTACCGCGAACACTAACAACACAAGAACATCGGTTTGGCATACTCAAAATGAGTTCATCCAAATCACGCTGTGGAATGGCCGCCCATGTTCGTTGCAACAACAAAAAAAGGTCTTCTTGCGACTGGATACCCTCCATATTCGGCAGAGCTCTTCTCTGTAGCATATCCCATGCATGCTCAATCGGGTTCAAGTCTGGCGACTGAGCAGGCCAGGGCAGGACATTGATGTTAGCTGCGGCGAGAGTCTGTCTTACAACTCTTGCGGTGTGCGGTCGTGCATTATCATGCATTAACTGAAATAAGGGACCGATTTGCACTTGTAGAGGAACGATGACGTCTGATACAATCGTCTCAGCATAAATTTGAGCGTTGAGGTTGCCTCTGATCCAAATCAACTCAGTTCTTCCGCCGATCCAAATACCCGCCCATACCATGATGGTTCCACCACTATAAGGATGGACTTCCTGGCAGGATTTTAATCGCTGTTGGCGTCCAGGGGTTCTCCAGTGTCGTATACGTCTTGTATCCGGTCTCATACCAAAACGAGACTCATCAGAAAAGCACACGAAACGCCATTGTTCTTCTGCCCAATTTCTGTGTTCAAGAGCCCATTGATATCGAATCCTACGATTGTGCATTGCTATAGGTGGTACCCGTAGCGGTCTTCGGAAATGAAGGTTCACTTCATGCAAGCGGTTTCTGACTGTTTGGTCGCTAATTAAGTTCCCTGAAGAGTGATGAAGCCTCACGGCTAACATCATGGCGGTTATTGTTGGACCTCTTCGAGTTAAGATTTGAATGTATCGGTCTTGTCTCCGTGTGGTGCAGCGATACCGTCCTCCATGGCGCTCAGCCACGGTACCAGTGCTTCGGTAACGTGTCCAAAGTCGACTGATAACACTCTGACTTGTATTCAGAGCTAAAGCCACAGTACGTTGCCGGGAACCAGCTTCTATCATTCCCACGGCTCTGAGCATTTCTTCCCTGCTTAAATGACGTCGCCGCTCCATAATAACGTTGGTTTTAATCAGTAGTAGGGAAACAGTAGCACTAATAATGTCTTCAATGCGTTGTATGTTTTTATAGGGAAAATATTGACAGCTGATTTTCATCTTTTACCCGAATTTGATTCACAGTTCCTGATTCAAATTATGAAATGCACCAAAAAGGATCCATATAAATTTATAAAATCATAAATTTATTACAAAGCCACATCTCAATCTCAAGAAATCCGCATAAAAATGCTTGATCCCTAGACACTTTTGATGTGTGTACATCTGGGTAGCAACACACAATGTAATAAAAAAGGGATTTGATCAGATTCGATATAAATTACAGGATCAGTAATCACCATTTAGTCATATTACTGCTGTATTTGGTTTTTATTTCTAAAAATATATAGTGAACTTTGAAATAAAAATACAAACAATTTAGTGTTATTTTTAGGGCGTAACCCGGCCGACAAAACACAGTCTGGTTTTGTCGGCCGCATATGTGCTAGTGTGCAGACAGTAGTGTATGTATTTTGCTTTTTGGTTTTACATAAATTATAACAAGATAATGAACCGACTTCAACTGAAAAACAAGGGAAAAACCCCATCCGAATCAAACAGAAAACCTTACAAGAAAAACAATGTAGGGGTCCGTAGTACAGTAGTTTTTGTTGCATACTTACGTTATACTACCTAATAATAATTTTCAATGGAATTACTAAATTTTGTAACTTCTCATTTGGTCAGCTGTTACTCGTAAACTTGTAAAGCCTGAGGTAATTTTTATAGGCATTTCTTGCCAAAGACTTTACAAATACAATAATTGCATTTTTAAAGATAGAAAAATTTGAATCCAGACTCAGGAATCGAACCCGAGACTTCCGTAGCCAAACCGGGGCCAGAAGCGAACCACCTATCTGGACTATGTTACTAGATATCAAATTCTTCCATCTCTTAATGCTTTTACGGGTTAGGCCCCCGTAGCGCCATCTAGTCGGAAGTTAAAGAACTATCACGGCTTTTGTTATTGCTTCGTTACAGAGAGCATTTTAACAAATTATGATGACGCAGGCCGAATATTGAAGTAATTTTTATAGGCATTTCTTGCCAAAGACTTTACAAATACAATAATTGCATTTTTAAAGATAGAAAAATTTGAATCCAGACTCAGGAATCGAACCCGAGACTTCCGTAGCCAAACCGGGGCCAGAAGCGAACCACCTATCTGGACTATGTTACTAGATATCAAATTCTTCCATCTCTTAATGCTTTTACGGGTTAGGCCCCCGTAGCACCATCTAGTCGGAAGTTAAAGAACTATCACGGCTTTTGTTATTGCTTCGTTACAGAGAGCATTTTAACAAATTATGATGACGCAGGCCGAATATTGAAGTAATTTTTATAGGCATTTCTTGCCAAAGACTTTACAAATACAATAATTGCATTTTTAAAGATATAATTTTTTTTTTTTTTTTTTTTTATCTTCTTCTGGCCCCGGTTTGGCTACGGAAGTCTCGGGTTCGATTCCTGAGTCTGGATTCAAATTTTTCTATCTTTAAAAATGCAATTATTGTATTTGTAAAGTCTTTGGCAAGAAATGCCTATAAAAATTACTTCAATATTCGGCCTGCGTCATCATAATTTGTTTAAATGCTCTCTGTAACGAAGCAATAACAAAAGCCGTGATAGTTCTTTAACTTCCGACTAGATGGCGCTACGGGGGCCTAACCCGTAAAAGCATTGATAGATGGAAGAATTTGATATCTAGTAACATAGTCCAGATAGGTGGTTCGCTTCTGGCCCCGGTTTGGCTACGGAAGTCTCGGGTTCGATTCCTGAGTCTGGATTCAAATTTTTCTATCTTTAAAAATGCAATTATTGTATTTGTAAAGCCTGATTAGCTAACAAAAATTTGCACTTTAAAGCTTAATATTTCATAAGTGATCCCTAAATCTAAAAATGATTTTCACAATCCCTAACGATACCCCATACGATGGGGTAGGTGAGAAAAAAAAATCACATCCCCAAAATTACAGCTTTCTAGCACTAACAGTCTCTGAGCTAAGCTGCGGACGGACGGACGGACGGCGAAACTATAAGGGTTTCGTTTCGGAACCCTAAAAAGTGCAGTCGATTAGCCAACGAAACCCCATCCAAATCGGATCTGTAGTGTTTGAAAGAATCGCGAACATGCAGACATACACACTTATACATATACAGGTAAAACAAAAAGCACCTATTCTGAAGCCGGTTAATAAAGAAACATGTGTTTTAGTGTGTTTGCAAAATTAACCCCTTTAGGGGGTAAAATCACCCACGCGGTATTTGGTCGTTTCACACCACGAGTTATTTGAACCGCGGTTCGAATCGCCCAAGTACTATTTTTGAATTGGACCATGCGCACCCCAGTGGTTGGAGCGGCCCTTAAAATTAAAATTTATTTTTTGATCGTATAAACAAAGTTCACATTGAGACGATTTCCAATATGTATAACACATAAAGGGTTTGTGTTAATTACAAGGGTGTATTTTTACGTACCATTAAAATGCATACCTACTCGAGTTACGAGTCAAGTTAAAAAGTCTGAAATATGTTTGTTTGCTATGGTCGTTTTCGTCAGTTTAGTAGTAGTAGTAGGTTTGTATTGTAGTTTTACATTTATAGGTATGAGTCATGCGATGGTTTTGGTGTCGATAAGATATATTGAAAAGTGCTCGAGGCAGTGTTATGGAGTGCAAAACGGAAAGGGATATGATGTGTCTACAAGTTAATCTTCAAGATACCCTTTGATGTGTGAAAGGTTTTGATAATATCGCAAATATCAAATAACACCAAAAGATCCTTTATGCTAAAGTAGTGGGTTAAATATTCATTGTATTATTTTAAAGATAGACATAAGACAGTCATATTTGTCGCTCAATGGAGCATCTAAATGTCATCTTACTGAAGTCTTAAATAAAACTATTTCATATCTATTCTCTCTTTAAAAAAATCACCCTTCTCTTTTGAAAAATAATTTCTGCACTACGTACAAGCTCTGTGTAGCTGGGGGTGATACAAATATACAATTAACAGATACAAAATACAAAGAACTAACATTTAGGGTGTTTTGCTTTTATCTGTAGCTCTACTCTGACATAGATATTTATATCTATACTAATATTATAAAGAGGAAAGATTTGTGTTTTTTGTATGTTTATATGTAACGAATAAACTTAAAAACCACTAGACCGATAACAAAAATTCTTTCACCGTTGGGAAACTACACCATCCCCGGGTAACATAGGCTACTTTTAACTCTTTACTTCCACGGGAACGGGAACTACGCGGATGAAACCGCGAGGCGTCCGCTAGTCGAATAAAAGGTGCATTTACAATTGGGTTTAATTCTTAATCCTGGACATATCAACAGGTTTTACGCCCGAATAAGTCAGGTTTAATTAAAGCCTTAGGCAAACAGCAATATACGTTTGCTCATATGAACAATATATACGTTAATATCAAACGGTCGGATGCCGGGTGTGCGTCCCGAGTTCTCGTCCCGGTAATCAGGCGGCCATCGAATTATTTGTGCGTCGTTGACTTCATTTGCCAGTAATGACCTACACCCGCCTCTCTTATGATCGTTTCCTTACATATTATCTAAATATACGAATGGATATTTATTCCATTTATTAGGTTTAGGTTCTTTTACACAACTGTTTTTGTTTTATTAAATGGTAAATATTCGTAAATGCGTGTAAGCTAATATACAATACAATGTAAATATTACGAATATTATAATTTGGATGTTTGTTCGTTAATGAAACTCAAATTTGATACCACAGATGAATTATACATTGAATCAGATCGTGGGCAAGGCTATTGATTACAAGTCCATTTTCAATTAAAGAAATAATTAGTATTTGGGTAGGCATTACTGTAGTGTAATAGTTTCTTTTATATTGAGAGAAAAAAATTGGTTGTGATTACTCAACAATCGATATATCTGTCTTGTGTTTATACGAAAGAAACTTGGGAGTATTGATCTAATAATTTTCTCGTTTTTCTATCTGACGACATGCCAGCCGACGACAATAAATGGAAAAATTGCGGGATGGATTGATTCCGGGTTGAGCGCGTTTCGTTTGTCACGCTATTTCATCGCCGCAAGGAAGTGCTTGTTCCTGTTTTTTGTTATCTCTCTAGATATACGTTTTATTGCTGAATTTATTGGAATTATTATTTTATTCATTATACGTTACAGAGGCTATCTCAACTATATCATTGACGGAATGTCGTGCGTACCTACCTAAATACCAAAATGAAGAGCTCTACAGCCAATATTACAAACTCCGTCGTATCATTAATTCGATGCGTAATTAAGATTCCATTTAGGTATTTTATGGTTATATATTGGAACAATCCGCAGAGTTTGAAGGAGGTGAGTTCATAATGAAATTTAATGATCCGTCAAAAGCGGAATTCGACAGCATAGAAAAGAATCAACAAATAGGTTCTTTGTTGATTCTTTGCTATGCTGTCGAATTTCGCTTTGAAGAAATATGGATAAAATAATATGAATACATTCGTCAAGTACATTAAAATATATTTATGTAGTCTTTTACGAAATTTCGAGTAAACAATTAGTAGGTAATAAGAATAAAAAAGTTTCAATCAGATAATCTTCTGCATAAAGTTTTGGAGCTCGCTCGATGTGGACTTACGTACTTTAATGTAGGTGCGTAGGTAGGAATGTGTAGTTTCTGTTGAATCTTTGTACGTACATGGAGTCAATCTTTCCACTTTAGAGTTAGTTGGGCACTCAAGTTTCAGTGTTGGAGTTTTACACGTGGGTATAGGGAACTTGGGAAAACTGCCTCTAGCTAGGACGGCGCGGCGCCCTTGTAAAAAGATTGAGTGGCATCATCCCTACATAATTACACAATTATCCCGAAGTAATGAAATGTACATGGAGCACCACAAACTTGACCTTGTGGAAACTGTGTCAAATACATATTTTATAACATTACCTTTACCTCAAGGTTTGATTTAATGAGTTTATATATACAACACAATTAACTGCCTCTGTGGCGAGGTGGGAGTGTGTCCGACTGCTACGCAAGAGGTCGTGGGTTCGATCCCACACGGGACTTTATGTGCGGCCACTTTGTGTGATCCAAAAATTGTTGTTCCGAGTCTGGGTGTACATTGTGTTCGTGACTTGTATGTTTGTTAAGTCCCCCGCGACACAGGGCTTGTATCTTACTGGAGTCGTCTTTTCCAAAAAAAAAACTAGCTTTTGCCCGCGGCTCCGCCCGCGCTCTCAATAAACTCTTAATGAGTTTATTCAATTTAATTCAAATTGAAGAAAAGCCAATGAACAATTTTTAAATAATTTTCAAGTTAGACATTGGTATGAATAAATGTTTATTTTTAGATCTGACAACCTTCTATACCTGTTCTATAATATTAATACCGGCAACCTATGTCCTAAATCATATCCTTCAATTCAATTAAAATCTGTTAGCTGTCGACTAAAATATCCCAACGTATCTTCAAGCATAACTGATCTTGACAATCACTGCGATGCTTTGTTTGCCGATGCTAGTATAGACGATCGTCGGATTACAACCTTCAATTATATAACCTACAAGCTTACGCTTGTGGTTATGCGTTCTCGTTATAGCGACCATTTTACTTAAGCTTTCGAATGTACAACGTGGCTAGGAATAAATATAATAGGGAGGTCAAGCCGCAACAGTCTTCAAGGGAAAACAAAAAGGGGTTCATACGTTATCCCCAGTTTTTTTTCCTCGCCATAAGAACCTTCCTCAGATTTCAATGAATATTTGAAAAAAATAGCTGCATTATGCCCGTTATATTAATTTATACGTATATAATAATAATAATAATAATATCTTGGGACAACTCACACAACGCTATCTGATCCCAAACTAAGCAGAGCTTGTACTATGGAAACCAGACAACTGATAAACATACTTATATATTCTTAAATACATACATATTATAGATAAATAACACCCAGACACAGAATAAACCATCGTGCTCATCACACAAAGTTTTATCCTGGGTGGGGATCGAACCCACGACCTCTTGCGTAGCAGTCGGATACACTCCCACCGCGCCACAGAGGCAGTCGTATATGGTACACTTAATTAATATACATTAAGGCACAACAATGTTATTATAAAACGTATTTAAAGAAACGACGCGAAATAGCGATAAACACAGATGTCGCCAACGGCATTGAATATATAGGTAAGATTTTGTGCCACACAAACGATTCGCAACGTGTCGCGACATAATGAGACACATAATATAATATACAATAAAAACTATAAGGTTATCGCTACAGTCTAGACAACTATTTACTATATATATATACTTACTATATATTTACTATCCTATAGTTTTGCACCGAGGCATGTTAGTAGAACAAAGTGAGTGAATATGAAATTAGTTTACTCGCGCAGGAAAGAATATAAATTATCAGGTGAGGAATACTTATGTTTATTTCAGAGGGTAATAATAGCGTTGCTGGCATGGTTTCAGCTTAAGACTGGCCAACGTATTGTGTATTATGCCAGCGTGCGTTGAATAATATAATGAACTATAGCGTTTTACTCGCAACAGGTATTAAAATAACCGTATTTTCTAATAGTACATCTTCCTATAATATTCAGGCACGGGCAATATTGAATTTGTGGAGTCTGTCTACCTGTCTGTTATGTAATTGACATATGGAATTTTGTACATATAACATAGTACTTGATTATTTGTTTTATTTATATACTGCGGGTCTCAATAATAGATTATTTCTATTTAACAGCAATTCTTAAAAATATATATTATGTTTGTTATAATCATTTTAATCCATTGTAGATATTAAACACTTAAAATAAGTATGATTAATCAAGTTAGGAGCTCACATCCATTGATATTCATTGATTACTCAATATTTGTTTCTTTAACTCATAGCTTCTCGTGATTCATTTAAGCGAAGTGCCAACTAAATTTATGTCGTAACCAGAGTCGTCTGCTCGTTTTGCATTAATTGGACGTTACTCGAGAAGCTTTAACGATAACTTGTTTCACTGTTAAAAATAAATGTTCGTTAAATATTGATATTTTACTACGCCGCGCACAAAGTGCCTGCTCAACTAATAGTTTCAAAAGCAATTAATGTGGCCCAGACTTTAGTAGTAATACAAACTAAATATCAAGCAACAATAGCCCCTATTTTAACTTAATTAAACGTTAATATGGTAAAATTATCCACTTAGGAGCCGGTATCAGTCATTATTTAAAGATAATTCAATTGTCAGAGTTAATGCTGAAAATTGTCAAGGTAGCAGAGCGTGCCGTTTGAAATTCAAGAAATTATGAGAAGCGGCGGCGTTTAATCGAAAAGTACTCTTCTTTGATCTTTGTCGAGTCGCCGTCTGCGACGCCTTCGTCTGGCGTGTTCGTGCTCGAATGAATAGTGGGTTGGAATAAGCCCAAGTAGAGCCGCCCTGCAAAGACCTGCCAGTAAATTCCTTCGTTTCCTAGATTAGTAAATCGAAACTATGTCTAATTTATTTATCAAATCATATTTCGTATATCGATAGTACCTACAACCATACGCAATAAACTAATATCAAGTTGCTAAGGTAACATGTTAATTATAGATGTATTCAATAGGGCATAAAATTGGCATTTTTGGGGTATATTGTCAAAGTTTATGAATTATCGCAGGAACATTATGCATATATCAAACAAATTACATGCATAATGTCGACCACATGCAAAGATAAATCACTCAATGCAATAAATAAGCTTTTATCTGAATTTTTCCTTTGGGAATGTTGATTTATTGGATTTTTAAAGCTTACCGCTTGCTCATCAGAGGTGTTCTTGCGGAAAAAGTCTCTATTGTTGTCTGATTTAATGTGATATACTAGTTGCAAGATGAAATGAGGATAGTGTGACGGGAGCGTATTTTATGTTCAATTTTCATGGCAAGAGTTTAACTAGGTGAGAACAGTGTTTGGTGGTTTCTGTGCGGTCGTTAAACAGGAGTTATGCTTTTAGCTGTTTCTTGTTAGAGGTGCCACGTTGGATCGACGTCACCTTATGTTTGTAGTTATTACTTCAGTATTACACGCCTCTAAACTTAAATGCACCAAGTATGTTATGACAGTTTGAATAGTGAAGTATGGAAACATTGTCGGCTTCCTCGTGAATAAAGGCTATCTAAACTTTGCATATGTTGCATATTTAACAAGACATGTAGTTTAAACGGAATATTAAAAGCGTGTTTACATTATGTTTGGTTTAGGGATTAATTCCTGACTCCCTATGACGCCTATCCCTGAATACTCAAAAGATTAGAAACTTTTAGACGCTATTATAAGTATTTCTAGCGAAACTATTAACTTTAGATCGAATATTTAACTACTATCATAATAAGTTATTTTATACTAACCATCCAATAATATCTCTTAAAGGATTCTGACAAAATACGTTCGTATTATAGATTTTTTACTCATCAAAACAAAAATAAAAGTAAATGATTGGATCAAATTTAAATCTTAGAATCAAACATAAATTTATAAACTTACGAGTGAAAAGAGAGTCCACACTCTGGGCACAACTCACTTTTGCAATCTTGCACTATGCAAACATGCACCATTCTTGAATAAATATTGTACAATTATTGTTAGATTTTAAAATAAAAAACATGAAAAAATAAAAACATCTCCCGCCATGTAATTCTGTTACATATTAACCAGGGCTGTCATCATCTACTAATTTATAACTTTTTGTCAATTTTTTTAAAATTAAATGAAGTAATAGGTAAATGAATATTAAACTATAGTCAAACGCTAAATATATTTTACAACATAATATATATTTTAATACTAAATATTAGTTACACTTACAGTTTCGTGAACAATCAATATACAAACTGATTTTTAAGGAACTTTTTATCTTGTGATAGGTATCATTTGTTGGACACTTTAAAGAAGACGAAGATTCAACATTTTCTCCCCGAAATCACTCAGCTGGTGCACTCCATAGTTATTCGGTCATTAATAGGGTATTTGACTAAAGTCAAATAAGTGTATTTTAAGAAACGTCAAAAATAACTTACTCTAGACAGACTAGAAAAGACGTTAAATTATGAACGAACATATTTTTTCAGAATACTTTATGACATATTATTGAATGGTTTATTTAAAATAATTTAATAAGATAGTAGTCAAATACCTAATTCCTTTAAATCAAATGTCAAAGCACATCAAAAACAAATCGTCTGTTTGTTTACTCAAGAATACGCGTGTAACGTGACAAAGTTGTTCCTAATTTGAAAGAAATCACATTTATTATTTGGACCCCCATAAAGAAATAAATCGGCGGTATAAGTCGATGTTATCATTGTAATGCTGTCAACAAACTGTTCTGGCAGTGCTATCGCTGTACGCATCTGTGTCGGCCAATCGTGGAGATTTATAGAGGCGAACAAAGACTATAAAACTTACTTTATTATTCCATCAAATGTGCCGCTGACTCACACACTTTCAGATTTAATATATCCATACACAAGGTATCATATTTAACTGAGTAGGTTTTATTGCCGCGATAAAAAAACATATGCGATTTTTTGAATGCTCGCATTTCGAACCATTTATTAATTGTTAACGCAAGACTTTGCTGTTAGGAATGTCAGAAAATATTAATGTGTTTGTTTACTTGCTATTAATGTTATTTTACTTATGCGTTTGAATAAATAACAAAGATTTCATAAATAAGATTTATGTTAAAAATGGTCATATTCATGACATACACTTTCACTCGTCATGATTTTAAAACAAGTAGTTGTCTGCGCTATATAATACTTCATTTTAAACCATTAGACCATTGTTCCATTAACATATTTTTATATTAAAAGCGAGGGTTTTACCTAAAATGTTTGCACTATTGTTATTATTGTTATAACTTTGTAACGAGCATTTTGCGTGGAATTACAAAAAGTGGCCTAAGTCAAAGCTATCTTCATAAAAACTTCAACCAAACCGATATGAAAAAGGAAGAAACTGACATATAGCGACAGTTGTAATATAACATTAGATTTGGATCAAAAAATATTTTTTTAAGACTGTTATAATTTTTCAAATGTTATAAAAGCAACTTTATGTCTTTTGATTAAGATTGATATTTAATTGAGGTAAGTATGACCATTGTGCGTTTTTATTTTTAAACGACCAATCAATTTTACATACATTGGATCGATTTTATATACACTACTATAATTAGCTGTAATTATCTTGTAAGCTTTGCTCAAATACACTGTTTTATTGAAGATATAAAATACCACAGGTGTTTGTTCGTCTATTAACATTTTGGAGGGCTCTGTCCGGCGTGTACTTAGTCGATACGAATGCTGTAGCTACTGGATTCAGTGTTGACGTAGCAAATATTTAATGGTTCTACGAGTTCTACGAGTACGCCGTTGCTACGGTGCTACGGATATTAAAATAATATTTTTAATTTAAGTTGTATTAAAATGTACTAAGTATTTTATGTTTTACTCAGTTAATTTTAAATCTCTATTAGATGAATCACTCTTTAAAACGTAATTTTAAAACAATAGACTGAAAATGTGGTAGGTACTCATTTTATCAGCCAATTATTTCATATTACTTACTATTTCTTTTCTCTTAAATAAAAGCAAAGTTGAGGTTTTCATCTGTCTCTTTCTCAATTTCTTCTAAACTACACAACGGATTTACTGTCTAATTCTGATACAGTCTTTACTATCTAAATAAATATTGTACGGGAAGGTTTTGTGTATTATATGTGTATAGATAGATAGATAGTCTTCCTTGTCCGTGACAAGCCCGTGCGAACAGTCAAAATCTTGTCATAAAGGTAAATGGAGAGCTGTGTTTAGAAATACATCAACGTGCATGCACGTCGGCCATTTTTAAGGGCACCTCGGATGCGCTAGTCTCAAGGACTTGCCACGGACACGAAATAATGATCGTGAATAAGGACCCAGTGAAGCTAAGGGCAGGCACCAAGCATGGGTCCCTAGATAAGTGGTAAAGTTTCTGAGTTTGTGAGTTTATAGAAGGTAATCTCTGGATCTACTGAACCGATTTTGAAATTCCTTTTACCAATAGAAGGCCACGTTATTTCTGAGTGTCATAGGCTATACAAAATCACGCCACAACCAATAGGAGCGGAGCCTCAATGAAAAGTGTTGCAAAAACAGAGAAAAATGACGCAAACGAAGTTGCACGGGTTAGCTAGTCGAATTTAAAGCCGTCGTCGTGCGCGCAAAACGAATCTTATATTAAACATTTTCATATTCGCGGTTTTATACGCACGTTTATGCAAATTGTGGCTGTGATACGTCAGGCGAAGGAATCCTTTATCCTATTTTCTGAAGTGTCTTTCGGCCCCGCTCTTGACCCTGGTACAAAGCAGCCTGTGCAAAAGCCAATGAGGAATCTGCTTACCGGGCCTGGGCAGCTGCGCGCAGCCTTAAGGGTAGAGCTCGTCTAGTTCAAGCGAAAAAGAAGGCCTTAAACTTTGCCGCCAAATCATGCAAGAAGGCATTACAGAAGGCACGGTTCGATCATGTTGGTCATATTGGGGCCAAGTTGCCGTCTTTCGCCCCTAGTAGCAGGCGGTTCTGGTCCATTTCCAAATCGATCAAACACTGTACTATTGTACGATGTAAAAGGCTAATCCATTAGTGAAACAAACTTATGATTAGTTAAATGTGTAGTTTATTCGGTATTATAATAACTTTTAATAAATACTTGCCTGTGGTAACCTCAAAATCTAATCAAAATTTCGTTTCCAATTCAAATTCAATTTAAAGGGGATTGATTAAACACAACATCGTTTTTGGACATGTACCGTTTTATTTATAAACTAGCTTATATAGGCGGCTTTGCCCGCGTGGCAATATACGCTACTGCTCAGGTCCTAAGAATAGTAGCGTGATGATATATTAGCCTATAACTTAATCCGGACATAGAAGATTATGTTCCCAAATTTGAATAGACTTTGTTTAGTCGTTTTGGCGCCAACCCCGAACAAACAAACAACCAGACACGAAAAAATCTAAGCACGGTTTTGGATTCAGAAACCCTTAAATAGTCGATCTAGGTGAGTTTTTTTTAAATAGTATAGATAGAGATAGCTTATAGTTTTATCTAGTGGTCGCCCGTGGTCGAAATTAGACCATAATTAATTTATATAAATATATTTTTTAAATATTAGCATTCCGCACTCCTTCTTCCTTCCTTTAGGCTTTTTCAGGGATTTTGCCTTATACATTAGCGTAAAATGGGTAATGGGGTACAACCCTTTGGCTTCACGCATTTATATATAGATTTATTTTATGTATTCATTAGATGATTAAAGCGAACTTAGGCTTAGCTCATGGTTAGTTTAGGTAAAACTAGAAAAAGAATCCGGCGTGCTCATCGTTAATGAGTAAGTACAAGCCCGATCGAAGCAAAAAGGAAACCATTTTTTTTTAAAGACGACTCCTGAAGCCCTGAGTCACGGGGGATTTTACAAACATACAAGTCACGGACATAAAGTATATCCAGACTCGGAACAACAGTTTGTGGATCACACAAAGTTTCCAGTTGTCCCGTGTGAGAATCGAACCCACGACCTCTTGCATAGCAGTTGGACTACTATGTAATATTAGCTTTCGCTTGTGGTTCCTCTCACGTGAATGTCGATTATCGTGATCAAAACTATTCTATATAAGGCTATAGGATAGTTTTGATCGCGAAAATTGAACATTCATCTTAATCGGTTCAGCGGCTTACATACATACATATACATACATATCAACCCATATGATGGCCCACTGCTGGGCACGGGTCTCCCCAGTAGAACCTACTGGTATGTAGATCCTGGGGGTAATTGCCATAATCGCCACGCTTGGCGAGCGGGTTGGCGATCGCAGTAAGGCTTTAAGTACGCAGAGGACGCTGCTGCCCGTCCTCTGGGGTGAAATCCCTTAGTCGCCTTGACGACACCCACGGGAAGAGATGGGGTGGTGCTATTCTTATGCCGGCACCACACGGCAGCGTGAAAAAGTAACAGACAGACAGAGCTAGTTTCACATTTATAATATTAGTTTGGATTACAACGTTTGCTAGCGAAGCGCTAAAAAAAAAAAATGTGTGGCACTCGGGGACTGCCGCGGTAAAGCTATTGCATAGTATTTTTATCAACAGCAATTCCAACATTGTTTTTTTTTAATTATAAAAAAACAATGTTGGAATTTTTTTTTTCTTTAAAAAAAATTGTTTTTTTTATTAACTTTAAAAAAAGCAATAATAAATTATTTTTTTTTAGTTTTTAAAAAGGTTTTTTTGAAATTAAAAAAAAAAAAACATTTTTTCGTTAATTTGCGTTGCTTAGCAACCAACCAATAACGTTAGCTCCAATTGTATAGCATTTTATGTCGTTGCAATCGCCATTCGCTGTTGCTTAGCAACTAATCAATAACGTGACTGCTTAGCAACCAATCATTAACGCGACCGTTGCTATGTGACAATTTTTCGTGCGTGCATCCGGTCATTGATTTATAGACGTTATCACGTCAACAAAGCATATTTTCGGTTCAGAAAGTTTTAATTTGTTGATCTAGGTTAGTTTCTCACAACACATAGATACTTTTTACCATAGTAGAGATTCTGTTGAACCAAATTTGCAAACACTGCCTCTGTGGCGCGGTGGGAGTGTATGCTACGCAAGAGGTCGTGGGTTCGGTCTTCACCTAGCATAAAACTTTGTGTGATGGTTTATTCCGTGTCTGGGTGTTATTTGTCTATAATATGTATGTATTTAGAAATATATAACTATGTTTATCAGTTGTCTGGTTGCCATAGTACAAGCTCTGCTTAGTTTGGGACCTGATCCCAAACTAGCGTTGTGTGAGTTGTCCCAAGATATTATTATTATTATTATTAATGTAACCCAGTCTGAAAGCCAAGCAATTCATAAAGTAAATACTTATCTACATTCATATTATTGTTGATCACAAAACGACATGTTAAAAGTTGTATCTCTCACTTATAGATATGATATGTAGGTATAATAAAAATAAGAAAATAATTTCGAAGGTTTATCGTTCCCTGTAGGTATATTATAATAATTATATACACAATAAAAGCCGACGGTGAGATGAGTAGTATCCTAGTTCATTAATATTCATAGATAAATTATTCCTTTCATTGTCTTCGTCAGATTAATTGAGACCTGGGAAGTAAAATAGAAGTAAACCTGGTGAATAAAAGGTGGTACTACGATTATGTCTGTTTAAAAGCTAACCGTGTTTCTAGTTTACGATAGAAGGCTTTTAGCTGTCACATTATTTCTTGTACAATTTTAGTTCTTTGCCAGAATATGTAAACTCATATGTTTTCTTTTGTTTGTCTACCCACAATAGACTACGAGTAATGTTAAATTAGATATATAATACAAGAAAACGCAAGACTTTTCACTGGTTTTATTTTTTTTTAAATTATTTATTTGGAAAGCTTACAGACAAGTAATACATTATGTAACAAAAGTACAAAACCAATTTGCTAATAACAAGCCTACACATATTGATGTTGAAAAACATAGGTCACAAAATAAAAATAACAATTAGTGTGCAACTATATAATATATGTACAACACAACAGCATGTGTAATGTTGGACACATTATCATGTTACAATTTAAAAAGCCTGTGTATCCGAGGTCGCTTATAAAAATAAGTACGTCATGAGTTCAGCCAGCATCTTTAAAGAACTCCAGACACATTCGTTTTTTGATTGATGTGTCGAGGTGGTACAAAAGAGATCTATGTCTAAATGTGATGGAAGGTTATTAAAACTTAAAAAGGGGTCTTATTCACATTTGGCCGGCAATCCGAACGAGACGATCAAGTATCATTATGACAGACATTTTGCAAGCAGAATAATGATTTAAGGTGCTGTGCTGTTCATAAGATTTGCACTTGACGTACGCGCCACCAAGCTCAGTTTGATCAACATGAATAACGCCGAAGAATGTTAATGTTGAAAAGTCATTTAATATTTTAGATTTGGTAAACGAAATTTTATTGAAAAATGTCAAACTTTTTTATATATCTGATGCAAATAGAATGAAGCAATATAAATATTAGCGGAAGTGCTTTGTTAACATTTTAATCGTTACCAAAATAAAAGTTGTTCAATATAAAATAAAAAAGAATATATAATCGCTCTCGACTCGAGCCAATATTGATCATGATCTGGCTATTTTGGTACGAAGCGTCACAGTTGTTGTTGCATTGTATGTTGTTTAGCAAATATGCGACTAAGATAAGGCAGTAAAACACAGTAAGCCGACACGATACGCATTCCTATACTCCTTCAGATACGTTTACATTTTTACCGCATATTGCTTATAAACATTGTTCTGGAACGTAAACATTCACGAGAAGCTACGTATTATTTGTAGATGTATCGCATTGTGTATCAGAGACAAGAATTGCAAGCATCTTTATGATAACAAACACAGAATCAATAAATGCCATAATATGGCCTTATTTTTTATTCATCTCCTATGTAGATGAATAAAAATCACAACACAAACACTTGCCGTGCTTGTGTTGTGATTTTTATTTATCTACGGCTAGATTAGAATGTCTTTGTTGTCTACTTGCTTGAGATTAAGTCATTCGTAACAATTAACTTTTTGCAAGTTAATAATAAAGTTATACTTTTTATATGCGCCGGTCTAGTTTACTTTATTTCTTATTTTTTACCCAACTGCGCAAGCAGGAGAGTCATTCTTTTCGATTGTATGTATCAATGTATGTTTATAAGTATCGCTCTAGAGCCTAAATGGTTCAGAGGATTTTAGATTCGTCTCAGTTGTCTCTCTATTAAATATTATGGCTGGGCTTGCCGCGAAAACGGATAAAAACGTGAACCCAGATAATTTTAACGGCAAATATATTACTAAAATTTGAAGATATGCCCGCATTGGGTTTGGTTTTTATTACCTATGTAATTTTCTGATATATAAACTACAGTACTGTAAAATTGCATCAAAATCTGTTCAGTAGCTTTTGTGCGAATGAACAACAATCATCCATCTGAAACCATAAACTTTCAGATATATAATAACAGTAGACTATTTGTACGAATTAAATGTAAGCTCTTGCCGCGCGTATCGTAACATAAATTAATCTGTGCAGTGCCGAGTGTTAGTAAAACCGTAGTTTTCAAAAATACTTTCTTAGTCTTCATTTATAAGATGGACGTTATGGTTTGACGCCGGTGTACGTCTGTTTGTGGCATCATGAACCTCCAAATGCTTCAATAAAGCTTGTTTTAAATACATAGTTTTTTTTAAGAAATAGGGTTTAATCCAGATGATTGCAGGCTTTATTTCGAAGGGTTTTCAATGAGTATACACAACAAATGCGTGTTTTTAAAGTAGTTCTTAACATAAAACATTCAATGTGATGTAGGCTAGCTTGCTGCCCATTATAATGTTATATCTATATAAACATCGTAAGTGTTTGGTGTTGGACACATTATCATGTTACCGTATATGGATAGTGAGCCGATAACTAAATTATCTTCTATATTACGAGAGACGAGGCGGCCATGAATTACACTGGACCTCTGATGTGTTAATAGATCATGTTGTAATATTTATACACGCTTGGTCATCAGACATAGCTGCGAACAAATCGGTTTATAAAATAAATTTAAAAAAAAACCCGCCTGCGCAAAAAAGATGGAAACAAGATCCCCTACATAGTTATATAATTTCATGCTGTCGGAGGCATTAATGGGTCTCGATGAACTTAGTAAAGTGATTTTTTTATTTAATAGTTTTCAGTGGTTGTAGGATGTAACAACTAACTTTTATCACAGCTGTCGTCAAGTATTAAACATTGAAAAAAGAATGGTTGCTAACTAACATTTTTAGTATCAAAGTAATAATCATGTTATACCTTTTTGAAATGTTTAAGATATTGCAGTATTCAAACAACTTCTTTTTTCACACCTCTTTATTTTAACATCTCACAGCCATGTTTGATTTTTTCAAACGTCGCCTATCTAAGAACTCTTGGGCGGTCAAGACGAATCTATCGACGTCATATTTGTATAAATCCGTTCAGTGGTTTGTGAGATATGAGGTAATAAGGAATGTTACATGCATACACACACATATATATATATATATATATATACATACCTACAAGATACGCGTGAAAAACGTAATCCTTCCTTAAAAGGGGTTACTTTTTACCCGACTGGTAAAAAGTAACTCCTTTTTTTGGTAAATTTATCGATTTACCTTTCGATGTAATCGATAAACACTTCCTTCCTGAAATGAAAACGGAATCGATTTATTATTATCTGAAAACATCTACAGACGTAAACAGACATTGTCTCTCAATAATAATTTATAGACATTTCAAAGCTCCATTTTCCTTGCGGAAATGGATTCCTTAGCCTTGTGGTTTCCGGTTAAGAATAGAACCGCTTTATCACTTGCAGCGGATGTCGTTCATTGCTACGAAGGTATTATCCAATGAATAGACGGGTGGCAGCCCACTTAAAAATTTACCGATATACTCGTTAAGATGCCGGTACCCCGCCTTGCTTTTTTTGATCGTGTTGACTTACCTGTGTTTCAAACTAATTATTTCGAAGTCTAAGAAAAACATACGTCCAGAAACCAAATTATAATTGTCAAGAATTCAAATACTCCTACTACAAATATGATTTTAGGCTTGAGAATAAATAAAACAATTCAACAATTAGTAATGCCTAAAATGTTTTTTTATGTTTCATAAGACTTCTTTGATAAATAGTAAAATAGCAGCACTCAACAGAGTGCTGCTATTTTACTATTTATCAAAGAAGTCTTTTCAAAAGAGAAATCCAACGAACTGATGGTAAATGACATACTTTATCGCGTATCTTGAAACCTTTGCCGAAAGGGTCCAAAACCCATATTTGTACTAACCCAGCCTGACCATTAAAATTAGGTATTTTCCTCCGGCCCGCTCTGCGTCGACCTCTTTAATATCTGTGATACTAAAAAGCGTTAAGAGACTATTCCATGCACGACTTAGTAGATAGGGCAGTAAAACTAATACACAAAGTATATTATTTTTATGAAATCTTTTGAAGTTTCAAAGACGTATTAAAAATGAAAGAGTCTTTACTCATTTCTCTTTTCTTTGTCATTTAAGTAGCGCGACAGGTGATAGCTTGCTGGCTTTGCTGGCGAGCAGAGGGTCGGCAGCCTCGCGGCAAGTGTTTGCCGCGCAAACAGTAGGTACTGTACTCGAGTAGGCGGCAAATATAGCCCCAAGAGCACTTATCTGCGTTGCGATATCAAGCGACAAACGACACAATCACACTTACAACAGTGTCTCAAATATAGTACCTGTAAAACAACTTTTCAAACATGTTTAATGAATTGCACTTAAAGCCAGAACATATTCACTTATTTTGCAGCCACTAAACCTTTTAAGGGTGTCGTATAACGAACATAAATCCTCTTTATTTTATTTCAAACTGTCACTTATAAAAAAGAGTGTATCACCATGTGCAGACGTTAAAACGGGACATAAAACTGTACATCAGTCAGACTAAAAAATGAGTGTTGCTCGTCTAGACTGAAATAAAGTCAGTGATGTGTGATTGTGAAACTGCAGAGTGTGTGCATCACTCGCCGCCTGTTAATATCCAATACTGTTTATTGATCTGACGTTACCTAATGTGGCTTTAGTTATTCACTTGAGCGTAAATCTATTGTACCTTCAAACCTGTTTGGGGAAAGTTTACTGCCTTATTTTTGTGTATAATCAAGAAATGCTACAATGAAAATATTTTCATGTAGCAAAAACGGATACAGTTTTATTGTGTCTGCATACAGTAATAATTGTCTTTACGCGTGAAAAACAGACCACATGGAATCCATTACTTGGATTAGTTCTATAGATTGATATAGAATGCGCATAGGAAATATATAGGTATCCTAGCTAGAGGTGGTGAAGATTTTATCTATATTTATAGATATGTCTGTGTACACAGGGTGGTCGATGAACTGAGTAAAATATTTTGCTCTCATATTCCTGGAAATCATTACCGTTTGCTTTGATGTTATCTTGTGTTTTCTCGACAAAATTTATAAAGGTAGATTTTAGAACAAATCTTCGTTGGTAAGAATTATTCTTGCTTACAAAATGTAATCTATTTATGTACAGGCTCTGTGAGGGAACGTTGATATAACATATTTATTCTGTTGATTGTACCTACCTACTAGTATTGTAATTATTATAATTATAATAACTTGTCTGATGTAAAAAGAAAATTATAGGGTTTTCTGAAAGATGCAACTAAACCACTAAGATACCCTGTACATGGTATGGTATTTGTTTTATTTTTATGACTCTAAGGTGGCATATTATAACTTTGTGGTCCACTTAACACAAACTCTTCGGCAAGACTTTTTAAGCAGACGTACAACTAGACACATAATATTCTCCAAAGTCAATAACTAAAAGGCTAAGTGGTCGGTTACGAAAGCTTTAACTACATACCACATTAGCCAGCCTTCTCCATTCCTAAACAGATTAATAAATATAGTTACTTTCATATTTATAATTGTGTTACATGCGAATCTCTTATGTGTTCACGTGTTCTTATAACATAACATCACGTTACTTGAAAAGGCGACTAAATTATTTATTATCCCGCTTCTGCCGTTCGCTCAGCTACAAGTGTGAATACAAACTGAAATTAGATTTGCTGTCGGTAAGGCTTTTTACCGGTTTTTGTTGTGAGGTTGAATGAAACGATGTACTTTGAAATACTAACAACGTACATGACATTAATGACACAACTTATTCATGACACAAAATACTATGATAGGCAGCATTTTAACTATCTAGTTGCCACACTCCAAGTCGTTTAATGCTAACTGAAATCATTCCTTTTTTAAATTTTAATTCTTTATTGGGGAATGATTTAAGTAAGCATTAAGTGATTATGAATGCGGCAGTTATATTTTGTTTTTAAATATATATATATATTTTTATATATATTTAAAAATGAAGAAATAAAAGAAACTAATAAAACACGCTGTTGTTAATAGCTGTACTAAAAACTAATAAATAAAAATCAGTTTGTCGTAAAAAAGCGTGGGGTTATTATAAATAAATACCCAAGCTTTTTTACGATAAATTGATTTTTGTTTATAAGTTTTTAGTACAGCTATTTACAAAAGCGTGTTTTATTTGTTTTTTTAAACTATTTTTTAATTTTGAAAATAGACTCAAAAACAAAATATAACTGCCGCATTATAATCATTTAATGCTTACTTAAATCATTCCTCAGTAAAGATTTAACATTTTAAAAAGGAATGATTTCAGTTGTTGTTGTTTTAAAACAGAAAGCCAAATAGGAAATTACACAGATCTAACTTTGAAACTAACAGAGTTATATAAAAAATTGCAACCCCTATTTTACCCCCTTCGGGGTTGATTTTTCAAAAACGCTAAAACCTGTTTTCTTTATTTTAAACCATTAAGCCAAATACGAAATTAATGACAATGGCGGAGTTTCATATAAACTTACAACCACTATTTTACCCCCTTAGGGGATGGTTTTTCAAAAATGACTTTTTATCGGATTGTATTGTCATCGATTCTTGATAAGCGTGTGAAGTTTCATTTAAATCCGAAAATATGAAGTGGACACGAAAACACGTTCAAAGATTCCGTTACATACTAACATACCATAATAAAAGCGTGTTTAATAGAATAGAAGACATGTAAAACTCCCGTTTAAAATACTATCATTAACGTTATAATTTAATAAGGGGTTTATTGTGCGAGATCTATAAGCATGCTCAAACATTTGATTGATATTTATGATTGATATAGTCCCATTGCAAAACCATTTGTTTCTCTTTATTTTCAAACCTATTTTTTGTGTGACATCAACTTCGCTATATTCAATTCCTTCAAACAAAAAACTGGTTATACGAATAGAAAATATACAAATGACATTCTTCGTAGAGACTGTCGAAAATATTGTTTAATGTCACAAGAACGGAATAAAAAAACGTTAAAGGAAAACCAATAAAAGTTGTTTTATTGTCCAACGACCGAAACACCTGCCACATAATGAGTTTTTAGTTATTCGAGGGCCTCATTGACACAATTCAGTAAACATTTTTTATGTGTTTGGATGTTAATAACTGAGGACTGGAATTGTGACTGTCGTTATGGAAAATTTACGTACAAAAATACGTACTGCACGTTATATGTGTTATTTCTTATCTTTTACTTTAGGGGGTTTTATTCTATGAACATGCCATATACAGGTTAGCTATGTATGTTCTGACCTGTATATACAACACAAACCACTTATACAATATGAGTCTTTGGAAATCACAAATCCTCTATGTATATCGTTTATGTTTTCATAAACTTAATATCGTTTTATGTTCATAACAAAACATGGAAAAAAATATACACCAGTTTTGTTGAAAGACGAATATAATAACGTCGTCTCTATCGCATGAAACTCTAAAAGAACGCTTTTGACACATTATATTTTTATTTATAATTATTCTAAGCATCACAAAAATCTAAAACAAATCGTTTTTGTTAATATTAGATACTGTTTTCTTAACGTTTGCGTTGTTTTCAAAAAAAATTAACTATAAACACCGAGTGTTTCACAATGCAACAATTTCTCATTGTCATCCGAATTTCAAGAAAAAACACTTAATACCATTTCCCTATTTCAAAATCTTGTGAAAATACGATTATAGTTATGTTACAAGTGTCATTTTATGCAAAAGATTGAACATTTACGAGTCACTTGAATTTCAAAATGGGAAAAAGATTTCTCTTTTATGATATCCATTTTAGGATCTTTGCGAAATATAAAATGTTTAGTATCTCACCTTGTAAGTTAGCCCAGCTGTTGCCTCTGCGAAGACCCAAAAAGTGTCTTTATATCAAGTGACCCTGGTCACGTTCTACCCGATGTTTGGAATAATGTTTGGTCCCTCTATATATTCCATTATAAATCCTCCGTGAGAACGTATTTTTTGTATTTGTGTGAAGTGAACGATTTTATTTACCACTACTCTCGGCGGTGTCAATTGTGTAAATTGCTACGGCGTAGATGATCGCTCTACGTGTTTAAGTATTGCTACGAGAGATAAATCTGTGAATAGGTGATCCCTGTTTCCTCATTAGAATTCGGTTGGCAGCTTCACTTCTTCGTAGTTTAGTCAGTGAAATCAGTAATTTATCTCGCTCGTACATCTATATTACGCAAGTAATTTTAGTTTTTTCATTCATTGGTAATGAATACCTTTTGTTTTTGACATTTTATACCTAAACCGCAGAAACCTTTTAAAATGTTACTATCTTAATGATTCTTCCTAATCTTGAAAACCACGAAATATATGTATGTTGCAGTTTTAAAAAATAATATAACTAATATTTTCTAATCAGAACACTCGATATTAATTATGATACTCGATACATATATGAAAATAATTTACGAGTGTACACAAATATCTCTTAATTATAGATTGACGTGCTGCTGTCAAGGGATAAAATATGTATGTATTTAATGAGTCAACAGTCGACGAGCGACGCGTCTAAATTAAATGACAATTGCGCCTTGTTTGAAGGCTGCAGGTAACAGGTGTCCTGTTTAGCCGTATGAAAAATGAGTTCCGTGATATCTCTCCAATTTAATATTTTGCTTTGTGACATAATTCTATTTGAAGCTCACAGTGTAACAGCGTTAAACTCAGAGAAAATGAGGAAATGATGCATTGTTTCAAAACGACTTTTTCATTGCCGTCCAAAGGACTTTCATCTTAGATGACCGAGAAAGTTGCCTCCATTTGTTCAATCAAATTAAATCTTTTGACTCTTATTATTCATAAGTAAAAGTTGGTCGTGTAGTTCTAATTTGATCATAGGACCTTACTCATTTTGACTAATGTGTACGTAGTCACATATCTTACGCTTATAAAGCTCATAAGTCCTTAAAGCACTATTCGGTTTGCTATTATTCGGATCGCTCGCGGATCTGATCTCTTTTTTTCGGGCTCCGTAGTAAACAAAGAACCATTACAGCTTCGCTGTGTCCATCCGTCCGTCAGTATGACCCGACAGATAGACAGTCTGTCTCTATGTTAGCTCAGAGACCCTTAGTACTAGAAAGCTATAACGCCGACAAAGTGGTAAAATACACCCCCCTCCCACGTAAAGCGGGGAATGTGTTTTTTCCTGTGTGTGACCAATTTTTTTTCCTGAGTGTGATGTGTTCATGACTTTGTGGTGTTGAATTTTGTAGTTGGGATGATAGGTGCTTGTATCTAACTTTACAAAAATCTCTCTCTTTAAATTATTTATTAGTTAAAAAGCTTGCATTGGAAACCAATTTTCCATTTAAGCGTATCTCGCCGTAGGTTAAAATGGAAAATTTGTTTTTCATATTCATACAGGCATTGTTGTTCATCACTTGTTGATAATAGTCAAGTTAGGTTTTCTTTGCAAGTTAATGTCTCTGTTTAAATTAACTTAACGTGGCGACTGTTTATTTAAATCGTGTTGTTGATGCCTCATCGTGGCCATATTTACAAAACGTGATTTATTCAGGTATTGTACTTTTCAGGGTGCAGATGTTAGTACTACTTACATGTCATGTAATTCAAACTTAACATTATTTTTTTCTTTCTAAATCATAAATAGTTTTCTACTTTACATTTACGCTAAGTTTGCAAAACAATAGTTGAATAATTGGAAACAACCACTCTTTTAAATGGATAATTATTACAATTTGATTTATAAAATTATTTGCATGTAACAATTACTTACCTAGATATAAGTAAAAATCACCCATGAAGTATGAGTAAAATCGATAAGAAATATAACGTACCTTTATACGGTTAAAAGTTCACCAAAAAGCAGCTAAAGAATCGGCTAATTTGCTATCAAATAATAACTAGAAGAAGTGAACAATAGACACGAGTACATCAGAATTATAACGGGGTATTTAACCTCTTTGAGAGAGAAAACGCGATAAGCTGGTCATGCATAGTGCGCTTTTGCGGACGGTAGTCATATGAACAAACAGGTGGTTAGAACCGTATGTTGATACTATGGGGCCTTGTTGCTTGAGTCAAGCGATATTGATTGTGAGATCCTATATTGTATGACGTTTCATAATGCAAAATGACCCCAAGTGCATGCTGGCAACCCTCACAGGCCATATTGCATGTCAGCAAATTCAGCATATGACAATACAGAATGTGCCCTGCTCTTTCATATTATTATGCATTTTTAAAATGTCTATCATCCAATACTTGGTCGATTCTGATGAATTTAGCTCCTTGAGCTGTATTACAGAAATAATACTAAATATTGTTAAAATATTTGTAAGGAGCTAAGAAATGAAGTCAGAATTATTTTTGGGTTTTAGAAATGAGTCCAGTTCATTCATACAATCATATATCTTAATTAAAAAAAGGTCATGATGTTGGGTCCTTCCTCTGAGTTACTATATAAAAGATTATCGAACACAAAAAAACAGTGTTCATATTGGAGCGGCTCTAGGGTGTCCTTTCATCACGTTTTATGTACTCCTTAGGCAGTTGAATGGAAGTTTTTTCTGGTTTAGTGGAGGTTTTTGTCGGAGTAATGCGGAGGGACTGCGCCTCCCGCGTGCCTCCCAGCCCCGATGAATATTTTGTGATTTTTACGAGACAGCTGGTTGGGGATATTTATTTGATCAAACTTCTTGATTAGGAATGTTTCCTACGACACCGATGTGTTTTGCTAACTTATTGATACTTCAATTTATATTAGCATCTTGAACTTTTCGTGACTTTAATCATGTCTCGATATTTCGTGTAGATGTCCGAAATATATTTTTTCGTACTTTTAATTAATATTAAATAAGAATCTCGTTTTTGTATACTGCAAATGTAATCTTATTCTCAAATAATGGTATGTAATAAGAACGAGAATGTGTGAAGAAACAACGCCTTTGGTACTCTAAACTATTTAGATTTGTGGGCCTAATTTATTCCTTGAATATAACTTACCCTTCTACATACTATGACTTCGGCAACTATCTAAACTATTCTGAGCTAGTATGTACCAGTTAAGTGAAATCTTTGAAGTCCAGAATTTCACAATACTGATTTCTCACAGTACGATTCGGTTTAACCGTGTATCGGTGGTTGATTGAACGCCTCATATATTTGGATTGCCTTCGTACGTGCACTGAACTCATACGACTTTACTAACGTACCTATACATCACTATCACCTGCTAACGCTGTTACATGCATTTTTTTTCCAAATACCTCGTTGAAGCAGGAGATAGCTCTGTGAATCTATGAATAAAGAAGCTTCCCATAATGTAATACAATAAGACTTTTGTGTAGTAATATAACTAGTGTAAGTATTATAATATATATGTATAGACACTATCTATAATATACAGCGTTCCTAAGGGATCCTAAGAATATTGAGCGGTTAGAATAGCTTAGAAGGCAAATACAAATAAAACTCAAATAAATTTAATGGAATTGTCAAGCTATGAAACCCTCATAAGCACGTGTTTCGTGCCGTGTAACCACTTTCGGCAACTGCATGAGTCGTACGAGATTAGGTACCACGAGCACATAAAAGAAAATGGTAATGAACAGAAAGGTGGGTATGATGGCATTAACCGAGGTTGGGCGGGAACTCGCCTTAATAAATAAACATGTTCACTGATATTCGTTGTCATTCTCATCTGTATTTTTTTAATTTCGCCCACTCTTCTCTTATCAATTAAGGGCTTAACCCGGTATCTCAATCACTTTGCATCCACAATAAAGTAAATGTAAGCACGCAACTTCGCGCGCCAAATACGTATTCGACACACATATCGTTGCACTTAATGCTATATTTGGTACATAGTAAACCAATATGTTTATGACGTAGATAAACTAGAGGATATAATATCGTCGAGTCGACAAGTTGAACAGTCTGGTGCTGTAAGTAGCCGGGCGGACGAGGTTGGCGTATTTGAACGTTTTCGAGCACAAACGTAGATATTCCGTGTATTATTAAAGGATGTTTGGCGTTCTTGGCCTGACAAAGTATTGTCATAATGGTTACTGTAACTACTTTTGTTTTATTATTTATGATAACATTAATGTTACCTTAGTTTCTTCGTCGTAATGTTAGTGCGTCAGTTAGGATGTTATCATGCCGTTTCCATACGACAAACGTTAGTATTATGTTCTTACGCTTGAAAAGGTTTCATATAAAATTATAAAAATAAAGTTTAAGGTAAGGTAAGTAATAAAGTTTTTACAAGGCAGTTGTAAATTTTACATGAAAGTTTTGGTTTACAGTTGACTAAGAGGTGACTGCAAAGGAGAATTCAAAAAATCAAGGCACTCGCTCTGAGCGAGCAGCGAGGTGTTGTGTGCGAGCGTGGCGACAGGCGGCACGGCGTTGTGTGCGCTGGGGTGGGCGGCGGCGGGCGCGGCGGCGGTTGGGCCGGGGGGTATCGATCCCCGCGGGGCGCGTGCGCCGCGGCGGCGGGCGCGGGCGGCGTCAGCGAGCCTCGCGGCCCGACTGCGTGCCACCCGTGCCACCCGCGCAGTCCGCAGCCGGCCGCCAGCCAAGCGACTGCCCACGACACCTCTGCGCGCACCTCTGTCGCAACGTTTGACATTCAACGCGCGACAACATTACTACAACCTCAAATCGACTATCACAGGAATTGCTCTAGTGTTATCGCATTGAAACTATTAAAACTTTTTGTTGTTGCAACATTTACTAAATAGTCTGACTATGAATTGACACATTTTAAAAAGTGATAAACTTTATTTATTTACATACTTGAAATACTTTAAAAAAATAATATTAAAGTAGGAATTTATTGGAGGAGGTCGGAAGCTTAATATTGAAGTTGGTGATGTGGTGTAAAGTAAAAAAATGAGGTGCATCGTTATCTTTTGAAGTGAACGTGTTTGTGACTGAGAAAAAAAAAACAGACGCTTGGAGCGTTGCTCACGAGTTCACGGGTCGTTAATTCGGTGGAAGAGAGAATTCGAAAAAGAGGTCTCGCTTACGTCCGCTCATCGGTGTGATAAAATTTATGACACACGGTAAGGAGAGTGTAGTGATAAGGGTTGGGTACGTTATCGGTGCGGGCGGCGCGCGGCGGTGCTGTATCAGCTATCAGCCGCCACTCGCTCTCAATGCTCTGTTAATTACCGTTCGCCATCTCACGGTGCGACCATCTATTCATTATTCTTATCATTACACAATTACATATTGCCGCCATTACTGTCCGCCGATAACGGACCCTCTAATGATTTAGTTGTAAGTGACTAGTATTAAGTAGATAATTACGGCTTATCTTTATAGCCGCTTTGGTAAACGACTGATTTATTCTAAGATTTGCTTTTAATGAATTCTTACTAAAGTCGGTAAGGGAGTTTTGATGAACTCTCTTTACTATAATTAAAGCATACTTCGAACCCAAGATTGGTTGGAAATTATTTCGTTCTTATCTAGGTTTAGGCATACTTGACCTTCTATAAAACAAAAATTCTTTTGTCTTTGGTTGTAAATTAGTATATAGGCTATCTAACTCTGCAAAATCATTTTAAAATTAGTTGCTATTAAACAAGAATGTGTTTGTATGTTGTATCTTTAAAAAAAAAAAGAAATTTGCCGAGCACCTTTAAAATATAATTGACTTAAGACACTATAAAAATCTTTTGAGTAGTTTTTGAGGTACATACTTACTATGTGTGCCGAATTTCAACTTAATCAGTTCTGTAGATTCTGAGCAGATTGGCAGACAGAAACACGAAATATTCTTTAAGAGTTCCGTTTTTCTTTTTGAGCTACGGAACCCTAAAATAAGGGTAAAACGCTATAATGTGCTTCAAATCAAGTATTATTAATATCAGATTTAGATTAGCCCTAAAAAAGTAACGACTGGACAATATACTGCAAAGAAAAGAGTGTCACTGATTAATCGACTAATATTCTTCATGGTACTAAGCTAGAAATGAGTTCTAAGCGAGAATTCTGAGTACATATATAAATTCTACCTCATTATTCTCCACATGTTAAGTACTGCCGACACCATTTGTTTCAAATAAATGGCCACACCAATTCTGGTCCATAAAGCTTAACGCTATACAGGAAAGAAAAGTGGCCTCTATATCGTATAGCATATTTTGTGACCGTAAAAGGACCGCCTACCAATAGCATAGTCGTTAGCCTAAAATATTCGTATAAGAGCCTAATGCTTGAACGCGGATTCAAATTTGCGTGAATATAAATGGTTATGACCTACATATATTTCACCTAAATGTACACACATTTAGTAGGCTACGAATCTTCTACGACGCGTCTACAAAACCGCTACGGATCATCTACGAAGTCGCTACATCGGGATTACATGACTTGTAGGATAAACCAATGACCTTTTTTGACGTCGCGTCTTTTATATTATGTCAGGGGAATTATGAACGACATGTTCATTATATGATGTCACTGCTTCAGTTTTCCTTATTACCCACACATTGAAGATAGTGTATCTACGACCATTGATGTATTACTAGCATTTATAAAAGATACAATGAGAATTATATTTTTCGATTAAGAGTTAGTATCTATTGCACCTTAAAAATATATTAAAATGTTAACTTGTAATCATAGTTTAGGCTGAATACGCAAATCTACAAGTGTCACGAATAAATGAAGTGGCAAAGTCTAATGGCTAAGGCATCGAATTCGCAATCATGAGGTCGCGGTTTCGAATTCTACCCATTATCTACCGACGTGAACCCATTCCTAATACGGCTGGTGTGAGGAGTGGGTTCACGTCGGTAGTAAAATAAAAAATTGAGCTTAGCTGGAGGGGATACCGGGATTGTTAGTAATGTGGGACATTTCGTTCACCAACAGTAAATTATGTGAAAATAAAATTGTTAAAAATATTTAGGTGACACTGTCTGTCGATAATTTGAGTCCTGGGGAAGAACATAGGATAGTTTTTATCACGATAACCGACATCCACACGGACGGAACCGAAGGCGAAAGCTACTACGTCATAAAGGGTTAAAGTGACTGGCCTATGGGTCAGGTAACTAGTGACCGTGACTGCTGAGCCAGAGGTCGTGGGTTCGATTCGTATAAAGTGTATAACAAGTGATATGACTACAGAAATAATGACGTCAAAATCTAGCACGTCAAAAAACATTTCGTACAAGTTTCTATAATATATACAAACTTGTTCGGATCTTGTGGATTTTGACGTTTCGTAAGAGCCACTTCGCAAATTTGACATAATTCTATGCTATATTTGTGCATTGTAATTTATTGAAATGCGGGTTGTTAATAATTATGTTTTAGGTCTGAATAAATGAGATAATAATAAATGAAATAGCATAATTTCATCAGTAAAAGCTTATTTTGTCATTTAATTTTATTTGTAAATACGTTTTATTTAATACAAAAATCATTGTTAAATTACATCATTTTTCACTAAAATACTTACTTTATCAGATGTATTATTTAATGTAAAGAATTTTTAAAATGTGGTAGATTATGTGCCAAGAAATTAATACATCTGATGTTTTGGTATTTTTTACAGTCTGTTTAAAGAGGTTTACTGAAAGAATTGGCCATTTGAAAGTATATATAATAATACACGTACTTTCCTTAAAACGGGGTGTGGGAAATTGATCACTACAAAATAATCAAATCAATATTTGTAAATGTGGTACTTTAACTGTCAATTTTAAAGATTGATCTATTTTTAACATGTATACGATAGAGAAAATATAGTTCATAAAAAGCGCTTAAAAATGCAGATTACTCACATGTAAATGCAGAATGTTTCTTGATAACAAACCGATTTGACTGTCAAAAACTTTATAACATGTGTCCGCTGTTTTTTCTTCATAGATAGGGAACCCAAATAGCTAACTTGGATTTACTCGAGCATAGCAGATTAACATAAGGGTGATATCTCGTACCTTGTTGAGTACCCCTACTGAATATTAGCTCTTTATATAGTGGCTCGCGGGCAGCCAAATATTTAGTAAAAAAAATTGATTAACAGAGATACTCGAGCGCATTAGATGGTTCATCTTAATCCTATACACGCTGATCTACTATTTCAACGATTATGTGGAATAGTTCTGACGATATGTATTTTAAATTTTCAAAAAGCCGCAACGAGCTTGCGGCTAGTCTGAATCGTAAGTCATTTGAATGGAAGTTTCTTGTGGGCTCACATCGGCTCGTAACATCCCCGTTTAATGCGAAAGAGTTTTTTATAGGGATATACATCCTAAACATTTTTTCTTCGCACCGTAATAATCTTGAAAATCAATTAGGTCCCCACGACTTTCGAGTTAGTCAAGATAGCTATCTGGGCTCCCCAGCCATCATACTTTATTGTATTACCTCAGTGTATACCTACTACAAAATTTTAGATAACTAACTATTAAATAAATTCAACAGTTATGCTGAATGTGTAGTTGTAGGAAATTTATATCGATCTCATAATCTTACAATACCCATGAGAAGCGGCCTAAATTTTAAGCCATCCAATAAGATTTCAGCTCAACTAAAACATGTAATAATTATTTTACTGGTTCTGTTTAAATATGATTTCATGTTTAATTTGAAAGGTTATTGATCTACTTACCAAAAGGTGCATTAATCTGAATGAATGTCAATTTCTAATCACGTGTTTAGAATTAGTACTAGATGACTAAACATAACAGGATTTCAAATGGATCATTTGATGAAACAATTCTACATTTCTAATATATAAATACGTATACCTAGATATTATATATAGTAGTACACGTTTACGATAGGCTATATCTCGAAATTGCAGCAGATATAAAGTTATATTCGACACATACGAGTATTGCCTTTACTTGTAACCATGTACCCGAACCAGATTGTTATTCCAAACATGTTTATAGATCGATATTTGTAATAAACTTAATAAGACATTGGGACAAAAATCTATTTGAGAGGCCCGTTTCGGTTCGAAAACTTCGAACAATAGAACGCAGCAGCTATAGACATAAAATACCTCATTACTTTTTATAACTTAGACAAATAAAAGAGAGGTCGCCCTAGGGAGTAGCAAGTTCTCGTCAGTTGTGTACAGTACCGACGCGAAGACGTTCTTATCTACAGACGAAACCCCAAGCATGTCTACAAAATAAATCGTCCGATGACGCCCGTGGTTCAATTTTGTGTGAAAATTACGAGTTTAGGTACGTATCTTCAGAAAATTTCCACGAACAAATAGATAGTAGGCCGACGCTGGCCGTGATTCCCCTCACGTCGCTCACGACCAGAGGGTACTTTAAAAATTCGTTTCCCGACCTTCCGACAAGTTCGTATGCTATGGCGGTGACCTTTTTCTCAAACTGCTGGGACCCAGCACATTGCTTGCGGTAAAACAAATTAAGAGTTTTACTTCAGATCCCATTATTCCATTATATTTTGGACAGAATTAAATATTAACATTTATTTGTGTGGAATAAAAAAGTATTCTGCCCCGGGGGCTGACTGTGAACATTTCAGAAATAAGAGACTGACGAACCGAAATACACTTTATAACATTAGTATGCACATACATAAGTATAGTACGGGTTTTTATTCGCGCTAAGGTCCAGAACTATTCACATTACATATAATAGGTACTAGCTCTTTATTTATATGAAATTAATAACAGTATTTTTAGTAGCGAATACTTTGTCTTCTCCTATTCTTTTTAAAATAGAATGAAAAGCAAAGCAAAAACATTCGCTTCTTTAAATATGTTACTAATGTATAATGTATTAGAATTATTTTTTTAAGTATGATCTTTAGGAAGGTAGATGTCTATAATCTTATTTTCTTGTAATTAATATACCATGATGTTTAATGTTATCTACCGGACACGGTTTCAAATAAAAACCTCTTCAGTGTTGCAAAAAAAATATCGGAACTAATTTAACTGTTCAGTCATCTGTCAAAATTGTTAAGAAGAGAAACAGTGGCGGATTTAGGGATTAATTAGGATTTATCCTTAGTACGGTCCGGGTTTCTTCTCAAAATAATAACAAAGCTTTTATATTTCTAAAAGAAATTAAAAAAAAATTAAAGATTACTTTATATCAGTTTCTTATTACTCCTTTTATTACAAAGTAGCCTTCAGCCGCGGGTGAGAGAACGTGTGTTAAACAGCGATATTCTAGGTTCTAAACGAAATATATATATGAAACTTTATCCAAATTAGTTCAATGATTTCCGTTTCAAGCTCGAAAAACTTACGTTTGGGCTAGACCAAAAATTTTAAGTTGCGCAGCGGGCTATGGAGCGAGCTATGCTTGGGGTTTCTTTGAAGGATAAAATTAGCACTGAGATCATCCGATAAAGAACTAAAGTTACCGACATAGCTCGCAGGTCAAGCACGCTGAAGTGGCAATGGGCTGGCCATATTTGCCAAAGGACTGACTGTAGCAAATGAGTCTTAGAGAGGAGACCGCGACTTGGTAAACGAAAGGCAGGACGGCCTTCAGCCAGGTGGACCGACGTTTGGAGTTTTGTTAGTTATGAAGTTATATCTGTGAAAATTTTATTTGGCTTTGTGGTTCTAAATAAGCGTTTCGAAAATCAACCCTTAAGCGGGTAAAATATACACAGGCAAGGCCGCGGGCAACAGCTATCCATCTATACTTCCATACTAATATTAGTAAACTGTCTGTTACCTTTTCACTTAAAATTTGATATGGAGATAGTTTGAGTCCCAGAGAAGGATATGGGATAGTTTTTATCGTGATAACTGACATGCACGCGGGCGGAGCCGTAAACAAGAGCTATTCTAGATAATATACGTAATATTGAAATTTCTGCCAGCCTTCTGGGAACGTTACCAATTGACGTCGATGGAGAGAAATTCTTTGACGCCTGAACGGTTTTGTATCCTCTCCATTTCTTATTAGAGATGTAATTTAGTTTTGAAATATCTTTTAGATGTATTATTTATTATAATAACAAAAGCAGTTACATTAAAAGAATATTGAAATGGGGTTCCATTTTTAAACTGCATTTTTCATAACTAATTAGTATTTTAATTCAAAGTGTTTTGTCGCTAACCCAGTTATGATTGGCTGCTCTAAAATGATACATTTATGATCAATAGGGCTATATTACAAAGCATTACTTACCGCTATTAAAAACACTAGCTGATGCTGTAATTAATTTAGAAGCGAAAATCAAGAGTCTTCTGAAGTAGCGCTTTGGACACTCTTAATAGACTTTTGCTGTTAAATTAATAACGATAAAGTTCAAGTAAGCTTTTAAAGGGACTATCAGTACTATAACGTCTACTAGGGTATTCAATCTTTTCTCATGAGATTTCAGTGCGTTATTTTATTCACGTCGTGAATCGAACCGTAAGAAGGTGTTAAAGAGTGAATTGGCAAAAGGAGCGAATGAATGGAATATGCGAACAGGTCGGCGTATTCGTTCCGATCGCCATTCGCATTGAATAATGAATGCGTCAGGGCCGATAATGCTCAGTGTGCCCCGACCGCACCGCTCGCTCCCCTACGACACATGTTTTACTGGAACAAATAAACACCGCTGTCACAATACTTCACAACCTACTTATTAAATGCTACCTTTGAGCACAAATAGCTCTTTTATAACGTTAATGGGTTATTAATACACACAACCGCTTACGAATAAATCGATTCATTAGGTGAACGGGGTAAACAAGGGTATAATATTTCTTTTTATTTTATTTATTTTATCTCATCAAAGGTTCTTCACAGCTGACAATAATTTTATTGTTTACAATGTAGACTGAACAATACGCCAATTACGAAGAACACATTCAAATTAAATAACTCAAATCTAGAGTATGTAGTGTGTGTGTGTGTGTGTGTGTGTGTATATGTGCTTGACTGGAGTTTATAATTATCGATGTCGTTTTGACCTTTTTATAACTTAATGCCAAAAATGTGAGTACATGTTACCGACTTTCGAATATTAAATTAGAATTAAAATCGGATACTATCTATCAATTTAATAATTATTAAAGTTTGCAATTTTCGGTTGGCAGGTGTCGGCATTGGTAAAGATTTCTTCTGAAATAGATATTCAGTCTTTAGTGATAGTTGAGTATAATTAATTGTTTTTTACTGTGTAAGCTGTCTAATATGTACTCTTGGGTGCTAATTCATGGTACAGTTTTTTTTCGTTAAAGTATTTCTCATTCAATGTAAGGCCAGGTTTCATTAACTAGATGTCATAGAGATATCCCAGGATGTAATTTCAACAGTTAAACCCACTTGCTCAAACGATGCATCACTCCGTGATTCGACTAGCAATACACATAATAGATTTCACCTGTCATGAACAGATCTAACATTGAATGTCAGTTATACCATTGAGTAAAGTTCTGCTTCATCTACATCCAATTATTATGTCCTTTGACTAGAAATGTCCTTGTATACAATTGGGCATAAGTGCAGGAAGGCAATAATATATAGTTTTTACCGCGATCAACACGGACGGAGCCACGGGCAAAAACTAGTATAATAAAATTTAAAATCCTTTTTAATGTTTTCTGTCGAAACGTTGATAAGAAGGTGAAGACAATAAAGCAGAAACCTCAACGGCCTTGATTTATGTAGTCGTCAATTACTATCTTTTTTTTTCGTTTTCGTGACAAGCCCACGCTTTTAACTGTCAAAATTTTGACATAATGGTATAGTAATAAAGAGCTGCGCTTAGAAATGCATCGCACATGCACGCGGACATCTTTGAGCGCACCGCACAAGCGCCAATTCGCGCGGGCTTGCCGCGAAGTCGAATAAAAACATAGTGAATCCTTATTCACTTCTCGTCGATATATGCAGGGTCCTTACCCTGCATATATCGACATGGTTAGTGATTGGTTAGTATTTTGGTTTATTTTAGTTCTATTAACCAATGTTTAAATAAAGTATACGATCTATTATTAGCTTAATGACTTTTCATTCATATTTTAAACTTTCGTACAAAGAGAATAGTGTGACGCGATAGTTAAGCACCTACTCTATTAACACTGCCTGAAGACAAGACGGTAACACAGGTAGTTACATGTCTCCGATTGAACAGGTAGTTACATGTCTCCGATTCTTGTTACTAGAAAAATCGTAGAACAGTCACGGTTTTTTATTCAATTTAGTACTCGGATATATTGCTTTGAAGAGTATTCTGCGATTTTCGTTAGTGACTGTATTACGAATGTTTTCTTCGTCTTTTTGTTTGATTCCATTGAGTTACAATAGGTATTATTTTAAGAAAGCTATCTGAAATAGTTCGACAAAAATCTCTGTCTTTATAAAAAATATATATTTTACGAGTGACTATGTATTGAATAAAATATAAATATTTTTTGAACGTTAAAGTTTCACAGTATCTCGTCCTCCGCTGTGAATATTACGCAGCTATTCATTCGAGTCACGCGTTTCTCTGCTGTTTATTCACATTCGCATTGGCGTACGTAAATAATGGGGTAACTTTAGAAGTCACCCGACTCATGTACGACATGCGTCACTGCTCTATTTATTTTAAATTATTTATGTGCCCTTAGTTTATTTTATGATGTTCTGAAATATTATTATTAGCGATGGAATGAATACGAATATAAGTGTAGTTAACAAACACTGTAAATGGCCATATCTTCGTATTAAAATGATTTTATTTTTAATCTCTTTTCTTCTACTACTATAAAATTTGTATAGAAGTTGTGTGGTTTTATAACCTACATCGACTGCCTACTTAATATTTCAGTTTAAAAACAAACCGTTAAGACCTTAATAGATTAATTGTAACGGTAGATATAGCTTGATTCCCGTTTTAATAGCAGCGCCTTACATTACGCAGCTCAAGGAGAAGGGTCTAGTGACCATTCTCCTTGAGCTCTGTGTTTGTATGTATTTGATTATGCCCCGCCTGCGTGGTTTCCAATTATAGTTAATTGGAATTCACGCAGGCGGGGCATAATCTAGTACAACATAATCATTAAAAAATCCAAGAGTATTAATTAATAATGCTGTTCTAAGGAACAGCATTATTATTAATTAATTGTGACTGTAATAAAAGAGAAAACGCGATAGGATTATATGTAACCGAATTTGTTTAGAATTCATGGGAATCCCTTCATTACTAGTAAACCCCTAGATTTCCTATCGCGGTCGTAAAACAACCAGTACATAAAACAATGCTTAATATTCTATTGCTAAACAGGGACCCTTGCCGCGGCCACCACAATGGACGATTAAGGGAAAATACTACCATGATCATCTCACAAAGATATGTTTGTTATCATAATGAGGAAAAGTGATGCCACAGTTCTTAGACGTTGGGCACAAATGCAAAAAATGGATAGTAAGTCAGGGAGATGATATATTGACATAGATACAGGGGGAGACAAAGGCGTGCTCTTTTATCAATGATCTCCTTGTGAAAGCCGATATTCTCTTGAGCTGAATATCCGTGCCAGGCTATACTCATTGTTTGCTATAGGGATATTTGTAAGTTTAATATTAAGACATTGCTCATACTTAAAGGAAGATCAAGAAACGTTTAGTAAGGGATAAGGCTAACTTAACGTGATATGAATAAACCAATCACAACCCTATTCACCATCAATGCTTTCCAGCCAAAGGTTATTTAGGTTATATCTCAGATCAAATAGGGTTATATACATAGTGATGTGGGTTCAAATCAACTGACATTACATAACTGGCATGCACTGGTTCAAGGGGAAAATCTGCCAAACATAAGGTTGGTCTATTTACACTTATTAGTAACATGTGCATAAATGTAAATAAGTTGTTCACTTACAGGCTTGAAAGAAATCCTAGGTTTTATGGAGCGTATACGTCAATATTTTCGTACCTACTAACACTTCCGATGTTTTACTTGCTCATAATACAACCGCGGCTGGGATCCGAATACCTTAAAATTGTGTCCATAAAGATAAGAATTTTTGCGACTTCGTTTCGCTAGGCTCGAGGTTCCCTAAAAATTTATGATCACATTTCATGACTTCGTAAGAGTTCGGTTGGGTTTTCTAAAAAAATGTGATATCCGATGTCCTCATTTAAACGAAGCTTTATAAATTGTCTGTAAAGTTGGTATGTTTGCTGTTTAATAAATCGTAATTGCTATTTACGATGTAAAATTGTGTTGTTTCTAAATACAGCACTAGATATTTTAAAATAACGCTATGATATATTTTACTAAAACTAGTCGTAAGTAACATAATTGATAGTCACAGGGTCTGTCTGTAATTTTAATTACCTTTTAAGAGAGTGTTTGACAAACAATAAAATAACGTACTCGTACGTTTGATGTCATTTAATTGATCATTTATCAATTACCAATTTATTTTGCGGAATGGTTACATTTGATTAATGTATTTTTAACGTTCGTGTCGATGTCAACACAAATCTTGTTTATGGTCTGTATATCTGTTGTTTCGTCGAGATTTTTGCAAACAATACAATTATGAAAATGTTGGTGAAGCGCGGTTTTCGTAATGGGCCACTAAAAAGAACTGGGATCTAATTGCTTTGAATAATGTACGTATACGAATACATTATATGTATACCTTTTCATTGGTAGGCAAATTATATGGTGCCGACCGGGAGGTAGCCTTTTGTTGCTTTGAATTTAATTAAGGGTTTGGTAAATAAAATACCTACTCTTGGCAGTGGGTTTCGTATTTATATAAAAACCTGTCAAGAGTATGTCGAAACATGCTCAGTGTAGGGGTCCGGAGCTGTTGCTGTATGAAAAAATCGGATTTAAATAATTGCACCGATTTAAACATTTTCATGGCACTTACGCCCTTTTGTTGAGAAACGCAGTCTTTCGGCAATAACTCAATGACGGTATATCCGTTACTTTCAAAATAATTTTAGTTTAAAGTATTTGTTAAGCGCTACCTTTTTGATATTTTTCATACTTTTTGTTACACGGTTCAAAAGATACAATTTATGCAACTTTCGGAGCGATTATTTACAAAAATATTCACATAATCAAAAAAGTTTGTTAGAAACCCTAAAATGTTTAATGTTGATGTTTGCTCAAAAAAAATGTTTTAGCATCTGTTTCATGTATGGAGTGCAGCCACTAAAAATATTTATTTTTATTATTTAGCTATTAAACTAGGTAGCTGCTACTACAAGACACCTTTTTACCAAATTTGATCATGTTCATCCAGTCGCCTTTGAGTAAAATGCCTGTGACATACGGACGGACAGACAGACTGGCAGACTTACATGACGAAATTATAAGGGTTCTGTTTTTACCATTTTGGCTACGGAACCCTAAAAACACAGACAGGAGCGTACCGCAACGAGAGGGGCTTGTTTTAATGTTGTTGTACACGTATGTACGGGACTCATAGTCTTAAGTATGTTACGTCACAAGAATGAGCTCTTTAGGGTAGACTTATGAATTATGGAGAGCGTGCTACGTCGTCGTCTCGTCGCTCACTAATTGATTCCTGAATTTAACTCTCGTGAAACCTCGTTACACTACGTGAATACAAAAGTTAATACTTTATCATTAGACTGTGTTATTGAAACACTATCCTTTGATGAAGTGTCACGGTTGAAGACGCCTGTTTGGAAACTATCCAAGGGAGGCAAAGGCGGCGTCTGTCTTGGTGTTCGGATAGATGGAAAAACAGCAAACAGTTGGTATGTTAAATATGTATTTCATGAATTTAAATACAAATAAAAAGATTAGCGAAGTCAATTAACGTTGCCTTGCTACAATCAAGTTTAAAAGCCACACTCTTTGGTAAGAAAAATCAGAATCGTCGATCCTGAATTATGCATAAAGAAAGAAAAGGAGAAAGAGAGACAAAGAGACATAGAGAGCGAACGCATCTCTCTCTTTACGCATACTTGTGTTTCTTAATCTGATGTAAAAATGCTCTGTCTCTGCTACCTGTGGCTACAAATTAAGATAAAGTATTTTTTGTTAGGTCGACCGTTTTTAATAAGAGCCAGTTGACAGCCTTGTTTTAATAAATTATATTAATACAATTAGAACTTAAAAACAGTACCAAGGTTAAGAAATGCCACAGCCTGTGATTTATAAAACCACATTAGCATTTAACCTTGAATGACTTTCAAGACCAAGTTGCGACCAAATAGAAATAAACTTTTCTTTTATGTACAACTTCAATTGTGTATTAGGACAGTTTTATCTCAAATGTTCTAAGATAAAAAGTTTTAATTACTTATCGTAGTCTGTGACAGCAAAAAATTGCTTTTGTGCAAGTTGGAGTTGCGCTTGAATAAAATTATTATGTATATCTATCAAAATCCTGCGGCAGTCTGGGCAGGGCAGACTGCTGGCCTTTTGGGAGTGCTTAGGTTGTCTAAAGTGACATAACTGTCATGACAATTAATCATGAAGGTAATTGCTATTGAACATCCACTAACACTGTGACTAACATATCAAAATCAGCCTTGTTGGTCATAGGTATTTACAAAGCCATTTTTAGGATCAACACGCAATTCTTTGTCTTGTTATGCGGTCCGTGCTCATCACTGGGACGTTTATGAACAGTGACCTTAAACACTTGTAATTTGATGTGATTGTCTAAAATACAGTATTCTAACAATGAATTCCTAACCGATTTCGGTTTCGGCGGCCAATCGCATCAGAACCTAGCCAACTACGCATGCACGAATGTATGGGTAGACACAAGTTCACTCTCTATTCCTTCATTCTCATAGCCAGATGGGACGACTGGAGAGAGATTAGGCGCAGGACCGATGTTAAGCCTAACGTGCTCCCCAGGGCACGGAGGGGTGTGATAATATTCGAAGAAGGTCACCCATTTATGGACCGACAATGAAAACATTGCTTAACCTCGCAGATATCTCGATCTGCTCTATCGTATCTGAGTCCTTTGATCCATCGATCACAGGAAAGTCATCGTCTCACATAAATGTCATGCTCAGCTTCGTTTCAGTCTACAAAATCTATAAGAAAACTGAGTCAACTTAAGTGTTATTTTTATTACATCCGTACACATAATCCCATGAGGGGAACAGAGCAGCGGCGGTTTTAAATGTGAGACCTTGTTTTTGCGCCGAACACTTTCACTTGGGGCGGGAACAATTTTGTTTTGTGCGAATTTAGTAATTTCTATTTACTCAAAGGTTTTCCTGTTGTTTTTCCTTAATTTTGTCTCAGCTTGATAATTTTACCAAAGATATAGCATTACTTAACGATCCGTGACGGGTGTGTTTTATTACGACATACACTATTTTTGGCAAATTGGTTTCTTTACTTTATTTTCGGGAAATCGCTCTTCGATTTTATCAATTGGCCGTGGTTCAATAATAAGATCTTTAAATATTGCTTACTACAGCCAAATAACACATACTGTGCCAACCCTTTGAAGGGGTGGTATAACATAGATAGTCTTGTAATGTTATTGTCTTTGACACCTATATGTGGAAATCTCCTGATGTATTTCTGATCGGTTGAGTGGATCAATCTCACAAACGTAAGGCCGACTGATTTCGTTTACCACTAGCCCGACCAAAAAGTATACATGTGACCTGTGCACCTTTTTTTAAGTATCTGTATACACACACACAAGTATCTGTATACATACACATCAATTTAAACAACTCGGAAAACAAACAAACAAATTATGTTTCCCTGTTTTCTAACGGCACATCTGTACTAGCTCGATTTTTGATTCTAATTCCGATATTGGAGGAAAAAACCGAAATAGCATTTCCCTAACAAAACAATCTCACATAGTACCACAGAATTGGAACCGTGCCCGGTTAATGCTGGTAGGCATTTTCCTATCATACCGCTACTCGATTTGCTGTTCATCGAATTGTGGTAGAACGATGAAACACTCTTGTTTACCTACAACTTCTCAACCTTTCTCAGAGGATGTTTTTTTTAAATTATGACATAACATGTGCAGTACGTAAAAAAATGGTAACCTAACATCATATCAACAGTAAGTATGTCGCGTTGTTGTTTAATTTTTAACATTTCACGTATATGCCAAGCGTAGGTATTGAAAATAACTTTTTAAAAATAGTAGATTTACGAGTATTAGAAGTAGAGATGATACCTGAATACTGTACGCGTATACACGCGTACAGTATTCAGGTATCGTCTCTCTTGCTTATTTAATAAAAAAAAAATATATATCCGCTTAAAACCTTCGAATAAATGGGATTTTTTGATACTTCGAGTATTCCGAGTACAAACAACAGCAAATCGGTTATATCAGGTGTGTGACAAGTAGATTCCAAAAGCGACATTATGACTTATTGTTGAGTCGGGTGATTTCTTCCTCCTTTAATTTAATTTCTTTTCCTGGTACTCACAAAATTAACCACTGTGTATTGGCGTTACACACAAGACTAACCACTGTGACAGTTCATTGGCAGGGATACAATCAATTTGTTTCATTGTCGGTTACACCCGTGTGTGGTGTCATAGAGTTAGCCGGCAAAATAATATAATAAAATTAATTATTTTGAATATTAAAGTGGATGGTTAGTCTTGAAAAGAAATCAATTATTTGTCACGTAAACATAAGTAGGTTTTGTTTATATTTTTTTTATTGAATATTTATGTAGCAAGATTGCCTAAAGAAATAATACATTTTTAAGGTTTATCATGCGCTACATCTTATCTAATATATAAAATTCTCGTGTCACAGTTTTCGTTGCCATACTCCTCCGAAACGGCTTGACCGATTTTGATGAAATTTTTTGTGCTTATCCGGTATCTATGAGAATCGGCCAACATCTATTTTTCATACCCCTAAGAGTTTGTTTGTTTGTTTGAATGCGATAATCTCAGGAACTACTGGGCTGCACTGAAAAAAATATTTTATTGTTGGATAGCCCATTTATCGAGGAAGGCTATAGGTTATAACATCACGCTACGACCAATAGGAGCGGAGCAGCAATGAAAAATGTTATAAAAAAAGGGAAAATTACAATCTATTATTCATGCCCCTAAGTGATAAGGGTTATCCACCCCTAACATTTATAACTATACTATAATATTAGAAGAAAGAGAAGAGTTTGTTTGTTTGTTTGAACGCGATTATCTCAGAAACTACGGGTCCAAATTGAAAAAAATATTTTACTTTTAGATAGCCCATTTATCGAGGAATGCTATAGGCTATAAAACATCGCGCTACAACTAATGGGAGCGGAGCAGCAAGTAAAAATGTTTGCAAAAATGGGGAAAATTTACGCAGACGAAGTTGCGCGGGTCAGCTAGTAATATATAAAAATCTCGTGTCACGAAATGGCTCGATTGATTTTAATGTTTTTTTTTTGTATATTTGATAGGTGCAATTTTAGCATTTTTATATGAATTGCAAAAGCGGGGAAAATTGAGGCAGATGAAGTTGCAAGGGTCCGGTAAAAAAATATAAATACTAAACGACAAACTTTGTATTAAAATCTTTTTCAAAAATATAGACACATTCGCTACTTCAAATACTGTTATTTAATAATAAAGAAGCTGTTCCAAAGTGTTTTAATGAAAGCTAATTTTAATTGAATGCCTGACAAGCGATTCACTTCTGTTATGTTTATTATAGACTAACAGCTGGCAAGCTATTTTGACTCACCCACAGACTAGTTCCAAAGCAAGTTATTTAAATATAGTTATTCATAAATTGGTGTGCAAAGTGAGCAATTTAATTTGTGTTTCCCGGGGACTGTTGCCTTCGTCATAGTTTGATAAAGTTCGTTGTGAATTCTGCCTAAGTAGGCCAATTGATAATTAAGTTTTATTTGTTATGAGAGTCATTAGGAGAGGAAATCTTGTTAGAACAAATTTCGAGCAAAAGTTTCTTTGGAAGCCTGTGTGCGGGCTCAGGGTAATTACAAGCGAGGGTGTTCGTCTTTTACCTATATCGTCGCGTCTTTTAACATTTCTCGAGAAAAGTTTTTGGACGTGATAAATATACTCAGACAGGTATCGTATATAAACAGAAGAATATATATAATTATATGTTTCCTTGTTAATTTTAGCCTATACTTTCAGAAGGCTCTTGTCTAGTGCTTAATTTATTTTTGGAAGTAAACACGTGGCTCTTAATACTTACCTTTGCCTTGTTATGACTTCTGGAAATGCAAAGCCCCCGCGTTTCCACGAAAACGTTATACGGACGGAACTGCGCCTAACCTCTCTTCGATTATTAGGAATTGATTATGGAAATGATTTTTCTCCAATAAACTGTTACATTTTATTTCTGTTAGGGTTGGTTACCGCGATCCAAATGCCGTCACGATGTACTTTAGTTATATAGCACTTTAGGCTTGTATTTGCGTTTGTTTCGGTCAAACATTTTTTTATAGTGTGTGTACTAAAAATATCACAAGTATACGTATTTATGTCTTGTGTATGTAAGTCTACTAAACGAGTACTTCCTTTTATAGGTCTATAAAGTAACGTTTCATTCTAGCCTCGTCCGTATATACTTTATAGGCCGTTGTAACTGATCGCGCACATCACTTTTACCTGTTTTGTGTGATAGCATAATCAAGGCGAATTCTCGAAAGAAACATAAAAAAAAAGGTGCAATTAATCTGCTTTGAAAGTAATTTACGTTAAAAACAATACATTTTTTCAGTAAACAAAAGTCTTCATATATAACTGACTAGCTGTCCGCGCAACTTCGTCTGCGTAAATTTTCCCCGTTTTTGCAACATTTCTCACTGCTGCTCCGCTCATGTTAGTTGTAGCGTGATGCTATAGCCTATAGCCTTCCTCGATAAATGGGCTATCCAACAGTGTAAGAATTTTTCAATTCGGGTCAGTAGTTCCTGAGATTAGCGCGTTTAAACAAACAAACAAACAAACTCTTCCGCTTTATAATATTAGTATAGATATAGATTAGTGTAGATATATATCGATTACGGCGGCATCAATATGCAGGAGATATTATAGTGCTCAAGTAAGTGCTCTATATTGTCTCACTCTCATAGTACGATGAGACGGAAATCAATCAGGAGCTGAGTGAAATTAGTTGCACGACCGATGCGACTTCTCTACTTTTTCTCTTCGACGCACGGAAAGGTGTCTCATTTTCGAAAACGGTCAACTTTTTGCTAAATTTGTTATGTGCAAGTGATGTGGGCTGGATCGCACAACGTTATTTTGATTTACTGGGGCCAATAAAAAGGCTTCACATATGATACAAATGTTTTTCTTTTCAATTTAGCCAATCGATACTGAGAAAGAATACCTTGTTACATACTACTAAATATTCGAGCGAATGTGTCCAAATGGATTGTATTAGTGGATACGTATGCCTGTGCTTATACAGCGGAGGTGGCTGCATATAAATGTTATTGGTAATTTACAAGTTGTGAGAAACGACTGGTTGTGAAGCGCTTAATATGGTTTGTATTTTCATGCGCACGTTCATACTAAATACTATGAACATTGTACACATTTGTCATTAATTGCAGATATATATATAGGTAGAACATACATTATCGTAAATATGTCTTCATGTCGGAATTCTACAGCCGTTTCACAGCCGGTCTGATAATAGGGTATGGTTTATTATTATGGGTACTGAAAGAGTTATGTTTAAAATTTGTCATAATTTGAATTCACGTAAGCTATGTCGGTATTTGAATGATTGGTTCGTTGCATAATAACAGTGATTTAGTAGCAAAACGCGTGTCAAAGTAATTAAATGAATTAAAATAAACATTTCAATATTTCTTCAGAATCTTAATATAGAATAATTCATGTAAATAACAGACGCAAATATCTGGTAACATCTGAGCGGTAACGGTAAACATCTGACAAAATTCATTATTTATTCTGCTTGAATCGAAAATGAAATTGGATTGATATTTCTTATATAATACGAATAAGATTGTAATTTTTATATAAAAATATTTCTATCGGTATTTTTTTTACTTTATTTGTTATCATTTCTGAGTGATATCAAATTGATTACAAGATATTACTGTTTCCAACGATATCATAATCAGCAACGCTGTCGAAACAACCTAGTTCACATCGAGACAGCCTTTGAGTGTCCTGTACTTTGTAATTTAACTTGAACGTAATTAATGAACTGACCGTCTGCGGCGCACCACTTCTTGGTCATTACTCAAGTGCTAACTCATTAGCATAGAAGCGTTCCATTCAGATAGTATAAATAAATAGCTCGTTCATATTTCACTAAATGCTCCATTTTGCGACGCTCTACAGTGTAATATAAACAGCACCGAGGTGGCGCTAAATGGCTGTGTATTAAACAAATTATGCAAAACATAGGTATATATTTGATGTACTGGAAGAATTATTTTACTTTATGGCGCACTAAAAGTGACTAATATATATTACGTGTTGTTTATTGTAAACATTATTCACTTACGTTTATGAGCACTTATCTAATGAGGCTGTAGTTTACGTGCGGACTTACTAGGGTCATGAATGTCAGCAAATAATAACGGTTATTCAAAAGGTTTATATACTTCGTGCAGTAGTGTGTATATGCGTCATCGGTCCATTTAGTGTAGATTGAGTGTATGAACCGTTACTTGAATATAAATGGTCTACGACGAGCCTACATGGTACAAGGGATTTGATGATCGTAGTCAGATACCCTTCATATTTAATATCATGCAGTCGGAGGCACGATTTATGCCTCCGACTGCATTATATTAAATATGAAGGGTATCTTGTTACTGTCGTGTAGTTTTTTAATTTAGTTTTTGTGTAGTACTTTTTAGTCGTTGTAAGATACAACGTGATTTTATTGTTTTTAAACTTTTGCAATTTTTTACATATTAGATACATTTCGGGACTTAATCGCGTGAATTATTTAAAGGTTTCCTTTTATTGACCCGACGTTTCGATCGAATTGCACCGATCGTGGTCACGGGTCAACTGATGGCAGCTTAGCGGCGGAGATATCGCTAAGCTGCCATCAGTCGACCCGTAATAATTCACGCGATTAAATCCCGAAATATATCTAACAACGTGATTTAGTAAGAACTATTTGTTTTATTAATGAAATTGTTTTTTCTATGATTTTTCACTCTAAACTTTTTTTAAACATAAACGTTATATACATATTTTCGAATTCGCCTTTAAAGCCATTTGATTTCATATCTCACTAGTCCTAGAAAACATATTTTTTTCTCAGCCAGCACATTAAAGGGCATAAAATCCGCCATTTTTATTTTTTAGGAATTTTATGTACCCTTACTGGGTCATCGAGATGTATCTAATGACAAATCATTTATTAAAATTGGTTGAGCCGTTAAGAAGTTAACATACATACGCGTCAAACACATAACCCTCCTTTGCAGTCGGGTAAAAAGAAATCGTAAAATATCGAGGTCAGTAAGGTCTCAATTCAGTATAACAAAACTTTGTGTTCGAACGAACCTACTCTAAACTTAGGCCTAACTTACTAGATCTAATTTGTTTTCGGACAACCGTTTGAAATTCAGATTTAAAGATAACTTTCGTAAACGGCTTGAATTTATGTCGCTAGAGATAGCTACTACATATTTAACTAAAAACTAAAAAATATATTTTTAACATTTAATTCAAGTAGGTTGTTTGACAAAGTTCTTCAAAAAAATAGCATAGCCATTTAATTTAGCTTTGCTCGCCAGTCTTACTATTGGACATCAACTAGGAGGTGTATTTTAACGGTTAAATTGGACCTGAATCGTTGTTTATTTTTTATAACCTGTAAATATTTACATAATCAGTTTAAAAGACTCGAACTCACCGACAAAGACAAATGGATTTTTAAACCGGAGTTTGAATGTTTTTTTCTGTGTAAAATTCAATTTAAACTCCTGTTAACTGTTGGTTAACAGGAGTTTAAATTGGTGGCCGGTCTCAATAATCTATCCATCGATGGATGTGGCTACTAGAGTTAGAATTTCGACATATTTTGTATTGAGCTTATGTCGATTTTATAGCTAGCTAGCTAGTAGCGAAATCCATCGATAGATAGATTATTGAGACCGTCCGTAAGTCATCGGAGGACACGGGTTTTAATCTTTTAAATTAAAGTTTCAAACCAAATAATATTCAAAACAAGCAACGTTTTTCCAAACAATAGTTTACGCGGTATATCTACAACAACAAATTAGTATATTGAGCCCCGTTAAGCGGTATGGAAACATAGGTATGTGGTGCGCTTACATGAGCAAATTATATACACATGAAAGTGTAACAATCAGCGTCTTATTTGAAACATCAATAGAGATTAATATTCAAATTAGTTACAGATTTGCGTCTGCTTACTGTTGCGTACGTAACGTGGTTTAACAGTTTATTACGTTTGTAATCGTAAATAATGTCGGTTTTGATTGTATTGATTTAGAATAATGAATTGCTTTCTATCCATAAATGGGTTATTGTTTTTAAAATTTCGCGATTTTTATACATATTAGATATATTTTGGGACTTAATCGCGTGAATTATTTAAAGGTACGAACCTTTTATTTACCCGACGCTTCGATCGAATTGCACCGATCGTGGTCACGGGTCGACTGTGGTGACAGATCAGTGCAAATTGATCGAAACCCGACGTTTCGATTGAATTAAGTAAAATATTCGTACCGTTAAATAGTTCACGGGATTAAGTCCCGAAATATATCTAACATAAATGGGTAGTTTTTTAACATAGGTATTTGGTATAGTGGGTGAGTAAAACAATATTTATTCAATTTACTTCTTGATGCCTTGGATGGGTTACAGCGACGCGCAATCCGATTATAGACAATGTAGAGATTTCCAATAAACTGAAACCTTTACAACTGAATAGCGCCTTCTATAGAATTTAACATGGCGAATGCTCTGATGGACTTTTAATTTAATCCCTCCTTCTCCCTTCCTAAATCGAACCACGCGTACTGACCTTCGATATCACCATCTGACCGAATTCGGTGACTCATTTCTCTGCCGCACATCCAAAAAATGGAACTTCCTACCAGCACATGTGTTCCCTCCTACCTACGACATGAGGTCTTTCAAAAGAGGCGTAAAGAAGCACCTTGCAGGTGAGCAGGGTAAGGATAGCCAGTGGCAGCACTGGCTATCTATATAAACGCAATATATACAAACGCAAGGCCAGACAATACAGCACTATGTGCAGACATAGTGCTGTATTGTCTGGCCTTGTGTTTGCACTCTATTTCTACTTAACATCAGGTGGAATTGAGTCATTTGCCTTAAATTTTTACCTATAAATAAAAAAAAAAAAAAAAAATTAGAACTGTAGATGTATAACAATTATTTATAAATTGTTACACAATAAAAGTTTCCGATTTGTGCTTCATACAAATTAGTATGGAGTATATCGTTTTGGAAATTCTTCATTTGACTTGATAGTCATCTACCTTAAAATATTCGCTGTTCTGCCATGGTTGTTAATATCATCACATTGAATTTATAGCATTACTCTAAAATTTAATTTATTCCTCCATACCCATTTTATTTAAACGACCCAATAGAGATTGGAGCGCCTAAATAAACAGACCAACTATTCAGCTTTATAATACTAGTACTTTATTTTTAATAAGTCTTCGAACAAAGCTGTGTTTTACTAAACACACTTTTGAAACATGTATGTGTACCAGTATGCCGCAATTTAGTACGTACGACAGATAGTAAATATTTTACGATGAACACACGTGAACCGCAAAATAACTGTTATGGCGTTGTTTCACGGATAATTTACAAATATTATCGTAAAAACGATAATCTCCGATTGCAAATCTGACACTTATGACACAATATGACATTTAAAATTAGTTATTTATTTATAACAGAGTTTAAAATAAAACATTTATTTGTATTAAATAGGTTTCTTCTTCAGTGACACTGAGGCATGTATTTCTCCTTTATTCATAATACTAATATATTACAGTATTTAATGACTGGTTTATAAACTATGTGAAATATATGTTAGTAAAAGCAAATATGTAATGTATGCATGTACTTATTTAAATTAGCATAGACTTCTACAAACATAACCTCTCCTTTTTGGCTTCGCCGTATTAATATTATTTAAAAATCGAAACACATTTGAATATGCAGTAGCAATATGAGTTCTCACTAATTCCATATGTATTGACTTATCTATTGAGTTCCACACACGTTAGTTCATATTCAAATAGCAATGGACAGCGCGCCTGCCCGATATCAGCGAGCGACCAATAGTACATTAATTTTGATTGTTTGAACAGCAATGTGATCATAATATTATGCAGAGTTGCGTTATGTTATAGTTAGGAGAATTGCGTCAATGAGTCGACGGCTTAATGCTGTGGCAGAGTTGAGCGTTGCATTATGATGATTACTCGTAGCCTCGTAGAGCTTCCGTAGCGGCGTAGCGGCGTGGCGTAGCAAACAGCCCCGAGGTGCGTCTAGTGCTACCAAATTATTTGATCACCGCCCACAAACCAGATTAACTCCTACGTTGGTTGCATAACTATTGGTTTTTGCTCGGAAAATGTATTTACACCCGACATTTATTTTATACTACACAAAGTTCATTAGGAGTTTTATTTTGTTTGTGGTGTTTTTGGATGACATATTTTGATACTTACGCTGCAGTGTGGCGTAACTAGAAATAAACAACACAAGTTTTTTGGCAACGATTTTTGTATTTGAGGACTTTTATAGTTGGTATTGTACTAACTGTTCCCTGCGGCTATTGCGATGAAACCTATTCCAAGTTTTAAGATACAGAGATTATTCAAACTAAAATACATTATTTTCTGTTTATAATATTAGGGCACCTAACCATCCATTTTAATTTGATACGATCCAGTTGATATTTTTTATTCAGTTACTATAAAGTAAACCTAGTTGATGTTAAATCTAATGTATAAATATCTCGTGTCACGGTATCTGCGGTTAAACTTCTCCGCAAGGGCTCGACCGGTTTTAATCTTTTTTTTAAAATATTAGGTATGAGAATATATCGCTCACTTATTGCAAGACCGTCATAATTCAAAATTTAAAAATCGAGCAGGAAATTCAAACCGCAAAAACTACAAACTGATAAAAGCATTTTCAAGGTACTTAAAAATACTTTTATCAGTTTGTAATTTTAAAAGTTAGATGCAATTTTTTTATCAATGATATGTTGATATAAGTCATTGTATAAGAACTAAAAAAAATGCATGCATATTTCTTTTTGCAAAAACGGGAAAAATTTATGCAGACAAAGTTGCGTAGGTCAGCTAGTTTTATATATAAACCTGTTTTCCTGACTATTTTAGTACCTACTGGGTTATTATCCTTATTTTCTTTGTGTAAGACGAATAGCCTGTTTCAGTAAATTGTAAAACAAGTGAACAACGGAACTGCCTGCCTTATAATGTTAGTATGATTGTTCAAGGTGCCACAAAGCAGTTAGGGGTACGGTCTTTTGAACTTTGGTTTCCTAAAACATTGTTTTAATTAGAACAGGTACACAAAAATTAAAATAACAATTAAACAAAGACAAGCAGAGTAACTCAAAGTTTTATAATTACGTTTAAAGTTTCTTCGACTGTACCAAAACGTAATTACTTGAACGTTGAGATTATTTTTAAACTGAAATGTTTATTTTTTTGTTTGTTAATCAGAAATTCATTTAACAAGTTTGTTTTGTTGCTTAATAAATTTTCTAAAACATTATTTTGTGTTTTAAACTAGATCTATAAAATTCTAGGCAAATTAAAAATTAAACAAAACCGGAAACAAGATCTTATTTCAACTCTATTCGCTTGCATTTAAACAAGCAATTCTTGTATATGAATGTATGAACTCATAAACGTGTCCAACGATTTTCATGAAATTTAGTACGCAGGAGGTTTTGGGAGCGATAAATATATCTAGCTAGGTTTAATTTTTAGAAAAGGTTTTTTTTTCTTTTTTTATTACCATCTATGAAACAGTAGGCCCTTAATTTTTTTTGTTCCCAAAGGTTTCGTGAATATTTTTTCGGCTTTAAGTTAATAAACTGAATAGATAATAAACTGATTCATTTCTATTCAATTTTCTTAAAAAAATGATTGTATATGCATCCTATGATGTAATGCAGTTATATTTGATGAAACAGTAGTTCAAATGGGAAATATATTCCGTAGTATCGAATGTTCATAACTAATTGGCAGGCTAAACACTTGTCTATTAGCGTCAAAGAGCACGCCTGTTCGCAGTTAATATGGCTGTGATGAATGACAGTCAGTCACTCAATTAAATGCAGCCTCCGCTTGACAACTCAATGAATATATAATATTGATGCGCTATAATTTATCTTATTATTGGTTTTTTAAACTCTGAAAGATTGAGTTTAAGCGTGAACTGTTATGTGTACCTATGATTACAAAATATGTTTAAGTGATAAAAATACTAAAGTAACTAAACTTTCTTTAATCAATGCCCTTTAAATTTAAAACATTTTTACAAAAAAACATCTAAGTGACTTAAAATACAGTTTATTTGCTGCCATTTATTTAGGAGTTTCGTTGCCTGTCTCTGAAACTCATTATCAGATCTTTACGAAATTTATATAGGACCATTTCGGAATAAACATACAATAATTTTATGAAAATGATGAAAATCCATATACCTATACGCTGCAGTTACCTATGTTTTTATGTTAAAATGCATAAAAAAATGGTTGTCTGTAAAGTCGGTTTATGGACGATAATTTTACGTGATAATCATGGCGATATGTTATAAAAGTCATAAGAAAACATTTATAATACATCGCCATTCGTGTTGCTTAGTAACCAATCAATAACGTGACTGCTTAGCGGTTGCTAAGCAGTCACGTTATTGATTGGTTAATCCAATCAAAAAGAGACACTTTTTCGTGAGTGCAGCCGGTCATCGATTTAGAAGACAATATCACGTCAAAAGTATGAACATCTGAATTGAGAACCTCCTCCCTTTTGAAGTTGGCTATAAATACACAATAAAAAAATATTTAAAATAAATAAAATGAGGATACAAAATCGTTTAGGCGTGTAATAATTCCTATTATGCGACAACGTTAGCAACCACTCTTCAAAATCAACAATTTCAGTCATCACCCTTTTTGTATTATTTTATATCAAAAATGTTTTACAGCTTGTTACCCTGTTCGACTTCGTATATAATATGTAAACATAAACATTTAGATATACATATATAAATAAATAAAAATATCTTCTGCATATTTGTACTGTAGTTGGTTATGAGAACATTACTGTACGAAGTGACGGGCGAAAGCTTAAAAAGTAAGCAATGTTTTGCTCGTCTCCTTTATTTTGCGCTTTTAAATGAATGTGAACATTGATCTGGTTTTTAACCCTATTGAAATACGAGTAAACGACATTGCATTGTACTTTTCAGAGCGTTTCATTCATACCAATGAATAAAACAAAGGCACAACGAACAGCCTGGCTTCCGTAGTCTCGAGAATGTTTAGACTTGCTGTGAATTGTTGAGGTCACGATACTCTACAATTCTGTTTTTTCATCAAATGATATTGGCAACATGCAATGTTTGAAACGTTTCGTGATATCACGCTTGTCATTTGTTACAGACTATTTTTTATACCTAAACTTACTAGAATAAAAATCCGGGCAAGCAAAAACCATGTCGGACCATGCTTAGGTAGTGTAAGATTCCGGAGCCGTTGCCGTATGAAAAAATCCGAGATCACTAATTGCCACAGCAGAAAAGCATATATTCATGACACTTACACCTCTTTGTTGAGAAACGTAGTTTTCAGTAATAAATCAATGACGGTATATCCGATCATGTCCAAAATAATTTTGGTTTAAAGTTTTTGTACCAAGCGCTACCCATTTTGATTTTTTTTTCATATTTTTTGGTTACACCGATCAAAAGAGGGGATACAATTTATGCAAATTTCGGAGCGATTATTTCCAAAAATATTCCTTTAATCAAAACAAATTATTAGAAACCATTTAATGTTTTTAAAATACCTGTCGAATGATATGCCACACGTTGATTGTGCTAAAAAAAATAGCTTCTGTAACATGTTTGGAGTGCCCCCCTCCTAAATATATTTATTTTTATAAATAATAAAAATAAATATTTAATCTATAGGTATCAAACTAAGTAGCGACGCCTTTTCACCAAATTTCGTGTGACATATGGACGAATAGACAGAGAGACAGACAGACGGACATGACGAAACTATAAGGGTCCAATTTTTGCTAAAAAGCTCGTTTCCGCGGGACGCGGCAGACGATAGACGGTAGGCGGCATTATTTTACAGTATTTATTTTTATGAGACTGATTTCAAAATACGTCTGCAAGCGTCTGTTCAACTCGTTGTTTAACCAGTAGAAAATTACTTCCATTTTTTTCAATGTAGCATCATGACCGTTCGCACAGCAGTTGTAGTCATGCCGTCATTAAGTACCCGTTAATACACCTTAAAACTTCATTCTAATAAAAATATGTCAATGACGTCCACAAGTTTACACTATTATCTTACTCGTAAAGTCAAAATAATGACAATAAGTAACTTCGGAGATTACCTATCCTATCACACCCGCAAGAACAGATGTCCAGGCGGTATTAATTGAATGGGGTCTGTTTAATCTTCATGTCTTTATGTGGAATGAAAAAAATATAAAAATATTTATAGTTGAATAACGAAAACCCCATCCAAATCAGATCAGTACTTTTTGAGAAAATCGCGAACCTACTTACATGTGGATACAACAGAGAACCTCCTTTTTTGATATAGCTTAAAAATACAAAAATATTGAAATAATAAACCGCATTGTAATAGACAGTACAAATATTTTCTTGTCTGTAAAAATATAGCGAGTGTACAACATATTTTTCTTATAAATTGCTTGTTGGTTCGGGTACCCAACATAAACCTATTCATGATAAGCATACCTAACGTTGTTATTCTCTATCTAATTTATTCTTGCTTTACATATTCAAAGAAACTTTGCTTGTTGTATAGATAATAGTCATTCTAATAACATTCGTTCTTAAATTCACCATCGTGTGTAACGTGTTGTTGTATTTCACAGAAATCAAAGTTATTTCATTACAAGAGAATGCTAGCAGTTATGCCGGTGAAATATATAGTAGTAAAGATCCTGGCTTTTAATATACATTTAGTTTAGATATAGCAATGGTTATTACACAATCATGGACTCGTAGCTATAAAATCCACTAGGCCCGTTTTTTTGTTATTGTATAAAATAACTTATAAAAATTTAAATCTTGGATGTTATTAAAAATAATCCAAGAAAAATAAAGTAAGGAGAAGAAAATGCATAGCGTCAACCAGATGATGAATGATAGGGACCCGGCAATAGTCGCTGTAGATTCGAGAAACTACAGATATAGATTGTACCTCGTATATGTAAAGTGGGGATGTGATTTTTTTAACTCACCCACCCCGTCACCACCGTGTTATTAGATATGTCTTTTTTGAAGAACATTTTTAGATTTAGGGATCCGTTAGTGAAATATTAAGTCCAAAACCAAGTGCCCCTCTCCTGTCAGCTAAATGGTTGATGAAAAAAATCACGATAGTAGTATATTTAGTGAAATTAAAACTATCACAGCTAAGTAGGCTTCATAAGTTTACGAGTTGAGTAGAGAACAGCTGACCAAATGAGATGTAACGAAATTTTCGTACAAATTCCATTGAAAATTATTATTAAGTAGGTGTAACGTTGTAAGTACAGTTACGTTGTAAGTGAAACAAAAACAACAGAAAACCCACTTCTTAAGCCGCATTATTCGGATGGAGTGGGGTACTACGGAATCCTACATTGTGCGTGGCCTGACATGCACTTGCCCGGTTTTTTAAGAGTACAATTTTCTACAAACAATATGAATTACCGCCGCCCAGTTCGCTCGACTACTTACAAATAAATAAATAAATAGTACGAAACTATAAAATGTAGTAATTTTATTACAGCAATAAAATAAAGAAATTTTCTCCAAGAGCATCGTAAATTTTTATATTTTTCGGGTTTACGAGTGTGCGTCACCAGTTTTCTGTTGTCATTATCAAAATTCCAATTACAAGAGTTTTCCATCTCCAGTCCATTGTTTACTCTCGACGAAACCTCGGCGAGTTATACGAGTAAGTTAGATGGCTGTCTTTTTGTTTATAGCATTGTGGCATCCAATGTTGGCTGTACTTCAATGCAGTTGTATTAGCTAAAACGCTAATATAATCGTAATGGTTCTTAGCATTATTTAATGAAAATCCTTTTGGAAATTTTAAAGGTAATAAGATTTTAATGTAACATGCTGCATCTGCATGCACATGTCACCGTAAAATTGTATTTATTTAGCTGTGCTAGCTATATATGTCACCGTAAAATTGGAAATTCCGTTAGACAATAATATATCTCGCGATATTGTTAACTGTCGAAAGATTGTGAACCGTTACATACTGCTTACTATTTAACGCATTAATTTTCGGTAGTTTCTGGCACCCGGTGGCCGCCACCGCGGCACGCTCTATTCGCTCGCTCGCCTCATGCGTAGGGGGTCACAGTTCTAACCTAACTTAACCTAACTGAATTGATTTAATGTATTTAATTGTAACCAGTATGTTACGGCTCACAATCTTTCGACAGTTTACAATTTCGCGAGATAGATTATGGTCTAACGGTATTTACAATTTTACGGTGATATATATATATATATATATAAGTTCCGTACGATTAACTCGCCTGCTCGGAGAAATCTTCGTTTGTGTTGGACGTAAGAGCTTGTCCTCGACATCCCAATAACCAACATAGGGTGCAATATAGCAATTTTAATGTAAAATCCATTTTTTGTAACTTCTATAGGAAGCAATTTTACAACATTAGGAAGTAAAATATATTATCGATTGAGCCTAATACTGGTTGGTATTAGAGAAATATTCTGAACGTATTTTATACTCCAGTGGTTTTCAGATACTACTTTGACCCAGTTCTGTAATACTAGGCATATAAATTATAGTTTCATAGTCGATCACGTTCTTATTCAAATAAGATTAGCAGTAACCACGAACCCTGAAACGAGGTAGATAGCATGTATTTCTATTGTAAAAATAATTAATTTGCACAAAGCGATAGAACAGTATTTAGTGTACGTAGGAGATTCAAAACCAACATTTGAGAAATGGTAGTAGTCTAATAAATCTCTTCTATATTAGTTTTCAACCGACTTCAAAAAGGAGGAGGTTCTCAATTCAACTGTATGCTTTTTTTTTGTATGTTTGTTCACCGATTACGCAAAGACTGCTGGACTGATTTGTGTTTGAAAGGGTATACTTCCTAGTTGGTCCCATTGTCATCAGATCACGATCTGATGATGGAATCCCGGAGAAATCGAGGGAACTCTTCAAATATTAAAGGCACACCCACAGTGATTTAGGTACATTTCATAGTAGTTCGTGCATTTACTCTCTCAAAAAGCACCTATTGGTGAAGTAGAACTGATGATGAACACCACAAATGACGAGCAGACCTATTCAATATTTCACGGTTTGCGATTCAATTACTTTAATATGATATTTATATTTTTATTATATATATATATTTATTTATATATTTTAATATTTTTTTAAATTATTGTATTTTTTGTTATGGACTTTGTATTATGTATTATTATTATTTTGTTATTAATGTGTACACACACACACGTATGTGAAATGGACTAGATGTCTGAATAAAAAATATTATTATTATATTGAGTAGCATTTTATTCTCGTCATACTACTATTATACAATGTAATAGAGCTGACAGTGAACTATCATGTGAACTCCTCAACAATTAACGGCTCTGCATCGGGGCAAGCAATATTTTGTAAAGGGATTTGAGCAGGTGACATAAGCCTATTGTAACATAAGTGAATTACAAACCAACCCACTAAAAAGTGAGAAATTAAAAACTTTTTTACAAAAAAATATTACCGACTTCAAAAATAAATACAAGGCAACTAAAAAGCAAATATCCACCTAGAATAACAAAAACAAATTACCATTTTGATGTTGGTGCCGAATTAAACAAAAGCAACTATTTCATGGCACCAACTTCAAAATGTTAATTTGTTATTCTAGGTAGATATTATTTTTTGCTTTTTAGTTGACTTGTATTTATTTTTGAAGGCGGTAATATTTTTTTGTAAAAAGTTTTTTATTGCTCATTACTTTGCTCGCTATAACTTTGATTTTGTTCATCCGCCGGATAAAGTAAAATCCTATTTCATCGCTTTAATGTTTGTTTTTGTAAAAACATAAATGCATGTGTATAAACACATAAACACCTTTTGTATTAAAATCTGAAATACATAAAAACAGATAGATATCTTATAGAAATAACCCTTAGGGTCGAGTTTGCAAATGAAATGTAAAAAAATATAAAACATATTTTAAAAGTAGAGTTCTGTTCACGCCCTTAGAGCATGAATTATCTGAAACCCTTTCTACACTATTTACAAAAGAATCCTTATTGCGAATTTTAGCTTTCTAAAGGCATTTCCAAGGGCTTAGGCTGAGCATTGATGAGTAAATGTACGGGTCAAGTAGGACATTTACTTTTATATTTATATTATATACTTAGTTTACTTATTTATAATTATTAGATATTATATATACATACATATTATATTATTATTATAATTAAACTAAGTATATAATAATGTAATCATTACACTTGTAAGAAATTGTTTCTACCACCTCTTTGTATGCTTTCCAAGTGTAAAGTGAATTTATTATGTAAATTGGTAATGAGAATAAATATATTTAACCATAGATTATTTTTTTTCACTGAAAAATAATTGCGATATATTTATTTACTTTGCATTCACTTTTGCCTTAACAAAATAAATAAATAATTAACAAATATTTTTCAAATTGTCACTGATGTGAAAATAAATAAAAAAATGTATTGCAGATAAACTTAAATAAACCAAAATTTTGTCGATTCCATATTAATATACTGTGTATAATCTGTTGTAAGTTCCAAATAAACTATTATTACTATTACTGCGATTCAATGTTAATTATATTATTGGATACATTTTTCATTATGTTATATTAAAATAAAAAATCATTATTACATTTCATAGAGCAAACAAAACTATAACTGATGCTAACAAGGTTGAAAAAACAATCAAATTAATGACTAGAAAATTGTAGATGTTAAGTGGCGGTTTAAAAATTCAGTCCAATTAACCAGGCACTGCGCTGGCTGACAGCTTAATCTACCAAGCTAGTACACGGTTGGCTCGATCTCATTTTTCGTAATTGGAAAGGCAAGAACGTCACTTTATTATGGTGTAAGCCTTCTACTTTCGTATCGCCTTTGCATGTGAAACCTGTATGAACGGAGGTGAACTGAATACATCCCGCACGTCATGGAAAAGGAGCAGAATCAAGAGTTTGTAGAGATGTAACACATTCATTATATCAACCTGGAAGCCTATCCTAGTACTCCAACTAAAAATAAATTCGAATGAAAATTGAATCATCCAATCAATCCATTCGTATTATTACACACTAGCTGTCCCGTGCAACTTCGTCTGCGTAAATTTTCACCGTTTTTGCAACATTCCTCATTGCTGCTTCGCTCCTATTGGTCGTAGCGTAATTTTATATAGCCTATGGCCTTCCTAGATAAATGGGCTATCCAATAGTGAAATTATTTTTCAATTCGGATCAGTAGTTAAACAAACAAATAAATAAACTACTAAAATCTTCAGCTTTATAATATTAGTATAGTTAATACATATTACTTTCGTATTATTATACGTAATTGTCAACGGATCCAAACTTATTGTGTTTTTACGCATAATGAGTTATAATATCAACTAAAGACCACGAATTTCGTTTCAAGAAAAGAGAGTAGGTAGACCAACTGATGCAAACTGATTTCGTTTCAAATCCGACCCGATCTTATTTTACGTCAGTGTATACCACTCGTTGAGTCAAGGTGCCAATAATTGACTTGACGGTTCTGTTGGTGCTGTGAAGATAAATCTTAAATGAAATCAAAGGCCTCAGAGCGTGGCTCACCAAAATATAAGCCTTCAATTCCTTTAATCGATGAACAGAACGCTTTCATTCAAACTTAACCTTTTGTTATCGATAGACAAAGGGACTTTTGAAATGAGATTCTAATCTCTTTAGGCGTAGGTTGGTACCAAAACCAATAAAATTTGAAGTATCCACTTGAGAAGATCGTTTCGCTTAAAAATAAACGGTTAGATAGCCACTTTACTTCGAGATTTGGGGGCTTACGATTTTAATTAACGCACGGTTAATGAAATTGTCTCTAATCTGTCCTGGTCATGTAATTTATTTAACTGAAATTTTATAATAATTAGCTTCCAAAGTTTTATCTTTCTGTAAACTGCCACAAAGTATAAATTGCATTTTACGCATTCTGACACTGTCATCAAATGCTAAATTGCATTTTTAAGTTTTAACATTTTGCTTTTGCGAAATCATTGAATTTAAAAGTAACATATATTTAAAGCTTTCCCCGTGGTTTCGTCCGCGTTATGTTTTATTTGATATATTTATAAATTATTGTAAAGTTTCATCAAAATCAGTTTAGTGGATTTGGTGTGAAGGCGCCACAATGTATATGACCGTACATCCAAAGTCTCGGATTTATAAAATTAGTAAGATAAGATTCTAGCTACATCGCTGCCTTCTCTTAAGAAATAAAATAGTAAACACAAAGTCACAAACGAACCCAGTACCCTTTTAAATTTTTAGAGCGGGAGTAAGGATTATTAATGGTATTATTAATCCTCGCAGCCCTATTCTGTTATCCCAACTTGTTGCTAGGGCTCACCTTTGAAGCGGTGGTTGGCATTTGCCTTGTGTAAATACTAGCAATCATTCACACCATGTTACATTAGAACAAATACCCGCTACCTGTGGAATAGAGCCAGAAGTAGCAGCTCTGCTACTTTGATTGGTCTTAATAAATATAATTTTATATTTATATGATATTGTTATTATAATTTGCAAAGAATTCATTTTAAATTTGTAGTAATGCAAAATCAAACTAATCTAATTTGTTATTAAATATTGCATTGGAAATGGAATAATAAGTGAACTATGATTACTTGCAACGGGGGTGGCATGGAAGCTGTGATAAAAAATATTAATTAAGTCTTTATTGGAAAATACTTAATAACGGCTTCATCCATTTCATGCTTATGAAAAGCTCATATTTATTACTTAAAATGGTTCATTTTTAGGGTATTTGGTGCTCTGTGTATAATTTCATAAATTTCAGATAGATAATAATTTGAAGTGCAATTTGCGCTACAGTTTTTACGATTATTTTATATTAATTCATTTTCTTATTTCTTCAAGTTCTGGACTATTAACTTGCTTTTGAAACGTAATAATAACCTTACTTTTTGTGTTCGCTAGCATTTTACTTTAACACTTGTCGTGTTACTATATTATAAAGTGGTATAGTGTCTTACATAAAAGATAATTAAAACTAACTATAATCAACTAATAACGGTTTTTGAATATGGTACAATGCTTTGTTCTTTTCAAGTCTGTTTGTTAGTTTAGAGTTGACGCTTAACTCCGAGAAAAGATTCTGATTACTCTTTATTGAAATTTTAAAGGTAATATTATAACAAAGATACTGCTACAGTTTGATATCCGTTTTACTAAACGCGCCATACATTAGAGACTTCAAGTAGATGGTCATCATAGTTACAATAACTAAAAACAAGTAACTAGTAATATTATTAGATGTTCTATCTCATGCTTATACATAATCGATATCACGTAGAGTAACGATCGAGTTACTGTACTGTATACCTAAAATGTTAATGAGAATGAATTAAAAAAAGGCGCTTCCATTAACCAATGAAAATAATTTTATAATTAAAAATATTCACCGAATTAAAACAACAGAGATTTTAAAATGTGGTGCGGATATCTGATGCGGTCTGTCAATTACACGTTGAATAACGATAAGTCATATTGTAGAGTGTGTAACTGTGTAATCGAGCATTATCAATTTGTGCGGATACGTGGCTGCCAGTGGCGGCCGGTGACGCTACATTTGTCAGCGTGATTAAACGACGTCAAAGCCAATACACCCACTGGTGTTTTTAGCCGACATTTCTGACAAAATATTCAACGAATTTAAAACTTCCTTTGTCCGCTTACATCAACTGAAAAGTTGAAGATAAACATTTGTTGTTTTTTACATTGTCAAGGTGCTTACCAGCATATAACTACTCTGGTCAAACGAGGTTACTTATTGATAATCTGATTGTTTAACGTTTTTGCGCTTAGTCTAGATATATACACAAAAAAGTTTATAAAGTAATTCTTTTCATAAAAATACAAGTTGTATTCAAGGCAAACTTATTTGTTTTGTAACAAGAGTAAATATTTCTAGAACACTGCTGTTATATGACGTATTGTGTGGAGGAGGAGGATCGCAAAGTTTAAAAGTACTTGTTGGAAGAAATAGTTACCGAACTGACTCAATACTTGGACAGGTTTCTAGCTGAGTAAGACGAATAGATTAATGGTCTCACATATCTCACATAGTGTGATTCACAATAGAACCCAAGTTTCAGACGAAAATACTTATACAGTGTTATTCTCACAATCATTCGATTCTTTGCCCCTTCCTGACCCCAATTCACTTTGGAATCCGAAGTTAAATATTTTCTGGTTCGCACTGAATACAAACAGCTACTCAATTCTGTTAATAAGGTATCTGAATCGCAGTTGAAACGAAGCGGTTAGAGGTAATTCTGTTGATGTTAGATAGGGCTGCTAGCAAATCTTTCCTAATTGTGGTTTTCACAAAGTATAATTTGAAATGTAAATTATTGTTTCTCAAGCTACATTAACAGATCTCTATGCTAGAGTTAACTCAGAAACTTATACTTGGTTACATCCACCTACCTTTTTAATATAATAAATTAGTAACTCGAATAATAGCTGAATCCAGCCACTTCTGTCTATTCAGTATCTTTTGGACCAGGTTTTACTAGAAATAGAAAAGTTTATCATAAAAAGCTTACTCAAAATGTATTTCTTTACTTAAACTATTTAAGTAAGTAATTAAGAAAATAATGTGCCAAGAATATTCGGTTTTTATTATACCGTATCAAAAGGAGTAGGTACCTAAATTATAATAGGATTATATTAGTTATTATAGGATTGTTTGGAGGTCAATATATAATCATTTATACAAGTAATCGGTATTTTAACATTTAAGTAATGAGTACACAGTGCCTGATTACATACCAAAGCAATAAAATTATTTGTTATTACGACACGTACCCAAAGTCCAACAGTTTATTACTTTGAACAAACAAAATTAATAAGGATCTCCCAAAATCCGTAACTGAATGTTGATAGACACGAAGAACAATTCCGTTTAGAATTTCAATTAAGAAGTTAGAGATCTATTAAAATTCAGAGGAGCGTTGTGGGCGCAAGAGCGCAGCGAGAATGCGATTGTACTGAAATAAAGGTTAGTGTTTGTAAACGAGTTTGAGGGTCTATTAATGAGTACGGCCCTCTTTTTTCTTTCAACATTGCTTCTCAGTGATTTACTGAAACAAATAAAACGTATCTGATGCTAAATTATTCCGATTTTCTATTAGGCAACTAAAGTTTCAATATATTGCTATTTTTTTGTTTTCTTTTGTTGCTCGACCATTTATTCTTGCGAGTTTTTTAAACGTTATTTTTACACTTCCGCCAGTTTGTTGAAGTGATCTGTTTGTTTGTTAGGTTTTCACGCTTTAACTGCGTAACCTTTTTAGATGAAATTTTGTATGTAGGTAGTTTTAACCTCGGGAAAGAATATGGGATAGTTATTATAGCTATAACCGACATCCACGCGTAACTGGGGGTGAAAGCTAGTCTAAATTAGATTGCTAGTTAGTCTAAATTAATTGCTCTTAATGTTACGTGCAAATGACTATCAAATTTGTTCGGGTTTCCAATCACACATTTACGTTTACGGTTGCAGTTTATATTTATTTTATGTCACATATGTAAGGTGACCAAGAGTTTATGGCTCGGTGTTCAGATCGGGTAATGATTTCGGACGAAAACCCGAATCCGATCTTGGGAATTGGCCTCGGGTTTCATCTCCAGAGAGTCGGCAACCCTTTTCAAAGGTCGTTACTTTTTAGCTGTAAGTTAGTCACAATCCCTAAGGGAGAACATTTACATTTGTTTAAAATGCTGGTACGTTGGCAACATTTAATTTCGTGCCGTGACGCCACGTACATATTAATTGTCTACAAGCGTCCTTATGTGAAGGTGCTTGACTATTGGTTTTTATTTGCTTGGCAGTTCAAACAATTTTTAAAAGTTAACTATGAAGTCATATTTCGCTTGGCAGTACTTGTTAAAAAAAAGTTAAAATAGCTTATATTTTCTGCAATAAAATGAGAAAAGAATATCGCACAAGTAGCTATTTAATGATGTACTTTTTAATGTTATTACTAAATGCTCTAACAATCCAATTTGTCTAAAACATCTTCATACAAAATTCATCGTGTGGAGTATCTATTTTCGGTTTCAGGAATTTCCCCTAAACCGCTCCTCTACTGAATTATTTTGGTGCTAACTTTTTTAGCGTTTGTAATATTTTATGAGTACAAATCTTGGTACGTACACAAATGTTTACGACCCGCGACGTCATGTAAATAAGTAACTGTGTAGAAAAAGCGATGTCATTAATTATACTGTGTTGTGAACTTGAGACTTTGTGAAACATGTACACCGATTATTGTCAGCAACATTTTCAAGTAATAAGTTTATATGAATGTTTTAGAGTCAATAAAAATTATCACCAAAGAGAGGAAATGAAAGAAGCAAATATAATATAATATTTTTTACCGCGTACTTTGTATTCTTTACCTATATTTACGCTACTGACGGAGTTAAAGTACGAAGCGATTCTTGGAAAATGTCGATTGACTGTTTTGAAATTAAAAATAATTGAAACTTGCAATTAAGAAATGTACCTAAGGTCAAGCAGGATAACAGTTTTGACATCTTGTTCTTCAAAAGTAGGCAGGCCGATTAGCCTATCAATTAAAAAAAAACAGAACACGTTATTTATATAGTACAACTTTATTAATAGCGCTGTCAGCGGCAACTTGGGTTTAAAAATAAAAAGTATGAAAAAAATTCATTCATTAGCAAGACAAATGGCACAAAGTTATTTAGGATATTCCGTTTCAACTGAAGAAATTTTCATTTTCTGTTTCATTAGTAAAATTTAATCTTATTACGAGGGAGGAAAGAGAAGCTATATCTTGAAGGAATCCTTGTAATGAGTGCGGGGAAATGTTTCTTGTTGGCATCACCGTAAACTTGAAGGAAGACAGTATGGAAGTTGAAAGACATTATTCCAATAGTGATGGGCAGCTTATCTTAATTAAGTTATTATTATTTGTCTTTTGTGATTGATGGGGTTTAGTTTCGGCCGATATTGAAGTTTATTAGTTCATGAATTATGAGCAGCGTCGGTAGTAAATGAAGCAAATTGTCGTATTATATTGCCAATGTTCGATCGAGTAATACTAGATTAGATTATTGGAACGTGGACTCTATTGCAGGATATCATTTGTTTGCGGGCTGAGAAGCTAGACGAAAAGAATATCGATCAAAAATCTGTTATTTATGATTATGTAAAGCTAGAATAAGGCGGTTGTGTCATCTAAGTTGTTCGTGTTCGTGTGTTATTACATGTGTCAAACTGGCTATGTCTAATATATGTGTAAAAAATCTTAGTTTGAAAGAGGATTTTTTTTTAAATGTTACGTACCTACTTCCTTTTTTTACGTAATTTATAGTACAAACAAAAAAAATATATAGCAAAAGGATAATGCACCTCACTCTTCTTTCAAAATTATCTATTTATAAGTGCTATTGATAACATTAGCATGCATAAGCAATTGTAAAAATGGGATCAAGGTGTCACTACGAAGACATTTGTAATTTACGAGTGTAACCGGTTGTAAAATTGCGGCAAAATTCTCTTAATTTTCATCTAAAAGTTAGTTGTGTTAAGTAATATAAAAAAACCTCACGTTACTGTTAGTGTATTTATAAGCCTATAAAGTTTTTGTGACAGAAAAACATAAATAACAAAATTGTATGCGTTAATTATTGTTTTTGTTATGAAACCCTAAAGGAGAAGATTGATGAAAGGATATATATAGATCTATTGTAATCTGTGGATATTCTTTTAAGGGATGCATTGGGGGAATAGATCAGGTGCGAGCTGGTAGGGATAATCGGGTTTATTCGGGAGGGTTTTAATGAAAGCCATCCGTCACGACGCCGCCGCCCGGTCGCTTCGCTTCGGAACATGCCAGTACCATGTACCGCTTAAGCTCAATACTGTCTCCGAGATACCAATCTATATATTTACTACCGAACATTTAGCTTAATGAGCGGTGTCGACATTGCCGAATCAATATTGAACCGTCTAGGGTCCAATCTTAACGGTATTGTCTCGGGCAGAATCTATGTGCTTTTACGTGACTATATTTTTTATAACACTTATAATCCTCTCTTGCGGTTAGCAATATTCTTATAACGGTCATGGCGGTCCATTTCAACGGATTCTACTCAAGCTTCTTTCTATAAAGCTTTCAAATTATATTACGTAAGGTATATTATTTAATGATATTATTGCTCTTAGTGTGGGCGTAGTCAACAGAAATAGGTACCTACTTCAAGTTTCAATACGACGAATCATGAGAAAAAACAATTTATGAAGGATAATTCTTAAGGGAAGACGTTTCTATTTTCTCGTGAACAAATAAACTTTGACGCTATTGTTGGTAAAACAGTTATACTTCGCATGGCCTCTGGGCATTTCCCGAAAAATATATTTCCTTATGTCAGGCGTTAAATGGTCTCGAAAGATATTTTGCTATTGTTTTGTGCGGTACCCTCCACTATATTTGGCGGAATGTGACCATTTACATAATATCTGTTAGATATTTTGACAGAGGAAGTATATTTTTCTGATAATATTAGATACCTCTACTTTTCGCGTTTTCTTTCGAATAATATTCGTATGAAAGACACTGTAAGCTAGTACACAGTAAGTTTAGTGGTTAGTGTCCATGACTGCTAAGCCGTAAGTCGTGGGTTCGATCCCCACCCAGGTTAAAAGTTTTTGTGATGAGCATGATGGTTTAGTCTGTATCTGGGTATAATTTATATATATGTTTGTATTTACAAGTATGTACAAGTTTTTTTGTAGAAGTACAAGCTCTGCTTGAATTAATAATAATAATAAATAATAATAATATCTTGGGACAACTCACACAACGCTATCTGATCCCAAACTAAGCAGAGCTTGTACTATGGAAACCAGACAACTGATAAACATACTTAAATATTTCTAAATACATACATATTATTGATAAATAACACCCAGACACAGAATAAACCGTCGCGCTCATCACACAAAGTTTTATCCTGGGTGGGGATCGAACCCACGACCTCTTGCGTAGCAGTCGGATACACTCCCACCGCGCCACAGAGGCAGTTGAATTAGATTACGTTGTGTGAATTGTCCTAGGATATTATTATTAATTACAGTTCTTCTTTATTTGTGTATTACTAGTTTTCGCCCGTGTGGATGTCGGTTATTACTATTAAAACTAGTCTACGTCATTTCCCGGGACTCAAACTATCTCCATACCAAATGCCATCTAAATCGGTTCAGCGGTCAGACAAAGTTACTTTCTCATTTATAAATTAGTTTGGATTCCACTTAAACAAGGTTTATCTGATTCTCCCCACAATTAATTAAAATACATAATACAAGAGCCAACAACTATTTGATTGTTCTGCAGTTATTTGGTTAAATGTTCTTTTAATAAGTTCTCAATTATCTTTGATGTTCCACGACCCTTTTTACCTTTGACCTTAGTTGTACAAAGGTCCTTTGCAGTCCGCCAACTTCAAAGCAAACTATTACTAAGCTAGTCTGTCCTTTGTGTGACTAGCTGGTAATCCTTACTCAGCCGGACGAAGTTCCTATTTGATCAATGTTTTTGGTTTTAATGATTATTTTGTTGTACTTCTAATCATGAGAATCGGGTTTGTTATCGAGGCAATTGAATGCTTTGTGTAAAATTGTGAAGGTTACTTTTGTTCGGCAATAAGACCTTTTGATTTCAAGCAACGAATGGACAAATAAATAGAGTTTCGTTCTAAATTAAATAAAATGACAAATGTAAACAGAGTAATGTTTTAAGCTTTTGTCTTGTCATATAATCGACCGCGTTCGTGAATAAGGTTATCATTATCATTGATTTAACTATTTAAGTTCGTGTGCATGCATACTCGTATATAGGTAGATGATCAGAAAAAGTTGAATCGAGGCACCAAATCGTTTGAAGCAAGCGAAGCTTTGTTTAAATTACCCAATCAACATATAAAGTGGCTACTCAGTAAATGGCGCTTGAATCCAGTCACTGGAGATAAATGAATGTCACTGATTAGATACTAAAAGCTCAGTAATCGATTCTGGTATTTGCCTGTTTGAGCTAATTTTAACCCAATCATGATCAATGGATGGGTTGTCACAATATATTCGCTTTGTGCGGTTCACCAATTACTCGACCCGCACCGTTATCTATATAAATTAACTTATAGATTTTTGTGTTGTATTCGTTGACAATTTGGGACGGATTTAACTCGATCATTTATTTATTTTGATGGTGTGAAGTTTGATAGACTTGCATTAATGTGGCAATTTGATCAGTTTGCAAATGTCTTGTTAGCGTTATGGCCTGTTTCATAGATGATACGTCACGAAGATTCCATATAGATGCGACATTGAACCACATAACAAAGCCGTTTGGGAGAAATAGGAATCATTGAATGACTAAAAGAATCATGGTTTTTCCACTGCTTCCGTCAAGGGCTTCGTATGATGGATATTGGAAAACGTTAATCAATCAAAAGAGAAAATCATGCAACCATCAAAAAAATCTTATTTAGGTTTTCAATTTTACAAACACATTGTTTCATGCTCAGTTCAAAATAGAAATTCAAATGTTAGTATATAACCGACAGTAATTCAATAATAGTATATTTAACCCTAAGAAAATAAAAAACGTATTTGGAAAATCCAACCAAAATATGACCGTGATACAGAAAACGGAACTGTTTTTCCCATTACGTTTTCCACAACAATGACAATAAACTATGTCGCGATGGCTCCATTTCGGATATTTTTCGAGCTACGCTTACATTTGTGGTGGATATTATTTCTCGCTGTTGTACACAAAACGCAGGCGAATAGTTGCAAGTTCTAGCAATGTACATTTGATGTTTACAGCTAATTGCGTTGATTTGTTTCTGTTGGTATCATTTCTATGCGCAGTACATTAGGCAGCGGTATCGCTGTCAAAGCAATCACACGTTTTTGGTGGCATTTCGTCGATGCCAACTCATTATGTTGTTCAGTCGTGCGCCCGAATAAACAGTGTAAAGTCGGCCGGGGTCGGCGCAGCCGCGGTCGTATCGATGCGGATAACGGCCGGCTGTAATTACCCGCCTGAGTTTTATTTCCATAGATAACGTCAATAATATGTACAACAGTAAACAATAGCGATAAAAAGATTGTAATAATATATGTTTTCTAAAAGACCGGCTGTATCGTATATATATTTGTTGTTTCATGCTGAAAAGAATTTAATACAGTATTTACATCTAAAAAGTAAGTCTCGTTTTCAGCAAAATGTATAAAAATAAGGTGCGCTAAGAAGGCTCACTTTATTTCCATATATTTGCTCTGAAATCGTTGCAAATGTTTTGCCCTTAATACACATTTGCATTGACAAAAATGTGAAACGTACGAAATTACAAATACGGATAGGAAATGAACAAGTCATAAACAGACTTTGTAAAGCTCAGTGTTTGTTTAGTACGGTATTTGCAGAATTAGATTCCACTGTTACAACGTATGCAGATACTTATATGAATAAACATTCAAGTTAATGCCTCGTAATTATCTTGCCTTGTTCTGCTTTAATTTAGTGCAAACAGTATTTAGGTAACGGCTTATGAATAGTACCACCCCATCTCTTCCCGTAGGTGTCGTCAAGGGGACTAACGGATGTCACACCGGAGGACGGGCAGCAGCATCCTCTGCGTACCTACCTTAAAGCCTTACTTCACTAAGCGTGGCGATTATGGCAACTACCCCTAGGATCAGGGCGCGAGTCTCCCCAATAGAACGATGTAATGAAATGAACATAGAAATGATAAATACTCATCACATCAACTCATATGATGTCCTACTGAAGATTATATGGGTTGATGTGATGAGTATTTAGAATTATTAGAAGCTTTCTTTTACGTGGAGGTAATTTTCCCATAGACGTCAACTTGTTGTGGGCGTTAGGTTATTCTTTGTGGAGTATTTATTTTCACCCAACATGTCGTGACCGTCGATCGAGAAGACAGATGGCTACGCACGTAATATACGAAGGGCTCATTACTCAGGTGAATTAGCTGCGAAATGAAAGGCATTTTAGTGGCTTCCTCCTCCAGTCAGTGCGAATTTGGTTCTTTTAATGAAAATCATGTAAACCTACACCATTCCGTTTTCAATAAATAGCTCAATTGGTTTTAAGTCGATTGAACTGTTTGAAAAATAAATTAAACGACTTTTCATTTATCTATTGTTCAAATCCAGATTTCGCTGCCGAAAATCTTCCCCTTATTCTGGATTGATTGATCATCATTATTGATAGATTTTAAAGCACCTAAATACTTATTCTTCTCTTAAGCTCCGCGGTCCGCTGCAAGTGAAATTTTAACGCAAAAGTTATACAATAACCGAGATATGAATGGTAATGCAAGTGTAGATTAAATATAATATTACAATTAGCAGAGAGCAGAGCTCTGCCAGCTTACTGGAGTAATATTCCTATTGCAATTTGCACTGTAGATAACATACAGTGTGCTGTGGTAACATTTGCCGTGAAATGTTATGCCGTAATGTCAGACTAGTACAGTACTATCTCGAAAATATCATACATTTCTGTAAAGTGAAAAAGAAAGATTTTGTCATTACAGCAGAGTCATAAAAGTGCACACAAAAAGATCAATAAACTCTTTATCGCCTTTGGTTGTCACGTTAGCTGGTAAGGGGTAGTTTTATTTTTCTTTTTTATTCACGTGGATAGCGAGTTCTTTTGTAATCCCCTTGTGAATAGGCGAAAAGTGTCAAATGATGGCTAAGTCAAATAGCTTCTATATAGGAACTTACTTCACTTTATTATATCAAGAACATAAATAATGTAGTCAATGGATATATTTATAATATAAGTAGTATTAATACGAGTGACAGGATATTTGCGTTATGTTAAATACACGTTTTGAAATGGCAGCAACAAGCCACAAACCGTGTAGGCGTAGTGCTTCAGATTGATATTTATGGCCAATGTGCGGCCTCCTATCCACTATACGGAACGATATTGAACTGGAAACATGATCATGGGATTTGCCGAATCGTGATTTGCCTTGTGGGAGATTCGATAGTTAACTTGGTTAAACTAAAAGTTGTACTATTATTTATTGTGATCATGACTCATCTTTTTCGTATCCAGAAGAGGCTGTGGGCAGTAACATTGACACTTTTTGTTACTGACACGAGATACCTAATGGTCACAAAACTCCGAGTACAGAAGAAAAGCTTCCTTTGTACTTCGCTTGAGCAACGCACACGGAGACATCGCTCACATTTAATAATTTATCATAGTATTGTATGTACAATTCAATACAATTTGCGAAAGCTTGTCTATACGTATTGACAAGCTTTCGCGAATTGTACACATTATAAATACTACGGGTCTTAATCGCGTGAATATTTGAAGGTAATGGCTGATTGCAACGGCCGTGGTCACGGGAGGACTGGTGCAGCTCAGCGTCGCCTCCGTTAAGCGCAGGTTTCGGAAACTACCCTCGCTTGATTTTTATTACTCATTACGGAACTGTCGATACGGTAATAAAGAAAAAAAACGTTTACCTTAAAATATTCACGCGATTAAGACCCGCAGTATAATTAATTTTATAATATAGCATTTATGGTCATGAACACTAAACACACCCGGACCGCCCGCGCCGTATATAATTCGACATAGCATAAAGTTTTTCTTAGTTATATAACAATGCTCAGAGTACTGAGGTACTTTTACTTGTATATACATAGAATCCGTTTTAGCTTTATCGTGCAGTTGGCACTCGACGCTCGAGGCACGTAGGACACAGTTTGTGCCGCGATGTCCTCTAATTTAGACACCTGTCCTAAAGTCGACCATTCTAATTTGGCGCGATACTGTTTTGGAACATGACTGTGTTCCTAATTGGGTTCACGGAATTGTCCTCGGGGATTCGACGATAGATATCGGGTTTCTTATTCGCTTATTGCTTAAGTTCTTGTATCCCAGACGATCCTTGCGTGAATGAACTCTGATTGCATGCCAGTTACAAGACGTTTACCCGAAATAAAGTACAAATGGTATGCGAGTATTCTTGGAATTCTTTTAAACCGAGGACGTGTTTAGTGCTCTAGCTTTAGGTTGCTTATTTGGACGCCCAGAATATCTAAAGTATATTACATTATGTTTGCCCCACATAAGTATACCTACTATTCTGCATAGTTATTCAGCCTTTTTCTTTTGAAATCCCAGCTTGGGTTATAAATTTCGTCTTCCTTTAGCCTTTGTTATGTCTAGAAGGGACATGTAAGGCTTAGTACATAGATGACCTATGTTTTTAGGCAAAGGGCTTACAAACATAGATTAGATTAGAAGTATTCAAAATGTATTTTAAGATACTGTACTCGATCTCTATAGGACATAAAAAATGGGGACAAATGATGAGCACTCGTGCGTATTTTATCTATTTCCATCTTGCCATTTGAAACATGAAATAGATTTGATAACTAAAAATATGAATCATACATTTGTAATACAAAAGGTATTTTTGTACACAAAATGTGGCCTTCCATAAAAATAGTTTCCAAAAATATGGAGACATAACACCCGCATGAAAGATGTCTGATTTCAATAATGGTATTATATTTACGCAACCAAGTAACCAAGAATCCTAAAAAAGTATCCGTTAAAAAACATACGTCTATTTTAATTTCTTTTTATCATGTGTATCTATGTATTAATATATTTCATAAGTGGAACAAACATCTTGTCGTACACTATCCTACTCGACTTCAGCACAAAATACCAGCTTAATTTTCAGGCTGAGATAAGTGGTTGCAAGAAGGCTACTTAGGGCTGACGTGTAATGAAATTTTCAATGTCAGCCCACTCTCCCCGGACAGTTTAAGAACGTGGATATAGTCTCATAAGGGTAGTTCAAGTTTCTCTTGACCTTGGCTACAGTCTCAGACATTTAGTTTAAGTTATATCGTAGGGATTCACTGGGATTTAGAAGTTTTATTTTCTCCGTTTATCCGACGACAAAGAAACTGGATTACATGAAGCAGGTAGATACTTAGTTTCAGTCATAAGAATTTGTAAGAGTTTTTCTTTTTGTACCTATATTATTAACACATGATTTGTTTTACGAGTTGTCGTATTTTGTATGTAATGTGTGTAACTTATCTAAATATAGGAGCACGATCGCAGTGAATAAGGAAGATAGTTAAATTGCGTGTTGTGTTTTCTCTTGAGGTTATTTAACGATGCGCAAAAACCAAGGAGGATAAAGGTTGGGTATAACTTTCTTGGCAGCTACGCCTATCACCATTATATGGGTGGCCAATTTGAATGTCACAAGTTTTTACCGACGCGATACATTGTGATGTTTGCGCTTCTGTGTTCATTGCGTTTTTGTGTGTCAATCCATTTTTTTTCTTATGTATATTTTCAAGACATTATTACATAATAACGTATACACCATGAACGGAAGCATTCTAATGGTAACTGGAATCAGAAATTATTAGGTATCTAAGTATGTTTTGAAATATTACGAAAATCAATATTTATTATATCCTAAATACACGTCGCAACTGTTCCAGTTTGATCGTAGCATTAATAAAAAGTATGTAATCACATAAACAGATATTAAACCTAAATAAACACCCGTTTCGGGCAGCTTCTTCTATTAATATAAAGATTTACTTATGCATGAACAAGCTGGAATTTATTTGAAGATAGATTAAGGTACCTACGTACAGAGCCAGGCTTTAAGCAAGATAAATCTCTAGGTAGCATTTAAGGGCGGATATAGGTGAGGATTTTAGTAATTTCGTTGGAAAAGGTGTAGAACATCTTTTGTGCAACGTGAGATAATATGCATATGAGCTTGGCGATAGATACGAGAAGTTGGGTTTGGGGTCTGATGTGAAAAAGATAGGTTTATAAAATATTACACTAATAAAAAACAAGTTAAAAGGGAACCATTTGTCACAATTTTATGATGCTGGTAAGATGTTTGGAATTCTATATACATAAAAAATGTCGTGATAAATGTGCGTGGGAATGATTAGACAGAAGCGACACTGATAAATGGTATTGTAAGAACGCTGAACATCTGTTATTCACAAGAATAAGATAAATATGGTACGTTTTTGCTACATAGATACCCGCCACTTTAAGGACACAGCGGATAGATAAAGGTTGGTTTGTGTTTTTGGGTCTGGAGTACTTTACATAAAAAACAAAGCAAATGCCGTACGAGTATAACTATTCACCCGAATACAGCAAACCCAAAGAATGGTTATGATTTCAGTAGTTTATATAAATTCAGGATCGTAGGTTGGTATGTATAATAGATATGCGGGTAAGATCATTTTTTCGCCGTACTTCTTAAAACTCATATCTTTCTATACTATTATCTGATCAAGGGCATTCTGTGTCATTCCATGCATTAAAAATCGTTTATCATGTACGTTTTGGTTAGTATTAAAGCTTGGTAGGGACTAAAGTCTAGGCTGAAATTCTAATGGATAGCAACTTCTGGTTTTAATGGTTGTTTAATGAGATGGTTGTTCTGGCAACTTTTAAGTTGGATTACAGATTTGGGGTACCTATTTGATATGAATTTTAATGTCCCTTTTTCTTTTACACAACAAGAACCAAATGTGACACCTGGGTTACGGCAGGATATCTCTTGTTTAACTTCTCTAAAACATGCTACCAATACGCCGAATCTGTAGTCGTTACTTTTAACACAAACGTTGTCACTGTCAACACAGTACGTAATTGAAGATACTGTTTTGTTTAATATTGACGTAGGACAGATTTACTTAATCGAGTTTCGGATTTCATCCACCGTAACTGTCCTTTTTGTTCTTGTTATAGACGCGTAAATGTTTTGAAACAGTAATACAAAATTCTGAATGGCTGTTTTCTTTTTGGAGGTTCTTTTGTGTGATATAAAATAAATTCCTTATTTGGGTTACAAATTTAATAGCTAATATTTGCGTTCGAATCAAGTAGAATAATGGCGAAGTTTCAACTTATTTATTGAGACACCTCGATTTAATTTTACATAAGCGTAATGCTAGAACCACAAGTCCAGACCAATAGAACTGCGCCGAATGCTAGAATGTCTAGAGCTAGTCACTGTACCTACCGATAAAAATATGTTTTTCTATTAAGATAAATGGATTATTGTTCGGAAAAGTAAAATCCTCGTCGCATGCAAGAACATATTTTGAAGTATTTTTAGTAATTCAACTTTGCCATTCGCGCCAATGCACAATACTCGTATGACCTCAGTCTTTACAGTATTTTTAGTATAATAGCAATATCAGCAAAATCACCTCTAACGATAATATGATGTTATGTGTTCCATCTAAAAAATGTTTAATGAAAAATTTTATTATTCGCATTTTTGGTGTCAATTTTATATGTTTTCAGTATTGTTCTTTTGTCCTTGTCTGTTTTAATATTAAGCGGTATTATTGACTGTCGACACTTTGAACATTTTTACCTGTCTGCACAGGAATATTGACAAGAGGACATGTCTTTTATGTCAGGCGGATTCTTTAATATAATGGTACTATATTGTTTTCACTGAATTTTCATCTCGCTCTTCCATTCTTCCAATCGACTTAATCCAACCATTTGCATTGTTGTTAAACTTTATGGAAATTCTAATAAACTTGGATTATATAATTCAAATGTCTTTTCTAAAAGTCGAACTCGACTCGTTTCTGAATCTCTTGTTGATCTTGACAGACCATTATAAACTTATTCCGTTTGACTGACTCATGTTTTATAATTTATTTATATAAATCTCGGCTTTGTACGGTTAAGTATGTCTTGAATAAATAGTGTATCGGCATAATTAAGTGCTAATTCAACACACAAACAATATTAAGTACTATGGCGACTCGAAAGTAATTTGATGGATGAATGTATTCGAAGATATCACGTAGTGTTTCGCCATGGTGTGTCGGTCTCATATACTCACAAGCCATTTCTAAGTTTTTGACACGATCAAGATTTTCCAAGCAGTGTTATAAATGTTGAAAAACTTTCGCGGTTTGTACACATTATGAAATTATATATACTACGGGTCTTAAGCGGGTTTAAACCACGGCCGTTACAATACGGTCGAAACGTCGGGCAACAAACAAAGTATTTTATTTTACCTTCACAAGACCCGTATATAAAATTTCATAACAAGCAGTGTTAGTTTGTGACACACATTAAAATACGCGAAAATCGATTTTCGCGTAGTCTCTCACACATTCGTCAAAAGGAATTCGCAAATGGACCCAGAGATGATTGCGCCTACATTGCATTTTACATACGCTGACGGTCTTCAAATATGTGCAAACATTCGTACACTGTACGAATATCACCGCAGATATGTGAATAAAGGATTTCATACATGAATTTAACATGCCTGATTGGTGCTAATACATGCCAATACTTTTAGCAATAAGCAAGTTCTATAGCCTCCAACAATAGATAGATTCTATAATTTAATTGGGATTATGTTTAGTATCGTTCATAAATGTGTACATTTGGTCACTGTTATCTCTTTGAATCAGGTCATGTAAAATGTTATCTCGGCAAAGCACATGCAAATGAATTAGGACGCATACAACATGATTTATGACTTTTTTGTATGTACCATTAATCATAAACGTCATATATTTTAGCATCATACTTAGATGGCGCAAGTTATCTCGTATGGCAGTCATATATCTTTGTAGATTTATGGAGAAATGGCAGCGAAAGTCAACGATGCATGCGGGATTATATTTCCGTAAATCTATAAAATGAAACATAATTATTAGAATCAGGTCTTTAAAAATACATTTTTTAAATAATAATAACATCTTGGGACAACTCAAACCTAGTACCAGTACCAAAAAGCTTTGCCTACAAGCTTTGCTTAGTTTGGGATCAAATGGATCCTAAACTAAGCAAAGACAACTGATATATATTTTTATACATTTCTAATTACATACATAATATAAACGTGGGATCAAACCCACGACCTCCGGCTTAGCAGTCAGGTTAACTAACCACTAGACCAACAGGTCAGTCGAAAATTTGTGATTATGGTATATAACATTAAAACAAGCTTTTAGTAAAAAAAACAACTAAAAATATTAAAGAATATCTAGTTCAATGATATCCTTTAAAAGTTTCGTCTTGTAGTTAATGTTCGCTGCTGGGATTTATAACGAGGCCATATCTACGATTTGTATCACCGACATAAAATGTCTTCAGATATTGATTTATCATTACGCCAAGCACAAACAGACTTATTACATTCCAATTTTTGCCGAGGATAATTTAAGATTATAAATAGATCAACCTGTTACTATTTTAAGAGCAAAGACGGAATAGTTAATACAGGGTTGTCTAAGTAAAAACAACAAGGACTCTATAAAGACAATAGTCTTTAATTTATCGAGACAACTGTTTTTGTTATTACTTTTTAGCTCAATGGATACAAAACCTCTCTTGTATTCTTATTGAAACAATAGCAATGTATAGTGTCCCCGTTAACGAAGCGACTGATGAAACTGAAAAAAGACACTATATTAGCAGCTATTGTCCGATGTTATTTGTTGCTTCATACTTCATCTTTCTTATACTCTTGCATTTCTTTAGATATGAGGTACTAGCTTTTGTCTGTTTGTGTTTGTTTTAATGTTTTATTTTATAGCGTAACTAGTTGACCCTCACCTCTTTGTCTGCATCGATTTTCCCTCATAATTAAAAAAATATATACATTACGACCTATTATATAGACTATAGACGTATCATATCTACCAAATATATAAAAAAATATCGGATGAGCCCATTGACATATAGACCAGGACTGCGCCATCCCTTTCAATTGAAAAGTAAAAATGGACTGCAGAGCGTGAAAGAGAGAAAAAACTCGTGCGGCCTTTGACAGATATTGTACACAAAGTAGCGTTGTCTCTTTCTGGAAGTGGTCAATTTTTTGAGGTTATGGCTCAGTCCTGTTCCCTACGTCAATGGTTGAGCCGTTTCGGTGGAGTTCGACCACAAACACCGTGACACGAGATTTTAATGTATAAGACTGGCTTTTGCCCGCGGCGCGACGATATAGTGACTTTTATAGACGAATTTTTGATACTGGCTAAAGAATTTTTAAAATCGGTTCAGTAGTTTAGGCGTAAAAGCATAACAAACGAACAAACACACTGACTTTCGCATTTAAATTATAAGTTAGGATTAGCTGTCGCATGGATGACTTTAGCCTGTTAAATCATTGATTTTCGCTTTCAAAAATCCCTTCTTATCGGAAGCCTACATTATACGAGTATAACGAATACGTCCTTGAAATTGCAAGTCTCTATAATCAGTGGTTTAGGCGTGTGCGTTGATCCATCAGACAGTATATAACAACAAACTCCGTTTCAAACAAACTTACAACCCTATTTTACCACCTTAAGGGCTGATTTTCCAAAAACTCTGAAATCTCTCATTATTTTTTAACCAAAAAGCCAAATACTACATTTCAGAGACTTTAAATTTGTGTTATATACTGACTGATTTATCAACGCACACGCCTAAATCACTGATTATATAGATTTGCAATTTCCGTCAGTTGTTCAAGTTAGATCTGGAAAAAAAAAATTAGCTTTGTGGTTGTAAATAAATATACACGTTGTGTTTTAGCGTTGTGGTTGAAAGCAAAAATCAACCATAACGGGGTAAAATTATCCACGCGGCCAATGCCCCGGACGATAGCTGTTAGATTTTACGTCTTCATGCTTAAACTGCTGAATCAATTTAAATGAAATTTGGTATAGAGATAGCTTTTAGACCCGGAGAAGAACATACGATAGTTTTATCGTGATAATCAACACACGAGGACGAATCTGCGGGCGAAAGCTAGTTTTACATAAAATTACTTACATAATCTACGTTATTGGGGTTTACAGAAAACTTTGCGATTTGACCAATCTGAAGAAATATAGTGAACCTTATGGAATTTAAAATTTGTTTTTCCATGTCTACATGTTAAACAAATAAAATGCTTTAGTTTTATTTGCATGTCATGCTTGATATATAACGTTATTATAGTTATCTAAGGAAAACCATTTGTCGAGCAAATTGTACTACACGCTAGAACACGCAGTAATATAGATTACCATAGTAAGTGCCTACCTACGGAGAGAATTTTTTATCCTATTCTAACCGGAAGGGAAAGTAATAGTTATTCCATTAGGAAAATTGCGGGAAAGAGTCTAGAGATTCGAATCACTGTTCGAATGAAGCTAGTTGGATTGGCCAACCGATCACATTATTATTAAACATAAACGAAAAATAAACATTATTATTAATACATTAACATTAAAAACTGTGGTAAACTCAATAATTGAGCGCAACAGGCTCAATTATTGAGTTTACCACATATATGTCGGAGGATTATTAAATTACTAATTGATTTCCGTAAAATAAAAAACTGGCCTACGCAAAAAAGATGCAAACAAGAATACCCACATATGTATTATCATGCAGTCGGAGACATGAATCTCGACAGCATGATATTACATACGAGAATGTAGGGGATCTTGTTTGCATCTTTTTTACGCAGGCGGGTTTTTATGTTTTAAATTTATTTTTTTATTTATTCTTTTTAGTGGTTGTAGGATGTAACCGATGTAACAACTAACTTTTATCGCAGCTATAGCCAATTATTGAAAATGAAAAAAAAAGAATGGTTGCTAATTGACTTTTTTAGTATTACATATCTTTGATTTGATACCCATATTGCACAGCCGCCATGTTTGTTTTATTCTAAGAACACTTAGGCAGTCAAGACAAATCCAAAGACGTCTTGTTTAAATCCGTCCTGTGGTTTGAAAGGTATGAGGTAATAAAGAATATTACATACATACTTACATACAAGCTACCCGCGAAAAAAGTAACCCTTCCTTGCAGTCGGGTAATTAATTGTTTTTCTTATTTCAAGGTAATTTTTTTAATTTCGAAATCCGTCTATTTTGTCAGTTAATATTAAACTATACAAAATATAATATCTTTTATTTTTATCATTAAAACGACAAAAGCATTAAAGCTTCGACTTCAACTATATTTGCCATCAGCAAGCTCAGCTTTTTATGCCACCAATATAACAAAACATGAATAAGAAACGGATTACTATTTTAAACACGATTTTAAAAGCAAGGCATTGTGTTTAATCGAGTGTGAATTGTCGTAGAGAATGGTTGACACCTAAAGTATCCAGTGAATTCCAGTGACCACGTCCGAACGCTAGCTCATACCGCACATGACACGTCTCGGTACATATCGGCGGTCTCGGCACATTGAACACGTTCAATTTTATCATGAACGTGTGGATTTTCTCTGCTTTCCTTCGTTATTTGTACTCAGTGATGAATAGAACAAGTTTTACTTTTTAGTGAAGATAATATAATCGAGACATTCAGGTGACAGCCTCGGCTTCGAGTCTTAGGATTAAAAGGAGAGCGCAAACTTTGTGTGTATTTGTTTTATCACAGGGGTGATGAAACAAAGGTTTAGGTAAGCCCCTGCTTAAAATCGCCTTAACCAGAACTTGAACCAAAAACTTCAAACGACAAATCTAAAAATCAAAAACTGGTCCCCTTCAGAAAAGATACCTGTGTTTCACTAGCCGTAACATTAAGATGAGTTTAATTAACAGAAATTCAGTTGAATTGTTTGAAAAAACATATTCAAGTTTCAATTCTGCGGAACAGTTAAAAGTTGTCAGTTAATTTATAAAATAGATATCTTTATCTAAGTTAACGGGCAATAAAACCAAAATGGTGTGTCAGTTTTAAACTGGCGCAGTCATTAAGCTGTGGTTGAATGGAATTGCGGCACAACTGGTTCTTAATAATTCAAACATAAGTTACGGCTCTTGAAAACATTATTGGCGTCTTGGGCGCGATTACTTGGACTGCTTAAGTTCTCTGTCGTTTAAAGGGTTAATAGTAATTATCCAGTTTAATTGTTTTTGCACATTGACTTTGGTGAACATCTGCAATAGACGGAATTCAATTACGATTCAAAAGATAGAGCTTTTCGTGTACTTAGTTATGTCGAAACAACTCCATGATAATTATGCAAAGCGTTAACAAGAATGCACTTTTAGAACCTCATAGTATAGCAATAAACAAAAAGACGCACGCCATAAACTGGTTCAAAATAATCGATTCTGAGTTTTTTTTGTAACGAATATTGAAACCGGCATTTAGTGATATTTCAGAATTAAAAATATTTTATATTTATTATAGAGTAATTTTTTGTGTGGCAACTTAATAGTTATCTACTGATTAACGTAAATAAAATAATACCTAATAATGAATATCAATTGGAGATAAAATTACCTTGAAATATTTAACGATCAAAACAAACTAATTAGTAGACTAGTCTCAAATGATTGATTAGAGTTATCTCTTACAGATTCATGATAGATAGCTTTAGTAAAATAAATTTATTTTGGAGCATGACTTAATTAATGTACTTTGTAGAACAGTTTTAATTAGTAAATCGAAAATTGATAAATCGTATACATAAATACTATTGATAGATTGATGTTTAATTAATGATCTGTTTTTTTTTGGTCAATTTCGGTGTTTCGTTACGAGCAAAATTTTATGTGATTTTACAGGGGAAATATTTTAATTTATTAGTCCTTTTATTCTGCTTCAAAAAGGTTGAATGTTTTATCTAATATGCCTTTTTTATGAAAGGTTCGAATGCATTGAGATGTATGTATGTATTGAGATTGTGAGTACGTACGCGTGCACATCAAAAACATGTGGCATGTGAGACAAGAAGTGTTGATTATTTTCAAAACAATGAACGGATAAACGGATTTTCATTTAAGAAAATTTCATAAAATCATCTCGATTTTTAGCTATCTAACAAAAAACCGGGCAAGAGCATGTCGGACCATGCTCAGGGTAAGGTTCTGTAGCCTTAAATAATTGCATCAGCAGAAGAGCGTATGTTCATGGCAATTACGCCATTTTTTTGAGAAACGCAGTTTTTCAGTCATAAATCAAAGACGGTATATCTGATCATGTCCAAAATTAACTTTAGTTTAAAGTATTTACTAAGCGCTACCTTTGTGATTTTTTCATATTTTTTGGTCCCACGGTACAAAAGATAAGAGAGGGCACAATTTATTCAAGTTTTGTAGCGATTATTTCCAAAATATTCACTTAATTAAAGAAGTTTATTAAAATGTTTTTGAAAGACCTGTCGAATGATGTACCACACTTGATGTTTGCTGAAAAAAAATTTGTACATGTATGGAGTGCCCACCAAACAATATTTATTTTTAATTTTAGCTATCAAACTAAGAAGCGGCTACTACAAGACACCTTTGCTTGGTGCAAAGGTGTTTTGTAGTAGCCGCTACTTATATCAATATTCATTGAGTAGTCTTTCGTTCCGTTTTTGTAATTTTATCTCCGGAACCCTAAAAAACGGCATTTAAATTAGTCCATACATTTGTTCGCTAAGATGACACAGACAGATAGACACATTAACTTGAACTCCAGTAGGTATTTTTCTTAATATATATATATATATATATATATATCTTAACAACGTCATCTGATTCCAAACTAAGCAGAGATTGTACTATGGCAACCAGACAACTGATAAATATAGTGATAATTATATTTCTAAATACATACATATCATAAGACACAGAATAAACCATCGTGCTCATCACACTAAGTTTTATCCTGGGTGGGAATTGACCTCTTGCGTAGCAGTCGAACACACTCCCACCGCGCCACAGACTCCGTCAGATGATAGTTTAAAATGTATTGTGTTAATATTAAACGTAAAGATTTTCTGCATTTGTAGCTGTTATTTCCAGATATTTCGACCGAATTGCGGTAATCGTGGTTAAGGGTTCCCTGAACACTGTCGTTGTTCATTATTTAATTATGTAGTGTTTATATAAGAGACCAAAGTTAAAATGATTGAGTGTTAAACGTATAGATTTAATACTGGATAGACATTTTGCGTTTGTGAATAAACATGTAAGGGTCAGCGCGGCTCAAAGTGGCTTTGTTAAATTGATTTTACTTGTATGGAGGACTTTGTCGGTCAGCCCGCTCTTGTGCCGGCTTCTACCCGCCCCGGAAATGTAACAACTACTTGGGATTTACCAATAATGTTTTGTTTTCCAATTTATACAGTTCATTTTATCCGCTTAAAACAGTAAACCTACTTCAAGAGGACATACTTAAAATAGTGTTGTCTCTATCTAAATTCGTAGTAGGTAAAGGAATTTAGAAAGAGACGTAACACGATTTTAAACTGAATCTAAATTTATGAATGTAGTGGAATTTTGTAACAATCTTTTTACCTATTTTTTGTTGTTCAAATAACTTCTTGAAGCTGCAACCAGTCAACTATAGCAATTCAGAAATCAATCTAAAAATATTGTGAATTCCGGTATATATTTTTGCTAAAACTTCTGCTTATTTCACTATTGAAAAACATTATTATGAATCGATAACCATGCAATAACACCAATCAAAAACTGTATGAGGCAGTTGAGGACCAAAAAGATCAAGCTGGGCATAATTTTTTTGTAAAACTTCAGCTTGTTTCAATTTTTGAAAGCGTGTTTCTATGGCATATTTTAAACTATTAAAAATATTTCTTGCACAGTTGTAGTTGGCGTACAGTAACTATATGTATAGGAAGTCCGTTGCTCCAATTTCTCGAGAGTTCAGAGTTTTCATAAAGATGAAAAGGGTCAGCAGTTGACATAATGTTATTTGTTTGTTGGTTTACTTAATATGGTTAGCGGCTACTTTCACGAAGCATCTTTTACAGTAAGCAAGCAAGATATAAGGGTAGGAGGGTTCTATAAATAGAACACTCAGGTTCGGATGCGAAGTTTTCGTTTATTTAACCTCCACTTCGGATATAAAATGTCGTAATCTGTTGACCGAGGACCAAGGACGTGGTATGTTAAGTCACGTTTGATCCATTGGCCTATTTCAGCGTAATTATTTCGGATGAATATAATTTGAATTTATAATACCTACCTGCTTGTTTTGGTATAATTTTGTTTATTTTATCTTATGGTTGAATTTTAGATTTATATAATGTTTGTTTTGTATTCCATAGATTTAATAAGGAAGTCATTATCTAGCCCCAATTTAAATATCGTCGGTCTTAAAAGCATGATAAATCACTAGTAGTAAATGAAGGTAGGTTTATGTTTGTTGACAGTAATGGTTGACTATCACTTCCACCCTCTGTGACTTTTGGATCAGAATAACGATATCTATTGATTTATATTAGAGGATTTATATTACCTAAATAGATACCTATTATTACGAAAAATATGAATAAGTGCCTACCCGATTCTAGCACATAACCATATTTCATTTCTTATTGCCTAGATTTCTAGACAACTTCATATTACACTTTTTGGCTTACTTACACATATTTCCATTAATTTCCATATTATTTTCACGACGTTTATCACCAGGGTTCATGAAATTATGTTAAAATATATACGTGTACTATGAGGTATTTGCTATTCAATTTTATGAGGTTCTTTGTATAATATAGTGATTACGGGCATAGACTTTGCGAGATGAGGTCGCCTAGTTTAATCTAGTTTGTGGTGCGGTAGCTGAGCCTACGGGCCGCGGCCGGAGGGTGCTTGAGTCGAAGAGCGTAGCACAAATAGCCTCGCATTTCTTCTCACAAGCTACTCGAGCCGACAGCCGATATCGACCGAACCTCTCTACCTTTATGAGACAAGCCGGAAAACCTATGTCACCACGTCCTCGAGTAAGTGTTACGGGCATGAGCACATCATGAATGATTACGCTTTGAATTAATTTAATGGTATAAACGGAATAATTTAAATCTGTTTGTTTACATGACCCGGAAGGGCTATGTGAAAGTAGATACATGTTTCCGCTCCTTGGTACTCAAAGGAAGAGGCACTAATTTGCTAATAAAACGAAACTGAGATTTGTTAACTCGGAAAGCGATGTATTTTTAACAAACTGCCTCTGTGGTGCGGTGGGAGTGTGTCCGACTGCAATACAAGAGGTCGTGGGTTCGATTCCCACAGAGGACACTACTTTGTGTGATCCACAAATTGTTGTTCCGAGTCTGGGTGTACTTTGTGTCCGTGACTTGTATGTTTGTAATGTCTCCCGCGACACTGGGCTTGTACCCTACTGCGGGAGTCGTTATATAAACAAAAAAAAAACAAGTTTGGATTATACGTAGTTTTTAGGGTTCCATACCCAAAGGGTAAAACGGGACCCTATTACTAAGACTTCGCTGTCCGTCGGTCTGCCTGTCACCAGGCTGTATCTCATGAACCGTGATAGTTAGGCAATTGAAATTTTCACTGTTGCCGCTATAACAACAAATACTAAAAAACAGAATAAAATAAATACTTAATACCATATAATTAAATAAAAGTGATATTTAAGGGGGGGCTCCCATAGCAACAGACATGATTTTTTTGCTGTTTTGAAAGATAATGGTACATAGCCCTTCGTGCGCGAGTCCGACTCGCACCTGGCCGGTTTTTAAGGTATCTTCAAGATACAAAATTCAGTATACGTGGCATAAGTTTCAAATCTGTTATTTCTTGTGGATAATTTTATGTATTTATCAGATCTTGAATGGTTCTCTTGGTACAAAATCTGTTCGACAAAAATAATGCGTAATGGTTTAAAATGCTATTCAAACAACATCAATGATTACAGCGTGCAGCAGGAATGGTCGCAAGCGCCCGCTGAGATGGATAGAATTATGTAAACGGCTGTTGGTTTGAGATTTGATTAATGGCACTTCATTTAGAACAGCTATTTCGCGGAATTCTAATAATATAGAAACTGGTAAGCGTTGAAATCCGAGTATAAATCGTATTAAATTAAGTGTAGAGGCGCCATTTTAATACGATTTGTATACAAATTTTATGCCACATTTCAATTTCGCTGCTGTGCCTCGTAAATCTGTGTGGAATCTTGTTCATAAAATATTATATTTTAATGTTAATCTTATGCGCTTTTGATTACGTATTTCTTAACCGATTATTAAATGTAGAACGAAATGTTTTATTTAAAAATAAACGATTAAAACCAGTTCTGTACAAGAAATAATGATTTATGAACCACCAGTGACTGATCGTTTAAACATGAGAAATTTGTAAAACTTTCTTGTTTATGCGAAAGAACACCGTGATACTAATCTTGAAATTGTAAAGGAGCCAAACTTTGTAATTAAGAATTCTTTGAATATATAATAATATGAAGTACGTAGCGGAATTTCTTTTGAAAGAACATTGATATTCATATTAAAATGTTTCATCGATGTTATGAAGCGTTAATATGATATTAACATTGTTTTTATAACAAGCTTTAGTTTTTGGCTTCTCCTCAGTAGGTAGAGGTTCCAAAATCACTTCAGAGATAGAACTTCCAAATAACCATTTTAGTGTTTACTTACGTTTTGAATTGAAAAGGAATTCCTACGCAGCTTCTTGATCTAACCGGGTCTGCATCTGGTTACGTCTGTGCTGTGCAGTTAGTCAGGGAATTTGACCATTTTTGTTACAGCCTTTAAAGGCTAGAACACTCTTTGCCGGCAGGTTAACCCAGGCCGGCAGGTTATAATTTGTGACCACGGTACGGACCATGCAACGTGTGCATAATATCAAATATCAAAAAATATGATAAAATTTAATTTTAGAATGTAAGATTTTATATGTTTCTAAACGTTGATTATTAAACCTAAGATTTGTCAATTTTAGATACCATCATCATCTGTGTTGTGTTGATCCTCTGCCTACCAGACATTCACCTCTTTAATTGCACCACGAGACGACCTTCTTTAAATCGTCGGCGTTTATGCGTTGTGTAATAAATTGTTCAGATTTAGTTTCTGAGAACGGCTTATATCTGCTACATTTTACCGCCTTACTTTCCATTAAGACCTCGTCGACAGTCAAAGTTATACTGGAAGCGCTTTGAATTTTTATCTGAATTTACAATGCAAATGTAAATAGCGTACATTTGTGGAGATTTTTTTTTTGTATTCATTTTACTAGCATTATGACATGAGACTGTAATGGTTTCATGATAAGTAGATTGTGACTGAAGACCATGATATTTTTCTATGCTGCTTCAGTCACGACGACTAAAGTTTACGGAGACTTGTCACACAGAAGAAGCTATATTTACCTCACATTTAAAGTCAGAAAATTATTACAGAAAATAGGTACAAAAGATTTTGTCAAGAGTGAGCTGTAGTAAAATTATCCAAGTTAATAAAAGTAAGTTAGTAACTACTACAATAATAAAGTTCGTCCTGAATATTACTTTTTTAACTACCATAAAAGTCAATTCTATAGGTCCTTTCATGTTTATTCCAATAATAAAAGTTTAACTACTTTAAATGAACTGAAAACCAAACATGAAATTTATTTTAAGCGTCTTTATGTCGCTTTTAGTTTAATTTAATCAACTTAGAGACGGTGTCGATCCAAGACAAATATTACTTAAAATATTAAAGCATAACACTTGCTTAATATTATAATAATAAGTGTCTGTTTATTTGTCCGTGACATTCTAGTTCTACAGGCAAATGCACATCTAGGTTTGAAACTTATATCACCGGCGGTAGTCTAATGTTTAAGGCATCGAACTCGCAATAGTGAGGTCGCGGGTACGAATCCTACCCACTATACTACCGACGTGAACCCACTTCTAACACAAGCCATATAGCTTAGCAGGAGGGGTTAACATAATTGCTAGTAATGTGGGACCCACAATCCCACATTAGTAGTTATCTTTAAAAAAAGAAGAAAAAAATTGATTAAAATTAATTCTTCACGTATATTTTTTAAACTAAAATTAGCTAGGTTTATGAAATATACGCATACAATTATCAACCTAGCTACATTAGTCTCGATTGCGTGATCACAACAACACAGTACATTTATTAACCTCTCAAAAAACGCAAGCTATACAACAATTTACAAGACTGTGCGCACCTCTTCCACACAAGTTTGTTCTAAATTTTGAAACACGTTGAACGTTGACCAAAGATATATGGGAATTGGTAGATCTTATCATCACTAATAACTTTTATTGTGGTTAAAAAAATATACGGTTCTTAGAAAATAAATAATATGATTTTTATAAAAGTTGGTAAGTTGGCCAGAGATAAAATACAAAAACAGAGATGAAACGAAAGGCCGTTATTAGAATTTATTGTTAACAGTAACTATTTAACAGTTTTTTATAAAAATAGCTTTATTTATCTTCTAAGGATTAATTATAATGAGTGTCATCTCTGGACAAAAGACCGAAGCAAATTTTTTGACGTCTTAGTATAAGTTATTGTAGACAATCCGACATCCGACGAGGATCCGTCAATCACCATGTCTTTAATTTCGGGACAACTAACGGTTTTCATAAAAATCTAGAAATACTTCTAAGGGCCGTGTCTTTTTTTCCTGAAGGCGATTTTTTTATCACCGTAGTAAAAGTTACTATTGACGATAAGGTCTATCATTTCCTAATGGTTTCATCTTTGGACATCATATTTCAATATTTTGATCCAATAGGTTGAATTGTGCATTAAGTTAAAACAAATTTAAAATACTTACCTAGCTACTAAAATATTGCAGCAAGCAGCTTTCCGAAAATGAAAACTCGTAGGTTGTAGCAACAAAGTGGTCGTGTAATAATTCCCGAGTTACGCCTAACGGTGTAGGTATTTTATGTGCAGTAAATAAACTACTTCTACATTTTAAACTCGGCTTTCTTCCGAATATGTGCAAAATTCAACATGTTGTGGTTATGTGGTAATAACGCAAGCATCTTTAATTTTGACGTACTATGATAGGGAAGGAACTCCGTTTTTCGCTCTATGTTAATTACATTGGCACGAATGGCATTCACGTAAAATCTGGTGAACATAATAGGTCCATTGCTTTTTATAGTCATCGTTCTTTATAATTAATACAATATTTTTTGTGACAATTCATTATATATTAATCGTAAATGTTACGTATCTCAGTAAAATTATATTTGTTTGACATTAATTAGTGTAAAGGTCACCCTCTTATTAGTATTACTAATAATAATAAGAGGGTGACCTTTTCATTATTACCAATGAATGGTACCTATCATTGGTATAAGATATATTCAGAAATATCGAATAGATTCCCCAGTTGCCCGATTTGTTCCGTAACATGAAAAGTCCTGCGTCATCGAAGGCAACGAGTAAACTGATACTCCGACTAAGTAATCGATACTGAGTTGATGAAACTGTTCTGGAAGCAGAAGACGAGCGTGTGCCCATTAAAGCTCTGCGGCGGACGGTTCAGTAGTGATTGATGACGCCAATTCGCCACTTGTCCAGGGTTCCTTGCCACCCGGCGGGCTCAACACTTGCCAAGCTCCATCCCCTAATTGGTCATTTTTTACTTGAAAATTTCCTCTAAGATATTATAAAATAAAAATACTTGACGCTAAGCTACGACAGGCGATACATAATGAGCAAGCTGCAAGTTAATAAGGCTTTCAGGAGCCATCTTGTCAACTGGCAAGGTGTATTAAAGCCTTAATGTGTGTTGATATTTTAAAACCCGACGAAAAAGATGATGCTATAAATTAATAAATTTTATATTGAAGTGCTTGGCTGTGTGTGTATGGTATCGTTGCTTTAAAACAAATGCACCAGTTTGAATGCATTTTTAACCGTCTTCAAAAAGGAAGGGAGATTCTCAATTCGGGTGTTTGTTTTTTTTATTTATGCTTGGGCATAACTCCGTCATATATAGAGGGATTTTCAAAATTCCTTCAATTTGATTTGTTCGATAAAAGTATATTCCGAATTTAGTAAAGATTTGATGATGAGTTTTCAGAGATAGATAACGAAACTCCTCAATAAATGCTAGCAAATCAAACGTAATTGAAGTCGGTTAGATATGTTTTTGTAAAAAAAGTTTAATTCTTTAGAAAACTGGCATAATTAGGATAGGTCTAGGTTATTGGTAAAATTTAGTTTGGACTTTATGCTACTTTTAATTAATTATCTTTTGTATAATGTATTGAGGCTTTTCTGGAACGTATAAATGTTCTATAAAAGTGTATTATCGATATTAGGCATTCCACATGAGCGCCATTATTACCTACTCGTACTTGTACCACTTTATTGTTGTTTAAATGATGATCGATCTAACGAAATTTAGAACTTCAAAGACACCAATTGTACCTAGTGTTACAAAATGTTTGTATGCTTATAAAGATATAGGTTTCAATAGAACGTATTTAGAAAACGATTAAGTACATTATTTCATAAGTGTTAAGTGTGTAGAATATTAATATATCATATAATATATTTTAGTTACTAAACGAAGTAAGTAGCATTTCAATGTCACAATTAATGAGTTTGCATAATCTTGAGTTTCCAACAATATATATTAATATTCTGTATATTATACTGTACATTAGAAATAGAAGCACTTCAAAGACATTAAGTATACCGTCGTAATATTCCAAGTGCCTGTCATACCCACTTCAATTATAAAACACTTGTTCAGCTTTTAACTTTACTCATTAATTTAATTGATTACAGAGTTTATCTCATCAGAAAATCTCTCTTAACGATACCAACGTTACGTAACAATTAACTACGTGTTCTTTTGGTATTCATCAATGAATTTTCACATGAAGTAAATTCCCTCGTTTATGAATTAATTAACTTTGTAAACACCTGCGACGAGTTAGATAATTCCAACTTTACACGTTCCTGTGATAGAAACTTGCCGAAATAGATTGGGATTCCATTTAGAAATACATGTTCCGAGATCGTAGAACCCACTCACATTTTGTTACACTGTGAAATATTTTGTAATGCATAGATAAACAGGAAAATATTAGGTAATGAGGTTATAGTACCTACTTTTGTTGCTCAAGATAAACAAGGCGACTTTTTAAAATTCTTGTATAAAAAGAAAGCCTAAGAAGACGGCTGTAATATTCCAGATTGGCCAGAGTACATTTTTCACTGAGACGCCAAGCTTCACATTCGAACCTGCCAAGTGCAATATGCGCCTTCCCCTACGAGCGCATGACGCCACCAGCATCGTATTAAGCGCTGTGTTCCCACTGTAGGTTCACTGTCGAATCCCCTTACGGCACGATGGCAACTCGCCTTGACGGATTGTGTTGTATCCAGTCGAGTACGGTGCTGCTTTGGGACATCTGTGGCACGCAATGCATCAAATACATTACAGCTGCACACAATCTGCTTGCCACCAACAATGTTCCCCAATTTCACTGTCTTACCGTGCCTTCATAAAATGTGTCCGTATATTTGACAGTCGATATTTATCATTTTAACTAAATTATTCCCCTCTTTATCATCATCTGACCGAAGCGACGATCAAATGATTGAATCTGATGTAACTTCCCACTCATATTAAATTGATCGTAAAAACGAGGCAAAGGAACGAAAACGTTCGCCCTTATTTATATTTTACTATCCCTTGATTTTACTTGTGAATGTGTTATGTGTTAACTTAGAATCATCGATTGATGGATACAACTTACAGTACAAAAATTATTAGTAGTTATTTCATTTTAAAACAAAAGATAATGTGAATATCCATTCGAGGCGGATTCAATATATTTCAATAACAAAATCACTAATAACATGCTTACATTATTCGACTAAGCGGGCGATCAATCAAAAACGGTACTGGGAGTGAAAGCTAGGTAATCGGCGTGTTATCTTGAGCGCAGCGTGACACCCATAGCCCCGTTACGCTTTAAAAGATTAACATATTACCCTCAGATTGATGCGGATACTTCGTAAAATAGAACGTCGATTTTAAAGCTTCACAATATGCAATTAATAACCGTATATCAGCTTTCCAGTAACATCGAAAACTCGTTCAGTGTTTAAAATTGGCTATTACTGAAACGAAGTAAGCACACTCCTCGATGAAGAAACGTTTTAAAAAGGCGGCAATAAAGCTCTATGTCATTGACGATATATTGCCCATTTAGGGATTAATTACTTTTCGTTGTTTTGTACTTACCTTCAGCTAGCACATGTGAAGGTAGGGAGGCAATAATTTGTGATTTAATCTTGTAATAGTAATAAAGTTTGATACTTCTTCTAATAGGAGGTGAAGATTTAAGACGCAAGTGCGTACTTTCCATAACGAGATCCCTTTCTCAATTGGATCGGTAGCCAAAATCTTTCAAGGGATGAATACTTCATACTATTTCACAAAAAAAAGAAACCATGTATGTAGAAGCAACACTTAATATGAATGAACCTTAATCACAAACCAGAAAGCCGTTAATTTCATAGTATAATTTAATTTATTTTCATTGTTCCAGTGATGTCCTACACTTCTATTAATATAGAAGTGTAGGACATCACTGCAAATATTTTGCTGTTGATTAAAACCTTTGTAATGGTTCTGGTTAATGCTGGTGACTTTTCAAAGAATCGTAATGGCTCTGCTAATGTTCCCGATTCTCGCTGTCATGAATTTTAAACGCTTGTAACTGTTACCGGATGACTTTTATTATATACTTTAATGACACTGACAAAACACTTAAATTTATTAAAATATTTCGCACCAAAGGTCAATGGCGACGCCGCGTCAATGTTCGTGCAGCAAAATGCGGAGCCTCCACAAAGGTTCTGCATGTCACGGAAGTGATTGATGGTCCTCCCCCTCACTCGCACGGTCTTTGTGAGCCACTTACGCAACCAAATACGTCCGTAAATATCACTGCTGTCACCAATAAACGTCTGATATTGTATAATTGATGTTGTGATATGTTTAAATATCGTGTTGCCCGCAGACTTGACATAATTTCCTTTCATTCTATTGTCATTGTTTACAAAGACGTAGCAGTTGGTACTGAACAGGGGCAAAGTCACGAACCTTAAAACTTTACCAACTTCTCTAACTAAAGTTAGTTACCCCTAACTATTAAATGTTCTGTGCCACGTCGCTGATATAGAGTTACAGATAGATAGCGTAGGTAAGGAAAGTGATGGAGTACAGGCAAAAGAATAATCTTGTTATGAGTCTCGTGACGACTGTTACATTATTTAATTCTACCGCAAAACAAAGACAAGAAATGGATCTGCGTGACAATAATATCTTTATATGTGTAGCCAAAAGTATAGCGGTAATGCTAATCTACTTAATGTTTGTAGACATAAACACTTCATCTGGTAACATCCAATTGGGTGGGGTGTTCACATTTAATTGCAATGAAAATCAGTCTTTGGTTATATTAATGGAGCGGATGTGTACGACTGCGCGAGGCCCGCTCGCGGTGTTTCACTGGAGCCGCTACGGAAACGGCAAATTTCGTTTCGAAATGCGATGTTGTTGTCGTGTTTGTGTTACATTAAATTACAAACGTCGGGTTAGGTCTGTTAGGCAAATATTTTCCTTTACCTACTCCATTGTCCGCAGCTCGGCTTACTCGGCTCATATTTGATTAAAATGGAGATTTAACTCGCTATATTTAGTCACGTGTTCAATGTAATTAATCTTTTAGTTATGCTCACTGGCTCATCGTTAATAAGATTATGTTTTTGTTACAGGTAGCGCAAATGATTATTTTAGTGAAAATTAATATCAATACAACAAAACCATGACCCGGGTAAGTGTTACTGTCTTTGTAGTAGTGAAAAGGTATCGTACGAAGTTGAGAAGATCAGTGCATAACGATATGTAATGTCAGTGTGCGAGGGCGCGTGAGAAGGTATGATGAGCTGGGAGCGCGCGTGGCGGCGGATGTGCGCGTGCGCGAGTGCGCGGCGCGGCGCGTGATGCGTCGGAGCGCGCGCGTTGGGGCCGGCGGGTCGCCCGCGACCGCGCTCGCGCCCGCGCCGTGCGCGTGATGCGCGCGGACCGCGCCGCGCTCCTCGCGTGGCTCGTCTGCTGCGCGGCGGCGCTCTCCACGCACAAATACAGCACGCGCGTCGTGCGGACCAAGTACGGACCGCTGCGCGGGATCGTCGTCCACTCGCATCCGCAAGTCGAGGCATACCTCGGCGTGCCGTATGCTACGCCACCGTTAGGTAGCCTCAGGTAATTATCATTTAATTCCTGTAACTTATCTATTTTCTCTAGTTTTAAAGATCAAGAACAGTAGACAGTTTAATTTTAAAGCATTTAGGTTGAGAATTTTAATCGCTCAAAATATTTGAAGTAAGTAGCAAAACAGTCAAAACGTCGTGGAATAATAGAGATAATAATAAAACATCCATAAAATGTCTATGCGATTAAGACCAATACCTAGTCTATTAATTGTATGTGTACAAATTGTAAATACTTAAGTTTCAATATTTGTAAATACTGTCTACTGAATTGTAAGGTAACATGGCATTCCTTAGATACATGCCACCGGTGACGCCATCGCAGTGGCGGACGCCGCGGCTGGCGGACTCGTCAGGTCCGGCGTGCCCGCAGGTCCCGCCCGCAGCAGTGCCGCGGGACGACGCACTGTTATTGCATCCCCGGGCCAGGATCCGACAGCTAGAACGACTGCTACCCGTCCTGGCGAATCAGAGTGAAGACTGTCTTTATGTCAACCTCTATGTGCCTGTTAATGGTAAGTTTAAGCACATAGCTTAGAAACTAGATCTCAGAAAAGTTACAACAATTTAAACAGATAATATTTTTACCGCATAACTATAAATTTACACTATGCGTATGTAATGGAAAACCCATTTTTCGTATATAACGATCCATTTTCGAGTGTTAGATAGCTTATCCATCAGGTCAATAGCTACATGTTAAATCGAAACAGCAATTTGTTTCATTGATCGATCTATTAATACACTAGGTTTCTGTTTCGTTCCAAATTTAGAGAGATTTTGTAAGCTATTTGAGTATCGAATGTTATTCATTTTTAAACCTTATTTAGTCGGCTTGTTTTGTTTAAAAACCTATTACTGCATTGAGTTTCTAGTATAAACATCAGTCTAAATGTACCTTTGACAAAACGGCTGCAGGGATTCTCATTTAACAAATCTAAGGACCATCTAATAATATCTAATAAAAACCAGCGTTGAATTTCATCCATCCATTTGGGTGTTATAATGCCACAGATAGACACAAATAAATTTATACGTGATACAAATAAATTTATAACACATTTTGCTTCAGGGGTAAAAACCCGGCTAAAGATTATCGGTTCAATATGACCTAGGAGTCACGACGGCGGGCGCCTTGATATGTGAAAAGCAGTCACTTATGCAAAGCGAGACTGCGTGCATTGATGCTCAATCATCCAGATTAATAGTTCTACGTCGTAGAGCATCTACGGCGTAGCAACAAGCATCTACATTTAAACTTCAGGTTTCTTTTTCATTCGTGTTGCGGTTGTCTAATATAGTAGAACAATGGTAGCAACATAATAGAGCGGCAACGGCGACGAGGCTTGTGGTGCTCATTAATCCTTGCCAGCGGTTTATTCATATAATTCATTCACGTCATTTTGCGGTTAATTCAATGTCTGTTAAACAAGTCCCTCTTAAAATTTGCAACGTTATGGTCGTTCTATGGATGCTCATGAACGAAATTATAAATTAATGTGAATGTAGTAACTGTAATAATTAAGTATGAAGATGATGTGTAATGGTGAAATTTAAAAAAAAATAGTTCTGGAGGTTTTTTTTGAAATTTGAGTTCATAAATTTCAAGTAGGTACCTCAAGATCATGACACAGATATGAAACTATTATTTAGTTATGACATTGTTATTTAGCCAATGTTATATACTGGTTATCATATACTTTGCTCTATTTCAATTAATAATTCAAAAAGTATAAATACATATTTAGCAAGTTGCCTGTGTATTTTAGCAAATTAAGAAGATTTTACTCGCTCTGTTGGTTGTGATAACATTTTTAAGCGGACTTTTGTAAGTTTTTCCTAATTTTATGAGAAACTTTGTTTTATTAGCAGTGAAGTGGGCAGCTCTTAAAACTTTTGTTTTGTTTGTTTTTCTGAACAGTTATAAGAAGAATAAAATGCTTGCTTAGAATTCCGTTTACGTTTGGACATTTGAAAAGTGACCTTATCTGTTATAGAGTATTCGAAAAAGATTTGATTGACGGTTAAATCTGTTTATGTAACAATGATAAAGTTATTCTATTATTTATTTAGTTTTATACAACAAAATATACATTGCCTTTAATGTTCATCTTAGTTGTGGACGCGGCAATCTTCATCCCAGAATCATGATAAAAAGAAAAGATTTTTTCTAGAATGCAAAATTTTCCTTGTAAAAGGAAAACTATCACATAACAGTGAGCCTATAACTACCACTCATAGCAATTCCTCTCTCTCCCCTCTTTTAAGGCTTAATCATTTCATTATGGTATAATGACGATGACGCCTTTTGACCTTAAATAAATATTTCATCTGCCATCTGGAATTCAATTCAAAAGAACAAAAGAAAAGAATATTGAATGAATCAGCTGCTTATCATTCACACGCCATTTAACTGCCTTTGTTTTGTGAAAGAAACGAGTTTTGGTATAATCGCAGACACAATTTATATATTTTATGATCACCATTAGCTTAGTACATCTTACTACCGGACAAGGGAATCTCCTGTGATGATTGATATGTGTGTCTTTAACCTTCATCACTCCGTGTCATGTATAACGCCAATTTTGACCTAAAAGCCCATTTCATATAAGCCGGCTGCGACTTTGTTGTTACTGTGATTCAATTGTTCAGTGTTTGATGCAGGTTAAATGTAAAATATATTTAACGTTAAAGGATTTAACACACGAGTATTAATGTAATCGTATTGCTTGCGTAATCTTTTAACTATACGAGTAAGGAGTATGAGACATTAGAAGACTTAATTACATTTCTTTGTGATCATACGTATTGTGTAAGGATGCGAATACGTTTAGTATACGATTTATTATGCCACGTGTGCTGAGTCTCTTGGTTGCTTGGATTAGATGTATTTAAGTTCCTTGGTTTAACCTATGTATAAACAACTAACTGACAGCTAAAATAAATAGAATCTGTCACTCGATTTATTTAACCATTTAATTCATATAATTTAATATTCAGTGACAAATTCTTGTCATATTTTATGTTTGAGTTAAAAAATAATTCCATCTTCATTATTACATTACGTAATCATTCTTTCACATCTTAATCCTCGGCACCATTTTACAAAGCAACAGTGGCACACTAACTACTTACGGGATACGTTAAAAAGGATTTAATCCGCATTGCAAAGGTTCCGGGTACCGTCCATGTAGTTAGAGCTCAGCTCTCTTATAAGCCTCCATATATTCCACATTCACACTGTCTACTTAGCGAAATTTATTTCAAGTCTTGGTTTTCCATGAAATATAAAATTGAACACAACGTCGGTAGCTTAACTTTTACAATTTTTTCTTTGAACTTATTACTTTCGGTTGGTTTGGTATAACATAAATTTTATATTATTTCCTTCGAATTACAATCAAAAATTTAAAATAATGATCCTTGAGAATGCCATATTAAATATAATACTCATGTTTGGTCCTTGAATAATAACAGTTTTCGTAGTACCAATACTCAAACATTATGTTACTATATTTAAGACAGGTACTCTATCCGGCGGAGCTATTTTGAATAGTTACGGGTACCTGCGTCTAAACTTGACACGGCTATAATTTATGCACAGTTGGTTTAGCGAGCACTTAACTGACTCTAAAAGTTACAAGTGAATGTACAGGTTTGTCGTCGCATGTAAATTGTGAAATGAAAGCAAGCACTTACGAAAGACGCCCAAGACGACACAAGATTCATCGTTGAAGAGGAAATGGGGAGTTATCCGCGGCGAAGGGGTGTCGAGGCCTCAATTCCGTAGTGCATTGCAGTGCATCATGCCCCCTGCAAGCAGTGCGGAAGTGAGGCTGAGACACCCCATATCTACAATTCAAGAGTCTACACCGATGCCTGTCATCAATAACCCTAGAATGTACGAGTTGCTAGTCGCCATTGTTACATTTTATTAAAATAAATGTTACTATTTTTCAGTTTTATTTATCTTGTTTACACTTGTATTTATTGTTTTCCTTACGTCTTATGTATTCTTTAATATGCTAAGTAAACATTTACAGGAGCTTCACCGTCAATTTTGCCTAATCCTTTATCTGGTTATATAATCGCAGACTAGTTTACTCGGAAAACAATATCTAAATTATTGATAGGTACAATAAATATTTGTCGAGAAGATTTTCAATATGGACACAGTGGAATCCACGTTTGATCAACATTATTGCTTCAGTTTACGACATACTGATATTAGTTTAGGATTTAGTATACACAGCAGTATGTATTCAAACTTTCAGAGCTATGAATTTCATTACGCGCCGAAACCATTTCATTTTGTCGAGATTTCTTCCTTCCTTCTATACCGCAATACATCACATTGCAAAGTCTTATGTCTCCAAAATTTGAAGCAATTTGTTTTATATTTTTGGACGGCGCTCTAGATAATTCTTTGGCATAATATTAAATATGACTTTGCAATTTTCAACGGCCAGAAGAAAATGTCTTTTGCTTTTGGTATAGAAATATTAATCTAGAGTTTTGTTCATGGTTTTATTTATATTGTGCAGGGGGTGAGGGAGATGGTGAAGGAGGTGGGCTGCCTTGTCTTGTGTTTGTGCACGGCGAGTCTTATGAATGGAGCTCGGGGAACGCGTACGATGGCACTACGTTAGCGGCGCATGGCAACATCGTTGTCGTCACTATCAACTTTAGATTAGGTGTATTGGGTAAGTTGTTAACTTAGAACTCAATATGTTTACATTTTATTTTATCAAGTTGATTTCAAGGTTTGTTTCTAATGGTGGTTCAATTTACTCAATGAAATTATAAGTCATGTATCTATTTTTAAAGATTTAGATAGTGCTTGCATTGTTATTGCTTGTTTGTGAGTTAGATGATCAACGCTTCTTGTAACGGTATAACTGAATTGGTTGGCACCGTTTCAAGAGAGAGTACAGTTCAATGTAATTAAGGTTTCTGTGAAACGAAACCAAAGTGTACATTGCAGAGGTATATTTTGGCACCTTTCACGTATTATAATAATAGGCCCGATGTCAATGAAAGACATTCAGTGACTTATTATGAAACCCGTAAACAGACGCGATTAGTTTAACAATATGTTCCAGCCATCTGTGAAACCGAATTAAGGACATCGTTTAAATTTGTGTAATGTAATTATTAGGTTTAAGTTTTAACATTGCTAAAAAGGCTAAACGCCTCGAGTTACTAATGATATGCCTTTTAGGGCTTTTATGTACAATTATTAAAATACGGTACACGTAAAAGCTCGCAAAATCTTATTAGTATATTCAAGAGGCTTGTATTTTTATATTCTACAGTTGTAAAAAGACGATTCTGAAAATAATAAAACCAAATTTATTCTTCGTTTCATGGTGACGAATATAATTTCCCTCAATGTTATTTTTTTTGGACGTAAACTGTTGGTGGTATTGATTCTTATGTAAAAAAGGAAAGTGTCTTGTCTAGAACTCTTTTAACGCTTATCTATTGTTAGGTAATTTAACGACGAATGCTTTAATAAAACTCAATAAAATTGTTAAAGAGGTTTATATCGGGAAAATCAGTTTTATGAAATAAGTACGTGAGAGGATTTAAGCCGGTCGCATGTTTATATTGTGTAATTAACAATAATGTGGGGAAATGCTCGAGTGAATGAATACTCATAATAAGTAAATGTATTTCAAAAATAAATTGACGCGTAAATACAGACACAATTTCCACATGATAAATACATATTATATGTTGCACCAAACAGCTTTGAATGATGTGGTATAAAATATTGATACACCTGTGAGCAGTACGAGGCAACTTTGAATAACAGTGACATGCGAAGGATTGTGTGAAATATGTAGGTATTCATATTTACATAAGTGTCGGTATTCATTGAAGTGTATCTAGGTACATATACGCGTGCCACAAAAATACATTAAATCATAATTTATAGAAGCCCGTCCTTACAGTTTCCGGGTTTATCTTCCGTTCCGCGACAGTAAAATATGTTATATTATGAGACAGTGTTTCTCAGAATAAATGTACAGTTGTAATGAATTTATTACATTGTATTCCTTAAAGTCAAATAATGTGTGTAAGTAGCCGTGAGAATTTTTTGGAGAATTTATTTGTAAGGTTACTTTATGCTTATTTAGCTTTTGACAACATTTTTAACGGATCACAAAATTACTTCGTTTTGGTTCTGAGTTAGTAGTGAAAGCACAGATCACAAAGGCGACAATTTTATCTGCATGCTACTGTTGAGATCTTACAAGGAGTTGATGACTGGCTCAGAGAATTATTAAAAAATGATTAATTAAAAAAATGCTAGCTAGACCGACTTGTGCCTGTGCAATAAAGTCAATGAAAACGCAGACATTACCAAATTTATCACAATTTCTATTTGAAACTTTTCTAAATTTCATGACATTTCTTTCTAAATATCATTATTATTTTGTAGGTTTTTTAAAGACTGGTGCTAAGGGGTCGGCGCAGGGTAACTTTGGTCTGATGGACCTAGTGGCGGGGTTGCACTGGCTGAGGGAAAACTTGCCAGCGTTTGGTGGGGACCCAGAAAGGGTTACCCTCATGGGGCACGGCACTGGAGCCGCTTTGGCGAACTTCCTAGCGGTGTCTCCCGTCGCTAGAGGTAAGTCTTTTTTTCTAATTTAGTCAAGGCACGTTCAATTAACACTACATCGGTGTGTTATGCATTAGAAAAAGCAAGGTGGACCAAATTTGTCATAATTTGAAAACAGAAACGATCTCATTTTTTAAATAGAAAATGAAATGTTACCACAAAGTCCTAAAAAAGAAAATAAACGATTTCGTAAGCTAAATAAATAACTGTGTAAATATTTTAATGCGCAGCCGTATTTACAGTGATAATTAGCGTATATCATATGTGTTTAAAAATGCCACAATAAAATTAATTAGATTTTTTTAATGAACTGTCAACCCACACTGGAAGGGGTTGTGGCGACGACGGTGCGGTACGATCGCGTGTGCGTGGCCGGGAACTTCGCTCGCAGGACACACATTGTCCGTAATTATACCTCCCAGGCAGATTTCATTATTCCGTTTCACCATCCCGTTTGGATCCTCCGTCACTTAATGCGATTAAAAGGGTCACATTAGACATGCACAAGAGCGAAGCTTTCTCAACGTAATTTAAAAGTAAGGCCAACATCACACTTCAGACTATTCTCACGGCTTCTATTATTAAAACGAAGACGAGAGCGAAATGAAAACTGTTTTTCTTTAGAAGAGATTTTATTATCTCGATGATCCTTGTTCAAAATGACAAAATTAAATTAGGTTATCTGTTTCAGAACTACTGAAGCGCGTCATCTTGTTAAGTGGGTCGGGGCTCAGTTCATGGGCGTTGCAGAGGGAGCCTCTTACGATAAAAAGAAAGGTATCTTCATCTTTGAAAATATCGGGTGCATTTCCTTTCAAGAATGTGTTTATGCTTTTTGCTGATTTGATAAAAAAGGTAGAAATGCTTTTATAGTTATAAATTACTATGAATATTTGGTTTCACTTTTTTTTGTAGAAAAATTAAAGGTTACTAAAAGTGTTTTATCTAGGCAACGGTAAAATCTTAGTCGGGTTAGAAAATTAATTTCAATGTTGATTTTGTACTGAATCTGAAAACTTAGTTAAATGTTTACTTACGTTATAAGTAAAAGTAAATTTACCTCACTCCTTTAACTATACACACTGTCAATAACCTTTTTATAAACTTCGATTTTTCCTCGTAGTCATTTTTAAAATTAAATGAGACTATGAGGTAGTAGTGGTGGGTAGTGAATCTAACTAACTACTGACCAAGTTCAATTTGCGGTTGACAAAATGAACTGGTAACACTTAGGTTTTTGTCAGTGACAATACACGAGTGCACCGTATTCACGCGTTTATCGCGTAAAAGCAGTTTTAGTTTTGGTTGAAGAGAATACAGCGATAGAATTGCCTGAAACAAAGCTTATACAATTTGTGTGCGAGGTTGGTGAATAATTTTTTGGTGAGCTTTATTCGTTGGCGGTTTATCAGGTAGCGGAACAGACGGGGTGTCACGGGGATTTGCAAGAGGATGATTTAGCGCCGTGTCTGCGCAACAAACCGCTCGCCGAGCTGCTGGCTGTGCGACTTGATCCGCCGCGCTTTCTGCCTGGGTTCGCACCCTTCGTTGACGGCACCGTCATTGTAAACCCGTCCGCTGTAAGTCAAATTTAAAAATTTACTGTGTATTAATGTCAGATATCGCTAAAGAATGTAGTCTTTGTTTAATTTTGATATACTATCAACAAATTTGTTTTGTGACCCGTGTCTGGCTTATTTTTTTATAGCAATTCTAAGACAATTAGGTTGAAATTCGCCTACCTACATTACCATGGAAACCAATTTATTATTATCATAATTTATTAGTCATTGACGGTTACTGATTATTCAAAAAATGACGACTTAAAGACCAGGCATGTTGAATTTGAACCTGAAGAACCTTGTTACAATGTTGTCATCAGCATCAAAGATAATTTAACTACAGCACTTTGCCAAGAAAATAAATTAAGGAAAAAAGTCAAAAAATTCTTATTGCATATTGTCATTGGGTGTCATTGTAATGTGTCTTCCAAGAAGGTTATTTTATTTTAAAAATTAAAATTCTTTAGTATAACCTTCTTCGTGTCTTCAGTACCACAGAATAATATTACTATCAAACTATAGAAATAACGTTTCGGCAGGAGTTGTAAAAATGGCGGCAAACTAACATGTCGCTATTTTTACAGCTCCGCGTTCAACGTGTAAAATCACAGAACAAATATACACTACGAGTGTAAAATATGCTTAAAATACGTGATAACTGAATGAGAACGAGACTTTGTGATTCAAAGAAGAAACCTTTAAATGAACTTGAAACCGGCAACGAGACTTTGTGATTCAACAAAAAAAAAAAACAAAGAAGAAAACTTGGAAGATTATTAACTTTAAACTAAAGGAAAATAAACTTGAAATTGGCGAATGCACAGAATGTGCGAGCCGTAGTCTCTACAGAGTAATATCGACGGGAACATAAAAAAAAACATTTCGGTACTTACATAACTAAAATTGTAATGTCCGTTTATCTAAATAACTATTTATTCTCTTATCCAACAAATAATTTAATATAAAAACTGTTAATTACAAGGTATGGTCTGGACTCTGGACCTGAGGTTCAAACCCAGTTATTATAATGTTTCTTAGTCTGTTTGGTGCGTTCCATAATAATTAAGAATTATAGTTTTTGACTGGATAGGTAGCTACACTTTATGAGATCTAAAATACTGTATTTCGATTATCGCAAAAAAATAATCCGTCAAACTGAACCGACTTCCCATTTTAATTATATTATAGACGAGCGAAGTCGCGAGGTGCAACTAAGTATGTAAATACGATAAAACTATTTATTTAATATATGGTGAATGGTTTATGAATGATTTCGAATTAAATACATCAAATTGAAAAATAAGTAACATGCCAATTACGTCATGCACGAAATGAAATGGAGAGCAATATATAATAAACTAGCGGTCGCCTCGCGGTTTCACCCTCGTAGTTCCCGTTCCCGTGGGAATACAGGGAAAAAATAGCCTATGTCACCCAGGGTTAGTGTAGCTTCGCAACGATGAAAGAATTTTCCAAATCCGTCCTGTAGTTTCGGAGCCTATTCAATACAAACAAACAATCAAATCTTTCCTCTTTATAATATTAGTATAGATAATATATAATCAAATGAATAGATAAAACATAATCTATGGCAGTGGTAACACAGATCAAAATTGTATAGGCCTCTGTCATGTATGGAGGTAATTTTCCTTATATTGAGAAAGTGCAGTACGTCAGCTTAAAAAGAAAACATTACTATTTTGACGGTTATCAACGAATTATTAATCAATTAGGGTCACGATTCACGTGGTTCGATAGTACCTATACGATTATAAGACATTGATATTATAAAAACCCCTTTAGCAGTTTTTACGTTAATAAAATACATTTATGCTATCTATACATTCATCTTTACAAGCATCCTTATTTATAATATTAACAGCGAAACCGACAAATAGGTACTGTATAGTATGTCAAATATGAGTGACCAAAAACAGCAAGTAAAAAGTCAGTAGCAAAAAACAGCAATAAACAGCAAGTTTGTTGTTATCTGATATGAGTATTTACCGCTTTACCGCTATATAAAAAATTACGAGAGTGATAGAAGAGGGGTTTTCATGGCCATGTCTCTGTTTGACTTTTTTTCATAAGTACATTTCAACAATAAAAATACTAGTAGGATAGGAAAAATACTAGCTTTATAAACTTAGTGTAGGTGTTTCATGTATCAGTAAAATCTTATAGTAGCCTTAGGTTATTTGTTAATAGGTAGGTATGTGTCACAATGTGGTAAAATGCAACTTCACAATTTCAATTAATAAATATTAAAGTCAAATAAGGGGGAAAATCCCCTTAGTTGACTACTTTGTCATTGTCAATCTATTCGCGGCGAGTTCACACCTATTTTAATTAATAGAACAGCTCCCGTCTTAGAATGACGAAATTAACACTTGTTTCTGGAGGGGAGAACATGTCGTCTTTGATGAGCCGCTGTTGAGGAAATTTTGTACGCTTACAATCATTCTAAATTAATCTTCCGCAAGTGTTTAATATTTCATAAATCTGAAAAGTTCTTTTATATTTATTTTGAAGACTTTATAGCATTTTTGTAATATTGACATTCGTTTTAAATGTATTTAATGTTGATGCTGTAGTTTTAAGTGTACCTATGTATAGGAAGGCTTAACCATTTGTGGGGCAGGCAAGCGCTATCTAATTTCCTACTTTCAATTGTAGGTCAATTTGTCAAAATATTAGGACTTCTGCCTTGCTTGGTTTGTGTTGAGCTTAATGTTAGCTGTACTTTTTGTTCATATCTTTATCAGAACATAATTCTATAGGCAGTGTGCAGATTAAAGCCAGTCACCCCCACAATGTACTGTTGAATTAACTTATTCATAGAATGTTCTAGTCCCCGGATTTATGGTATAATAATCGCCTAGTTTTCACTTACAATGCATGGTAGGAAATTGTGTGGCGGTTCAGTTCAGTTTGCCGTTGCCAGCCAATGGCCAGCAGAATGTGCAATATAAGTAAGTAGTTTAGAAGAATATATTGGACGATTTTCATTTAAGTAACGAACAGTGCACGTCCTTTATTTCATAAGTTAACTTTTCTGTTGTACCTAACGTAAATAGGTAAAAACTTATAGCTGAATTTAGTTACTAATTAAAATACATACAGGAGGCTCTTTTTGGAGCTTGTATGTTTATCACGACGCAACGTGTAATTTATTGCTAACTTACATTGCTTACCTTGAGTGCATAGACTGTTTGAATAAAACCGAAGTACGGTAATAAAATCCAATTTTATAGTTTGACACTGTGAAATCGTATAATGTGTTCAAATCAAAAAGTTTCAGCAACATTCGTAGTCGCGGATAGACTGACCTATCTGTAACTACTTCCGTTGCAATATAGTCGAAACGTCGTCATAACAAATAAATAATTAATTATTTTATAATTTCTTATGACCTGTCACTTACCGTATTTTTATCCCGTTGGTATTACATAATAATAATATCTATAATAATAATAATAATATCTTGGGACAACTCACACAACGTCATCTGATTCCAAACTAAGCAGAGCTTGTACTATGGTAACCAGACAACTGATAAATACACTTATATATTTCTAAATACATACATATCATAGATAAATTACACCCAGACACAGAATAAACCATCGTGCTCATCACACAAAGTTTTATCCTGGGTGGGAATCGAACCCACGACCTCTTGCGTAGCAGTCGGATACACTCCCACCGCGCCACAGAGGCGCCAAACAACAACCAACCAACATAATATCGATATCAAGTCAGTACCTCTATGTGTAATGCTATATCCCTAAAAACCGTTATCATACACAACATGACAGTACACTATTCGCAATAATGAGACACATTCAAAGTAGGTTCTGAAAGGAACGGAACATCTGTTATAATTTTTCGTGGACTCATCTTGCTTTATGGATCCTAAAATACTTTATAAATAAATAATTTCGAATTATTTAGCACATTTTCCACAATACCGATTCTTCAAAGATGGCACGTCATCCTCTCCGGAAACAAATGTTAATTTCGGCATTCTAAGTTCGGAATGTTTTATTAATTTAATATTAATTAAAATTGGTGTGAATTCTCAGTCAAAGAGTTAACAGTGATATTGTTCTCAACGAGCGATGCAAACACACTGAATGGAAATTAATACGTTTAGGCAGCTAACAAATATAAATATATTTACCTAGCCGTCCCGCGCAACTTCGTCTGCGTAAATTTTCCCGTTTTTGCAACATTTCTCATTGTTGCTCCGTTCCTATTATATAGCCTATTGCCTTCCTCGATAAATGGGCTATCCAACAGTGAAAGATTTTTTAAATTCGGCTCAGTAGTTCCTGAGATTACCGCGTTCAAACAAACAAACATACAAACAAACTCTTCAGCTTTATAATATTAGTATAGATGACGATGATGTTTTATTTTTTTCTCAAGTCAGGGAAATTATAGACGTATGACTTCATCGCTAGGTATACAGCCACTAAATGTAGATAAACCTTACAGTAGTACGATACTAAAATCCAATTTCATAGTTCGACACTGTGAAATCGTATAGTGTCTTCAAATCAAAAAGTTTCAGCAACATTCGTAGTCGCGGATAGACTGACCTATCCGTAACTACTTCCGTTGCAATATTGTCGAAACGTCATCATACCTACATACATACTCGTACATTCGTTCCGTAGCGAATTCGATAACGCCATACTAATCGTTCGTAAAAAAATAAATAAATGTCTATGGTCTCCACCGCAAACTTCAAATTCTATGCTATAACGACACTTTTCCACTAACGACATCGCTTTTCGAATGTGACTTTGTTTAGACACCCTATAAAATTGTAAAATGAATAGCCAATGTTAAAATCTAGGATTGCGACTATGTTCGAACTAAAATTACTTATTACATTATGTAGTAGGCACAATATCAGTAAAATTAATTATTGTATATAATCATGAAACATTGAAGCCGATGTTCAACTATCAAATTAAAGTATATTCGATACTATTGTATAGTTCCCAGTTTCAGTTATAATGGTAGTAACAATGATTTGGGTTCCAATTATATAACTGGATATCGGAAACCAATTAAAATATCCTAATCTCTAGAATTCTATACCGCCGTTTTATAGCTTATGGCCTAATAAATGCCTACCTGTATAATGCTTTCAGGCTAAAATACAATCAGATATTTTGACGTTCATAGAATTGTGTATACTACAATAAAAATAAATGATGTTCCACTAATTAGGCAATAATGAGTATAATAAAAAGCTCTGTATATAAATAAATAGGTACGCTCGTCATAATCAGTCATCAACGTAGGTGGTGCAATTTTGGATCATTAACCTTAAATGCTATGATAACATGGACTTACCCCCGATCGCTAAAAAATGTGAAATCTCAAAAGTTATTGAATACACTTTTATGAATGAGATTCTAAAAAAACAATTGTTATTGAATAAATGTTTGGTAAATATAATAAAAAGTGATTTTAAGGGTCACCTTTTTTTTTTATTATTATTATTAAATATGCATTAAACTTTGATTTTAACTTTACAAATACTCTTTAATATTTTTAATTGACGCAATTCAATACTTTGTCTACTTTGTGACTACCCGACAGTTAAAAAATCCGTATTAATTCCACTATAAATGCTTTTTATCTAATAATACTAATGTTGTTCGTTATTAATACATATTTTAATAGCTTATATGTGTATGAAAACATGTGACGACTTTTAGATGGCCTTAGTTTATTTGATGCCATCTATAAGGGGCTTCTGACCCAGTGTGAGTCGGGTGGACGCGGTCGTATGGCATGCTCGTCCTGCGTCGCCCGCTTGGTGGAAATCGTACATTGAAATGTGCAATAGTTTTTTGTTTTATACTACGTAATGAATAGATGAGCAGATGGTCGGGCAATGATGGTAAGCGTCACGCTAGCCCATAAAAGTACCAGTGCCACCCAAACCCTTGTTTGGCAAAGATCTGAATGTCACCGTACCGCACCTTTCATTTGAGACATTAGTTCATAATCTTCAACCGAAACACAAGGATGTGTTAATTTCACGGAAGAATAACTGGGAAATCGATTCTTGACACTAGCAGAAATTAGCTGAAAATTCGGCTAAATTGCCTTAATTTAAAAAATAAAATAGATTCAGTTTGTTATACATCTTTGCTTTATGCATAAAGCGATTTTTCTATAAATCGAGCGCTGTCAATGAATATGAAAAGGCTTATGTTATTAAGAAAGCCTTACCGAAAAATCGGGAGCGTAATAAATTTTGGAGTGGAAGGTAAACTCTAGAAATCATCAAGATTTTAAAACTGTTTACTAATTGGCATTTGAGTGACTCACTTTAATATTGTAAATCTTTCCCGTTCACAATTCTGACGGTCGTAATAATTGTAATTCTCGATCAAGACAAGCTCACAAAATTATTTATCGTAGCGTAATTTTAGTCCTGTGATATTTTACGAGGCCTTAAATTGTACCGAGACAGGTACCTAAAAAATATGTATGGCACTTGATCGTCACGAATTTTATTTTGTAAGAGGTTTTATTTACGTTGACCGATGTAAGCACGCAAGGAGAATTGAACTGTAAGCGCGATCACACCTATGTCAAAATATATTATCCTTGTGATAAGTATGATTCCTGTAAATATTTTCTGCTTGCAGCCATACATCTTATCTGTCTATCATAGATATTCAGAATGAAATTTGATTTATTATTATGACATACATGAGAAGCAGAATAATTTCAGTCGTGATAAGATTTCATAAACCATGCGTTATCCATACTTCTATACTAATATTATAAAGAGGAAAGATTTCTATTTTTGTATGTACGATTATGCTCAAAAACTACTGGACCGATTTCAAAAATAGTTCAACATTAGAAAGCTACAATAACGGGAAGTAACATAGGTTATACTTTATTTGTCAAAAAAATGTCAAGGTGAGTTACATTATTGTAATTTTCGTAGGGATCTCTAATTTTTCAAAAAACTACGATATTACACCCTTACGAAACCGGGTCAGGCAGCTAGTCCAAACTACAATTGAAAATATTAAAGTAACTCTGTCTGTTACGTTTTTATGCATAAACCGCCGAACCGATGTAGATGAAATTTGTTTTGGAGATAGTTTGAGTCTCAGGAAAGTAACATACAGTTTTATCGTAATAACCAACATTGATTCGGGTGAAGCCGCGGGGCAAAGCTAGTATACGTAAATATCTAGGTATTCACAAACTTTGCATTTTTACAAATATGTGCATTATTATTAGACTTCACCAATTGTAGTCATTTCGGGAGTAATTCCCATAGTCTTTAATTTGTAAAAAAACATTGTATTAAAAAAACTTTGTCTATAAAAAAACAATCAGTTGAATTGAGAACCTCCTCCTTTTTGAAGTCGGTTGATAAAGTAAAAAACATGCTATGTTAATTTTTATAATTCTAAATTTTCTTTAACAATCAGCGGGTGAACAGAATGATACAATTTGACCAAAGTAACTAATATCCCATTTCTTATAAAAAGATCCTAGCAATCCTGTTAACCTCTCTAGCTAAGCTGAATTGCTTGTGTTAGGAGTGGGTTTAAGTCAGTAGTACCTATAATGAACTCGTGACCTCACGGTTGCGCATCCGATGCCATGTTTTTTTTTTAAAGACGACTCCCGCAATACGGTTCAAGCCCTGTGTTGCGGGGGAATTTACAAGCATACAAGTCACGGACACAAAGTACACCCAGACTAGGAACAACAATTTGTGGATCACACAAAGTGGTGTCCCGTGTGGAAATCGAACCCACGGCCTCGACAGACATACTCCCACCGCGCCACAGAGGTAGCCATAACCTTAACCTAATGGTTAAAGTTATGACGGTAAACCATCTACTAGCGGCGGTAGCTTAATGGCTACCGCCGCTAGTAGATAGTCCTGTTATTAAGTCTCAATATAATGTACTAGCTAACCCGCGCAACTTCGTATTAGTCAATTTTGCCCGTTTTTTCAACCTTTTTCATTGCTGCTTCGCTCCTATTAGTCGTAGTGTGATGTTATAAAGCCTTAGCCTTTCTCGATAAATGGGCAATTCGGACTAGTAGTTCCTGAGATTACCGCGTTCAAACAAAACAAACAAATAAACTCTTCAGCTTTTTATTATTAGTATAGATTTAACTATTTAACATTGTAACTTTCTTTTGATTTTAATTAAGATTGGAGAAAAGAAAATGTTGATACCGAAAAACCGAAAATAATTGGAACAAAGAAAATGCATAGGTTTTCGAAACGTAACTGTAATAATTTTTCTAGTTGTACATGGAGAAAATACAAAGGATATTTTTCCGCCAGTTGCTACTAGGTACTATTGTATTACAAATTTTGAATTCAATATTGTGCTACGAGCATTCTGTTCTCGTATTATTAGTGTCATTTTGAGCTTCTTTGTTCCGTACGGAGCAGCTTTTATGTGTTACTCTTATTAGAGAATAGGACTTTTTTTCTGGTTTGTTTCAATTAACTAAAACGATCCTGTTTGTTCTTTCAAGTTTTCCTAGAAATAACTAGTAAAAAGATTATGGAACAACAACATTAAACAAAACATCCATTATTGCTAGTTTACTTAATATAACATTTTGTTGTTCTTTATCTAATTTCCGGTATTTTTAAATTTGTAACAATGAAATATTATATAATCGACTTCGAAAAAGAGGAGGTTCTGAATTCGGTTGTTTGTATTTTTTTATGTATGTTCGGGCATAACTCCGTCATATAGAGCGTGCACAAAACCAAAGCCCTCTAAGGGAAAGTACCCTAAAATTTGAGTTAGCAAATTTTACTCAAAGAAGAAACGCTGTTATTTTCAAAAATAAAATTATCTGCATTAAAATATTTTTTTAGAGTTTTAAGCCCGACGTGGGAATCAAATCGAAAAATGTAGAAAATAAATAATAATTACTTTTATGATATAATTCGAAAGGATTTATCATGAGGAACAAATCTCTTTAATACATATTGCAACTAAAATCAAAAAAGTTATGGAAATGGTCAAGGTACGTATATACGTAGGTCAAATACAACTTATCCTAGTTTTTCAAAATGATTCTTTTGATAAACTCATTGCGTATCACTATGTATGTGATAATAAGTATGATGAATATTCGAATAGGTTAAAATTCAAAATTTTAATTTGAATTCTGACCTATTTGACTATTTGCAAAAGTTAGATAGGGTTATGTAGTGCAGAAATAAATTATTATTGTATATATTTCAAATTTTAGACGTAATATTTATTAGACCGATTTGTTCCTTATGATTGACCCTTTCGATCGGTATGACAAAAATACAGGGTGTTTATGTTCTACATTTGGCGGGTTCGATTCCCAGCTCTGGCAAGAGACGTTTAAGAAATCTTGAAATGCAGTTATTTTTACTTCTAAAAATAAAATACTGTTTTTTTTTGAGTAAAATTTGCTGACTCAAATTTTTAGGAACTTTCCCTCCAGGGGACATTGGTTTGGTCCACCCTGCATAGACGGATTTTCGAAATTCTTTCTTTTTACCCGACTATGGCGAAGCCAAAAAGGAAAGGTAATGTTTTTAGCAGTCTATATTATGTTTGTATGTTTTTCGAAAGAGTTTTATTTCAAAATTTGTTCCCATATATATTTTTTTACAAAAATATGATCAATCAATAAACTTGTAAAAATATTTAAAATCTGCTAGCGAAAGATTTCAACAGTATCGTAGAACATCAATACACAAATGGTACTTTGTATAAACAACCGCTAGGAGTTTATTTATTTACATCATTTATGTGACTTAAGGAAAAAAGTGAAGATTTCATACGTGTTTTAATTTATAATGTTAGTAATGAAAATTCGGTCAACCCATAATCTGACCCATTGCCAAGGGAGGAGGCATACACGTGGAATGTTTTGTTTATCCTCTAGGGCCTAGAAGGCCCTCGGCAGGCATTGCTTGTCAATGTTGGTAACTGCGTCCGCTTTGGACAAGTTAATTGGGGCTATTAATTTTATGATAGGCTTCATTTACCAGGCACTCTGGAGTATCTGCATAATTATTTACTTTCATCTTAACAGTGTCCATTATAATGCCCGGTTTCTATGATAGTCCATTATTTCCATTTAAAATAACGAATTTGGCTTGTGGTTTTTTTAAACTTGTTTTATTTATCTTTTACCTTTAAACGAGCAATTCTTGCATGCGAGTATATGTATACATATAATCTGAATCTCGGCAACGGCTCCAACGATTTTCATAAAATTTAGTATGCAGAGTGTTTTGGGAGCGATAAATAGATCTAGCAAGGTTTCATTTTTAGAAAACGACGTTTAACAAATTACCGAGCAAAGTACACCCAGACTCGGAACAACAATTTGTGGATCACACAAAGTAGTAGTCCCCTACCGAAATCAAACCTACGACCTCCAGCTTAGCAGTCAGGGTCACTAACTACTAGACCAACGAAAAATGAAGGAAAACATGTTTCTCAGGCAAGAAACGAAACTGGAGCATCTTTACGATATTCTAGGTCACACCTGACAACCACTGAACGCCTCGCAAATCACCGTTTCTCTCTTATACATTTTATGTTAAAAATGCTAAGTAACTATTATGACAGAAAAAACACATTGCTTTTGAAAACAATAATACTAAAAGTATAAACTAAAAGTGTATAGTGCAGTTATTATAGAATACGTTTTGTTTAGGCACCGCCGCCGACGGACAGCTCGAGACTAGGCGCAGGAGCAGCAGCGGTGGCCAATGCCGCTGGACATGAATTGGCTGATTTCTCTCATAGAGAACTGCTATTTGGACTAACCACGACTGGTAAGAGTAAAAGTTTTACGAAATGGTTTTTAATTACTAAACATTATGCCTATAAGTCTAAGCTGCTTGAATGTTAGGCATAAATAGAATTGTTTATGTTACTTTCAAATAGAAACGTTGTTAGAACCGACAAAGTATTCCACACAGTTCTTAGAATACGAAAAGGTACAAAGGTTTTGCTTTCGAGAACCTTATTGTTTATGATATCTTGAAGTATCTTATTCCAAGAAAAAAGTTCGGTACCTACCTCTTAATCTTTGATATTTATTACTTTGAGAACTAATAAATGTATGCTTTAATATTTAAAAGCAATTTTGTCATGTACAAAATACAAATGAATGCCATGTTAACATCCGTCTTAAATACGTCTGAGTTTAATTTATGAATTGGGCTATTTATTGCAATCCTCGTTTATGTGAACCATATAGAAGATAGAACGACATAACTATTCCTACTTTATAGCGTAGTACTAAAGTTGTAATTCAAATAGCGTTAACATACTTCCGAATAAATTGAATGAGGGTTTCGAGGTGGTGAATGATAAATACATGCAAATGAGAGGCACGTCATACCTTGCAGAATCTTACTTGGAATTTAACGCGCAAGACTTGGAGTTTGGCTTCAATGAGAGTCGGCGGGATCGCATTCTTCGCACATTCGTCCGCAATGCCTACTATTATCATCTCAACGAGATCTACTCTACTTTGAAGAATGAGTACACGGATTGGGATAAACCTGTGCAAAATCCGCTGAGTGTGCGTGATGCAACCCTCGAAGTGAGTAAATTAAAATATATTTCTGTTGATATTACTATCAAGTTCTTGCAGTTTTTTTCATTTACTTAATATTATTTGTTTGTAAAAAAATACGAATGTAAGTTTGTTTTTCTTTGTATGTTACAATATATTGACACTTTTGAAATGAACAAGATATTGTATAAAAAGCGAAGCGAAGCATAAACCTGATATAAAATACTTCATTACTTTTAACAGCAGCAGTAATAGGAGAGACACTGACTATAAATAGAAAGAGGAGCTTTTGTTTTTGTTTCTAAACAAACAGTAACTTCGGATAAATGGTGTAGAACAAAATGCGATTAGCATCATCGATAGTGAAACTGCTGAAAGTTGATAACTGTCGGCTGAGTTGACGTTTCTCGAGCGTGCCCCGGCATCCCCGACTCCGCACTACGTCGGCATCGCAGACGATCTCAATTTAAGCCTCAAGTGGTTTTCGCTACTCACCGAACGTTCGTACGGCGTACAAAGGGAGTTAATGACGCCCGCGCACCCTGAATACACGATGCCGCGTCGAAAGCTTTTATTGGAAAATACTTGCAACGTCAAATAAGAAATTAGAGCGGCGACATTGTTATTATTCGATTAATATTGACTTTAGCTTTTGCGCGTCTTTTCCTTTTCAATTGCGAAGATAGAAATTCGATTGGTTTGTATTATTTGTTTGTAGGTTTTGTGACGCTTCTTCATAGTAGGAGGCCGACCGAAGCCATTTCGAATATTTTATAACCGCTCTCGGTAGGTACTTACTCGTATTATTAGTTAAATGTAAAATGGTCAGATATATTTTCAATATTATTTTTTGTTCTGTACTGAAAACCTATTCTGTTTTTAATAATGATGACCCAACGTTCACTTAAAAAAAGTATGAAGAATGTTGAAAATGTTAATCAAACTTTTTATTAATTTATTTTTTCTTTGATGTCTCCTCCACATTTCGTATTTCCTGAAGCAATATTAATTTTGTTTTCAAACTGACATGGTTTTTGGAAGTCTTCTTTGTTGTGCAGGTTTTAAGCGACGGAAGGACGGCGGCACCGCTGATCAGACTGGGATATCTTCACGCGTTACGTGGAGGAACCACGTATTTCACTCACTTTCATCACCTCTCACAAGACAAAGATTACCCGCAAGTAAGTTTACAACAAGCAATGTTTTATGATGTTTACAACATTTTTTTTTGATTTAAAAATGTACATACTCGTAAATAAGTACAACAAAGTTTACAACACTTTCAACTTTAAATACAAATCTTTATTTTTAAACAAGGTTTAGCTTATCAATTTATATAAGCTGTTTCAATTTATTAAAAAAGAAATTTAAGCAGAAAGAAACAATATACAGATATAAAGCCTACATAAGGTATCACCTTATGTAGGCTTTATATCTGACTAAATACTTTTGTACAGTTTTTAAAAGAATAACCGTGAATTTAAATAAAAACAAATGACATACCATGACGTCATGCAGGATATGAAAAGGATAGGAATAATAATACTATCCTTTTCATTGTGTTCTGTTTTGTAAAGACGGTTGACGCCCTCTCCCATACATTTTGTGACTAATTTATGAATAAGTAACAATGTTGGCAACGACTTATCGACAGTTTTGTTTGTTTGGTGGTTTTCTTTACCGAAGTTGTTTATATTTGATTACTGGTATCGAGATTGAGTTTTGTATATTATATTATACTATATCTACCGCAAATATTGTTAATATATACAGACGTTGTCAACTTTCACGTTACTACAACTGGCTTTAAAGCTGGATGGAGCGTTCCCCCGTAAAAATCTATAAAAATATAATAAAACTTTAACCTTGACATTTACGTACCTACTGAGTTAACTTATCAATATTTACACCAAATTTTGTGTAAGTTTAGTCACGTGAACGGCTTCAATTTGAGATGTCGGACTAGGAATCTGAAAAAAAAATGGTTGTCTATAAAGTCGATTTACGGACGATAATGTAAAAAAATATTGATGACGCAACCAATCAATAATGTTCGTTCCAATTTTATCGCATGTCAAGTTGCTGCAATTGCCATTCGCTGTTGCTTTAATAATCAAAAACGTGACTTTAAAAAAAATTGCGAATGCGAAAAATTCGCGACAAAAACGATATTATGGATTGCTAGAAAAAGGTGCTAAAATTGTAATACCCTATTATATTTAGAAGTTGTATGTAGGCAGACTTGGGAGTAAACGATTTGATTTAAACTTAAATTAAATTATTCAAAACGTAGATTCCAAGTTCGGAAGACGTTAAAAACTGTTTTTAATCAATTGATTTAATGTGTCGAGAATGTGAGAATATACGGTTAAATTTAAACCGATACAATGGGTACAAAAGACCTACAGCGGAAAGTTTGTTTGCAGTCGTTGACAGGTTGCGGTGGTCTCAAATTGCCGACAAGGCTGCGGTCGCGGGTTGAATTGGACATCCGAACACATCTCCTGTTTGTTATTGCGACTGCCTTGAAACTGCACACTGATGAATTTGGATTATTTCGATCGCTTTCTCTTTGAGAAAAAGTTGTTTAAATATGTTAGGGTTAATTGTATGAAGTTTCAGTTATAGGTGTGTTCGTCATCATAGGTTTATGGTGATTAAAATATACGATTATTTATTTACTATGTAAAAATGTTTCTCATACCAATGTGAAGGAATAAGAAGTACCTACCTATTAAAATAAAAGGCAGAGGAAATTTAAATATGATCCTATTTAAAACAATTTAGGTAGCTATTTAGAAAAGCGTAGAGGCTAAGAAAATAGGTTTAGAGCTAGGTTTTTGTTTATTTTTTTCCTTGTCAGTTACTATCTTTTTCGTAGTTTCAATATATTTCAAAAAGTTTTATGAAAAACACTACGAACTTCTTACGAAATACCGTAAAATATCAGTACATCATGAGAAGAATCGAATGTTTAAATACAAATAGTAGTCAATTAATAATAGCATGTGTTTATTGTATAATATTGGTATCTTATCTCTTTTAGTGTTAGTGGCACGTAGATCTATAATAAATAATTAAGTAATATTGGAAATTTGTGTTTGTGTACAACAAGACCCCAGAATAAATACGTATAGAAGGTCGGCTCACAGCCCAACAAAAAATCCACGCACAGATTGTCATGCATGTATGTACGACATCAACGTGCGGTATATCCTCAAAACATATGAGTAGATTCTGTGGGTATGTCATCTACCGAGATCTGTGTACATGCGCGCATAGGCTCATTCTTGTTGCAAGAGGCAAATGGGCAAAGAAATTCAATACAAAAAAAATGTGTACATGAGCCTGTTTTAGCTCGTTGTAGGGAGCTATCGGAAATCTGAACCTATCTATTTTTTTTTTATATAAAGATAACTAGCAATGTGGGATTGAGTCCCACATTACTAGCAATCTTGTTAACCCCTCCAGCTAAGCTCAAAGGCTTGTGTTAGGAGTGGGTTCACGTCAGTAGTATAATGGGTAGGATTCGAACCCGCGACCTCACGATTACGAGACCGATGCCTTAGCCGTTAGGCTACCGCCGCTTTTTAATTTTTGACAAGACTTAGGTCACTTTATTTTTTTGTCTATCTTCACATATTATTGTATTGTTTAGAGACCAGGATCAGTCCATGGGGAGGAGCTTCCCTACTACCTAGGTGTGCCGCTGTCCACAACACATCACCAACAAAATTACACGCAACAGGAACAACGAGTATCAAAACTGTGCATACATTACATCTCTAACTTCGTCAAAAATGGGTGAGTATGAAAACGTTTTTGTTTCCATAAAAATAGATAACTACCTATTTTTTTACGTACATTAATGTAAAGATTTTTAATTGTTTAATAATTAAACGGCTAATAATCCACGATAATAAACTAAAACTCGTATAACCTTTTATTACCTGAATATAAAAAATCGGTCAAGGGCGTGTCGGTCCATCCACAAAGTAGAGTTCCGTAGTTTTTTTTTTAAAGATAACTAGCACTGTGGGTTCGTGGTCCTACATTACTAGCAATCCTAGCATCGGTAGTATAATGGGCAGGATTCGAACCCGCGACCTCACAAATGCAAGTCCGATTCTTTAGCCATTAAGCGACCGCCATTATATACACTTCTAAAAGTCTACTATACTTATACTTTCAAGATTTCTTTTGTTTAAATACAAATATTGTGTATTTCATTTTCAAAAGAATTTGTACAAAAATTTACCTTTTAACTTTTTTAAGTGCAATTTATACGTTTGCTGACTAATAATATTGTTTAAAACAGGGCAAGAGCATGTTGGACCATGTTCAGTGTAGGGTTCCGCAGCCTTGAATTAATTACAGCAGTAGAAAAGCGTATGTTCATGGCACTTACGCGCTTATGTTGAGAAACGCAGTTGTTAGGCCATAACTACATAACATATTTGAAATCATTTTAGTTTGAAATATTTGTTAATATTTGAAAAAAATCGCAAAAGTAGCCTTTGCGATTTTTTTCAAATTTTTAGTCATACGGTTCAAAAACAAGGGGGTACACAATTATGCAACTTTCGGAGCGATTATTTCCAAAAATATTTACGTAACCAAGAAACCTTAAAATATTTTTGAAAAACATGTCGAATTATGATGCCATACGTTGATGTTTAGAGTGCCCCCCAAAAAATACTACTTTTTATTATTTAGCTATCAAACTAAGTAGCGACTACTACAAGACACCTTTTCACCCAATTTCGTCAATATTAATTGAGAAGTCTTTGAGTAAAATGCCTGTGACAAACGGACGGACAGACAGACAGATGGACATGACGAAACTACAAGGGTTCCATTTTTGCCATTTTGGCCACGGAACCCTAAAACTATCTAGCTATAATAGTTTTCTTTGATACTTTTTCGAACAGTTGTTGACTTGCTGAATTTTAACAATTTGTTGACGTAGGTAAAGTTTACGCTGTATAATGGTGCGTTCAAACACGTCGCAAGCAGCTCGGCAAGCAGCCCGACACAGGCTGGCAGTACACAAGAACTGGGACCTAGACAAATTACATTCTATTCAATTAGAGTTTACGCTAATCGAATAGAATGACGTCGGTGTGATTGTAAATACGAAAATTGTTAATATGAGATTAGCAGTTGTGCGAGCATAACGACGGCCATTTGTCTAGGGGCTCTGTTCACAAACAGCCGCGAAGATTGAATGTCGTTTTGAACGCAAGCGTCTAAACGCACCATAATATCTAAGTTTGAAGCTTATAATTATTATTAAACTTTACTCGTTGTTTACCAAGTAATTCCCACATAATGCAAGTCGCGGTTGTAATTGTTCAGGTGTTCGAGTTACTTAAGTATGTTTATTATACCTACATTATTGAGTTAACGTTACATAAAGGTAACCTAAACCGAAAACTATTTTAGTGGGATAAGTCAAGAATTTTGTGGTTTCGGTCGGAATTCCGAATTGAATTTGTTGGGAAACAAGATCCCGATAAAGGCTTAATTATGTAAACTGTTTGCTGAGAAATATTCTGAAAGTTTCGACTGACGCGAGCTTGGTTTCAGGCGATGTTATAAAAGTGTGCCCTTGTTTGTTGAAATAAAACTTTGTCTATAAAGGAGTTTATGGACAAAACTAACAAGCTTATTATTGATCAAGTTCAGGGTCATGTATAAAGTAGGTACAGATGTTATAAACATTTATGCAAAAGGGGATAGGGCGTGGTATGACTCTTCTTTTTGTTTTATACCAACTAAGCCTCATTTCAAATACTATGCTACTGAGATGGAAAGTTGTGAATAGTATGCACATACTATTAAAAACCATTGTAACCCTCATTCAGCTGGCTTGTCTCCTACATACTATTTAGAATTTTATTTGAAAAGGATCAAGATTAATTTTATTTATTTATTTTAAGTTTTACCTGAAAAATGCTAGTAGTTGCTGCATTGTATTTGTTTGTTATTAGAAACCCAAATGATCCTTCGGCGACGCCACCTCCGAGTCCAATGTTGGGAGAAACTCCTAGACTGGGCCCCGATCAGACGCCATATTGGGACACATACGACACCATTAATCAACTTTACATGGAGATAAGTGAGTAACTGTTCATATATGTATACATACCAAACTACCTACATGATACACATTATTATGACGAAAAAGTTCCTGATTAGTTTAGGATACATAAGTTACCGTACTTTATGGACTCTTTGCTCTCCGATCCTTTATATCTCAACAACTGAATGTCGCAGCATTGTATTAAAATATATACACGAGGGAAACTAGGAAAAGTTTAGTTTCTTGAGTAGTTACGAAGATTAGCATTTGCAAACAACAACACACTATACAATCAACATAGATTAGAGTATTGTGTCTGTGAGTTGGTCATTTAAAAGTTTCGGGTCGAGGACGAAGGGCGCGTAACTGTTGGTCTCGTTTATTTCAATTCTCGCTCGTTACGGGGGCAGGTAGTAAGCCGGAGATGCGCAGTCACTACCGTGGCCACAAAATGTCGCTGTGGCTGTCGCTCATCCCGCAGCTCCATCGACCCGGCTCCGACCTGCCCGACGCGGCCATGAGACATCACCACTTTCAGGACAACAACGCCAACTATTATGACGGTAAACTTTAATTAGTACTTCTAATTTTATTTGATGACTAAAACAAGGCTAAAAGTTCTCATTATTTAGATTGAAGTTTTGTAATACCTATGTAGTTATATAACATTTTGTAGAAATATGTTACGACTAACTGCCTAGATAGCCAAACTAGTCATTAATTTCTTGATTGATCTACCAGGTGCTGTGAGGCCACAATCGATGTCGCGGGCTCACGTGCCACACGTGGTGGAGATTGATGGGCGTGGCGGTGCGGGTGCGCGCAGTACTGTCCCTCCCCGCACTGCACCACCGCGCGCACCGCCTGCACCGCCCTCCACAGAGTGTCCACCTAATGCCACAGCAGCACCAGTCCATCCTGACGATGCTTTACTACGTCGTCTGGCATCATCACACTACCAATCATATACCGCAGCACTCACAGTTACGATAGCGGTTGGATGTTTTCTCCTACTCCTCAACGTACTTATATTCGCTGGCATTTACCATCAGCGTGGCTCCAGACCCCGCCGCTCTAAAGATGATCTAGCAGAAGCAGGTAGCTCTTCTTCCTCTGACAACTATGACGGCAAACTTGACTACGAAGTGCGCGCGTTTGATGGTAAAGGATTTGGCTTCGAGTGTAAATCTGCACATGTGCCGCGCGCAGTTGGCTCCAAGTTTGATCTCAGGACGCTGTCAGATTGTGGTGAGCCAACATTTGGAGAGTACAGCTGTTACGACGAGAAACATCGGGCAGCGCGAAGTTCGATGCCTGATGTTAGCGTGGGCAGTGCCATCGAAGCAGGGAGCGTGGTGTGTATAGACACGCAGAAGCCCGATATTCAGAAGGTTGAAGGGCGATCTGACGCTGTAGGACGCACGAGCACGTTTGAGCCGCGCGTGGTAGACAGTTCTACGCAGGTGAAGTTTGGGCCAGATGGAGCGGAAACTCCGGTGGAGGGGGGCGCGGAGGCGGAGGCAGGCACAGGTAGCGGCATTCTCCGCGCCCCACCGCCGCCGGCCGCTCCAGCGCCTCCTGGCATCATGAAGAAGAGAGTGCAAATACAAGAGATATCCGTATGAGGGTTCCTCGATGCCGCCGCCGAGGTAGTTGTAAACAAACGAACTAAGTTGTGATTTGTGATGTAATTTATCCTTGTACATAAACCGTGTGTACCTATCGTGTGTATGTGTAAATAATATTTCGAATGAACTAATCGGCAGTGCGTGCAGCGAAAAACAAGTGAGGCCCGTGGAAATTCTCTGCCTTGTTTTACGAGAATGTGGCTGTAAATTAGTGTATGTGAACACATCTTTATTTTGCCACTCTGTTTTCCGGCGGATCGTGGATGTACGGATACTCGTGTAACTAAACGCAGAGGATGCGGAGCGGACGTGATACGATTCACAAACGAGAACCGATTTCATACTATGCCGTGAATAGATGCCGTCGGTTTTACAGAAATATCTCCTAGCTAACTGCGTACGTTAACAGATTAAAATGATGGAGGAATATTTAGCTAAAAATATTGCCTGACCGAGGCAGGGCATGAAATCGAGTTAATCTGATAACTTGTATCACACTAACTCAATATCATGGCCTAGTTACTTGATGATTGACGGTGAGATAATCGTGTGAAAGGGATATTATCTGATTTACTATAAAAGGAACTTGGCTTGGTTCCCGTGCTTTATCTCTTTCTCATTTATATTACTCAATAGAGATCACGAGTACAGGTCGCCTTTTATAGCAAAAATATATCCAATTAAATAATTTATTTCTGCTATCGGGTATAGAAAGAAGGAATTGTAGGCTCTTGTGAATATTATACGTATAAAAATAAATGTGAATATAACAATAAATTAGTGACAAAAGACTAAACAACAAACCGACATTAGTTGTACATACTTATATCAAATGAAGTGTTTCAGGTATGTAGGATATAAAAATATCTATTAATATTACATTGTTTAAAAACATCGCATATGTTGTAATTTTTTGTAAAGTTACTTTTAAGTGAGGTGTATTGATTTTGAGTAGTTTTTGATAAGTAAATATTGAAAACTTATTACAAAATGGACGAGTACATAAGAAATCCATCGGGACTGTACGCCTTTTTTTTAGTAAAGTCTCAAAAGGTAATCAGGGTAATAGGCCGCAAAGTCTACGCTTCTGTCCTCAAGCAAAAATCCATTCACAAACCCTGGCCAGTTTTCAATAGACCGTAACTTTTTATTTATATTTGTAAGGTTCATTTTGTGAAGAAACAAATTTTATTTGAGCTGTATGCTGATCAATAGGGCAAAGTTGTCATTCATCTGGAGAAACCCACATTATGTTTGGTAATACTGAATTTAATCTTCAAGTTTACACCGAAGTGTTGGTTATACTTAGGTACATAAATCAATTCAAAGTTAGAAATTCAGACGATTAATAAAACTAACTGTGGTTTATTTGTGTGCATCGCACACGGTCGCGGCCGCACGCGGCGATGACGTGTGACTGACGCGCGCGGCCGATGCGGCAATCGTCAGAGAATGAGAATGTAATGAGGCCGTCAGCCACACTTCATCAGCCGCGCGCGGCTGTTGCAATAATAGTAAGAGTGCGCGCGCCGCCTATGTTTGTCGTCGTTTGTCGCAGATCTCGGAAATGGCACAATACATTATCCTACTCTGATTATTGGCGCATCGGACGCGCGCGAAGCCGCACGTCGACGGCTTTAACTAAGTCACCAATAACGAGAGAAATAATTGAATCGTTTCTTTGAACAAACCTTTTTAAATAATACTTAATAATATGTACATTAACAAAGTACTTTTTAATTTACACGACAAGAAAGAACAAGCCCTTCAATAAGCGGTATCTCTATTTATTGAAGGTAAGGACAGGTTTACCTACTCATTCCTCACTGTCCGCAAAATTTTCACTTCGAACCAAATTAGTTAGCTCCAAAGTACTCGTCCATATTTTTATCTTCACAGGAATTGATGATGATTAACTAATGGTGATTGATTAATTCTTAAAACTTACACCATTTTCCACATTGTGACAAAATGTGAACTCTATTTGTATTTTATTTAGATGACAGCGCTTGGACTCTATTGTTGCAATTGTGTCTGAATGGTTTTTCAATGACAATGTGATTGTTAGTTTGTTAAACGAAACCAGTGATTTATTGCTATTGAAAGGTAACTCTGATGTCGGTCGTCCATATACGTACGAATATGCGATCCTACACGCCTAGGATGATATTTGGGAATAACTTTGCAAAGTTTTTGACGCATTAGAGTTGTTGATAAGTTAATTTTTAACATACTTAAATCAAAAGACGGAAAACACATTTGTCGGTCATATCAAAAACATTAAAAACGAATTCGCAAATATATTTGTAGGCACCTTATATCCTACGAAAGGTAGGGTATTGGTTCCTACCTTTCATATGCGTGAGAACATTCGTACAATGTAGGTACTAATATTTGTACGCATGTGGGAGATTGCGGTTACACTACGAGAATTATAATAATAGAGTCGGAGTTCTGGATGTTGGTGAATTGTAAATTTGAACCGGAATTGACTATTAATACTTCCAATTGATTCTGTTTACGTAGTGTATAGAATATTTGTAAAAAATAAATGCCAAAACATTTTCATGTGTCAAAGTTATCGTAAATAATGTAAGCTCAAATCTTTCGAGGAATTACTCCCAGAAAGGTGTCAATTTTATACGACAGATAATATTAACTTAAAAGAAACGTATCGTCTTATATCGGTATACCATGTATAAAATTCGATTTCTTTGACAGGCAAATAACGGGAAGAATCCTAAAATTATTGAGAAATTGGTCATGGAATAAATCAACTGACCTAAAAACTTAAATTTTATTTTAAATCTTCTCACAATTATGTATAACATAAACATAAATAAACATTCCTTTTAGTAATCAATTTTAATATATTTAATCCAATGATAGATGAAACGAGTACCGTATAATACTCGTAGATAATTCAATGAAGAAATATATTGTGTTTTATTTTTAAACTCTTGGTATAAATAAATTTAAACAAGGTTTAGTGAATAGTACCTAAAATTGAAATATCATTTAACATCCTTAGAGGAATTGTATTAATTAAGTTGTTAAATTGATCATATGTTTATAATTGTTACAGTATAATTTTTATTGCTGTGTTGAACGTAAACCTTACGTTGTAAATAAATAATTTTGCAACTGTTGCAATTTTTGTGTACTGAACATCAGCATTTTGTTACAATTTGGTGTTTAAATGGAATGCATAAATATGGTGTCGAATAAAGAATTGAAATTTAAATGAATTTTATTTGTTTTTATTTAATAACACAATCTTTTCATATATGTCTCATTTTCACTGGTAGGAGTTCAGTTCTATTACAAAAACATTCGATATATTAACATAACTTACCAAAATTTACGATAATGAACGATTATCTACAAAGTAGAAAAAAAATATATAAAAATATGGCGAAAAAATGAGGGTTAAAATGTTAGGTTGAAAATGAGTAAAAATCTCACACACACATTAAAAAAATCTAAGCAACATATATCATGTTACAAATTCTACAAATTATATTGGTCATTGGTCTATACTTTCTTACCAAAGGCAGGTTTGTAAACTTTTTGGTTTTAGATTATCTACTGGCTGGTTAGAAAAAAAACCGCCTGTTTTGTTTCTTCATAAAATTAAAGGCGAATGCATTTATTCAAATTTTAATGTGTTGTTTCTTTGATTATTAAAGTTTGGTATAATCTGAAATCTAAATTTTTAACATAGTTTATAATTAGAGTTTTTGACAAAATTGAATTGTAAGACATTCCGTACGTGATAGAGAGACGTCATTAGACCGTAGATGAAATGTAAAAGAGCTGTACTGATGTTGCAAGCGGGAAGAAACCAATCTGAGGTATCTTGTTATCGCGATGTCAACAGGAGCGTTATTTGCCGGCTGTGGTAGCGTTACCTATACCCAGGCCGTGGAAGGAGTACAATCACACTCGGCAAGACCGATACATATAACTGACTGCAAGAGGTTAGCCGATGTTAACCGCCCGAGAGATAGGTTAAGGGTACAAAACTCAAGAGGTGTTGTTGTTAGCCCCCAAGCCGTCGTCGCTAGCCCAAATCGGTTGGGTGAATACGAGCGCGATTCCCGTAAAGTATGAAGGTATACGTTACGGGAATCCCGCTCGTCAAAATGAGTAGTGTAGGGAAAACATAACATAGACCCAGGAGCAATGGAATAAACTTGTATTTTGCATTGAGTCTCGTTTCGGGTTAAGGACTGATACAAAAAGGGTAAGAGTGTACCATCGTCCCAGAAATACTAAAAGACTGACGTGTTTTCAGAATATTCATCCATACAGGGAATCAACATTCAGTGGTATGGGCGAGTATTGTGAGAAACAGACAAACTGAGCTCGTTTTTGTAAATAAAATTACGTTGAGAATGTTCTTAGGCTATATGTTCATCCGTTTGCATTGGCGTTTGCGTTTGCCGATTTCACGTTAATGCTTGACAATGCACGTTCGCCTACAGCTTTGCGGACTAGGGAGTACTTGGCAATAGAAAACATCCGGGTGTTGTCCTGGCCTGCACATTCGCCAGACCTCAACCCCATCGAACAGAGTCCTTATTCACTATCTTTTTTTTCGTTTTCGCGTCAAGCCTGCTCTTTTAACTGTAAATATCTTGACATAATGGTATATAGACAGCTGCACTTAGAAATGCATCGCGCATGCGCGCTGACATCTTTGAGCGCACCGCGCATGCGAAAATTCGCGCGGGCTTGCCGCGAAATCGAAAAAAAACATAGTGAATAAGGACCCAGGTACACATCATAGTGAATGAGGACAACTCAACAGTTAGGATTATTAAAAAGGATTTGCGAAACTTTCATCGGAAGCGATTTCCGTAGGATAACATTAACAAACTCATCGATTTTATGAATAATCGGTGCCGACAAGTTTTGAACAACAGAGGAGGCCTCACTTTGTATTAAATTATTCAATTCTTTAACAATAAATTAATTTTATTTAACAATTTTATTTTGTTTTAAAAAGGTTAGTTTCTTGGAGACCTTATTTTAACCTACACATGATACAGTACACAGATTAATATTGTTAATTTACGTTATTAAAAAATAAATTGAAATAAACAGTTGTTGTCTTTACATAGTCATAGTCATAGTAGTCATAGTAATTTATTGGTAAGGAATTCTTACATGTCACAATATTATAATTTATTAAATTAAGGTACAAAAATAAAAATAGTCAATATAATACAGGTTATGTCAATATTAAACAACAAAAATTAATAATAATAATGTCAACAAACGAATAACATAGCATAGCATGTCAATAAAATAGAAAAAAATAAAAGTACAAAGTAAAAAAGGCAATAGATTATAATAGAAAGATAGATAGACATCATTACAATACTAAAAATATTATAAACATAACACATTATGTTGTACAAAAATATTATAAAATTCAAATTACATGTTTTTTAGACTTTTTTAATGTGTGTATAATAGTCTGTGTTTTAGAGAGTACTAGAATTTAGCAAAGCCGTATAAGTTCTAATAAAGAAATAAAAATCTTGCCCTCAATAAATTAGTTAGCGGAAAGATAATGAAAGTGTTAATATAGAATTAACACTTTCATTTACTTTCCGCCACTAGCGTCACATGATAATTCATTTAGTTCATTCGGTAACTTTTCGACAAAGCGACGACGTGGTGTTTTGAACTGCAGTGGCCTAATTTACCTCGACATACAGCCGTGATTAATTTACGGAATCAACTCAATTCATCTCCACTATTGAGGCTACAACGTACCTATGTATGACGAGGGATAATCGTTAATGGGAAAGGAACGATGACTTGTATTTATCTTACCAGTATTTGTGGCAAACTACGAGATAGAAATACGATACCTTTTACAATTATGTGTGCTCTACAATGTCATACTTGTAATGGATAAATATTTGTTGTTAATAAATTACTTAATCTTAAGAGAAGTTGTGCAGTCGCTCATTTCTTATGTCGTTGGATTAGGCGGACATGTAAGCTTGTTATGTTCACAATATTGGAAAACTTTACCGAAGAATACAGGATTAGAAAAGTTCCAGTCGACGCTGAGAGGAGGAACATCAACTTAGTGTACGTAACCCGACCTGCATCTATTGTAACTTATGTCAATGTTCATTTTATTATTTCCGAAGAACAAACTGCTCTTTCTGCATTTATCGCACGTACAGATATCATGGATGGATTTATTGCCGTTATGCTAATTCAAATTATACGGATAATATTTAAATTCATAGAAGTACTCATCAATTTTCAGCTTGAGGAAACTTGAATTTATTTCGAAAAGTTTCTTGAGTCTGAAGAGAGGAAAACTTAGTCTACTAGTTATTTCAACTTGAAATTCTTCTTGGTATGTACCTACCACAAACCTGCTTTATTTTAAGAGATGGTTTTCTTTGCTTGTTTATGTTTTTAGAACAACACAGCGATTTTAAACGGAATACTGGGCGCTATGCGAGTAATTACCGCCTCGTTTAATGTATAACGGATATACACTAATTGGATTTGGTGATAATTATAGATTGTTGCTTCTATTAAGCGTAAATTAAGTTATGAGCCTGATTAGGATACTAGTTAATTTGTAGCAACAATGTAATGTGTTCGCCGACAGAGATGGGTAACACAAAAAATCTTCTTGCGTTAACTTAAAAACTCAGGTAGAACTGATTGCGCCGGCTCATTGATTTTAATTTAGAGAATTTTATAATATTACTTTAGAGAAGAATGCGAGTTAGAAGAGCTCTTCTCATAAATAATTGGATATTTTTACCATAACCCATTACCTTATTAATTAAACCCATTCGAATAAGTCTGCGCAATGTGTATCAACTTTTATTCTGAACTAAAAATAAATCTGTTGTGACATAACAGCAGCCAGTAAACTAATTTGTATCGTTCATTTCTTTGTCCAGTCTATTTTTGAACCAGTTCAATATTGGAGACATAACTAGATTTTCTGGAAGTCCTATGCCGTCACAACTCGATTTCGAAAATACACCAGAAGCGAGACGTCATTCTTTACAACAAGTGAACAAATTTGAGAATGACTTACAAATTATTTCAACAAAGATATTGAATGGATCGTAAATACCTATATAAAGACGCTATCAGGAAGATGTGTAAATATTATGGTTATTTTATACGTAATGTAACGTAAGCGTGCAAACCCAAAAAAGGGTCTAATTAATATGTAGGTATTTAAATCATCTCATTGTTACAGTATAAAAGTCGAACAATATCCCATCAAACCTGATCAAATAAAATAAAAACATAATACATTACGGTAAAAACAATACCAAATCAGAATAAAATTAGAAAGTTGTTTTTCAATTGATTCCAGTGCAAACAAGCCAACTTCCATTAAACAAACAAGCAGTGAGCCCTCCGGCGATAAACATTTAAACATACCCAAGTTACGGCAAAATAATTGCGTTTCCATTTGGATATGTGAGCGAGTCCAGCTTGTAACGAACGGAGAGAGCGAATGAAGCGGACCGCGAAACCTTCAAATTGAATTTTAAGCATCCAATTTGTTTGCGCGGTGCCGCCTGTACCGGGTTATATCAACGCGGCATCGTCGCCGCTCGCCCGGCCACGCGCGTCGGTTGGTCGCACCGTGGCGCCTACCGCCAGTTCCCACACTCGTAAACCGATTTTTGCCGGTCGTATTTCGACCTCTGACGGGATTTAGATGAATTATTTATGCCCATGCGGCGTATGGATGTTCAACTTAAAACTATATTTCGATTATGAATTGCGGCGTTTAAATTTCATATATTAAGTGAGTGGTTTATTTTGAGGTTTATTTTAAGTCGAAAGCAGATGCAACATTTTTATCCGCTACTAGCTTTTGCCTGCGGCTTCAGTCGTGGTTCCCTATATTGAAATTAAAAATTGTAGAACTTTTTGAGTTTTTGAAGATTATCAAAATTTGTAACATTGATGGTCGTAGATCCAAAAATGCAGAATATTGTATTTGTTATACTAACATTTAAACTTTCGCGTTGCATGATTATAACTATTTATTAAACGGGAATTAACCTTAAAAAAATGTTTACCTTAAAAGTCCGCTTGTGACCACGGCCGGTGCAACCTGGTCGAAACGTCAAGCAATTTTAAGGTAAACAATGCGCGTTAATTCCCGTATAATAAATAGTTATATTGTATTTGTGTTAAATATTAAAATTTTGTTTGCATTGTATATTCACAGAGTACCTACATAATTCAAATTGTTAGTAACGGCAACTAGCGATCTCACTTTCTTAAATTATTTATGGTTATTTTCGTTTTTATGAGGTGTTATCTCAGAGATCGTCATGCTGACTAAAATGTCATTGCTTGTGGCGGCAGAGTGGGTCGGGTCGTCTTCTTTTTCTCCAATATGGCGAAGGGACTAGACCCATGCGTCAAATTTGTGAAAGGGTATTACTTGGGGTGACTGGTCGACCTTGTCATTATTAACTCATAGATTTATTTTTTATTCGGTTCATAAAATGGTTAAATATTTGTATAATTAGCATTTTTTCTTACAATAATAGAATCGCATGTTGCCCGTGTCAGAGGATTTTGTAGGGAACGTAGAGGTTGTAGAAGGTGTAAGCTGATAATTATAAGAAAAGCTTTGATAGAATTGCTACGAGTATGTCGTAGCAATTGTATGTATGTAAAGCTTGTATAGATATATAACTACAATATACTATCTCATGTCAGGAATATTGACTACTTGTGTGTCATTTGAGAATGTAGCCTAATGAGTTGTAACCAGTACTTACTGTGTTCTACAGAACAGTATCATAATTAGAAGACCTTGTTCTGTTCAAGAAATGTCAGGATGTATTTATTGTATGTCAGTATGTAATGTGTGTGTCTGTATATTGTGTAAGGATTCTATCACTCAGTTCAGTATTGTCGGGGTATCTATTCAGGGTAACATAGAATAATACAAAGTAACAAATGGCAATCAGCATTATATTGTCAAATACAATTCACTCTGGTTATATCAAGGAATTGGAGTAGGGAGGTAAGCTAGTGTCACTTCCAAGAGGACCTATTGCCTAGGAAAAGAAGTGATAAGAAAACTAGGCCGTCTCCTAATAAAACATTTGCCATATACATTTGCTAATATGATATTTACATAAGGAATCTGCAATGTATCTAATTGACTGAGACTTAGATATACCATTGCAATGTCTTACTATATTACTACAAGGCAGATGATTCACAACTTACAGGACAATAGACAATTAGACACATTGCAATATCTTTTCATCAGTTAATCAGCTAGTATACACAAACATTATACATAGTATAGAAAAACACTATTTATACAATACAATAGAAACAATATAAAGTAACTTTGAATAAGGATCGTACCTTCGCCGTCGGATGACACCAGAGAAAAGAGGGCTAGGTCAGAATTTGTCCTGCTTTTATACTTTCTTTTTACTAACAATTTTTATTATGTGGGTAGGATCCCAAATTAGAGTTTGTTTAATAGGTACATTTGATATAAGTATAACTACGATCAGTCAACTTGTGTTTTTTGTTACTCCGCTTAAATTTGGAAAATAATTTTGTAATGGCTGCCAAAAGTGCCGTAATTACCATTGCCGAGCTGAACAAGTCGGTGATACTTCTCCAGAACAAAGTGTCTGCGCTTGAAAAGCTTTTGTTGGAGCAGAATAAGCTTTTGAAGAAATTAGTTTCGGAAGATTCTGTGCCCAGCAGACTAGCAGAAAATATAGGTGAGGGTAGTTCACCACCGGTCACAAACCAGCGACCAATACGAGAAGCGCGTGTTCGGGCCACATCGGCTATCTCCGCAGGCGCTCGGAAGAACGCCAGCAAACAGAAACAACCCGCGCCTCCACAATCCAGTACGACCCCTACCACGAGCAACGAGTTGTCGACGCAAGTCACAGCAAGTGATTGTCGTGATTCGATCGAGTCGCCCGAGCAGTCTAACGAAGCGAGAGAGGACGCTTGGACTGAGGTTCGCCGATCGTCGCGTCGCCGTTCTACAAATCGTGCGAGTGAGAACGTCACTCGTGGTACTGCGCTAGCGACCCCCTCTTCGCTCGCCGCTTCCGAACGTAAGGTGTACCTACATTTATATTATTTAAAAGTAGGAACGTCAGTCGAGCAAGTGTTAAAACACCTAACTGACATTTGTCCCGACGATCAGTGCACAGCTGATGTATTAAAGGCGCGAGGTGAATATGCATCGTTTAAATTATGTATTCCAGCAAATAATTTAGATACATATATGTGCCCTACCAATTGGCCTAAGGATGTGTGTGTTAAATTGTGGCGGAATGGATTTCGTAATCAAGGTAAACAAACCACGCAAGCCTAAGAGTTACGCAGTTATATACCAAAACGTTAGAGGATTACGATCCAAATTAAATGTGTTTATGTCGTCGGTGATCAGTGAATCGGCCCATATTTACGCGTTAACTGAGACGTTCTTAGTAAGTAGTGTACATGACGGGGAAGTATTTCCTGACGGGTACACTGTGATACGTCGTGACCGTGCTAATGACGCTGGTTGGGGGGGTGTCTTATTGGCGGTGCGGTCCCAGTATTCCGTCCAACAAATATTAGACATAGACAATTATACTAGCGATTTGGAAGTCATTGTAGCTATCGTCACTATAAAATGTAGGCGGATATTATTAAGTGTTGTATATATACCGCCAAATTCCACTGACGAAAAATATGTTAATACTTTTATATTGTTGGAAACAGTAATTGAAAGGCATTCAAAGTTGGATGTCTTAATATTAGGAGATTTTAATTTAAATTCATCTAGCCAAAATGTTAAATTACATTTTGCGTATTTTGTCAGTTTTTGTAAATTATACCAACACAACACAATTACAAACACCTACGGTAATATGTTAGACCTGGTACTGAGCAATCTGGGCGATGAGTATTTGTGCGTTACTAGCGACGTGGAGCCCTTAGTGCCGCCGGACGCACATCATCCGCCTCTCGAAGTTCGAGTGAGTCTGCCGCAACCAGCGGCGGCGCCTGCGCCGGCTCGCCCACCTCAGTCTGCTGCGTTGCCACTACGCCACACTGAATGGAACTTTAGAAGAGCAAACTTTTGTGACTTATATGAATGCCTCACATCGATTTCGTGGTGTGAGGTATTTACTTGTACTAATGTGAATAAAGCATTAGACAAATTTTATTTACACTTATATAACGCTTTAGACGCTAATGTTCCAGTTAAAAAACAGTTTAAAGGTTGTACCAAGTATGTATATCCTACGTGGTTTACACCTGATATAATAAGATGTATTCAAAATAAATACTTTCATTTAAAAAAGTTCAAGCAGCTCAATTCAGTTTTTAATAGAGAAATGTTTAAGTTCTATAGGCAACGCACAAAAGAACTTATAAAGGTAGCCTACGCTGACTTTATAGGTCGTACTGAGGCCGGTATAGGTAAGGACCCGAAAACATTTTGGAGCTTTGTTAGGAGTCAACGTTCTACACGACGGTCTTGCTCTGAATATGAGTATGACGGCAATGTGGTGTCAGGGTCGGAAGCCGTGAATGCTTTCGCCGCTTACTTTAAGTCAGTATTTTTATCAGATCAGCCAATATTAGCGACAGATGTCAAAGAAAGTGCACTCGGTAGTAATTTGTGTTCATCTCGCATTGACATAAATACCATTTCTGAATCTGACATTCTACAAGCCGTGAAGCGTTTGAAGGCTCATTCAGCTGTGGGGCCTGATGGTATACCCGCCTATATTATTAAGGATAGCATCGGAGTGCTGGTGGAACCTCTTACGCATATTTTAAATTTAGCGCTTAGGACTTCTACTTATCCCGCGTTATGGAAGGTATCGCGTGTTACGCCTATACCTAAGAGTGGTTCCAGGTCTCAAGTCGTTAACTATAGGCCTATCGCTGTGCTCTCAGCGTTCGGCAGGGTATTTGAATATATTTTAAACATTAATATCACTAGGCAGTACAAACAACAACTGAGCGAGTGTCAGCATGGGTTTAGAGTTGGTAAGTCGACATCCACCAACTTAATTAACTTTGTGGACTATTGTGCTGCGGAAATGGACCAAAGAAGGCAAGTTGACGCGGCATACTTTGATTTTAAAAAAGCGTTCGACCGCGTCCATAATGATGTGCTTTTGCAAAAACTTGCCGCGGTCGGGTTCACGCCAAACCTCATACAGTTATTCGCAAGTTATTTTGCAAATCGCACACAATATGTTCAATTAGGAAACTACCGCTCTGACCCTTATGACACTCGCTCAGGTGTAAATCAAGGCAGTGTTTTGGGCCCAACAATGTTTTTGATTATGATAAACGACTTGCCGGATGTCGTTAGTTCAGCTCAGTGCCTCATGTTTGCGGACGACCTGAAGCTATTTTTAGGTATAGGTTGTCCAGATGACTGTGAAGCGCTCCAAAGGGACATCAGTAGTGTTGTGGACTGGAGTGTACGCAACCGATTAGAGTTTAATGCGTCGAAATGTAAAACGATTACATTTACTCGATCTCGCGCGCCGTACACCTTCGGTTACAATATTGCTGGTGAACCGATGGAGCGAGTCACTCAAATACGCTACTTAGGTTTGACCTTAGATCCATCTCTAACTTTTAATACGCACATCATGACTATCTGTAATAAAAGCTTTAAGTCTCTAGGTTTTGTGATGAGGCAGTCAATTCATTTTCGGAGCGGGGCCACTGTTGTTCTGCTATACTTTTCCTTCGTTCGTGCTATTTTGGAGTATAATGCTTTAATTTGGGATCCTCACGAGGCTAAGTATGGCATAATGATTGAACGTGTCCAACGTAAATTTGCCAGATTCCTATATAAGAAACTATTCGGCTACTACCCTTACTTGTACCCGTCTCTTTATGTATCTGGGATGGTGGGTTTAGACACGCTTACTTTACGGCGTAAATGTGCTCTGTTCTTGCATTATTACATGTTATTTAATAACAAGATTGATAATGCAAGTGCACTGTCGCGGTGCTCCCTTTCGGCACCGAACCAGTATACGCGTCTGCGCTCACACCGCTTGTTAGCCACACCGCAGGTTCGAACGTGCACCGCGCAATTTGCGCCTACTAATCGGGCAGTTGCACTGCTCAACTCCCTGATTGCTCAGTATCCGGACTTGGATATATTCTACACCAACTTGCCGACGTTTGTAAAATTATGCAAACATTATATGACTTTTTCTGATTGTTGATTTTTTACTATTACTATTATTTTTTATTTCTTTTTGATTATTATCTATATGTTTAATGTTATTTTAATTTAATTTGATTTTATAATGATTACCTATTTTTTTTTTTTTTATTATAATGTATGTAACTAATTATGTGATTGATTTGATTATTATTTTTAATTGTTTAATTATTTTTAAATTTTGCATAATGTTGATTATTAAGTACTTATTGATTTGGTGAATTATTCAATTATAATTTAATGGCCAATAACTCACTGCACGTATTGGGCAACTGTAAGTTCAGTGAGCAATCAATGTTAATAAATAAATAAATAAATAAATAAATAAATAAATAAATAAATAAATAAATCTGTGATAAAAGAGTTTAGTCTAATTCATTATTGATATTATCAGTTGCAATTACATTTAGTATATTCATTCCAACCTCTGCAATGTATTCTCATATCTAATATCATAAGCATAATAAACAACTGACACAGTATTAATCATAATACAAACATCATCCTAAAATATCTGTGGGTACATCAATAATATAAATAATTGATTTATTAGATCTTTCTGAATTGTTCTGTGCCACAAGTAGGTATTTCATACAGTATAACATAACTAACAAACATAGTTTTGCAGACACGGATGATCTTATAATCATCGCGATCTTATAGTCAATACATTGTGATTGTGATTGTGAGACCACCTCTCAAACTTATAAAACAGTTCCATTAAACCTTCGTTCGGTTTTATACAACATCGCATAAACAGGAACAATCAATATTCCAAAACACATCTACATAGTAGATATCAATAAGATTTTTACTTCATGAATACGTATAAAAAAAAGAAAATAAAAATATTGAAAATTTGCATAGTTATAAGTCATTCAAGTTAACTTATGTTCTTTGCGCTATCGTGCTCATTGCGTCTCGTAGTACGTAATTCTTTTTTTTTTTATAATAATATCTTGAGACAACTCACACAACACCGTCTGATCCCAAACTAAGCAGAGCTTGTACTATGGAAACCAGAGAACTGATAAACATTTTGTTGATAAAAAAATACGAATTAAGTAACTACTTATTTTATTAATGCCTTAGTCATGTCGTGTATTGTATGGAACTTTATATTAAATGCTTATGAGAAAATATTTATGCGAAGTAAGCATTTGACAAGGAATGCGTACGATAATCGTCAACAATTAATTTTTGTGGCGTTCGAATTCTTACGTGTACTCAACTAAATAGGTCGAAGAGGTGACGTCGGTATTTTATATTTCGTGGAACTATTTCACGCCCTTGTGGAATTTCTCTCCAATATCAGTTATCTCCAATTCTCAAATTCTCTACACAGTTGAGTGCGAACATGATTATACGAATGTCGGAAGTAGGTAATCTATACAACTCTGGGCGAATAATATTTATATATCATATCGAGTTTTGGCGTTTTGGCGTTTTCGCTTTTATCGGTAACTAGTATTCAGTGGCTTTGTTATTTATGTTGATTTGTCAAGTAAAGTATTTAACCGACTTATCAATTCGAATATGTATATGTTATATTTTTATATATAGAATATCTACGATATATAAATAGGTAATCTATTAGGGCTACTGAACAAATTTACGAAATAAATAAAATGTAGGTATGTGTGTTTGTCGCATGTTTATTCGGTTGTGGCCATTTTTTTTTTAATAGCTTATATTTACTCCAACTAAGAGAACAGTAGGTAGCATTAAAACATGTTATAACCCAGTAGTACCTACCTATAAGAAATATTTTTAGTAAAAACTAAAAAAAATATTTTTTACTTTTGATTTATGAAAACGTATTTTTTAGATTCTATCAATAGGGGGTATTTCTTTTTAATTTATTTTCATTTAGATTATTTGACTTTAAATGCGTACTTTCAAACACAAATATATTTATTTCATAAAACCAAATCAAGAGTAAGATATCTAAAACAATAGCTTTAGATATCTTACTGTAAGATATTGTATAAATTAAATTGAATAATTTTTCATCGCTAGAAATGTATCTCACAAGTAATACATACTATATAAAATAAGATTGTTTAGTGCGATTGCCTAGTCAATCTATTTTATTTATAATAATATTTTTTATTATTGTTATGGTCACTTTAAAATGCTGTTGGGTTAGTTAATTCCGTAATAACATAGAAGATGGTGGATACAGAAGGTGCCTTAAGTAGGGACTGAATAAATTAACCGACTTGGTATTACATGAATCTCACAACTCTTTTAACGGTAGAAGAACTGAGTTTTGTTCTGATGGCATCTCATTTTTTTTGTATTCACAACGAAGTTATAGGTGGTCGAAAATGGCCTGAACTGCTTCGAGAAAAGTTTGGTACGGCCGTGCCACTTTTTTGCTCAACTTGGCGGGGGGCACTGTCGTGCCTTATTAGATTTTCCTTTATTTATACTCTAAAAACTAATTGTAATCTAAATAAAATCAAATAATCTAAATGAAACTTAATTGTCTGCTTGAAGTGCTTTAGAGTTTTAATGATCCGTCAGTCAGTCAGTCAGTCATATATATATATGACTGACTGACTGAACTGACTGATAGTTATATATATATACATACATATATATATATATATATATATATATATATATATATATATTCTTCTTAAACTACAAGTTCAAATTGTATACAATGCCTGCTTGGTTACTGAAAATGCAGGTTACTAGTTTTATCTACAACGAAGGGTGTCGAAAATGGCCTGAAAGGTGGTAGGCCGTGCCGTTTCTCAACTTGGCGGGGGCACTGCTGTGCCCCCAGATAATTTGAAATGTTTCTCGTTAATTTAACTATGTTTCTTTTTTATTTATTTTTATTTAGATTATTTGACTTAAAATGCATACTTTCAAACACAAATATATTTATTTCATAACACCAAATGTAATTGTAAAATATTGAATAAATTTAATTAAATAATTAATTTATTTGTTTTTGCAAGAAAGATTAAAGCAATTCAATTATAATATAAATTCAATCATTCAATTTAAGTAAAAAAAAAGTAATCAAGTTTGGTGGCAGTTTCTAGTTTAAAGCTTTGAGAAGATTTCGATTTCGTCGGCGAATTTATCTCATTCTTAAAGAATATTGAGTCTTCATGATTAATGGAATAAAGAACTGCCTTAGGTAAAGCGAACTTATACAGAAACACTATTTTCTTAGCGCACTGCAAAGCCTTGTTTACAGTTGTTGTTCTGGATAAACATGTATCTTTGAAGATTGTTTCTTTACTATATTTGTTATCCCTCTGTAACCCCTTACATGAGATATATGAAAGGAGGCGAGAGGAAACAAATCTTTGAAAGTGTTAGGTTTGATAGATGACTTCCATCAGTTTGGAATTATAGTGGGAGGAAAAAGGTATACGCGCCATGGCATTTTATGTGTCAGATAGTACGTGTGTGTGTGTTTTCATGAAAAGAAAAAACCATTCGAGTATAAAAACGAATTGCCGTGTTTTTTTTGCGAAAATAATTTCTCTGAATTTTTCACTAAATATTTTTTGTAATTGTAATGCAAACAAAGCTTCTGTTATTTTAGGCAATAGATATTACAGCTTTCTGTCCCAGATTCATTAAGCAATATACAACGTATCACAGAAAGGTGTGGTTAAATTGTAGGAGCGAATAGTGTACGTAGGTCACTCGATAAATTTTCAGATGCTCGTAAATTTTTAAATGTGTATTATAGAAAGCAAGAATATTTAAAAATACAACGCAATTAATATAATGAGGTTTCAGGTTTTCTACTACGTAACAGTTGCCACGTTTTTATTTCTAGCGGCGGAGATTAACTACGAACATTTGCGTGCTATGATATTTTATGATTTTATGGTTTAACTGAAAAACTTAGCCTGCAACGATTACAATCAGCATAAAGGGAGTGTTACCCATATCAAGCAACAGTTTTTAGACGGTTCAGTGAATTTAAAAGGGGCAAAACAAACCTTGAAAAAATAACCATATTAGTAGGTCGCCCAGAAACGACAGTAACTGCAGAAAATGTGTAAACTACTGAAATGATAGTGCGAGAAGACCCATGAATTACTTACTTGGACATCGAGAAGATTATTGGCGTTGGTTTGGGGACCGTTAACATTATTTTGCATCACCTTGGAGAGAGGAAGCTTTGTTTTGACGTTTGCTCTCAGACACTGAAATACGTCTACGTGCCGGTAAATGCATCTACGATTTGAAAACGGAACGTCAAGACGTGTTTCGAAAATTATTACATGTGATGAAATGTGGATTTATCAATTTGATACGGAAAATAAGACAGTTGTCAGTTTGGGTCCTTTCAGAAGGAAAGTTGCGTTGCGACGTTGGAAAAAAAGTTGTGGCTAGTTTTTTTTTCTCGTAGCGGGCGTGTGTTGACAACAATGTTGGAAAATCACAGATCTTACAACTCGGAATGGTATACAACAGTAGCATTGCTGGAAATTTTTCAAGCTCAGCGAGAGAGGAGACCGAAACTGAAGGAACCCGAAGACTGGGCTTCGGGGAATCATATTGCATTTCGGACCTATCGGATTAAGACTGGCAAAATTGTTTTAATAGTTGGTTAAGGCGAATGGATATATGAATAGAATGGCGTAGAGAATGAAGGAGAGTATTTCAAAAAAATAAATAGTATTATAATCTTTTTTCAAAACTTATCAAGTTAACTACGTATGTTACCAATATTACACCTACCATGGCGTCATATCCAATTGCATTATTATAATATAGTTACAGCATATTCTTTTTGTCAAATTTTAGTAGCGAAAGGCATAGAACCCTTAGTGCAAAATTCTATTGGACTATTATCGTATATTTATGTGGTATTTTAGATTTAAGAGTGTTCATTTTTGTATCCGTGTTATGTCGTTTTAAATAGTTAAGATGTATGCCAGATGTAGGGTTTGTTTTTTGTAATGACGATGCCGTAATGTATACCAGATGAAGAGATTTCTAAAGAATTCTTGGTGCCTATGTCAGACAATGTTGATTTAATGGCATCCGTAAGTGTTATTAGGGTTTTAAGGTGTTAAAGTAAGGGTGTAGCTAAGTAGGGTGAGAGGCCCAGGTAGTCAGTAGCACTCAAATGTTTTAAAGTAAGTTTAGTTATAAGACATCAGTTGAAGACGAGCATCTGCCGAAGATACACAACAGTTGACGACGAGCATCAGTCGTAGATGCACACGACGTATAGTTAAATAGTTCTAAGACGTAATTTTAATATAAGACAATCACTTGTCTTTCATGAAATAAAAGAAGCACATACACACTTGTGATATTTCTTTGCCCTGTGATTCCATTAATTATTAGTATCACCAACCACCACCGTCAACGATACTACATATTGGAGTCTCGTCCGGGATCACAGCAAGCAAGAAAATCATGAGTGTATAACGACGTGAAGACGTGAAGACGTGAAGACGTGAAGACGTAAAGACGTAAAGACGTAAAGACGTAAAGACGTAAAGACATGAAGGCGATAACGACGATAACGGCGTAAAGACGAAGAAGGTGTGATGAAGTTGTAACGACGAAAAGACGTGTCAGTGCATTGCCTTCCAAGTTTTAGTAAGTGTGCAAGTTAGTAAGGGCCATGGCAGGTATAGGCGATAAGGTTGCAGGAGACTTAAGCGTAGGGGAGCTGGAAGACGTCCAGCTTGCGCAAATGAGTGTGTTTGAGCTCAAAGAGGAGCTTAGACAACGGCGTCTCCGGGTGACAGGTCGTAGGCCTGAGTTGTTGGCGAGGCTAAAGATGGCACTTCTACTGGAACGGGAGCACGTTTCTGACGATGAAGAAGAAGCAGACGACGATGATGAAGACGACGATAACGACGACGACGACGATGACGAAAACTATACAACCGTAATTCGAAGACGTAGTGAATCACGGCGTGTATTGTGGACGTTTTATGAAGTAAAAGACTCAATGAAGAAGTTCAGTGGTGAGGATCACTCTGACGTACAACAGTGGCTTAACGAGATTGAAGACATGGCGTTACGTTGCGGTTGGTCTGATGGCCATATGGTCATTTGCGCTAAAGCGCTACTAATTGGGGCAGCGAAGCTATTCGTTGAATTCGTTGAATATGGGAGGTGCAGAAAGTCGTGGGGTATGTTGAAACGAGCGCTGAAAGACGAATTTGGAAAAAAGATTGAAAGTAAACCAGTGCAACGAGAACGTAGTCAACAAAAGAAGCAAAATAAAGTATTAATTCAAGAAAAGGGTGATAAATTAGAACGCAACATATGTCAACAGAAGAAGAAGATCGACGCTACGACGACTACGACGAAAACCGTGAAACATTGTATAAAAGATCGTGTAAGTGCAGTGTGCTCTGAGAAAATAGACGATACAAAGTATTATGAGTTTAGTGAATTTAAAGACACAGTTTTAGAGAGTCCGTCGATGACAAATGATGTTTGTATAGAGTCGCGATTTGAAGAGGAAAAAGTGGAAATTAGAGACTCTAAAGTTTTAGTTTTAGTAGAGACAATTAGTGACTTGCCTTTAATATGTAAGAGTGTGCATGAACAGTTAGAAGCGCCGCCGCTATGTAAGAAACAGATGTGTTCTGTAAATGACAAAGACGATATTGATGTATCCTTAGAGATCGATTTAACACAGTTTAAAGCTGTTTTAAGTAATAAGCCGAATGTAATTGTAAAGTCAGACAAACCTGTAGTTTCGCAATCGCGGAAATTGGCTCCTTCAGAGCAAAAAGTAATAAAAGATTTGATGAATTTAGAAGTTGCGGCTCAGTACGGGCTAATTAATAGAAGGCATGCCAGGTCTTTACACATAAACTTGGAATATCATGGGAACATTATTTTTAAGAGTATGGTGAAACTCTCATATTATATTAAGGTAGCTGTTAGGTATTTACTTGTGTCACAAATAGTAAAGATTGTGCAACGATGTTTTAAAAGACGTGTACTATTGTTATATAGACTGTTAAGTAGGCGAAAAATGAAACGACGACATTTGAGGGCAAATGTCATTGCAGGATGGCCGAATGTGGTATTTTAGATTTAAGAGTGTTCATTTTTGTATCCGTGTTATGTCGTTTTAAATAGTTAAGATGTATGCCAGATGTAGGGTTTGTTTTTTGTAATGACGATGCCGTAATGTATACCAGATGAAGAGATTTCTAAAGAATTCTTGGTGCCTATGTCAGACAATGTTGATTTAATGGCATCCGTAAGTGTTATTAGGGTTTTAAGTTGTTAAAGTAAGGGTGTAGCTAAGTAGGGTGAGAGGCCCAGGTAGTCAGTAGCACTCAAATGTTTTAAAGTAAGTTTAGTTATAAGACATCAGTTGAAGACGAGCATCTGCCGAAGATACACAACAGTTGACGACGAGCATCAGTCGTAGATGCACACGACGTATAGTTAAATAGTTCTAAGACGTAATTTTAATATAAGACAATCACTTGTCTTTCATGAAATAAAAGAAGCACATACACACTTGTGATATTTCTTTGCCCTGTGATTCCATTAATTATTAGTATCACCAACCACCACCGATTACGATACTACATTTATCGTTTCTTTTATTGATAAATAAACTAATAAAATATTTATAAAAAATACCGTACTGTAATTGTGATGAAATTATGTTTACATATATATTCACATCATGGGCACATAATAATCCTTGAGTTTGACCACACTTTCTATTTCACGTTCTACATATATGTTAACGAAAATAAATTTTGTGCATACTTATGCTAAAAGAATACTGCGCAACAATTCTTGGGTTAAATACATTACAATTTTTCAAAACGTCACAATCTTTAAACTACAATAATTGTATCCCAAGGGCGAATCAAGCTCATTCAAGCACGCCATCATACGTATGTCAATTAGTGTCTCATTAGACTTGGTAGTATTTGTAGGTGAACCGCAAGTAGATATCTTATTGTAGCCATGTGCAATTTTGTATGACTTATAATTAAGAAAAATAAATGGTTGTCTGTAAAGTCGGTTTATGGATCACAATTTTACGTGATATCGTCATAAAAAAAACATTGATGACATTGTAATAAACAGCCATGCCTGTGACAGCTTTAGTGGACTCGGGCGCATGCGTCTTACGGTCACAATACTTCAGCCTATCAGCAGGTGGAACGTGACGGACCGTGACATTTAGCCTATCAGCAGGCGGAACGTGACGGACCGTGATAGGTTTTCGTGCGTGCACCCAGTCCTCGATTTATAAGATATTACACGTCAAAAATTTAAATTAGTGCTATTGTGTAGGCTGGATCTTATATTCTAACTCAAATAGTATAGAGGAGAGGTAGTAAAAATAAATGAGAACATCACAAACTCTAACTTACTATAAAATATTTGACGAGAAATTGAATACCAAGTCAAGATAGAATTTCACTTTATGATATCCAGTTTTAAGCCAGATGTTACATCTAAAATAAAGAGACGACTAAAAATATTTAAACTGAGTAAGCTTAATACTAGTAAATACCAAGTATATTATATAAACGTTCCGGTAAAATAAAGCCGTAATAACTTAAAATAGTTGTAAAGTGCTTGGAAACTACGGTTAAGACCGTCAACGCTTGGAACAAAAGTTCTAAAGACAAGGCGAGACATTAGAATTTCAAAAAAGCCTTGCTTTTCAAAGTGTATAAAGACTTTTCCTTCCTAGTCGAGACAATTTTCTTCAACTTACTTTGGTTTATTTAAAAAATCGCTGCATTTCTAACAGCTGTGCGATAAACAGCAATAGCTTTTCAAGTTTTATGAAAATAACTTTAGTGTTCTGTCGATTGTTCCAATAAATTGTAATAGATTAGATTAGTCATTCGGGAATCGAAGTTTAGCGTTCGACTTCGGAAATTCTCTATCATTAATCGATTGTTTGAAAGTCAGTCAGTCGTTTATAGAACTAATATATTAAAATGATTTATGGAATGATATTTCTTCTAATCCGATTAATTAGAATATGGCGTCAGGATTATTTTCAGAGTGCATTTTACGCGTTGGATTTTTTGCATTTCTTATTAAGTCTGAGTCGGGGCGAGTTGGTATAAAGAAAATGAACATTACGTCGTTTCCAAGCATAGGAGCAAATGAACTTTGTGTGCAGGGTGTTAGGTAAGGAAACTGAAGGCGCTGCTCACTGCTCATGTTACATAATTCACGCCTCTTCAAACACTTACTTTTATTTTACATCTTACGCGCGTCGCTTTTGATGTGCTCACAAATTTGTGAGCAGATCTATTTATACAGCGAAAAGACGTTTATTGCATTAGCATTATGTATTTTTTCGCTGCCGTCACCTCAAAGACGCGCGTAGGTCCTTCACAAACCCGCCAGTACACCGACCTCATCTAAAAATCTATTATCAACACTGAAGACTTTTAACTTTACTTGTTTTCTGCTATAATAATTACAAAAACCATCTAAGTATTATTTTAAATTGAATAAACAGATAGCTAAGTAGGTGAAGTTTTGCCAAAGTTTTGGAAAGGTTTCTTCAAGAACTCTTTGGGGCTTTGTTTAAACGAGGGAATATCCTTTTTGGTTGACTATGAGTTGTCCAAGAAATTTCTTTTTTGGTTAATTAAATAGAGAATGCGATTTTGCGAGACAAGTGATATTATTAAATTTTGCTCTTCAAAGGGGTTCAATTTATCTGTTTTACGTCGATCATAAAACAGCAAAATACGTGCTAAAAATATATGACTTTTTTTTCATTTTCAACAAGTAAATACAAGCTTTTTTTTTTGGCTTTAATATAAAATTCTAGTAAGTAGAATAAAAAAGAAATAGGTTGCTTTATCCAACAATGGATGACTGCGAATGAATTTTATTCTGTAGATAGTTTGAAAGTATGTTAATTTTATCACGTAATATGAATATTTCTGTGGATTAGTATGCGAGCGGTGACTGCAGGTGCGCTGAAAACTGATCGCGGCATACGCTTCTACGTGATACGCCTTCTACAGAATTATGTAAACGGTCAAATGACTGCTTAATCGCTTGAAGCCATTCCTTACAGAATTGAAAGGAAATATACACACTCGCAGCGCAGCTTTGCAAGAAATGAGTCAATATTTGAGTAGCACATTACTTTCAATTAACCTCGAATATATTAGATAAAATTACGTTAAGACATTGGTTATGATCATTGTACAACATTACAGTTTATAAATACATTCTAAGTCTACGCGTCTACGGCTACGTAGACCTGGTAACCGAGACCTACGTCGTAGACGAAATCACTTGAGAACACACTGTCTTTTCGCACGAGTCTCCACGCCAAGTTATTTTAATACACCAATTTAATTTAAGTTAATATTTATTAAACTGTGATTATTGTGCCATTAAGCTATCATTCGTGATCTTGAGAGTGAATGAGATAAAAATAAGTGACAGGTTACAAATGAAAGTATTCTCTCCGATTAAAATTGTGCGCGAGAGTGTTGTAGCTTGAATTAAGTTCTATTTAGATACCATTTTCGTGTATCTACATACATATTTTAAATAAAAATTACTACATATATTAAACTACATTGCTGTAAAGTTTCCTTTTAATCAAATTTTGTAGGAACCACAAACCCTTCATTGAATCTTTCGGATTTATAATATTAGTTGAACTGTGTGAATCCAGTAGCAATTTTTAAGTTGGGAATGAATCCGAATCTTGATCGTGAAGCATTGCAACGCTTTTATGTATTCCTTAACGTACAATCTCTCAGAAAAACTTGGGTATATTTCTTTACAAAAAACTGATAAACAAGAATATTATTTTTTATGAAAAAGAAAAAGTTCATAAGAGAGGATCGGTAACAAGCCAGAACCCCCGTGATTAATGATGAACACGACACCATTCAATTTAATTCCAGAAATTCTTGTCCAATAAGATAAAAAGGAAAAGTTTCATGCCTTTTTTATTTATTTTTAATGAAATCTCCACTTTGTCGTGTCGAGAGGTAGGTTTCGACAATTAAGATGTCAGTATTAATGATAGGTCGAAATCCGTTACGAAAATGTTAAGATTTATTTCTTTTTGTTTATAGCTATTTGAAGAATTAAGTATTTGTCAACGTAATTAATACGAAACAAGCAATAACAATAATAAATTTTAAATAGTCTAACGTATAAGGCAGTAGCTATGTCAGTATATGCTATATTCGAAGTTTTTCCAGCGAGTACTCTCTCCTATATTGTAACAGGATAAATTAAATTATAAATAACCAAATCATATACGTCGCAAAATGCGACGTATATATTTGATTAAAATGCCTTTAAATACCTCTTTTAATTTAAAAACCATGACCGTGATCAGTTTAGGGTTCCGCAGCATTTAATAATTGCATCAGCAGAAGAGCGTATGTTCAAGGTACTTCCGCCCTTTTCTTGAGAAACAAAGTTTTTCAACAATATCTCAATGACGGTATATCCGATCATGTCCGAATAATTTTAGTTTTAAGTATTTGTTAAGCGCTACATCTGTGAGTTTTTTTTATATTTTTTGGTCGCTTGGTCCAAAAGATAAGGGGGGGGGGGGGATACAATTTATGCAACTTTCGGAGCAATTATTTCCAAAAGTAGTCACTCAACCTAAATTGTTTATTTAAAATGTTTTTGAAAGACACACGTTGATTTTACTAAGTAGCGGCAACTACAAGACACCTTTTCAACAAATTTCATCGATATTCATTGAGTATTTATTGAGTAAAATGCCTGTGACATACGGAAGGACAAACAAACAGACAGACGGATATGACGCAACTATAATGGTTCCGTTTTAGCCATTTTGGCTACGGAACCCTAAAAATGGCAGACCTTTTAGCAATTACCCGCAAGGCTCGCTTATAAATGAACAAACCTGGTTACAATTATACAGTAATAGAAAGCAGACAAAATCCCTTACGGTAATGAAAGAGCTACAAATCCAATTTGACCTAAATAAACCCTATGCATAAGAAAAATAAATGCAGATTGGTTTTAGTTACTTATATGTCGGTTTCACGTCCCAGTACGCCTATTTACACCCTAGACAATGTAATCTATACGTTTTCTTGACAAAATAATCGTATTTATACGAGAAACCCGTACGTATGCAGGGTACATAATTACGTGTAGGCAATAGTACACATCCCTGTCTTTATAAATTGAGCCTCTGACGCAGCTATTTTGCTTCATCAAGCTTACATCAATCTTTTTGCTTATGTGTGTGTGGGGTATATACTATCATGAACCTTAGTGGCTTAGCCCTTTCTAATCATATGGGTTTTAGTTTTACATTAGTATTTTCTAGATAAACAAAAGTTGTTTTATCAAAATTATGGTTTTATCATTGAGGTATTAATGTACTATAATATCTCGACGGGTTTTATCTGAACTTTGTACCGTCTCGTAGTTTTATTTCGTGAAGTTACCGATGTTTTAATAGATATTTTGTTATTCGGGATGGAGAAAAATCCAACAAATCAAAGATCTTGATAATCGGCTCACCCGTTGTTAAGTAATAAATGGTGTAACTAATCCAACTTCAACAGTGTGTATCAGTAGTCATTGAACTCCTCTTAAACGGCTGGACCAATCTTTTTGTTATTTTTTTGTGTGTGCTCCAGTGGATTCAAGAATGGTATAGATTCTCAATTGTAGCCGATTCACTAAAAAAAGGGCGGTACGAAGTTCGCCGGGACTGCTAGTTAATATATAGATAGTCAATTTTTATTTAGTCTTCTTTGTGTCTGATTGTCTGAGTATGACGTGTCAAATTGGCGTTTTAAATCAAAACGACAAAAAATATGAGATTAATTAGTACAACGAATTACATCAGTAATATTTACAGGTATACCTTTAAACCTACCATTTTGTATCTATACTAATATTATAAAGAGTAAAGATTTGTATTTTTATATTTTTGTGGGTGTGTATGTTTGTAATGAATAAACTCAAAAACTTCTGAACCGATTTTAAACATTCTTTAACCGTTGGGAAGTTACACTATCCCCGGGTGACAAAGGCCGTTTCCACGGACACGGGAACTACGCGGGTGAAACCGCGAGGCGTCCGCTAGTATGAAATAAAATTCAACAAAAATTTTAAATTAATACCTAAATTTATGTATGTACCTAGTCTGGCCATAAATACTGTTACAATTAAAAATAAGAAAGATATTACATTTGAATTTGGAATCTGTCATTTTTATACGATTGTTCATTGTATTTTCTAATTTTGGCGCCAATACATTGTACAATATTTTGCTATATTAAAATGGAGTGGGGTGATAAAGAAAACCGAATCGCTGTGATTGCATTACACAAAGTTGGTATGGAGCCGAATGTAATTTTTAAAACTCTCCATACGCTTGGTATTAGTCAAATGTTTGTGTACCGGGCTATTAATAGGTACAATGAGACCTTCTCTGTTTGTGACAGAAAAAGATCTGGCCGTCCACGTAGTGTTCGTACGAAAATGGTGGTCAAAGCAGTAAGGGAAAGAATTCGAAGAAATCCTGTCCGAAAGCAAAAGATTTTATCTCGGGAGATGAAGATAGCACCCAGAACCATGTCACGCATTTTAAAAGATGACTTAGGACTTGCAGTCTATAAGAGACGCACTGGTCATTTTTTAACTGATAATTTAAAAAAGAATAGGGTGGTAAAATCGAAGCAACTACTGAAGCGGTACGCAAAGGGAGGTCACAGAAAAATTTTGTTTACGGATGAGAAAATCTTTACAGTTGAGCAACATTTTAACAAACAAAATGACCGTATTTATGCTCAAAGCTCTAAGGAAGCTTCCCAATTAGTCGACAGAGTGCAACGTGGGCATTATCCGACTTCAGTGATGGTTTGGTGGGGTGTTAGCTATGAAGGAGTGACTGAGCCATATTTTTGTGAAAAAGGTATCAAAACATCGGCACAAGTGTATCAAGATACCATTCTTGAGAAGGTAGTTAAACCCCTTAACAACACCATGTTCAATAACCAAGTATGGTCCTTCCAACAAGACTCAGCGCCGGGTCATAAAGCTCGGTCCACGCAGTCTTGGTTGGAAGTGAACGTTTCGGACTTCATCAGAGCTGAAGACTGGCCGTCGTCTAGTCCCGATCTTAATCCGCTGGATTATGATTTATGGTCAGTTTTAGAGAGTATGGCTTGCTCTAAACGCCATGATAATTTGGAGTCCCTAAAACAATCCATACGATTGGCAGTGAAGAATTTTCCCATGGAAAGAGTGCGTGCTTCTATTGATAACTGGCCTCAACGTTTAAAGGACTGTGTTGCAGCCAATGGAGACCACTTCGAATAAGCTTTTTATATTTTGAATTGTTTTTTATTTATGTATTAAACTAACACACTGTAAAAGTAATAAATATTATTTGCAATAAAAAAAAATGTTTTTTCTTCGTAACAATATTTATGGCTAGACTAGGTATATGTAAAGTAGATCGGTTCTATTCGATTTTTGGATGAACTTACATCCTATAAGTCCCTTTACCAAAATCGAATAGAACCGAGCCGTTTTTGATGATAACTTGGGATATAGGTAGCTGGAAGTCTGCAAAATGATAAAGGCCAATTTTTCCATAATAACTGATATACAATAGTATTTCATATTTTGTAAAAGTATATGTAAATACGGATATTTTTTTTTCCTTTTTAGTAAAAGGAAAACACTTGAATGAAGCCAACAGTTTAGTAACTGTTGGCTTCATTCAAGTGTTTACATACCATAGTGATATTTTTTTTATCGTAAACCGTCATTTGGACTGAGAGATAATGGGAAGAAAAGCGTGGGTTTAGGCCCAAAGAAGCTTTTTATAAACAAACGTTTTTGTAATTGTCAAATTAAAAATGGTTCTTTCTGGACATGGTGGAAATATCAGAAGAGATTTTGCAATTTCCTGTCAGGTTTTGAATTTTTAAATATACTTAACTGTTAAAATAATCCCTTTGTGTACTAACTGTTGCCTAGAGCTCCACCTATCTGCACATCAGTTATCACAATCGTATGTACTTGCTTTAGGTTTATGTTCCTTTAATATCGAATTCTATCAAATCGTCTCATGCTTAAATACTTACAGAGAAATCGTTTTATAGATATGAATTAAAGACTTGAATCACCGGAATTGATTTGAATTATTTATAATTCCAAACAGAGATATTAATATTAACGCGATCATAAATACGCATCTAGTCTTAGTTTGCTTCTACATTCACAGATTGTATATATCTAAGAAATATAATATATCTATATATCTAAAGAGATTTAGCTTAAAACACATCTTTACGGTTGCGTTGTAACATTTTATGAGCGTCGATTTCACTTGTCAATTGTGTAATAAACTTCTGTTTCAGGCCTCCTATTCGTATTTGATTTAAGCTCACTCCCTAGTAAATTCCTTCTTATTTTGTTTTATTGCTACTTTATTTAAATACAGTTTAAATCAGTGCCTTAAATGGGCTTCTTCTGTGTTTTAATGTCATAATGTCATGATGGATAAATGTAGAATGAAGAAAAGTATAAATCTATACTGATATTATAAAGCTGAAGAGTTCGATTGTTTGTTTAAACGCAATAATCTCAAGAGCTTCTCGTCCGAATGGAAAAATCTTTTACTGTTGGATAGCCCATTTATCGAGGAAGGCTATAGGCTATATAACATCACGTTACGACCAATAGGAGCGGAGCAGCAATGAAAAATGTTGCAAAAACGGGAAAAAATCACGCAGACGAAGTTTTGTGGGTCAGTTAGTGTACTATAACCGGTCTCTTAACCGAAGTCGGTTGTACAGGAGATTTATTAGTGCACAAGTGTATGCATAGACACAAGTTCACTCTCTGTGCCCTCACTCCCATAGACCGATTATATACTAACTGCTTTGGCGTAGTGACGGTGCGTACGACTGCTGTGCCTGAATGTGCTGTGACTGAATCGAACCCACAACCTCCTGTTGTGGGTTCGATTCCCGCACTATAGAGCTTGGTGAGATCCATAAATGTTGGTCTCAAGTTTGTTATAAAAAAATTTAACCTGTGTCTTATAGTTATAATTTTGTAACCAATCAAATTACAACATAGTCAATCCCCCTCCTAAATCCTAAATCTTCTTACGTAATAAATCGATTCTATTTTATGTAATTTAATTTTAATTTCAATTTATTATTGTTTTTCTTGTATTTGTAATTAAGATTATTTTTGATGATAAGTAATTGAGATATTTTAAACATTATAACATTACATAATAGTAATGTATGCATAATTAATTTACTTTTTTTCTCTCTCAATAGGTATAATTTATACACTACTCAATGTGATAGGGCATAGTGTGCATATTACATAATTTATAATACCTGTAATAAAGCATTGTTCCACGAATTAATAAAGATTATGGTTATGAATGTATATATATTATTTAATACCTTATTATAACCTTATACAATCTGACACTTAGGACTTTTTGTTTTACTTTGAGTTTAGGTACTCAACTAGGTATCAAAAAGTTCCACAGAAAAATGACGGACCTGTACCTATTGAGCAATGATCGGCATTAGTATCATGACTAAAGATTTTAATACGACAGAATATGTACATAGCAACATCTAAACGCCGAAAAAACATAAATATATCACGCAGTTCGAAAGTTGGTATCAACTTGTTTGCTTGTAGCAAAACATTCCCAATCAATTTAAGTTTGTACCAGTGTATCTAATAAGCAAGATTGATAACACTTCTAAAACTTATCTACTAACAAGCAGTAGCAATTGGTGAACTTTTATGGTACGACTAAATATTGTCGTATTATGTTTCTTTTTAGAATCTATTAGACACAAAGTTATAATATCCGATCCCGGAGCAGAGGGTCGTTTACTATCACTTAACTCATTTTTATATTCGCCATTTTGGTTTGCTCGCTGTCCCAGATTCGCTATGAATACAGAGTGGAGCCTCCCATAATACGATACATGGCCTACTTTGAGAGGGATTTTCCAAGTCGTGTTAGTTGTTTACATTGAACTTACATTACGTGTTTTGTGCGTCTCAGCCAGTACTGTAGGCATCTCCACTCTTATGTTCGTATTTTTCTGTATTTCGTATCACTTAACTTACTTGCTATAAGTTGCTGATTCATACAAATATTTATTGTTAAAGTTTTGATCTTACATGAAGTTCTTAATATAATCTACGAAGTGCTAAATGCGGGGATTTTGTTTCAATTAACGGAGGTATATCCTCCAGTTAAATCGCCAGGGGAAGGGGAGATTATATCTTTAAGGGAGTATTATATACGCCTGGCAAGGGATTATCGCGGTCTTTCGACAATACACCTACCTCTTTATAATATTAAGTACACTTTTGTCACTAACGATGTCACCGTTAAGAAAAGGTCCATCAATGAAGGTAGTGAAAGGAGGATACGTATAGTTGGTATTTAGTCAGCATAAACCTTTTTCTGGAGTAAATTGCTTAGAAACCGAATGTACTACAGTACTGTCCATATAATGAATTCTGTTCTCAATAGGTACAATAATAATCTCGAGACTAGACACAAATACAAATTCAAATGTACTTCCCGGTAAACAGAAATATTATAATCATTACCTGAAAATATACCACATTAATAGATAGTATTAGATAATATTATAACTCATTCAGGTTAAATATTATTGGTAATGACAGATCCCTAGTTGATTATCTGCCACGTCTGCTAAGAGTAAGTTTGACTGTACCAACTAAGTTTTCTTTGTAGGAAACTGCGGGGGAAGGAAAATCTTTTCACCAAATAATTATTTTTACGTTTTAATATGTAATCAAGGAAACTTTTCAAAATATTAAATGATTATTATTATTGCTTCAGCTGTTTGTTAACCGAAGCAATACTAGTGAGACCTCTCTAAATCCTTATACTTTATTAGTGCACTTTATTGAACAGTGAATATCTGAAATCCAGTTTAGGTAGCAGTGGGCGACCACAAGCAGAGCAATAAGGCGCGTGAAGCGGTCGGGCCTTGTCTTAATTGTCAATAACCGTGAGTCCCGGCGCGCCCGAGCCAGCTCCCGCCGAATAATTAACGAACTTCCGCGATTTTCGAGTTTGTAAATTGCCTCATGGTCTCGTCGACCCGCGTCCTGGTTTGCTGATATAAATTATGTGCGCAGAAAATTAATCTTAGTGATTTAAGAACACCCTTTATTTGCAGGCTTCCATTTAAATCGTATTCTTACCGACTTTCTTAATGGCAACTTCTTAAGATAATCTGGCAGCGGCAAGTTGTTGCGAAGCAGACGGAAAGTTACAACGATAACTAATCGATAAAGTACATTATGCCGTACGCAAGTATACAATACAATTTACGGATTAGTGTAGGCGGCATTGTGAACGAAGTCGGCAATATCAATAATGTCACCTCACGGTGATTTTCCTGAAAGGTTCGAAAGTAAGATCCTGATGAGAGACGATCGATAGAACCCTTAGCGACATTTCATAATATATCTTCCATTTACGGTGACATTATACAATAAGTCTACGCTGCTGCGTAGCTTCTCACAGCTTCACCCTCCAAATAATTTGTTTGTGCGTGAGTGGAGCGACAAACACGTTATCGGAGATGCCAATGTCTCGCCGGAGTCACTCGATAAACGTCATGATTGAGTCTATTGTATTTAATTACGGCAACATTCACGTGACGTAACTTTAATACAGCCACGACTCTCGGCAGGAGAATTGTGAAATTGTGAGATCCGGTGCGAGTGCGAGCATAAACAGAGAATTTACAAGCCTACGCCTTTCATTAAAATGTAAACAAGCTTCCATATAATTCGTGGTACGTAAATACATCAGCGGGGATCACAAGGGCGGGGTGCACACAACGTTACAGCGGGAATGTTTTATGGTCAACATTAACCGCAATACGGTTGACCCTGGAAGCTCATCTTCCCCGACTAAATGCACTAAAACCAGAATTTAAATACTTAAGGATGTGGGCATGTTATATTTATTACAATAGAGGTTAGTATTATGTTTTTGTAGTGTAATAAACACAAATTACGGTCATTATTTAGTATGTTATGGGTGACAATAGTATTTTAGAACATTATGAGGTAATTAAATAAATGTTATCTAAATGTTTCTCTTTGTCTTTCTAGCAACGAATGAAGTTGAATGCGACTGCGGGTGTTCATAATGCTTAGACGAAGCTTTGAAATTATTTTATGAATTTATATCAGTTTTACATTTTAATAAATGTATGTAAAAGGATAAATATAGATAAATCAACATAATTTTGTACGTACCTAAGCCAAGTTTGAGTTATTTGTTCACACTCGTTAACAAAGGTGATGTGGGTGTATTAACTAAAGCAAGCGGAGGCAAATGAAAGGGCTTATTCAGCAATTTCGATTAATAATTGTGATTATTTCATAATTGGTTTCTCGAAAAGGATCCTGTATTATATCTTGTTATTATTATATTACACTAAAAGTTTGTTATCGTTTCATTCTATTCTGTTTATTCTGAGTTCAGTAGATATTACGTAAGTGAGGTCGGGTCAATTTATAATGCTGCACTAAAAGGAAGTTTTCATTGTTGAAGTGTAAAAAGTTCTTCAGGAAATTGTAGAGTTGTTCTACCGATGTTTAATCTTCATCGAGTTCGCTGTTTTGTCTTGTGTTATAAAGGTGTAAGAAGTTATAATAAGATAGCATTACATAAAACAACTTCGCTGTGAAACAAGAGAGTTTAAGAGGAGAGAGGGGATCGTACCTGAGTTGGAACGAACTGAGCAGGAAAGATATCAAGTATCGTACCGGTGTAACTATTTAAGTTTTGCTTGTTTTCAATTATTTAAAGGATGTTCTTATTCAATTTTATATAAATAGGTACTTTACTTTCCGTATTGATATGTTTTCACGATATAGTATGTAAGCATAAATGTTTATACAATTATAAGTCTCGACTGTATAAATAACCGGTAAAAAAAGCTTTGATCCACCTCGAATAAGGAAAGAAAGAAATGGCATACTTAATACCAAGAAAATATACGTAGGATTTTCCTTGAAGTATGTTTGTGCATTTTTAGAAAGTTAATGAAATACAAATATAGGTGTTTACAAATTTCAATCTCGTGTTTGAGAGAAGGCATAAGGATAAGTTTATATATATTGTTAATGAGGAATATTTATAGTAATAAGAAATTAAATAGGCAAAATATATAATTTGTACACGCAGACACGTCGTAGTAGTCTAGACAATTATAGATAGCAAAGTGCTGTTAACATTTAACTACTGTACTCGTATTACATATACAGATTGTACTACGACGCGCGACGTATCAAAATATTATTTCGACCCATTTTCAAAATAATGAAGAGAATATTAATATTAAATATTTCACTTCGACTGTCGTAATTGCTAATAGCTAGCACCAACAGTTTAACATCTCCTCATCAGCATAAATCCTCTGACTAATGCTGAACACATCGCTTTTGAAACAATGATTGCGGCGAACTTGCTTCTAGCAAACTATATCTAGTCTAAACTGATGAAGTTAATGGGAACATTAGTAACGTGCGCTCCCAGTCATTTGTAGGAGCCACAATTTAGAGAACAGTTCAAGTTACAAGATTATTCCCAATCCCATATGTACATGTCTCTGTAGAATATTAAATCTACTCAGGGGGTTAGGATCTTCAGCATTAAGCACTTTCAATAAGTAATTATTTTACCGTGGGAGTTAAGGTGCAAGTGTGAACCCAAAGTTCCCTTACGAAATGAATATGCAATGCTCGTTTCAATCTGATGAAGGTTGATAGTAGTTATACCGGTTTAATAATATATATAAACACGTCACTGATATTAGCGTGTGTTGTGATTGGTAACAGAAAATTATATAAACCTTTAATGATTTCCTTAAATGGTATTGTTACAATTTACTGACTACTGATTTAAACTACAATTGAAAAATAAAATGGTAGTAATGTAAAAGCACAGGGGGTATGACTGTTGTGGAGGTTGTGTGTTCAATTTCTACACGAGGCAAAGAGTTTGGTTGTACTTTGTGCCCAATATCTATTGGGCTTGTACTACGTATCCTACTGCGGGCGCGCGAAACATATATCAACATATTATGTCCCACTACTGGGCACGGGTTTTCCCAAAAAACTTAATTATTATGGATCCTGGGGGTAATTGCCATAAACGCCACTCTTGGCGGCCGGGTTGGCGATCGCAGTAACGGTTTAAAACCCAAAGGACGCTGCTCAAAACATATTAATGTAATATATTTAGGCATTATTTTTTGTTATATATTGATTAGTAAGTACTACTCCTTATCATAGGTATAAGTTGAATGTAATTTAAATAACTTACATATTAAGTTATTTAAATTACTTAAGTACTGTGGTAACGGTTTGTTTGTCACGAAGTTTTTGTTTCCTTTTTTAAATATTATATAAGCGTGATTTTGTGTAATATATAAGGTGTCCTTTACTACGTGCAGGTAAATAAATAATAATGAAATACAACCGCAGAGCTTCAAGTCCCTAAGGGGATCTAAAGGGATTCACAAAACGGGAAAGGAGGTTGTACTTTGGCCACCTTCCAACGTGATAAAAGGTAATCATTTAACTTAGTTTCATTTCGTTCGTTCAATTACGTTTTTCTTCTTTAGGTTGAATTTAAATTGAAAGAACTTTTCATCAGCAAAACTGCAACGTAAAGTTTGTAAAATAAATTTGTATGCAAATCTAATTAGGTCGATCGATGTGATTGTCAATCTGATAGTCTATTTGCGTATAAAACGGTTGGCGTTAGTTTCCTGTTTAGCGAACTGGTTTTTACCTGCATCTTTGCCCATGTAGATGTCAGGTATCGTAATGAAATATAGCCTTTGTAGACGAGTAAGCTATACGTATAATAGTATACAAACTTTGATTATAATTAAATTGTCCACATGGAGTGTTCCCATAAAACAGGCTTTAATTAAAAAAAAATACACTTCTGGATAAAATTGTTTAATATTCTAAAATCTGTCAACTTACACTAAATTCTAACGTAACTGTCGAAACTAGCAATTTAGATATTATAATTATTATTTACAAATTACTACTCACGTTTTTGAGTGAAGAACTTTATTACAGTTGGATCAATGTAACTAGGTCGGACTGAAGTAAGCGACAAGTGGTTGCGCAGATGCATTTTTTGGAAGTAAATGATGACAGGAAGTGGGGGGGGGCGGGGGCGGTAACTAAACCAAGAGAATTAGAGATGCGATTACGCATTACATTGTCATAATTAGTATTACTAACTCATGTTTTTTTGTGATTATTTTCGTAAAGTAATTGTTTTTCAAAGCTTTTTAAGTATTTACTGTAACTGTTCTAAATTTAAACTTTTATGAACTCATTTAAATAGTGTTTTTATATTGTTAAATAAAAATGTTGTTAGTATTTTTAATCGATTAAACATAATTAATCGTTATTGTAAGTAATTTTAGGGTCGCATCTCTATGACATGCGTGAAAGTGATAAGAACCTAACTTCAATCCGGTCAAGTTACGTTGATCGTACTGTAGTACTTGTAAATAGCTTCTGTCAAAAGACTCACAACTACCTACTGCAAGGTGCACTAAGTGCAAAGATATTCTGACGTTAGACCAATTATCACTACATTTGAAAGTTCCAATTCTTCGTATCTTAAGCTTCGAGAATACAGAGACCTGTGGATTTTAACGTCAACGACAAGGCAAAACAGAATGGCCAATAACATAAACCAAAGAGAAGATAAGTTTAAGTAGACTACTTCCCACACTAATTGGCTGAGATTTCCATACATTGTATGGAACATCTCAGCCAGTTTTTATGCTTCTAATTGACCGTTTAATTTTAAGTGTTTGGCACACACGCGAAATTTGTATACACATCTTTTAAGTTCTACCATAATATGACGCAGCACTAAAAGTTGGCTATCATTAAAGTAACTCTTATATCATAATATGTTAAGAAGCGGCGGTAGCCTAATGGCTAAGGCATCGGTCTCGCAATCGTGAGGTCGCGGGTTCGAATCCTACCCATTATACTGCCGGCGTGAACCCACTTCTAACACAAGCCATTGAGCTTAGCTGGAGGGGTTAACAGGATTGCTAGTTATGTGGGACCGAAATCCCACATTGCTAGTTACCTTTAAAAAATATATATATTAGGAATAAATTGTATATTGTAACAAAATAACGAGTTAATTTTCTCCCTAAATAAAACCTTGTTTTTACTATTAGCTAATTGTAAAACAATCCAGATATGGATCTGACAGGTAATAAAAACAATATTTAGTATTAATTTGCTTCGGTTACCACTGATTTCGTAACATGACGTCATTCATTATTGATAGGTCGATCCTTCAGGTGGGTAACAAACATATTATCCATTTCTAAAACGTAAGCCTTCAGATAATAATCCGGGGACAATATTGACCACAATCACAAAGCTTAACAAGCGGGTTCTTGGTAAATTGTTATATGTACACGGATGGATTCGGCTTGTATTCCAGTCGCCTTACCACGCCCGCTTCTATATATGTAATAGGACCACAATAACATGAAAATTGCCCTCCATTTGTGAATGGATCACGTAGGTATACACTCTGTACACTTTACTATATGAAAACTATCACCGTAGTATTGTATTTAAAATTCGATAAAAAAGTGATTCATTAAACCTGTCAATAGTCCTTATTGACAGGTTTAAAGAATCACTTATTTATCCAGTCCAGCCAACATGCAACATGCAATACGTGAGTAGCCATAACGACTTCAGTGTACCTAATCTAAAGTTTCGCGAACCGTCATGCAGAAGACGAAGATTAATTGGTTCATTCTAGGTCATTAAGAAAGAAAGTATTAAATAGGTACTGTATTCGGGTACGTCTTTGATCAATCGTTTGTATCTGCAATTTTATTTTTGAATAAAAACTTGAACTACACTTAGGTGCCTATTATGAAATCTTTTTTATGGAATCATTTGATGTTTTGTGTGTACCTACAAAGACTATAAGCGGATTGGGCTTTTGTAGACTCTTGTACAATGAAGAAAACATTTTTTCTGAAGTTGAAGTGAGACTCGAATCCCTTTTGTTGTTGTCGGGCAGAATAATATTATAAAGAATTGAGAATTTACTATGTTATGTTATTCATAAAAAGTAGGCAATTGTTTATAAAAAGGAATAATAAAAAGGCGTTGTGTAGTAGGAACACAGTTGATGTTGTGTTTCAATACTTTATTGTTCATTTCTCTTATTTGTTCTTTTAGAAAGATGGTACCTACTTTCTTAGAGGAAAATACCTAAATATTCACAAAAAGGCACATTAACTTCGGGACAGGTCTTTGTGTCAATTTTGAAATTCATTTTAAATACATAGATAATACTGAACGCATCCGACAGGAATTGTAGCAAATTGGTGCCAAAACTGAAATGGGCGCTGCGTGGGTTTAGTCATCTTGGTGGGTATCACAATAGTGTCAGTTATTCTTCCGTGAATTATTTATTTTCGAATTATTTATTATGTCTCAAATGAGGAGCGCGGTGCGGTGACATTCATTCCCAAATTAAGAATAAGGTGATACTGTTACTTTTATGGACTAGCGTGAAGCTCATCCATCAGGCTCAAGGCATGCTCGTGTCTTCATTTAGTCGTATAAAAATGAAGCAAGCTTATTACAAAACATAAAACATATTAACTGATATATATATTTTTTTAATTTTAAATACCCACTGTCAATCTCACACGCGAGACAAATCTCATATCTTTCAAGCTGAAATATATCTAGCTATTTAGGCTCTAGATGGTGTCAAAGAAATATACATACATACACTCGAAAAACAAAACCCGCCTTCTTTAGCGTAGTCAGATAAAAAGAGGACGGGTACCGTTTCGCAAACTCCCGATTGTCATCCTGTCGAGGACTATATATCATTTATTTTCAAAATTTCTTCCTTAATGTGCTAGTAACAATGTTGACTTATTCTAATGTTAGTATGTATCTATAGCTAAGGGTAAGGATTTAATGGCGAAGCTGTCCAGTACAAGGGCCCTGGCTACTTGATTGCGTGCAGTCGTATCCAGCGCCACAGGATTGGAGAGTCCCACCTATCAGCAAGCGTCCTCATGATCATATTGGGGCTGTCACATACGTACACGGCGCAACAACGAAGCGCATCTTGCCACTATAACACCTAACATGTGTCATTTAATTTCAAAACGTAGTATCACATTTCCACGAAACGAAGAACAGACAGTAGAAAATGAATTATCCAGCCTAATAGAATAACAGAACACACACAGACAATTGCGTGCGTGTATTTTTGTACGTATATATTGTATAACAGTGACGGGTCCCTCGTTTGGTTGACCGAGATAATGCGATGTCATTTTACAACGTCATGTGTTTTGCTTCTTCCACATTTATTAAATAATTCATGTATTACGTACATTCGCTGAATGAGAATCATAGCCTTCTAGGCAGGTTTATGTTGCATCAACTAATATTATAAAATGTCTGTAAACTTAATATTTATTACTTCTTTTAATTTAAATAGTTTAGTAATAGTTTTTTCGAATAAGTACAACGGGACAAACATCCAAATGTCATCCTCATCATCTCGATACTCTCGCAATCCACCACGGGTAGGTACTGTGGTGGATTCAAACGTCATTTTCTGCCACGCACAACGTTATGTTTTGGAATCAACTGTCGCCAACTGTATTTCCGGACCGATATGACTTAGGGACCTTCAAAAATAGGGCCTACTTTTTTCTTTTTAGAAAAGTGTACCGAAACTCCCGAGTGTACCGAGATGCCTCCGGTGTTATAGATGCCCTTGGGCAGCGGTAATCACTTACCTTAAGGTGAGCCACTGCTTGTCTGCCCCGTATCACATTAAAAAAATGATTGTCTGTAAAGCCACATATAACATCAAAACTTTAGTGGACACGGGCGCAAACGCCCGATGGCCACAATACTTTAGCCTATCAGCAGGCGGAACGTGACAGACCCTGACACTTTTTTGTACGTGCACCCCGGTCATCGATTTATAAGACGTGATCACGTCAAAAAAAGTTACTACTGTACTGTTACTATTGTACACAAATACTAAGAATATGAACTTCATTAAAGAAGCGTACACATAGATATTGATCATGGACACGGAATTTAGGACCACATCGGACCATGGTCGGTGTCCATGAACGCTGTCCATATATGCGTTACTCGAGCGCGTTTGAATGAGGTTTATCTTCTAAACTGTCAGCGTTTTGTGACAGTACTGTACCTATTTTTATACGCAGCATTACCTAAGCATTATAATTCAATAGAACTAACTCTTTAACAACTTATCAATGAGGCTTTAGATAAAAACTTAGTGTTAGAAGACAAAAAAAACAATAAACTTAATTAAAACTTACTCATAAGTTCATAACTCACAAAATTAATTATTTTGGCCGTGCAAAATCTCACTACCTAACATAAATGTCTGCGCAAATAGTTTTGAAAAGGCCGACGTCTTCAAGTACCTAAGCTCTATATTAGACTGGCAGAATAAAACAGGAGAGTGAGTGTAGACGGAGCGTTATCCTCGCCACAGGTAATAAGTGCTTCCACTTTCGTACAAAATTACTTAGCTCCAAGTTCCCAGTATGTTCAAGCGAACTCGGCGCTTGTAGCTTGTGGGAAGTTGTGTGGTTGGTGAAATGTTGGTACGTATATATTACAAGAAAAATATGTATGAAGGCCAAGAAGGCTTTGTGGGATCATCTCTAAAATTATATGAAAGTTTTGCCCGTGACCTTGGCCGACTAGGTCTTGAAGCCGTATGAATTTTGTGGCATGTATGAAAGATAAAGTAAAAGTAATTGAACATCTGAGAGCACAAGCTATACTTGTAGGGAGCGTGTCGTATCTGACGTTTCTTAAAAATAGACTGGTTTGACTTCAGTATTACAAGATAACGTTAGTAAAAGTGTCAAAATATTTCATTCTTTATCTAACGTGTACATAGACCAATCAGTGCACAGGTTTTTAAATCTGATGATATTCTGAGTTTCTCTTCCGCCGCGAAATTGTGAAGCCTTCCCAGATGGGTCGTTGTTGATAAGGCGATACTGATAAGCGGTTTTGTGATCATGGTAGCCCCATCACGAACTTACACATTCTTGGTTCCTTTCCGCAGTCACTAGAGCTATTTATAATCAGTAATGCGAGCAAGAATCTAAATAAACTTTTGAATAGTAATCCAATAATTAACTAGTAAATAAATGTATAAGTGAGATCAATATTTGATGTAACGTTAATAAATGACGTACATCGTGAGTTTACTAATAGTTAGTCATAGCGAAAGACTTTTTAAGAAAGATATTTTATTTATTTTTATTTATTTATTTGCAAAACTTATTACAACTATCATGACAGTAGAACCAAGACGATAGCGTACATAGCATACCCTTTTCAAAGTAACATTCTACTTATTCTAATTATTACATACAACCTTATTATATCTACATATATACACGTAACCGTTTGTTGTAGTGAATGTTGTCTCTGCCATGATGAAAGAAGAAATAAGACAGTGCTATCTTGCGTCGTAAAAGATTATTAACTAATACCTTTTGTATTTTAGTTCAAAATACGCATTATGAGTGCTAGTTACTATGCCATTTTAGACTGACTATTTCTCGGCATTTTGGCTAATATCAAAGTGTTGTGTATTTTCTCAATTCGGATGTTTGTATTTTTTTATGTGTTCGGTCATTATATAGTTTATATATATATATATATATATATATATATATATATATATATATATATATAATGAAAATAAATTTCGTAATGGTCCCATATAAATTTCGTAAAGTACTGTGGATGAGCTTCGGAAACAGACAACGAAATTCCTTAATCAATGCCAATAAACCAACTGTGATTAAAGTTGTTTAGATAGTTTTTGTAAAAAATGTTTTAGATTACTAAACTGTTTGATTACTATTTGAAATTATAGTTAGGTTCGTACTCATGCTATATAGCCAATGGTAAGCTTATCCAATTTATGACTAATACACAGCAAATAACAAAACAAAATTGGCAAAATTAGTTGAAGTAATTAACTAACTGAGTCACGTTTACGAGTAATTGTTAGGTATATCTACTGCGTCGAGACAAAACTAGATTACCATTAATCACAAAACTTGATAATTGTTCGCGATAGGTAGGTGAGTTTAAATTGATGGCTTTAAATTAATCGATTGCAAAATATAATCCATAGCAATTTCTGCAGATAAATTTGGCAAAGATGGGTGCTAACTTGTTTTAGTTTAGAAATGTGTTTTATGGCAAACAAGTTTGTTTATAAACTTGATATGGAGGTAAGGTGCGGCGACTAATATACTATACACCATATTAAAGGACTGATGCAAATTGTAATATCAAAAAGTTGAAACATGGGATAAACTAAAATCAGCCTTAGTGGATACGATATAGTAGGAGCATCTACTTACAACAAAGGTAAAAACAATATTGGCCAAAGTACTTGTAACGAATGTTATGGCGCCCAATTCAACCTCAATATAATAAAATAATAGCAAATGTACAGCTTAAACTGGCAAACTATGTAAGTATTAGGTGAGTAACTGCACCAATAGATACGAGTATGTCCAACAGTTCAATGTAGATATGGGATGAAAATTTATAAAAACGATGAGAGAGGTTAACCACAGATCAATGGCTTAATAACTGATCGAGGGATGGCGATATGTGATATTTTCCGAAAACAGTCACCCATCTATGGAACTGATAGAGCTAACGTTGCTTAACGACCACGGGAACAATTGTATGTATGACGTAGGTATCTGATAGCAATATCCTACCATTTCGTATACCACAATGAGGGCTCGACATATACCTGACTCCACGCTGCCAGTATACCAACTAGTCCCTAAGGAGGTCTGTCGACCTACATCACTTGCAAAACAACACCAAGTTTAAAGTTAAAACACTTGTCTCCGATCAAAAACCAAATGAGTCTTAAATTAAAAGTTGGTACTCATTGTTAATTATCGACAGGCAAAAGGCTAATTGCTTTATGAAACATTTTGTCCGGGAAGGGTCAAAGCTTTGACGATCGGTAAAAATATCATTTTTCTTATTCAATATAAATATCGATAAAACCAATTAGAGTTTTACCCTTCGATATGAAGCATATCATTGAATCAATTGAAATCACGGTCCTGCAAAAATATTCTGCATCGCTAGCTTTTGGCCTCGCCGTCGTCCCTATGAAAATTGCGATAAAAGTTTCTACATCTCCATACCAAATTTCTACTACTATTTCAGTATATACCTATTATAAAAACGACTATGGAACTGGGTATCTTATTATAGCAAATTGTTTAAAGCTCAAATGAAATGTATGTTCGATTCAGTTAAGACCCTTGGGTTAGATATTTGGCATTCTATTCGATGCAATAAAGTGAAAGTAATCATATTTCGGACGCCGGAAATTCGAGAGTTATAAAATATAATAATAACAAAATATTATTTTCAGAATATTAAGCTTTGATGTTTACAAATAAAACAATAATTTATAACAGCGCTTATCCGCCACTCTGGGAAATATTCACATCAAGAAAAATAAGTAAAAGATAATATTTTTCTTTAATATGTGTGTGTGTATGCCATGTTTTATTTGGTTTTTTGAATATAGAAATGGAAAGGCAAGCATGGGTGAGTGAATAAATTGCAACTTTCAATTTTGTGAGACCTATACCAGGTTGTATACTAATATTGATGTAAAGATTACAATTTTATTTCGTCTTTATTTTTTGCCTGTAAAGTTCCAGATCAAAATTTACAGCCGTCGAGGTAATCGGTATTAAAGTTAGCTAGAGTAGATGGGCTAAGAGATTCAATACTGATTAGGTATGTCGACTTTATTATCCATGACTTGAATGTTTGTCTAGTAAAAAGTTACCTGCAAGCAAATAGTTCTTGCAAACTATAAAATAGTTATACTGAGCTCTCTAACGTCAATGACTCGCCTGGCGACGGGTGCTACTGAAGACTGATAACGCAATAATGAGGGTCTGTTTCACAGTCGACTAGCTTCTATGACGTGAGTTATACACTATTGTGCTCAAGACTCTGACCCCAACGTTTTGTTGAAAAGAATTCCGAAAATATTTCTACGTGACAACAAAGACGTCTGTTAAAAGGGTGTTATCTGCATTATGAAGTTCTTAAGACTGTTCACCTTCGACTTAATAGTTTAAAGTGCGGTGCACACTGTGCAGGATAGTGTTACTAGTCAGATTACTGTCATCTGTTTGTCAGAAGTACACATTGAGTGAGTATCTACTATTGTCCTTGAGGACTATTGTGCTTTGTACACATAGCTTTAGTTTACCAAGTAAATTGCAGTGCAGTTATACGTGACGTCCAGCGGGTCAATTCACGTATTTAAAGCAGTGCACTTGCAGTTCAGATGCAGTTAAGTTTCGATTAAAGCGGCCATTTTTGTATTCTTGTAACTTTGGGATCGATCTCAAATACACTTGCGTCAATTATGCGTCTCGAGAGCGCAATAACGACATATAGTACGGTGCGCAAGCATTTTTAAGATCGATCCCAAAGTTACAAGAATACGAAAATAGCCGTTTTAATCGAAACTTAACTGCAACTGCACTACTTTTAATACGTGAATTGACCCGCTGTTTGCAAGCGGGTGAGGCATTCTTTAAAATTTGATTGGCAAGAAATGCCTATTGAAATTATTAAGACACTTATATCCTGTCACAAAATGTGGAGCCATTCAACAATATCAAACATTTGCCTTGGTACCTAATATTAGTGTTTCAAAGTGACACAGGGTAGGTATCATTAGGACGTATTACAGTATGTCGCTTGGCATATACGTCGACTAAGTGACAAGATAAATGTCAGTGAAACATAACCGGAACACGAATTACGCTTGATTGCGTTTTGGATGTCACAAAGGATTCGTTTTCTCGCATAATTTGCGTTTTTAGACATCGCATGTGTGACGTAAGGGAAATTATAAGAGCATGTAGTAAGCTTTACTCCTTGATAGGACTTTACTCCTGTCTCGGAAGCCCAAATAACGGTACATTAGAACCTATTCTCAGCTCGTGGTAAAGGTGTACTTACGTACCTACCTATAAAATACACACGTACCTAGCTACCGATTCAGAGTTAAAGGCTTCTTAAAACTTGAATTACTTAAACATTAAAAAAAAACAACGGGTGTGCAACCCGTTCGGGAGTGTCGGCAGAAGCACTCCCGGAGAAAACTAAACTGAAAACTTAAACATTATATGACATACTGATGTAATTTGAATAACATTTTTCGATCTTAATGATAAAATAATATGAAATAATAAAAAAAACAACATCAAAAATTTAAATAAAAATGGGAAAAAATAATCGTTCTCGAACTCGACCTGGGGTCTTCTGGTTTCTGGACCGCCCGATTTCCCACCTGAGCTATATTAAGATTGTAGATGGTGGCGAAATTTACCTTCGTATTCTAATGATATTGTAGCAGTTTTTCATTGTTCTCCATCCGTCTTACGAATTTTCGATCAGGTCACGTGTCCTGACGCGAGTTTAGCATTTTTACCCATCCCAAAAAGTGCACAACGCAGCTAAAGAAGTCTTCACTTCATAAAATGCTTGTCCGTAAAGTCGGTTTACAGAAGATAATTTTACGTGATAACGTCATAAGAAAACATTGATGCTGTTGTAATAAACAACCATGTCTGTGACTGATTTTTTTTAAATTCTAATTGTATCGCATGTCTCTGTAACCGCCAAAACATTGATGACATTGTAACATGGACCGTGACATTCAGCCTATAGGCAAGCGGTACGTGACGGACCGTGACACTTTTTCGTTTTCATCGATTTATAAGACGTTATCACGTCAAAAACATTTATCGATACGAAAAATCATAGTAGTGTAAGTATGAGATTTTTAAACAAAATTTACCTTATAACACGAAAAAGAAAACTTTCACATGGTCAACATATTCAATGTCAGAACTGTGAATGAGGGAGAGATCCGAAGTAGCAAAATAAAGTCGTTGGTTTTCTATTCATCGAGTAATTTGGTTATCTATAGTACTATTTTTGCGGCAGTGCCATTGTATTTTAGTGAGGTAGGACACCATGAAGGGGTGGCATGAATACGTATTGACGAGTTACATATTGTACAAGTAAAGGGTCTTTCAAATAGAGCGGGTCGATATTAATAATCTGTGGCGGCCATTTTGATTTGGCGGCATCTGTCAAATCTGTTTTTTCTTATTCAGTCACTGATGCCAAATCACCATGGCAAGTTACACGGTTGAGCAGCATGTGCAAATGATAAAACTTTATTATCAAAATGAGTGTTCGTTAGTGAAAACGTTGCGCGCATTGCGCCCATTTTACGGCAGACGCGGTGGCCCTTCAAAGTCTACTCTCCAACGATTGGTGACTAAATTCGAGACGACCGGTTCGGTAAACAACCAACCAACACCTTTACGTCAAAGGAACGCCAGATCGGCCGAGAACATCGCCGCTGTACGTGAGAGTGTTCAGGAGACTCCGAAGCAGTCGATTTCTCGCCGTGCACAAGAACTCGGCCTTTCGCAGACTTCAACTTGGAGAATTTTGCGTCGGGACTTGGGTCTGCATCCATACAAGATCCAACTGACCCAGGAGCTCAAAGTTAATGACCATAGACAACGCCGTGTGTTCGCTGAATGGGCGTCGGAACGCTTGGAAGAGGACCCCGATTTTGGCCAAAAAATAATCTTTAGCGACGAGGCACATTTTTGGATGAATGGTTTTGTTAATAAGCAAAATTGCCGTATATGGGATGACCACAACCCACATGAGGTTCACCAGATAGCAATGCATCCAACATAACGCAGGCCATCGCTCAGATTCAGCCGGATCTATGCAGCAGAGTCATTAAAAATTGGACCTCTCGGATTTGTGCCACCATGCGAAGCCGCGGCGGACATTTGAACGATGTCATATTTCATGCATAATGGCATAAACGGGCCTTTCAAATAAAAAATAAATTTCGTTAATATCTCACACACATCTAGTTTTATTCAATTTTAACATCGACCCGTCTTTGTTGAAAGACCCTTTAGTAGGTACAGACGTATATGTAGTAGCTATTCCTCGAGTATCGTGCACGTAGAACTTTAGCGAGATATCGTAATTTATGAACGAAATGCGGTCCTCATATAACTTTTCATTCGGCTCTTATTTATTAATGTTCGGATTTAACGACTTATTTGCATAAATACGGTTAGGATTTGTTATAAATTACACTTGTTATCTTCTTTACGGATTATTATAAAGAAAATATATCAAAAAGTTTTGGTCGTCCGGCGAATAACATGGCGCCTAATTATAATTATCGAAATTACCATGATAAGAGAAGGTGGTGTTCTTATTATTTACAAGCTTTTATTTATATTACAATCTTGGAAGCTAAATAAGAACCACTTCCCGGTGTCAAATTGGGCTTAAATTTGGTGTATACATGTACCATCGCGGTGTTCTGATGATGGAGCCGGAAGGTGGCCATGGGAACTTCTAAACTAAATGGGCTCATTTGTTTTGTTTTGGTAAGTAATTTGGTGCTACATAACTTCCAAGATCTGCTGATGGAGTCAGAAGATGGCCAAAAGAACTTCTGAATTAAACAAAATAAACCCATCGAGTTTGGGCTCGATTGGTTCGTCTTGAGGAGTCACCACGGCCGTTGCAATACGGTATACAAGTAAATAATAAATAAAGGTTAGCCTTAAACTAACATATTTACGCGATTACGACCCGTAGCTTACAAAACTCTACAATACTTTTTTTTAACATCAAATCTACACTTATAAGCTTGTTTTATTAATAACGTAGATCCAATAATATTGTCTGGCAAGTTCGATTGATTCTATTATCCAGCTTAAATAAAAGCTTATGTGTATATAAACATAACATAACATTTAGAAACGTGATGATTGCGACACAGGGACTGTATATTTTTATTCTCCTTGGGATTACACAACCAGTTATGTATAATTGTCTATTTCTCAGTATTATGCCAAGAATTATGGTTCCTGTCACTCTTCTTTGAATACTAATACATTATTAAGGTCTGGCAACACTGTAAACGTCAGACCTAAATTTTGTATTTCTTTATATTAAATTAACTTTTATTCGGGGTTGTAAAAATGGCGGCAAACTAACCGGCCATTATTTTACAGCTCCGAGTTTAACTTGTAAAAAATGATTTGAATACGTAATAATTGACTAAGAACGAGACTTTGTGCTTGTAATAAGCGCATAAATACTTGACACTGGCAGAAATTAGCCGTTAATACGGCTAGATTGCCATAAACTCAAAGAAGAAGAAGAAGAAGAACTTTTATTTGTAATTAATTCGTTATTAATATTTAAAGTAGTGACTAGTATTATTAAAAATTGCGTTAATCAGTGTATAAAGTGAGTCATCTCTGGAAAACACACAAACTTGCAAAGGCTTATCTTAAAACCTGGGGAGTATTTGACTTATTTGATACTAACTAATACTCCACAAGCACATAAATACATGACTCATCTGTGCATGAGCTTCGTCATTCTCTCACTGGCACCAGTTTTTATCTCTTTCTGCTTGACAAATTGTGGAAGCTGAATTGAAGACCTAAACAATTTGCCCCACACACTCGATTATACACAAAATTACTCTACAATTAGGCAACTAACACTATAGTAATACTATTTAGATATAAAACTTTGTATGTTAGTCTTCAATAGTTTAGGTACTAAGTTTTGAAATAGGTACATACCTACCTCATACCCAAAAACTTAAAAATCCACTTGAATTGTGAATCCACTTTTCAAAGAGTAATAATTACTTACCCAATGTCATTTCCTGCTTAATTCTTGAGCAAACGTAACATCTTCTAAATTAACTCACACGACAAATTGTTTCACGTGGTATAGACCCTCGTCAGACAACTATAAACAGTATTGCTAGTAAGTTTCATTTCCCACCGACACAGTTCGAATACAGCCTCGAATAGCACTTCGAATCAATATATCGCGCAGAATTGTTTCCCTGACGATTACCCGTCGATGTAGGATTGATTTAGTAATTCGCATTATCGTCTATTCCGATTGCATTGTTTCCAATTTGTGCATGTATCAGGAACGAATATGTACGGCATCAGCAGGATTTCAGGGAAAACAACAAAATATATGCATGACTCGTGTCATTCAAATACATTATCAATTATATTCGAAGAATTTATAGTATGTATTATTTTTATAGTTACGCATTAACGCGTTAACACAGGCATAAACGCGTTTATGTTAGGTAGATAGCTTAACATGTCAACTAAGTTACCTTTCTTGTGACTTGACTAAAACTTCAAGCAGTCTATAAGGTTAACCTGTGTAGTGTTGTGGTTTACATACATACATACATATCAACCCATATGATGGCCCACTGCTGGGCACGGGTCTCCCCAGTAGAACCTACTAGTGTGTAGATCCTGGGGGTAATTGCCATAATCGCCACGCTTGGCGAGCGGGTTGGCGATCGCAGTAAGGCTTTAAGTACGCAGAGGACGCTGCTGCCCGTCCTCCGGGGTGAAATCCCTTAGTCGCCTTGACGACACCCACGGGTAGAGATGGGGTGGTACTATTCTTAAGCCGGCACCACACCGGCTGGTTGTGGTTTAACCTGTGTAGAATAGTGTTTAATATAGTTTTCCTTAATAAAAATGTAGTAAAGGTAAATGTAGTAAAGGTAAAGGTAAATGTAAAATGTAAAAGGTAATGGTGACAGAGTTTCTACCAACTTAGTTTCTTCTAACTTTAGTTATAAATTAAAAGGTATTTATGAAACTTCATCGACAAACGTGAAAGTTTTTAATGAAGCTAGTTCATTAATAAAGTACTGATGTAATTGTTATGTTATAGAGTAGGTAATAGTACTCGTATATTCCATTGTTTATTTGTGAGTGTAGTTTTTACTTCTACTAATAGGTATTATAATCGATACCTAATAACATTTAAACTTTCGTGTTGCATGATTATAACTATTTATTATACGGGAATTAACGCGCATTGTTTACCTTTCGACCAGGTTGCACTGACCGTGGTCACAAGCGGACTGTCGCAGCGATGTTAGGACTCCGTCAGGCCGATGAATCTTCATCTACCCTCACTTTGAAGTTTAATTATTTTTTGTTGTTGTACCTATATTATTTTTTGCTTCTAAGCTAATATTTATTTTAGAAGTCGGTTTTCATTTTTTTTGTATAAAGTATTTATTTCTCACTTTTTAGTGTATTGGTTTGTAGTTGATAAATCTTACAATAGCACAATCTAAACTGCTCCTTTCTTTTTACAAAATATTGCGTTTTGCGATACAAGGCCGTTGATTTTTAAGGAGTTCACGTGATACTAGACTATCAGTTCCATTACATGATTTGACGGAGGCGAAGAATCAGGTATTGAACACGGTAGGTACTCAGATCGCAACCCGCAATATTTCTTATTGAATAGTTCCGCTGGTTATCTGTGGTCTTCATCATCAGTTCAATTTTACTCAATGGTGCTTTTTAAGAGTAAAGGCACAAATTACAACAAAATTTACCCAAATTAAGGTATGCCTTTAATATTTGAAGAGTTCCCTCGATTTATCCAAGATCTCATCATCAGATCCAAACTTTGATGACAAATGGACTAATCTGGAAGTATACCCTTTCAAACACAAATAGATTTTTTCAAATCGGTCCAGCCGTTTGCGAGTAATCACGTAACAAACATAAAACAAATTGCAGTCGAATTGAGAACCTCCACTTTTTTGAAGACGGTTGAAAAAAGGCGATTTCAGTCGTTTAGATTCAAATCATAAAATGGTTTTAAAGTTTTAAATAGATTACCTGCTACACATTCTAGATTCAATTGCAATAGTATTTAGCTGTTATATTTATGTTGGAACATAATACATAACATTTCAGTTTCATACAGAAACGTTGCGGTTTATTAAATCTATTCATAAACTGTATTCACATTTACAATTAGGCGTCAGTTGGTATTGTGAATCAACTCTGCATTCACCGCACGCTATTTATAACGACTAAATATTACGCCTTTAAATTTAGATGTAGCGATAAATGTGTTTTGCCTTTGTGTTTTAAGTAGAACACAAAGGCCTGTAGCACAGAATACCGAGAGTAAAGAAAGCAACCTTTATACGTACTTCACTTGAGCGACGCATGTATACAGAGATCGTTCACGGGAAGAAATCGAAGATCACTTCGGTGCACTTTGTTCGGGAGATGTGCCCCGATTTCGTGTCCGTGTGCGTTGTCTATACGTGCATGTTAAGAGCGGTTTCCAACCGAGTTCAAAAAGGAGGAGATTCCCAAATCGGATCTTCGCATTTTTTTATGTATGTTCGGGCATAAATGCGTCATAAATAGACGGATTATATATATTTTTTTTGTACGAATGAAGTTTATTCCGAAATGGTCCCATTTAAATTTCGTATAGATCTGATGATGTGTTTCGAATACAGACAAGTGACCTCCTCAACAAATGGCAGCAAATCAACCGTGGTTGAAATCGGTTAAATGTTTTTTGTAAAAAAAAGTTTTGTATGTAAGTTGTCTTCTGTACTTTCGGTATTCTGTGACTAAGGCCTGTAGGGTTAAATTCGCGTGTGGTTTAGCCTGAGTCAGTTAATCTGGCGAGGCTTAGTGCCTGTACTCACTGTGACTCACAATAAATTATTGTCTTTGTGTTCACTTGTCTGAGTGGAGGGTAAACTTACTACTTTTTCCTTTTGTGAACGCCCCTGAGTCGCTCGAGTAGCTAATAATATCACTAGTTTAGTACTATTACTTTAGGCTGGTACAAACATCATGTGAAATAGTCGCGTTTTGTTTTGGTACGTTTGACAATATACCTATTATTGACAGAATAAATTAGCATTGAATTTTTTTTATTTGAACATTATTTTGACAAATTCGACCCATTTCATTTCGCGTGTTGTAATGAAATAAAAGATTAGATAGGGTTAAAGATAATTATAACTAAAGAACTAGAGCTAGAATAGATAACATGTTATACAAGAATAATCAGAGTTACAGTAAAAAAAAACGGGGATAAGAGCCCTAAACTATATAAAAGTAATTACAAGGAAGGCTTACGACTAGAACTGATAATGCAGATAAATAATAAAGTTGGATAGCGAATACTTTACAGTCTCAATATGCACCAGGCACTTCCAGTGGTAAGCGTCGTGGCGATGTAACAGAGTTGCGGAGAGATGTAGCGCTGGTAGATGTGCAGATATGCAGTTATGTAGTGAGCAGCGGTGCAGGAGTAAAAATAGGGAAAATATTAGATAGGGTTAAAGAGGTGCAGCTGCCGCTGGTTATGCACCTATGCAGGCAGGTACAGCGCCGTAAGTTATTCAGCTGCCGCTGCGGTGCAACCTCAGAATGAGCGTAGATAGTTGGGGCAAACTACACTGCAAAAGAAATGGTTGTCTGTAAAGTCGATTTACGCACGATAATTTTACGTGATAATGTCATAAGAAAACATTGATGACATTGTAATAAACACGCTCTTTTGCTTAGCAACCTGTGACAGCTTTCGCGGACCTGGGGGCTTAGACAAATGACACACGCTTCTCTTTCCACACACGCTAACGAGAAAAAATGTATGCATTTGACATAAGGTTGACAAAACGTCACGCGACTGTTGCTGAATTTGTAAACAAAAACCAACAGTAGCGTGTGCGGAAAAAGAAGTGTGTGGCATTTGTCTAAGCCCCCTGGGGGCTTAAACAAATGACACACGCTTCTCTTTCCACACACGCTAACGCGAAAAAATGTATGCATTTGACATAAGGTTGACAAAACGTCACGCGACTGTTGCTGAATTTGTAAACAAAAACCAACAGTAGCGTGTGCGTAAAAAGAAGTGAGTGGCATTTGTCTAAGCCCCCTGGGGGCTTAAACAAATGACACACGCTTCTCTTTCCACACACGCTAACGCGAAAAAATGTATGCATTTGACATAAGGTTGACAAAACGTCACGCGACTGTTGCTGAATTTGTAAACAAAAACCAACAGTAGCGTGTGCGGAAAAAGAAGTGAGTGGCATTTGTCTAAGCCCCCTGGGGGCTTAGACAAATGCCACACGCTTCTTTTTTGGCACACGCTACTGTTGTTTTTGGTCCACCAATCCAGCAGCAGTCACGTGACGTATTGTCAACTATATGTCAAATGCATACATTTTCCCGCGTTAGCGTGTGCCAAAAAAGAAGCGTGTGGCATTTGTCTAAGCCCCCTGGGCGCATGCACAAGACGGAACGTGACTGTGACACTTTTTCGTGCGTGCACCCGGTCATCGATTTAAAAGACGTTATCACGTAAAAAATAAATAGCTGAACTAGTTTAGCTACTTCAAAAAGAGCTAAACTATTAGAAACCACAGCTTTGAAGTAACTAAACTGATTTTGCTGCACACCTCAAACGAGTTATGCTGTGTGGACTTTTTTATCAAGTAGTTAATCAAACTAAAACTGGTTATAATAAATTAGATAAGCTCGTTTATCTACACGGATAAAATGATTGATTACGGCAAACAACCTAGTGATCTATTATTAGGCCATACGTTTATAAATTTTTTACATAATATTTCAATGTATTTAGTAAATCTATTATAATTTTATTGTTTATTAATGACATAAATAGAATAAATACTGAAATATATATATGGAAGGTACGAATTAACACTACAGTGTACAGTTAGCGATAATAATTTAAAGGTTTCAAAAGCTCAGAATATTTCTAATATCTAATCACAATATTGTTGTATACAAATTGATCATTATGATCTTTATAAAAATATTATGATCTACCTAAAGGTCTATGCACTTTGTGAGACTTGGGCCGCGCATGTGTAACTTACACCCGTCAGTTTATCACAATAGTTGTAACACACATAACTCATAACATGGGTTGTTGAATATTTGTAGTGAGTATTAGTTTCGCACATACCCCACACAGTGTGTACCTATTGAGCTTAAGAGCGGTTATCAAATCGCCTTTTCATAGTGTACTATCAAACGCTGAATCCGTAATCTATCTTAGTGTTTGAAATCTAACCAGAATAAAATCACGAGAAAATGATGTACAATCTAGTCGAGACTTCAAATTCGTCAAGACTAAAGTACACGCCACTTAGGAAATATGAGAAGGCTATAACTCCTGTAAATGAAGGACGGGAGGATCAGAACGAGCACCCGCGCCGGCAAACGTAATGGAAGTGACAAGGGTTTCACAAAATGATGGAAGGAATTCGCTGAGGGTTTAGCTGGAGAGGTGCGTTTTATGAGCTCCACTGAAGATATGTATCAGTCGCCCATTTACTACGACATCTGCAATGTTTATGTCCATCGAAATGAGTTCGTGTGACGCGATGACAAACGTTTTAAATCTCGAACGTACTATCAGTGATCTACATCACTCCTCTGCTAGCAAACTTTAAGCTCCATCATTTTTTTTGTGGATAAAGTATAAATACATTTGTTCTCCAGGAATTTGTACCTCGTCGCTACAAGATAAATACCTACTTATTGCAGTCCACGAAAAGTAATTATTTCGTTGTGTTCAACCCGTTAATCCTATAGCCGTAGTTTATGTCTACGCCTAAGGGAAGGAATAAATGAGCCCATTGTCCCAGGCTCGAGCCCAACCCATTTAAAGATAGACAATACCCATTGTCGTACAGTCAAATAATCCTAAATTTGTTGGGATGTCTTTCTCCGCTCCAAAGTTTCCAGACAAACCGAGCAATGAACAATTCAACTCGCGTCCTTATGAGTTTATTATTGATGTATATTAATGAAGCAATCTACCTAATTGTGACAATTAACAGAGTACATTGTTGTATTTTTAGAGTTCCGTCGCTAAAGGCATTATTTAAGGATTCACATTGACGAGGTAATTTGAAGTGAATTCAGTTACATCCTTGGAAAAAACTAAGGTTGAAATAAGTTTGCGTGAACACAAATTCATTACGACGAATTTTAATTACACACACGTGAAAATAAAACTATATAAGCATACAGTTCAGGAATTTCAATAAATTTAACTGAGTATTCGATTACTATAAGCCTTAAAAATGGTAAAGCGATATGACTTTAAATGCCACATCAAAAAGTAATATAAAAAGTGTGAATTGTCAGAGATGGTTGCGACACTATGAACTAACACATAAAGACAATTTTATAGCAGAGCTGAAACTGCGCTCGTAAACATGAAAAGACGCGCTGTACACGTCACCTAAGTGAATGTTCGGGGGTCAAATCTCGCTCAAGTAATACTTAAACTTACCTTCAACTTAATAACACAAGCGTTGTTTGATCTAAATTTCAGACGAGTATTAAAAATTTGTTTCAGCGGCGGCGGAGGAAAAATACACGACAAATATCTAGGTAGAAAGTTTTACGTGCGTCTTTAGGCCGACGACGTTCTCATTTCTGAAAGTAAGCAACAGATTGGACGTCAACTTTTCCTCTTTTTCCTCTCGTGACAGACAGTAACTATACACAAAGAACTCGCATCTTTCGATGAACAGAACTTTACCCATCTACCGGTGGGCTTTAATATTAAAACTCTACTTGCTTCGAAGACGCTGTAGTAATACCTACGTAGCTGGGATATTTACTTACAATTTCATTCAGTAAGACTGTTTTCTTAATCTGGAATATATGAAGCGTCTGATGTGATTGGATTGGCTTTAGGACTGAAGAGAGAACACTATGTAGTCTGTATCTAGTCTGCATGATTACCTAATTGATTATTCCATTTTAGCTGAACTTTTAAGGATTGAAACGGTTCGCGGTGGACTTTGTGCGTTCATTGATCTGAACTGCAAGATAATAAGACAAAATTGCCTCCCTTCATCGAATTGCCAATAAAATTGAGATGAAAATGTACTAGTGATGTACATTTTGCAACAATTTGATCACGAGTGGTCATTTATCATAATGGATTGGAGCAATTTCCGACGTTTTAAATTTTAATGGTAGTATTATTACCCGATTTTGTGCTATTACAAATATTTTGTATTTATGAAAGTAGGTAACTAAAATAGTACAACCGTAACGAGATATCCCATTATAAAACGGCAAATGAATTTCATAGCAGACAGCTTGCGGCAATTGACTTCAATGTCAGTTCCAGAAGGTTTCACAGAAGCTATGTTTGCTGAGCTATGCGCTACTCAATCGGCATGCTCGCTCAAATATCTTTCAAAAACCTGTATAATTGCATAAATTCTTTGAATATATTTCGACTAAAGAGTATTTTATTTTATGATAAACTAGCTGACATCCGCAGCTCCACGTGGATGTCGGTTACCGCGATATCAATGCTTTCACGGGACTCAAAGAGATACTTTGAGTCCCCCATACACAAATTTCTTCTAAATCGGTTAAGCGGTGTAGGGGTGAAAATGTAACAGACAGACAAGAGTTACTTTCACATTTTTAATATAAGTATGGATTTCGGATTCTACCTAGGTGACATTGACACCTGACATGGAGTGCATGTCAGATGTCAATGTCACCTATAAGGTGCCTATTGCGTTTTCTATTTTAACAGTATTTTTTAAATACACCTAGTTGTATAAAATGTATGAGCTAATCTAACTATCTTAATAAATATTCCTAACACCTAAAACTATCAATCTTGCTAGTTTACTAAAAACAGAGCCAGTTACGGAACCGTAATAAAATATCACATCATAAATTACATTACACAACAATGCTCTTCTCGGGATTAAACTTCATCCCAGTTGGAAAGACGACGACAAATTATTGACAAGTGAATTTTGTGGGCACGTTGGAGACGGAGACGGAGACGTGGAGACGTCGGGGCGCGGGCGTGAGACCACAAAATATCGAGAGTACAGAACGCAAGCTTCATAGTAAACGCTCTTGATTCACGCACTATAAATCATACACGCTATCGCGAAGCACTCGCTCGTCATTGGTTTGATGGTGGGTTCACACGTTTGTGTTACATTCAACGGGCACAAACACGAGCGCGAGCGTGTGAATGTCGGTGAATGTGCTGCTTGGCGGTTTGTGAATGACTTGTTTGTACCGCCCGCTGGTCCGTAGATGCTTGCCGAGCTGATTGCCGGGCTGCTTGCCGGGCTGCGTGCCGCGTGTTTGAATCGGGCAATACAAGTTTCGTAATTCCGTGTGTGCATGAGTCGGAAGCGTTTCCTATTAAGATTTCCTTCTGTACTCTCCAACATTTTGTGGTGAAGCAGCGCGTGCAGCGGCATAAGCGCCGAGCGACGAACACACGCCACGGGCTGCGTCTCCACACGCCCGCCGCCACTCGCTGACACTCGACACGATGTCTACGTGACCGCGCAGACAGCTGCACTAATCTCGTTCCCGAGATGTGTAAGAGCCGTGCTAAATACGGTTATACGCTGCACCACGACCTACATCACATAAAACATTCATCTTTCAACTTATATTCCAAATACAAATTACAATATACAATAATAAAAATATAAAAAATAGGTCAGAGGCTTTATGCGGCAAGTTATGCGATCGTTTTATTTCAAACCGCAGAAATATAGCCGCAAATACTAAATTGCAAAAGGTCGACAGAAAGCATTTTTTTGGTATACGAATTTCGCTCCTGGTCACGTTCGAAAACACACTAATGCATGAGTTCAACTTTTTCAGTGCCCCTTTATCGATGACAAAAAGACCAACGAGAAAGTGAGAAGTAAATGGTGTCGAAATGTCGAGGCGTGCTGTTTTTGTATTCAAACTTCGTCAGTAAATCAAAAACTACTTTTTGAAGTTCCGTGTGTGTTAAAGGTATTTTGCGATATAGTCTTGATTCGGTTTCCTTATTTATAAGGAAACTGAATCAAGACTTACGATACGAGTATATTGTGGTAATGTTATATTTAGAGAACAACACAAACATTATAGGTAATATTGAAGAGTTCGGTTATGACTAGCTTATGTTGTTTTATGTCGGGAGATGTTTTGTTTTAACAAATTTTATGACCTACTTACTATAATAAGATGAATGCAGTTAAAATCTTCTAATGTGAAATATCAATAGCTTTGTTTCAACTCTATATTTATTCAAAATCAGCATTTGGTAAATATACCTCAACATTTTTGTAATTTTAAAAGCAATTTTATGCTAATTTTATACCTATTAAATATAAGGACAAAAAATCGTCTCAGGCAGGACTTGAAATCGCGTCTTTAGTGGTACCGGCCCGGCCCTAAGCCGTTACCAAATAAGGCATCGAGACATGTCCAAATGATATTCTACCGTGTACCCGGGAAACTTGAATGTATTTTTTGATATGTATTTTGAATGTAGCATAAATAAATTACAAACCAACCCACTAAAAAGTGAGAAATAGAAACGTTTTTACAAAAAAAAATACCTACTACCGACAGCAAAATTAAAAACATGGCAACAAAAAAGAAAAATTAATATACAAAAACAAAAAACAAATAAACATTTTGAAGTTGGCGCCACAAAATAGTAGTTTTTATGTTTTATTTGACACTAACTTTAAAATGTTTTTTTATTTTTTGTTACTTTGAAGTCGGTATTTTTTTTTGTAAAAAAGTTTTAATTGTATTTTTATGCTAATTTTATACATATTAAATATAAAGAAGAATAAATAGTTTCATGTGGTCGTAGGGTTCAAGGTGGTAGGTAAAAAGTAAAAAGTGGTAGGTAGGCAAGTTCCGCCTGAGATGAATTTTTTCTCCAAACATTTTATACGTATACTTAAACCTACTTATTCTGTACAGATTATATACTCGAGTGCTTGTACTTCAAACGAAAAATCTTTTATTTCAGAGTAATAAAATATTTGTATAAACGTACGAGTATTTATCGAGTTCAGGCTTTTTATAAGTCAAGAACGGCTTCCTGACGATGAATGATAAATATACAATCATATTCGGCGTGAAGGATTGAGTTCTTATTTGTGTTGACGACTTGCTAATATAAAATGTATACCTTGTTCCGGTTCCGTAGACGTCTTTAACTATGTATGCACATGTATGTGGCTGTAATGTTTTTGTTTTCCTGTGTTTTGCACATACAATATGTAAAAAAACTCCGTTAGGCTAGCCTGTTAACCCGCCAACAGGGTTGGTGTTACATTTTTTTATTTTGTGTGTGCAATATTGGACTGAAGAAAGAAGTTAGGTTTAGCCATTGCTTTTGCATTGTTAGTTTTTTGATCCCAAACTAAGCAGAGCTTGTACTATGGCAACCAAAAAACTGATAAACATACTTATTATAATAAGAATAATATATTGGGACAACTCACACAACGCCAATAGGACAAGCGCAACCAGATAACTGATAGACATACATATAAATTTCTAAAAACATACCTACATTCACTTTTATTTCAGGTATGTCCCTTGAGCAATCATCCAGACGTTTCTCCTATTAGATAGGTATTTTTATATTCTTATACCATCAGTTATTACAATATCTACGGTGACATTATAGCACGAACAACTTCGTAACCAAGTGATTAGTCTATGTCGAGACTACTAGCAAAATAATTTGCGAGATCAAACTGTCACAGTGGCAACCTAACAATATTTACCCTGTTAAGTAAAGTTTCGACAGTTAGTAGAAGTAACATCGTGCAAAGTTTAAGCAAACCAACCGAAATGAATTCGTTTACCCTTTATTGAATTAATTTGAACAAATCGTAATTACAAACTATTAAGTCGAACAGTGTTCATGAGATTATTTGCAAATATTGAAATGGCTTTTAACCAGCGCTAAAAAGACAATATTATCGGAGGACTTTATAAATCAAATCCAGGACCTCTTACACACTACGGCTGTGCCACTAAGGCAGTTTCTCGTAACTTCCATTACTTTCTTTACGTGTTTTTTCCCTTGATAATCTGAATTCCTTTCAAAACTACTGTGGATAGCAACTGGTATTAAATCGATACAAATATTATTTAATATTATATATATTCCATTATATATCTAAGCTTTATTATCTAAGCTTGTACAAGGATATTCTTGGCAAAATCATTCGAATTGGTTTGAGCTGTGGAATAAACTTAAAACATTCAAACTTCAACAACTACGAATACCTATAGACGCTATCGATGTATCGATATTGTTTGGGATATCCAAACCGGATGGAAACTGTGGCGACTACGAATAGTAAATATTTTATCAGACGTTTGAATACTGGTTATGAATGTAGTGCAATGCTGGCTCGAATCCATTTAGCCTCTTGCAATAAAACCTCAGGATATATCCAAGTTGGTAAGTAACGAAGGATTTGCTTGTGTACTTTACGATTTCGACATGCACCTGATCAAACATGATATCATCTTTGCTACAATGTACTGATATAAATTTTGTAAACATTCCCGTTTTATGATTCTTGGATTATGGTGCAAATAAAAGCGTTTCCTTGAAATAATACAAAGTCGAGCAAAAACAGAATAAAAGAAAAACATTTTCCCAAAGTATACAATTATGTAATACTGAGATATATATTATTAATCTAATACAAGGTCGAGTAGCTGCAAAACGAGATTAGATATACTCGACTGAGAGGGATAAATTTCAATTAAAATAAAGTCGAAAGATATTTCATTTCATTCGAACACCTTACAATTGCGGGCTTTGTGCAATCACCTCAAATGACTTTCAAAGAATCAAGCGAGAAAATCGAACGAGGAAAGAGTGTTTGAATGGCGAGAATTTTAATATACGGTGGGAGGACAAGTGAGAAAACAAGATGAATTCTGCACCCAAATTTCAATGCAGAAAAGTTATGAATTGAGCGCGGTTTGCGAGCCAGCGAAACATGAGCGAAGGTAAGAAGTATAGATGTTTTATTATACTATGAGCACAATATTAAGGTCTAACTTAATATAGATCAGGTCTTAATGACAGCACACCTGTGTAGTAGGTAGATATTAGTCATTAAATTAAGTGTTAGTTCTTAAAATCTGCTTAGATACTTGATATACCTAATCTCAAATAAAAACTTGATTCGATTTTGTCTACCCGTTTGAACACTAATATGCCACAGACAAATCCAATCTAATAACGTCAATTTTGTTCTTAATAGATACAAAATGCTTTTCTACCGCACACAACAACCATAAAGGCCATAAAAAAGTACATAACTACACATATTTTATTATAAAACTAAACTAGTTTATTTAAAAGATACTAATGTATTTCTCTACAAGAGTAATAACAAGTCGTTACAGTATGCTTTCACGAAGGTATAATAATAATCTGTACTTTGCTCTGCGGTTATAAAAGCTAATAAATATAAAAGTTGTAGGAAACATTATCCTAGCTCTCAGTACAACAGGTGAAGCTATTCTTTACTCAAGTATCTACTTACAGTAAGTAACATTTTACGTGGTCACCATTCGTTCTTACTACATATTGCCACATGTACCTCTCGCCTGCTCGGAAGAACTTTAAAATTCTATTCAAATATAATAAGTTTGAAATGAAACAAAACTCTCTGTCGACGAGAAACAGAGGAATGGTGGCGAGAACTTTGCACGTTGCTCTAGAGTTTAGATCGTAAGATATCAAATTAACTTCACATTTTAAACTTGGTAAGAATGTAAACAGTGTAAGTACTGGCAATTCTGTGGTACTGGGTTGGAATGTTCCACAACAAACCATTAACGTGGTCGTTTCTCATAGCGAAGTGCGAGGAAAATTAACTAGGTAAGTCTAAGTGGCAATGTTGGCGCGTCTCAACCGAATCGTTTGCTCTCTAATTTACGTCCCAACTTTGGTGACACGTGTGTTCTATTGATTTGGTCTGCTCGTCGTGAATGAGTTCAGTTAACTGCCTCGCTTTTTGATTGTGATCGAGTTAGGGACGTGCTCCGCAACCTAAGTTTTCGTAAAGCCTCTCTCATGTATTATTTGTAAGCCTCTGAACTGAATTGTTTCCTTTTAGTTAATACTAGGAACGGTCATAAATATGAGAGCTTTACATCTATATGGACTTCTAACATGTGATGCGACGATCCACCACACCGTATCCGGATCGGCCCGACACAGGCACGGTTGTTGAAGTGCCGGCCGGTGTCGGACCCGTGTGTGCAAATAGCAGTCGGGGTTTGTATACCTACACTATGTCGCAAAGGCGGTTCAAAACCAAATGAAGTGAAATATTAAGTTTCTAGAGAACTATAACAATAAGAAATTATTTAAAACAGCAGACGAAGTCAACCTTCGGAACAGGCGAGACCCACATAGGTTAGTACTCACAGATTTCCCAAAACTAACTAAATATAATAAAAGCTGCTTGGCAATGTGCACACATGTCTTTAATAAGATACCTAGCACCTTAAAAGATTTAGACATAAGATTGTTTAAGATAAAACTTTACAAATGGCTTACTGATGTTATTTAATTTCTATAGCATTAAAGAATTTATAAAAGAAAATAATGATATATTTTGTTACGAGTAAGTTAAGTAATTGAAACTGAAATTTTTGCATGCTGTTATTGTTACAGCGAAAACATGTACGTACTACTACAATTTTGTAACACCATTTTACACCATGTTTTTACACAAATAAATGTTTATTATTATTATTATCCAGTTTACTGTTGATTTTTCAATTTGAAAAATTCCAGGCGTTCGTACAGTTAGTTATACATCGAACGGTGTACTAGATATCAAATGGCGTCCGTTCAAGAATTTATATCCTGTCTACTTATTAAGAATATATAGCGAAATATAGAATTAAACACGCGTGACTTCAATTAAATGTACAGGGTGGTTTTTAAAATACTAATAACCTCCCGGTTGTTAACCCTTAATCACCTAAAATTTGTTTATGGAGTTATGACGTTAAACACCTACAGACTATTTTACTGGAATAAAATAATAATATCTAATAATATCTTGGGACAACTCACACAACGCTATCAGATCCCAAAATAAGCAGAGCTTGTACTATGGAAATCAGACAATTGATAAACATACTTATATATTTCTAAATACATACATATTATAGATAAACAACACCCAGGCACAGAATAAACCATAGTGCTCATCACACAAAGTTTTATCCAGGATGGGGATCGAACCCACGACCTCCGGTTTAGCAGTCAAGGTCACTAACCACTAGACCAACGGACCAGTCAAAATCATTGTTGATTGTGAGGTTTAGGATCTGAACCTGACAAAAAAACATCAATTTTACTCCAGGGTCTCACAGATGTGTGGTAGATGGTTGTGTGACAAAAATTGGAAGTAGGTAGTGAAGGGTTGCTTAGTATGTTTTTCAAAAAATGTTATTACGAAGTTATTTGGTGTAATGTAAAGAAACCACTAGTGGGAAGTTATTAGTATATTAAAAATTACTTATCACAAGTATATACAAAAAAAAAAAAATTAAGGATAAGTAGCAATGTGGGATTGAGTCCCACATTACTAGCAATCTTGTTTACCCCTCCAGCTAAGCTCAAAAGCTTGTGTTAGAAGTTGGTTCACGTCAGTAGTATTTCTATTTATTTATGTTATTTTTTAATTGATTCGCAGCTTCAGCAGGCCTCGTAAAATTTATTTGCAATGCTTTTACCGTACTCAGAAGGCAGTAGTGCACACACGATCGTTGTCGATCGACACCGATGACAAATTTTGCAACATTTTTATAAAAAAAGCACTCGAATTTCACTATCCTAGCTTCTCGACTTCAAACAGCTTAAACCATAATCTATACTAATATTATAAAACTGAAGAGTTTGTTTGTTTGTTTGAACGCGGCAATCTTAGGATCTACTGGTCCGAATTGAAAAATTCTTTCACTGTTAGATAGCCCATTTATTGAGGAATGTTATGAAACATCACGCTACAACCAATAGGAGGAGGGAGCTTCAATGAGAAATGTTGCAAAAACGGGGAAAATTTACGCAGACGAAGTTGCGCGGGACAGCTAGTCTTCTATAAGATTATAGTACTTGCACCGTTTGATAGTATCTACTGATGCAGTGTTTGCTTTATTAACTACAGAATCCTTGTCCGGAATTGTACTATGTACTCTAATATTAATACTACAGTAGAGTGCCGCGTCAGTTTCAGATATAACTACTATTATGCGGCTGGAATAACATTTGAGTTTATAGGAGGGTTCTGAATGAAGTCTGAGATAGTAACTATAAATGTATATCGGCTATCAAAATGACGAACAGTTGATGATCAAATTTTCCTTGTTGTGCGTGACCTGTTATCAAACAACCTTAAAATTATTCCGGTTTCTAAGAAGCTACCTATTTCCAATTGCGAGGTTATTGAGGAAATAATAATGCGCTTGAAATATCTTAAATATAATAAAATTATATTCATTGGCACGAGTCGTGAGTACAAACTTTGAATTTCAGTTTAAGTTTAAAAAAAAAAAAGAAAAGGCAATAGTCGCTAAACTGAAATTCAAAGTTTGTATATATATATATATATATATATACAAACTTTGAATTTGTATATATAAGTTGGTGCCATGAAATAGTAGTCTTTATGTTTTATTCGGCACCAACTTTAAAATGTTTAATTTGTTTTTGTTATTCTAGGTATATTATTTTTTGCTTTTTAGTTGCCTTGTATTTATTTTTGAAGTCGGTAATATTTTTTGTTAAAAAGTTTTTATTTCTCACTTTTTAGTGGGTTGGTTTATAATTCACATAAGTTACAATAGGCTTATGTCATCTGCTCAAATCCTTTTACGAAATATTGCTTGCCCCGATGCAGGGCCGTTAATTGTTGAGGAGTTCACTATCAGCTTTATTACATTGTATAATAGTAGTATATCGAGATTAAAGTGCTACTCAATACAATATTAAAGTACTTAATTGAATTGCAAACTGTGAAATATTGAATAGGTCTGCTCGTAATTTTTGGTCTTCATCATCAGTTCCACTTCACCAATTGGTGTTTTTTAAGAGTAAATGCACAAATCACTATGAAATATACCTAAATCACTGTAGGTGTGCTTTTAATATTTTAAGAGTTCCCTCGATTTCTCCAGGATCCCATCATCAGATCGTGATCTGATGGCAATGGGACCAACTTGGAAGTATACCCTTTCATACACGAAAACAATTTTTCAAATCGGTCCAGCCGTCTTTGCGTAATCGGTGAACAAACATACAAAAAAAAAAAAAACATACAGGCGAATTGAGAACCTCCTCCTTTTTGAAGTCGGTTGAAAATAGTGACGTACACTCCATCAATATTAGAAAGAAATCTAAAATTAAGAACGACCTTATTCAGAAAGCTTATGGCTGACCCATGCGTCAAACTCGTGTGCGATGCGTCAAACGGGTGCTGCTTAAGATGACTGGTCGGCCTTGTCATTAGAATTTTATAGGTTTATTATTTTTTAATAAGTGGTTCTTAAATAAGTAGTTTTCTTATAATAATCGAATCGCATGTTGCCTTTACCCTCTTCTGTATTTTTGTAAGTTGATGCCCCCATCCACACCGTAGGAGGCTAATTACTGCGTGCGTATGGTTATTGCTTGCGTGAGTTTCGTGGTGGTTTTCATATATACAAATATATATTGTAAAAAAATGGCATTTAAAAAAAGTGGCCATGAGTTTTTATTGCCAAGTTCTTTTCTCACGGCTTTACTATTGCGAAATTGGCATTAAATGTGGAATCATTATATTCCAAATTTTGTCTGACGTTCATAAGCGTCGCATTTGTAACCTAAATGGATAAAGAATTTTGACTTTGACTTTGACTTGAAGCTAGTTGAAGTCTCACTGTCTAAAGAATATGAGACTAGAATAAAATAACTTCATATTATTATTATGAAAGGAACGTATTTTCTTTTTCAAGTTTAGTTGCAAGATCCCTTGCGTGAAAATTTCTTCCTGTTGTTGTTGTTCCTTAAAAAAATATTTCTTACAAATAAACAAATTCAATTCTAAGTTGAAAATTGTGATTAAAATCTTCAAATAAATTAGATGGTTATTTGTTTTGCATAGTATATGATCTTTGAAACTAGCTGTTGCCCGCGGCTTCGCCCGCGTGGAGGATTCTACCCCGTTAACTATTGATTTTTCAAACGCTAAAGCATGTGTTTCCATATTTTAAACCAAACAGTCAAATACAAAAATTGACAGATCTAACTTAAAAATTAACGAGTGTTTTTGTTTATTTTAGGTTTATAAGTTATTTAAGTAAATTCACAGATTTAACTTCAAAACTGACAGGTTCAAAACTGACAGGACATACAAAGTTCTAATCCCTATCCTAGCTTCTTAAGGGATGATTTTTCAAAAACGCTGATAACGTGTTTTAGTATTTTGAACCAAAAAGCCAAATAATAAAAACTATAGACTTAACATTAGGCAAAACTAAGAGAGTTTCACACAATATTGTGGCGATGTCTCACATAAAATTGCAAACCCTAGATTATGCGATAAGGAGTTGATTTTCCAAAAAACGCTGAAACACGTGTTTCTTTATTTTAAAACAAAATGCTAAATACGAAGTACACTGATCTAACTTCAAACTGACAGAGTTCCATACAAACTTGCAACCCCGATTATTCCCTCTTAGTGGTTGTTTTTTCAAAAAGGCAAACAAAAAAACTTAATACGATAATTCACAGATCTAACTCCAAAACTGGCGAAGTGTCATACAATCTTGCTACCTTTATTTTACCCCCTTATGGGACGAATGACCAAAAATGCTTTCTAAGTGGATGCATACAACATAACAGTCATCAACAGTAAAAAAATCAGATTTGATATCCCAGCAGTTTAGGCTCTGCGTTGATAAATCAAGTCAGTCAGGGCAAATAGTTATTTATATGGCATTTCTAGAAATTCCTTCCTAAATTTTGCAGAAACAAATTGTATTTATTTCTGACGTGGCTTAGTTATATGTATGATGTTACAAATCCCTATTATTTTATAATAGCAGAATAATATTTTTGAAGTCGTGTTCTTTATAAAGTGTTGACATAACTACCCGCGAATGCGAGCTCGCAGCGGTCAATATGAATTGACAAGGTCCCAGGTTACTCAGGCAGCACCCTGGTACCTGTATATAAACAGTTCTAAATGGATCGATCTAGTCTGGATTGCGTAGAATATACAAAGTGTGTGGCAATGACAAAGCTTGCAAAAGGCGGAATCGATGAAACTGAGCCAGCTCCTCGCTTTGTATCTACTAGACCACCTAAATTATGGAGATTGCTTAAGTTTGTTCTACGTTGTGTATAAGTATGTTGAAACTAGCTTTTGCCCGCGGCTCCGCCCGTGTGCATATAGGTTATCGCGATATAAGCTGTTCCGTGTCCTTTTTCGGTACTGAAACTATCTCCATACCACATTTCATCTAAATCGGTTCAGCGGCTTAAGCGTGAAAACGTAACAGACAGACAGAGCAGTAGCTATCTTCACATTTACTGTATAAGTTTGGATAAACCAGGCCACTCAGAAAGTTTTGCGAAAAAAGTTTTTATGTATGTAGGCACTGGCCACATGTAATTATTTGTTTGAATTTCGAATTTCCCTCCACATTTTTTCGATAGCCAAATTAATCGTGTCTCATTTAATAACTTTTTGAAGAAAAAGGAACCACCTTCGAGGAAAAAAAAATTATCAAGCACATCACCGAATGCAAATTTTGCTGAGTCACTCCCATGTTTTAATCTATATCTCTGGTGTTTTGTAAGCTAGGTTTAATACAATAAGCCCTTCCCAAAAAAATATGCAATAAGTTTATATAAAAATACAAATAGTGAAAACTGCATGAAATCAGTAAGTAGTTTCTAAAAAAACGAGGACATACATACACATAAAGGTTCAAACAAGGATCCACCTTTTTTGAAGTCAGTTAAAAATAGATCTGCGTCGAGAAAATTTTCGTGCGAGATTTTCTCACATTTTAAATGTGGCCTAAAACCTGATGAGTCATTCGATCGACTTCAAATAGGTTTTATGGATGAAGGACCTTCAAAAGCAACCATCACCAACCACCTTTGGCGTTCTACGGAAGAAAGTGTGCTGGCAGTAAAGAAACAGGCGAATTACATACGAAGAGATTTATGGTTCGCAAAGCGCACAAGATTCTACACGAACGCCATCGCGTGGGGAGGATAGTTTCGCGCTTGGTGCTGCACAACCTCACCAAAGCTCAGACGCAGGTCCGCGTGGAGTGGTGCTGTGATATGATTCAAAAATTTAAAGCGGGCTCGTCACAGCGCGATCACGACATTGTGACAGGTGAAAAATACTGGATTTATCAATACGACCCAGAAACAAAGCGTCAGTCGACAGTTTGGCTGTTTCAAAACAAACCAACACCTACGAAAGTGAAGCGATCGAGAAGCTCGAGGAAAATTTTGATTGCTAGTCACTTTGACGGGATATCTGGATTCAACTCCATTACGAGACCAAAGCAGCATCAACGCCTAATGGTATACCACAAAATGTCCGTCAGAAGTTTTGTCTGCAATGAGCGACCGAACACCGGACTTCGCGGGATACTGATTCACCATGGAAACGCGCCCGCGGTGTCAGCGCTCAAAACGAGGGACTTCGGCCTGGATACCACACCGGCCAGAGCCGTGGGTCACCCTTCTTACAGTCCTTATGTGTGACTTCTTTTTATTCCCCTTAAATAAAAAATCACCTGAAAGGGATACAGTTTTCATCGCCGGAAGACGCGCTAGCAGCGTTCGAGAAGGCCGTGGAAGAGGTGTCTGCGGCGGACTGGAAAAAATAGTTCGAAAATTAGTTCAGTCGCATGAAACTTTGTTTATAGGCTAGTTGAGAGTTCTTTGAAAAGATTTCGTTAAAATATTTTATCTATAGAAGTTAGTTTTTTAGTTCCTCAAAACTCTCTGAGTGTTCCACGTACCTACCTACTATTTGTTAGTATTAAATAGGTAAATGATGACATTTTGATTCACTAGCAGGCATTTTTAACCTACTTGACTACTTCATAAAAAGAGGTTCATTTTCTATGATTATATAATGCAGTTGTTCCAAACAACCGTAACATATTGCAGGCAAAGCCTGGCAGCACAAACTGACTAAAGCAGAAGTTTATGCGAATACGTTTTTGCAACACCTAAACTTTCCCAGCTTAATGAATTAGATCTCAGGTCCTCTGTGATTTTATCTACGCGTACAAAAAACAAGGACATTACGTAACTCCGGAATGAAATATAATATGATCTATAAGGAGAATTGTGACTTTATCTCTACAATTATACAATTTTATTGTATATTGAAGACATTGAAGCCTAGATCAACAAATTAAGGATTTCTTAATTAAATTAGGTTATTTCTTCATGTGTGTTAGTTAGAAGGTTATGCGAAAAACCGTGAGAACATTCGTAATGGTACTTTATAGCAGTTTCAAAAGTAATAGATAATTCTAGCTTATTGGTACTATAATACAACTATAATTTTCATCAACATTAGTAAGCTAATTCATCTCCATTTTACTAACCGCGCCACGTAATAATAAAGGTTCGTCTATATAGGTATGGACTTTTCACCGTGTCCGTAACAAAGTGCCGTGACATTACCAGTTATAGTACATTATGATATAAGTGCGGTAAGTTGAAAATTACAGCCGAGGCGGTATTGCTAGCCCGAGCCGTAGGTGAGGGCTACAAGAAAGCAGAGGTTGTAATTATCAAAACGACGTTTTATAACATATTTGCAAGGAAATAAATAAAACTCGGACTTTCTTAAAAGAAAGCGCGCGAATAATTTTTACTTGTTCACAAATTAGCGCAATCTTTTTTTAAGGCAAAGGCACAAAAACAGCCAGTATTACTAATAAAGTAAACTAATATTTTTGTGTTTTGTTACAGATAATTAATTAAATTATAGAATTAAATGTTTATTTATTATATTTTATCTCCCAAAGTTAATATTATTCATATAATGTTGACCATTTTTCGGACATGAAAACTCTTTGCTAAGATTTTAAAAAGTACCGTTCGTTTTTGACGGAGCATCTTGATAAACCGTGCGTTTTACATTACAATAACGCACAAGTACGTAATGAGATACATTACGAAATTAAAATTGGTGAAATAACAGACCCTTTACGAGCAAATGTGTTATAAAAATAATTACGTCGCTTTTTTCGATGTGATTCACATCTAGCCCCCGGATAAATTGTTGAACATTGTAAGACGAAGGATTGTTACGTGGCGTGTCTTGGCACAAGTGTGGACGGTGATTCTTGCGTTGACACGGACAAATGTTCAGTGCGACGAGCCGATCCATTAAAAATGGAAAACTTACATAAAATTATCAAAGTCCACATGCGAACAAGAACGCTTTTTTGTACGGTGTGACGTTACTGGGTGAATGGAAAAACATTGTGACGTATATTTGCCCGCTACTTTCATGTATTTCACCTAGAGTAAACTGCCCCAACTATGTCACTCCTATTAGTTATAATTACGAACCCTTCTTACAAATATATTAAAATTATTAAAATACATCTCACATTAAGCAAAAACATTTAAACATGACGTACCTAAGTATTTAATTTTGTATAATATCTAGCAAGGCTTGGTTAAAGTAATGAAAAATGCATTTTTCTTTCGATACGAGTAATGTTATACGTATTTAACAGACGTGTACTTAAACGCATCACGTAAAATCGTGTACAGACGTCACAGTCAAAAATTTGATAGTTTACCCTAAAATGTCCGGTCCATACTACGGTAACAATCCGCCAGATTGTTTCGTGAAATGACACAGATTGGGATCCGTCTTAAACGGCATCCATGCGGGCGGGGAATTAACTAGTTTCTTAAATCATTTCAAAATTTGCCTTGTTTGGCGATTAAAACGATTATTTTAAACAATTATTTTGTTATGTAAGTAATTTGTGGAGTCAAGACAAGATACGGAAGATGCGGTATTTACTTATCTTATCCTCCTTAAATTCTGTACAATATTTTTAATGTTGTTTATGCGTCACACATGGTAGCTCGTTGTTAAAGAATTTTCTTATGTCGCATTGTACCTTGAGATTTACGAGGTAAGGTCACGACCCTATTATCTCGTTCAATAAATCCCAGCTAGTGTTTCTAACTTTTTACCTAAAACATCTGCGTAGAATCTGGGCTGGAAGCAAAATATAACGCATAGATATTAAAATTTGTTGCTCGTTTTACCTATTTAAACTTATAACAAGGCTTCTCTTTGCCTCTTTGTTGTTTCTATTGTTGTAATGAGCATGACACTGTATATATTGACTATATGGGTACTACACAGATTGGGCAACTGTAATCTAAATTGCTATTTTATTCAGCATTGGCATACGTATTGAAAATCTTCCATATTACAAAAACGTTGGTAGGATTCCTTGTGAGTTAGAGGTTGAAACGGAACGTATTAAATAAAAATGTAAGTGAAACTAATTATATGTTTGACCTCCAAAGTGACTTTCGTATCGTGTAGCCAATGAATTACCACTGGGCTCTGAAAAAGTGTAGGGTACGTCGTTCCCCAACATCCAATCAAGAAGAAATACATTTAGGTACGCAGGCAGAAATTAAATTGCTTGCCTTCCGACCAACATGATGTATGCTTTAAATAATTACTAATTTCCATTTTCTTTGAGCTTCCGTTCATGATATTTTGCTAAGGACCAGGAAAATAAACTTACTTTGAGGCTTAGTTACTTAGGTATGTCCATATAGTACCAGGTTAATTTTCTAAGCTTCTTTGACTCTTTAAGCCACAGTAGGGAATAATCCCTATGTAATGAGTTTACAAACCCTAATTAATGACCAGAAGTTTTGTGGTTTACCATAGCAAGATAAAACCTGCAACAGTTTGGTTTACTTCGTCACCAGCTATGCATACACAGTTAAAGACTTCGATATTAAGGAATAATATTTAAGTCGCAGAGGACTTTACGAATAATTAATTAGCGTAGAGAACTCCCATTATCAGAACTAACATTTATCTGAATCTCATAAACTCACTATTTCTGGCATAGCAGTCGTAGCAGTAACACATCCACTGCTCATCAAAGCGCATTTAAAACATGCATTTGAAAGAATCACGACATTATCATGATTGTTAATAACGGTTGCCCCGAGTAAAATAAATACGCGGAGCATTTCAGCATGGTATAATCCTTCATGGGTAGCAACCTTCTGCATTTTTCCCGTATCCTTCTACTGCGAATATGTTTGCATTTTATTCAGGAAAATTAAGATTCGCGCTCCGGGTCGCCTATAAGAATGTAGGTACGCGATTCATAATATATTATTCGTTGGCGTTTGCTGAGTTGAAACCAGCTTCCTTTTCCAAGTTACAATTTCGATCCACAGAGTTAGTAAAACATACAATAATATTTTGTTGAAAAATGATTTATATCTATATTATTCTCATAATAAAATTACGAAAGTAATTTTATAGATAATCGAAATACTTGCAATTGTCATCGGCACAAATTTACACTAAATAAGTATACTCATTTTAAATTCTCGTGGGAAATGTAAGCGTGATAAATATAACAACATATAATATTAAATTCGTTACCATTTGCTAAGATGAAACCAGCAATGGCAAAACGTTCCAGAAACGTTGCAATTTGGATCCACAGAATACATAAATGTAAAACCTTTTTTTTTTTAATTTTCTCATAATTTGCTTAGTTATTAGATTATGAAATTATTTCCAAACATCATCGGCTCACATTTACACAAAATACACTCATGTTGAAACTTTCGCTAAAAGACGGAAACAAGATACCCTTCACATTTAATATCGTGCAGTCGGAGGTTGTATCCAATATTATACTTGCACTCGATAAACATAATCGTCCTTCTTGCGCAGTTGGGTAAAAATATGTTCGATAAATTCTGTTAGCCGTGGCCATTAACATTACACCTGCGTCCCTTCTTCGGGCACACAAATAAAAAGAAATGTGAATGATATCTGTGTACACATACTACAGACTATTTCCGCCATTGAATGTCCACAGTTTTGTGCACGAGCGCGCTTTATAGTACAATAGACAATAGACCAGAGTATCTATTACACATGTTACATGAATCATAAAGAAAAATGAAAAAAATGCGTTCTATCGACTTTGGGATGGGATTTTACGCTAGTCTATCTAGGTATATTTTTAGCATAAACTGGTTTTCTAGTAACTATTTATTAAGTTTTGATTTTACCTACTTCTGACTGCTCTATGGGTGACAAAACTAACATTTTAACATTCGACAGATTGGAAGTTTTTTGGCCCCTTCCTTCGTGCACTAGTCGTACGCTAGGTTCATCACTTTAATGAAAATTATTTTGAATTTTTCTATAAATTGTCTGTATTTGATCTGAAGATGCATCATATTTTTTTTCTCCCTAAAACTCAAAAGTGCGACTTGTAACTGGCATTGAAATATTGTTTTTACTAAGGGCTATTACTCATAAAAAATCAAGTTGCACTACGGCTTTTGGGAGAAACACACGTTTTAATCCAAAGGTCAAATAATACGCCATTTGGTTGTCACTCTAAGGCCAAATAAGTAAACAAATGTTTTCAATTTATAATATTCTGAAATATAGCCCTTAAAACTCTACTTTGTACATATCAAGATTTTACCGTGTTTAAAGGGCTTGGTAATACGTTTTTTATTACTTATTATTTTTACTGTGTTATTTAACTTTTAAAAATAAATTAAGTTTCCTACACTGCGGTATGACTGTTCGGATATGACATTATTAGTAACTATTGAAGAATTTCTCTATCTACCCGCAAGGGCAAAAGTAGAGGCAAAGGCCGCTAAGGGCAAAAGTAGAGTAACTTTTGCCCTTAGTAGTCACAAGTCGCACTTTTGAGTTTTTAGGGAGAAAAAAAATATAAATGGAAATAAGAAAATATTTTTTTACTCAGAAACTAAAAGACATTTTTTAAAAATATAAAATGACAAACATGCTCTCAAATAAGCTCTATTTAGTTATATTTAAAATCATTAACTTCAACAATTACATTTCAGGTTTTATTTTCATTTTCCCAAGAGGATTTTTTTTAGGCTTTTTTAAACACTATGTGATTGAGTCAGCGGGTAGATAGAGAAATTCTTCAATAGTTACAAATAATGTCATATCCGAACAGTCATACCGCAGTGTAGGAAACTTAATTTATTTTCAAAAGTTAAATAACACAGTAAAAATAATAATAAGTAATAAAAAACGTATTACCAAGCCCTTTAAACACGGTCAAATCTTGATATGTACAAAGTAGAGTTTTTTCTGATTCGGAACAGTATTACGAATTAAATCATATTATATTAAATTATATTAGACCGTGGAGTCAAAGTCATCAATTATATGCATTGCAATCAAAATAACATAATTTATTCCAATAAGCTAGAAACAATCTCGTTTATAATGTATTCCTATTAGGCATGTTAACAACCAATTACCTCCAGTGACACGAGGTTCGAATAAATAATTCTATTTGAAATGTTACGCAATAATTAAACTAATATTATATTTGTGACAAATTGGACAAATAGAAGGTTGTTTGTTCTTCATAAGGTTGACTACAATAAATAATTAAATTAAAATTATAAATGTGAACATGACTCTGTCTGTCTGTTATGTTTTCTTGCTTAAATCGCTGAACCGATTTAAATGAAATTTACTATGGAGAAATCTGGAGTCCCGGTAAAGGACCAAGTATAGTTTTTATCGCAATAAGCGATAACCAACATCCACGAGAGTGGAGTGAAAACTAGTTATTTAAAAAAAAATATTAATACTTATCTATACATCACTACATAGTATAAAACAAAGTCGCTTTCTCTGTCCCTATATCCCTATGTATGCTTAAAACATTTAAAACTACGCAACGGATTTTGATGCGGTTTTTTTAATAAATAGCGTGATTGAAGAGGAAGGTTTATATGTATAATACCATCCATATATTTTATACCCGTGCAAAGCCGGAGCGGACCGCTAGTAATATTATAAAGCTAAAGAGTTTGTTTATTTGTTTGAACATGATAATCTCAGGAACTACCGTGTCGAATTAAATAATTTTTTTACTGTTGTATAGCCCATTTATTAAGGAAGCTTGTAGGCTATATAACATTACGCCACAACTAATGGGAGAGGAGCAGCAATTAAACATATTACTGAAACGGGGAATCAATTGTTTTTAGGGCAACTTTCCTATATGTAAAGTGAGGATGCATTTTTTTTTCTCACCTACCCCGTCGTGTGGGGAATCATTAGATAGGTCTTTTAAAAAGCGTTTAGGGTTTGCGAAGACTATTTTAGATTTAAGGATCCCTTTGTAAAATATTAAGCTTTATAGTGATTTTTTTGTTAGACGCTCGTAACCAAACCAACTATCTAAAACACAGTAACAAATACCTAAAGAGTCTGTATTTGGTACTTATTTATTTTCACAAAGCTTTTTGGTGTTGAAGCTATCAATAGATGAGTATATGACGATTCTTAGCAGCTGAATCATATCGCGGCTCACCCGACAGGACTGTTTCCAACATATTTACACAGAAGTTATTTCGTAACATAAATTAATTACCTTAATTTAGACTCGACTTTGACGCCAACGAAGTCGCGGGCACAGCTAGTAAAATGAATAAAAACAAAAATTCTTGTCTTGCCAGATACCAATAAAGAGTTTTATTATAATAGTAAAGTCGTGTGCGCAGTGATATTTCATTGTTTATTACCTGTCAGTGTTAATAATATAATTGTTTCTTTTCATCGTAAGCCTAGATAGTAATTAAAAGAAAGAGCCCAAGTGTTAAATGTATGTTGTTATTTTACTTCTAAAGTCCTCGTTTACGTCTTCGTGGTTCTATCCCGAATTTTTATTAGCCAGTTTTAAGAAACTAATTTAGATCTCAATAAAAGTTTCTACCTGAAAATATACAGATTAATTAAATACAAGAAGATTACGAAGAAAGAACAAAGGTTTAGGATTTGACCGCACGTTCGGTACCTTAAGATAAATTACTTGGGTTTTTCTACTTTAGAGAAATACAGGAACACGCAGGTTTGAAAACATATCCCAGCTTCGTAGCGATACAGCCGTCTCATGACATACATGATGGTGTTGTACATTGTATTTTTTGGAACGTACATTCATAACGGACGTTTTGTTTGCGGGCTGAGAGGCTAGACAGAAAAATGTTACATTTTAACATCGATCAAAAATCTATTTATTTATGACTAGCTGTGCCCGCGACTTCGTTCGCGTGAAAGTTGGGTTTGTGTTAAGGTAGTTTAATTTACAATTTGAAGTTTAAGCAAAATGAAGGGCGACAAAGTTAATGGCGCCAGACCGTTAGAAGACAAATCATAAAAAATCCTATGCTTTCAGCACCTCGACAAAAAAGTATTTCACCAAAATGATTTTCATCACATCAAATATTATTAATATTGAAAAATTCCCCCCCTCCCCCGTCACGCGAGAACTTTGGTTGAAGGTTTCGGGTTAAATGAAGCCCGAAACCGCCCAAGTACTCGCGCGAAATTTTGTGTTAAGGAGCTTCGATTCTGACTCCGAAAGGTCGAAAATTCCGATTGATTTTGAACCTCCAACTCAAACTTCGGCTCCGACACTTTTAAATCGGACGTTTTAATCGGAGGTACCTAGCCGTATACATAGGTAATAAAGGTATGATGAAAAAAACTCTCACAGATTCCCTATGATCGCGGGTTATGTCCTGCCCGAGCGATCTTTTCCGAGTCTAAAGTACACCCACTTTGTGTCCGTGTTGTAAAGTCCCCCGCGAAATAGGGCTAGTTATGTTTTAAAAAATATCCTGTTTTTAAAACATTGCATTCCCGCGGTACTGTGATGCGTGTTCAAACAAACAGACAACATTCAAACGTTTTTTTATCTATTTTCAAAACTGGATAAGTTTCTTTTAATACTTGATGATTTTATATGAAATTAAACTAAAATTATCATGCATGTTAAACGTAGTTAAGCAAGGTATTTAACCTTAAATTATTCACGCGATTAAGACCCGTAATATATATATTTTTATAATGTGTACAATACAAATCGCGAAAGTTTATCAACATTTGTAGGTAAGCAATTTTGGCAATCAGAAGAAATCGAATCACAGATGGCGCCACGTGTTTTATTTTGATATAACACTAACAATTATAAATTCTAGAAAATATCAAGTAGTTATTGTTTATTTGTAATGTTATATTGTTGTTCATGTCTACATTCATAACATAATCACGATTCATGCAAAACAATGATAAAAGTGCCGATTGAAAGTGATTGATTAATATGAAAAATAAAAGCTTGTATATTAAGTATACATTTGGAAAAATACTTAAATAATGAATAAAAAGAATTTTAAAACAACACGAAAAGAGATTCGCACACTTGAGATTCGATCCTCCGACCTCGCTCGTTCAATACCGCCACTTGTGCCTTTAAACCACCTCCACCGATACAAAAACGATTAAAATAGCTGATCTTAAGGAAATTGAAAATGTTGTGTTTAGCTCCTTATAGTTTTAGCGTGAAGTTACTGTTTCCATGGGTTACAATTGTAAATAATGTCTTAATGTGGAAAAAAATTGTGGAAAACCATAATGGTAGACGAAAGCTAGTTTACAATAAAACTGCAAATTTTCATGAAGATCCGTCAAGTATTTATTGTTTTATGACGATAAATAGGTACAGACATTATTCGTTATTGCTTAGCTCCTATGGGAAATATCGTGATAAATTATAGCCTATATGTTAATCCAGACTTATTAGAATACACATACAAAATTTCTACTGAATCTGTCCGGTAGTTTTTGCGTGATGCGTGTTCAAACAAACAGACAGACAGACAGACAGACATTTCTAAAAATGTAGGAATGTGTTTACATACTCTTTTCGAACATTTCCCAATATTTTTTTTCACTATGTTCGGCCATGTACAGACACGTGAAATTTACAATTTTATTATAATATGTATATATATAGATAGAACATTATTGAATACAACGCCATCTACTTTCAAAACCAGTGAAGTTTCTTCTAATACTACTGTTTTTTTATTAATATACGCAAGATGGTTTTAGTACAATAAAATCATAATTAAATAAATAGGACAATGTCGCCACTCAGCAAGAAACGAATACATGATCGCAAGCAGCCCTAATAAATGTTTAATTAAGGAAATAAATCACGGTGAACAATTTGATTACATAGATGGCGCTACATGCTTTTTTTACGTATGTTATGTCTTTTTTTTAGCAACGAACACATCAATTCTGGAAAATGTCGAATACTTTTTAATTGTAATGTAATATTGTTTTTAATTTCTACTACGATTAATTCATTACTCAGCAGTGCATGCAGTACCTATAAATATCTTACCTAGGTACATATACAACTTGATTTTTAATATAAAAAAAATAATAACCACAGTGAATAAGTTACCAACGGTCGAAAAAATAACTATAACATTGAGACAAATATGAAAAAAGGAAAAAGGAATTAAAAAAAACTACAAAAAGAAAATCAGCACATCAGATCCGAGCCTGGGACTTCGTCGTCAAAGATCGATGGCATAGCTTCGAGGCTATACTGTTCGCTACTGCGTACGGTAAAATAACTGTTCTTATGAAACTTAAAAATGTTGTGTTTAGCTCCTTATAGTTTTAGCGTGAAGTTATGTATTCCATGGGTTACAATTATAGATAATGTCTTATTGTGGAGAATTTTGTGATAAACCATTATGGTGCGACAAAAAATACGTTGCTGCTCGTTCCCCATAGACGTTAGCGTGATGATTCATAGTGTAATTAATGTCCTATAGTATTTACTATAAAACTGCAAGTTTTCATAAAGATCCGTCAAGTAGTTACTGTTTTATAACGAAAAATAGCTACAGACATTTTCCCTTACTGCTTAGCTCCTATGGGGAAAAGCGTGATAATTTATAGCCTAAATGTTAATCCGCGTCTATTAGATAGCACGTGCAAAATTACAACCGAATCTGTCCGGTAGTTTTTGCGTGATGAGTGTTCAAACAAACAGACAGACAGACAGACAGACAGACAGACAGACATTTCTAAAAATGCAGGAAAGTGTTTAAATACTCTTTTCGAACATTTCCTAATATTTTTTTTCACTAAGTTCGGCCATGTACAGACACGTGAAATTTACAGTTTTATTATATGTATAGATTATGTGAAGCTAGAATAAGGAGGTAAAAGGTTGTAATATTTATTTTACACTAGCTGTGCCCGCGACTTCGTTCGCGTGGAAGTTGGGTATAAGTTAAGGTAGTTTATATTACAATTTAACTTCTGTGTAAAATTGGAAACATGCTCCACAATGCTGTGTGGCATCTATGGATATTAGGGCCTAGCTTTAATCAGGGCCCGACCTATGGCAGAGCAAGCCTAGCAAATGCCCAGTGCAGCAAAATGAAGACCGACAAAGTTTATGGCGCCAGACCGTTAGAAGACAAATTATAAAAATTCCTTTGCTTTCAGCACCTCGACAAAAAAGTATTTAACCAAAATGATTTTCTTGACTTTAAATTAATATTGAAAAATTCTCCCCCTCCCCCGTCACGCGAGAACTTGGGTGGTTTCGGGTTAAATGCAGCCCGAAACCGCCCAAGTACTCGAGCGAAATTTTGTGTTAAGGAGCTTCGATTCTGACTCCGAAAGGTCGAAAATTCCGATTGATTTTAAACCTCCGACTCAAACTTCGGCTCCGACACTTTTAAATCGAACGTTTTAATCGGAGGTACCTAGCCGCTCGCTCCTTCAAAATAATTTAATTTAAACATAGGTAATAAAGGTATGATAGAAAAAACTCTCACAGATTTCCTATGATCGCGGGTTATGTCCTGCCCTAGCGATCTTTTCCGAGTCTAAAGTACACACACTTTGTGTCCGTGTTGTAAAGTTCCCCGCGAAATAGGGCTAGTTATGTTTTTTAAAAAATATCCTGTTTTTAAAACATTGCATTCCCGCGGTACTGTGATGTGTTCAAACAAACAGACAACATTCAAACGTTTTTAAAAGATATACTCAGATATCTTTTTTGTGTTTAAATACTTTTCTAAACTTATTTCAATATTTTTTTTCACTCACTTTAGAAGATTTAAATACTGTCTATTTTGGTGAATTAAAAAATAGGTGTGTCAACCTGTCGCAAATTAAGATCATCATAAGTATATTCATATCCCTCTACGTAAGAATTTCAGATTTTGTTAAATCAATTTTCCTGTTATTTTTTAATTTGTATTTAAACGCCATCTATTTTCAAAACTGGATAAGTTGCTTTTAATACTTGATGATTTGATATTAAATTAAGCTAAAATTTTCATGCATGTTAAACGTAGGTAAGCAAGGTATTTAACCTTAAATTATTCACGTGATTAAGACCCGTAATGTATATATTTTCATAATGTGTACAAATACCGAAAGTTTATCAACATTCAAGTAGGTAAGCAATTTTGGCACTCAGAGAAAATCGAATCACAGATGGCGCCACGTGTTTTATTTTGATATAACATTTATAAATTCTAGAAAATATCAAGTAGTTATTGTTTATTTGTAATGTAATATTGTTTTTCAATTCTACATTCATAACATAATCACGATTCATGCAAAACAATGATAAAGGTGCCTGTTGAAAGTGATTGATTAATATGAAAATTTGTTAAACAAAGTAAGCATGTTAAAGTCGAAAATAAAAGCTTGTATAATAAGTATACATTTGGAAATATACTTAAAAAAAGAATAAAAAGCCATTTTTAAATAACACAAAAAGAGACTCGCACCCTTGGGATTCGATCCTCCGATCTCGCTTCTCGCTTGTTCAATACCGCCACTTGCGCCATTAGACCACCTCAACCGATACAAAAGCGGTTAAAATAGCTGATCTTAAGAAAATTTAAAATGTTGTGTTTAGCTCCTTATAGTTTTAGCGTGAAGTTACTGTTTCCATGGGTTACAATTGTAAATAATCGGCTTATTGTAGAAAAAATTGTGAAAGACCATAATGGTTCGACCAAACATACGTTGCTGCTCGCTCCCCATAGACGATAGCGTAATGATTCATAGTGTAAATAATCACCTATAGTATTTACAATAAAACTACAAATTTTCATGAAGATCCGTCAAGTAGTTATTGTTTTGTGACGATAAATAGCTACAGACATTATCCGTTATTGCTTAGCTCCTATGGGAAATAGCGTGATAAATTATAGCCTATATGTTAATCCAGACTTATTAGAATACACATAGAAAATTTCAACCGAATCTGTCCGGTAGTTTTTGCGTGATGCGTGTTCAAACAAACAGACAGACAGACAGACAGACAGACAGACAGACAGACAGACAGACATTTCTAAAAATGCAGCAAAGTGTTTAAATACTCTTTTCGAACATTTCCTAATATTTTTTTTCACTAAGTTCGGCCATGTACAGACACGTGAAATTTACAGTTTTATTATATGTATAGATAGATAAGTCAAACAGTTATGTAAAATAAATACTAGTATTAGTTACAGTGTGTAATAAATGTGTAAAAAATCTTAAAATCTTGAAATAGGATAATTTTTAAAATGTTATGTTCTTTATGATTGTTTAGTGTTTAAAAAAGATATAGCAAAAGGAATTTTGTTCTAAGCGGGTGTCCATAAGCCACCACTCTCTCTTTTTAGGGTTCTGTAACTAAAATGGCAAAAACATTAGACTCTTAGTTTCGTCATGTCCGTCTGTCTGTCTTTCGGTCTGTCTGTCTTTCCATTCGTATGTCAAAGGCATTTTACTCAAAGACTACACAATTATTATTGATTTAATTTGGTGCAAATGTGTGTTGTAGTAGCCGCTACTTAGTTTTAAGCTGAATAATAAAAATAAATATTTTTATTATTCAGCTTAATTATCTTTGTGCCAAATGTCTACATCATTCATTCAGTGGTTTGAGGTGCCCTACATACTACAAACGTTTTATTCGGCCGATAGTTTGATCTGGTTGGGCTTTAAACCAAATACCAGCCGATACCAAATCTTACTTACAGGTACTGATTACCAGCCCAACTAAATTATCGACCAACGAAAAGTTTGTAGTCTGCGGGGGGTCTAAGCAGTCAGTATCGGTTTTTTTTTTTAATATAGATTTTAGTGCGAAAATTATTAATTACATCAATATCAATTACTATAAGTGTTACTTATCTGTGTTGTCGACTTAAGTCAGTATTTTAAATAGTTCTGAGTGTATTATTTAGGACTAACACTGTCAGGAAGGTATTACGGTTATTTAGTTCAATCTTGTGGTTAGATTCAGATTCCAACAAATGCTTGGCTATTGTGAACTTATTGGTTTGTCGGTATTTGACAGCTGCAATATTTCTTGTGACCCTTTCAGCTATTACCCTTTTACCTTAGATTACTAACGCTTTAGAGAGCGGTACGATTATACTCACGTGTTTGTGTGGAACGAAGTTGCTATAAGTATATAAACAATACAACTAAGCTGATAAGATATAAAACTACACGTTTTTGCACAAAACATTTCGTTTCGAACTTGAATTGTACCTATTATTATTATTTAGAGTTTAAAAAAAATGAGTGGCACCCGGGGACTGCCGTGGTAAAGGTATTGTGTAGCATTTTTTATCGACTAATGCAATATTTGTTTTTTTTTTTTTTCATTACATTTCGGAGCAGCTCGTCTCGATCCATGCGAGCTTCGTACAGTCCTACCATATACATATATGTTAAGCGAACGCTCGGCCGAGCTACATGGTAGGCGGAGTGAGGGGTGTTAGGTTATGTTTTCGTTACGGAATTTCTTGATTCGGTCGCCGCGCACAAATCCTGTGATAAAAGCTATACAATAGCATAAAAAAAAAACTAGCAATGTGGGTGTTGAAAAAACTAGAATGTTTTTACTTACCACATTACTAGCAATCTTGTTAAGCCCTCCAACTAAGCTCAAAGACTTGTGTTAGGAATGGGTTCACGTCGGTAGTTTAATGGGTAGGATTCGAACCGAGGACCTCACGATTGCGAGACCAATGCCTTAGCCACCTATGAGCTGTGGGTACTGGAAAAGCTGACTTGTTGTGATTTTACTCAATCCCAGAAACCTAACACAGTATAGTAGTATTTTGCTTCCTAAGTGAATAAATCATTTTTATTGTTATTATTATTATTTTAGACGGACATATAGACCCCGAGCCACGTACAATTTGTTAGTCATTTCCTCTCGGGCGATAACTTGTAAAATGCTTCACAGAGCGTTTGCGTAACATGCATTGGAGGCTACCACTGTTTAACCCACGGAAGAGATAAATATAGTTTAACCCACCTACCGAATTGCAGCGGACGTTCACGGAGCTTCGTTAAACAACTCTGAAGCATTTTACAAGTTTTCGCTCGGGAGGAGCTTGGTCTTGGTCATCAATCGGTTCCTGGCTTATGCTCTAATATTATTAAACAATTTATTTTTTAAGGCAAATTTCCTATTCTATGGTTAGTAGGAATAGGAGGTATCAAATGTATCAAATTTGTCCCAAATAAATTAATGTAATAGTAATCTTGTTTATTAAACCAATTTCACACTTTTTAATTAACTTCAAGGAAACATACAAAAGTTTATTAGGTTTATAAGTGATACAAACAATCATAATTTTATAATTTTTTTAATTTGACGTTTTCAAATAATCATTAACCTGATTTTACGAAATAAAGATATTTGAGTTTGAGTTTAAATAATGTGTTGTCATTTTAGTCAAATACCTACTACCGTCTCACAATATTTTGGTAAAACATTTAAATAAATATAAATTAAATAAATAAAATAAAATATATTAGAGACATACCTAAGATTATAAAAAAACAACCAAAAAACGACAATCAGCGACAGCTTCGGACAGATCAATAAATAGTCTGCAAAATTGCTGCTCCGTATCTCATAGCTATGATGTTCTACCCCATCAAAAATCATCTTTAAACTTCTTTTATGCCAATGTACGCAGCATATGTAAACCAGGGAAATTTGATGAACTGAAGGGTATCCTCAAGTCAATAAATTGTGTAACGCACGTAATCATATTGACAGAAACTTGGTTAAAAAATGAGATTGATGCTAGATCGTTTAATATACCAAACTATACACATGTATATAACTATCGATCGGATAAAAGGGGTGGTGGTGTCTCAATATTTGTGCATAACAGCCTTCAATTTGACGTATCAGAAGATATTTGCGAAAATAATATACATTATCTATGGATCTACTTAAGCAAATTTTCTATCAATCTTGGCGCTATTTATAACCCTGGCAGAATCAATTTAAATGCCTTTTTCGATAAATACTCGGCACAATTGGAAGATAAGAAACGAGGCATTGTTTTTGGAGACTTCAATATAGACCTTTTGAATGAAACCTGTAACACTTCTAACTATAAAGATATATTGGAATCCGCTGGGTACGACATACTCAACAAAATAGAAATGGACTACTGCACACGAGAGACAAAGACAACAAAAACGATATTAGACCATATATGCTCAAATCTTCACAATGAATACTTTCACCTCACAATTATTGATTCACCTTTATCTGACCATAAACAAATGTACCTAGAACTAATCTATCACAAACACAATCCCTTACAACGAACTACATATGAAGCTATAGACTATTCATCGCTGTACAAAAGTATAAAAGGACATACATTCACAAATGAAGAGCACAATTACATCACTTTAGAATGTTACCTGCTGGAACAAATAAAACAACACAAAACCAGAAAAGTAAAGATTTTGAACCTACCACAGAAAGATTGGATAAATAAGAATATAACGGAAGGAATTTATAGGAGAAACATGTTATGGAAACAGCTGAAAGAAAAACCAACGGACGAAGACTTAAATCGAAACTATATAGAAGAAAGAAATAATTTACACAAACTAATTAAAACTACTAAACAAGACTTTTATCATAATTCTTTTAAAAATTGTAACAATGACTCAAAAAAGCTCTGGAAATTAATCAACAAATTAGCTAACAATAAAATCAAACCAGACATGCACCCTCCAAAACTTGTTATCCTTGACAAAACTATAAACGATGGCTATGATATATGTGAGCAATTCAATATATTTTTCTCGGCTATTGGCACACAACTAGCAAATAATATACCTAAAGATCACACGGACAAAGTGATGTACACAATGACATATATAGACGGAGACCCGCCACACACAACCACTCATTTCGAGCCATGCACAGTCAACGAAATTAATAACATTATAAAAGGATTAGACAAAAACTGTAGCACTGGTATCGATGGTATCAACACTAAATCAATTGTTTGTATAAGTGAATTAATCGTAGAAAATCTAACTGACTGTATAAATAAATGTATGACCACTGGCACTTTCCCAGACAGTCTAAAAATAGCAAAAATTAGCCCAATATACAAATCTGGATTAAAATCAGACCCTGGCAATCATCGCCCTATTTCAGTCTTACCAGTGATGTCAAAGATTTTTGAAAAGGTATTACACAAACGCCTAACCAGGCATCTAGACAAATTAAATTTCCTATCGGCGCAACAATATGGCTTTCGCCAAAAATCAAGCACCCTTTCAGCTGTAATTGACTTAGTAACCAAAATTAGCACAGAAATAGATAAAAGAAACGTTTGCTTAGGGATATTTATTGATCTCAAAAAGGCGTTTGATACCGTCAGTCACTCTCTACTTCTAGCAAAATTAAAAAATCTAGGCTTATTAGGACTAGCACACAGTATTTTGGAATCATATTTGAAAAACCGAACACAAGTTGTTAAAATAGGCAAAGAGTACACAAGTACGCCTCAATTCATAACCTGTGGAATACCACAAGGCTCAATTATTGGCCCGTTGTTATTTTTGATATATATTAATAACATAACTAACATTAATCTAACTGGTCAAATTACATTATATGCAGACGATACTTGTCTTTTTTACTTCGGAAATAATCTGACATTATTAATTGAACAAGCTCAGCTGGATCTAAACCAATTTAGTACTTGGTGTCAGTGCAACCTACTTACCATAAATGAAAAAAAAACATCATACATGATTTTTACAACAAAAAACAAAAAAATACCTAACGATTTGTCATTATATATCAATAGTGAAAAACTGCACAGGTCTCACAAGGAAAAGTATCTTGGTTTAATATTAGACGACAAACTCACATGGAAACCACACATTGAACATGTCAGAAACAAAATCACACAACTTACAGGTGCGTTTCGCAGAACAGCTTCATGTACACCGAGCAAAACGCGATTAATGCTATATAATGCGCTTGTCAAATCTAACCTAACATATTTGATTGAAATCTGGGGCTCAGCAGCAAAAAGCAATATAATGCCTTTGCAGCGCGCACAGAACAAAGTGATAAAAGTATTATTTAATTACCCTAAACTAACCCACACACCTACTTTGTATAAAAAAACTAAAATTTATAACCTAAGACAAATGTATACAGAAAATATATGTACTTTAATCAAAAAAATGTTATGCGGTGAAGTCCATACCCAAACTTCTCTCACCAAGAGAGAATACAAACATAATTTAAGAAACACAAACAAACTAACGCTCACAACACCAAGAACCGAACATGGCAAAAGATCCATGCTATACAACGGGATTAAATTGTATAACAATCTACCAAAAAATGTGAAGGACAGTGAAAGTATGACTTCCTTCAAGAAGAACATAAAAGAATATATAAGTGAAAGTATATACTAAGTTAACTATTACTTATGAACAAAAACTCTTAAAAATATAAAAAAAATGAAAGTAACGATACACATATTTATCTACTTGTATTTTCGTAAATCCATGTAATATAGGTAAATATAAATAATATACTAAAACACATACCTATTATTAACTAAAACAGAAACCCAATAATAAATATATTTACTTAACTAAAGCATCACTTGCCACAATCTTTCATTTCACACATAAAAGCTAAGTCCGTGCAAAAATAGTTTCGGTTAATTGCAACAGTATCATAGGCCTTAGTAAACACCTTTTGTTCGAGCGGACACCGACGCGTCGTCGATGCACTCACTGTGAATATTTTTTTGCAAACACCTACATTTACCAAAAAATTAAGAAATGCAAACTACTATTAGAAACTAAACGTTTGCGATTACTTTTTTTGAGTTATTGACTTAAACATATATACGGTCGAACGAATGTCTTTTTATTTTACTTAGTTTTATATTATTTACGCATGCTCAATAAGTGGACTGTAATGTTCTTTGAGTAATAAAGATCTTTAAACCTAATATTAAACTAGGCGTTTACAACCGGGATTAATGTGGTGTCAATTACACAGCAGCCCGGCGGTTATGTGAAAACGAAAAAAAATTGGTTAATGGACCGCAGTAGTAAAATATGAAGTTTCTCGATATTAATTTAAACTGCGTTTCGGCTGGAGAGCTAACAAAATAAGGTAACCGCGGTTTACTTAACCATATTCACCGAACAGCGAACATATACATAATTAGACACAATGTTGTAGACATCGAAATTTGAGTTCTTAGATCGAAACGATTTTTTTATGAAAGTTTTGTTACCCCACCGCTAAAAATGTTAACCAGTACCTACCTACCTTGTCGTCTGATACACGCAACGCGTTTAAAATCAGTCATGAACTAGTAGGAGTAGGATTTTGCCGCGAAACGATACGCGCATTTGTTTTCTGAAACAGCAGTGGTACACATATAGGCGCGTTTTATGTGGTAGCAGAATAACCCTCCTAAACAAACGAAGGGAAAAAAATCGTTTACTCGTCTCTACGAGTTATAAATGCTATGTATTGGTAGGTCAGGTACCTATTTAAATGATCCAATTCATCACCATTTCACTTATCTTAATTTTATTTCAAGTTGTCTTACATGGTGGCCTATGTCCTACCACCATAGTCAAAAACTCGTGCTACACACCGCGCTGCAGCGCTTTTGTGTGTCAACTTTTACAAATTCTAAGGAAATTCACCAAAATAATAAACCTAATTACCTACTCTTCTCCTTTCCACCATTGTTTGTATACTTTCAGAAAATTTTGTGTCATCCATAAACTAGAGCACTAAAGTAGAGCATGAATGAGTAAGATATAGTTTTATTATTCTAAGACCAGGCCATAATTCTTTAGTGATAATGTGACCATTGTCTCTTTTCTATGTATGTTATTTACACACTTGATTGATGAATATAGTCACCAGTGCGTCTACAAATCCTTCCGTTTTGTCTCCTAATCCTGTTTCCCTCACACCTTCTGGGATTGCAACATAAATCTTACTCGAAAATGGATACTTTGCTTCGTATCATTGCCCTTGTAGTCATAAATAATACCCTGTAACAGTATTACCAGGCTGGATTAATCATTAATCTCTCGGCCTTAGCAATCCCGGTCAGAAGTGCTATTCTGAAGCTAGCATTGATTTAACATTGGACTTTTCGATAATAACTTAAACAAATAAAGAAGGTAGGTAAGCTAAAAAATACTTTTAGATTGATTTATAATACTTTTCACCTTGCGTCATAACATGAGATCACAGCGCGCTCTGCTGAGCTGCAGAAATGCACAGGCATGCAATTTTGGAGGGCAATGTGGCCAAATACCGGGTGCAGAACGCTCCTGGAGGCGCGCAGCGGCTGAGCGGACTGCTGAGCTGCTTTGAGTGTCTGGAGTAATAGGAGTGATGGAACCGACAGGATGAGTATTGTGCTAAGTGCAAGCGGTAAAAACGGCTAAGTGTGGTTTCGTAGCCCCGACAAAACAAACATTAGATCACGGTGGAAGGCTGGAGGGGGAGGCTATTTTGTAAACTACTAAAGTAGTTAACAAAATAAAATTTGGAATCAAATCTTAAATGTTTGTTTCAGAATCGCACCGCTGCGCTTTGCCGGATAGATGGCGTTTCTGTTAAATTGTAATTGGAATGCCAAACATTCGGATTTATTTCCTTTTATTTCGATTTGTAACCAATATGAGATTCCATAATTGATACATTTGTTTAAATGTGACTTTTGACGCAATGTCCTATTTTTTCACCAACATTGCAGTAGCATTGTAGAAAATTATATGTAGCGATGTTTTAACTTGTTACCGCTAAAGTAATAGCCATACAATTATTATAAAGCTAGAGGGTATGTTTATTTAATCATGTTAATATAAGAAAGTACCCAGATCGATTCGAAAAAAAAACAATCAATAACTGCCCCAAATTCGTAGTAGTGAAAAAGTAACCACGAATGGTCAACTCACACACTAATTTTATTAATCGTGTGTAGTAAAATGATTAAAATAAACCAATATTTTGTATGAAATTGCGTGTTTAAAATACTGCTTTATATTTTCACTGGATGGTTCTGGTGCTTGAAAATTCTCGTAATATTGTAAAATGAGATTGTAATGTAAAAGGGATGTATCTGGTGCGTTTCAATAAATAAATATACGAAGTAAGTAACTAAATTATGTATTCGTAGGTGAACTCGTGACACGTTTGAGATCAATCTTCAAACGATCCCGCTGAAAATGTTTGCTGATTCATCGATGCGGATAAACTTGAATTCGGAATTCATTCCAGACTCGGCCAGTATAATATATATCCAAGTTGCAGTCACCAACTAGAATTTCTTCTCTCGCCATACAAGTTCTGGAAATATATTCTTCTAGGTGACTGTAAGTCACAAATATACATAAGTACTTTACTGACTGTAATGGCCATAAATCCATTCCCGAAACACTTGGCAAGAACTGCACTTGGAATTCTACCAATTTTAAATGTCCTTTTCAAAATCATAAAGGTCATTATGTTTGACAAAACGCACTGTATTATGTATTTAGTGCTTTACTTACAATTACTGCTTTAAGTAAGAGCACACTTCTAAGAAGAAGTAACGAAGCAATGTTCGCTCGACGTCATGAAACAAAACGAAGGTTCTCTCTTACACTAGACAACGTCGTTGTATGTATATTTTATGTGTCCACAGTAAGTTACCGCTCCGAGTTTAGAAAATATTCAGAGTAAGTAAGTTGAATGGTCATTCAGTGCAGACAATACAGCGTCTTGGGACCCAAAACTCGGTTTAGAGTGTATACTCCAGATGCAAAATACGGCAACAAGAGATTGGAGGCAGCCTTGTGCGGTTTAAGGCGTTTTCTCATAACGTTTTATGTCGACAATTTACCGAGGTTTAGCCGGAGGGATCTGCACAACAATTTGTTTGAACTCCCGCTTTCTGGGCATCGTAAATAAGACCCAACATAGAACAACGCAAAACTATCTAACACGTACATTCGGTGCAGCATTGCTGTAATAAAATATTTTATTAGAATTTTATATTCAGTTGGTATTACAGTGCCTACTAAAGCAAGTTTCTCATTAGGTTGATATTTCAGTGTGTTGGGTATGACTGGTAAATACAAAAAGCCGCCTAGTTTTATGACTATCATAAAATATTTCTGTGTGATATACAAGATTTTTTGCATGGTAACACCTGACGGGTTGGATCAATAAAGGTGTTGTGATATATCTTATCTATACGTTAGTAAGTGGTCAGTGGAGTTGATAAATGACGTCACGGACTAACTTGACTCATAGTGCTAATAATTCGATTAATTACTAATCTTGTTCGGTTGACTAAGATTAGTTGAACGTCTTAGCCAGAGTTGGTTTATATTAATAGTTCCGAGTAGGCTTGAGCAATGTAGTGTAGTACATGTGTAATTGTGTACCGTCTTGTCGCAACCCCAAATGCACCACGGGGAGCGGACATATATTTCTATCTTACGGAGTCAATCCAATTTGCGGTGACAGCAGAGTGTCCGCTACAACGGTTTTATTTGTTCAATGTGAACTCGTACTAAGATAACCGAATATAAACCGATGTTTGTCGACATTTCTTGTAAATGAAGTAATTCTTTACCACAAGTTATGGTTACCAGTATGTGATACACGCGTACGTTTAAATTACAGAGGAATTAATGTACCAAATTGTTTGCCAAGTTTGAAACTAATTACGATAATTCACGCCTTCGCAACCATAAAATTAGAAATTGTATTTCTAAGTGTTATGTTAATAATAATAATGTTGCTAACGATTTTAATTACAGTGTTTAATCTGTTGTTTTAAGTGTGATAACTATTGAATTTGTCAATTTCGTTTTATCTTATTAATTTATTACACCTTTGTGTAAAATTCTTTGAACTTGATGCGATATATATCAGGCTCTGTTAAAATGAGAACATAACAAGATTGCTAGAATAAATACAACACGACCATTGACAAATGTAAAATCTTTCAGAAAGTGTTTTTTTTTTTTAAAGACAACTCCCGCATTAGTGTACAAGCCTTGTGTCGCGGGGGACTTTACAAACATACAAATCACGGACACAAAGTACAACCAGACTCGGAACATCAATTTGTGGATCACACAAAGTGGTGTCTCGTGTGGGAATCGAACCCACGACCTCTTGCGTAGCAGTCGGACACACTCCCACTGCGCAACAGAGGCAGGCAATAAATAAAAGCATTCTTGTAAAAACAAGACAGTAAATAAGGATAATAAACTCATATTTTTAAATTAAATCGCGATCTTGCGAATGGAAGGCAGTTAAAAAGTTTTATCTTGTAAAATAAAGAGTGTAAAGTCTGCTGAGCGGGTTCCAAGGCAGGGTCTCTTGGGCCTGCTTCTGTAAGACACCACTCCTGAAAGCTATCTGAACAAAATTGCACTTTGCCTCGAATTATGTACTTGATACATTTAAACTGTTCTTTTACTATGTCTTTTGCATTGTTATTACTTTCATAAGATACGTTTTAATATTAATTTTGCCCTGAAATGTCAGGTACCTACCGTTCCGGATAAATTTGGGTAGATGTAATAGTGCTGTAGGTATAAAGTCGTATAATATTTTATATTTATATATATATATATGACATGGGATTATACATAGGTGATCTTAAATGTTACTATAAATTAATAAAACTTACCTTTAAATCGGTACTTAGGTACTCAAACGATAATTAACTTTGAATTTAGCTCAAAAAAAGAACATTTTTAAAAACAACCTTGTATTAAAATGTACTGAAAGGAAGAAAATATTTTTTAAATTAAAACAAACCCATCATTTTATGTCGTATAAATGGTATAATTTAACAACATATAAATGACATAAAAGCTTGTCGCGAGGTCGATACCTGGATCTTCTAGGTAATTTTCCTTCTTCCTATTAGTGCATTTAAATAAAACGCCAAACCTTCTGGCCTTATCATCAAACCCTGAACACTGTACAGATGTAAGAGCAATTGTCAAGATGAATCTAACGAGCTCAAACACAGGTACATTACATGACTGTTGAGTACCACCGTTCCACCTTCCGACTTCATCATCAGACCCTGCAAATGATCTAGGATCGCAGTACTTGTCAAGACGAATCAAATGAGCCCAAACTTGCTAAGTTTATATTTTTTAGTTAAATAGTTCCTATGCCCTATGATCTTCCGACTTTATCACCAGATCAGGTCCATGGAACCATAATATCGTATTCTCATCAAACATACACTAGTGTGCCAAATTGGCCAATCGAACGTCAGGAAGTGATAAAATGGTAGCAATATATATATATACATATATATATATATATATATATATATATATATATATATATATATATATATATATATATATATATATATATATATATATATATGTATATCACCTATGTATATAAGGACCTGACTATATACTCGTAAATACCTAATATTAATCATTAAATTTGGTATATGGCTGCTTTCCTTAACTATGTAAGACCTTACTTTTGTACCCATATTTGCAAATAAATGAATTGAATTGAAAAAAAAAAAACAAAGTTTGACCCACACTAATTTACATAGAATCTAACTAACATAATTATAATATTAGTTGATTTATTCTTCTCTAAGTCATCTAAAACTAAATACAATGCATAAAACATTTTCTAAATTTATTTTTCTCTACGCCACTCCGGCTAATACTTATGATCAATTTCATAAATTAGAAAAAAAATATCATCGTATATCTTTTAAATCACATCGCAGTTTCTAAAATAATTTCAAAACACGAATCCTCTGGTTCTCATGTATTGCAGTAGACGTGACGCTATTTTTAATTCTGTTTTAAACTAACGCCTTCATCAGAGAGCACTAAACTAGCTCTTTGATATCAAACATGACAACTTTTAATTAAAGCTTCATAAAAGATAAATTTAATTATTATCGTTTTCATTCATTTGTATTCGCAGAACGAATAATCAAAAGCACTCCCGCCGTTCCAATTATTACAATAATCACGTACAAACACGGCACTATGACGAACCGTTATCAAAATTTCATTCGTTTTCAACCACTTCAGTTCTCTGGTGATAATTATTTGCAATTGTTAAGCATAATTTAATTTACAGAACTGGACAAAGCCAGGTGTAGAACTGAAAATAAATTTCAGGGAGTCGCTGTGAAGCGTTATTGAAAAACCCTTTTCTTATTCAATCTGAAAGTCAAGGCTCTAAAAACCGGACAATGGCATCAGACTCGTTGTTCTACTGTGACGAGAAACTGATCGACGTCGACGAGTAATCTGCTGTTTATTTGTGGTTCCACCACGTCACTTTTGACCACTTATGTTAATCGGAGAAGAATATTGGTGTATTGTGACAAAAAGATGCATGACGTCAAAGATATAATTAAACATGTATCATTAATTCCCCGACGACTTCACAGACAGGTTTTTAAAGGGCTACATCACTTCGTTGCAGTATATTTCCATAGGAATAATGATACGGATGCACAAACTAAGCAATACGAAGGGCTCTTCTACTTATTATTATTTTTAAGGGCTCTGTATTTTCACCGACGTGTTAACAAAGACTACAAGACAAATGTGATATGAACTAGTGTCTTTAAATTTTTAAGGATTGTCATGTGTGTTGGCGAGATTTGAGGCCAGAAATTGTTCAAAGCCATTGTATGGAATCACTCTGTATCGACTTTTTTTTGTTTAAAAACATTTAGGATAAGCTGGTAATCCGATCTTCAATAAACTTAGCATATATTGTTCGATTTTCGTAGAGCCGACCGCTGTTCGTCACCAGTAATCGTTTTCGTATAAGTGGCAGTTAAGGTACTTTGAAAGTACTGATGTAGGAAATATGGGGGTTTGGCGATACCATAAGGTTATAATGTCAACATTACCGCAGTATGTTAATGTGCTGTTTATATACACTTGATTTAGTTCAAGGTTGTAAGTAACACACATATTATACAGTAATTGCAAGAGGTTACAAGTAAAAGATACTGCGTGATGAATTAGAAACATCAGACTCGCACTCGTGAGGTTCGAATCCTACCAATATAGGTACTACCGACGTTTACCCACTCCTAACACAAGCCATTGAGTTTAACTGGAGGGGTTAGCAGGATTGTTAGTAATGAGGGACCCACTATCCCTCATTGCTTGTTATATTTTTAAATAAAAAAAAATGTCACCATTGTCCAGTCTATAGGTTTATATTGAAACATTGACATAAAGACCTGGACCGTGCCGTCTCTTTCATTTAAAAAGTAAATATTGACTATAAAGCGTGAAAGACAGAAAAAACTCGTGCGACCTTTGACAGGTATTGTCCACAAAGTAGCTTTGCCTCTTTCTAGAGAGTGGTCAATTTTGTGAGGTTATAGCGCAGGCCTGGTTTCTACGTCAATATATTAAGAGTAATTAGTGGTCTACCCGGAACTTTTGTTATAAATACTCGCATTAAAAGTAAATGTACCTATGTGACTTTTGATGTAATAAAAACTCCCTAAGTACTGGAGAATAAAAATGTTTGATGAACAACATTACATTCACCTACAATTGCCCACGAGAATAATTTGCAGGTGTCAATTCCGTAATTTGCTAATAGTATTGATAATGAGATTGCTAGCAGCCTTGCGATCCATATAAGTTAGGACTTAGATTTAATTATTCGAAATATAAATCGTCAGCGAGCTCTAACTGACAACTTCTACGTATATTTCGATGAATCAGTGATGTTTTATGGTAATCTGCAAATAAGGATGTGTGTATAATCTAATTTAGGTGTGCAGGAACAACTCGATATATTATATTGCGTAAGAGGGAGCAGATGTAATACCTACACACAAACGTTGGAATTATTACGGTCCGGGATCCCAATTTCCATAGACATAGTTATCTCAATACATTGTATATGATAGATACCTGAATAATTTCATATTTAGATTGGGTTCTAATTCCTATTTCGGTTAGGATTTTAGTGATGGAGGGCTTGTTATGTTATATTGAATCCTTATTTTTGTAAGCGTATGCGTAACAAGGTACTGCTTTTACAGATTGGACGTATTCTCTGTCTACATTAGGTTAGTTATTCACATTCATATGATACACGAATACGTTCGAGTTTCATCAATTCTATTTAATTTTATCGAGAAAGCAGTCGAATATCAGAAAATGACACATATCACTTATGTAAAGGAATTCATAACTGTGCATCATGAATACCTGCTACGTCTTTGGTTTCGCATAAGTCCATCGGCGGATGTAATCACTTTATACAATCAGGTACGTTTTTTATTTGTTTGCCCCCTGTGCCTTAAAAATGTAACTTAGAGGTATCTGCAAGAACACTGACTGCCCACACTGAATACCAACTTGTAGTCAAAGTATGTGACTTTCATTTATTTTGGAGGTCCAGCTATATCTTTTTTCAATGATGTGATGATAGACATATATATAGGTATCATTATAAAATATTTTGGTAATTTAGTAGGTATTAATAGAGTAAATTCATTGACATGTACAATCTTTATGATAAGTACAATATTGTTAACAATGATTACCAAAGTGTCAGTGCCTTGAGAGATCTTTGATAATAATCCGGGGTTAATCCTCTCCCAAAGAAAAATGCTAGATCTGCCACCAAAGAGAGTAATAGTTAAGTTGATAAATAGCTATAAGTCGATCAAGGCGGAGTAAGTATTCGCTGACACATTATAAAGATAAAAAGTGGTCTCACAATGACAATGTGATATCAGTTTTCTTTAAAACTGTCTGTTGCTTTGTAGCGTTTGAAGGTCGTCTGAAAGAAATAGCTCGTAGCGATAAGACTGCTCATTGTATACTTCAGAATTTCTGATACTTTCAAAATATTCAGCGTTCAATAAAAATACTATCTTTTGCTAAAACATAATGTAAAATATATTTTAGCATTTATTGGGCAGTATTTATTTTGGTGGTAGAAAAATACAAGTGTTTTGAGCAACAATCCAAGCTTTAACGATGTGTTCCCGCCAGGGGTAATGTCGTTATGGATAGAAATGGTCATTTTTATGAGGATATAAAGTAAAGGAAACTTTATCATACTCCAGGCAAATACCTTGTGGGGCTAATAAGAAATAATAACGTTAGTACGATCTATCACAGTCTTCACATATGGTGCCAGTTAATAAAATAACTGTCTTTTATGTAAAACAGGTGACGTCGTATTAAAAGGAGTAGCTACTTAGAGTACTTAATACGCTTACTTACTGAGTTTTAATTAAAGTATTTTACTGAGTAAACTCGTTCACATAGAATAATACTATTATATACTTAAATATATATCCGACTGCTACGCAAGAGGTCGTGGGTTCGATCTCCACCCAGAATAAAACTTTGTGTGATGAGCATGATGATTTATTCTGTGTCTGGGTGTTATTTATCTATAATATGTATGTATTTAGAAATATATAAGTATGTTTATCTGTTGTCTGGTTTCCATAGTACAAGCTCTGCTTAGTTTGGGATCAGATAGCGTTGTGTGAGTTGTCCCAAGATATTATTATCATTATTATAAATAGCTTTTGCTTGCGATTTTATTCACGTTCTAAAAGCATGAATTTAATAAAATACAATGTCAATTGAATCGTGTATTTATTTCCACAAGACATAATTGTCAAAATTATGCAAAAACTGGGTTCATTATATTTTACAAAATTCTTAATGAGTGGTTTTCATTTTATAACAAAAAAAAACAGTAGAAAAAACCTGGTTCCCATCTAAAGAATAGATTACAGACGTTTGTATCTCCTAATTTATATTCGTATGGCAAAAACGCTAAACTGTTACGTACTGTACAAAAAAGCTTTATAAAAATGAAACGTTTAACATTCTAGCAAGCTCACCAAACTACAAACCTCAAGTTGCATGTCACATGTAGAGTCTTCAACACGATTACAGAAACTTTGTATGGGACGCGCGTCTCGCTTAAGGCCAAATTACGCGGTTCAATTGGTGTTCAATTTGATTGCTTCTGATCAAAACTTCAAATACGTACTCACTTGTTACATAATAATAACTGTGTTGCCGCCTAGTGCGGTCGGAATGTATGGTTCGTTCAACATGATATGGTCAAGTGCATTTGGTGTCGTGTTATGGGGTTCAACCTTCATAATCCAGCTTAGTAAAAGTTTGTGAAGCTGGATGGCTGGATGGATGAATGTTAAACTACTGAACGGGTTTTAATGAAAATTTAGATACAATATAGTTTATACATTACAATGACACCTCCTACTTCCTACTAATAATATAAATGCGAAAAGTTGAATGGATGTTTGTTATTCCATTGCACAAAAACCGTTGAACGGATCGGCACAGAGATAGGTTATGGTTATGGTCTGGATAACATAGCATAGAAAACGTAGGTATATATGATTCCTGTGGGATAGATTGAAATTCCTGGTCATTATACTACTGACGTGAACCCACTCCAAACACAAGAATTTGAGCTTAGCTGGAGGGGTAAACAAGATTGCTAGAATGTTCACGTGAGGGAAGTCGGGTGACGAACTGGTGTCGAAGAGCTACTTATTTCATAAAACTCAATTCGTTTCAAAGCTGCAGTTTCAATTATCCGATGAATAACCGAGAAATAAATGTTGGAGAGTTATTCTCTAGAAATGTCTGTCAAAGCAACTATGTTCTAAGTAAAAAGGTGTAGATAGGCCACAAACGTTTGTTAGATATGGCTAGGTAAATAGCCATATGTATAATCAATCCATGTGTTTGTTATTATTGGGCTATATGGCTATGTGAATAGCAATATGTATATAATCAATCCATGTGTTGGATATTGATATCTACTATGGTGTGTTTTGGAATATTGATTGTTCCAATTTATGTGATGTAGTATAAAACTGAACGAAGGTTTGGTGGAACTGTTTTATAAGTTTGAGAGGTGGTCTGGAGTCTGATGACGGTGTAATCATCACAACGTATTGACTGGATATCATAGTGATGATTATAAGATCATCCGTGTCTGCAAAACCATGTTTGGTAGTTATGTTATAGTGTATGAAATACCTACTTGTGGCACAGAACAATTCAGAGATCTAATAAATTAATTATTTATATTATAGATGTACCCACAGATATTTTAGGATGATGTTTGTATTGTGATTAATACTGTGTCAGTTGTTTTGGATGCTTATGATATTAGATATGAGAATACATTACAGAGGCTACAATGAATATACTAAATGTAATTGCAACTGATAATATCATTAATAGATTAGACTAGACTCTTCTAACACAGATGTATTAAACAAATTCTAATGTGGGATCCTACCCACATAGGTAGGTATTTTATGAAACAATATTGTTATTACAGTTAATATTTGTATTATTTGGATTATGTAATCTAGTGTCTATCTGTTTACATAAATTATTGAATAACATTATAGAATTTTATGAGCTACGGGTCTTAATCGTGTAAATATTTTATTTTAAGGCTAAATGCCTTTGTTTATTTCCCGACGTTTCGACCGTATTGCAACGGCCGTGTTCACGGGTAACTACCCGTGACCACGGCCGTTTCGGCCGTTGCAATAATTATAAAATTCTATAATGTGTACAAATCGCGAAAGTTTACGAACATATATTGTTGTATAACGATCTAAATGTAGAATGATGTTAGAAACACTGCTTAATATCTATAATGTACCTAAATAATTATAACTGTGGGATTCTACCCACACTATAGAATTTGTTAGAGGAGCTTAATAAAGCATGTCACATTCTGACCCAGCTCTCCATCCTTGGGTGTCATCCGACGACGAAGGTATGATCCTTATTCAAAGTTACTTTATATTGTTTCTATTGTATAGTGTTTTCTGTACTGTGTATAATGTTTGTGTATATTGGCTAATTGATTGATGAAAAGATATTGCAATGTGTCTAATTATCTATTGGTCTGTAAGTTATGTATAATCTGCCTTGTAGTTATAATAATAATATCTTGGGACAACTCACACAAAGCTATCTGATCCCAAACTAAGCAGAGCTTGTACTATGGCAACCAGACAACCGATAAACATACTTATATATTTCTAAATACGTACATATTATAGATAAATAACACCCGACACAGAATAAACCTTCATGCTCATCACACAAAGTTTTATCCTGGGTGGGGATCGAACCCACGACCTCTAGCGTAGCAGTCGTATACACTCCCACCGCGCCACAGAGGCAGATAGTAAGACATTGCAATGGTATATCTAAGTCTCAGTTAATTGGTTACATTGCAGATTCCTTATGTAAATATCATATTGTAAATGTTTATGGCAAATATTTTATTAGGAGACGGCCTAGTTTTCTTATCACTTCTTTTCCTAGGCAATCGGTCCTGACGGAAGTGACACTAGCATACCTCCCTACTCCAATTCCTTGATATAACCAGAGTGAACTGTATCTGACAATATTATGCCTATTGCCATTTGTTACTTTGAATTATTCTATATTACCCTGAATAGCTACCCCCACAATACTGAACTAAGTGATAGGAACCTTACACAATATACAGACACACACATTACATACTCACATACAATAAATAGATCCTGACATTTCTTAAACAGAACAATTTCTGTTCTGTAGAACCATATTGATTCTACAGAACAGACTTTGTTCTGTTCAAGCCCTCAGTTAGAACTGGTTACGACTCGTTAGGTTACATTTTCAAATGTCACACAAGTAGTCAATATTCCTGACGTGAAATAGAATATTGTAGTTATATATCTATACAAGCTTTACATACATACAATTGCTACGACAGATTCGTAGCAATTCTATCAAAGCTTTTCTTATAATTATCACCTTACACCATCTACAACGTCTACGTTCCCTACAAGCTTCTAACACGCTCAGCAAGCGGCACCTTAAATATAAGACAATTGACCAAGTTTTTATAAGTCAGTGTGGCATCGCCAGCGTCAACAGATTAAAGCAGCGGATTACATTTATCTCTTTTCCACTCGTGGTAATTAAATCATGGTCTCCTACTTTTAAGACTTTTTATAATAGTGTGACATTGCAATGTTGCCATTTTTAAAGATCGAATGTTACATAAAACATCATTGTGTCAAAAATAATTTGCTCTCAAATAAATGTTAACTGACTATTAAAAATCATAATTTTAATTATGTATTATTGTATACTGTTATCACTTTATTGTCTACTAGCCTTTGCCCGCGGGTCTGCTCGCGTTGTTGTCGGTTATCGCGATAAAACTATCCCATATTTTTGCATTGATATGTTACAGCTCACACTACCCTAAAATTACACAGAGGAATCTCCATAGTAAACTAAACTTTCTAACAATGGCAGCGCACGTCAAATAATGACTTTTTAATACATTTTTTTGCTATATCTATACTACTACTAGAATCTCATAAAACTTTTTTTTTCTTTTGTGATTTTTATAGGGCAATGTTAACTAATAATTAGCAAAGTATGAGTACCACTGAGTCCTACTACCATTTTGAAGTTTGATACTTTTTTGGTGAAATGTATATTCTTTAATATACTTAATAAAAATGTGGCAGTATTTCGAGCCTATTTCTAACCATCAGTCGTGGTGAGGAAAAAAGGTTGGATGTTTGTGTGTTTCTTATCATTCAATGCGAAAACTGACATTCACGCGGCTAGAGCTGCTGTAAAAATAATGATTTTGTTCGAGGAATGGGAGTTCTATTGAGACAGAAATTGGTAATGAACCGTTGTAAAATCATAGCAATTCAATATAAAAATACAACGATCAAGAATTTTTCAAGCATAACTACCATCATACCTAAATCCTGTTTCATCAGATTCTGGTACAACTATCTTGGGTTACATTTTTGTAATTTTCGTAGAAACTATAATTTAAAAAAATATAGTATGTTTAATGTGTAATATTACTCGCTAATAATATAGCTTTATCAAAGATTTTTTATAATCGGTTTAGCCATTTAGGCGTGAAAGCGTAACAAGCAAACAAAAGGTAAAGCCGGAGAAAAGAACCTGGCAATAAAAACTCGCAGCCACTCATTTTAAATTGCCAATTTTACAATGTTTGATTCTTTCTTGATATGGGAGTTAGGTGCTGTGACTTAAATACTACTAGCTGTGCCCTGCGCTGTTACCCGCAGTTATTAGCCTATGTGTTAATCCAGTGTGTCAGCTAATTCTATACCAAATCTTATTAAAATCGCTCCAGCCGTTTAGACGTGAAGAAGTAACAAACATACACACTCACAAATTTTCGCTTTTATAATATTTGTGTGAAATACCATGATAAAGGACTGATGCAAAATATATTATTAAAACGTTGGAACATGAGATAAACTAAAATCAGCCTTAGTGCGAGCCTTAGAGTCATCTACTTACAACAAAGGTAAAAACTATATATGCTTAATTATTGGCCAAAGTACTTGTAATGTATATATAATTAAATATAAAATATAATAGCTGATATCCAAATAAAGAAAAGAATATTTAATATTTATTAAACGTGCCATGTTTCAAAGCTATTATAATAAAATAAACCCTACACCGTTGTCAAAATGCGTTGCTTGGCCGTTTCTTAAGAGTGACGTAGACACTCCTATGGGCTTCTAAACATTGACTAAATAGATGTTAATTTAGCTCTATGAGTAACGGAACAGCCCAGCCACACTTTTGAATACGGTGTAGGGTTTGTAGAGATTTTATGACTAGAATTTGCACAGAATGCTATACGTTATGATGAGAGTTAGAGAGTATTTGGTTAGGGCGTGTAGAGTTAGGAGCTTGGCGTAAGATTTGATAACTTTTTTTTAGAGCAATAGCAATATGTACCTGTTCATCTTGGCGTCCATTTACATGAAAATGTTTTTGGTGGGATTAAGGATGATGTAAAAATCAACTGCTTTCTCTTATTCTTGCTAAAACTGAAAAATGGCTTAACCGATTTTTCTTTTTTTTCGTTGCAGGGGTGATTTAAATAAAAAAGGAAAACCGAAAACCAAATTTGTTAATTTGTATGCATGTTTAAAAGTTATTGGACAAAACAATATTGAACAATCAACTGTAATTAAGGTAACCCCATAATAACAGTCGATTGTTATTTAATATTTTTTATCAACCGCCTTCAAAAAAGAGGATGTTCTCAATTCCACTGATTATTTTTTCTTTTTATAATGTTTATTACCTGATTACTCGCAGGCTTGAAAAAATATTTTTGTGTTTGATAAGGTATAATTCCAGATTAGTCCCATTGTCATCAGAGTTTGCATCTGATGATGAGATCTTGAAGAAATCGAGGGAACTCTTCAAATATTAAAGGCAAAGTAATTTGTGTATATTTTGTTGTAATTCGTGAATTTACTCTTAAAAGGCACCATTGAGTAAATTGGAACTGATGATGTAGACCACAGATGACCATCGGAACTATTCAATAATAAATATTGCGGATTGCAATCTGAGTACCGTGTTCGATACATCATATTGTAATGGAACTGATAATCTAGTATCAGGTGAACTCCTTAAAAATCAACGGCCTTACATTGCAAAACTCATCATTTTGTGAAAAAAATGAGCATTTTGGATTATGCTATTGTAACTTATATCAACTACAAACCAATACACAAAAAAGTGATGTAACACGAAGTGTAGCGGTGAAGTCACGAAGTGTTTTACAAAAAAATAATTGAACATTTTGAAGTTGATGCCTAAAACATAAAACTACACTTCCAGGCACCAACTTCAAAATGTTTAAATATGCTTTGTTGTTGTACTTATATTCTTTTTTGCTTTTTAGTTACTTTATATTTATTTTTGAAGTCGGTTTTAATTTTATTGTAAAAAAATATATATTTAGATACTACTTCCTATATTATTCTAGACATATCTATTTTACTTCTAACCCAAAAAATAATCCACCTTTACTAAAAATATGATATTTATTTTGCTACCGAAGTTGGGGTAATTGTATTTACCTAATAGTAGATGAGGTAAAGTTTGCGGGCACTCATTCTAAAACCCAGCGCAGATACCTTTGGTTGTGCAAATATTTATACTTGACCGTATTTAAATTAACTCAAAAATATAACGTATGTTACGGCGAAGTGGGTAATAGGGGAAGCAGCTCATCACAAGTGTTTTTGTTTCATCAAGCGCCAAATGTGGGCCTTGCGCCACATGAGCTTTGCATAATACGGCGAAATTGTCTGCGGCTTGTTCAAGGGAAACTTTTCAAAATTGGAAAAGTTATCTCATTTGTAGGAATAGTACGTCCCATATTAATTGGCCGATTTTTTTCTTAGATTGTATTGTTATAACATAAAATGTGAATTTTCTGTTTTGAATCTTCAATCAATTTCAGTATTGTTTTGAAATTATGAAAACAGGTTCAATAGAAATGAAAGAATATACCAGATTGGCAACGTTGATATCAGTATGCGTTGTATCGACAACACAAGTATGTAGAACCAGAATACAATTTGTTTATTTGATTTATACAAAACATAACATCGTTTTTACTCGTGGTAACCGGATTTCTTTCTTCAAAATCCATTTATTAAGTGACTTCAAAAAGTGTGTTATGTATTCGATACGTATATACTGGGTGGCGCAAAAGTAAAGACCCTATTTGGTTCAACTATAACATTTTTTCTAAATTAGAAAACTAGATTTAGATTTTTTTAAATGTATATTTGTGCCATTAAATTTCGTACCATTAGGATTTAAAGATGATGTCTTTTAAATGGTGACCTCCAGAGTTGATACACATTTGAGCCCTATTTATGACATTTTGCATAACTTGCCGTAACACTTCCTGCGATATGTTCGTTATTTCTTGACGAATGTTTTCTTTTAGAGCTGCGAGAGTCTGTGGCTTGTTCACATACACCCGAGATTTCAAAAAACCCCAAAGAAAGAAGTCTGGACTGGTCAGATCGGGTGATCTTGCAGGCCAAGGCAAATCGCCAAAACGGGAGATAACTCGGCCTGGAAAAGCGTCCCTCACTAAGTCCATAGTGTCGCGCGCTGTGTGTGCCGTAGCGCCGTCTTGTTGAAACCAGATGTGCTCCAGCCCCAATTCGTCCAAACTGGGTATCAAAAACTCACGTAACATGGTTCTGTAGCGTTCTCCAGTGACAGTTATCGCATTGCCTCCAGCGTCTTCGAAAAAATAGGGTCCGATCACTCTGTCAACACAGATGCCACACCATACAGTAACTTTTAGTGGGTGTAGAGGTGTTTCTTGAATAATGCGCGGATTATCAGTGCCCCAGAACCGAGTATTCTGCTTATTGACATGCCCTGAGAGATGGAAATGCGCTTCGTCACTCATAACCAATTTTGAAGGAAAATCATCCTCTTCAAGGTTGAGGTTTATGACGCGCTGGCAGTAGACGAGCTCGGTGGTCAGCAGGCAGCAGCTGATGAGTCATTTGAGTTTTATACGGGAACATCTTTAAGTCTTTCACCAAAATACGCTGCAGGGTCCGTCTGGAAATGCCCAATTGCGTGGCACGTCGCCTCGTTGATGTTTCTGGACACTCTTCCACATCTTCGCGCACAGCATCGATATTTTCAGCTGAACGGCCTGTTCTTGGTCTCCCAGACTTAGGTCTATCCAATGTTGAGCCAGTTGCTTCAAGGCGTGTGGCAATGCGTCGAATTGTGCGACCAATCGGTGCCGGACGGTGGGGAAATCGTCGACGAAATTCACGTTGTGTTCTTATCACTGATGAATTATTCCGTAAGAACATTGACACAATTATTCCACGTTCTTGGGGAGTAAAACGGTCCATGTTTATTTTTAGTGTATTTTACATTTGTTCACTACACAATTTTCAACAACAGAATGACAGAAAATGTCATATAAAAAAAAAAAAGTATTTTCTTTAGTGCCACTACTTTTGCGCCACCCAGTATGTAATACTAGCTGCGCCCCGCGGTTTCACCCGCGTAAGTCTACATCCCGTAGGAATATCGGGTTAAAAGTAGGCTATGTGTTGATAAATTGAATGTCTTTAGCTGGAAATATGTATGTGTATAGCCATTAATAATCACACCGATATTTATTACGATTTCACATTCACATTTAATTACAATATTTTATTAGGATTGATTTGGTGGTAATACAATAGTTATAGGTAGCTATTGCAATATACTCCTATAAACTCCTATATACTCAGCGATGAGCGACTTCTGCTCCCACCTCCCCCGCAAACCCCGCAGACCCCGCAATGCGTCCGTCTTAACCTACCGCGCGACACAGCACGCCACCCGATGTCGCTCGCGTGCTTGTCCGCGTACCTACTCCGCAATAATAGTATCGCAGACTCGATTTATCATTGTTGTAACTTTTAAAGTATTAGTCCAAACGATGTAGTGTAACAGACAAAGTTGATCTATTATATATATCAGAGACAATAAAAGTATTTATTTTCATATAGGTCAATTTGTTAATAAGAAATATGTATTAGAAATAAACTATTAATTTCTATTGTAATTATGGTTCACTATTTTGACGATAATTGCTTTCACATAAGAGATAGACATATGCTGTCGCGGACTTTTTTGTTGGACTATTTATGATAAACATATCGTTCATACATTATATATGTGTAACTTCAGCGATATTTGCGGCGCACGCCAAAACATATCGCCGATTGTAGAAATTTTTTCCTACTTGCTTGACACTTATCGTTATATTTTGGACAATTTACACAATATCTTTATAAATTATAGCCTATGTGTTATTCTGATGTATAAGCTAAATTATTGTAAAGTTTCATTAAAATCCATTCAGTAGTTTTTGCGTGAAAGAGGAACAAACATCCACACATTCATACATCCACACTCACAAACATTCGGCTTTATAATATTAGTAGGATTGTGTAGAATTGCGTGATTTTTAAATATGGTGCTCTATTAGGGTTTTTAAACAAATTTATAAAATTGAAAAATTGTCTTTATGTTTGTCCAATCATTTCTCCGAAATTAGTGACCATTTTTTATAAGTTTTTATTTACTCTAACTTAAGGAACAGTGCAAGTTTTATCAAAATCGGTTAAGTAGTTTGTAAGATATAATCAAAAGCGAGCAAATTTAAGGGGCAGGATTTTTACAGAAATTTCAAAGGAAAAACATCTCAAAACATTGGTCCAATAGTACATAGGTATAAAAAATATTTTTTAATTACGTGAAACTAACAATTATAAAATAATAAGTAGTTTAAGAACTTAAACAGTCTTCAAAAGTTAACTGAAAATAATGAAATAATACTTTTATTCTTACACCACATTATCCTAAATTTTTTTGAGGTCGATACCAGCACATATCAAAAGTAGGTACCTACTAAGGTCGATACCAGCACGTATCAAAAGTAGGTACCTACTAAGGTCGATACCAGCACATATCAAAAGTAGGTACCTACTAAGGTCGATACCAGCACATATCAAAAGTAGGTACCTACTAAGGTCGATACCAGCACATATCAAAAGTAGGTACCTACTAAGGTCGATACCAGCACATATCAAAAGTAGGTACCTACTAAGGTCGATACCAGCACATATCAAAAGTAGGTACCTACTAAGGTCGATACCAGCACATATCAAAAGTAGGTACCTACTAAGGTCGATACCAGCACATATCAAAAGTAGGTACCTACTAAGGTCGATACCAGCACATATCAAAATTAGGTACCTACTAAGGTCGATACCAGCACATATCAAAAGTAGGTACCTACTAAGGTCGATACCAGCACATATCAAAAGTAGGTACCTACTAAGGTCGATAACAGCACATATCAAAGTAGGTACTAGCTATCAAATTTGACAAAAAAGAGAGTCCGTAATGCCGACAAACACAAAAAGTTCAACATGTTTGTCAGAATTTTAGTACCAATCTTACAAGTAAGGGCTCCTTTTTCATGTGTTAAATCGAGCGAGCAACAAGAGATAGAAAAAAACATAGTCCAGATAGGTGGTTCGCTTCTGGCCCTGGTTTGGCTACGGAAGTCTCGGGTTCGACTCCTGAGTATGGATTTCAAATTTTTCTATCTTTTAAAATGCATTTATTGTATTTGTAAAGTTATTGGCAAGAAATGCCTATAAAATTTACTTCAATATTCGGCCTGCGACACCATAATTTGTTAAAATGCTCTCTGTAATGAAGCAATAACAAAAGCCGTGATAGTTCTTTAACTACCGACTAGATGGCGCTGCGAAGGCCTAATTTCGCGAGCAACAAGAGATAGAAAAAATCGAAATCTAATAACATAGTCCAGATAGGTGGTTCGCTTCTGGCCCCGGTTTGGCTACGGAAGTCTCGGGTTCGATTCCTGAGTCTGGATTTCAAATTTTTCTATCTTTCAAAATGCATTTATTTTATTTGTTAAATTATGTTTATATATTTCATATATTTACCTAACTTTTAATAATTAATAGTTGATCTCTGAATTGTTCATCCAATTCAGCGCGATAACATAATTAATTAGCTACACTATGTTCGCGTAGTTTGGCTACCCGCTGGTTAAATGAGGTAACCCGTTTTCCTGTATTATCTAATACTGTTTCCTAGTTTCAGAACGTAAGTAGCGTTGGCGTACGTGTTGATTCTTTTAAGTCTTTCATAATACGAAAGTTCAGTTAACGGAAGACTTTACTCTTATTAGCGACTACCTTTTGCCCGGGGCTCTGCTTTCAACTTTGGACCCCAGTTTCATCCTCTCAGGGAGTGAATTCTGGAAAATCCTTTTTTAGTGTATGCCTATGTCATAAAACTATCTGAGTGCCAAATTTCTGTGCAATTAATTTACGGCCGGTCTCAATAATCTATCTACCGATGGATTTGGCTATTAGAGGTAAAATTTTGACATATTTTGCATGGAGCTTATGTCAAATATATAGCTCTAGTAGCCAAATCCATCGAAAGATACATTGTTGAGACCGGATCTAACATCCGGTCTCAATAATGTATCTTTCGATGGATTTGGTTTGAGCTGTGTGTTGATATAGATCAGCCATTAACGTTTGCCTTTTATATAAACACAAGATTAGCAGAAAGCAGTATTTAAAAAAGTTGTTGGCATCGATATTCTCTAGCTCTGGCAAATGTGACCCAGTCAGTGCCACTGCCATACCGCATTCCTATTGGGGAAAATGTCATGAAAGAAGGCAGGTTTAGTGAACGGTTTTGGCAAGTTGCATTGTACTTATTGGACTTGCTGCAAATTAACTACACCATTTATTCTGGCGAACATGTTCCAAACTTTTTGTTGAATGGAACTAATAGTGTTTTGAACTTTGAATTTTGTTGTTCGCTAGATATTTATTGACCTTTTTGTAGTAATTTAATCAACAGAAACTATGAACTCGAAAATTATAAAATAAAAAGCATCGTAATATCATCACATTTTCTTTGGTAGTTCATGGAAATAATTGCTGCTTTTCTTAATTATAAGCCAAAGGTGAATCTCACTAAGGTACTTAGATTAATAATGACGGCCAGTTTGTCCTAACTTTGTTTGTTAGATAACTTGTACTGAGCAAAATTAATTGAGAAAATTTTCACTAATTTTGTGCAAACGGAACGTTATAAATTCCTAAAAGTTTAAAGCTCCTGTTTTGAACAAATATTCAACTACCTGTTAGAGGAGAATTTTATCCAAACCTTCAACGTATAAATGTGCTCTATGTAACCATGGAGCACATTTATACCTTGAAGGAATGGTTAAAATTTTACAAAATGTAATAATTCATATTGTAGTTTGTCCGCATTCCTCTTACTTCATAATTCTTCTGTCGTTATCCCAACTTAGTTAGGATCGGCATAATGCCATACTTTCCTGTCAGATGTTGTCTTTTTGCTTGTTTCTCACTCGTACGTCGCACTCTTGACCATTTATCGCAGGAACCTGGTGCTGCTTTGGCTGTGACAATATCTGATTTTTCCTCATAAAACAACAGCCTGTCTGAGTGATTCCTTGGGATGGTTATTGTTCGTAGTATAATAATAATAAATCTTTATTCACTTAGGATGCAAAATACAATACTTCTGAAAAGTCGATTCTAATCGTACATTTACATGTAATGCCCGTTCGCAAATAATAGGTAAAGCTGGAGAAAAGAACGAAGTAATAAAAACTCGCGGCCACTCTTTTCAAATTGCCAATATTTACAATGTTTCTTTGTTTATAAAGTGTAAATAAGGTGCTGCCACCATTAAATTATATGCCATATTAGAGGCCTAAATAAAAAATAAGAGATAAAAAATATTAAAAGAAGAATACATGAGATTGAATTTATCAACCTCAATGGGTACAAAATTGTAGGAGGACACTTAGAATGTAAAAACTTGATGTGCTTAAATATTGGCCAAATTACTGCTGCAAAAGAAAGAAAAGAATGGCCTTAATTTATCACGCACAATCTTTAGTTACAGTTCATTTTCTTAACTAATACCTAAGTATTTTTTTAAACGATGACAACAATTATCTTAAGTAAAATACAATAAACAACCAATAAAGGAACCACATCTATTTATCTGTATCAGTTTTAAATAATCATCGATTGAGAAGTCAGCTCTTTGTATATGTCGTGACTACATTCTTAAATTTATTTATCGCTTGACTCGAAATGCTGAGTGAGATTTTATTAAAAAATCTAACACTCAGTCCCATGAATGAGTCATGAATTTTATAAAGCCCATGATATTGACCTACTATTTACCATATATCACTATTTTTATTATATAAATGTAAGTTTTGTATATTATGGTGCAACTGTCATAATGCCTATTTCTTTAAAGTTTTCTCTAAGGGAAACTCACGTTCCTAGTCGATATATAAAGTTATGCCAAAAAAATATGTTGAGTCGACAAAACTAATCACTTCATTATTCAAAATTATACTCGTAATAAAATAATACTTTTCAAATTTGGTAAACTAAACTAAAAAATTACTTTATTACATTTAGTTTTTTTGGGATTTAGAACAAGGTTTTAAACCAATCTTGAACTATGTACATGTTCAAGATTGTCCTGCCTGACTGACTGATTCATCATCGCAGAGCCTAAGCCACTAGGGTTACAAACCTAAAAATTTTGGCAGTTGATGCCATTTATTACACATATATTGGTTTTTCAGAAATTCGTCCCTTAAGAGGGTAAAATAGGGATAACAAGTTTGAATGAAACTCCGTCAGTTTTGAAGTAAGAACAATGATTTGTTTTTTTTTATTTTAGTGTAAAATGACACTAAAATAAAAAAACTGACTGTAAAATTGGGCAACATTGAAGGTATTGACACCAAGAATCTCTCAGAATATGTTAAACCAAGCGGAAAAAAAATTCACAAGGCATAATTATTGTTTATTGTGTCTCAGCTTCGCTACTTGCGTATTACGGCGTTGTTCTAGCATAAACCATTCAAAGTCGGTAAAGGAAAAATGTTTTAGGTATATTAGGGAAGTGATCATGGATATAGCTTGGAAATGGCTATGCGACAAACTACAGAACTTTCTAAGGTACGTCTTATAAACACGTTTAAAGAAGTACCTTACTGACGTAAAAGCAAATAGTTCTGTAGCTTGTCGCACACCAGAATGTTGTCCACGTCAAAAAAGGTATGATTAAATAGTCTTTATTAGCTTTAAAACTATATCGGTTTCTAATAGAAGAGAAAGGTCAATCAAGCGCTTGAATCCTTTTAGTCTTTTAAATAGCTCTTTTCTCTTTATTAATTAGTTTATAAAGTCAATCAAAACAATTTCACCGAGCCTGCAGCAGTTTTAGACAGTATAATTATGGAGCTGATTAAAATAAAAAGGCATTGTTAATTAATTTATCGGCTTCTGAACTTGTACTAACTTTTCAGTACAGTAGAGGTTTATAACTGACAGTATTATTTTATCGGAGCAAAGTTTGCAGGCGATATTTATATCGTCATCAAATAGAAGCAGGTTTTAATATTGTCGAGGTTAGATTAAGGCGCTGGTATCTGTGAAAGGTGCACGCGGCTTTAGTGTAACCTACTCTGTCGTTTTATATAGAAGTGAAGAGATGCGACAATATTAGCCTGGATTGACTAATATACTTTTGTAAGTATAGTATATTAAGCATTGTGATTTTCACTATCTAATGCCCGTGAAAAAAACCGTGTTTGTATTCAAATCAACCATAAACATATTACTCTTCAACCGACTTCAAAAAAGGAGGAGGTTCCCAATTCGACTGTATTTTATTATGTTTGTTCACCGATTACGTGAAGACGGCTAGACCTATTTGAAAAAATATTATTAATATTTATAGACCTAATGATAGGATTCTGGCACGCTTATAGGATTTAGGTATTTGACTTAATGATTCGTGCATTTACTCTCAAAAAGCACTCATTGGTGTAGTGGAACTGATGATGAAGACCACAAATGACGAGCGTAACTATTCAATATTTCACCGTTGGCGATTACTTTAAAATATGGAGTATCACTTTATTGTCGCCATACTACTGTTACACATTATAAATGAGCTAATGGTGAACTATCATGTGAACTTCTCAACAATTACCGGCCCGGCGTCGGGAAAAACAATATTTTATAAAAGGATCTGAGCAGTTGACATAAGCCTATTGCAGCTTAAGTGAATGAACCAGCCCACTGAAAAGTAAGATATAAAAAACTTTTTTACAAAAAAAAAATATTATCGACTTCAAAGATTAATACAGAGCATTTTAAGTTGCTCTGTATTAATATATATATAGCAAAAAGTAATACAGAATAACAAATAAAATTAAAGATTTTGAAGTTGATGCCGTGAAATACCTATAATAATAATAATATAGCCTTTATTCTATTACATAAAAGGTTAGATAAGTTTAATATATAAATTAGTTCTACCTGACTTTTTGTAGATCTGTTTGCTAATCCGCAAAGGCCTCCTCCAACCTTTTCCATTCGTGTCTTTCTTGAACAACTCTATTCCACATCACGCCCGCCACTTGCCTGCCCACCCTTATCTTTTGAATCGTGTATTTGCGAAAAACTGCATTTCTCAACAAAAGGGTGTAAGTGCCATGAACATACGCTCTTATGTTGGTGCAATTATTCAAATTGGATATTTTTATACGGCAACGGCTCAGGAACTCTACACTGAGCATGATCCGACATGCTCTTGCCCGGTTTTTAACCGACTTCAAAAAGGATGAGGTTCTCAATTCTCTTCTTTATTTTTTTTTATCTTGATTTTTGTTCTTGGAGAAATCGAGAGAACTATTCAAATATTAAGGGCACACCTATGGTAATTTGGGTATATTTTGTTGTAACTCGTGCATTTACTCATATAAAACACCATTGTGCGAAATGGAACTGATGATGAGGACCACAGATGACCAGCGGAACCATTCAATAATAAATATTGCGGGTTGCGATCTGAGTACCGTATTTGATACCTGATTCTTCGCCTCCGTCAAATCATGTAATGGTAGCTAATGGATGGATGTTGATGATGGTAGTTTTTACAGTATAAGGTGAACTCCTCAAAGATCAACGGCCTTGTATCGCAAAACGCAACATTTTGTATAAAGAAATGAGGAGTTTGGATTATGCTATTGCAATATAAATCAATTACAAACCGATGGGTACACTAAAAAGTGAGAAATAAAAACACCGTCTTCCAAAAAAAATACAAGGTAACTAAAAAGGAAAAAATAATATAGGTACAACAACAAAAATAGTTAAACATTTTGAAGTTGGTGCCTAAAACATAAAACTACATTTCCTGGCACCAACTAAACAACAATCTAAAAAAAAAATCGCCATCAAGTAAAGTTTTAAGTAAAAAGTTTTTTTCTGTTATATTGTTTATTTGACGACTTCATTTTTCAATATCATATCTTCACAGTTTTTAAGGTAATATTCTGACTTAAATACCTACAACAAATTTTATCAAAATTCGTTAAGTTAAACTGTAAATACAGTTTACGAGCCATTCATAGAGAGCTCGAGGTAGGCGCTCGAGGACCTACCCACGGACAGAAACCAGTAACGTTGTAAGTAGGTATATAAGTTCATACATACATAAATGAACGAAATTCAATAATCTTTGTGTACACGAAAACGTCTGTTCTTATGTAACCTGTATTAAGTTAAGGCGTACATAATTACATTATGCACTATGAACTCACGCGGTACGATGTAGAGCAACCTCTGAAATCGTATTACCTCATCGAAATACAATTACGTAACCAAAATATATATTCTGAGAATATCGAAGTCGGCTTCGACCTGCTGAACTGGGATCCGATTGATCGGATTTTAAGCGTTTAGAAATAGATACCCGGCGAGATTTCCACGTGAACAGATAGCGAGGTCGTACGTATCTTAGTAAAGGTCCTTGCAGGTGCTGCGCTATAACTAGGGTTGTCTCACGATACTATTTAATTATAATACAACTCAATTCATAAGTAGGCTAATAAATTCATCATGAATATAATTCAGTTCTATACTAGTGCGTGTTTAAATAGCGCTTGTATATGATTGAATGACAGGTACTACATACAGAAAGGGTAAAGTTACTTTGAATTCTAACCAACTTTTGTTACTAAAATTATATATCACAGTACTACCAAATAGGATTGCCCGTACATAATAATCGAAGTTAGTGATCAATCGTAATAAAAGAACTAGTAAGTTGTTATTGAACAGATTTTTCAATGATTTGCTACGTCCAAAAGCTAATCTATACTAATATTATAAAGCTGAAGAGTTTGTTTGTTTGTTTTTTTGAACGCGATAGTCTTAAGAACTACTGGTCCGAATTGAAAAAATATTTTTTACTTTTGGGTAGCCAATGTATTGAGGAGGGTATGGGCTATATAACATCACGTTACGACCAATAGCAGCAATTAAAAATGTTGCAAAAACGGGGAAAATTGACGCATACGAAGTTGCGCGAGTCAGCTAGTGCTATACATATATATTAGGTATAGCATTATCACATACGAGTCCTACTTTCAAAATTCAAAGTTTTATATGATTTCATGAAACTTACAACCCTGAAAAGATTTCAATAAAAACAAGCTTTCTTTTGAAAGTATCTTTACTTTTTATTTGCAATATTCTACCTCATTGGAAATTCTAGTTGTAATTTACTTTTCGCTTTTGATTGGCTTCATTCATTTACTCAGTGTGCTCAACGTAGTTTTAAATTAGTTTTAAGATGAATAGCACGTAGTAATTTACGTAAATTAAACAACTTTATGTGTATACACGTAAGACTATGTGAGTTAAATAAACTTAACATGTGAATTGTTCATTTTCTCTACAAAGTTTTATTACTTGGTACGGTATAAAATACAACAGTAGACACAGACTAATTGTTAATTTATCTCTTCGTAATTTATAATTTGTACAACCACTACCTAAATTCCTACCTAGACAGGTACATAATAAGGCGCTGAGCAAATTTAAATAATTCAGTCCTTCTGTGTTTTTTAAATTTACAATAATACTGGTCCTTTAAATGCGCACATACTTACATGTGCCTATAATTTTAGGACGGCATTCGCGAATGAATACGATACCTTTTTGAGGACTTCTTGGTTTGCACGAGCTTTCTGTAATCTCCAACACATCGTCGACCATCTAAAAAGGAATTCGCGAATGGGTTCGCAGATAACTATGCGAATAATAATAATATATTGACTGTCTCATAAAGAAGTGTGCAAACATTTCTATAAAGTACGAATCTTTGGAATCTAAACCTATGGAATAACCTATGTAACAAGAAGTGGCACTATTTATAGCTGGTTTTTCGTTGTTAGTACTATAATTACTTAGTCACAAAAAAAATAGCAAAGACGTAACATTTTATTTGCATATCGTATCGTAAAGAGTGATGTTTTCTTTAAACCAATTACTCTAACAGCATACAAATAAATGCAAATGTCGACTGCGGAGGCACATAAAAAGTTTAACGTCTCAGCAAATATGTAATTCCAGAGTAAAAATGTTATCCGTCGTCGTCGGAAAATTGCTCATAGCTGCTAAAACTTCTTATATTAAAAGGTTTTTTAATCTATTCAGAGAGAATTTAGAGGGCCGTTAGTGTCAAAGCGTTGCCTTCACTCCTTTCAAGTCTTTTCTTGTAACTCTGAGAATGTTATCGGAATTTTTTGGGTATCACCACATTTCATGCGCGATAACAATCACTTTATACAAGTACTTTGCTGAACTGGAACGATTTCGCAATATAAAATTTTCATAGTTTACAATGTGACCGTAAATCGTCTTTATAGTGGTCAGATTACATCACGAGGGACCAGAAAATAAAATGTGTACAGTTTTTTCAATATTTTAATAGTTGAATAATGGATAAAATGTTTAATACCGATTACTGTGATATAGTTCAGCGTAGGTAAGTTCTCTTACAGACAGACTGAAGATATAGTTATGAATATATATATATATATATATATATATATATATATATATATATATATATATATATATAATTACCTTGAGCCTCATAACTCATTAAACAAATAATACATAGTGCCTCAAGCTTCTTCAATATCGGCCTAGAATTATTTTATCGACAGTATAAAAGAAAACAAAAATTGATCATCGTTGCAAGATATATTTTGGTAATAATGGTCTCCTAACAGATCGGTTACAGTGCCTAACAGAGGTAATTATTAAAGTACACAAATGTGTGCGTAGATACAAGTGCACTCGCTGGTCCGCATTTTCATAGCCAGGTGGGGCAGAGGGACAGAAATTCGACACGACCGGCGAGAGTTTGGGCGCGACAGTTTAACGTGATCTCCGACACGCGGATAGGTGTCACATTTTTCGAAAACGGTCACCCATATATGTACAAACATGGTGGTAATATTGTTTATCCTCGCAGGTCTCTTATCTGGATTTGTCGATTTGCCGCAGATTGATACAGACAATAACATAAGATTCAACCTACAATTTAAAAACTCATAACACTCATTACATTATTGCGGTGATGGCTACAAATATATTTATATTATTTTGTATGATTTTTTTATTACCAAGAGAGTATTATTTCAGTATAAATTACATGGTTACTCGCAGTCAGTACCTATCTAATTAGTGCATCGGAAATATCCAATAATATTTTGTTTGAATATCGTAGATACTAAATAATAAAATGTGAATTAAATTAATGATACCGTAGTGTGTGTTATGTTTATTAAGTTTAATGATATCGATCCAATGATTTTAAATTCATTGATATGATTAATGTTATGCCTTTTAAAGTCACTGATGGTTCCGTATTAGCATTATAGGATCTTCGCGTGTTTGGCAATTTTTGGTATTTTATTTTATAATTAATATATGCAGTTTTCAGTTCAAAACAGAATCTTTTGTTTTTCGCCTACAGACGCCCATTCTTGAGCAAAGGCCTCCCCCAACCGTTTCCACTCCTGATGATCCTAGACCACAATCATCCATTTGGTCCTGACTGCTTTGACCGTCGGTCCATCTAGTGGGAAGTCGGCCCACACTGCGTCTGCTGAGTCGTGGTCGCCACTCGAGAACCTTTTTTCCCCATCGGTTATAGGTTCTTCGAGCAATGTGGCGTCCCCATTGTCATTTCAGGTTAATAAAATATTGAACATTTATAGCCTAAGTTATAATAAATGTAGAACAATTGTTGCATCATATTTAGAGCAATCAAATTAAGCAGACACAGAAAATATGCTGTTAGTTATACAATAATAGGTATAGTTTATTAAATTATGTTTTTATAAGTTTACTTGCAATTTTGAAAATAGTTGGGTATTCTGATAATTTTATTAAATCGAGTGATTTTATACACCCTTAGTTTTAGTCATCACCTGAAACACAGGTTTATCTATAACCTAGTTCAGGCAATAGCTATTTATTAACTGTAATTATCTAGATTTTACATAACCATAAGAACCATAAAATAATTACACCTTTTTTAATGTTTTAGGAATTAAGATTTTTATTATGTATTTACTGTCCAAATCTACCTGTGTAAAAAAAAATAATAATTTTTTTTTATTATTATTTTTTAGCTTGCTAATTTTATGCCTGTCTGTGTGACTTGTGTTCGTCTTTGGATTTCTTCATTGCGAATCCGTTTCTCGCAGAGAGACTCCTAGTATAGCTCTCTTCATCCAGATCTCTCTCCAGATCTCAGTGTAACTTTGAGCTTGTTTACGAGGCCTACAGTTAAGGACCAATTCTTAGATCCATACAAGATCACTGGCAGCACGCACTGGTTGTAGACTTTTGTCTTTAAGCACTGAGGGATATTAGACAGAAAGATCGTACTCAGTTTTCTGAACGCTGCTCATCCTAATTGGATTCTTCGGTTTGCTTTTCCCTCATAGTTGGATCTACCTAACTAGACCATTTGTACTGTAAAGACGTATTCGTCAACAACTTCCAGAGTAGCATTCCCAACAGTAACTGGTACGGGTGCATGTGCTGGTCATTAAGCGTGATCTTGGTTTTGTCCATTTTTATTTTTAGACCCACCTGTTGCGAAACTCTGCTGAGGTCCCCGAGCTTGGAACCGAGAACTTCCAGCGATTCTGCCATGACGAATCCTAAGTAAACTTAATTTTTGTTCTCATTTTTTTCTTCCCCAAAATAGATACAGTTAGAACGCTAACATTGTAAGAACTTTTAATCGCGTAGTCCTATTTTCCAACTCAAATATTGCAAATGAGAACTTAGCTTAAAATATTATGTATATAGTACATATGTTTCATTTGTTCTATAAATGAAAAAGATTTAGTATTTCAACTAAATATTTGAACCAGTTATCGTTTACAAAACTATTTTTACCATTAAAAATAGAAAAGAACTTACTGAGACTAGTGGGAGTACTAGTATAATATTATATATTATCTGCAGTAATAGGGTCGTTCGTTAGCGCCCTTTGGGGACGGTCTGTACTCTCAAAGGGTCTTAGATATAAAGGACGATTTACTAGCATTATAATAGCTACATTACCCACATCTTGGTTCAAAAAGATTAGACTGGCCTGTTGGTCTAGTAGTTAGTGATCCTGTCAGCTACGCCAGAGGTCGTGGGCTTGATTCCTTCTACTACAGGATAAATCTTAGTGTGATCAGATGAGCACCATGGTTTATTCTGTGTTTGTTTTTTTTAATATTGTATATTTTTGTCAGTTGTCTGGTTACCATAGTATCAACTCGGCTCTGCCTAGTTTGGGATCAGATAGTCGTGTGTAAGTTGTCCCATGATATTAAATAATGTTATATTGTGTAGTGTGGTGAACCGAGTGTGGATTTAATTTAGCTAATAAATGACCACAGTCCAGTAAAAGCACTTATCTGTCCCGAGCGCACGACCAACAAAGTGAATCCTCTTAATTGCACACTCAAGTAATTGGAAATCTTCACCACATAATATCGAACCGGCTCAAAGAAACTAGCCATAGCAGTTCATTAAGATTTCAACTTTCAATTAAATTAAATATCTTTAGAAAGTTTCCACTTTTTTGTTCAGGAAATGTCGCCTTTTCTTAGGGAAAGTTCCGGTTTATTGGTAAGTAAATTAGTCTTCGTAAAATGTATTCAGGCAGAATACTACTATTATATTTTAAAGTTAATAACAGGCGTAATGTTTACACAATCACATTATCTCAGACATGTGATTTAAAAGTTGATTATTTAATATTTAACTTCAAAATACCTGCGGGATTTTCCTCAAACAAATTTTCTTTGAAATTAAATTACTGTTTAAACTAGTTTAGTACAAAAAGAAGATTTTACAGACCCTTCCATCTATTTGGGTACTAGAGACTGACAGATACTGACGTCGAATTTATTATATTAGTCTCTCATTTTAAAAGAGGGTTAAAATACCTTTTTTAAAGATTAGATGTTTGTATAAAGCTTAGTTAATTATGATAGTGAATAACGAATAAATTTAAGTGGAATTAGGTTATAAAATGAAAGTTACTTTGAATCTGGAAACCGTTAAATAGGTTTGTTCAATAAGATCGATACTTAACTCAGTGGTTTGAACTGGAATATCATTTATTTCGATTGCCAACAGTTTCTAGAGATAGTGTAGCAGGATATCAGCTTATAAATCAAGCGGTGTGCATCCGGGCGCGAGTCGGCAGTACATGGGATGCGGAGCGGAGCTGAGCGGTGCGGTATGGTCACGGGCGCACGGCCAGCTACGTGTCCGACAAGTCGACATCTTACCTGCACAACTAATAGCTACAAGTATATTATTTGTAGCTACACCGATATTGTTGGACATTATATTCTGTGTGCGTAGGTACGTTAAATGAAAACAGCTGTCATCTAACGTTACGAAGACAGTGGCGATTGTTGGAGAGATAAATGTTTGCCAGTTTTGAGAATATCTTCTAAAGTTTGCATGATGACTCTAGTTTCTTCGGGTTTTCTTAGTTGTTCTGTAAAGAAATAATTAAGTTACATACCTAGGATCATTAAAACTTTGGTCATAAATTATTTTTAAACTTAACTTAAGTTTAACATTTAGGTACATTTAATAACGTTTTCTATTAATGAAACTTAGCTAGATCGATTTATCGCCCCCGAAACCCCCTCCATACTAAATTCGCTGGAGCCGTTGCCGAGATTCAGATTATATATAGGTATATATATATATATATATATAAAATATAAAGAAATTAGAAAATATAGACAATGTAACACAAACTATTGTTTCTATAAAACCAATTACTTTTATTTAACCCTCTGCACCTACCACACTACAATTTAAATCCAAATGATTAGTTTTTATGGACATAAATAGCTTTTGTTTCGATGATTCTAAATGAAGTTCACATTGTTTACAGTTAAATAAATGCTAATTAAACTTTGTTTCCTTTAACCATATCTCATCATTGTTTTAACACAAATACCACAAAATAGTGTTGAGAGAAATATTATTACAAAAAGATGAAATAAAATCGTAACGTTACACAAGCTGGTTTTGACTACATGTTCGCCGATGGAGTAAGTGAGAAATGTGAAATAAGTTAACAAAGAAAAGCGAGCACCATGAAATATGCAGACGTGCGCAACACAAATTGCGCTAACTTGAGAACGAAATGCAAAACTTGAACGTCGCTGAGGCCAAACGCGAGTCAAGTGTGGAGCGCCTCTCGGTAAATAGGACGGACAGACTTGGGCGAGCGCGACGCTAACTCGTCGACAATATTATTGTGTGCTGTTAACTAACTTGTTTGTCATTTCAGACACAGGCATGACTGCACTGGTCCGTGTGGAATGCCTTCAGGACCCATTCGGCTAGTTTACTCGTGGCTCTAGAAATACAGCGTGGGGATACAATATAAATCAAAGTGATTTATTTACTTTATGCATGGAGCACGTTACCCAACAGTTTTCTTTGTTTACACAGTAATTGTGTTGTGAATTTGAATTGTTTTAATAAGCTTGCAGTTTTATGAGAGTTAAGCGTTCTTAAGAGTTTCATTTTGTAATTAAGATACCTTAGTGAATAAAATATTGTGAGTGTGACTTGACTTTATTTAAAAAAGAAATACAATACAATAATAAGAAATATAATAGATAAGGAATCTTAAAAGTGTTAATTAGAGAATAGAGAAATATGGTTATGAACGGTAAACAGCAGCGGTGGGCAGACAGCGACAAGCAAAAAAATATAAAAAGCTAGATAGTTTATTTTATTGCTCGCAGCACTTGCGAACAGTACCTGATCTATTATATAGTTTGATCTATTATCTATTATGTATTTTTTTTTTTTTAATTTTATTAATCTCAGTACCTGTCTTGTTTCCCATATTACGGCTCTCGCAAGGTCTATTAAATTAGCTTAAGGGGCTATATAGTCATAGTGAAACATACATTAAGCGGAACCTAAATCAAAAAATTATTGATTAAAATATGGCAGTCATTTACTAAATGATGTATTATACTTTTCCGTTAAATTGCTATACTTGAAAGGCTTACAACTTATTGCTAAACAAACGCTTAAGTAGCCAGTCAGCATAAGAATTAATCTGATAAATACAACCTCATCACGATAAGGCATAGTTGAGTGGGAAATGGTTAAACCTTATCATGACTCATTTCGGTGCAAGTAATTCCCTTTCTCAACGACACAAGCATGTCCCATTTTTTTAACGCAGTAATAATAGCGCCGACTTGAGAGACTTTTATTGGAGTCCATTCGGTTGGGATTTAGGGGCTGTTAGCGTCATATAACCGCAATATAACCGTTCCTTGTGCCGCCGTAGCAATGTTTTCAAATATTGTTAAAATTACCACATTTCATGCATTATGGCTCTCCCATGCGCACTTTTGTCTCACAATTTTCACGTTTCTAAATTATCTTGTTTAGTGAATAGCGTACAATTTTAAAATGTCTTAAAAAACTTAAGTAGGGATGTTGTTTGCTTGTTATAAAAATATCTATTCATGGTTTTTATTTCATAAAGCTTTTACAATAGAGATTGTTAGAGCCCCGGAAATGAAGCTGAGAGTAGAAGTTAATACCCAGACAATAAATTTGAAAATCCTTACGATGAACCGCCTATTCATTATACAGTTTCAGATGCTTCAGTGGGGCTTCGGTTTGCGGTTGATTAAAAATCTGAGATCTTTGTAATATTGGTTGTGCTACAACTTCTGGATTGAATTAAACGTCCATAATTTTACCATACCTAATCATATAGGTATTATGTTACGAAGCAAAATATCAAGAAGCGTATAACACGAGTCAGCAAAGATTCAGGAGCTCTATCTAGAAGACAGGCATCATATTTGTGTCGTGACGTCATCCGCCGCCCTCCGTGAAATCTCGCCACTGTCGTGCCTCTCATTGTACCCGCCCCACTTTTTAATCTGGAGACGTCGAATAAAAGCACAATACTTAGATACATCTTGCTCGCTATTTGTTCGTCTTTTAATCAACGAGTACTCAAACTTTTATTTCATAAAAATATCTGCAGTTTCACTGTCATATCTATTTCCATTCAATTGATATAGTCGATATAGTGAGGGGAATGTAACAAATGATGTGAGGAGGAAGAAAAACTACATGTCCGATATTAGAGCCACGATATTAATCTAAAGACTGCTGTCCTCGCCTCGTCGCGTCGACAACACATCTTCTGGTGTAGGATTGTTTGCGACGGGAAGATAAATCATATCTATATTACTGAGTCAGCGAGAGGCGTCTTGCAATATATCAAGAGGCATGAAGAAGCAGGCTAGCGATACCTACTGCTAGAGTCTTCAGTTCATTGCAGCATTCGCGTGAGAAGAATGCGACGTACAGGCAATTGAGATGAATGTTCGTACGACCGGTACCTGGGGGGTGGGAGTGTTCCGTACAACGCGCGTTTCACCTGTTTTGTATTCTGATAGTACAGTAGCCGTTGCCAACATTCGTCTCCTTTATTTAAAACTTCGATAGTAATGCCGTACTGACACACAGCTGAGTTATTAACATGTAAGAGGAACTACGATGAGACAAAGTTTTTGCAGAACCATCTGTATGTGAGCGAGCGCTTTGTATTAGCAACAAAGCCACACCGGGGCTTGCATCGCTGGAGCTTTTAGGCGGGTAGTTATCGTGCCAGCCACAAATGCGAATTTACGCTTTGCATTTGGAAAAATTAAAAGCGACATTTTCAATGCAATTGCGAGCGTTCTTTCCGCAGTCGGCGCGGGTAATGGCCACTCCAATCCGAAATTGCGCGGCTTTTTTGTTGCCGACGCTTTCGTAAACACTCATTTGTACCTACTATTTACACTCTACTTAATTACAACTAAATCCTTCCATTTAAAACCATTCAATCAATAAATCCACTCAAATGTTTTCTGAAAGCCGTTATAAACTTTTTCAATTCTACAAAATGCTTTTAAAGCGTTGTGTGTAAAATTGGTTTGAACTTTGAGTTTATTTATCACATTTTCGTTTTAAAATGTAAATTATTCATTTTATTTACTTGTCAAATAAGTGTGAATCTTTACTTAAGTGTTATAGTAATTAATAAATAACTGCAGGTATTAATATGCTCGAATACGAGCGAAACTAATTGAATGTTGCGCAAAGTCGAGGTAAATCCAATTACATAAATAGGTTATTAATAATAAATCTTGGGACAACTCACACAGCGCTATCTGATGCCAAACTAAGCATAGATTGTACTATGGAAACCAGACAACTGATAAACATACTTATATATTTCTAAATACATACATATTATAGATAAATAACACCCAGTCACAAAATATCGTGCTCATCACACAAAGTTTTATCCTGGGTGAGGATCGAACCCACGACCTCTTACGTAGCAGTCGGATACACTCCCACCGCGCCACAGAGGCAGGCAAATAAATTATTTTTGAACATAGGGTAAAAACAAAATTTACTTGCTTCGATTTTTAATAGTTGTTTTAACCATAAAATTAAAGTACAATCCATTTCGAAGCGCCCTTTCAATAGCAACGTTGTAATGATGGCAATTAGCTTAAATACGTAATTTAAATAACCAGATGTTGGATGGGGTTGTCGAGTGCGTCAGAGGCGCGATTGTCGGCAGTGTTTGTGCTCTCCCCGTTCACGTGCCGTGGGACTACCGCCACCACCGCGCTGAGACCTACAGCCTCCTTAATAGCCACTAATAATAAAAGCAAACGAGCGAACGAATTGTAACAAATTGCATTATCTGCCGAAATGGCCCCTGGAAACATTCATGTCGCCGCTCCGTTACTTTAACTCTTTTCCGTTTTGATCTTCTCGAAATTGAGTTTGTTAAAGGGAATAAGCCTTATTGTGATTATTGTTAATTAATTGTAATTATGGTGTTACTTATGAGACTTATATTTCTATAAAGTATATTTCCCCCTTATTTGGGGTTGTCGTAATAAACTTTAACGTAATGAACATTCTTTATTTTTTCGTTTGTGACAATTAAGAACTGCTTTTCTTACAGCGGCATATTAAAATTTATCTTCTGATTTTTTTGCAAGTAGAAGCCTTCAGTGGGACACGAGATTAAATTAAAAAAATGATATAAAAGGTGACTTGCCAGGCGCTGCTGCATTGCAACGATATTAATTCAAAAGTCGCTGCCTAGAGAAATTGTCAAGCTGAGTGCATGCCCACTGCGTCTTATTTCTTAGCCAAGTAAGGAAACTAGACAGTGACTTTTGATAATTCAAAGTAAACATAAGCATAAAGTTATAATTACATCTGAAACCGATTTTGAAACTTATCAATACTAATATTATAAAGCTGAAGAGTTTGTTTGTTTGAACGCGGTAATCTCAGGAACTACTGGTATGAATTGAAAAATTCTTTTACTGTTTGAGCCCATTTATTGAGGAAGGCTATAGGCGATATAACATCACGCTACGACCAATAGGAGCGGAGCAGCAATGAATAATGTTATAAAAACGGGGACGATTTACGCAGATGAAGTTGCGCGGGTCAGCTAGGCACATATAACTTGGCGTTGTTTATTTAGTACCTACCTACTAGGTTAGAAGTTTGCTTTACATCAATTTCATTTTTTTAATATTTTTATAGACGTATCGTAGACTAACCCGTTTTATTCGGATTACGAGTACTTAACACGGGTTTGGTTGGTCCATTAATTTTAAAAGTACTCATTAATGAAAAGAACTGGTTACTGAAACAGCTTTAAGGTTTAGCAGCTTTAAGAAATATCAATGTTTTTGCCACTTATTACTACATTTGTGGCCATTGTATTTTGATGACATTAAAAAGGGACTAATTTGTTTTGACATTTAAATGAAACTCAATCCGCCTTATTCCAAAAGCTGGACTAAACCTGGTTTGACGAAAATCCTAGTTTAAACCATGGATCTACGAAAATCTTTATTACAAAACGAGGTTCATCGCTTAATCGATGATCATCTTTGGTCCATAGCTTAGTCTTTCAATCACCCTAGTTTAACTATGGTAATAACCTTAAAATGTCAAAAACTTAACAATTTGAAAGTTAGACCATTTACAATTTTGCGTATTTTAGTTTCAAATATTAATGACGAATAATGCGTGTTTAGTGACTTTAAATTATTAACTAACTAAATATGGTGTGGCAACAAAATAAACGCAAAAATCGAGTGAAATGCAATGTGTGACAAAAGATTTAATAATACATGCATAATATTGTTTTTCAAAACATTTATCACAGCTTGGAATTGAGAGAGAAGATTTAACATACAGAACTCAGAGATGTCCTAAAATTAAAGTGGTCTGTGCAATGTTTGGGTCAACCAGACTCGGCGTGAAGTGTACCTACGCAGTGTGGAAAGTTGAAGGTCCACACAGATTATTTTTGTTCGACAATAGTATCATTAACTGCTGCTCTATGTAAAACAAACTGATGCATTCCACTTATATGTCACATTATTAGATTGAAGTTGGAAAACCACATTTGGAATGTCTGATAGGTGGTCTGGAGTAGTGCGGCAAAAACCAATGTTGAATATACTCAAAATGCACAAAACAAAGTAATAGAAACATCATCTTACCCAAAACTTACTAGTGAAGTATATAGTGGAACTAAATAAACATTGATCAATTATATACCTGTCACTAGAAACAGATGTAAACTTAGGTTATAAATACGAATAGGTACCAAGAACTGAATATTATGTTTATAGGAGCTCAGCTAGTTAATACTTTGCTACAATGTTCCTTTAAACATAGACAGAGAGTACAGATTGGTTACAGGTTATTGAAATTGTGATGTAATAACTATTATGCACTACTTAACAGTTTAGATAATTATATTTAAGATTCTCATGAAAATGAACTAACACTGTTTATATAATAAACAAAAAATGCATACAATTTAAAATTTACTGTAAAATAAATAACTATACTAATATTATAAAGCTGAAGAGTTTGTTTGAACGCGGTAATCTCAAGAACGACTAATTCTTTTGAACTTTTTACTGTTGGATAGCCCATTTGTCGAGGAAGTCTATATAATATCACTCTGCAACCAATAGGAACGGAGCAGCAATGAGAAATGTTGCAAAAACAGGGAAAATTTATGCAGACTAAGATGTGCGGGAAAGCTAGTTATGTATAAAGAAATAGGGATATCAACTCAATATTCCTTTTCAAACATAGTTTGAACAGGGAGTACAGATTGGTTACAGATTATTGAAATTGTTAACATCCATTTTGTTGTCAAATGGAATAACTAATAAGTGCTACCTAACAGTTTAGATAATAATATTTATGATTCTCATGAAAATGTACTCTGTTCTTAGGAAGAATAAATGGTATCTAATAAATAATGATTCTATGTAGTTATTTGAGAATTTCATTTCATAGCAAGCTCACTGATATTAAATAATAAATATATTCATAAAATTTGTTTCAATTGTTTGTTGTGCTTCAGCCGAAGCTTCAGTACCTATGTTGAATCTAGGCATACTTTCCCCCAATACATTCAGAACAACGAGTGCAACAAAGAAAACAGTAAGTATATTAAAAATGCATTATCTTATTGAGTAAGTATCCTTAAACTATTGAACGAATTTTCATCCAACCATGCTAAGAACTGTTCCAATGAAACTAGCTTTGTAATAAAAACTCGCATCCAAGTTCCTTTAAGTGTTTGGGCGCTATAATTACTCAGATTAAACTTATAACATCCATAATAATGTCGTGAGATAATTAAATTTAGGTTATGATCATTTGTTTACATTTTTAGTACTACTGACAGCTATATATGTAACGTTCCGATCCTGACAGAATCTATTTTATTATTCGTAAATTGCAGGCCGAGGACTTTTATGTCAGGTTTACATTTTGAAAATTACGTAGTCCTGGCGAATAATTTAGCTAATAGAACGTCTAAATATTTTTTTCTCAATGAAAACTATACTTTCAAATTATATTGGTATAAAACGGAACGTTATTTTTGAATGATAAGAAAAATGAATGAACTAAATTGATTATAATCTGTGGCTGATTGCAAGATCCTTTGGTATCAGCTGGTCCACGGATTATCTAAGCTTTGTAATAAGACCAATAGTACAGTACTAAATCCTGGACTTGAAAGTCTTGGCCTAAACCTTGATTTAGTCTTCTCTTTGTAATAAGGCGGAATCTGTCTAAACCAATAGCTCTGTTATATTTGCTTGTAAAACTCTCCGTGACGTTTATTATTATAATTATCATAGTGAAAATTGTGAATGAGGTTGTAGGTAATAAACCACAATCAGAAATTCGAAACTCGCTTTGGTTTTAGGTACGCAAACCAAGTGTAAATGTGTCGACAATTTGTTCTTTGTAGACGTGGAACAGAACTGTGAACTTGGTATTCGAGCACCTACATTTGCTACATAATGTCAAGCCTGTAGTACAATAAATGTCTTGTAATTAATTCTTAACTCGTAACAACAATACTCAGGTATTGTAGTTTGTTGTAGCTTTGGAATATGCGTCTCGTGAAACATTACACACATTTTGTTATCCAATTAAAACAGTTTTAGTGAGTAGATAATATATAGGTACATACTCACTTTACGTATTCTATTTATAAAAATACTGCTAATAGAATTTTCCACAATTAGTAGGCGAGATTTTGATATAATTTGATATGTAGCTTGTTTGAGGTAGAACACAGGATTTTGTATTGTGATAACAGCTAGTAAAATTATAAAGTCGTTAGAATTTGAGTCTCGGCGATAACATTTTTAGGGTTCCGTAGCGAAAATGGCAAAACCCTTATAGTCCTTGGGAACCTTATTTTCCGTTTCCCCGTTTCGCCACGTCCGTCCGTCCGTCTGTCCTCAGCTTAGCTCAGAGGCTGTTAGTGCTTGAAAGCTGTATGCATGGATTATGCATGTGCGATATATATGTGTATCCATGTTAGTTCGCATTACCTCCCCTACATGTAAAGTGGGGATGGGATTTTGTTTTCTCACCTACCCCCCAGTGTGAGGTACCTCTCTGACAGCTAAATGGTTGATATTGGGTATGTGAAAAAATCACGGTAGTAGTGTATATAGTCAATTTAAAAGAAAAACTATCACAGCTAAGTAGGTTTTACAAGTTTACGAGTAGCAAATGATCAAATGAGAACTAACAACATTTTCATACAAATTCCATTGAATAGAAATATAGAATCTTATGCCACATATTCGATTGGAGGGGAGGGGGGGAGGACTACGGCACCCTACGTTGTGCGTGGCCCAACATGTACATGCCCGATTTTTTTTAGAAAATGTTGTCGTAAATTTTATTTTTGAATTAAATGTAAGACAATTACAAAAGGCATTTAAAAATTTCTTCTAAATCAGAATAATGGAAACAAATACATCTTTGTCGTTTGAGATAACCATCTTTGATCGGACGGTCATCCATCCAACTATAATTTTTAACATAAAAAATTTATAAACGGGATCAGGCATGGGGAAGGAAAAATGTGGCACTCTTTTTCTCTTTGATTACACTGCAAAGGATACGGCATGAATATCATGTATCTTTTATATTTTTCAAGGAAAAATATAAATCCCCTTATAGATAGAGACGCTTGATTGTAGCAGTTTGAATAATATTCCTTTTAAGTGTAATCATTCGTCAATGGCCGATAAACGGCCGTCAAAAGGATGGGCAGTTAAGTAACAACCAGTCTTCTGAGTGGTTTTATAATTATAGCGTGACAGGGTAGATGATGCCCAAAATGGCAGTGTTTTTTCTATAGGTATTTTTTTCTACTTTTTGCTCCCAAAACAAACAGGGAATGGGTACGACTACTGCTCACTGCAATTTTTTTCGGTAAACTTGTAACCATTAGTTAAGTTTATTTGCCAATCTGTGAAAGCTTTGCACGATAGCTGATAGCTCTGCAAAAAATAAAATAACAAATTAAAGTGTTGATCTGTGTGTTTATCTATGACAAGGTTTTAGTTTGATCAGATGGATCTCATTTAATGAAAATCTGCTCAGTCGTTATGAAGTTTCTGTCTCATTATCATTCTCATATCTATAGTACGTAAGCGGATACTGTTTGGCTAAAATCTCTTCGGTGTGGACTGTCGATTGGTCATTATGTTAGTCAGTTTCGTGTAATAAACGAAACAATCAACAATAAAAAACTATTAAGATTCGATTAAAGTATTGTTCTAAATTCTGATACCTAAACATGAATTTATATTTTTTTACAAGAAATCTTTATGAAGAGGGCCTTAGGAAAACCTTACAATTTGATTTGCGTCTGCTGGTAAAGGTCGTAGATTTTTCTTCAGGTTAGAATATTTTTTATTTACTCTTCCCAGGAGACAAGAACGCCAGCCTTTACATTAAAATAACTTCATTCCTGATAAGCGATGGTACGAAGGAGTAGCTTTGTTTATTAAGATTTAGATCTAAGACCTTTCAACTATGTAGTTTATCTGTTAGTATCTATTATAGCTAGCAAAGTGATTTTAATTATTAAAAGATTTTTTTTCGCATCGGTCTCGCAATCGTGAGGTAGCGGGATCGTATCCTACCCATAATACTACCGAAGTGCAGCCACTCCTAATACAAGCCATTAAGCTTAGCTGGAGGGGTTAACAGGATTGCTAGTAATGCGGGACCATAATCCTACATTGCTAGTTATCTTAAAAAAATCTTAAAGAAACTAAATCTCATGTATAATTGTTACACAATTTTACATTCTAGATGAAATATGAAAATAACAGATTTGTTTATTTGGTATGTTTACCCAGTAATATCATATGAGTACAATCTGAACTTTTGAGGTCAATTACGCTGACTTTACAACTTTACAAGGTCTAAAGAGTTACTTTTAATTAAAAAAATATACAGATGCATGGGGACTTAAGTTCACGAAAAATAAAAGTTATTTTTTACTAGTCAAGAAAAATGTTACCTACCTGTATATGTTGATAAACTTTCACAATTTGTACACATTATAAAATGATATATACCTCCTACGGGTCTTAATCGCGTGAATAATTTAAGGTAAAGTACCTTGTTTATTGCCCAACGTTTCGAGTTTGAGTTCGTTTGAGTCTACCGTGTCTTTCAGAATATCAATTTGAAAAGACATGAATAACATACTATCGCTCAAAACAAACAAATAATAAGTAAATGTTCGTCGCATTTCTGTTGTAATAATACCTATGTACCCGCTATGATAGATCTATATAATACCCACGCATAATTGAAACAAATGCACCAGTACATTCACAATCTCACATTCGTTTCAATTTTTATACCTAACAGGCCCGACGCTAAAAATCCCTGTGAAATATATCTATTAAAAGCATATTCTGTGAATATTATAAGAGCAAAAAATTTGAATGGATGAAATGGATGTTAGTTACTCAATCACAGGCGAATCGACTGGATGGACTTGAATGGATTTTTATTCTGGATGAACATAATCTTTAGCTTGGATAAATTCACTATCCGATGGAACAGATTTCAGGAAAATAGATACCAAATCATTTGCGGACGTAGAGACGACCAAAACCTATAAAATAATAGTTCAAGATTTTTCAATAATACAGCTACTAGTTCATTTTCTGATAACAGGGTTTGGATTTAATGTTCAGTATTGTTTTACAATAAAACGTCTGGGCCGTCGTCAATCCATCCAACTGAACGGTTGGTTGGATTGAGACTAATGCCTTTTGTGAGGGCACGACCACAATTGCAGTATTATATTATTTTGAAGCATAGAATAATAATTATACTTCATTGCTGTTTGGAAACCTTCTTTCACATTTAGTCTTGATTGTTTTGAGTCTCTTACATAGTTTTAGGCAGCTAGCTTACTTTTTAATCCAATTTTGAATGCTTACTTACATTATGAAAAACCATGCCGCCATATTACATTATGAACAAACATTTTTTACATAATATTTTTTTCCTACATTACTGTTTTTTACCGGGCTATCAATATGTCCGTAGCCTAACTATATTTTTACCTAGTTAGGCAGTACTGTTTTATCTACCCAACGAGGTCTACAATCGCTTTGGGAATATCTTGTACGGAAGATAATAGTTTCATAGTTTCCTCTGTCGACTGAAGCTTCGGATTATTATGATCAATAACTGTTTTAATATTCAGTGGTTTCAAGAAGACATTTAACAGTCCGGTACTGATTTACTTGCAGATAAATTTATTGATCGATGTTTTAAAGCTGTGGTGAAATGTATTTCGTCGTGTTTCTTAATCATAAGTTCTTGAAGAACATTTATCAGTATTTTATTAACTTGTTTTAATTTGTTCGTCCGCTACTGTTATTTATATTCATCTCTTATTTCGTGAAACTTTTTCCCGGAAGGGGGGGGGGGGGTCAAGGGGCAGGTAGTTAGGTAGTAGCACCACCTAAACTCCCTTTTTAGGTAGTTCGTTTGACTAAACACACCGGCCAAATGTATACTGTTTATTTATTGGATGCTGGTTTTCAGACATGTGCAAAATCTGTACTTGTTTCTTGTATGAGTAGTTGTTGAGCCTAATCTGGCATTCGGCATCAGTCTGCTTCTTACAATTAACATGAAATCTATTTGTTTTCCACATGATGTAATAAAAATATAAATAAGTACTGCAATATTTTATTTGGTATAACGCCATAAACTAGTGGGTGCCCAGTGGTCGAAATTCGACCTTAATTAATTTCTGTATCTTTGTTTTTTTTAAAGTTTTCAATCCGTATTCCTTCTCTGTATAAACTATAAGTTTGCGAAATTTCATACTCCTCCGTCACCGCAATTTTCGTTAAAAGGGGTTAATTTTTTGCTTCACGTATTCATATATAGATTACTAGCTGACCCGCGCAACTTCGTCTGCGTAAATTTTCCCTTTTTTCTTCCTTTTTTTTTACAACACTTTCATTCTTGCTCCGCTCCTATTGGTCGTAGCGTGATGTTATAACCTATAGCCTTCCTCGATAAATGGGCTATCCAACAATAAAATATTTTTTCAATGTGGCCCAGTAGTTCCTAAGATTATCGCGTTCAAACAAACAAACAAACTCTTAAGGGTACAAAAAATAGATAGTAGCCGATTCTCAGACCCACTGAATATGCATAAAAAATTTCATGAGAATCGGTCAAGCCGTTTCGGAGGAGTATGGGAACGAACATTGTGACACAAGAATTTTATATATTAGATAATCCCGATGAATTATCGGGGTGTCATCGGGCCGTCAGTTAAGTAACGTTTTGCGGATACAGCAATGAGCATGATGACGTCATGGTTTAATTAATAATCACTTGCACACCAAAGCCTATGAACATATCCCGTACACGTATGTATGGTCTGCAACATAATATCATTGACATTTTAATTAATGTCTATAGGGTAAATACATTGAATGAAAATAAATTATTTTGTACACGCATAAATAATTAGTAGACTACAATAATGCGTAGAGTAATTATTCAGAATCTTATTTTTTAATCAAACTGTCTTAAAAAGAAAGATTCCGCTTCTGGACAGGACGGAATATCATATTCGATGATACATAACTTAACTGTTTTAGGAAAGCACTTTTTACTAAGTTAGTTTTTACAACCACATTTTCAACTCTGAAACAGTTCCCCACCAGTGGAGTGACATATAGTGAGGCCAAATAATAATAATGAGACCAAATTAAGACCTATGAGTATTTCGTTAGAATTATGTGTATGCAAAATATTTCACCCTTTAATTTGTAAATGCTTGGAATGGTTTGTGGAAAAGGAAAAACTTCTATCACCGTACACAATTGGGTTTGGAAAAGGACGATCATGTTTGGATTCATTATCTCAACTAGTTTCAAACATTCAAATTGGGTTTACCAAAAACTTGTCCACAATAGCGTGTTTCTTAGACATCGTAAACGCTTACAACAACGTGTCAATCGGTTCAGTTACAAAGGTTTTGGATGAGATTCAAGTTGGAATCAAATACTGTATTTATCTTTAAAACTTCCTGAATGAAAGGCGCGGGATTAGAAGCTAGGTGGACTAATCGAGGGCTAGCTCAAGGGACCCTTTATCTCCCTTAATCTCTAATTTACTTATTAAATATGTCGCCAAATAGAGAATGTGAGGATATTACAATACGCTGAAGACTTGGTGATCTATTTATGTGACAAACAAATAAAAAACTGTGAAAAGTCCTTACAACATTCTCTGCAACTATTTAAGCAACTCACTAAATGAGATTGGATTGACATTTTCACCAACCAAATCAAACTACTGTGTCTATAACAGAGGTAGAAGAAGAATATTGCCTTCTCTAAAAATAAATAACCAACCATTAATTTTGGTTGATTGTACTAAATATTTGGGGTTATGGTTAGATTGAAGTCTACTTTAGGCAAAACACATTAATGAAATAATCAGCAAATGTTTAAAGTTTTTAAAAGTATTGAAAGTAAATGTTGATAAACTTTCGCGATTTGTACACATTATTAAAATATATATATTACGGGTCTTAATCGCGTGAATAATTTAAGGTAAAATACCTTGTTTATTGCCCGACGTTTCGACCGTATTGCAACGGCCGTGGTCACGGGAAGTATTGAAAGTGGTTCATGGGGTATTCATACTAGACATATGCGTAAAATGTATATTTCATTAATTAGAAGCCGAATTGACTATGGTTGTTACTTATACGACTGTAGCGCTAAAACACATATAACCAAGTTAGATTAATTACAGAATCAGGCTCTCCGACAAATAGGGGGATTCATAAAAAGTTCACCAATCCACGCTATGGAGAGCGAACTGCACATCCCTCTATTGTTTGTCTGACGGCAATACCTAGCATATAAGTAAACTTTAAAGACTATCCTAGTCACATAATAGAAGTTTGCATATATTAATAGAATTAAATTCTCACAGCCACAGTTATTAGACAAACAAAGAGATACCCCTGCTTGCTACTTACCTTTAATGAACTAAATCAACTAAGCACTGTTTCCTCAGAGGTTTTAAAAATGTTCACTTTAGATCTATGGGTGTCACAAATGAAACAGGTTGTTAATTGTGATCTAGAATGTATTAAGAATTCTTAAAAGTATTATGACCCTAACATATTGGTACATGACAATGAATATATGAAATTAGTATGAAAGTGGTTTCAAAATTAATGCAAATGTTTTCATAATGTGTGTCGAAATATTCCAAGCAGTGTGTTTTATAGCGAATAAAAATTGAAGCAGAACAGTATAAGTGCCTTAATACTCATGGCTCGGTGTACCTCTGGTTTCAGAGGCGCATCGATAGCCTATGATATCCTTAAATTGATAAATCTCTCTAATAAAAACAATACTAGAGTTATATTGCTATGGGTCCCGCACATATAGGTTTATGGGGCAACGAGGAGGCTGTTCGTTTTGCAAAAGTAGCACTTGAGACAGGCAATGATATCTCTTATGTACCAGATTATTGGGAATACTTTCCAAAATTTAAGGTTTCGTGTTACAATATCAAAAGAAAAAGGGATATGGTACAAAGCCATTCAGAATGGGCCCATTCGAAGCCACTGTTTGATGATTATAATTTAAGTCGTAGTATTAAATTAGCATTAAGGCTCCGTTGTGGGCACTTTCCATCAACAAAATTTGCTTTCCTAACGCGTAAGGTAGCATCACCTAATTGTGATGCTTGCAATACAATTGAAAATGTACATCATTTGCTGATGGAATATGTTAAGAAAAAAAATGAGAGGGATTCACTAATTAGAGTATTTAAATTAAACTGGACTAAATTATCCATACATCTATTATGGATAATTCAGTCCAGTTTAGCCTATCCAAAATCAGAGATTGCAAAAAAGTTATGTGGCTTAGTACAGACATCTAATCAGTCCCTTATTGTTATTTAATGTAAGTGCTTAGCAATAATTTCAATATGTACTTAATAGACAATAAGGTACAATGAGGCTGGCGTATCCGTGTGGATAAAAGCCCCGAGTAATTTTATAGAATTAAAAAAAAAACAATCGATAGAGTGTAATTTATAGTCGAACTGTGAGTTCTATAGACGAATGGGAATACCGCTTTCCAATTGATAGGTAAATCCTCTTCTAGGTAGGTGTAATAATTTACTCAAAGGGACTCTGATACAAAGACTCTGTCTGCCTGAAATAATTACATTATCAGTAAAAGATAAAAGAAAAAACATCTCTGTCACAGAAGATGAAATTATTTCTTTATGTTTTATAGGATACTAGCTTTCGCCCACGGCTACGCCGGATGTCGGTTATCGCGATAAAAACTATCCTATGTCTTCCCTCAAACTATCTCCATACCAAATTTCATCTAAATCAGTTTAGCTGTTTGAGCGTGAAAGCGTAAAGGTTCATTTCCGTGCATCGCGGCCGATCGCGAGCCGCTCGCGGCTTACGACAAGCGGCTGACGCACGCGGCTGATGCGACAATATTCAGAGTGCGCACGCAGCCTACGACAGTCGTCGGCCGCGCGAGTCTGTCGCTTACCTCGGAAACGGTACCACATATTCTCATACTCTGATTATTGTCGCATCGGCCGCGCGCGTCAGACGCGTGTCGTAAGCCGCGCGCGGCTCGCGATCGGTCGCGATGCACGGAAATGAACCTTAACAGACAGACAGACAGAGTTACTTTTACATTTATAATATTAGTATGGATAATATCCTGTCGCGTTTGTAGTTATTAACTTAAAGGATCTATGAGATTTAAATTTAACAATTTAAAAGAGTTAAAGTGCTATTACATACATTACATTAACTAGACTCATAAAGTTGCAATAATATAGTAAAAATTGTTAAGGTGTTGTATTTGACCGTAGGGTCGTTGAAGTTGAACTGGAGTTGAAATTGTTCGAAGATGAAGTTGTGAGGCAGTCTGAGGTAGCCGGGCTTCTGGCAACTGGAGGCTCTTAGCTTAAGCATCGTCGCAGGCGTGACGTGCGAAAACCGGAGCCTCGGGTGAAGCTGCTATAAAACATATATAACTCAGGTTTTTGAGCTAAACAACCTGATTTGGGTACAAACATACATACTCACAATACAATGTATTTTATTTATCATCTAAAAATATAGAACGCAGTCCAATGCTTTTGAGGAAAAGAAACGTACCTACCACGTTGATAATAGTTTTTTAATGTAAACACCACTGAACGGGTTTTAATGAAATCTTATGACAACGTAGCTTATACATCAGAACAACATATTGACCCCAATAAAGCGGGAAAAGTTATCATCATCAAATATATCATACGGTATGTACGAATCCATACATATTACTAAGTATTACATATAATAATAATACTAGGTCGTATTCTACGTTAATTTTCTTTAATAGTATTAAATATAAAAGCAATATCGCCGTAGGTAGTACAAAGTTGCTAACACCATGCTGTGATAAAATCTACAGAGTAGTTATAAATTGGCTCTGTTCCAACATAAATTTATTGAGAGTGCCAAACCCCTATTATTTAGTGACTTTTATACTTCAGCCAGTTTGTCAATTCTTCTAGATACATACAGTTACAGTAAAAACTAATAATTGGGTAGTTGACAGTCAAATCAGTCTCTTTTAATAAACAGTCAAATCTAGAAGGTGTTTGAAATAAAACATTAAGGCGTCATAAGTTCGAGTTCAGTTAGTATTTGTTTGATGATTATAAATTTTAAAACAATCATGTTTCACTGTAAACGATTATTCATTTTCAGAGCATTTTAACAGCGGTGTACAATAATTTACTGTCGTTGTAGTCAAGTGCCCAATTGAATGGAAAATGGTAAAGTATTCCTCTGAAACATGAATAAAAATTTAAAACAAATGCTTTTTCACTATTCGAAATTGGTTTTCTATTTAATATTTTAGAAAGAGGGGAGAGAACGTAATCTTTTTATCCATGCAGCAGTATATCACTTGTGGTAATTCCCGAAAGTAAGTAAACAGAAAAGCTCTTACGACGAAATTAAATTCCATACTTGTCGCCAACATTCAAGTGCACCATCTGAACGCTTTCGACGCGTATAAATCTCATAAATCTTCTCTAATAAAAACATTCTTATACCATTTAGTATTGTGAACATGTTAAAATATCTATACAAATAAATAAAATTGGAGTGAGTGTTTTTAATGTAAAAATAACAGTTTTTTGACTAAATGCATATGAAAGTATATAAAATACTTTTAACAAAAACACAACTCGTCTGTCTGTTTTTCTGGCTAATCTCCGGAATAGATAGACGGATTTTGACGGGACTTTGACTGCCAAATAGCGAGGAGGTAAAAAGTAGCTTAAGCTACTTTTTATAATCACGCTAACGTTTATAAGGAGAGAGCAGCACTGCAACTTCATGCGGACGAAGTCATGAGCACAGCTATTAAAAATATTTACAGAGATACGAACATGCAGTTTTTGGTTTTCTGTCATACATTATGAAAGAGTTCAAAGTTTACAAAATAAAGAGAGTACAGAAAAACCACTCATGTATATAGCCCGAGCTTTATAACTACATTAACACGCGCACAAAATGAGGATCCGCAGCGCGTAAGCGTAGCACTCGCTCTGTCTCTGGTCCGTCTCGTTCCGATTCTCCACGTCTGATGATATCTATGTGATGCTGACTTTCCCATGCGCGCTACACGGCAATAATGTAACTCATAATGTAAGAACTTGGTATAGGCAATCTTTTAAAGTCCATAACACATAACACCGAGAGAATACAATGTAGACTTCGTTCAATCGCGCTCGAGCGACGCACGCAAGGGGATGCTACACACTTAGGCGAGTCGGCAAGCCAAATGCTGCCGAATCGAAAGCGCCGACCCGAAGCTACTACTTCACATGTTCGGCTTCATTAATAAGTGCGGATCTGGTAGTTCATTCCGGCCGACACATTCATCTACACAATTTCAGTTTTACCGCTCGGCTGTGCCAATTGATACCGAGCCGCTGTCGGCCGGCCTAGTGTACGGCAAAGGCTAGCGGGTTTTTTCCCGAACATTCATCTACATATATTCAGTTTTACCGCCCGGCCTGTAGGCCTACTCTCTTATATTTCTTGAGTTTACGGATTTTGGATTGAATGGATGTTGCTGACTCAGTATATCACCTCCTCATTTTTGATCGAAACTTCGTTTTCATTGAATTAGAGTAGGCCTCCTGTGCCGAATAATGCCAGGGCGCTGTGTGTAGCAACTCTCACATAATCTGGAACCATTTCGGACCGACCATCTCGGGCGCGTTTGTATAAAATCCTTCCTCCTGTACTCTCGGTATTTTTGCTACAACTATTTTTTAGGGTTCTAGGGTTTAGGGTTTCAGGGTTCTGTAGTAAACAAGTACTATTAGTACTAGAAAACTGTAATTTGGTATGGATATACTTATTAGTCACGCCAATAAAGTGGTAAAATAGAATCATAAAAATAATGGCTGTTGCAATGAGTCCACGTTACAAGCACTTACTTACAATTTGTGATTTAATCAATAATTATAAACTTTGTCACGATGTTATTGTGATTTAAATACTTCTTAAATCATAGCTTTTGAAAATAAAATATTTAATAAAAAGTTTAGAGTAGTAGAGAGAGAATTTATCGCAAATTTATGTTTAAACTTTCTTGTGAGCGATAGAATTTTACTATGTAAATGCTTTGATATTGAACATGATATTAGATTTTTATTTCAGCTGAATAATTTATGAAGGTAATTTATTTTATAAAGTGGCTTGTCAAAATGCTGCGAGCAGGGATGGCTACAGCAGTATAACAAGTTTAATTTAATATTTTAAAAGTATATTTAAAGGGTTGAGTGCGATCGAGGACGATTCCTGGCGAAAAAGATTTAATTTTATTATTTCTGTTGGCTATGTGTGTATGTTAGTTAATACCAGTGAACAGTGTAAGCTAACATTTTGTTGTTTGTGTAATCGAAGTATTTAATTTAATACATAATTTTTTTTTATAACTGTGCCAACTAGTCGTAAAATAGTCGAGAAAGCCGACTGTCTGACCATATCTGTAGTCAGTGAGTCTGCGATTACTTGTCAAAGTTACTTTAATCATAATTATTTGAATGGTTAAAAGAAGGTGATTTAAATGAAATCGTAATTAAATCAACACAAATCTGAAATCTACCTATACCAATATTATAATAATAATATTATACTTAAATACAAAAATAGAAATGAAAAACTGGGCCACAGCATGTCGGACCATGCTCAGTATAGGGTTTCGCAGCTCTGAATAATTGCATCAGCAGAAGAGCGTATGTTCATGGCACTTACCTGCTCACTTACACTGCTTACACTGCCCTTTTGTTGAGAAACGCAGTTTTTCAGCAATAACTTAATGACGGTATATCCGATTATATCCAAAATAACTTTAGTTTAAAGTACTTATTAAGCGCTATCTTTGTGATTTTTTTGATCACACGGTTAAAAAGTTAAGGGGGGAGACACAATTTATGCATCTTTCGGAGAAATTATTTCTAAAAATATTCACTCAATCAAAAAAGTTTATTAGAAACCTTAAAACGTTTTTAAAGACCTGCCGAATGGTTTGCCACACATTGATGTTTGCTGAAAAAATGTTTTTTCAGCTTTTGTTACATGTATGGAGTGCATAAGTAGCGGCTACTACAAGACACCTTTTCACCAAGTTTCATCAATATTCATTAAGTAGTCTTCGAGACAGACAGACAGACGGACATGACGAAACTATAAGGGGTCCGTGTCCGTGAGTTTGCCATTTTGGCTACGGAACCCAAAAATGTGTGGAATAGATTTATTTTTCAAAATTTTCACGCGAATGAATTCAGCCAACAGGTAGTAGAAAATTACTTTTCCTTTAAAGGCTACGTCTGAACCAGGGAAGAAGTTCTGTGTCACACAGCATGCGAAAGACTTTACTACATATCAACCCATATGATGTCCCACTGCTGGGCACGGGTCTCCCCAATATCATGGGGGTAATTGCCATAATCGCCACGCTTGGCGAGCGGGTTGGCGATCGCAGTAAGGCTTTAAAATACACAGAGGACGCTGCTGCCCGCCCTCCGGTGGTAAATCCCTTAGTCGCCTTGACGACACCCACGGGAAGTGATGGGGTGAGACTTTACTAATATACATTTAATAGAATTAACACAAAGAACAGTTAGATTCAAAACAAATATTTGTGGCTCACATAAAGCTTTGGTTTTTTTTTTAATGGAACGATTATACAAAACTTTTACATAGGTATCTACTCGTAGCCGTTGTGTGTACTATGATTAGGTATTATTTTCCGGCGGCATCTTAACGTAATATAATTATTATGAAAATATGAGCTACCCCCCAGGATCTTTATGTAATAAGTAGGTATACTAGCGATGCCATGAGAATTGCAGCAAACAATTGCAGTACCCTTGCGTAATATAAAACAAAAAGTGATTAACCCTTCCGACTAGACACGACATTGACTGAGGGAAGAATACGACTCAAAAGAAGAAGAAGAACTGGGGATCCGTGCCCAGCAGTGGAAGATCATATGGGCTTGTATGATATGATGAGTATCAATAGTTTTGCCTAACTGTTTCGACGACCACAGGGAAATGATGTATAATTTTCATTTACAAACGCGATTTAAAATATAAAATCGCAAACAATTTGTCCCAAACCCTCGTTAGTAGTAAATTTAGACTAATTAACCCCTGCGAGAGCAATAACTGTTTACCAACTCCAATCCCAGTGTTCGGTTCAAATTATTGAATCGGATACCTATTAAAACGAACACAATTATTATTGTTTTAATCGTTTTAGCTAAATGTTCACTGTGATTGGCATCCTCTTGACGTTTTTATAAAAATGTTTGTAAGTGTAGATTTAACTAAAATAAACCATTTCACCGCGTGCTAACTTTATGTAAGTAGCAAGCTATGCTCATGACCCATACTTAATCGGTACCTAACGAGAAAGAAATAAGAGTAGACTATTTACACAAAACACCGAGATAGATATAAACAGCAATCGAATCGAAGCAGAATGTCTATCAAAATAATGACGTCATTGCGCATGCAAAACTGCGCTTTTGAAAAAAAATAATAAGGGATTCGCATTTTTGCGCGCGCAATAACGTCATTCCGCCTACTTTGTTCCGAAGGTGTTCTAAGATTCGAATGAAGCACATTATGAAGTGTTCCCTCCGGACCCACTCTATATATTAAGATAGGGAAGGTGACCTTAATACAAAGCAACGCACACATATGCAACCATTTCACGCTCAATCCAGATCGTGATCTGATCAAGACAACGGATCGTATAGATTATTACATCTTGATTCGGCTAGTTGTAATATGTCGCAATCCGTTAATCCAACACGTTACACAGTCAATCTGGATCACTGATCACGATCACAGGATCTCGATTTAGATGGAACGTGTAATGGCTGCCATAGACATCGTTCACAGAATTACAAACCCCTTCAGAACATTTTGCGCAAAAGGCGTCTTATGTGTGCTTCGCTCAAACTTTAGGTATGTATGTCCTGGGTGCTTAGACAAAGTCCTATTAGAATAGCGATGTCGTTATATTAATGGAAAAGTTGGTACAAAATAGATGGAATTAAAATATGTCACGTGATCAATTCAAGTCGATGCGTAGACAAGGTGCACTATTGACAGTATCTTCGCTATTTTTTTCCATTCGATTGATCACTAATCTAGCGAACGGTGAGACCGTGTAGAAAACGAAATAAAATGGCGGATTTTATTTTCTAAGAATTTAACGTTTGCGGTGGAGACCATAGACATTTTTTTTGTGAACGATTGTTTAGAGTCGTCCTCTTGTATACCTAACAAATTCCAAGCGGAACGAATGTACCTTGTCTAAGCCCCCTGTACTCTCAGTATAATAAAATCTACACTGATTTTGGTTACGTTACACCTACGTGTTCAGATGCCAATGAGCTTGTATCTCCTCTGTTGGCTTGTGGTATACCAGTGTTGAGGTCGAAAGCGCTGACTGTGTTATAATTATAGCCTAATGCTCTGCTGATTTGTTAATGGATTGATTGCGTCCTCCAATTACGCCGCGTGTAAAAAGGTGTGATATCTAGTTTTGTGAAAAACTAGCCTCAATAACCGTATCGCGACAAAAAGTAGTCTTATCCACAAAACCAAATTTAATAAAAAAATGTTATTCCATAAACACATAATTTAATATTTTTTGTTGTCCTACGTTCTGAATTCATTTCAACAACTTCACGAAGCAAGCAAATAATTATATATAATAATGTCTAGTTAGGAATTTTATATTCAACCACGGCTTGGTACAGTAAACTACTAATCGCAAAACAAAATATTTACAGTTGTTAAGCAACTTATCTAACTGACTACACCAATCAGCCTGCATCGGTTCACTACGGGGCATAGGCCTCTCCTTTTTATGTCACGACACCCAATCCATATCTGTTCAAAGTTTTAAACTACACCGTTTTATCTTACAAACACTAACTTCTTGTTTGTTACTGTAGTTAGAACAATATTTATAAAAGGGGTATAAAATACGAACTGAGGCGGCGTTTAGATAGAATGCTAATATCTAAATAAGAATTTCATATTGCTCGTATGCTGTTGACTTATTACCTTTGGAGGAACATATTTCTAGTGCTTCCTACGGCTTGAATTCATTCAAAATAGCTCTACTGTATTCACAAACAATTTATAACATACCTACCCGCCAGTGTGACCGAGATTTTATAAAACTACTAGTACAAAATAAAGCAGTTGGAGAACGTTATGCATGACAAGAGCTATGATTTAGGAAGCTTCGAAAGAACTTGGCGAAAAGCGAGACCATATTTCAGCACATTTATGTTTTTGATGGGAAATAAAGTACCTACTTAATTATTTTGAATCAAGTAAGTATATTTAGATTAATTCTTACTTGATCGTGTTGAGGGGTCAAAAATGGACCAAAATTGTTAGTGTTAGGTCACCCTTTTGGAACTAGGCTGACACACTGCTGTGTGTCTAGATTGAATGGGATGTGGGTACGTAGGTATACTTAAGTATGCATTTTATAGATTTCATTACCATTTAGTGAGCAACTCATCATCAGCCTATCGCAGTCCACTGCTGGACATGGGCCTCTCCAATTGCATGCCACTTTGTTCTATCTTCGGCTTCTCGCCTCCAGCTCCTGCCAGCCATTTTCAGTATCCACTTTTTGGCTCCGTATGTCCAGGCGGACGCACTGCTTTAAGACTTTAGTCTTAAGGCGTTGTGGGATCGACTATGAGAAGACTTGAAGTAACTTTCCAAACGCGGCCCAACCCAACCGAATTCTCCTGTTCACCTGCCCGAGGTACACATATTTTTGAACAACTTCGAGAACGGCGCCGTGCACCGCTGTCGGTTCCGGTAGTACATGTTCATTAAACATGACCTTGGTTTTATCGCAGTTCATGCGTAGGGCGATGCGTACAGAGGAGACAGCTAGATCATTCAGCATCTGTTGTAGGTCCTGCAGCGTTTCTGCCATGATGACGATATCATCTGCAAATCGCAAGTGAGAGATGTATTCACTATTGATGTTGATGCCCCGCCCTTTTCAGTGCAGCGTCTTGAACATTTCCTCCATTGCATTTGTGAATAGTTTCGAGTTTATTTGTTTTTACAACATTTTTCATTAATGCTCCGCTCCTACTGGTTGCAGCGTGTTATTTAAAAGGTTATTTTTGGTAGAGTGCAAAGCTCTGACACCCCAACAAGATTTTTACTTAAAGATATTATATAAATTAAAAGAAAATGAAAATATTAAAAACTTGCAGAGCTATAAGCCATTCAAGTTGTTTTGCGTTCTTTGCGCTATCGTGCTCATTGCGTCTCGTGGCAGTAATCCATGGTTATTATTGAAAAATAAGTGATCATTTAATTTCACTTCACGTAATGAACAGAATTCGGACTATTAGAATAAATAATGAATTAATTAATTATAGAATTGAAAAATATAACATGGTCCAAAAACTAGCCCATTGGATTGTGTTACTGATTCTGAGCAAACTAGTTTCAGGTTTGCACTATACCAAGAATAACGTTGTATAGCGTCAACCTGGTAAATGTGCCCCAATCATTACTAATGAGATTTGCACTAATTTGGCCTTAGTGGGTCTTAGAAACTAGCATCGTAGTCATGAAAACAACACCCTGCCGGTTGTTATACGTTTTAAGTTGGAAAAAGATACTAAAAGAAAATCACAAAATGTTAATTTATTTTGCATTTTCTTTTTAAGAGATATGGGGCAAACGAATAAACGGTTCACATGGGTCCTTATTCACTATCATTATTTCGTTGTCGTGAAAAGGTCGTGCGAACTGGTGCATGCGCGGTGCGCTCAAAGATGTCCACCGCGCCTGCGCGTTATAGAGCTGCGATTAGAAGTGCATCAACGCGCATGCGCGGTGGACATATTTGAGCGCACCGCGCATGCGCCAGTTTGCACGGCCTTTTCACGACAGCGAAATAAAGATAGTGATTAAGGACCCTGATGTTAAGTGATTACCACTGCCCATGGACGTCTGCCGCACTAGAAGTATAGCAGATGCTACGCCGGCCTTTAAGAATAGATTAGACTCTGCTACCGACAGTTGATTCCACAAAATGGCGTTTAAAGCGCACTGTGGTGGATTACCAAGTCTCGAGATGGTGAGGGTGATACTTGGATGTTTGTCGCATTGTACCGTGCCAAAACTCAGCTGGTAGAGTTAGTTCGAACAATTCCTCAGAATACTCCTCATAGTAAGTTCTATAAAATACGCAAAAAGAAGAAGTAGTTAGTATTGAGGTGCACCTGCCCATAGGTGAGAGCATAGTAGTATAATATAGTATTTTAAATGGGACCTACCTTGCGCCTAATACAATTGTACGCGATGGGCCGCCGTGAAATACTGCCCCGCTCTACTGAGCACACCTCCTTCTAGATGACCGCGGAACTGCACATGGCTCGATATGTCGACGCCTAGGATCCCGATTTTCGCTGAAGTTGTCAGGGAAGTCTTCTCAAAACGAGCGGATATGGCAAAATGATTCTGTTTTGCAGTAAACGCGGAAACTTGTGCCTTTGTATGCTAAGCAAAGTCTCAACTTCAGACACAAGTTTATTCCGGCACTCAATGACATGTTCACAAGATATTCTGGGAAAGCTAGCGTCTCCTGTGCTGTCGTCATATAGTGTAGCATATATAGGTTTGTAGCATGTCATCGATATGCAAAAGAAAACGTGTAGGACACCGGCATTCACAAGCTTGGAGTTTGAGCATGCACCGTCGACTACGACCCTAATGCTCCGTGCCGTTATCGGGTACAGTGCCCCATGTGTGAGTTATTATTACCCCTGGACAATTAAGAAATATAAAAATGATATAATACAAGCAGTGGAGAATGTGAGCAATTAGAAAATCGAATGAATGAGGCGAGTCTTGTTTTTGAGATGCTGTCAAGAATACTAGAAAAACATATCCTGAAGAGTTGTAAGTGCGCACGCACTTCCAATCCTTGAGGATGTGTTTCGTACAGTTTCTATATATTCTTTCGAGTCAGTACACGAAAATGAGTTGAGGCTTGTGACTCTAACTATCGGATTTTCTTTGGACCAGTAACAACTCCATTTCCAAGAGTTCATAGCGTATGAATCTGTTAAAATCTTGGGTAACCACATCGGTTCTATCGTGAGAAAAAGCAAGTAGGTTGGAACGTTCTGGCTTAAAGGTTTATGATGAATGAATGAGAAATGAAGAAGGACATTGACCGGATTCAGTTTCCACAAGGTTTCTACGCAAAGACTGTAGATCAAAACAATTGCAATACACGTGAAGCAAAGTATACCTAAGGGAAATGCGAAAGGAAAAAGACAAAATAATAGGAAGATTTGTTTGGGGACACTTTAGACGGACCTATCCGAGTAATCTTATCCCTTACATTTTATAAATTGTTGATTTCAGATAATGTATATTAAATTTTTGAAGTTTTTTTTAGTATTAAAATGCTTATAGAGCCAAATATTAAGTTAACGTACAGTTTTTCACTCGAATTGTGGGGCACGTTTGCGTGGCCCATTGAGGTAGTCCATTACTTGAAGAAGGATAAAGAGTACACTCTATAGCCTTCCTCAATTAATGGACTACCTAACACTAATTTTTTTTTTTCAATTCGTATCAGTAGTTCCTGAGATTATTGCGTTCATTAAACAAGCTCTTCAGCTTTATAATACTAGAATAGACTGAGTTAGCTATCTACTCGACAGATTTGTTAATTCGTCATTTTCGTCGACTGGTCACTTTTGAAATTAGTCAATTTCACTAATATCCTTAATTCGTCACTTTCTTTAATTCGTCAGTTGGCTTATCTGGTCAGTGTATGAATCTTGTCAGTTTTTCAATTTCAACTGATTTCGGTATTTGGTCAGTTGTAGTACAATCACATACTAATGGATAATTTAAAACGGTCGGTATTTTTTTGGACTGTAGGTACCTACCGGTCTATTTATTTGGGGTAGGTCAGATATTATGAGGTTAATGTGGGTGCGGCCCCGTGCTCCTCCCAGCTGCTCCCCCTGGGGGGAGCACGGGACCTCACTATGTCCCGTGCTCCCCCTGATGACGTTCTTGTACAGTTAACCAGATAGACAATAAGACTATCCCCGTCTTAATAATGTCAAGCGTAAAGGAAAAATGAATGGATGAAATGTCCATAAAACAAATGAATATCGGCAAAACAAAAGAATATCGAATTAAAAAAAAATATGGATATGATCAAAAAAGCTTTTTATATTTTTTAATGATATTGAATTTAAAAAAAAAAACATATTGCACGCGCACCATGTTTTGTGTTTTAAATCTTATAAATATTTATATATCTATATATTTATATGAAAGAAAAATTATTTTATACTTTTTAGTCCACTCATAAAAACATGTTTTTTTATTTTTTTTAAATATATAATTATTATTTTTGTTATTTTTGTTTTGGGTTTTTGTACAGTACAACATTTTAAACGGTCAAAATTTCAAGTCGATCGCAGCGCAACATGGTGGCGACCATGCACGGGACATAGTGAGTCCCCGTGCTCCCCCCAGGGGGAGCAGCTGGGAGGAGCACGGGGCCGCACCCGTTAGTGTAGCATTTACATAGAATGCAGTTTGAATGATAACTTTTTGACCTACATTTACATTACTGGCTGGTTATCTATACCCATTACTTTTGTTTAGAAAATATTGAGTCAATGTCATTCTTGACATCGAACATACACCTTAAAACCCATTTGTAAATAGAAATTTAACGTAAGTTGGAGAATTACTGTTAAAGTACCATTTGCTATTAATATTGCGGAGTCCGATCGGTCCTCAATAGGGAATGGCGTCGACTGTGAAATTTTCTTTTGTGAACTCCGAAAGGAATAAACAAATTTTACTTAAAGACGGATATCGCTACAATTTAGCACACACAAACAAAAATGGTACTACGTGGTGGCGGTGCAAGAATAGAAAATACTGTCGAGGTAGTATTACTCTTAACAATAACAGGACTGATATTATTAGACAGTCAGATCATTTTTGTGAAGCCGATCCAGCTTCGAACGTTGTTTCAGAAGCTATAGACCATTGTAAAAAAAGAGTTGGACTAGAATTTGGCTCTGTGAGAGCTATATATGAAAATTGCGTAGAACATTTGACTGGTCCAAATTCGGAATATGTAGATGATGTTCCTAAATACAATAATATAAAAAATTCTGGCTGTTTCCTCGTGGTCATACTAATTTGTCACACCAGTATGACCACGAGGATATAAATGTCCTCGTAGTCATACTATCATTTTGACACCCCCTGTAGACAAAATAAGGAAAGTAAAATCAGAACTAAGAATAAAAATACTTTTATCGTAATTTTTCTAGAAAAAAACCTATACAAATTTCTCCATGTATGAGTTCCATTTGACAATTTGTAATGAAATCATCACGATCTATATATTCCTGGCGTCTTTTTTTTGCTTCTTCCCTTATATCATTTTCTCTTTCAGTTAAAACGTTAAGCAAACGCAGTATTGATACCGGAGTTCGCTTTTTCATTTCTTTATTTAGTTGGGAGTGCCAACTTTCCACCACATTATTAGTTCTGTGGCGTTCACCATATACGGACCATTGTCTCTTAGAACATGTGTTAAACCAGGTGGTATTCATGTATTTCAGGAACTTTGTTAATTTCTCAGTCCGAGGACAGTTGCTTTTTATGTACGCTATTCCATCTTCTATTTGTGTTTCCGGCAACAAAGGCAACGCGGTACATAGTCCCACAATTCGTTTTTCAACTTTGGAATTAAATTTTAGATCTTTTGCCCTTTTCCACAAACATTTTGTAAAGTGATAATAACATTTTTTTATTTGTACTTTAGGAAATACTTGCAATAATGCATTAGAAACAGCCATTTCAAAATCTAGGTGCACTTTTTTGGGTGACCATCTCGTAATTTGTGATTTTATCATCTCAAATAAAGCCCTATATGTCTCTTGTCTTTTGTTCGACATTAACACGTAAATTAGAGGTACGACATTGGTTTCCATTGATGATTTACTGATATCTCCATGTATGGAATAAAATTGTTCAAAAGGCCTAGGGCAACTTTTGAATGTTCCATCCATAAAAAAATCATCTACATTAAGAATCAGTCTTCGGGCTTCTTGGGAAGCGAATGCTATGATTCGACAATTTAACTCATGATAGTCTGCCAGAATATAACTTTCGAACTTTTCAGGAATAAATACATCATCAGTATATTTAAAACATGATCTATTCCTTTGTGCGTATAAAGATGTTTTTACACTTTGTAGCGTAGGTAATGGCTTAATGAAATGTGCACCTTTATTTTTTAAAGTTTTTATGCCTAAATTATAAATTTGGGGAATCGGAGTATCGGTAAGTCGGGCTTGCTCTTTCATGTTATCCACTGAAACATCTATATCATTTTTAGTGAAGTCAGGCATGCAGGTATGAACTGTCGATTTCAACGCATGGTTACCCTAAAAATTTAAAATAATTGATGCATTTTTCAGTGTTGTAAATGCACAAGGAAGATGATAATTTATTTAAGCTAAATAAAGGAAGATATAATTTCGCCCGCGTGGAATTTTATTGCGTAAACTTTTTTTCGTGCGTAGGTAATTCCTCTCGGATGCCAGCCCTGCTGGCCTTCGGGAGCGATTATGTAGCACTCGAAAACACTGAACCGGCACACCGTCTCAGGTCTTCAAATCCCAGGCTCCTGGCTGACCCTGGGCCCTTATGGTTAATTTTTTTTGAAAATATAAGCCTATGTTATTCAGTGAATATGGCGAAAAAAATTTTGATATCGGTCAAGTACTTTCGGGGCCTATTCAATGCAAACAAACAAACAAATCTTTCCTCTTTATAATATTATTGTAGATAGACTTACTTTAATAGTAACTGAACCCCGGCACTTATCTTTCCTCACTTGACTACAGTTCCAAATCGAACTTCCATTTTTATAAGAACGCTGTTTGTAATGTTGGCGGCCGTTATATAACAATACTTGTCCCCGTTTTCTTTTTAAAAATACTAATTCTTCCATTGTAGAACAACACAATTTCGATGGTGACAGTTTAATTATACTGACAGTTTAATTATTTGCTCTATTGCCTATTCTGTTTTATTCTTAATGAGTGAAATATGCGGTCATACGCGGAAAAGTTTCTATACCAATGTATAGGTATACTTATACAGGAGGAAGTAAACCCATTTTTCTAATAGATTAGGTTTTAGTATGACTACGAGGACATTTATATCCTCGTGGTCATACTGGTGTGACAAACTAGTATGACCACGAGGAAACGGCCAAAATTCTTTGTACAAGGCCAGATACAGTCACTTAGATGTTGTTAAGAGTTTATATAAAAAACCTGAGGATGTCGTATTGCCGGAAGAATTACGGAAAGATTTTATTGTATTTGAAGATGGCACTTCTGAGAAAATTTTAATATTTATGACTCCTTATGCACGGGATATAATTACAAAATGTGAAGAGTTTTTTTGTGATGGCATTTTTAAACAAATCCCAGAACCATTCCGTCAGCTATATACCATCCATGCTGACATCGGTGGCACCCCCATGGAAACAAACGTAGTGCCATTAGTTTTTTGTCTGTTGCCCAATAAAAAAGAAGATACTTACATTAGATCATTTAACTTGCTGAAAAAATATTTACAAAATGCCAAAAAGTTTCACATGGATTATGAGCTGGCTGCAATAAATTCAATTAAAAACACGTACCCTGATGCTCAAATAGTGGGATGTTTTTTTCATTTGCGTCAATGTCTGTTGCGTAAAGCGAAGGAGTTATCTTTGGACGATACCAAAGAAGTACGTAAACATATTGCTGTTTGTGCTTCACTGGCTTTCTTGCCAAAAGAATACTTTCAAGAGGCTTGGTTATCAATCATGGAACATTCGCCATCAGGAGCAAAAATTAAATTATTTAATGATTATATGGCAGAGACCTGGTTAATGGTGTATGTAAATTATATAAGTTGCCATAATGAACGACATCGAACAATAAATCCAGTCGAATCATGGCACAACAGATTACGTTTTCGTTTGAATTTGAAACGAAAAGATTTATATTATTTTGTCTCAGTTATAAAAAAAGAAGCACTATTTGCTGATTTTAGAACAAGACAAACAGGCATATATATACCAGCAAAAAATAGAAAACGGCGATCGATTGTATTGGATAAACGCATCACAAATATAGTTTCTACTTTCATGATAGAAGATCTATTTGAAGAAGGAAGGAAAGAAGTTTGGGATTGCTTGACTAAAGTCTTATTAATACTATAAGAAACAATAAACGTGTTAACTAATAAATGTACATTTTTATTTACTTTATCCAAGTTTAATTTTCCATTTTTTCTAAGTTAATAATAATAAAAATCTGATATAGGTATGCCGATGTTAACGACTGTACATCTAGTCAAAATGCATAAATTGACGAGATTCATACATTGACCTGATAACCCAACTGATGAATTAGGGATAGTGACGAATTAGGGATTTTAATGACATTGACCAAGTGCAGAAAGTGACCAGTTGACGAAAATGACGAATTAACAAATCTGTCGAGTAGATAGCTAACTCAATAGACTAGCTGTGCCCGCGATTTCGTTCGCATGGAAGTCGGGCTTATATTAAGGTAGTTTATGTTACAATATAACTTCTGTGTAAAACATATTGGAAACATGCTCCACAATGCTCTGTGGCATCTATGGATATTAGGGCCTAACTTTAATCAGGGCCCGACCTATGGCATGTGGTTGTATAAAGGGCAGCATATTATTTTACCCTGATTTAATATATACCACTTAAAACATTTAGGTTACTACAATAACACTTTTCGGAAGTAGGTACCTGCCTTGCTATATAGGTACCTACGTACCGAACTCAGGCACAATTTCATTCAAACTACCTTTAATTAGTTTTGACCAAATTTAATGAATTTAAGAATAAATGTTAAGGGTTGCCTCGGTAGCGACTGCTGCGCAAGAGGTCGTGGGTTCGCAACCAACACGGCAATGGACACCACTTTGCATTATCCACAAATTGTTGTTCCGTTGTTCGGAGTCTAAAGTACACCCACTTTGCGTCCATGTTTGTAAAGACCCCCGCGAAATAGGGTTAGTGTGAGTTTTGTTTTTAAAAAATATCCTGTTTTTAAAACATTGTTTTCCTGCGGTACTGTGATGTTCAAACAAATAGACAACATTCAAACGTTTCTAAAAGATATACTCAGATATATTTTTTTGTGTTTAAATACTATTTCTAAACTTATTTCAATATATTTTACACTCACTATAAAAGATTTAAATATTATTTTAAAATGTCTACATTGGTGAATTAAAAAATAGGAATAATAGGTGTGTGAGGCTGATCTTAATTTGCAACAGGTTGTGTTGCAAATTAAGATCAGCATATATTCATATTCCTCTACGTAAGAATTTCAGATAGTTCTTTTTTTTATAAACAATTTTCCTGATTCTTTTTAATTTGTATTTAAACGTCATCTATTTTCAAAACTGGATAAGTTTCTTTTAATACTTGATGATTTTATTTTAAATTATACTTAAACTATCATGCATATTAAACGTAAGCATTATGGTGAATAATTCGATTTCACAGATGGCGCCACGTCTTTTATTTTGATATAACACAGACTTAATCGTAGATTTTTTTAAGCAACAAACATACATAAATTCTAGAAAATATCGAGTAGTTACTGTTTTTTGTGTAATGTAATATTGTTTTTCATGTCTACATTCATAACATAATCACGATTCATGCAAAACAATGATAAAGGTGCCTATTGAAAGTGATTTAAATTTTTTAAACAAAGTAAACATGTTAAAGTCGAAAATAAAAGCTTGTTTAATAAGTATACATTTAGAAAAATACTTAAAAAAAGTATAAAAAGAATTTTAAAACAACACAAAAAGTGCATCGCATACTTGAGACTCGATCCACCGCCCTAGCTCGTTCAATACCGCTACTTGTGCCAATAGACCACCTTAACCGATACAATTTAAAAAAAATAAAAATATTGTGTTTAGCTCCTTATAGTTTTAGCGTGAAGTTATGTATTCCATGGGTTACAATTATAAATAATGTCTTATTGTGGAAAATTTTGTGAAAACCATAATGGTTCCACCAAACATACGTTGCTGCTCGCTCCCCATAGACGATAGCGTAATGATTTATAGTGTAAGTAATAACCTATAGTATGTACAATAAAAAAAAATTTTGAAGATCCGTCAAGTAGTTATATGTTTTATAGCGATAAATTGCTACAGGCATTATCCGTTATTGCTTAGCTCCTAAGGGAAATAGCGTGATAAATTATGATAAATAAATAAAATAAATATTATATAGCCTATTTGTTTATCCCGACTTATTAGAATACACATGCAAAATTTCAACCGAATCTGTCTGGTAGTTTTTGCGTGATGCGTGTTCAAACAAACAGACAGACAGACAGACCGACAGACAGACATTTCTAAAAATGTAGGAATGTGTTTAAGTACTCTTTTCCGACATTTCCTAATAACTTTTTTTTCACTATGTTCGGCCATGTACAGACACGTGAAATTTACAATTTTATTATAAGTATAGATAAAATAATTATATATCCACAAATACCCACATTTTTTGAAAGTGTGTTATAAAATGGGTTGAAAACAACAAATAAATCAGAAATATCTCACTGTCCACTCGTGGCTGACGTCAATCACGAGTGGACAGTTTCAAAATAGAGGGATAAAACAGTGAGATTAATTGAATTCTATTGCTGCCCAAAATACCTGACATGCTAGATTTGTGCTCGATTTTACTGAACGCAGCGAAGCTTTTTTATAAACCTAGAGCAATACCTGTGAGCAAATAAAATGTGAATAATGACTGACCTGTTGGTCTAGTCGTCAGTGGGCCTTACTGCTAAGCCACAGATCCTGGGTTTGATACACTTTGTACACATGGCACGCGGCTAATGTTAAATTGATATGTTTGACTGTGTTTAGTTTCTGTTTATTTATTTCTTCTGTTCCTTGTTACTTACTTGTGTTATTTGTTTTTGTTTTCTTTTTTGCTTATTGTTATTTTTATTATTTTTCTGTTTTTTTTTTGTTTTATTTATCTTTTGCACTAGTTTCTTTGTTAAATGTACTGTGTATTTAATAAAAATCTTTCTATTCTATTAAATTATTTTATTCTATTCCCAACCAGGGTAATCTTCGTGTCTCGGTGTAATTTATTTACCTAGCTTTCGCCGCCCGCGTGAGTGTCCTTTCCTGAAACTCAAACTATCTCCATACCAAATTTCATCTAAATAACAGACAGACAGAGAGAGTTACTTTCACATTTATAATATAAGTTTGTATAAGTATGTATTTACAAATATCTATGTATGTTTATCAGTTGTCTGGTTGCCATAGTACAAACTCTACTTAGTTTGGGATCAGATAGCGTTGTGTGAGTTGTCTCAAGACACTAACATTGAAACTTTCGCGTTGCATGATTATAACTGTTGATTATACGGAAATTAACGCGCATTGTTTACCTTAAAATTGACGTTTCGACCAGGTTGCACCGGCCGTGGTCATAAGCGGACTGCAGTCAGCTTGTGAACACGGCCGGTGCAACCTGGTCGAAAAAAATTTAAGGTAAACAATGCGCGTTAATCAAGTTGTCTCAAGATATTATTATTATATGATACGGTTTTAGGGCAAACGTCGCGATATCTACCGGTATGAAAAATTACGATTTGAATAATTGCAACAGCAGAAGAGCGTATGTTCATGGCGCTTACGCCATTTGGTTGAGAAACGCAGTTTTTCGGCAATAACTCAATGACGGTACATCCAATCATTATTGAAATAATTTGAATTTAAAGTATTTGTAAAGGGCTACTTTTTATATTTGGTCACACGGTTCAAAAGATAAGGGACACACAATCTATGCAAATTTCGGAGCGATTATTTCCAGGGCCGGTACCACTAAGGTCGCGGATTCTAGTCCCGTCTGAGACGATTTTTAGGATTCCGTAGCCAGAATGGTAAAAAAATGGAACCCTACAGACATTTTCCTCAAAGACTACACAATGAATATTTATTAAATTAAGTGAAAAGGTAGCTTGTAGTAGTCGCTACTTAGTTTGAAAGTTAATTAATAAAAATATATACTTTTAGGGGGGGGGGGGGTACTCCATATACATGTAACAGATTTTTTTTTTTTTAGCAAACATATACGTGTGACAGATCATTGGACAGGTCTTTTAAAAACATTTTGAGGTTTCTAGTAAACTTATTCGGTTAAATAAATAATTTAATATTTTTTTAAATAATAGCTCCGAAAGTTGTTTAAATTGTGTCCCGTTATCTTTTAAACTGTGTGACCAAAAATATTTAGAAAATCAAAAAGGTAGCGCGTAACAAATACTTAAAACTAAAATGATTTCGGATATGATCGAATATACCGTCATAAAACGTCGTATCATAAATCGTTAAATAAACGAGTTTACCATCATTGAGTTATTGCCAAAAATCTTCGTTTCTCGACAAAAGGGCGTAAGTGCTATGAACATACGCTCTTGTGCTGGGGCATTTATTAAAATAGGCTCCGGAACCTTACACTGAGCATTGACTCTTGCCCGGTTTTTTTATTTATAGTTGAATAGATGAATAAATGTTACCTAAAAAAAGAATGTTTTTGTAACTGATATTAGTACGACTTTAAGTCGTTCTGTGGACAAGTCGCCTAATTCGTTCATAGTTAAATGCAAATTTACAACATTATTTACTAAGTTCCTTATGAATTTCACACTCACTTTGCTTGAACACTTAAGTAATTGATAAAGTTTTGTAAGCAAAATACTTTTAGTGGCTTCAAGTAAAATCTAAAATTAGCAAGCAAGTCTGCGAACAGAAAACAACGACTTTTATGTACTCAATAAAACTTTCATGAGTTTTGAAACAAAATTTTACGTTATTTTATTCATATTGTCATGAAAGATAACCTATTATATATTAATGTCACCAAAACTTTATTCAAAACTGTGAATAACAAACATTAATTTGCTATTTTTATGCCACTACATGCCCATGCTTAAGGTACTTAGCCTTAGGCATGGGCATAAGATACTTAGGTATCAGCAAGTAAAACCGCATTTAGAGGGTACAGCCATGGATGTACCCGGTAGATGCGATATTTTTGACAATTTTAATTGAGCTAATCAACCACTGCTTCGGATCTAGAAACTTTGAATTGATCAAGGTCCGTTTTTAGGGTTTCGTACACCGGTTTCCTCATGGACCAACTAAGTATACACAACTAGTTGTGCCATCCCAGAATGTGTTCCTAATGACAGAATTAAGCACAACTTATTTACTACTACTACTCCTCCTAATATAGCTCAAAAGGAAAAAACGGAACCCTTATAGGATTACTTTAATGTCCGTCCGTCTATCTATCAAGACCTTTTATCCGGGGAACGAGTGGAGGTATCGAGATGAAATTAAAACCATATAGGTCTAAAGTCCCTTGTAGGTGTGAAAAAATGAAACCTATAAGTTAAGCTAAAAAGAGATACGGCTAAATAGCAAAACAAATATTTTGATAGTCTCAAGAGAATCAAAATTTATAGGGTAATATACCCTATAAATTTTGATTCTCCGTTGACCTAGTACCTTGAAATTTAGTAAGTAATACCGTCTTATACCACAAGTACAGGGAAAAACCTAAAAACTATACATACGATATAAAATTATAAATAATATTGCCTCGATTCCTGAACTATTTTTAATATGTCTCGGACTCTCCCACTGAAGGTTTCGTACATATTTGTAAGTAGGTACTGTGACAGGTGGGTCGAAGATAATCCACCTCTCTCACGTTAGACCTCATTGTAGTAGATGAAACTCATTAACAGAATAAAAAGAAAGATGTCATTCGAGAATTGCGAGTTTTATGTGGTGTGGTTTCATTCGGGTCGTTTAAATAATAATAATAATAATAATAATAATATCTTGGGACAACTCACACAACGTCATCTGATCCCAAACTAAGCAGAGCTTGTACTATGGCAACCAGACAACTGATAAACATACTTATATATTTATAAATACATACATATTATAGATAAATTACACCCAGACACAGAATAAACCATCGTGCTCATCACACAAAGTTTTATCCTGGGTGGGGATCGAACCCACGACCTCTTGCGTAGCAGTCGGATACACTCCCACCGCGCCACAGAGGTAGTCAAAATGTGATTAGATTTATATAAAATAGTAATACCAAGTGGTTAAGAAATGTGTTTTATAGAATATGTAAATTGATGTTGATAATGTAATAAATGATGATTTAATTAATAAACAGTGTATTAGCTTTGGGGAAATCCAGAAGTTTCATTTAAAAGCCCGATAAAAGTTCTGAGGAACACCCCCGGTACCTGCTCAAGAGCTGGCCTGGTGGCTACAGTACCTTCAAATTTTTACGGAACCCTTGGTGGGCGAGTCCGACTCGCATTTATCTGGTTTTTCCAATCCATAGACACAACTTTGATGAAAGTTGTGATGATATTAAAGACAATACACGACAAAAATGAACACAAAACTTGGACTTAAGTTACTTTCTTATAATACTTATTTGCTTTTTTACGTAGGTATGTAGTTTCTTAAAAGTTTCTCATTTGAACCAAAAAAGGATTATAAACCTACATGACAACAATTGTACTTAACAGAGGGCAAGAATATAGTCAGGAGAAACACAGCTTGGGCGAGCGAGTGGTCACAATCCTGTTGAGCATTCGGTCGTAGAAAATGTGTAATAAATTTGTACACAATAATGGTTTATTACACATAAGGTTGTAGTGAACTCAGAGCCAACTTGTGAGTAGCCGGCACAACCCAGTCGAAACCTTAAACAAATCCATCGGAATCCGTAGCATGATCCCGTTTATTCCCATCTCGCATTGTAATAAAAATATCTAGATAATCCTGGTTAATTGAAGAGGCGAGCGGTAAGCCGCTCTCAGGGCTATGTGGTGGATTTCCACATTAGCCGTCACTGACATGTAAGCGCTCTAACCTCGACTCGATAACTCCACGTCGATGCTATTTTCAGGAACAATTAAATAGTCAATGGTCGTCTACTAAGGATCGCCTTATTGATTGCGACCATAGGGGTCGCAATCAATAAGGCGATCCTTAGTCGATGATCATCTACTAATCTCTGGAAGTAAGAACTTAGCGCTTTTGTTCTTTGGCTTTCAGTTAGGTTTCACTGTCTTTATTATCTTTTATTATAAACTAGGTGACCCGTGCAACTTCGTATGTATCAATTTTCCCCATTTTTGCAACATTATTCATTGCAGCTGCTCTGCTTCTATTAGTCGTACCATGATGTTATATAGCACATAACCTTCCTCGATAAATGTGCTATCCAACAATTCGAACCAGTAGTTTCTGAGTTTGTCGCGTTCAAACAAACAAATAAACTCTTTAGTTTTATAATATTAGTATAGATAAATACTGGTTTTCTTAAAACTTCATCGTAGATATGTTGCCAAAGTTTAACATATTGTTTCAAGTAAGTAAATATGTGTTAGTTTCCGTCCGACCTGTAGGTTTTGTGAAACAAACTTACATCCATATCTCATTGCACAAATGTTGACTTTTGAAGCAATCTAAAATGCTGCTCAAGTGGCAATGATAAGCTTTTATACCTACAGAACACAAAGAGAACAAAAACCTTCAGTATGGCTATTGATTACATCGTGCTATAGGTAACATTAAACAGGAAAATGCAAAACCGCTTCGGGGCATTTGATATTACATACCAATAATATTGATATTTATATAAAATAGCTGTGTTTGTAAGGGCTTGGAAGGGCTTGGGCTTAAAAGGTATGTGTACTTTAGTTACTATCATTAAGAATTCGCCTCTTCTCGGTTGTCTTTTTGTGGAGTAGTTTTCTAAATTAATTTTCAAACGGTTTTGTCTATCATAAGAATTATATTATTATAGGTACATAACTACGACTATAAAGTGGAGATAATTAACAGTTCGACTGAAAGCGGAATGGGTAACTAAATATAAGAACCTCAAGGTCTTCAAGAACATTTGTCAACATTTAGAATCATTCCATGTGGGAGCGGATAAAAAAAATATGCAGATATACATATAGTACTGTGGTACGAAACTATTTGTTTGCGAATCGCACTCCGCCGGTTTTATTATGCAGTATTATTTCTCACTATGCGCTCGCTTACCAAAATACAATTCACAGCTCTCTCAAATATCCATTCAAGAAGCTGCGTAAATGAATTGGATAACGCGCAACTCAAATCGTTGCCAAATCGTGATACTGAGTCGCCAAGAGGTCTTAGAAGATTTATAAAAACAGATTTCACCACCAGATTCGAATGAATAAAACGTATCATCTCGAAGTTATGAAATGTTTAAATTTTATGATAATATTATTATTCAATTTGTAAAGGTGGCTAAAGCATTTTGACGTGTGGTCTCCCGCAGTCAATGAAACATTTTTTGATTGAAAATAGCGCCTAAGGAATATTATTTAGATTTATAAGATTTTTTAACTTTTATGCCAAAATAAAATAAAAATACGGCCATTCTTTTCTTTCTTTTGCAAAACATGTATACTTATTCATTAAGTAGCAGTAAATTGGCCAATAATTAAGCACATAAAGTGGATGTTCCTACTATATTGTGCCCATTGAGGCTGATGTATCCAATCTCGTGTACTCTTCTAATATTATTGACCTCTTTTTTTGCATCAGTCCTTTAATATGATGTATAATATAATGGTGGCAGCACCTTACCTGCATATACAGTTTATAAACAGAGAAACATTGTAAACATTGGCAATTTGAAAAGAGTGGCCACGAGTTTTTATTGCCTGTTCTTTTCTCGGGCTTTACCTATTGTTTGCTAACAGGCATTACAAGTGAATGTAGAATCGACTTTTCACAAGTGTAGTATTTTGTTTCCTAAGTGAATAAATCATTTTTATTATTATTATTAATGAATCGGCCTACACAGACCCTGTGTCTAGCAGTAGACCGATACGACGATCTTTCTTAATTTTTGCCACAACACCCGGTCCTTTGCCTTCCACATACAGTCCATCCCAGCGGCCTTCCTTAGGTTGTCGGTCTACCATTTGGTGTATACTTAATACTTGTACCATGCAATACTTACCTAAAAAAATTACCACATATTTCTGTTATACGTTGTATCTGGTACCCAATACCCGGTCGTCTACTTTCCGCATGCAATCCGTCCCAGCGACTTTCTTTAGGAGGTCGGTCCATCATTAGATGTATAGTTCTTACGCCATGCAGAGATATTACATCTTTCTGTTAAAAATGTGTAATATATTTACACAACCCAGTACATTTACAATGCCAAACTATCTATCGTTGAGAAAATACTTCTCACGCGTATTGAGACGATATACTGAATGCGAAGTCTTTACAAAATGTTGTATCGCGTCGCTAGGGACCAGAATAGGTCCCGATGTACTCAAATGTCGTATCGCTGAGAACTTGGAACTGAATATACGGCAGACTATCGCATGTAGAGTCGGTTTGAATAGAGTGAACCCAAAGCGTTTGAAAGAGTTGTTTGTTAAAAAACTGTTACACGTACATGTATTTTTATAATTCGATAGCTGTTTGTGCTTTTTTTAATTGACGCAACATTTTAATGCCGGTTCAAATCAAAATATCAGATGTCAAAAATTGTCCTTTGACCAATTTCATTTCTAGATGTAGGTATCAAAATAAAGCACATCTATTTTCAAATTTTATAACTAGCTTCAGCCTGCTTTAAGTTTGGACTGCCATAAAGATTTTCATTAGCTTTCTTCTCTCCAGTGATGAGAACACTTGCACTTGACCAGTGGAGCCAATAGTTGTTCCCCTGTACAAAGTTCTGGATTCGCGCCTGATTTTGTTGCGTAATATTTTAAAACTATGATATCTCATAAGATATTCATTGTAATCAAATGAAGTAAGAGCTTTGATCAAAACTAAATATTTGTGATAAATAACGTATTTATTTGGATAAGGGTTAATACCATGTTTATTAGAACACTTTCGCAAGTAAATGCATTATTTTAGAACAAATTTGATAACAATAACAAATTACATGCACTTACGGCTTGCGGTACAAGAGGCGGTCTTATATAGGTTCTTAAAGGCGGTCTTATTATCTTGGGATGGACTATACATTTATAAGAAAAGGTAACTTTCGATATATAAACTTGAACTGTGAAATACAATTTAGTTTATTTTAATACTACGTTACTAAAATATATACAGGTTGTCCCAAAAGTAAGCCACACGGAGAGAAAGTGCCTTCCCTTCGTGTGGCTTAGTTTTGGTATATTAGTATGTTGTAGATAGATTATTTTGCAGAAAAAAGACTTCATTTTGATTTTAAAAATATATCAAACTGCATTCAAAGTTTATTTAATAATCGCCTGTCTAAACCGGAATCGAACCCGCCTAATTTGAAAAAGCACCTTCCTATATTTTTATGACACCAATCGAAAGGGTCAATCATTATTTTTGTTGATATAAAGTTTTCTTTCAGAAAAATATTGTATCTACCATATTTAACGTACTGTCCCTCCTTGTGGCATAGTTTTGAGACAAGTAGGCCCTGTAGATCTACGTATATAAAAAAAGATTATTGTTATCATAAAAATCTTATTTTAAACTAATATCTATTTTGAGTGATGTATTTCACTACCCAATAATATTATAGTAATTTATTCTGGGATGTAAGGGGGCGCATCACCATCTTTCGCTCCAAGCCAACCTCACCTGCACGCGGTACATCCTGCTGTACAACGAACGAGGCTCTGGCGACCGGCTGGTGGCGGTATAACCATCCCAATTTAAGGCGTAGCTGAAGTAATAGGTCAGTGACGGGCAGCAGCGTCACTGATGCGAGAGCTACGCCCTGCGATCGCCAACCCGCCTGCCCAGCGTGGCGATTATGAGCATTACCCCAAATGAACAAAGCACTAAGGGCACGGCCCCCAGTTCCCGGCAGTCACGCTATTCTTGGACGCGTGGGGTGCTAAGAATCTCCGGGCTACGGAAGGCCACCACAACCGACTGACCCTGGCGACGTATAACGGACGCACGCTACGGCTAGACTCGCATCTGGCACAACTTAAGGTGGAACTTGGGAAGATTAGGTGGCATATCCTCGGGTTAAGTGAAGTCCGAAGAGAGGGAGAGGACACCATAACCCTCAAGTCAGGCCACCTTATGTACTTCCGCGAGGGAGACCAAAAATCCCAAGGTGGTGTTGGGTTTCTGGTAAATAAGTTTCTGACAACGTTGTGGAAATGTCTAGCGTGTCGAACAGGGTAGCGTACCTCATTATCAAGTTCACCGAGAGGTATAGCCTCAAGGTAGTGCAAGTGTACGCACCGACCTCGGCACATCCAGACGACGAAGTGGAGGATATGTTCGATGACATATCGAGGGCCCTCCACTCCACCACTAAGACCCACTACAACGTTGTTATGGGGGACTTCAACGCTAAAGTGGGAGTACAAAATTGCAGCGAATTGGTAGTAGGATCCCGTGGATTTGGAAGCAGAAATCATAGGGGGCAAATGCTAGTCAACTTCCTCGAACGGGAGGGGCTCTTCTTGATGAACTCCTTTTTCAAGAAACGGCCCCAAAGGAAGTGGACGAGGCAAAGTCCCGACACTATGACGAAAAACGAGATCGACTTCATCATGACGGACAAAAAGCATATATTCAGAGACGTCACCGTGATCAACAGGTTTAATACCGGTAGTGATCACCGACTTGTCCGAGGCTCTCTGAATATCGACTTCAAGGCGGAACGTGCCCGTCTGATGAGGTCCAGGCTCCGACCTACTTTGCTCCAAACCATGATAGGATCCGAAGCGTTCCAGTCAAACCTGGATAACCGATTTGCTGCCATGGAAACCACAACAGACGTAAACCAGAAGCTCGTAAATGTGGTTCGGATACTCAGGGAAGAAGGTACGAGATTTTGTGAAATGCAGCGTAAGGGCAAGAAGTCAAAGCTTTCGGAAAAGACTTTAGGGCTAATGAAGGAACGACGTGAAAACCCACCCGTCACTTCGTCGGAAAAGCGCGCTCTAAACCAAGAGATCAATAGGCTTATACGACACGACCTTCGGTGCTCCAACACTCTTTTGATTAAAAGAGCGATCGAGCAGAACCGGGGGTCAAAAGTGTTCGTAGAATCTCTTGGAAGAAGCCACCTGACGAAGTTGACAACAGCAAGTGGAGAAGTCGTTTCTTCGAAGCCGGCAGTCCTCTCCGAAGTGGAAGGCTTCTATGGCCGGTTATACGCTTCGCATGCATCTCGACCTGATCCTGAAAATGAGGGTCCTAGAGCCACTCTAACACGCCACTACACCGAAGACCTGCCAGAAGTCAACATTGACGAAATCGTGCTGGCTCTTAAACAGCTGAAAAATGGAAAAGCCCCTGGAGAGGATGGCGTTACAACAGAGCTGTTAAAAGCTGGAGGTAAACCCGTACTGAGGGATCTCCAAAAGCTTTTTAATTCTGTCCTGTTTGAAGGGAGAACTCCGGAGGCGTGGAGTAGAAGTGTAGTCGTCTTGTTCTTCAAAAAAGGAGATAAGACCCGGCTGAAGAACTACCGACCTATTTCTCTTCTAAGCCACGTCTATAAGCTGTTTTCAAGAGTCATCACGAACCGCCTTGCGCGAAGACTTGACGAATTCCAACCAACGGAACAGGCTGGATTTCGGAGCGGATATGGCACCATAGACCACATCCACACAGTGCGGCAGATTATACAAAAGACCCAGGAGTATAATCAGCCCCTGTGTCTAGCATTCGTGGACTATGAGAAAGCCTTTGACTCGATTGAAATCTGGTCCGTTCTGGAGTCTCTGCAGCGATGCCAAGTAGATTGGCGATATATCCAAGTGATGAGATGTCTCTACGAAGCCGCCACCATGTCCGTCCAAGTACAGAATCAGCAAACAAAACCATTGCATCGAGGAGTGCGGCAAGGGGACGTTATTTCCCCGAAACTGTTCACAAATGCAATGGAGGATATGTTCAAGACGCTATGCACTGGAAAGGGCGGGGCATCAACATCAATGGTGAATACATTTCTCACTTGCGATTTGCAGATGACATTGTCATCATGGCGGAAACGCTGCAGGACCTACAACGGATGCTGAATGACCAGGCTGACTCTTCTGTACGCATCGGCCTACGGATGAACTTGGATAAAACCAAGGTCATGTTCAATGAACATGTACTACCGGAACCGACAGCGGTGCACGGCGGTCATTGCAGTTAGGTAGAAACAACTTCGAGGACGAGGTGAACAGGAGAATTCGGTTGGGTTGGACAGCGTTTGGTAAGCTACGTCAAGTCTTCTCATCGTCGATCCCACAATGTCTAAAGACTAAAGTCTTTAATCAGTGCGTCCTACCCGTCATGACATACGGAGCCGAAACGTGGACACTGACGGTACGGCTGGTCCACAAGTTCAAAGTCGCTCAGCGGGCTATGGAACGGGCTATGCTCGGAGTTTCTCTTAGGGACAAAATCAGAAATGAGGTGATCCGGCAGAGAACCAAAGTTATCGACATAGCCCACCGGATTAGCAAGTTTAAGTGGCAGTGGGCTGGCCATATTAGCCGAAGAACCGACAATCGTTGGGGTAAACGAGTTCTTGAGTGGAGACCGCGGCTTGGCAAACGTAGTGTAGGACGCCCTCAAGCCAGGTGGAGTGATGATATACGCAAAACGGCTGGCAGGAGCTGGATGCGAGAAGCCGAAGATAGAACAAAGTGGTGTGCAATTGGAGAGGCCTATGTCCAGCAGTGGACTGCGATAGGCTGATGATGATGATGAATTTATTCTATTTAAAATACAGCTGTAGATACCTATAACTTGAAGAAGACTGTTTAGATTAAACAACATTATAGTAATTAAATAAAAGGGTTTACATAAAGCGCAGTTTACAAAATTGTGAACTCTAACTTAAACTAAGACAGTAAGATGGACATCTAAACAAACTATGAAAAATTATAATTAGCTAAAGAGTATTTTAGCTTTCCAATTAAAATGCTTTAACAAAACATCATTTATCATGTAGATTGCGAAATTTTGTATAATTGCTCAAATCAGAAGTACCTAAGAAGTAGCTATTTTAAGTCCTTCATGGTGAGAGCCCATAACATTAATATTCATCGTAAAATGACAAAATCATATTTTGACAGTGATTTATAACCAGATATAGGCATGCGTGAAGTCGGCAGCTATGCCTATAAAAGTTTTAAAATGTCATGGTAAACACAACACACTTTGTATTTTCTATAACAATGATGTGGTTTTGTTATGGGAAATCTTTATGAAATATTTTTCATGCGTACTTTATCTTATTCACATTATATCTTTTATTCACATCAATTTGTCGTGTTTAGGGCTCCGAAGCTAAAATGGCAAAAACGGAATCCTTATAGTTTCGTTATGTCGGTCTATCTGTCTGTCCGTCAGTATGTCCGTCCGTATGTCACAGGCATTTTACTCAACTACTCAATGAATATTGATGAAATTTGGTGAAAAGGTGTCTTGTAGTAGTCGTTACATAGTTTGATAGCTAAATAACAAAAATAAATATTTTTAGGTGGGGCACTCCATACATGTAACAGAAGCTGAAATATTTTTTTGGAGTGAAAACTTCTTTAGAGGCTTTGTCACTTTTTGGGATGGAAAAAAATGTTAAACTCGTGTCAGGACACGTGACCTGATCGAAAATTTGTAAGACGGAGGGAGAGTAGACCCCCGGCGCGGCGTAGTAGAGGAAGTAATATCCCCTTCTCTTTCTATCGCGCAGCGTAAATGTATGCCTGCTCCTGCTGTTTCGTTTAAGAGGCGCAGGGCAATTGCGCGAGTGTGCGTGTGTGTTTGTACTACAGCGTAATAGTTCTGAAGTGTTACATTTTTTATGTAATATAATTTGTCATGTTGGTGTACGATAGCATAGCGCAATAGATGATAGTAGTTTTATACTGATAAATAAAGCAATTAGTGCGAAATGATTCCCTCACCATTCCAAAATATTCAAAAATGCACAACGTGGCAGTGAGTGGAACGGAACGGAGTGCAACTCGCTGTTTTTTTTAGCAAACTTCGACATGTGGCCCATTATTCGACAGGCCTTTCAAAAACACATTAAGGTTTTTATTAAAGTTTTTTAATTGACTAAATATTTTTGGAAATGATCGCTCCGAAAGTTGGATAAATTGTGCCCCCCCCCCCCCTTCACCTTTGAACCGTGTGACCAAAAAATATGAAAAATCTCACAAAGGTGGCGCTTATTAATGCTTTAAATATGATCGGATATACCGTCATTGAGTTATTGCCGAAAAACTGCGTTTCTCATCAAAAGCGCGTAAGTGCCATAAACATATGCTCTTCTGCTGGTGCAATTATTCAAGGTTGCGGAACCCTACAATGATGGTCCGACATGCTCTTGTCCGGTTTTTATGAATAACTAGTTTCCACTCGCGGCTTAGTCGTGGTGATGGTTGTTGTGCCAAAAAATATTTTACATCCTAATCCAGGTTATTTTTCATCCATTTATAAAATGAAAACTTTTGCAGATTCATTAAAATATATGTTATATTTTACGAAAGTATTTATAAAATACCAATCCCTAATTATTTTGTATTATTAATAGACTAAAAAAGAAAATGTTTATGTTTCGCCGCAAGTGTTATCCTAATAGTTTGACAAGTACACGTGAAAAGTAATTACCCGAACTGCGCATCTAGTTTCATTTTACAAATGTAAACAATGCAAAATGTTCACGAAACAATGGACTTTGTATTGAAATATTCATCACTTTTTAATACCAAGCCACCGTATTCACATTTTATTGAACTTTTTATTGCTTGTTTTCATTCCCATTTACGTATTTTATAAAACATTGCTTATAGACCTTACTATATTGGAATGGTTTGATACAATAAATCCCAAATTTTTTTTTAATATTTGGAATGGGTGTAACCAATGATGTAGGTACTAATCACTGTATCTACTAGGTATTTTGATTTAACGATTTTCTTGAGCCTACTAATTACGATATTGAACATACATTACAACAGGATAGGTAGGGCAGGGGTGTGCTGGAATGCGCACTTTTGCTGCCATGTTTAAAAAAACAATTGAGATTAGAACCAGCTTTAGTCTTTATTCGTTTACTTACTCCGTCTGGCTAGTAAAAAAATATTAAATTAGGTATTTCAAGAAAACGTTTTAGATACTATTCAAAAAATTGCTACCCTCCAAAATGCGCACTCTTGCACAACATATCTTGCACACAAGAGTGCGCAGCCAGATGTGCAAGTCTGCGCCAGTAGGCCTAAGTATGCTGTGAATTTGTAGTGCTACCTTTATTTGACAAAAATATACTAAATCTGGTCTTCTATAATTGCAATAAAGAGTTTTATAAGATTATTAGTGCCATCTTTTGATTAGAATGTCGTATTGGCTTAATATAATCTTTCTTTCATAGTAATACAAATTATACAAATAAATATTTTATCCAAAACACGTTTACAGAATACCTAAATATTGCAATAGAGTAATTTATTTGTGCCAGTAAAGTTAGTTTGAACAGAAGATAGCCGCCAAGGACTGTTTCCTGAGCTGAAAATCGCTATTCGCTAATATACACTGCGCAATCTTGCACACCCTACAAATAAATATTCTTAAATGTATTAATAGTAAATACTAAAAGTATTTTATGTATATACGTACCTTCATTTATATAGGTCGGTGCCTATACGGGACTACCGTTCATTTAAATGAAACTAAAGGATACAATTTTATTCAAGACACGATCCGAAACCTGAAATGGGAAATGAAAACGTATTTTACTTACTTTACTTCTGTGCTACGACACTTGCATAGCTGATGGAATATATGATTGATACATACAATTTGTAAATGTGTATGTTGCCTTGCCTGAATGTGTGCGTGTGTGTGTGTTATCACTGCACACAAATCGCTCTAACTTACCAAAGCAGACTGAGTAATCAAGTTAAACTTAAGATTGCTTGTAGTTTAACTAATGTAAATTGTGTACGTCTCGAAGGAACACACTGAGGTAGCAAATTTTCCCGTATACAACTTACACTTCCTTTGAATGATTTCCCAAGTTCTCTCGTATGTTTGGCGACGGTTTCGTAACTAGAACTGACTTATGAAATATTGTTACAGTATATTCAAATTAAAGTCATGACAGTACTGGCGCATACAGTGGCGCAGTAGTTTAGAATTTACCAACTAGGACTTGAAAATATGCATATAATTTCAGTAATAACGTCATATTTGCTCTATCAAGTCATGTAGGTAAAGTGTATAAATGTTACCCGTGACAGGAGCTATGACGGGTATAAATCGTTACCAAACTTGAATTATAAAAGTCTACTTATTCAATTCATTAATTAATGCTAAAGTTTGGATGTATGGATGGATGAATGTTTGTCACGCCGCAACGGTTTATCAAATCCGGATGAAATTTGGCACAGAGATAGATTGTGGTCTGGAATAGCACATAGATTTATTACAGAATTTTAATCTTAATCGCGTAAAGATTTTATTTTAAGGCTAAATATCTTTGTTTTATTGCCTGTGACCACGGCCATTGCAATACGGTCATAATGTGTACAAATCGCGAAAGTTTACGAACATATATAGATTTTTTATTCTGGAGAAATGTTACCAGTGACATTTTTTTTCAACCTTTTTACGTGATCCATGTCGCGGGCGACAACTAGTGTTCGGTATAACTCGAGTTGGGTAGTTGACTACAATAAAAGTAAATTATTTTATAGTAATCAGGTAAAAGTAGATCTTAAATGCTCTGAAAATATGTGTTCTTTTACAATTCAACATGTTTTTGAATTTAAAAGCATGAGAACGAATACTAAAAGTAATGATTTGACGATAGGAACATATGACGACATAATTGTGTTGCTATTCCACACACATTCCCATAGGGCTTGTCGTTTTGACATTTCATTAAAGAGACTGATTTGACTTGACAGTCAACATCTCCATTCTAGACGACTTTAACACTAAAAACCAATTAACAAAATAAATGTGTGTTCACACAACACTACAGTGATAGGTAATTTGTAAAATGCAAAATGTTGAATTCCATTTTCAGATTTTACGGATGCATTCGCATTCATCTTGCGTCTGACATACTGTTTGTACGTATCAGGATATACTACTGGAATAAAATACTGCATTTTATAACATCATAAACTACAGACAGTGATTCAGGAAATGAGAGCGAGTAAAAAATATTGCCGTTGTTCTTGAATTTCGTATTTTAAAGTAAATGAAACGAAATTTGTATATTTATTAACAAGACATGGCTTTACCCCTTGGGAATTAAATAATTTATACTGTTTTGTAGTACCGTGTAAAAGAGTTGAAATATTTAATTTTTTTAAAGTAGATTTAGCGTCATCACTGTAGCAGCACCGCTCTCACATAGGACATAACTTACAATTAAGATTCCTATATTAAAAGCAGGGAGTAAAGTGGCTGAAAATATTTAATAGTTCATTATTTTTATAAATTACAACCTTATTGCCTGACTTGACGGGCCTGTTGGTCTAGTAGTTAGTGACCCTGACTGCTAAGCCGGAGGTTGTGGGTTCAATCCCCACCCAGGATAAAATTTTGAATGATGAGCACGATTGTTTATTCTCTGCCTGGGTGTAATTTAGCTATATTAAGTGTGTATTTAGGAATATACCTAGACCGGCCATAAGTTCTGTTGCAAATGAAAATGCAATTTTTTTCAACGAAGTAATGTAATATTACTAAAACTTATATGTACATATTTATTAAAGTCAGCCTTAAACAGGCCTTTAATCTGACTGGCCACGAATCTATGGATTTACGCACTGTGTCCATGGGAAATTTAGCCACTGCTTGCTACAGAGATTTTTTAAGAGGCTCAATGTCACCGTATCGTTTAGAGCAAGCCATGTCCTCTAAAACTGAACATAATTTGTAGTCTAAAGGGTTGAGGTCTGGGCTAGATTAGGGTCAGTCTTACAGGGGTGCTGTTTGCTGGAAAACCTCCGCGTGGTGCACCCCGGGCAACGTGTGCTGGTGGATTCGCGGCTTTTCGCGAAACCACCGTCACACGGCTAATGTTCTGGCAGAGTAGGAGGCGGCCTTTCCCTGGGCTGCCCGGAGGGAGGGCGAGGGGCGGCGGGTTCGCCGTCTATTTATAGATGGTGAACGCGGTCTGATGCAGATCACCGACCGGCCCGACCCGTAACCCTGAATGGACAGGAACTTTTGTGGGCTGCGGGGAAGTAAACCCCTTTAAAAAAATCCCTAATCCTACGCTTGTGGTGCCTGGCAATGGGATGAATGGCTGAGGGGTCCTCAGTCCCAAGGGCTACCTAGGCGCAGGTCTATAAACTTAAACAAATTGTCGTAGGTCAAAGATATGGATACATCTACCCAGACATCTACCCAGAAGGGTCCCGAACGCTCTTCGTTCGGGAAATCCCTTCCGGAGCCAGTCGGCTCCGGCAGTCCCACGTACTCTGGGGGGGACAACCCACGACACACCAGCCCGTCGCCGAGCTGTAAATCCGGCACCGAAAATAGCGCAACGGTCGCGATCCAAGAGGAGGCAACGCGTGAGTTGCCAGTTTCATCGGCGGAGTCGAGGTCTCCGCTGCTAACTGTTTCTGCGGAAAACTCGGCGTGCATCAGTCGGTGCGGTTCCGTGTCCTCTATCAGCGACATGGAGCTGTTAGGGGGCGGAAAACGTCCCGAAGTCTGTTTGATGGGTGTTGGGCGACGTTCTACTAAGACGCAGCAACCAAAGCGCAGACGCTCACCAGAAGCAGACCAGGACCTGCCCGAGGCAGACATTCGAATCCCTCGGAAAGTGAGGACTTCAAATAGAGGCGGTTCGCGTGCGAGAATGCGGTCTTTAACACCCTTCTCGCGCCCACAATCTCCAGTGACGGCGACACCAGCCAATATCACCTCGGCTGGTTCGTCCGTCTTTTCTCGCCGGGAAGCGTATGCCCGTGTTCGAGAAGAGGGTGAGTTGGCTGCTGAAGAAGGAGTTGGCCAGGTCATGGAGAGGCTCCGCCAAACGGGAGGGGATACAGACGCGAAAACCGCGGCGGAGCTACTCGAATCAGCGGCGAACTCGGTGGCTCTTGTAGTGAATGTGGCCACCAAGTCCAGAAATTTGAAGGGCACCTTCGCAAAGGGCCTCAAGGAATCCGCGTCCAGTATTAAGAACGTGGTGGAGGCTCTTGTTGAGCGCTCCGCTGCCCCGGACGCGGTACTTGAAAGGTTGAGAGCGGACAATGTTCGACTAGAACGGGAGATAGGCGAACTCCGTACAGAGCTCGCCCAGTTACAGGCTGATTTGGTGTCGGCCAGGACCGGCCTCGTCTCGGCCCCTTCTGCTCCGGCCAGCTCACAGGTCACTTCAGCCCTCGCCCGTGCTTCGCAGATCTTTTCGATCCCTACTCAGGCGGCCCAGGCATCTACGACAACAGCCCAGACCAAGGCCACTCGGGCTGATAAGCAACAGCCGACAATTGCTTCTTCGTCGTCTTCAGCCAGTCGCGCCAAGGAGAGGGCGAGAGAGGAGATGCTGGAGGGTCTCGACCGTGACCCCTGGGGTCGCCCATATCGAGCGGCGCTGAACAAGCTCCGCTCGGCGAGCCCACCCCCCCTTACCGAGACTCTCCAGCCCAGCTTCCTTGCGGAAGTGGTCGAGGGTCTATTCCCGCTGCAGGCAGAGCACGCGCCCCCGGCGATGGTCTCCGAGGATGAGACCGATGACCGGGAGGCCGACACAACTGTGCCGCCTGTCACCGAAGCGGAGGTGGGCGCGGCTGTTCTTCGAATGCGTTCGAAGAACACCGCTCCCGGGCCGGATGGGATTCCCGCCCGGGTTTTGGCCCTGACCCTCGACCATATCGGGGACCGCCTCAGGGGACTGTTCGACGTGTGCCTGGCGTCCGGACGGTTCCCTGACTGCTGGAAGGCACGGAAGCTGGTGCTCCTTCCAAAGCCGGGACGGCCTCCCGACTCAATTGCGGCCTACAGGCCTATCGTGTTGCTGGACGAGGCGGGGAAGTTGCTAGAGAGGATTCTCGCTACCCGCATCGTCCGGCATTTGAACGAGGTCGGCCCTAATCTGTCGGACGCTCAGTACGGCTTTCGTGCTGGGCGCTCGACCATTGGGGCCATTCTGCGCTTGAGGGCCGCATCGGAGGAGGCAGTCGCCGGTGGAGGAGTAATGTTGGCGATATCGCTCGATATCGCCAACGCCTTCGGGTCTCTGCCATTCAGCTGCATCAACGAGGCGCTCCGGTATCATGGAGTGCCCGCGTACCTGAGGCAGCTAGTGGCAGACTACCTCGAAGGCAGGAGGATCCTGTACGAGGACCGAGAGGGTGAGGTAATCCGCAGGGACGTCTCGTGCGGTGTTCCACAGGGCTCTGTCTTAGGGCCCCTATTGTGGAACATTGGCTACGACTATGCCCTGCGGTGTGGCTTCCCCCCCGGGATAGGGGTCATCTGCTATGCGGATGACACCCTCATCACGGCCCGGGGTGGGAATTTTGAGGAGGCGGCGCGCCTGGCCAACCTAGGGATTTCCCGAATGGTCGGGCGCATCGAGGCGCTGGGGCTTAGGGTGGCCCTTTCCAAGACGGAGGCCCTATTATTCCATGGGCCCCGTCGCGGTCCACCTGCTGGCGCCTCGATAGCCGTCGACTCGGTCCTCGTACAGGTCCGGGCCCAGATGAAGTATCTGGGCCTGGTAGTAGACGGGCGGTGGCTCTTCGACGAGCACTTTCGCATTTTGGCGCCAAAACTCGAGGCTGCGGCGTCCGCACTGGGGAGGCTGTTCCCTAACCTGGGCGGACCCAGTGCCTCGAGTAGACGGTTGTACACGGGGGTGGTGCGGTCAATGACTTTGTACGGCGCACCCGTGTGGGCGGGGTCCCTGACCGCCCAGAATAGGGTCCGCTTAGGGAGACCCCAGCGGACCATGGCGGTCAGGGCCATACGCGGATACCGCACGGTGTCTGCAGAGGCGGCGTGCGCATTGGCATTGGGCACACCCCCGTGGGATTTGGATGCGGAAGTGCTCGCCGAAGTGCATCGGCGGGCGGTGGCTGTTCGGGCAGGGGGTTCGGTTCCCCTGCCCGAGGAGCTACGCGCTTGGCACGGTGAGGCCCACCGGGCAGTCATGGCCCGGTGGCAGGGCCGGCTGGAGGCTCCACGGGCAGGTGTTCGAACCGTGGAGGCGCTCCGGCCGGTCCTGGAGGAGTGGGCGGGGCGGCAGCACGGGACCCTTTCCTTCCGGCTGGTGCAGGTCCTTTCCGGGCACGGGTGCTTCGGGAAGTACCTGCATACGGTCGCTAGGAGGGAACCGAGTCCCGCCTGCCACCACTGCGACTGCGGTGAGGACTCGGCGCAGCACACCCTCCAGCATTGTCCAGCTTGGGAGGGGCAACGTCGAGTTCTCACCACAGTGGTTGGAAGTGACTTCTCGTTGCCGGCCGTGGTTCTGTCCATGGTCCGGGGCGAGGGGTCGTGGAATGCGGTCGCATCCTTCTGCGAGGACGTCATCTCGCAGAAGGAGGCGGCGGAGCGCGTCAGGGAAGAGAGTTCCCTGGCAGACCCGCTCCGTCGCCGGCGAACCGGGCGGCGTCGGCGCGCATATCTGCGCTTGATGCCGCCTTAGGTGGGGCTGCGGGCGGGCGTACGGGGTAATCTGCCCCGCCCGCGGCCTTCCGTGGAGGCGCGGCGCCCTGTGTGTATCCAGGGGCCGCGTAGGTGTGAAATGCCCGGAACGCAACAACATCGCGTCCGGGCATTGCCACTGGGCGGGCCGCCGACGGTATAACGAATTCCGGCGGCCCGTTCGCAAAGGTGGCGAGCGATACACGGCGGGTTTTTTAGTGGGTGCAAACCCCACACTACCTCCATCATCTTCCCCGGATGGTGGGGGTGTTCGTCAGGAATTTTTCCCGCCTAATCAAAAAAAAAGGGTCAGTCTTACAAAGTCCGGAACGTTGGATTCAAGCCAGGCTTGGGAAGTTTGTGCCTTGTGACCAGGTGCAGAGCCCTGCTGGAAAGAAATTTTTTTCATCAGTAAAGAGGATATTTCTGTGCCCTTCACCTGCGTATCGCGACAGAAGGCGTTCTGATCGATCCACTCTCTTTAATTGTAAAGATTAATTTAGGGCTTCTCCTATATATCAACGATAAGCAGCAAGCTTCGGGTCTTGTTTTATAATACGCAACAGAGTCCTAGCGAGTGTCTTCATTTCTCGCGATAAGATTTTTTGCTTCCTAATGGGAATTCGACGAATTCTGTCTTTAACAGCATTAATAGCCTTTGTAGTTCTAACAGCACGCGGCCGCCCCGATCTTTTATAGTCTTCGACAGAGGAAGTGTTGTTGTATCTGTTGATAGTACATTATACGAACATACGGCTGATACCAAGCTTTTGAAGTGTATGGAATATGACCGACGGCTCCATACCCACTTTGTGCAAGGCGATCAATAACAGTATTTATGGCCGGACTAGTTTTAAGTATGTTTTTCAGTTATCTGGTTGCCATATACAAGCTGTGCTTAGTTTGGGATCTGATTATTTAAGATATTATTTACCTAAATTATTGCTCGTATAAATCTTCTTCTTCTTAGTCATGTTCTTCACTCAGAGAAGGTCGTGTCTAGTCTGAAGGGTCCATCACTTTCCGAGTTAGCCGAGGATGTCCCGTTTGCTGCAGTGACATGCGTGTGAGGTACGAGAGATATGCCAAAAGTTTTTGAATGATCAAAAATCGTACATTTTATTTTTTTATTTTAGGCATCGATCTTATTAATATGTTCACCCTAAATACTTTTTTATTGGTAAAAAAAAAAATCAATAATAGGTCTTCTATAAGCCCTTTAAAAAATCTCGATATTTTTTAAAGCAACTCGGGTAACTTATCTGATGTAAAATACACTTTTTAATGTTCTTTCCTTGATATCATAAATCAGGTGATAATAACAGGGTAATTGGTCAGAGGAATATGTCAAGTAAGGTAGGATAAACATTTTTTAAAAATAAAAATAGTGGGATCTTTCGGCAAAAGTGTAAGGCGTGAATTTGGCATGATGACAGAGAAAGAGCCGGATTTTTCACGTCGGCAACTTGTAACTCTAAGATGACTGTACTCTTTGAGCTCAAACCACCACACATAATGACTAGTCAACTATTTTTGGATTCATTAGAATTGGAGTAGGAATATGTCCCACGTTACAGGAAAATTAGGCAATCATTTTTTTTTTCGATCAAGATTTCGCGATATTTCATCGGAGACACTCGTCTTCGACTTTCAATGTCGACTTTATGGAGGATCATCTATATATATGATCACTTATCCTGACTGATTGACTGATTTATCAACGGAGAGACTAAACCACTAGGGTTACAAACTAAAAATTTAGACAGTTAATGTCTTTAGTTGTTGCAGGCATCCACTAAGAAAGGTTTTTTTTTAAATTCTTCCACTAAGGCGATAATGCAGGAATTGCAAATTTCTATGACACTCCGTCAGTTTTGAAGTTAGGTCGGTGAAATATATTTGTAATTTTATTTGTATTTTTGGTTTTAAATAAAGAAAAACGTGTTTCAGCGTTTTTGGAAAATCAACAAATAAAATAGGGGTTGCAAGTTTGTGCGAAACTCCGCCATTATTGAAGTTACTCGTAGATCTATAACATTTCGTATATAGCTTTTTCGTTTATAATTAAGAAAACATGTTTCAGCGTTTTTGAAAAATCAACCCCTAAGAGGGTAAAATAGGAGCCCCAATTTTGTATGAAACTCCGTTAGTTTGAAGTTAGATCTGTGCAATTTAGGTATCGGCTTTTTGCTTTTAATTATGGAAATACGTCTGTTAGCGTTTTTAAAAAATCAACCCCTAAAGGGGTAGAGTGGTGGTTGCTAGTTTATATGGAACTCCATCAGTTTTGAAGTAAGATCGGTGAAATTTTGTATTTGGTTTTTTACTTTAAAATAAGAAAGTAAATGTTTTAGCGTTTTTTTTTAAATAACCGAGAATCATCGACTAGGGCGCCCTTAAGGGCAAAATAGGTGTTGCAAGTTGATCAAATGCGATAAATCAACCCTCCAGAGGGTAAAATCAACTACGCGGGCGAAGCCACGGGCGACAGCTAGTAGTTTATTTAACTAAGTTTTCTCATATGTCACAAAGTTATTTTCTTCCACGAATGCCATTTTTTCTTACTGTAAACTTACATTAAACCAAATGACGTAGTTTCAGCCTCTCATTGTTTTTGCAGTTCCCCTCACAATCAACACTTATGAAGAATGAATTGCTGATTAAAAAGTGAAGATGTGCGCTTGATGGCCGAACTAACTTCACCTTCTTCGCTAATTGTATATCTGAACTAGCTTATGCCCGCGGCTTCGACGCTAAAATATTTCAACGGCAAAATTTCATACTAACTGTGCCCCGTTTTACCCTCATAGGTGGTGATTTCCAAAAATCCTTTCTTAATGCTCTCCTACGTTGTAGAAGGAACCCCTGTGCAAAATTTCAAGTTTCTAACCCTTATAGTTTAGGCCCTACCTTGATATGTCAGTCAGTCAGTCTCCTTTTATATATGTAGATTTAGATAACCGATTAAAAGCTATTGCTTGTGAACAACCAGACTCACCGTAAGATGTGCTTATAAATTTAAAACATGACGAGGTTTTAAACTTTTTTTATAGCCCAAATAATCATAACGCAAAAATCAAATAACATGTGAACTGTTGACGCAAACAAGTTGTCTTCAAGCTCACTCGAAATGAAATAATTAAAAAATATATGTCAAATTAATAAGCATTAACTAGCGTTTACGATGTTAAATAACTTGTTAGTGTCACTTTAAAGTGCAACGACTATCCAGAAACTTTTGGCATGCCTCTCGTATTGCATAGATACTTCTGGAATACATTTTTTACTTTATATTATAAAATGAAGCGGTATTGTGACCGACACTGACCTCTACAGTACGAGTACACTGGAAAGTCAACTGCCGACCACAATAAGACTGCCTTGAAGATTTGGTTTTGACATTTGAAGACGGTATTTTGACAAAATCAAATGGAAGTTTAATCTTGTGCAACAATAATAACAATAACGGTCGTTTGTCATGATTGTCAAAAAAGTTCACAGGACGGTAATTCGATTCGGCATTTGAAATTGTTGTCAGTTAGTAAGAGGTAGCAAGTCCAACGTATTAATACTATAAAGGGCAGTGACCATTAGGCATTACAAAACCAGTCCGCGACTTTGGATGTAACGTTTCATGATGAACCACCTGATTTTGCAAGCGTTCATAGACTATGGCACCTGCTTGTCTTCAAGTGGTCTTCGAATATCAAGGTTTGCTTGTTTGCGGCCTTCGTCGAGATAGCGTACTACTTTAAATTCCAAACGCTGGAATATCCTGAATATTATAGTAGAGGTCCAATCGGATAACTCGTTTTTTATGTCAAAATAGGTTTGCCGTGGATTGATAAGGGTGGTGATAGGTTGTTCTGACATAGTTTTACCTACGTATATTGAAAGATTTTATGCTATGGAACGTTTCAATAATTTTATTAAATATTTTTGAACGATTTTCAACCTATTACGGCACTTTTGATTGTGCTGAAAGGAGGATGTTTTCTATACCTGTCTATAAAATAATAGTGCGAGCGCTTAATTTGGTCTAAACTATTTTACTAAGGTTGGTATTCGAAAAACGCTGAAATATTTCAAACCAAAAATCCAAATAATCTGTAATTTCACAAATCTTACCAATTCATGGTATTGAACGAATTTCCAACTTTTTTAATATGTATAGATGGTTATTAAAATAGCTTTTTTATCACAACTTAGTCTAAATGCAACGCCACAAGCATTCAAATTACCGTTACAGTACAACTATCAGTTGTTACTACAAATAAATGTAGTACAAACTTATAAAAAATACGATCCGAAGAAGTGCACCAGCAAAAGAGCGTCAGTTCTACATGGCACTTACGTCCTTTTGTTGGGAAATTTAAGTTGTAGCATACCTATGTTCCAATATAAATTTCCCACTACGCTCCAAATTTAATCAATATTCATTGTGTAGTCTTTGAGTAAAATGCCTGTGACAAACGGACAGACAGACAGACATTCGACTTTTTTAAGTAAAGATTCTGCGTGACGAATAAAAGACATTATTTTCTTTCTTTTGATGTTAGTATCAATATTGGTCTAGTAGATCTAGTGGTTAGGTTAGGTTAGACCCTGACTACTAAGGCGGATCGATACCCACTCAGAATAAAACTTTGTGTGATGAGCACTATGGTTTATTCTTTGTCTGGGTGTTATTTATCTATATTATGTATGTATTTACAAATATTTAAGTATGTTTATCAGATGTCTGGTTTCCATAGTACAAGCTCTGCTTAGTTTGGGATCAGATAGCGTTGTGTGAGTTGTCTCAAGATATTATTATTATTAATTATTCGTTACCAGTTTAGTACCTACTTTGGCCAATATTTAAGCACATACCAGGACACTTAGAAAGTTTTACGAAAAAAAGGTTTTTATGTTTATGGCACTGGCCACTTGTAATTATTTAGAAAAATATGGTTATTTAAAAGTAAAAATACCGATCGATTCGATCTTCGAAAATCTCTCCACATTTTTTCGAGAGCAAATTATCGTCTCTCATTTAAAAATGGATTTGCATCGAGAATATTTTCGTGCGATGATCTTTTACGATTTCAAATGTGGCCTAAACCGTAATGAGTAATTTGATCGACTTCAAATGACTTATATGGATGAAGGACTTTCAAAAGCAACCATCTACTGTTGGCATAGCGAACTCAAGCGCGGTCGCCTTACTTTGGTCGTCCTACGACGGCTGTCACGGAAGAAATTCAAGAACACAGGCGAATTACATACAAAGATAACTGCAAATTGAGTCGGAAAGCGTTTACAAGATTCTACACGAGCACCTTTGCGTGTAGAGGAGAGTTTCGTGCTGGGTGCCGTACATCCTCAAGGAAGCTCAGAAGCAGGCCCGGCCGGAGTGGTGCCGTGATATGATTAAAAAATTTGAAGCTGGCTCGTCTTGGCGCGTTTACGACATTGTGACAGGTGACTAATTCTAGATAGATTAATACGATCCAAAAGCAATGCGTCAGTCGACCGTTTGGCTGTTTTAAAACGAACTAACGCCTACGAAAGTGAAGCGATCGAGAAGCGCAAGGAAAATTTTGATCGCTAGTTTCTTCACTTTGACAGAGTATCTGGTTTTAATTCCATTACGAGACCAAAGCAGCATCAACGCCGCCACAAAACGCCTGCCAGAAGTTTTGGCAGGCAGCAACAGGTAAGCAACAACATCGGGCCCCGCGCGGTACTGCTCCACAATGACAACGCGACCGCGCACTCAGCGCTCAAAACGAGGGACTTCCTGGATACCACACCGGTCAGAGTCTTGGATTTTTTTGATTTTATTTCCAATTTTTAATCAATACAATTCTCTCATCTGTCTCTGCATCAGTCCTCTGACATAGTGTATTGTAAATTAGTGGCAGCACCTTACCCCCCTTATCAAGTTTTTTATACATTCAAACATTGTAAAAATATTGATTTGAAAAGAGTGGCCGCGAGTTTTTTTTGCCATGTTCTTGTCTCCAGCTTTACCTATTGTTTGCGAACTTGTCCACATTTAGAATCCCGACGTACCACAAGTGTTGTTTTGCATCCTAAGGGACCGATCGCGCCACCTATTTCTATACACTCTCTTAGAACGCGTCTCGACACGGCGATGTTATCATGGCGTTGCGATCAGTGGCTGAGTGCGAGAGAAACGTTATCGAAACGCCGTGCGTTCACCGCGGAATGCGCCTCTCTCACATTGATTCCGTTACGAGTTGCGATACGCTGGCGGAATAATCGCTCGTTCATGAAGACTACTCGACGATAGTAGAGCAGAATCGCTGTGATCCTCTGGTTTGTGAAGACGGTCCCTAACTGAAAAAAACATTTTGGTTTTGATTTTTTGAAAGACAGACAGACGGTCGGACATGACGAAACTATAAGGGTTCTGATTTTGCCATTTTGGCTATGGAACCCTAAAAATATCTAACAGACCGTACTAACTATAAGCAAAAGAGAGGGTGCCTTTTCTGTGGCTATGTAGTACCTAAAGTCCTGTCTTTGTGTGGAATTCATCGTCATAGAATAGCATAGACTAGATATTATTCATTTACAAGACAGGTAGTGGCTTATTTACCCTAATATTATAAAGCGGAAGAGTTTGTTTGTTTGTTTGTTTGTTTAAACGCGCTAATCTCAGGAACTACTGGTCCGATTTGAAAAAATCTTTTTTTTGTTGGATAGCCCATTTATCGAGGAAGGCTATAGGCTATATAACATCGCGCTACGACTAATAGGAGCGCAGCAGCAACGAGATATGTTGCAAAAACGGGGAAAATTTACGCATACGAAGTTGCGCGGGACAGATAGTATTTAATATTTTTGCTTTACAAAACTTATATATTAAATACACGCGACATACGTTGCCTGTATTTTTTTCTTGAATTTTACCTATAAAATAAAACTGAAGTCGTTAGAAGTACGCAGGTACCTAAACTTGGTTTCTTATTAAACAAAGAAAAATCTCAGCGAAGCGTTTCTTCGTATTTTCAGAAGAAAACTGAATTGTTTATTTTAATTAGTAAGTGGTTTCGGTGTTGAACACAAGTATCTGTTCTATTTAATTACTGTAGCATCTTGCGAGCTGCTTAAAACTGTCTCTTTTAAACAGTCTTCGAACGGGAAAGTGAACCAGGGAGTTGGTACTCTTTAAAACATTTATTACTATTAGTATTATATCTCTCACTAGCGGCCCGTCTTGGCTTTGCACGGACTTTTCTCCCTGTCTATACCTACACATAATATGCATATCTTATACATTTAAACCTTCTGGAAGAAATTATGTAAATAATAGTGAAAACCACATAAAAAAAAATCCATTGTGTAGTTTAGAAAGATCTAAGCATATGTATAGACTTTGTTTTATCTTTATATATATCAATAGTTTTTACTTTATATGTATCAATAGTTGACTGACAGAAAACGCCTATGGCATTATAATAGTTCATTTTTGAACAAAGGAAATAATTATAATTAATTTTGTTTAGAGTTTAGGTCTATCATAAATTGTGATAATACCGACTTTAGATAAACGTCTGAAGACGATAAAAATAAATTCAGCTGGTCAACCGTGTATAGAAGGTTTATTACTTTAGACAGTTTTGTCATCTTAAATAACTTACATTTTTTGACAATATCACTGTACAGTGCACAGACTATAAAAGCCTGGAGACCCTCGTTTTCAATCAAGTATCATAAAAAGTAATAAGCAGGAAGCTTGCTTCGATAGATTCACTGTTTAACGACTCTAGGCTAGTAAAAAGTTAGACGTTATTAAAACTTCGATCGGTGCTGTTACGATAGTAACAGTTGATTGTATCTACTCATTGTTACATAGAGTTTTACCTGAACTTTTGCTACTTGTTTGTCCCATGCCTTAGGCTAGAACGAAAATGGTACAGACCAATAGATAGATATAATTTGATCACGCAATCCCAGTTTTCGGGGTTGTGTAAATTCGGCACCGCAGAGACCGTTGGCATTGGGTTTATCAGAAAGTATTTCGCATTTCCCTCCCCGTGTGGTATATGGTATACTACGTTATGTTTTCGCGTTATAATATTTTTTAGAAAAATGGAACGTACATCAATAAAATTTTGCCACTCCTTGCTCTAGGGAATGTATTTGTATATTCTCTCGTTTCCTTGTTTTCTGGTATCGGAAATGTGTTTAGTTAAATAACAATCGACCTTGTGGGTTATCAAGAATTAATTAGATTAACATATTCGTTACTTTACCTACTCCAAATGACATCATATTTTGTTTAATGTATTATATATTGTTGTAGTAATTTCTCATAAATTAGTCAGTCAGAAACAGAGTAAATAAATATATATAATAAATATATTATAACGACGAAAAGGAATAAAACAGACATGCCGCTTACATGTTTATTTATATATAAATAATATATAAGTATACATGTAAGCGTCATGTTCCTTTGATCAATAGATATTTTTCAGCCACCTGAAGCCAATTAATACCCTCCTACACAGTAATTAATTAATGATGGCCTTGTGTACCATCAACGTTTTAAACAGCTCTGCAAACACCCCATTTAAAAATTATATCAGCGGGCTACTCGTTTGGGCACATTTAATTCAATGCTAAAATAAAAGAAAAAATTAGCTGTTTCATAATGAAACAATTGGTAAATAGTGATTGATGCTTAAATATGGCGTCAATGCGTATTCTTTGGCATCGTCTTCAACGAATGGTCACGCGCAAATCACATCGCTATTGTAGAAACTGGTTATAAAGGGGGGTAACTAGGATGGGGGGATGCCTTAGCCATTAGACTACTACCGGTTCCGCTTGTATTCGTAATTTATTACATATTTTTACAGTTAATCACACTAATAATATAAAGGTGAAAGTTTGTGAGTATGTGAGTGTGTATGTTTGTTACTGCTTCACGTCTAAACGGCTGGAGCAATTTTAATAAAATTTGGTATGGAGTTAGCTGACACCCTGGATTAATACATAGGCTAATAAACCGCGGGTAATACCGCGGGGCACAGCTAGTATTATATAATCAAAAGCGTATGTCCTTCGTCCATGTACGACATTCTTAGTACAAAGATAGAAACCTAATGGTCTAGAAATAGGTATGGCAATCTTCTAGTCAACTAAAAATGCTTAGAATAACCACAATTCACACGAATAAATTCGGCAAAAGTCTTTAAATATTCATCTGCCTGTCGAAAAAATAACCGTTAGGTACCAGACGACCTTTAATAATTCCTTTTATTAAGAATTGATTCATTGTGACATTATTTCTTGGAATATCTACTAACAGATTTTGGTAAAGAGAATGGAATAACCTTTGCTCAGCATTTGGGTACGTCCAGATTGGATTAGATATTCTCCGAATAAGGAAAACAAATGATTTCCAGGGATTCAAATTATTGATTATGTAGACCCATGTCTATTATATGGATTAACGTTCGTACTTGCATAACAGCACCCGTGTAACTATCTTATAAGGGAACAGAAAAAATATTTCATATTCATATATTTTTCTTTTATTTTCTTATTTTCCATTTCACGATGTGAATATTAGGTCTTACAGCATATAATGATACTATATATAGTATCATTATGGACCATGTTTGGACACAGCAAGATAACATAAAAATGAGTTTTTTTTTAAATTACGAATATGTTTGTAATATGAAGCCTTAAAGTGCAAATTTGTGTTAGAGTCGAATGCCCCCCCCCCCCTCTGCCAGCTAAGTGGTTGATTTTGGAGATGTGAAAAAATACGGGGTAGTAGTATATGTCATGAAATTAAAAGGAAAACTATCATAGCAAGGTAGGCTTCACAAGTTTACAAGTAACAAAACCAACTTCTTATGCCGCATTATTGTACTGGGCAGCTACGGAACTCAACATGCATTTGCTCGGTTGTTTTAGTTTAGGAGTTCCTGTGGCCACTTTCCGATTTCGTCACCAGTTCAGGTCTATGGCACCATAATATTGCATTGTCATCAAAGATACACTAGTGTTCCAAATTTGAGCCCATTCGAACATCTGGAAGTGGTACTAATTTAGCTTCTATGACTTGACCCACACAAACTAACAAGCAAAATAACAAACTAATAGGGCAAGTTATAATAATAAAAATGATTTATTCACTTAGGAAGCAAAATACTACACTTGTGAAAAGTCGATTCTACATTTACTAGTAATGCCTGTTCGCAAACAATAGGTAAAGCCCGAGAAAAGAACAGGCAATAAAAACTCGTGGCCACTCTTTTCAAATTGCCAATGTTTACAATGTTTCTTTGTTTATAAACTGTATATGCAGGTAAGGTGCTGCCACCATTATATTATACACCATAATAGAGTACTGATGCAAAAAAAGAGGTCAATAATATTAGAAGAGTACACGAGATCGGATACATCAGCCTCAATGGGCACAAGTGGCACAACATAGTAGGAGCATCCACTTACGATGTAAAAACTTTATGTTTTGTTGCTATAATATTGCTTAAATATTGGCCAATTTACTGCTACTTCTACTACTACTGCTACTACTATCTTTATCAGTTAAATAATCATCGATTGAATAGTAAGCTCTTTGTATAAGATGTGTCTTGACTACATTCTTAAATTTATTTACTGGTAGACTCGATATGCTGACTGGGATTTTATTGAAAAATTTTACACCTAGTCCCATGAATGAGTTATGAGTTTTATGAAGCCTATGATATTGTCCTACCAATTTGTGCTTATGTATTGTATTCACAGAGTGAATATCACTATTTTTGTTATATAAATGTAAGTTTTGTTTTACAAACATAACGTTTGCATATATATATTGTGATGCAACTGTCATAATGCCTATCTCTTTAAACTTTTCTCTAAGGGAAACTCGTGCTCCTAGTTGATATATCGCACGCACTGCACGTTTTTGAAGAATAAAAATAGTTTGTATATCAGCCGCCTTGCCCCCAAGCAATATGCCGTAGGACATGACGCTGTGAAAATAACCAAAATATACTAGTCGAGCTGTTTCTACGTTCGTAAGCTGTCTGACTTTGCTGACAGCATATGCTGCAGAACTGAGTTTCCCTGCGAGACATGATATTTGGGCGCCCCACTGTAACTTACTATCTAAAGTAATTCCCAAAAAAACCGTTGATCAACAAAATGAATAACTTCATTGTTTAAAACAAGATTTGGGCTGATATTTCTTACATTTGGTAAGCTAAATTTAATACATTTGGTTTTAGAATTTAAAAGCAAGTTATTTGATGTAAACCAGTCAAGAACTAATGCGAGGGACCTGTTTACTTCGTCAAAGTTATCATTTTTACGATTGGTTTTGAATATAAGAGAAGTATCATCAGCAAATAGAACAATATCGCATAAGTTACTGGTAAAAAATGGCAGATCGTTTATATACACCAAAAATAGAAAAGGACCCAGAATTGATCCTTGTGGCACGCCCATACTCACTGTTGATCCGGACGACCTTATTCCGTTAATGTCTACATACTGCATTCGCTCACTAAGATAAGAAGCAACAAGATTAAGCGCTGTACCCGTAATTCCGTAATGCCTAAGTTTCAGCAGAAGTGTACTATGCACCACACAATCAAATGCGTTTGAGAGGTCGCAAAAAACACAAATGGCGTCATGCGAGATTTCCCAGGCACTATATCTGTGTTTTAGTAGTTTAGAGCCTGCATCTACTGTCGAACGACCCTTTGTGAATCCATATTGTTCGCTATGCAGTAGATTATTAGATTTAAAATGTGGTTCTAACTGCATTAGTATGGCCTTTTCAAAGATTTTACTAATAGCTGGTAAGATAGAAATAGGTCTAAAATTACTAGGGTCGCTTTTTGAACCGGCTTTGAACAAAGGGATTACTTTACTGTGTTTCATTAAATCAGGAAACACGCCGGTATCAACACATCGATTAAATATTGTAGCTAAATGTGGTGCTATTTTAATTATAATGCAATTAATTAATTTAACAGAAATACCCCATAAGTCTGCTGTCTTTTTGCAATTAATTGACTTAAATATTTTTATTATGATAAGGGGGTTTATAAAATTGAAACTAAATGCTACAGTACACTCTTTCACACTGCTTCTTACGTATATTACGTATAGTGATTGGGCTTTAGCCGGACATGAATTTAAGGAACTGGTTGTATTTATAGGTATTTCAGCAAAGAAATTATTAAATGTTTGCGCTAGATCTAAATTGTTTGTTACAATTTTATTACCAACACATAATTCAAAATTATGATCGCGTGGCTTGGCCCGCCCAGCTCCAGCATTGATTATGTTCCAAGTCTTTTTAAATATTTTGGAATAATTTTTAACATATTGAACAAACTTAGGGTCAAAATTATATTGCTTCATACCATACAATTCATACAATTTAGCTCTACTTATTTGTATGCCAGTTGTTGCCCAATCACAAAAACTAATTTTTCGATTTTTATAAAAAGTCTTAGTTGTGAAAATATTATTAAATTCATATTTGATAACGTTAAATAAAGACGCGTAAAGGTAGTTCAGATCATTTCGTTAAATAAAAATTATCATCGTTTAATAAAAGCTTGTAAAATTATAGTTAAATAAATTTTGCTTGGCAGTAAAAACTAAAAGGGTTCTTCCGATTTACATTTACCTGTAGTATTTGGTATAACGCTTACTAAAACTATTATGGTTACGATTACGGGTTCTGCCACGATGTAGGTCCAGCACTAGAAAGCTGCAGGCGACGAGAAATCATAACTACGGTTGCATCTCAGGGGTGAGCGTAATATGTTCTTTTCTTACATATCCCTATTAGTCGAGTTACTCAGTCCCATTTTATTCACGCTGATAGCAAACTGACGCCACATTCAGTTAATAAGCTATTTTTAAAGAAAAAAATTTTTAACGGCGTTGTGCACTTTTTAGGATGGGTAATAAATATTAAACTCGCGTCAGGACACGTGACCTGATCGAAAATTTGTAAGACGCAGGGAGAGCAATAAAAAACTGCTACAATATCATTAGAATACGAAGGTAAATTTCGCCACCATCTACATCTACTCAGGTGGGAAATCGGGCGGTCCTGAAATTTTTTATTTTATATTTTTTATTAATATGTCAGTAAGATCGAAATATTATTCAAATTTCATCAGTATGTAACATAATGTTTAAGTTTTCACTTCTGCATGCACTCCCGGAGTGTAACCCGTTGTTTTTTTTATATTAATAACTTCCAATTTCATGTTGGAAGTTTTAAATTAAGTTGTTAAGCCTACTTAGCTGTGACAGTTTTCCTTTTAATTTCACTATATATACTACTACCGTGATTTTTTTCACATACGCAACATCAACCATCTAGCTGGCAGGGGTAAGAGCCAAGTGTCCCCCACACTTGACTCTTACATTTTTTTTTGCACTTTGAATTTTATTATTTAGCTATCAAACTAAGTAGCGGCTACTACAAGACACCTTTTCACTGAATTTCATAGATATTCATTCTTTGAGCAAAATGCTTGTGACATACGGATGTTCAGATGAACAGACAGACAGATATACAGACGGACATGACGAAACTTTAAGGGCTCCGTTTTTGCCAATTTGGCTACGGAACCCTAAACCATCAAATCGGTTCAAATGATATCATATTACCGTTGTCTTTGTGTGTTCACCCGTTTAAGAACAACAAAGTTATAGACAGTCACACCCAGGCTTTAAATTTACAACGCCCCTCTTTTTACCCAACTGAGCAAGAAATAGGGTAATGATTTTCCAGTGTACGTACCTATGTATATATTTATGTATAATTCTTTGACACACTCTCTAAAGCCTAAATGGCTTGATTGATTTTAGATTGAGAGGTATCATTAGATTCGTCTCAGTTGTGAGAGTAACACTGGGTACATTCAACTTAGAAAAAAATAAAATGACGGATTTTGGCACCAAAATATTTCAGTTATTAGTTTCGGTTTTTTGTATTGCAATAATTTAGTTTGTGACATGAGAGTTAAACCAAATTGATAGGTTAAAAAAGGTTAAGGCAAAACAGAAAATTGATAGGTTAAAGTCCAGATCATCAAATTAAACTGTGTGCGCTACAAATAAAATCTGTGGTCCAATATTAATCTGTATTCCACAATCAAGCATTGCCATAACAAAATTGTCCAAACCCTTGATTGTAGAATCTGTAGCGTTAATACAGACCTCTAGAATAAACAAAAAAGGTAATGACCCTGCGCTATCTGACAAAGACTACTTAGCTAGGGTAGTTTGGCGTTTTACTTGGTTGTTTACACTTTTTAACGTAGTGTATACCGAGTCTTTTATTTTTATACTTCTGACTGTTTTGCATAAATTCATTTTAGTTTATTCCATTAAAATTCAAACTATCCGACTAGTTTTCTTTAATTTGTAGATTAGCTTTTGTGTATGTAGTATAGAGGTATATGTATGCTTTTGTGTGTGTGTGTGTGTGTGTGTGTGTGTGTGTGTATAAAAAAAGCCTAAAGTAATTACAAAATCAGTACTTACCTACTAGAAGCTTGTTAGAAATGCTGCGAAGTCTTAACTTATCGTGATACAAAAGATAGTATGATATGTGGCCTACGTAATTGGTTTGATACTTTCGCTTTATTAGCTTGTATATCTCTTATAAATCTTTGTTCGCAGTTATACATACCTGCGATTTAGGTGACTTTTGGTACGTGACCCCGACTCTGCTGCACTCCCAACCATCCCTGCACATTGCTGTCCGCTGTTCTCTCTTTCCTTTCCTTGTGGCAGCATCTAGCGACCGGGTAGGTACCACAGCTCGACTTATTTTGATCGTATAGCAACCATGTGTTCCGAAAAAAGAACTAAGTAGCCGATATCCCTTCTTCCTACTTTTTTTCTCGCATAACCTCTCAGGTCACATTGATGTTCGGAACAGGCATTGTAGGGGACCCTAACCTGGGAACATCCCACCTGGAAGGCTGTCCCGCCAACCAGCGAAAATCCCGCATACTGCTGCCATGCCAGGAGGGAGACCGGAGTGGCCTAACCTGTTAGTGGTGTGCGGGGGTTCCGTCCCCATATCAGCCCGCATCCAGCAAGTGTTCCGCTATTGCTGACTTGTTTGTTCGTCTGTTTTTCATATCCGCGATATGTTCCTTAACCTTTTCTGCTATTGTGCGCTATGGCGCGACTTTGGCACACTCGACATCATAGTAGGGTTCATCCATTCCACCTGAAAGCAATACGGTCCTGTACGGATCGATTCCAGCGTTCTTTTCTTGCACGTATGTGTAGACTCCCGAATGAACATGTCGTAGTGCTCCGGAAACACCTGCTGTGGTACAACATGTCCTTCTACAAACGAGGTTTAAGGAGAGTTATTACTCTACGGTAGGCAGCGGCTTTGGTGTGTCCCTGACATTCCTGAAGTCCATGAGCGGCGTTTACGGCTTACCATTAGGTGGGCCGCTGACTCGTTTGTCAACCGTAGGCAATAAAAAAAAACCTATCTGTACAAAAATATGTTGGGTTCTAGTAGAGTTTCATAAATATATAAACCAGTGTGTACTATACTATTGTCATAAAGCTGGAATTTATTTGCACGCGCTAATCTCCAAAAGTTTTGGCCTGATTTTAGTGAAATTTTGTGTTGAAGTAGCTTGAAGCTTGAAAAAGATCTTAATATGTTCTTTTTAACCAACATTCACTGGCATAGAGCTGCGAGAACAAAATTAGTTCTGACATATTGGAAGCTATATTGCCGTATTTTTTTTATCAAACTGCATTTAGTAATTGACGTTTGCGTGAAAGAGCACCTAATAAGCATTCACACATTTGTGTCTAGTATTTATTAAATGGGATACACAATACACAAGATAATAAACATTCTTTGAAACAAATAGTTGTATAACCGAACCAAAGAAAAGGTAGGTATTACCAATTTCAACCCTTTGTCAGTCAATCTATCAATAGCGCTGTACTTCTTATTGTAAAACGAGTTCAATCGCGGTTGACCTTAGCTGTCTGATGAACACTATCCAGACATTTAAGGTCCTCACCACAATGGATAGTTATTAATCTCAATACGACCTTTCTCGCCTGCGGTTAGGACGCCTAAATACTACGAATCTATATAGATTGACTTATTTATTGCGAACCTAGTCTTTTGTAAAATAAATTTAGGTTGGCAACATCGATTTTAAATGTTCTACTTTTTCTAAGCGTTTCGACAGTAAATGTAGTAGGCAGTTTTAATAAAGTCAGCCCAGAATGTCTTCATGTCAATTGCATTGTCGAAGGGAGTCATCAAGTCATTGCCGTGTGCAAATGACAGGGTACACAGGACACGATGTAAGATGGGCACTTTTAAACAATTCGACACGGGTATAAACGCGTTTAAACTAGGTAAGTATTTACCTTTTGCTTGACGTTTCGACCGGGTTATACCGACCGTAATCTGACTATTTGCTTCAAGTTAATATTATTATCTTTATAAACACAATAATTGCATTTATTAAACATACACAAGTCCAGACCCAGGAATCGAACCCGAGACTTCCGTAAGCCAAACCAGGGCCGGAACCGAACCACCATCTCGACTATGTTACTAGACCTCAAATTTCTCTATCCTTTCATGCTCGCGAGTTGGGCCCTCGCATGCGCCATCTAGCCGGTAGTTAAAGAACTATCACGACTTTTGTTAATCTTTGTTATGAATACGAGCACATGACAAACGTTAAAATTATTATATATTATTCCCTCCTTAAAACATGTTTACCACCACAATTAACCTCAAGGAGATAAACTAGGTATTCATTACTTCGAAACGTGTTTTCCTCCTTTATGAAGCACCATTAAGTCAGCAAAACGTTGAATGTTCCTTCTATCATACTATCAGGTTTTGTTTGTATAACACTTGTGTTGCAGATTTCTCTGGTATACTTACATAATGTAGAACAAGTTCCCAGGTTCAGGTGATTACCTGCTAGTGTATCAGCCAAAGAACTGAAAATTAGGTACTGTCTGATCTATCTTTTTAACTCTACATTACTTATCCTTAAGGGCTAAACCTTAAAATATATACCAGAAAAACACACGTATTCTATAAAATTGTAAAATATTTTATACTTCTACTAGGTATTTTGTTTTTGATGTATTCAAAAGTTTGCTCCGTGAATTAATTACTGAGTGGCCAAAACAGACCGGCCGTGTAAATTTTTATCGCTCAAACACAATTTTTCGAGTTTAACAATATTTAAGCTTTATGAATTATATTCTTCAATCGGTGCTTTTGCGTGGCCCTCGTTTGCAAAGCACTTAGCATTCAACCGGGTCTGCCGGTTACTTTATAGACAAATATTTCACTGTTACATACGAGTAACGCAAATAAGCTCGAGAGCGTTTTTTCTTCACATTTATTTTTTTCTCTGTCCTTTGAAGTTGCCACTTTATTTAATGCTATGTTACTTTGTTTTTCCGCTTACTGATAAGAGCAAATACAGTTGTATTTGATAATTTGTTACGTAGTTAACATAACATACATTTTATCTCTTTATTGTCCGAAGTGTTTCTAGAAGTTAAACGGCTGGATTGATAAAATAAACTTTAATTGTGCGTAAATAGTTATGGCGGCGGCAAGCAATTCAAAGGTTTAGGGTTCGAATCCCTCCTATAACATCAAATTTAGCTTAGTTGGACATTTATAGTAAGTACCTATTAACAGTAATATGCGATCTACATTGCTAACTAGATCTAAATATAAAAGGTAGGTATAATAAGTCTCGATTTGAAATTTTAAAAAATGGTATAACAGTGTCCGTCTCAGGGCCTATAGTATCAAGAATTATACATGAGTATAAAGAATACTTCCGATTTCAATTCAAATTCTTCTTTTACCTCTAAACAGTCAAGTAGCATATTTATGAACATGTAATGACAAGACCGAAGTTACTTCGGTAATTACAGCTTTACTATCGTTTATCAATCTCATTATACAACAACGATGATACGACAAGCGTAATTATGAGCATCTGTCTATGAAGGATGATATTATGTACTACTCGAGTAGCTCCCACTGAGGGGCTGAGAGCCCTCCACCCACAATTTACACAGAGCATTATTCGCCGATGTTCAGAGCACTTGTCTCGAACCACTTAATGCTATCTAAAATTGCTTTAATGTTGTTCAGCATCAACGTCAATTGAGCGAAAGAATTCAAATGTATTTAATGCCCGATACTATCGCCGACCAAATGGCAATTTGTGAAAAATATTCAGTGAATGCTAAACGACCGTTCCGCGACGTTCAGTAGGTATATTAGTAGGTAAGCATATAGACTTTCTCCATATTAGTTTTCTATAGGGTTTATTATCGCTAGGGGCGACGATTTAAGCACACAGGACACGCTATAGCTATAGCCATTAAGGAATCCCAGAAAATTCCAAATGCCTACCTGGCATTTGGAACTTTCAGGGATTCCAAATGGCTATATAGGATTTTCTCATAATTGTTACTATGGTTGTAAAAAATACGAAATATAAATAAAAATAACCCTAACAATTGAAGGGGGTTGCCAAACACAACGTGTTTTTTTTTTGAGCGTTAATTAAACTAATATTAGCGACTTTCGTATGCGAGTCTGACTTGCGCTTGGTCTTTTGTCTCGACTGCAAGGAAGGGTTATATTTTTCGCGCGTATCTTGTTTGTAGGTATGTATGAATGCATGTGTGTATGCATGTATGTATTTATGTAATATTCTTTATTACCTCATATCTTTCCAACTACACAGGATTTAAACAATTAAGACGTCGTTAGATTTGTTTTGACCACCCAAGTGCTCTTAGCTATGTGACGTATGAAAAAAAAATATGGCGGCTGTGAGGTGTCAAAAACAAGAGGTGTGGAAAAAAAAGTTTTTTCGAATACAGCAATATGGGTTTCAAATTAAGGGACTAACTGTAAGCATTTCAAAAAGGTATAACAAGATTCCCTACATAAGTAATATCATGCTGTCGGAGGCACAATACTAAGTCCATCGAGATTCATTAATGTCTATCTATGTAGGGGATCTTGTTTGCATCTTTTTGGCGCAGGCGGGTGTTTATATTTATATAATTTATATTTTTATTTGTTAAACTAAACTATTTCACGTGTAAAACTCAATCTAATTACCAAAATTTCTCCCTCATACATAATATACTATATTCTTAGAATGCCATTTTACCGAAAGTGATTTCCGCCAAAATAAAAAATGACTCCATAAGCAAAGTACGAAACAGTATACAGGTAAATTGAAATTGGAACTGTCAACATCCATTTTTAAAGTCGGAAACGTTTCGAGCTTTTGTGTACATCGCCTGTAGTTATGGTAGTCAGCCTGCAACCACGAACGCTGTTGTGGATCCAGAGAGCAAATTTAAACAATAAAAGCGAAGCGGTATTTTAATACAGATAGCGTTTACGTGAATTGTGGGCATTTATACCGTATACCCTTATAGGCTGCACAAATATAGTGAATCATGGTGCACGCATGATAGTGAATACTTTAAGCTATGCATTCAGAGTGGAGTTGTATATTTCATGACTACTGCGACAACACACGGCGCGGCGAGCTCGTAAATATCCTTAAGTGTTGCCGTAAATATCCGAAATAATTGAAAACACCTCTTAAGGTATTTCTGCAACTTATTCATGTTGGATGAGGAAATAAAATATCTAATACTAATAATATAAATGTGAAAATTACTCTGTCTGTCTGTCTGTTACGCTTTCACGCTCAAACAGCTAAACTGATTTAGATGAAATTCTGTATGGAGATAGTTTGAGTCCCGGGGAAGGACATGGTTTGAGTCCCGGGGATAGTTTTTATCGCGATAACCGACGCTTGGATGTCGGTTATCGGTGGCAATAAAGTACACAGAGAACGCTGCTGGCCGTCCTCTGGTGTGAAATCCCTTAGTCGCCTTGACGATACCCACGGGAAGTGAAGGGGTGGCACTATTCTCAAGCCAGTATGCCACACGGCTTTGGCCAAAATTATATTTTACTTTTTTATCTTAATTATCAGGGCTGACCGTATCGTACACTGTGGCCAGAAAATCAAAAAGTAATCGTGGAAAATTGTTTACCGAAATAGATATTAAAAAGCTATTCAAACAGTCGTTTCATTATTGCTTTTGTGATTTATTGTGTTTATATAAATTATATATATTTATGAGTCACGTGAATATTTAAGAAGCATGAAAAATACGGAACCATCTAATTATTAATAATAATCACACATCGCTATCTGATCCTACTGAACTGAAGTGAACTAAGCAGAGCTTGTACTATGGAAACCAAACAACTGATAAACATACTTATACTTTTCTAAATACGTACATATTATAGATAAATAACACCCAGACACAGAATAAACAATCGTGCTAATCACACAAAGTTTTATCCTGGGTGGGGATCAGAATTAGAGCAGTTATGGTTACTTTTCATTTAGTATTAAAGCTTATATAAGTTTTAAAATTTTCATTGCAATTGAAAAATGTTGAATAGCATGCTCTTGTTTTCACTGCACAATATAGGCCATTTACGTATGCAATAAGGGAAAATAAAAGGTAGGTCAATAAAAAATTGTTAAATTATATTTACCTACAATAAATTAAACCGTACCTACCTACAATTAGTTATAAACATTTAATAGTAGAAACTTCCTTTTAGCTTTTTAGTAATAAATAACTATAAGTACATAAAACCATTGTGTAATTGGATAATTAGCTGTAGGTGGATGTGTTTACTCGCTCGTCGATGTTTCTTTATTTACGTACATTCTACCTCGCGTACAAGAGCGAAGTTCTCACCAACAAAAGCTGATTTAATTAGTGTTGTTGGCACAGTAGCGCGGTGCTTGCAAATAATCTGAGTTTACCTCATAGACATAAAGAATGGACTGAGCGTTCCCTATCCAGATAGGAAGTAAACATAGGCTGGGACATGTCATTACTTTCACAGCTCTGCGATTAAGTGTCAAATATTCTTGAAATACCTACGTGATAACTGCATATGTACAAGACTTTTTAATTCAAAGAAGAAAACTAGAAAAAAAATCTATCGCATAGCATTTTTTATCATATTATGAAATTTAAAAAAAAATCTTTTCATTACATTTCGGAGCAGCTCGTCTCGATCCGTGCGAGCTTCGTATAATCGTACCATATACATATACGTTAAGCAAACGCTCGGCCAAGCTACACGGTAGGCGGGGTGGGGGTGTTAGGTTAAAAAAAATTAAAATGGGCGGATGCACAGCATATGCAAGCCATAATCCTCCCAAATAAACTAACGGGGGAAATAGAAAAAAAAGCACAGGCTGTAAACCGTCAGAGAGTCTAAACAGCAATGCGGCCAGTAGTTCTCTTTCTATAAATCTAATTGGTTCACGTCATATGCTTGTCATTACAGACGTACAGAAAAGAGACAGGTATTGGCCCCACAGTCGCGTTGTCTCTTTCTAGAGAGTGGTCATATTTTGTGAGGCTATTTCACAGTCCATTCTCTATGTCTATGGTTTAGCTTCGCACCGACCTCACCGCACACAACAAACGCCTTGCTTTTTCGTTATTGCTAATAGAGTCGTAACTGTTAACTCTTTACTTGAAACAGGCGCTAATTAATTACAGCCGTCAAGAAACGTTACGGAAGATTAAATGAGCTCGTTTTTAGAGCAACAATAGCTTTGAAAAATAGTTTGTGAGGTTAAAATTTTAAACCATAAGGTTTATTATTATCTACTTGTTTTTTTTTAAATGAAAAAAAAAACTAGTTTACTATAGTGCAAAGCTTAGGTACAGTTACAGTGGGTTGGATTTTTTAGGTTGTTTTACTACGCCCCAATTAATTATTACATTTTTTAATAATTGAATATATCTAATATATAAAATTCTCGTGTCACAGTTTTCGTTGCCATACTCCTCCGAAACGGCTTGACCGATTTTGATGAAATTTTTTGTGCATATTCAGTAGGTCTGAGAATCGGCCAACATCTATTTTTCATACCCCTAAAAGTTTGTTTGTTTGTTTGAACGCGATAATCTCAGGAACTACTGGGCCGCATTGAAAAAATATTGTATTGTTGGATAGCCCATTTATCGAGGAAGGCTATAGGTTATAACATCACGCTACGACCAATAGGAGCGGAGCAGCAAGGAAAAATGTTGCAAAAACGGGCAAAATTTACGCGGACGAAGTTGCGCGGGTCAGCTAGTACTTACTATAGGTACTAATGTTACTTGATGTAAGTAGAATCAAAGTAACTTACCTATTATGTAAGTACGACCCGTGATCATCAATTACTGTAATTCGGATGCAACATTATGCAATATGTGAATAATAAATCTAAACTAATAATATAAAGCTGAAGAGTTTGTTTGTTTGTTTGAACGCGGTAATCACAGGAACTACTGATCCAAATTGAAAAAATATTTCACTGTTGAACAGCCCATTTATCGAGGAAGGCTATATAACATCACGCTACGACCAATAGGAGCGGAGCAGCAATGAGAAATGTTGCAAAAACGGGGAAAATTTACGCAGACGACGTTGCGCGGGACAGCTTTGTACTGATAACCCCAGTCCAATATAACCAAACATGCGGGATCTGCAGATAGATTTAATAACTGAACACTGAATACTGAATAGTTACATGTACCTGCCTAGGTAAATTCTTATTTCTATGCATCTTGAAATTGTATGGTTTCATTTAGGTACCTACCTTCTTACAAGTTGATTATAACTTACATTAACGCACAATGGCCCAATCAGGGGGCTAAGTGCTGGGGTTTTAGGGTTAGCTTAGGGTTTAGGGTTTTCTTGTTCGCCCAGGTAAAACTAACGAACTTACTAACTAACTTACATATTTATTATATTTATAGGCCCCCTGTACCTACTCAACGCATATTAATAATGTTTTATCATAAATTTATTTATAATTTCAATGCACCACTTTATTTTATTTAATGAAACAGAATTTACAACATAATTTTATAGACCATATTATTATAGTATAAATAATAAATCCATGTATGTATTTATTATTTAGAACTGACTGATTTCAGTTTATATTACAAACTGAATTCACACCGGATTATCGATATCATATTAAAATTGCAAAACAATAACCACCCACTCGCGGCTTCTTTATATTACACTAAATAACTTTGTAATATCAGTTTTTAAATATATTTTATAATTTAAACTTTAACCATCTACCACCTATTTTGGAATTATGACCTTAACCACCTACAGGCTATTTTAACGGAGTAAAATCCTTGTTTATTGTCAGGTTTAGGCCCAAAACAACCTGAGAGACCTGCAACAAAGAAAATTAGTGACAGGTACTCTTACCAAGTCGAGTGGTAAGCACCTCCGGACCCTTGACTTGCAATATTCCGCTTCCACGAAGTGAAACTTCGACACGTGTTTCGCCTCTACACGAGGCATCCTCAGGACAATTTGGCACCAATTGAGCGCTCGTCCAACGTCTGTCCCGAGAATGCCTCGTGTAGAGGCGAAATACGTGTCGAAGTTTCACTTCGTGGAAACGGAATATTGCAAGTCAAGGGTCCGGAGGTGCCTACCACTCGACTTGGTAAGAGTACCTGTCACTAATTTTCTTTGTTGCAGGTCTCTCTTTTTGAGTGTGGTCTGTCAATCTATTTCGATTATTGTATTAAGGGCATTTCCTTACCACTTCAATCGTGGTGATTCACAGATCGAGAGTGGGTGGTGGGATCCCTCCTTTATAATCTACTTAAGATGGATTTCCGCCATGTTACGCCTAATTCAATCGATCTATCTATTACAAATCAAAACTTAATCCGCCTAATTACAAAAGCAAGACTAAATCAGGATTGACGAAAATTGTAGTTTAAACCATGGATCTACGAAAATTTTTATTACAAAACGAGGTTCATCGCTTAATCGATGATCATCTTTGGTTGATAGATTATTCTTCATTTGATTGATTACCCTAGTTTAACTATGGTAATAACCTTGAAATTTCAAAAACTTAACAATTTGAAGTTACCTTTTACAATTTTGCGTATTTAAGTTTCAATTATTAATACGTGTGTGGTGAATTTACATAATTTGATGCTTCGGAAGAACTAAATATGATGTGGTAACAAAACGCAAAAAATCGAGTGAAACGCAAATGTGTGACAAAGATTTAATAATACGTGCATAATATTGGTTCTCAAAACATTTCATCACAGCTAAATGGAATTGTCGAGAGAAGATTTAACATACAGAAGTCAGAGATGTCCTAAAATTAAAGTAGTCTGTGCAATGTTTGGGTCAACCAGACTCGGCATGAAGTAGATGCAGTGCTATTAAAGAAAGAATTCACAATTGTGGAAACTTGGAAGGCTCATACAGAATATGTTTGTTTGACAATAGTATCATTAACTGGTGCTCTATGTAAAACAAACTGACGCAATCTACTGTAGTATGTCACGTTATTTATATTGAAGTTGGAAAACCACATTTGGAGTATTCAGTAGTGCAGCAAAAAGCAATGTTGAATATACTCTTACAAAATTGACTTACAGCCGGAATACACGGCAGTCTGTATCGTTGGTTTTGTTCTTACATTGAAAACCGGACTACTATGCTTATAATAAACTACAACGAAATATATCCAAATGTTCACATATAACGTTCACACGACAGAGATCTATCATTGGCAACGGATACAGATTTAATCATGAATACATCACGAAAGTAGATCACATCAGAAACCTCGGTGTTATCCTTGACAGTAAACTTCTTCTTGATAAGCACATAGAACACATTGTAAACAAAGCATCTAAAGCCCTCGGTTTCATCATAAGAACATCTACTTGCTTCCGTTCTCTGAAAACCATAAAAATATTATACTGCTCCTATGTGTGTAGCCATCTTGAGTATAACCCAGGTATGGAATCCTCAGTATCAAATCTACATATCGCGTATAGAGAGGATACAAAAAACAGTTTTTAAAGTATTTGGATTTTAAAACTCATCAGTACTTGTTCGATTATAACCATAGATGTAAGCGGTATCACTTTCTACCGCTGCAATATAGACGCACCGTCAGTGATATCTTTTATCTGATTAACATCGCGTGGCTGCGAACTAATCAATTGGGTCTTAGGCAACGTCCACTGCTGCACGTCCCATTTGCCTCAACAAATTATAGGCGCAACTCCTTCCTTTTACGCAGCGCAGTGAGTTATAATATGGTCTCGTCACAGTTAGAACTCGATCTATTTTGTGCCAGTTCTAATTCAGTAGGAAATATTTTTAACGACTATTTTTTTACCAATGATTTATGAACGGCATCTAATATAATACTACTTATATTTTCTCTGTGTATTTTTTTCTGTGCATAACATATTAACCATTATTTTATTATAGAGATCCTTTTTTCTTTACTTTTTTAATTATGTATATCTTGTTTTTTTTTAAATTATGTTTTATTTTTTTTAAATTGGTGTCAACATAGTTGCTAAATAAACAACTACAACAAACAAACAACTAAAGGAACTAAATAAACATTGATCGATTCTAGTTTATTAATATATAATTGATCACTGTTTATAATAATAATAATAATATCTTAATTAAAAAAATTGCCTAATTAAAAACTAGAAACAGATGTAAACTATAGCTTACTTATAGGTAGGCCAAGAACGGTTATTGGCAAAGGTGGTTAATGTCAAATTTAATAACTACTATGTACTACCTTACACTAATAACTTAGTTTAGATAATTATATTTATGATTCTCATGAAAATTAACTCTGTTCTTAGGGTGAATAAATGTTATCTAATAAATAATGATTCTGTGTAGTTATCTAAAAATTTCATTTCATAGCTAGGCTCTCTGTTATTTAATAATAAACATATTCATAAAATTTGTTTCAATTATTCGTTGTACGCAGCTTTAGTACCTATGTTGAATCTAGGCATACTTTCCCTCAATACATTCAGAACCACGAGTGCAACTAAGAACAGTAAGTATATTGAAAATGGGATTATCTTATTGATTAAGTATCCTTAAAACTATTGAACGGATTTTCATCCAACCAAGCTAAGAACTGTTCCAATAAAACTAGCTTTATATTAAGAAAACTCGCATTCAAGTTCATCTTTTTGTTTGAGCGCTATAATAGCACAGACAGATACTTAGATTAAACTTTTAACATTCCTCTTAATGTTGGGGTTCATTATATTTAGTTATTGTCAGCCAACTGACAACTATCTATTTAACGTTCCGATTCTAACAAGAATCTATTTTAATATTCGTAAATTGCAGGCCGAGAATTCTAATGTTTTGAAAATTACGTAGTGCTAATGAATAATTTAGCTTCGTAGAAGGGTGAATCTTGAGAGACAACATTTTTGACGTCCGGTGGTAAAACGTACCCGCAATATCGAAATAAAGATGTAAAGTATTTTTTTTACGTCTTAATACAATGGTATCTAATTGATGCACAATAGTTTTTCTATTTAATTTGCGTGTAATTATTGTAAAAAAACTTAAAGTCACGAAAATTGATAACCTTGGCGCGTCCTTTACATATTTTTTTGTGAAAACAGTCCGAAATCACCAATTTTTAAATGTAAAATAAATCATTTATCAAGTATGTCAGCAACTAGACTAGTAGATGTTTAAAATAAAAATATACATTTTGTATTTTATCCCACAGTTTTACATTGAAATTAAAGAAAAAAAAGTTTTGTCCCGAACTAAACAGTGATTCCATTGGCGTGCCACATAACTAGGCATAGATCGCTAAGGGAGCGGTCGAGAAGCGTAGATATCCGTTCTCATGCGAGCTTCTGTCGCGCTTCAAACGCCGTGGTGGAAGGTCGCGTCTCATTTTGCCCATGGACGAAATTACGAAGGTAAATATTTGATTACCCTGGTTTTGTTTCACTTGGTCTTTGATTCCCCTGACAGCATAAAAAAATAGTATAAGATTTTTTAGGATTTTACTATTATTACAAACAGAAAGGCATTAAGGATATCTCTTTACAAGACTTATTATTATTGATTAAAACTTTTGAATTTTTACATAATCGGTAAAAAACGTACTTTTATTGTTTACCTGGGTGTTGATTCACTTGGCGTTTATGCCATGGTAATCAAAATTTTCTATATTTTGTTTGTAATAAAGTAAAATTACATTATTTCCTAATAAAACAATATTTCTGTATATACTGAGTGACAGGCCTGTTGGTCGATTGAGTCTGCCTGCTAAGCCGTTTTGTTCTTCAAAACAGGAGATAAGACCCGGCTGAAGAACTACCGACCTATTTCTCTTCTAAGCCACATCTATAAACTGTTCTCAAGAGTCATCACGAACCGCCTTGCGCGAAGACTTCGAACCACCGGAACAGGCTGGATTTCGGAGCGGATATGGCACCATAGATCGCATCCACACAGTGCGGCAGATTATACAAAAGACAGCGTATAATCAGCCCCTGTGTCTAGCATTTGTGGACTAGAAGGCCTTTGACTCGATTGAAATCTGGTCTGTTCTGGAGTCTTTGCAGCGATGCCAAGTAGATTGGCGATATATCCAAGTAATGAGATAGTCTCTACAAAACCGCCACCATATCCGTCCAAGAACAGAATCAGCAAACAAAACCTATACCATTGCATCGAGGAGTAAGGCAAGGGGACGTTATTTTCCCGAAATTGTTCATAAGTGCAATGGTGGATATGTTCAAGACGCTGCACTGGAAAGGGCGGGGCATCAACATCAATGGTGAATACATCTCTCACTTGCCATTTGCAGATGACATTGTCATCAAGGCGTAAACGCTGCAGGATCTGCAACGGATGCTGAATAACCTGGCAGACTCCTCTGTACGCATCGGCCTTCGGATAAACATGGATAAAACCAAGGTCATGTTCAATTAACATGTACTACCGGAACCGACAGCGGTGCACGGCGCCGTTCTCGAAGTTGTTCAAAAATATGTGTATCTCGGGCATTCATTGCAGTTAGGTAGAAACAACTTCGAGGACGAGGTGAACAGGAGAATTCGGTTGGGTTGGGCAGTTTTGGAAAAAAAATTGTGATTCTGATTATTAAATTTTTAGATCAGATATTGTGTCATCAAAAGAAATGTTCCTAATTTTAGTTGAAGTTTTAGATAATGTTTAAGAATAAAAGTTTTGTTTTTAATTATTATTACTTAATATGTATATTTTATTATTGCTACTTAAGACTAAAGTGATTAATAATTAGGTTTATAAATGCCAATAACTGTAATTAAAAGACTGATTATTAAAATAATAGTTTGTTTTATTACCATGTTGTTTAATTTTGATTCCCTTGCCATCGTTTTTTTGATTACCCTGGCCTAAAAAAAATGATTTTAAATATCTTTGTAATGCGTTGCTCAAAAATGACCCCTATTTGATAAATGTGTTTATAGTTCGGTTTAGAATCATGAAAAACTATAATTTGTAAGAAAAAATATAAATAAAAATGCGCCACGGGAATCAACTAAATAATCCCAATCTCAAGATTTACCCAGAACGTCAAAATATTTTATTCTCAATGAAAACTATACTTTCAATTTATGTTCGTAAAAAATGAAATGCTATTTTTGAATGATATGAAAAATGAATGATCTAATTTGTGTATAATCTATGGCTGATTGCTAGATACTTTGGTATCAGCTGATCCACGGTTTATATATGACCTATATCCTGGACTTGAAAATCATGGTTAAAACCCTTTATTTAGTCTGCTCTTTGTAATAAGGTGGAATCAGTAAATTCGCAAAGAAGATTCTATTTGACATACGTAAACAGTGAATATTTTATTGCAGTGAAAAGTTAATTGTAAGTAGAGTAGAGTGTAATGTTAATTTTAATGTATTTATTGTATTCCTATCTAATATTTCTTTCTTAGCTCTCCATATAAAATTTAACTACGATTAATCCCAATTAATGTTAATACATAATTAAAGAGATCAAGAAATCCAGATATTATAATGATGTCATCGACATGCGTTTTATTAACGTACACCACATTTAGCATCTTAATCAGAAGTAAAATAAAGGTCAACGTTGAACTTTTAATTAGAGTTATTTATACATACATGACGTATGGCATCTAACGTCCATCGTTAAATCTTCAACAGCTACTAGTAAAACTTACGAATTTGGGCAGTATTTATTAGTTGTAACAAAATAAACGTCTTTAGGTATATTTAGCACGATTGATGCAGGTATAGACAGAACAGATTGACATGATCAAGTTCCTCCCGGGTGAAAACTTGTAAAATGCTTCAGAGTTGTATTATGAAACTCGTCAGTTGGTGCATTTAAATAGGCGATAGGTGATCCTGCACACACACTTCAGGGCATCAGCTGACAATCTTTTCGTCGTGATATAGCTAGCTGTCATCTTTATTTTTTCAATAATATCGTATAAAATGTTATCTGGTAAATCCAATTGAGAAGAAATGACAGAAAATATAAAAAAAAATCTCTTTCATGTTCGTGTGACAAGCTGACGTATTATCCACTGCTGATTATATTTTTTTTTCAAAATATTGGGTTAGGTATAATATAATAGATTTCGAATTAGGAGAAAATGAACAAAATATTATATTTTTTGCTAACCTGCGTTGGAGGCCACCATAGGTAACCCACCCATCGCAGCTGACATTCACGTAGCTTATACAACTCTCTGAAGCATTTTACAAGTTGTCACTCGAGAGGAAATGGCTGACATAATTTTTACATATACTCGGGGACCAGTAATCAAGCAGTTACAGTGAAATTAGTCTCGAGAAATTTTTGCATATGTAGTGGTGTGTATGTTACTTAGATATTAGAGCGCGTTTCCACTATATCGTTCTGGCCCTTACAAAAATGTTTCAATATCCTAACATTACTATTTAATTTAATACTTATCCCTAGCAACACTCTGATTTTTGTTTTCAATAAAAACAAGTTTTTATTTTAAAGAAAAAGGTTTTGACTTTATTAAAAAAAATATGTCATTCAATTTCACGTCCTTGAGCAAACGACAAGGCGACTACCGTGAAACAATAAAATATCGTGTCGTTCTTTAGATGATAGTAGTTTAGCTATAGGTAAAAAGTTTTGACCATAATAATTACGAAACAAAACAAATAAATAAATCGTCACTTGATAGTGGAAAGTGGAAACACGCACAAAACCAGAATAAACCAGTTTACTCTGTCCGCAGGTGCCACGTGCAGTCTGACGTCAGTCGCTTGATACCGTTAGAACATAAAGCACGCATTTCATTAAAAAATTATAATTATTAGATACGTAGTAGTTTCATTGTGAAATTTTGTATTTGTTGATTGTTGTTATTGTTTGTTATTATTGTTAAAATATTTGTTGAAGTGTTTAATTTCAAGTGTGTAAGTGTTGTAACTTTATATTGATAATTCAAAATGGCTCCAGTGTTAAAACATGGTCGAGGCAAGCCTTTGACTTCTCAAACTAAGGAAGTTTTGTACTGTTTGTACAAATATTTCGAAAATGAGTGTAATAACAACCCGAGCAGTATTATGACCCCCACTCAATTAGTTGCTAAATCAACAGGAATTTCAATAGCATCCGTCAGAAAGGTAGTATCAGAAAGCAAATGTCGTCCTTCAGATCAGGAAGTAACATTTAAATCTCCTAAAAAGAAACCGAATCGTAAACCTACAATAGTAATCGATAACTTTGATCAGCAAGTTTTCAGAAGAACAATTCATGACTTCCACATCACAAATAAAGAAGTTCCCACTTTAAAAACTTTGCACTCAAAATTGAAAGAAGATATCGATTATAAAGGTTGTGTCAGCACGTTACGAAAACACGTCATGTCATTAGGTTTTAATTGGAAGCAAACAGAAGATAACCGGAAACTTCTTATGGAAAAACACGAAATTAGATACTTGCGAATTAATTATTTGATGAAAATTGCTGAATATCGTGAACAACGCCGACCAATTGTTTACACCGACGAAACATATATACATACATCACATACCCTCTCGAAATCTTGGTCAGATGGAAGCACTTCAGGTTTGAAGCAACATATATCGAAAGGCAACCGCTTAATCATTGTTCATGCCGGTGGTATCGATGGCTTTATACCAAATGCATTGCTTATGTTTAAAGCCGACCAAAAAAGTGGAGATTACCACAACAATATGAACTATGACAACTATTCAAGGTGGATTCAAACTCAATTAATACCCAACTTACAACCAAATAGTGTTGTTGTTGTTGACAACGCACCATATCATAACTCAATACAAAATCCTGCACCGAATAGTAATTCTAGAAAACAGCAAATGATAGACTGGCTGACATTTCGAAACATTGAGCATTCATCCACGTTGCTTAAGCCTCAATTATATGAACTGATTCTGCAAAACAAGGCGAGATTTATAGAGTACAAGATAGACGAAATATTACGACAGCACGGTCATACTGTGCTGCGTTTACCACCATACCATCCGGAGTTTAATCCTATAGAAAATATATGGGGGATAGTGAAAACATATGTCGCAAAAAAGAATGTCGCAATGAATATGAAGGTTATAATGTCATTAGCTGAAGAAAAAATGAACGCCATAACTGTAGAGGAATGGAGAAAAGTTTGTTTGCATGCTATTGAGGAGGAAAGCAAATATCAGGGTAGAGACGCAGCTTTAGACACAATATCAGAACGAATCATAATTAATTTAAATAATTCATCTGATGAAAGCGAGGATGGGGATGATTGTGATATGCCTGGGGTTGATGAATTATTAGAATAAAACATTTATGGCCGGAGAACACCTAATTCATACACGTCTTCACTGAAGTGAAAACCGGCATTCAATGCTTGTAATGTTTGGAACTGGCTCGTCTGCCTCATACAGTTCCATAGATTACAATGCGGTGGATACACATTTTCACGACCGTATTAGTACGTAGTGCGTATGCGTAGACGTGCACGCATTTGGTGTGCTCCAGCCACAAACGTATATTACCTTTAAAACAATAAAAACTAAAAATAAAATGTTGTTTTTTTTATTTGCTGACCATACACTACTACAAACGCAAAAATTTCTTCAAGCTAATTTACCTGTACTTCCATTTCCTGGCACCAACTTCGAAATGTTTATTTAATTATTGTTGTAGGTACGTCCTTACTTACTTTTGTTTTACCATTTTCAATTAAGACATGACTGTTTTGAAGTCATTAAAATGACTTTTTAGTGTTCCGTAGCCAAAATGGCAAAGGCCCTATAGTTTCGCCATGTCCATCCGTCCTTCTGTCCGCAGCTTAATTCAGAGACTGTCAGGCTGCTTTCAGACGACACACGCCCGCTAAGCGCTCGCCAGGAGTGTCAGCACCCGCTTCTAACACGCATTGCTTTTTTTAAATATAATTCGAGTCTTATGATACTTAAATATATCTCAAATTGCATTTATCGAAGCCCAATCGCACGCACCACGCGCCCGCCTCGCGCCCACCTCGCACCCACCTTGCGCCCGCCTCACGCCAACCCCGCGCTCACCTCGCACACGCGTTCACCCACCCTTGCGCCCGCGCTTCGGCTAGTGTCGTGTTTTATGAATAAATAATAATGGCTAACATCGATAAAGAAACATTAATTTCCTTGATGGAGGAAGAAGTCCAGAAGACGAGTAGTCAAGTCACTAGTAGTACAAGCGGGTGCGAGGCGTGTGGGATGCATACGTTGATTTTGCGCCTGCTGAGCGCGGGTGTTAGTCGGGTACAACACGTGTGCGTGGTCGGCGCAGGTGGTCTGAACAGTTCAGAAAGTTGTAATTTTGCATGAATGTACACATTATTTACGTAGAAAAAATGGTAGAATAAAATGTTGTTAGAAATGTTTTTAGGGTACCTACCCTTACACACATTTTTTTTCTTTGATTTTTTCGCGCCTACTCCATAGTGTAGGATATCATTAAATAGATCTTTTAAAAATATTCAGGGGTTGTGAATATAGTTTTTCAATTTAGGGATCCGTTTGTGAAATAAAGTCTTAAAGTACAACTTTTTCTCAGAGGCAAGTGCCCTTCTGCTGGCAGCTGGTTGTTTTTGGAGATGTGAAAAATATCAGGATCTATATAATGAAATTAAAAGATAAACTATCACACCTAAGAAGGCTTTAAAATTTTACGAATAACAGTTGACTAAGTGATAACAACAAGTAAGTCCATTGAAAACTACTTATATATCCAACGTTGTTAGTAGTATGAAAAAAAAATGCACTTGCTGGGTTTTTATTTATTATTGTTTTAAAACTTTCGCGATTTTTGTACATATTAGATATAATTATTTTAGGACTTAATCGCGTGAATTATTTTATTTATTGTTACGGCACGCCTACATGTTATTCACTGGTTATAATGTATATACTATAATTATTTTTAAGTTACAGTAAAAGCGTTTTTTCCTGTTATTCAAAGTACCTACCTATAACACCTAGTTACTTTAATTATTAACATATTACATTGGTATAGCAATATTATACACTTACCTAACTAATATAGGTACTTATTGCTGCGACATATACATATAACTCTTATAATTGAGTTTTTAGACTATCACTTAGTCTTCTGTTATTCGTAAACTTGTAAAGCCTTCTTAGATGTGATAGTTTTCCTATTAATTTCATTAAATAGACCCTGATATTTTTTACATCTCCAAAAACAACTAGCTGGCAGGGGAAGGGCACTTGACTGTAACATAATTATAACTCTTCTAATTGAGTTTTTAGTCCTATTTAAATGTTTCTGTAACAATAGTTTTATGAATGTCGTAAATAAACGAAATAAATAAATTACTGCGATAACTTATTTTACCGATAATAACAACATTGCCTACTTTTACCTTTCAAGCCACTCTAGTTAAGTAGACATTTATGACAATGGCACGGCCGTAATAGCCACTCCTATGTCATATAACATTTTCACTTCATGAAATATATCTGCAACCCTATCTTTGGCGGCACGCATCTACCTCCTTTCATAGAAAATTGTCTATTTATCTAACACGGTTATCTTTGGTATTTCTTGAATGACAAAGCGGGGCTCAATAACCATCCAATTTGCATAACCTAATTTCTCGTGGCTGCGTCAAATTGCTGACAGATCTCAGAGCCCGCACTCTGATCGTAATGGATGGGACGTCGATTCCGATAACACGGTAAACTGACAAGAATATATTTGGTCATTAACGTACAGCGTTATTACTATATATATTGTTTACTGCTTATACAAATAATATATTGTCGTTTTATGGCAGTGGAACGGCCAAGTACAGAAACAAACCTGATTTATTATGTTTTTTCCTATTTCCGTTATAATTAGATGCTACAGTGGCGAATTGTTTAATACAAGAAATCGTAAACGTTGGTAATTTTCAAGCTCTTTGTTTTCATGTACCTACTCAGTAGGGAGTTGTAAGGTATCGACTTTAGTTGTACGTTGCTTTAAGTTCATTATCCTCGGAAAGCTTCTCAGCGTTTCCTACAAATCGGGATTTCCTTTAAAATATCATACACTACATACGAGTAGCATGTAAGTATTTATGATGCCTTTAGTAGCTTAACAACCACATGTTTACCAAACACAGACTAAATAGAGATTGTGTAATAATTATAATAATCAACACGTGAACATAGGTACTCTTCCTGCGGCGGCTCCGTTTACTGGTGGCGTAGCAGTTTACTACGTCGTTGGTATAATAGATACCACTGAATTAGCTGGTTCGAGTCTCGCTGAGTGGCTTTTTCAATCGACTTCAAAAAGGGGGAGGTTCTCATTTCGACTTTTATGTGTTTTTTATATTTTGTTATTCGATTACTTGCAGACGGCTGGACCGATTTGAAAAAAAAAATTGTGTTTGAAAAATATTTTTGTGTTGATACTTCCAGATTGGTCCCATTGTAATCACAGTTCGGTTCTGATGCTGAGATCTTGGAGAAATCGAGGGAACTCTTTAAATCGTCGTAATTCGTGCATTTACTCATAAAAGCACCATTGAGTAAAATGGAACTGATGATGAAGACCACAGATGACCAGCGGAACTATTCAATAATAAATATTGCGGGTTTCGACCTGAATACCGTGTTCGATACCTGATTCTTCGCCTACGTCAAATCATGTAATGGAACTGATGGTCTCAGTATCAGGTGAACTCCTCAAAATTCAACGGCCTTGTATCGCAAAACGCAACATTTATTAAAAATAAATGAGCACTTTGGATTAAGCTATTGTAATATAAATCAACTACAAACCAATACGCTAAAAAGTGAGAAATAAAAACTTTTTTACAAAAAATTATTAAACTTTTTGAAGTTGGTGCCTAAAACATAAAACTACTTTTCCTGGCTCCAACTTCAAAATGTCAAATTATTTTTTTGCTTTTTATATTCATTTTGGAAGTCGGATTTTGTTTTTTTGTAAAATGTTTTTATTGAAGGAACAAGTCACTCTGTGAAAGAAAGTATGATAATATATTTAAATTGGTAATATGTACAAATTAGCATATAAAAATGCTCAAATTCACTCTAAAATATCTTTTTTTAAAAACAACTAAAACTTATATAACTACATATATCCACCACAACAAAGTTGGGTGCTTTCTTTGCATTCGAAATGCCATGAACCAAAACGAAAAAGTATGTTTATTTTCCTACCAGTTGTTCAAATACATGCAGTAGCTACAGACAGGAAAGGTTTTTGGTTCGAAATTCAGTTCTGAAACTGGCTTCGTGTTTGCACTTTACCCAACAGACTATTGAAGGTAATTTGCAACATCTACAGAATCACTACTTAAGTAATTTTCTCCCAAGATCAGGTTTCCTCCTCGCTTTTGAAGTACGTAGTCGAAAACTAAGTTAAAATTAAACTTTAACATTTCGCTTTACCCGTTCAGTTCAATTAAGTTCAAATAGAAAAGTACATTTACCTATTATGTTTGTATGAGACATGAGTTCTTTAGTATCTGTGTTATTATTAAATTAATATAATAGGTAGTGGATTTTCCCATTTTGTCCTGGTCTCTACGTCAATGGCAGGGTGGGGACACTGTCGTTTATGTGACAGATCAGTAATTGAAGAGTCGGCATCTGTTTTTTGTTTCCGAAAATATTTAGTCACTACCTAATTTACCTTCAAGTTCAATAGATGGCGTTACCATTTTGAATATTATATCTTTACTCGTTGATGTCCCGGCGGGAAATATTTTAGGTTTTATTTTGTGTTAAGAAATTAATAAAACAGTGCTTTTTTGTTTGTTTTATCAAATAATGGCCTTTAAAATGCTTTATCTTAAAATAATGTTGTTTGTCACTACTAAATAATACTGGCCTCTATAGTAAGTGTCCAGTTTGTATATGGTACTTGAAAAAAGTTATCTTTTGACAACTGTCAAACAAGCCATCACAGAATTAGAAGTTTTATTCATTGGTTGTATTATTTAAATTAATTTCTTATGCGATAATTTCAAAAGCCCTGACCTATCAGTTATTTGAATAATATATGTATAATCTTGGGGTTGCGTGTTTGTTGTTCCATTTCATAATTGTGTCTGTGATAATTTCATACAAGTGCGTTGCATACGCCCCGTGTTAAATTAAATCTATAGATTTAATTTTATCTTGCAACTGACACTTTATTGTTTAAAAATATGGCCTTGGATAATGTCGCGTTAGAATAAATATCTAGACTTTGTGCTTTTGTTAGAAAACCTAGTTGTAAGTAGGTAGGTACATAATAAATATTATATTAATATATAAACTCATCTTTTCTTATTTTTTCCTACCACAAACAACTGAATCATCTATCAGCAACAAGGTTGTTTACTAATCTCAACGATTCCATGACGTTTTAGCATTTTTCATGAGTCATTTTAGAGTTTGATATTCAATATAAAACCTAAAAATGCCTCGTTTAAAAAATGAGAACATTTAAAACAATCGTTGAAATGAATAAAATGAGTTGTTGCTAATAAAACTTACAGATATGCCTAGCATACCATACCGCATAAATGATATTTCTGGAAACAAAATTCAGATGGCGCATTGTCGTCTGTCAAAATCAAAACGGTATGCTTTTTTACACTGCAAGAGGGCCCTCTTTTTCCGTAGTATTAGTTTACTCTTTGGTCAATGGGGTTATCACGACGCTTTCAAAACCTAGTGACGTAGAGACCACTCTTCAGAAAGAGACAACGCTACTTTGTGGACAATACCTGTCAAAGGCCACACGAACTTTTTTATCTCTTTCACGCTTCACAGTAAAATATTTACTTTTTAATTGAAAGGAATGGCATGGTCCAGGTCTATACGTCAATGTTCAAAACAGGTAACTGACCGTCAAGGGTGTCAAGTCAATTCATTTTTTTATGATACGTCAAGACTGTTTATAAGATTTCAAGGAAAAATTTTGTACAACAAAGAGCACAAGTTAGTCGTAGTGTTATAGTAGTCACTGTGTGACAAGTGATAGTGTCAATCTTAAGTATTTTGTATAATAATATGAATTCAGGGACACCTTAACATGTGAACAAATATAGCTTTTCAGAACATGTTGAAATAAAGTAAAAACTGTATTTTTTTGTCATTGTCAAATACCCAATTTTTAACCGGGTTTTACCAAATACGTGAACGGATTTAAAGGCCTTTATATCAGAAAGCTCGTTTTATCGCGTTGACAACTATTAGCTGTTTGATATAAATTCATTCATTTTTCAACACATTGTGTCACGTGTATAGTCGCGAATAAAAAGGAATAGAAAGGTTCGTCGCCTTAAAGTGCACTTTTGCTTGAATCAGATCAAAGAGCAGTAACGAAAAAATGACAATGTTATCAAACTAAAAAAAAATGTTTTAGTTTAACTGTTCATCGTCAAGGAATTTTGTTCTAAATTAATTTAAACTCTGTTGTCAAACAGTTAAGCATTTTACTACATACGAGTATACAACTGTCTGGGGTGATATATAGTTTAAAAAGGTAATATTGTACTTCCAAAGTGTTCAATGAGTGTATTTGAAAACTGACGAACATTTTAATTCCGCGACTGTACACATATTATTGCATTTGTAGAAGTCGATGCCATACAGGCATATAGCATTATGCTGTTGTTATACTCATCGTCCATTTGATTAAACTTGTCATATAAATATCCATCTCATACATTGAAAAGGACAGACAATCATGTATCCGCCATTATCGCGCTTTCAATACAGATAATTTGGCACGTAGCGGTTGGACGCAACTCGTAATATACGCAATGATTCCGCACCGTAATGAAGCTATCAATTGCTTTTGAAACCATATTCCAACATTTTGTGCTATTGTTTGATATTTAAAAGCAGTTTTGTTCATAGAGCATGTGACTATGTGTAATATACATTTTGTAATGATGGCTGTTGAAAACTATAAGTAGGCAATATGTTGTTATATTCGGTTGCACATAATTATTATCAATGAACTTCCTGTCACCTAAAACTTAAATTCATATATACTAAATTACTTATTTTGAAACTTTCGATTTTCACGAGTTTTCCCTATATTTTTAGGGGGCTTTAAAAATAGAACGATCAATCAATACAATCAGACGTTTTAAGCTATTGCATAGCTTTTATCACGGGCTTTGAGCGCGACGACCGAATCAAGAAATTCCGTAACGAAAATAAAACCTAACACCCCCGAGTCCCCGAGTGCCACACATTTTTTTTTGCGTGATTAGCGAACATTAATTGGTTTTTATATAAATACAATAGATTATAAAGATTTATTTGTTCGAATAGGACCTAATCACTACATAGTATAAAACAAAGTCGCTTTCTCTCTCCCTATATTCCCATGTATGCTTAAATCTTTAAAACTACGCCACGGATTTTGATGCGGTTTTTTTTAATTGATAGAGTGATTGAAGAGGAAGGTTTATACTTCTGGCCGAAGGGTGTCGCGTTCCGACGTTTTCGTGGAAGGTTACGTAACACCACGCAGCGAAACGACGCCGCTGTCTCAATCCCAGTGTCGTGTATAATTTTAATTATATAATTATGTATTAGTTTATTAAGTTTTTTATGTATGTATTGGTATGATATGGGCCTTAGTAGCCTGAAATAAATGGTTATTATTATTATATGTTTAATAACATCCATTACATAGTGGAGAAATAAGGAGCGGAGCAGCAATAACAATTTGTTGCAAAAACGTGGAAAATTTACGCAGACGAAGTTGCGCGGGTCAGCTAGTATATTATAAGGTTAATGTGTGATTTAAAAATATTTAGTTAGAGCCAAATTTTAATTTTCACAGCCATGATGATAATGGGTATTATGTACCGTAGAGCAACAATTATATATTTTTGTATCGAGTTACTCCAGTCAAATTTTATTCTCGCGTCTGCTCAGAATGTTTCGTATGCTAGACAGCAGTCTGTAAATAAAAACCGTTTAGATATCTGTATTCATGGTCAGCTGGCCAATATATTAAGTACGTCATTGTGAGGGCGGTTATTCAGGAATCTGCAGACAAAAATTAAATTCCTGCAGAAGACCAGCGGACCGTGTACGTGCACTCACGTTGTCTTCGACGCCACGTGACCGAGGTCTTAACTATGGAGTTTTTACATTCACGATAAAATTGAAATGCTAAATAGAGTTTGATATAAAATATCCGAATAGTGAAATCACTAATCTGATATTTTGTTTATAATATTCATATCTTCGGACAACTTGCACACGTCCATCTGACTATAAATTAGGCAGAGCCTGTACTAGGGCAACCAGACAACTGATAAACATACTTATATTTATTTAAACACATACATTTTATAGATAAACTAGCTGTCCTACGCAACTTCGACTGCGTGGGACAACATTTCTCATTGCTGCTCCGCTCCTATTAGTGGTAGCGAAATGTTATATAGCCTATAGCCATAAATTGGCTATCCAATAGTGAAAGAATTATTCAATTTGGATTAGTAGTTCCTGAGATTACCGCGTTTAAACAAACAAACTCTTCAGCTTTATAATATTAGTATAGATGCCTTAATACAGAAAAGCCCAATAACACAAAGATTTATCCTGGGTTGGAATTAAACTCACGAGCTCTGGCTTAGCTATGAGTGTCACCACCACCAACCACCAGACCAACAGGCTAGTCGAATTACTATTAGGATTATTAAAGTTCTTTTTGCCATTTTATGAATCTCCATCACGAGTATTTCGGTAATTGGATTGCGCTACAACTTCCAGGCTTTATAGTCAGATGCTAGAAATGTAATCTCAAATAGTGTACTTGTATGTGCCAAACACGACACTGGTGCTCGAGCCAGCACGTAAATGAAGTAGGGCATAACATTTAAATTGTGTTTGTCAGGAATACTATAAATCTACAAAAATATACTCAGCACAGCTCTGAAGTATCGACCCAAGTGCAGTGAGCCCATATACCTCTATGAAACCTCGATCTCAAAGGACATGATAGTGAAAAGTGAAATGACACAAAACTTTGTTGCTAAGTATAGGTTTATAGCAACCGCAACTTGCTGTAATCAGTTAATAAATAAAAATGTAATCTGTTAACTCGACTGCCTACATAATAAGTATACAAAGAACTTAAAAGACTCAAATCTTAAGCAAAGTGAGCAATATGAGCAGCGGCTCAAGGCGACTTATTGTAATCCGACTTCGTTGTGCAGATACTTCTTAATATTCTTTTTGTGATGCAGTCAAAGTGGGGTAGTAGCTTACCGTCCGCTGTAAGTTGTAAGGCGCTGAACGAAATTAATGGCTTTTCTAGCGCGCCTGCAGGCTTAATCCCGGCAACACGTGATGCAATGCCCGCCTTCGGCTTCTATCATGGCGGAAAAAAACTTCTTACAAGTTTGCTGTTAAGGAGTTTGTGCACTCAAGTTTAAAGCGAAAAAGGCAAGTTTTACGACAAGTGTTCATTAGTTTTAGTTTTAGAGTTTTAAGAAATCTTTAAAATGCAGAGAGCTGCATTAGCCCTAGCTTAGTGGCAAAATTAATTCAGGCGCCCTCAGACTACGGTTACAAACCGGCCCTACGCATCTTTTTCGTACGGAGTTCAAAACGGATCAAAAAAGATTTAATACCATTTTTGTGACGAGGTATATTGAAAAATGAACATGAACAACATGATGAAGAGGTTGTCAGTTCCGAACTATTGCTCCATGCATCGACGTGAATTCATGATGGTGTACTTAATAGTTAGACGTGGTGTGTTGGAATAGATTTACGTCGATAGTGTAAAAGTTAGGAAATTGTTTAACTTTGTTGGAGAGATTTTGCAGCAGCAGGTAATACTTACTTAAAAAGAATGTTGTATTTTTTACTTTTCTTTATATCAATCAAGCAGAAGCATGGTTTTCCTCCCATACAATGTTCTCCATGTCTGTATTTTACTGATTGCTTAACAAAAAGATGACTGCGAATATCCCTTGATCCTTTCCAAATAAACGATAAATAACGTCCGAAAAAAGGTTAGCTTACACTCAATGTTAGAACGTAATCAGCATTTTATATACAAACTTAGTGAAACATTTGCTACGTGGGACATTTGTGATTTTTCCTTGGCAACAGTAGCATAATGAGCAAAAAGCAGTCGTGAGAAAGAAAATTGTAAGTACTTGAAGAAATTCAACAATGTTCTACAATTCTTGAAGATTGTTAAGTCTCTTAGTGACATCGTGATAGAGTCGGGCCTTAGCATTTTGAGATATAACCTTTGCTTATACTTCAAAGTAATCATTATAGTGATCGTTTTCTATTGGCACAGTTACATATAATCTATCTATTTAAATAAAAATCAATTACTGAATGTAATCGAATGACTTGAGAATAGCTGCACAAATTTGACTAATCCTTTTTCAGTTACGTCTGGACTAGGTATGTATGAAAGAAAATGTTTGAAAAACAATGTTATTATTGTCGTACTGTAAAGAAAGATTTGGTCTCAAATTCTTTATTAGTATAAGTTGGGTGCGTCAGTAACTGCTACAAATAGGAAATAATGATACCTTGATATGATATCTTGGAACAACTCAGACAACGCTATCTGATCCCAAACTAAGCAGAGCTTGTATTATGGAAACCAGACAACCGATAAACATACTTATATATTTTTAAATATATACATATTATAGATAATTAACACCCAGACACAGAATAAACCATCGTGCTTATCACACAAAGTTTTATCCTGGGTGGGGATCGAACCCACGACCTCTTGCGTAGCAGTCGGATACACTTCCATCGCGTCACAGAGGCATTTGACATTTAAATTGTCATCACGTCTCAATTGAACACATATCATAGTAAAATAATGCAATCAGATTTGCATAATCTAGTTAGGAATTCATAAAATCAAATTGAACTACAATTTAAAACATCGCAGTATTTCATATCCTGTAGAACAAAACAATTATAAACTGAGTGAATTTAATCTACAACTTTGAAACCTCAAAAACCTACAAAGTGGGGAGTACCAAATCGTAGGCTTCACCGATTAAAAAACTAATTGAAATAAAACTTGCCGCGGTGCCCTCTGAAAGCCGGATAGGTTTTTGTTATTAAAAACTTACTAAAATTGTTTTTTTTCCTAATAGTCTGGATTAAGTTATCTGTATAGTCGTTATAGATTCAAAATCTTCTGCCATGTCAAACAATTTTCATTTACTATGTTATATTCTATGAGAGTTTGTAGTCATAATGAAATTTATTTTTGGTGTTTATGGTATGCTTTATCTGCCATTGAGTGCCAAATAGTTTAGTATTAATTAATAGGTACGCTTTAAAAACCGTTTAAAAATGTAATAAGAAAAAAGTTCTTGCCTTTAACTATGAAATACCAAATTAAGTCCATTCGGTATTGGCTATGAGATTCAAGGGGGACGTCAGTGCGCCAAGAGCAGATTTGATTTATTACATCAGGAAATATAAAATGGCTCTCATTCTAATGTTAAAAAGCTTTTTCATCGTAGAAATGCGACACACAAATGCAGACATGGCTTCTCGATTCTTTTTCCATAATTGATTCTATCTTGAGAGATATTTATTTTTATTCCACTACAGTAAGGCTCAAGGGAGTGGCTTTGTTTTCCTAGTTTTGTGTTGCTACGAAAGTTGTGTGTATAGTTATTACCGTAAATCAAATACAGTGCGAGAATTATAAGGTGTAAGTTGCTTTGCTATTTCACGATGTTCGACTTTAGCGTTATGTAATTCTTACAATTAATCAAAATATAAGTAATGGGAAGCTAAATTTATAGATATTTTATGTACGAGGAAAAATAAGATCAAGGTCGACTGGAATAAAAGCAATTAGAACGTCCCATTACTTCTGGCTAGTCTGAAATACAATCAAAGATGTTCTAAAGCGTGGGTGTGTTAACAAAGTTTGTTGCTAAACTTTGTTTGGAACATTTGATTATTTAGTTTGACTGTCCGCTCTTGTTTGATCAATGTCTGTGGAGCCGTTTAAAGGCCTATTTATGTAGAAAAGAAGGCAGTATTTTTTTTAACCTCAATCTCTGTTTGAAACGCATCTTTAAAATTGTGTTTTTGTCTTTACTTAAATACGAAAAATGGTTACTTTCAAAAGCATAGTATAAAACAGTATGATCCTGAAAAGTTCGTCGATTCAGTCATCGAGTTCAGGACACACTTGTTGTTTCATTTATTCTACTCCAACTGGTGTTCACACCAGTACACTGCGGGAGCCTGGTGTGCCTTTAATATTTAGTCCTTCGAGCCGGATTGGTAATCAAGTTTTGTGTAAGAATGCATAGGTAATTATGACGACGCATCTGTGACTCAGTGACGACTGAATAGATCAAGAGATCTGCTGATCTCTTGATCACAATTGACCCAGAACTTGACGTTATCACTTTGTGGTTTATAGATGGATGACTTTTTTCTAAAAATGTCAAAGAGTAGATTATGCTGTCGCTTATTGCTGTATCTCTAATGGATTTATCTGCCTTTCTTATTGGGACTTTTCTTATTGGGACAGAAGACCAGACCTCGATGAAATAAATAGATAGACCTTTAGAGTAAGCCAACGTCATATATTTTGAGTTTAACTTTACATTTATAAAGCAATATAATTTTTAAAAAGGAATTTAGAAGTATTGGTGGAGTGCTAAACGAAACATAATTTATAATGTTATTACTGTAATCCTCTATACATTTACATTGCATTTTACAAAACAATTTAAATAGACTTCTACGAATGACGTCGAACAAGTTTTTCATGAAGTAAAGCCGGATTAAAATTAAAGCCACAAAAGTCCATTTTGGCCTAGAGCGTCCGTAGTAAAACCCACCGCCCAAATGAAATTAAGTATAAAAGATATAAATTAAAAATAAAACATTGTAAGCACAAACAAACGTCACGTTTTGCTACATTGTTAAAATACTGAGTTAGAACGTGAAGAGCGCGGAGTTTACGATGCGACCGCCTCCACGGATCAGGCCGCCCGTAAATTTCACCGGTTACGGGACGACGGACGTGCCCGGTATTGTGTGAATAATTGTGTACCTTGTCTTTGCGTGACCCATCTTACTGCAACACCCGATTATATGTATGTAGACCTCACGGCATTCCAACCTATTGTTAGCATAACAATGATAGCTATCGCCTCAATGACACCTGTTTACATTCTTTTAAATAATAACTATTGAAATCCTTGATGACTTATTGTACAGGAAGTTCGTGATTATTAAATAAATCCGATTGTATTCATATATGTATAATCAAAAGTAACTTGACTGTCACACCTGCCTAACAAGTCCTTGTATGTACCAATCTAATTGACGTGTATACCGTTATACCATGCCTTTAATTGGGTAGTTGACTACAATAAAAGGAAATTATTTTATACTAATCAAGTAATAGTAGATCTTAAAATGCTCTGAAAGTAACAGTTATTTTACATTTTAACATGTTTTTAAATTTTAAAGCATGAAAACGAATACTAAAAGTAATGATTTGACGATAGGAACTTATGACGTCAGAGGTCGTTTTGACATTTCATAAAAAGAGACTGGTTTGATTTGACAGTCAACATCCCTCTCCGCCCTTGTTGAAGTTCTAATGTCAGTTCAAAATAGAAAATGGCGTACTTTGTATATTTTTATAATAACATCGCAAAATGTTTGAGTAAACTCTGTTAGCTGGAACTGCGTTATAAGTTTGCGGTAATAGGGCAACTCTTTCCAGCGCATTATACGATTTCGTCCGTTCTGAGTTTTGAACTCGCTTCGGTGAAGCAGTTCCAAAATTATTCCCGTAACTTTCTTTTATAGACTTGAATAGGTACGTATTTAAGCCGTGTAATGAAGACTTTAGTATATTAATGAAATGTAACGATTATCTCGGCTTAGGCCGTATTTGAATTGTCTACCGAGCCAGATTTATTAAATTAATTCAGTTCCCCGGCACTAATTGTCTTTTGTATCAATTTAGTTCGGAAATTGAATTTGAATATTATTACTAAATAGTTGTGGGTACACTACTATAGAAGACAGGTATGAAAAATAGATATTTCGATTACATATTCATGAAATATTATACCGTTACTATAATGAAAATCCATTATCTCGATTCTATTAGTTTCCCTTAGAGAAAAGCGGGACTGATAAACAATATCGATACGCATTCTAAACTGTAATGCCTGTAGCTGCAGTAGTTAGAGGAGTTTGTAAGACCAGCCGTTAATTTCACGCAAACGCTTTGTTTTGCAGAGAAAACTAAGTCTGACTTAGGTTGTTCTAGGCACTCGAGTTAGAGGCCTCAAATTTCCGAGTAAACTTGAGAGCTACTTGAAAATACCGCAGTGCAGAGCTTTAACATGTAAGCATTTGAACGTTCTAACATTAATATTATATTTTATGACACAATACGGAGTGAATCCAAACTAATATTATAACAGTCTCTGTGGCGCGGTGGAATTGTATCCGACTGCTATGCAAGAGGTCGTGGGTCCGATTCCCACACGGGACACCACGTTGTGTGATCCACTATTTTGTGTCCGTGACTTGTATGTTTGTGAAGTCCCCCGCGATACAGGGCTTCTACCCAACTGCGGGAGTCGTCTTTAAAAAAAGAAAAAAATTGATAGTAAGCATGTCTGTGTATTACATTTTCAGGCTTAAACCACTGTACCGATTAAGATGATAGTTATGGAGATAGTTTGAGTCCCAAGAAAGGACACAGGAAAGTTGTTATAACCGACATCTACTCGGGCGGAGCCGCAAACGAAGGCTACCTACATATTTTTATTAGTCAGTCTAATACAGTTTTTAGGGTTCCGTACTCAAAGGGTAAAACGGGACCCTGTTACTAAGGTTCCGCTGTCTGTCTGTCTGTCCGTCTGTCACCAGGCTGTATCTCATAAACCGTGATAGTTAGACAGTTGAAACTTTCACAGATAATGTATTTCTGTTGCCGCAATAACACCAAATACTAAAAAACAGAATTAAATAAATATTTAAGGGGACTCCTATACAATTATAATATAGTGTCTAATATTGTATAAATAATGGTACGGAACCCTTTATGTGCGAGTCCGACTTGCACTTGGTCGGTTTTTTTTATTACATTATATAACTTACTCTGTTTACAGATACTTCTGAGCAATAAAACTACCTATTAGTTGGATGAACTTAAATTGATGGCAACAATGAAATTAATTGTAACTGTCGCGGAGCAAGTTCGTAATAACTGTCAAGCACTACGGCTATTGCTTCAAAGTAACTTGCCTCTCAGAAGTTACGTAAAAGAACAAGTGACCACTATTCGTATCCTTCAAATATTGTAATTTTGTATTATTATGCTTTCACCCGCAGCTTCTCTTGAGTTAAGATTTTGATTGAAATTCAAAACTCTTTTCTTTTTAAATTTAAAAAATTCGGCCCGTAAAGCATTTGTCCTTTACGGGCCAAATTGTTTAAAATCTGTACTCATCGGATGCCTACATGATAGTAACTATCTGTGTGCCAAATTGTAAACCCAATCCGTTCAGTGAATTAAACTGCACATTGATATTTTAATCGACTTCATTTTAAATTGTAAAAGTGGCGATGTTTAAATGTATGTCACTAAGTAATGACAAACTCCTTGAATTAATTTCCACAAAATCTAGCCCACAAGTTATGTATTGTGTTAAAAATATGGGACTAGATCGAAGATAGCGGTTAGTAGGTGCGCTAGAAGTACGTGCACAGCCTGGGCGTATTGCCCAGTTTGTTTCAAATATATAATAGAGATTTATAACTGCAGTTATATCTCTATGTTAACCAATAGTTTCTCACACATATTCTGCTTCTAAAATGTGTTTCTAATATTAGAATTTGTTTGCCTGTTTCTTTATTTTTAAGCATTATACCTTATCTATATCGTATAGTATATTGGCAGCCTGTGTTTTTTGATATTTTAGAATCGAACGCGCAACTTAATTCTCACTTGAAAATTAAGCGATCATACAAATCTTCACTTTATTTTAATACAATAGGAGTTTCATTTAATGTCGCCAATCATGTTAAGGTTGTTCGACGCATAGTCATTTACATCGATACTGACGTGTTATAATTTTAGACATTTAATAAACTCTCCTACGTTTAGACGAAACCACACTGAATCTTGCTTGGATAATATATTAACCAACTTACCTGATAGCTGCCTAAGCGATATACGTGTTGATCACAATGGATTAGCCGATGGTCATGCTGGACTGTTTTGCACAGCACATATAGATAATGTTACTTTAACAAAAAGTCGTGGGCATTTTATGTACCTTAATAAAATAGTCTATGATGAAACTAGCAAGGGTAATTTTCGACAAAAATTGTTAGAACAAAACTGGGACACAGGTATTAATTCATTCCTTAGTAAATTTAAATACATTCATGCCGCAGCTTTCATAAGTAAGAAGATTAAAATAAACCTAAATAAAATAAAAAGGCATTCAATTTGGATAACAAAGGGAATTAAAACATCTAGCAAATTTAAAAGGTCACTTAACACTATCAATAAACAAAATTGCGATCAAACTATCTTACGCTATCGTGAGAACTATATAAAAATATACAGAAAAGTAATTAGACATGCTAAAAGACTTCATATTAGAAATCAAATAGACAAAGCAAACTCGAGTAAATCAATCTGGAAAATTGTAAATCAATATGGAAACAGTACTACAAGAGGTATTCCACAGCATCCATTACTTAAAGTGAATAATAAAATGATCGACAATCCATTACAGATTGCTAATATTTTTTCAGAGGCGTTTCAAAATAGTGTGCAGTTACAAACTTGTAATCAGAATTTAGCAAAAAGCTACCTTAGTGAGAATGTTAAAAGAACTGACTCTGAAATGGGCTTTGATCTTGTCACACCTGTAGAACTTTACAAATTGGTTAAAAGAATGGATAGTAAAGTTTCATTTGGATATGATAATGTCCAAATGACTATCGTTAAGGATAATATTGACTTACTAGCCAGCCCGCTGGCAACCTTTTTTAACAACTGCATAACTACTGGAGTTTTCCCGGATCAATTAAAGATTGCTAGAATTATTCCAATATTTAAAAAGGGAGAGAAGTTCGATCCTTCTAATTATAGGCCTATCTCTATTCTGCCTACTTTCTCTAAGTTACTAGAAAGGATTATGAAGGATCGTCTTATTAAGCACCTAAACTCTCATCACGTACTAAATACTGATCAATTTGGATATCAGAAATCTATAGGAACGACTGATGCAATAAGTTCCCTAATTAACGATGTGGTATATGATTTGAACAATAGATGTAAGGTTGCAGGACTATTTCTGGATTTGAGCTCTGCATTCGATACAGTAGACCATAGTATTCTCCTCGCAAAGATGGAACATTACGGAATACGCGGCAACTGTTTAAAACTGTTTAGCTTCTACCTACAAAATAGAAAACAGTTTGTCGAAATCAGGTCGATAGTAGAAGATGAAGAAAAAACACACAAGTCTATACTCTCGCCTGTCAACCGCGGGGTGCCTCAGGGTTCAGTACTTGGCCCCATTTTCTTTATTATGTTCCTAAACGACCTGTCCGCCTACATTAAAAAACATGTACCAGACGCCAAACTTGTAATATTTGCAGATGACACAAATGCCATCATATCTGCAGATAATATAAAAAATTTAGAACGTAAAGTCCATACTTTGTACGAGCATTTTGAAGGCTGGTTTGGGACCAACAATCTAATATTAAACGCAACAAAAACTAAATGTTTACTGTTTAAATCAACCGTCAAAAATACGGCTACGCTACAGGTTAGACCTTGCGGAAAACGAATTAATATGGTAGACAATATAAAATTCCTTGGGGTTGAAATAGATAATCTACTTAACTGGAAACAAGAGTTATCATCTATCACAAGCTCAGTGAGTTCCGCATGTTATGCAATTAGAAGCCTAAGAGATGTCCTAACGATAGCTCAACTAAAAATGGTTTACTTTGCCCTGGTCGAGTCAAAAATTCGCTATAGTATTCAGTTTTGGGGAAATAGCTACGATTATAATGTCAACTCAGCGTTCATAATCCAAAAGAGAGCTATTAGGACTATGGTACGCATTAAACAGATCGAATCATGCAGGGAATATTTCATTAAATTAGAGATTCTAACAGTACCATGTCTATATATTTTGGTAATAATAGGCAATCTTATCAAGAATCTTCACAAATATGAAAGTGAATCTGAAAGGGAAATAAGACTTGGTACTCGTAGAAAAGATCTGCCAGTTATGTTACGTCCTAAGTTAAATGTGGTCCAACACAGCTTTAAAGTACAGGCTGTCACATTATACAATAATCTTCCGATCGATCTAAAAACAGTCAATAGTAGTCATATTTTTAAGCGTAAGTTGAAATCATATTTAATAAAGAAATGCTATTATAGCGTAGACGAGTATCTCAAAGATAGAAATCCACACTTATGCACATAAAATATTAATAATTTAAGTTACAAAATTAATTCAATCATTACTATATATTAATTTCATACATTATTACATTAATTTCTTATACGACATGATAAATGCTTTTATGTTTATTAATTTTTATTATGTATTGCATTGTAGTTTTCTTTTATTTTTTTTTTTTTATTACTCATTTTATTATTGTAAATTATCATTTAAGTGGTTATAATATTTGATTATGTTTTATTGAATTGTTTGTGTATTATTGCTTATTAATAGATGCAGATAGTGTAATAATGATTTAATATTAAGTTAATTTTCTACACAAATGTAAATTTGTTAAGAAATAAATGTCTTATGTCTTATGTCTTATCTTTAAAAGAATATAATTTCCCAGGATCATTGTAGAAATGGTTATATATGTAAAACCAAGGTATGGATTGCAAAGTCAATGTCTAAATACCCTTTGTATTTAGACATTGACTTTGCAATCCATTCCTTGGTTTTTGTAGTATGAAACTTCACAAGAGTTACACAATATAAATTATAAAGTCACAGAACTGTCTACAAGTTGACATAAATGAAGGATTTTTATAGTAAAGGCCTTTAGGTTTGGACCACAAGAGCCGGATGAAGGATCGTTTTAATGTTTCACACTAGTACACCGGCTCACATCACATGACAAATTGCCGCATCAAAGTGATCCCAGAGACACCGAACCGGAAAGTGGTACAGTAAAGCGGCTTAAACCTTCTAAATGTTAAATCAAGTATCTAATTACTATTACTCGAGTGTACGCATCTCACAAACTTAGATGTTTGCATCAATTCCATATTTTACTGCCGTATGCACAGTCGTTGAATGCTTACTTATATTATTCCTTTTTCAAATTTTGTGATGTAAAATCTTTACTAACGAATTATTTAAATTGCATTAAATGAATCTGACTCAGTGCGGTAGTTAATCAGTTAAGTCGTCAGAAGTCGCTGACGTTTAAATTCTCGAATTTTCACACTTAGCACGAATGCTGTCAAGTGATTGCCTATATTGTAGTTGTAGATACCTTAAAAAATCGTTTAGTTATTTTAAATTTTTGATAACGTAAAAATGTATTAAGAAATTATTAAGCGAATTTACTACAAATAACGCAAAGGCGCTCAAAAATTACGAAATTGACTTACCACTTAAAAAATGACGAAGAACATATTTTTGTTTCATTAATAACGAATCATTCTTTAAAATCTTTAGTAACAAACATAAATCTGTTCTAGAAAATAATAACCAATTACTGAAGTAATTGGTTATTATATTAACATATACTTCAATTAATTAACGAAATTTTAGAGCCAGTATAGTAAATATTCTGTACTTTTCGCAAGCCTGTTATGAAATGAAATAATGAATAAGCAATATTTTATTTGTAAATACATTTCTAACATCAACAGAAATATATTTTCAAAAGAAAAATAAATCTTTTGTTGAACAATTCCTTCAGTGAAATCTAGTTTTATTTTTTTTCAATTCGTTGCATCGTAAGAGAATTCCCGCTGAAACCCGTATCACGTAGGGTGGGTCTAATAGCCAGAGGTATCTTCGAACTGTTCACGTATCTGTTTCTCGAATGTGCACCTAAGCTCTCACCTGCTCTCACCTGCTCTCGCCCAATAATAGTGTAAAGTCACAAGGCAATTGAAATAAAAAGTATTTGACGCCGCTGTAAATTCTCTGTGTGTTGTGTTTCTCACATTATTTACACTTGAACTGATTTTTATTTAATTTAGGTACCTACATCTCAAGTCTTTGCAATAGGTGACATATTTCATAGTTAGCTAGATACAACTTTTACATTTCACAGAACTTGTGTCTAGCAGTAAACCGAAATTGTATTATATTTTTAAGCACCTATGACGTAAACATAATGGTATTATAAATTTAACGCGTAAATCTCTGTGTCTGTCTGTAGTAACGTAGCGTCCAAACAGGTCGATAGATTATGAAAGAAAAAGATGAGTATGAGAGAAAAGAAATTCTAATTTAAACAGGCTAATTCCTGGTTAGTTATATTTCGGGACTTAATCGCGTGAATTATTTAAAGGTACGAACCTTTTATTTACCCGACGTTTCGATCGAATTGCACCGATCGTGGTCACGGGTCGACTGTGTCCACGATCGGTGCAATTCGATCGAAACGTCGGGTAAATAAAAGGTTCGTACCTTTAAATAATTCACGCGATTAAGTCCCGAAATATAACTAATATGTATAAAAATCGCGAAAGTTTAAAAACAATAATTCCTGGTTGTTTGGTTTTGAAGTTAATCTACTTTTTATCTGTCATGTCGCCGGTTATTCGTTTGTACTTACCGTATACATTCGTTTGTCTTCAAAGGTGCCGTCACTGATTCATGTAATTTGCAAATTATTACTGAATTGGGTACTCATAGCACAGATGGATACCTGTTTTTGTTACCTTGTTGCCCGTGGTACAGTTGTGTCAGTATAATTAACCGGGCCATAGGTAAAATTTCTTTCGTTAGTACAGTGACCGGTCTACGGAAAAAAAATCCCTAGTACAGTTAAATGTACCACGGAATAAATGTTATTCCATTTAGTCCAGTTGCCTGTACGACGACGAGAGAATTATTAAAACTAAAGAAATAGCGGCAAGAACAGGGCTTTCGAGAACTTCAGCGGCTAAGGCATCGAACTCGCAATCGTATGGTCGCATGTTGGAATCATACTCATTATCTACCGATGTGATTTTAATTCTCGCGTCGTCGTACAATCAATAGAATTTATTGATTCCGTGGTGCAGTTAACTGTACTAGGCATTTTTTTCCGTAGATTGGTCACTGTCCTAACGAAAGAAATTTTACCGATGGTCCGCTTAAATAGAGTGACACACCTGTACCACGGGCAATAAGGTTTTCTGTTTTGGTTGATGCAGGATCGCATGTTCATATAATTATAAAGGAATTTGAATGGAATTGAAGTGAGCAGCGGTATTTTATTTAAAAATGTACATTGGTTTAATGTAGCCTTGTTTCTAAGTTTTCCAGTTCCACCGTAACATAAATTTACTCATTTGGCTTCCGCCGACCACAGAACAGGTACACGTTTCAGTTTAAAGTTTCCAAAATACATTAGTAATAAGCAAGCCAGCCAAGAGAATGTAGTTAAATTTTAAGGTGAGGTTAAACTTATGACCTTCGGTAGGAATTTCAAAAACTTCATGACATGAAAAGTACTGAACTTCAATAAACTAACTTTTCCATAAATAAAAAGCAATTTATTATTTCTGGAACTACCATCATTTAACTTAACCTACAACTATCATGTAATTAATTCTAGATGATTATCAATCAATGAGCCTGTATCGATCCTGTCTGTTACGCCACAACATCCAGTCCTTCCCCTTCCGTATCCAATTCATCGTCGTCGTCCCATCAGGCTTGGGGTCGTCCTACCTTACGTTTACCGAGTCGCGGTCTCAACTCTAGGACTCGTTTGCTCCATTGGCCATCGGTCCTTCGTCAAACATGGCCAGCCCATTGCCATTTCAGTGTGCTTAACCTGCGTGCTATGTCTGTAACTTTGGTTCTTTGTCAGATGGCCTTGTTGCGAATTTTATTCTTCAAAGAGACTCCAAGCATAGCTCGCTTAAAGCCCGCTGCGCGACTTGAAATTTGTGGACTAGACCGTAAGTGTCCACGTCTCGGCACCGTAGGTCATAACAAGTAGGTAGAAGGTAAAAAACTATGTAATTGATAGGAGATAATAAAGATTTTTTAATTTAGCGACATACATAAACGTCTCAGGTCCCGTATTCCGTGTATATAGAAGTACCTAATTTTTGAACTAAAAAGCATTCATATTTATACCTATCATTACAATGTATAATACCTAAATATAATTATATGCCTGTGACTTTTAATTCAGTCGACAAACTTCAAGGTGTAAACTAACGTGCACTCAAAGGTAATATAAACATTAAAAAGATATTTTTCGCTAGGTACTTACATACATAATTTTGATTTGTAATACCGCATGCGCACCGGTGTAAATGGGCAATTTGTTTAGGTATAAAACCTAAACAAATCAACGCTTGATAAAAGTAATAAAACGTTGATATTTTCAATTTATTTGTTAAATTTAGCCTAATTACTTTGTTTACATTTCTATCGATAAACCATGAAATCTGTTTTTTTGCAATTTTAATGGGCAACATTTCAATATAAAACGATTTTATTACAGGTACTGAATCTCCCTACCAATTTTTCGACTGATTTTAAGGTTGTCCTATATATGATCATGATACCACTAAATCTGGAGAGAGAACTAGCCCCCATTTATTTTTTAAACAATAAATTTCACTTTCAAATAAACATCGAAAGCAGTGACTGATTATCATACCGCGTTAAGTCGTAAAAGTGGCCTGCGGAAAGGGTTACTGGTTTACGAGTAGGCAGGCGACGCCCACGGATCGACAACTTGTCACTTTATAGCTCAGCTTTATGACATTTTAATACATCACGTTTATTGCGAATGGTTTTACTGTTTAAAAAAATCTTGTATAAAAGACAGAGCTTCATTTTCTTTAACGAACGACTTTGTTATTTAAGGCTTAAGCATATTGGATGCGTTTGTAGCATGTATATATACACATATATATACATTTTTGATACACTTACACCAAGCCTTTCAGGTGTTTTCATGTTACACTATACTGTTTTCATAACGGTTTTTCAATTTATTGTTTTTTCCCTAAAATAGCCTTCATAGAAAAGTCAGACTTCTAATAGGTTTTTCTGTAATCAATAGGTTAAAAACTATCTTTTGTGTTTTTTCCAAAATATTAGGCCCAGTAGATACGGGGATAAGGGGGGCGGGGTAGTCTATTTTCATGGTTTTTCCTAAATAACTTTAAAAATAACGATACTCAAAATTATAAAAAAAATATATTTGATATCCTTACAACAAGCCTTTTCATTTGATATGTTACACAATATAGGTTGCAAAACTTTTTTTTTTAATTTCCTAGTTCCCCCCAAAACGTTACGTTTTGCGTCCGTGTTTGGTGACCCAAACACATATGTGTACCAAATTTGTACTTCTAGTAGATTCCGTGAAAATTGGCGGACAGACACGAGTGATCCTTTAAGGGTCCCGTTTTTTCTTTTTTGTTCAAGAGCATGTCTGGCCTCGCACAATGTAGGGTTTCGTAGTCACCCTCGCCCCGTCCGAATAATGCGGCTTAAGAAGTAAGTTTTCTGTTGTTTTTGTTTCATACTTACAAAATAATAATTATTTTCAATGGAACTTGTACGAACAATTTGTCACTTCTCATTCGATGAGCTGTTACCATTGAACATGTAAAGCCTACTTACGAACTTTTAATTTCACCATATTTACTACTACCGTGATTTTTTCACATATCCAACATCAACCATCCACAAAAATATGCACTTTAAAGCTTAATATTTCACAAACGGAACCCTAAATCTAAAAATAGTCTTCTCAACCACGTTTTTAAAACACCCATCTAATGATATTCCACACGATGGGTCAGGTGAGAAAAAAAATCACATCTCATCATTACTTTACCCTCAAAAAAAAAATGATTTTATTCTTTCACTTTGTCTACTTCTAGAACTAACAGTCTCTGAGCTAAGCTGACGGACGGACGGACGGACATGGCGAAACAATAAGGGTTCTCTTTTACCATTTTGCCTACGGAACCCTAAAAACCGCACCTAACTTCCTGATCGGGCCATTGTACGTGTTTTACTTTACCTATCCATCGCTCCAGCTAACCCAGACTGGGAGAGTCTGGGTTAGCTCTCATTAGCTGGAACGCCAGCAGTGTGCGGTAATGCCGTGTCTCACAGTTTCATAGTTATATTACAAAGCAGGAGAAAAACCGCACCTAACTTCGTGTTTTACTTAACCTATCCATCGCTCCAGCTAACCCAGACTGGGAGAGTCTGGGTTAGCTCTCATTAGCTGGAACGCCAGCAGTGTGCGGTAATGCCGTGTCTCACAGTTTCATAGTTATATTACAAAGCAGGAGAAAAACCGCACCTAACTTCGTGTTTTACTTAACCTATCCATCGCTCCAGCTAACCCAGACTGGGAGAGTCTGGGTTAGCTCTCATTAGCTGGAAGCCAGCAGTGTGCGGTAATGCCGTGTCTCACAGTTTCATATTTATATTACAAAGCAGGAGAAAAACCGCACCTAACTTCGTGTTTTACTTAACCTATCCATCGCTCCAGCTAACCCAGACTGGGAGAGTCTGGGTTAGCTCTCATTAGCTGGAATGCCAGCAGTGTGCGGTAATGCCGTGTCTCACAGTTTCATAGTTATATTACAAAGCAGGAGAAAAACCGCACCTAACTTCCTGATTGGGCCATTGTGCGTGTTTTACTTAACCTATCCATCGCTCCAGCTAACCCAGACTGGGAGAGTCTGGGTTAGCTCTCATTAGCTGGAACGCCAGCAGTGTGCGGTAATACCGTGTCTCACAGTTTCATAGTTATATTACAAAGCAGGAGAAAAACCGCACCTAACTTCCTGATTGGGCCATTGTGCGTGTTTTACTTAACCTATCCATCGCTCCAGCTAACCCAGACTGGGAGAGTCTGGGTTAGCTCTCATTAGCTGGAACGCCAGCAGTGTGCGGTAATGCCGTGTCTCACAGTTTCATAGTTATATTACAAAGCAGGAGAACGTGTACGAATGTATTGCACTTTTTACTCTACACTGAGTTAAGACAGTCTAACTCTACTAATTCGATATACATTGCTGGTTGGAGTAAGGGTACTGGATGGAAACAACACGAAGCCAGCAATGTATACTGATTTAGCCTGTCTAAATTCAATGTAGTGTAATAAGCGCTTAAGTCTATGCATAGGTATGCATGCGGTGTTTTTATTCCTTTATTAATATTACTCAAATCGTAAAAATGGACTTTTAATGAACGAATTGACTACCTACGCAACACCTACCTATGTACCTGTTCACCAAGTAAACCATTTTTTTAAACGTTGGCACAAATGCTATACTGTAAACATATCTTACTTTTAATTAGGTTGTACGACAAGAATTATATATACGTGGGTGTATACAAAAATAGGTGAAGCCTACAATAATTTGAAACATCTGTAAGCAAAAAGATACCTTCTTAATTGAGATAGAAATAGGAATGAATTCCCTCTAATTATCGATGAAATTTCTCCAAATCAAATTAGCCGATAACTGACAACTACAGTTGAATGAAAATCTTAACCTTAATGTACCAAGGTACGCACATTTTTTTTATTTTTTTTATTTAATGTTAAGTTATAAAACCAATAAACCAAAAGAATACAGATTACAATGTATGCAGTTACTTGTTGAATCTAGTTTTCTATTTCAGTCACAACGATCGATCAAGCAATGCTTGCTGCTATTCCCATATTGCTTATTGCAATGTATTTGCAGTAACAGCTTACAGCTTATGGTAAGTATAGACTTCAGCATTTACAATGCATTACAATGTAATGTAACGTTGTAACGAATAGTACAATACAGGCAAATGTTCAGTTTCTAAAAGTATTCTTTTAAGACGACTTTTGCATTAGCGTTGGGTACAAACCCTGCGTCGCGGGGGACTTTACAAACATACAAGTCACGGACACAAAGTACACCCAGACTTGGAACTACAATTTGTGTATCACACAAAGTGATGTCCCGTGTGGGAATCGAACCCACGACCTCTTGCGTAGCAGTTGGACACAATCCCACCGTGCCACAGAGGCAGTCAGGCATGTAACGTTCTTGCGAATGCTTGACACTGAGCTCGACGTAATTAAGTACAAGTAAATGCTGTCAGGCGAGTGAACATTTATAAAACTGTAACATTTCTTTCTGTCTTGTATACATACACTCCCGTCACCCGCGCTCGTACCTTTCTCCATAAAACGTAACTCCAAATTGCTCGTTGGTTTTTAAAATCAAGTTGTAACAAAATATCGAGCGTCATGTTCGAAGTGTGGTTCGAGTAAATTTTAAAAAGCAAATCCTCGACGTTCTGTTCTCTCGACGTCTATACTCACCTTTATACAACGAAATTGTATATTCTAAGCTTACTATAAATATTTAATCATAACACGCCAAACAGTTTCCAACATCTGAAGTAACTACTGCTTTTGTAACCTAAGTTATATTTATAAGCATTAAGACGCTGAACAAGCCTTCAGTTATAAGGCTTGTTCAGCGTATGTTATAATTAAAGGAGAGAATATTGTGTGTATGTTGGGCAAATGTAGGTAGGTAATAAGACTGTTAACAATGCAATACTTGTAGTGCATAAAGCGCTTACGGTTCGTTAGGCACCGCGGTACCCAATGCAATAGCACATAATAGTACAGAAGGTAACCCTCAGAGAATTCGTAGTCAGCGTACTCACAAATACACTGACGGACTTATAAACTGCATCAAAGTAATAGACGACTTTGAAATAAATATTTTAACCAAGTATGCAAACTTTCTATACAGATTTAAATTGAAACCTCTAGATTGGTTCGTGAACTTTAAAACAGCGTAGGATCATATCTTTAAGTTTAAGTTTATGTACTGGAAAGGACCTTAAGACCTTTTTTGAAGAAAAAACAGAAGTTTAAGGAAAAATTGTTTAATTAAAAAATTGGTTTTAACAATAGACACAAACTTTATGCAAGGGTTTATTTGTGTTTTAATAAGGTGTATTACCCCCACGTGCCCTTATTACGGATTCTAATCGGTTCCGCATAGATTTTATAAGGGTTTTTAAAAGATCTTGCGGAATATTGTCCCATTCTTCTGAAAGTGCTGTTCTTAGTGCTGCCACTGTCGTAGGCGAAGGGTTTCTCGCATATACAGCTCTTTTTAAATTGTCCCAAACATGCTCGATGGGATTAAGATCCGGGCTGCGTGCTGGCCAATTCATTGTACGTATCCCAACCTCTTCGCAATAATGTTGAACTTGTGCAGCTGCATGCGGCCGGGCATTATCCTGCATTAAAGTAAAATTTTCGCCTATGAATCCCATGTAAGGCACCACGTGATCTTCTAATATCTCTGTTATGTAGCGATGTGCTGTCAAACCCCCTCTATTACCGTTTTGACGGACCATGTCTATGAACACAAGTTCTGTTCGCCCGTTCATCGATATGCCACCCCAGACCATACATGAACCGCCTCCAAAAGGAACACGCTCCTCAATGCAACTTTGAGCATATCGCTCCCCACGTCGACGATAGACTCTTCTGCGACCATCTGCACCATATAAACATGTCCTACACTCGTCCGTGAACAATACAGAGGCCCACTGCTCTTCTGTCCAATTCAGGTGATGACGCGCAAATCTTAAGCGAGCTTGTCTGTGAGCTGCAGACAACTTTGGACCATTTGCTGGTTTAAAAGGGGTGATAGCCGCTTCCTTTAACCTTCTTCTTATTGTTCGTGCACACACGTTTTTTCCACGCACTTCATTAAGCTCGGTTTTGATGTTAACTGACGTGAGGAAACGATTTCGCAGGGAAGTTGTAACAATAAATCGGTCATCACGACCTGTGGTTGCTCGAGTTCTGCCTGTACCACGTCTCCTCCTGTAAGAACCTGTCTCTACAAACCTTCTGTATATTCTACAAACCGTAGACTGGTTTAAATTTAAATTTCTACCAATCGTTCGTTGATCCAAGCCCTCCCGCACCAATGCTACAATTTGTGCCGCTTGTTCGGACGAAGTATCCATATTATGGTTCAAAAACTCTCGATGTGTTAAAAAACTAACCCAACAATTATGCTGGTAACAATAATTCAATTGACCAAACAAAAAAAATCAATGAGAATTAATTTAAAACTTTGCTATAAATAACACGCAAATCTGATACTACGAGTAAATTTTCTTTTCCCGGCTATATTCATTTGTTTTACCGCAGTTCTATTTTTAAATTTAATTTTTTTTTAAGATTAAGAGCCAGTCTTTCCATATTTATATAATTTAATCTGAAAAGTTTGCATACTTATTATAAAAAAATCCTTTTAGAGTAAACCTGAACTTTGATGCAGTTTATGAGTCCGTCAGTGTACTTTGTTTGCTTGTTTTCACGGAGTTATAAAACCGCACTTCGCCTTTACATGGATTAAAGCATGGTGCGATAATACTCATCGTGTAACTCCAGTCAACCCAAATGCTCCCAAAAGTCCAGTAGTCTGCTCAGACCGCTGCAGGTCTCCGTAAATGTACTCTGTGGGTCTCCGAGAGGGATGATGGTGATGCCAGGAGCTGTGCTCGGTATTCGGCGACATGACTGCATTCAAGGAGTACGTCGCAACTTAAACATCGCTCACGGACACGGAATGTCAGAACGCCTTGCGAATAAATTGGTCAGTACGTGAATGATGTCTATGTGTTTGAGCGAGGTACCAGTGCGGTCCAAAAGTTTCTGGCTAGGGACAATTGGCGGTTTTAAAAAAAATGTCATTATGATTGTCATGTTTTTTTTTCGTGTACAGTTTTGAGGTTTCTGTTTGTTATAGTTTTGATTTGACTGCGTTTAGAACAATAGGAAATCTGAAACTTTTCAAAATGTGTATGTTGGAATATCATTTCGTGATCAAGTTCCTAAAAAAGGAAGGGGTCAGCCCGACCGATATAAAAAAAGATGCAGTGTACGGGAATATATTTTCTACTATCAAAGAAGTAGCAGTTTCGTTTAGGGCGAGAGTCCATTGACGACGAACCTCATTTCGGCCGATTGTCGGGGCACTCACCGTGGACTGCATCAAATTAGTGGAAGAGGAAGTTCTGAGTGATCGAAGACTTAAAACTAAAGAAATAGCGGCAATAACAGGGCTTTTGAAAACATAAGTTCTTGGGATTTTTCATGAACATCTTCACATGAATAAAGTTAGTGCCAGGCGGGTGCCCAACTTCTTTTGAGCTTGCGGTGAAGTGAGCAAAAGGTGTGTTCTTGAGAAGTTTTAGAAGCGTGTAGACGACACAGAGCGAGTTTTTTGGAGTCAATTTTTACGGAGAACAAAATCAGGGTTTTGTACTATGATCCTCTCACGTAACAGGAATCGATGGAGGGGCGTCGTCCTAGTGAAAAGCCGCCTAGGCAGGCTAAGGTAACGCTATCTACCAAAAAGATAATGGCTATGGTATTCTGAGATTGTCACGGAATACTAATGATTGTCATAAAAGAAAGGAATACCACGATAAATGGCAGCTACTACGCCATCCTTATTGAGCCATTACAAGAGGTGATCAAGAAGAAGCGTCGTTAAGAACTTAGCAGAGTTGTTCGGCTTCTCCGCGACCAAGGCTATTCTTGCAATATGTGGCTTCGAGGAAATTCGCCACCCACCCTAAAGTCTCGACCTGGCCCCTAGTGACCATTATTTGTTTTTGAAACTTAAGGCAGACTTAAGGGAAAGAAGATTTTCTTTGGATGATGAAGTGACCCGTGCGGCTTACGCCCATTTTGAGTACAAAACTTCTGAGTATTTTTACAAGAGGATAGAGACATGCTTATTAAGAGATCTGAAAAGTGCATTGAAATAGAGGCTAAGTGATAAAAATGTTGGCTAAAATGCTCTCTGTAACGAAGCAATAACAAAAGCCATGATAGTTCTTTAACTACCGACTAGATGGCGCTACGGGGGCCTAACCCGTAAGCATTAAGAGATAGAAGAATTTGATATCTAGTAACATAGTCCAGATAGGTGGCTCGCTTCTAGCCCCGGTTTGGCTACGGAAGTCTCGGGTTCGATTCCTGAGTCTGGATTTCAATTTTTTCTATCTTTCAAAATGCAATTATTGTATTTGTAAAGTCTTTGGCAAGAAATGCCTATAAAAATTACTTCAATATTCGGCCTGCGTCATCATAATTTGTTAAAATGCTCTCTGTAACGAAGCAATAACTAAAGCCGTGATAGTTCTTTAACTACCGACTAGATGGCGCTACGGGGGCCTTACCCGTAAGCATTAAGAGATAGAAGAATTTGATATCTAGTAACATAGTCCAGATAGGTGGTTCGCTTCTAGCCCCGGTTTGGCTACGGAAGTCTCGGGTTCGATTCCTGAGTCTGGATTTCAATTTTTTCTATCTTTCAAAATGCAATTATTGTATATGTACTTATTTTCTGTGTTATGTCGGAAACTTTTGAACCTTTCTCGTACATTTAAAGTATTTTTTTTATACCACAAAATGAGACGAGTAGAGCGTGCGCCTGATGGTAAGCATTACAACAGTATCAGTGCCACCCAAATCCTTGTTTGGTAAAAATCTGAATTTCACCGCACCGTGCTCCTCATTGTAATTACACTTGCTACACTACCCTTCAACCGTAATACAATGACGTGTTAACATCACTATTTCACGTAAGAATAGCTGGTGTTGTTGTACCCACCAAGATGGCCTATGGCTTAGACGTACCACAGGTTGAAGTAACCTTCTGTACTCTAAGTATTTTGTGCTGCAGTACCCTAAGGAGCAATAACTTCAACTCGAATATAGAAAATAATGTTGATGCCGTTTATAAACTTGCCTGTAAATAGAATTGTAGAAAATTTATTTTTCTTTCAGTTACTTGCAAATTGAAAATAATTGGTTTGTTTATGTCTGCGAACTTCAGTGACCGGGTATTTTAATGAAAACATAATTAACGTAAACCATTTTTCTGGTGCTTTGTCCTCCCATTGCTTATTGTAAGCATCCAGATCGCCAACCCAGCGATTTTTTGACCTAAAAAGAAAAGTTTCGAAGTGCAGTGGGACAGCCTACCTACCTACAAGTTATCGACATTCATATTGTACATGATTATTCCTTTTAAATTTTCTTAATCATTTACAAGCCAAGAGACGGTGGGATCATAATTATGTGTAAATACTAGTAAATACATACTACTCTATAAGGTTTAAATAATTATAGGAGCAATTCTGAATTGAACTGTTATTTACTATTTATTTAAAATCATGTACGTCATAGTGCATTACCTAATAAAGAACCGTTACATTTAAAAAAAAAAGTTTAAATACCGTTATATAAACCAACTACACAGTCGGTTTACTGGCGATAACTTTACGTGATAACTTACATACACACATAAGAAAACATGGATGACATTGTAATAAACAACAATGCCGGTGACAGCTTTAGTGGCCCCGGGCGTCTATAAGCCTATCAGCAGGTGGAACGCTTGACCGACGGCCACAATACTTTAGCCTATCAGCACGCGGAACGTGACGGACCGTGACATTTAGGCTATCAGCAGACGGAACGTAACGGACCATTATACTTTTTCGTACGTGCACCCAGTCATCAATTTATATGACGTTATTATAATAATAATAATAATAATAATAAATTTATTGTCATAAATTAAAGATTACATAAGAAGTGGGATTCTTTGACTCCTGCACTAGTAAAAACTGTATTGCAGGAGACAGTTTCCTCCCCTTTAAAGGAATCTTTACATTTAATTTATGTTTAATAGCATGCAAAAGGAAAAATAAAATATAACAAAAATAATAAAATGACAATAAACATTAGATTAAACATTAAATTAAAGATACAGTAGGCTTACTTATGTGTGTGTGTGTGTGTGTGTGTGTTGTGTGTGCGTGTGTGTGTGTGTGTGTGTGTGTGAGTATTATGTCAAAAATATGGATAAATATTGGGTCATTGGGTAATTAATGCCTTACAGTACATTGATATATTACTAGCGCTTGCGGTACCGCAGTAACTCGTCGAATATTTAAGATGTGTACATTAAAAACACATTAAGCACTTGTAATATCTAGCTGAAACGTTCATTTGGAATATTGTAAGTCACGTTAGCAGACGAATACTTATTGTTTCATAGCGCATACTCGAGACGACACTTTATATTCACATTCTAACAAGACACGATTTAATTTAACAATACACGTTTTCAAGGCACCCCTTGTGACAATAAAATAGGTGCTTCATATATAAAATTTCCCATTTCTACAGTCAAATTTTAATGCGTGAGCTCTAAACTTTGGATTTTATTATTATAACGGGCGAAATTAAAATATTTACTTTGCGATGATAGGTACACAGTCCGTGATCCCGGTTGCGCTTCGCTAGGCTGGCGTCAGGTGTGCCTAAGCAAAATGTAAATAGCCCTGATTATTTCCACTCGACATTTTGTATAAAGTCAGCGCAATAAAAGGGAATACATTATATGTTTAATTTCAGATCGTATTGGATAGTGGTTTAAAGCCAGCACGTGTTTATCTAGTAAATGAGAAAATAAACACCTTTTTTTCTTCTTCTCTAGTGTGGTAGGTTGTCTCTAATAATGTAAACATAAATTAGCTTAAAGATGGACTCATTCTAGCACTGGCTTAAACCTTGCTGGATTTAGTTGCTATTATTAAGTTAAAATGTTTAACATTGTATTTATTCGATAAATAAATTTAAAAAAAAAAATCTCGACAGAATCTGAACCTGACAACTGATAAAAAAGACTTGAAGACCACGGCAGTTGCAATACGGTCGAAACGTCGTTCAATAAACAAAGGTATTTAGCCTTAAAATAAAATATTTACGCGATCAAGACAAATCGCGAAAGTTTATGAACATAAACTGATAAAAACATATAAATAATTCTAATTAAATATACGTTACATCAGACACGGAATAAACTATCGCACTCATCACACAAATAACCTGGGAAAGTAATCGAACCCATGATCTTTGGCTCGGCAATCATGTTAATGTCATAGCATTTCCGTGTACCTATAATAAAGTGTTAGCGAATTTAGTGCATTGTGGTATACGAGTGGTTTTATCAGTGAAATCTTTGCGTATATTATGTAAGTATTTTACTTCTCCTCAAATACAGGGTAAGTGAAAAACGGAAGAAGGTGAATATCTAGGTTAACGTCTTTAGTCCTCCATACTAAAAGGTTAAGGAACCTATTCGCGAATAGTTATGTTACAAAACTTGTAACAAATTAACAGTATCCCAAACTGTGTCAGGTTTTGATGCAAATCAAAATGCATGCACCTCGACCACGGAAGAGATAAATGACCTCGACTCAAATATCTATCTCTTTGTGTGTGTGTTTTTTTTTATTTTTTCACGATGACATTACACATCTGACTCATACTTTACCAGATATTTGAAACCAATGACCTCTAAAGTACGAGCATGCCGGACTAGCTACCACCGACAACAACAAGATTTCCATTTGATTTTATCAATTTGGACGATCATTTGATAAAATCAAATACTGCCCCTGTGGCGCGGTGGGAGTGTATCTGACTGCTACGCACGAGGTCTTGGGTTCGATCCCCACCCACGATAAAACTTTGTGTGATGAGCACGATGGTTTATTCTGTGTCTGGCTGTTATTTATCTATAATATGTATGTCCTTAGAAATATATAAGTATGTTTATTAGTTATCTGGTCCCATAACGCTCTGCTTAGTTTGGGATCAGATAGCGCTATGTGAGTTGTCCGAGAGATATTATTTTTATTATTCTCTTTATTAAAATATATTAGTATTATTAAGATACTAGCTGTGCCCCGCGGTGTTACACGCGGTTTATTAGCCTATGTGTTAATCCAGGGTGTCAGCTAACTCCATACAAAATTTTATCAAAATCGCTCCAGCCGTTTAGGCGTGAAGAAGTAACAAACATACACACTCACATACTTACAAACTTTCGGCTTTATAATATTAGTGTGATTATTAATATTATTAGAAGTATAACAACAGCGGCCATTTGTCATAAGTGTCAAAAAAGTTCACGCGACGGTCATTCGATTCGGCATTTGAAATTGCTGTCACTTTGTACGGGGTTGCCAACCCAATATACAAGTACTATGGAGGTCAGAGTTTAAAACTCATAAGTGACATCATAGGAACTGGAGGGAAATATGAATGTAATCAGCCAAGAGAATATAACAGTCGTAATCGTAGTAGTATCTTAAAGGAAGTAAAGTTAGGTACCTTTAATGATCAAAAACAAACCGAATAAACTTAAAGCGCTAACCTCCGTCTCCGTATAAAACCAGAATTATAAATTTAATTATTAAGCCTTTCTCTCAAATAATTTGTTAATAAATGTAGGTATCCGTAATAAATAATCCCTGTACCTAATATTAGACTGACTAATTACGTTATTAATTAAATCTGTCTGAGCTAGAACCTGAGCCCTTAATTAATGGATGTTGGTGTAATCAATTATATAAACATAGTTTTTCATTAAGACCTATTATTTTTTTTAATATAATAATATATTCTTATGAAACTAGACGGATAGCGTAGCAAATTAAAATTCAATAGGTTATGGGTCAAGGCTAGCCCGTGTTATCAGCCACATGACCGGTTTAAGCTTTGAATTAACATATTTTAACTATAAAATGATTAAAAAGTCAAAAATCCCAGTCGAAATTGTTCATGCACAAATTGTGGCAACTTGCATGTAAACAACAGAGTACAATATACCTACCGTTAATTAACCTAACCTGTCTACGTGTTGCTGTGGCCTTGACTGATTAAATTTTAAAAGTCTCATTATAAAATTGATGAAGAACTTTCGCCAATCTTCATATTACCCTACCTATATTAAGGTAGGTATTTTTTAAAGTTGGAGAGATTTATTTGTTTTTAAACGCATTAATCTCTAAAAGTACAAGGCCAATTTTGATTAAATTTGGTTAACATCCACGGGGATAGATTTGCGAGAAATAGCTACCTAATGCCATATTTTACATACCTACTTTCATTAACATGCCAATTAGATTTGAAAAAGTCTTTTTCAAGTCTTTTTTTACTTTTCAGCTTTTATTTGATTGACTTGAACGAAAAACTATAATGTTGCCACGCTAAAAGTAAATCGTTTTTAAAGAGTCAAGATCAAGTAGTAATTGAACTTCATTACGTATAAATAGACTTTGTGTAACGACGCAGTGTACTACTAAATTATTGGTCAAAACCATTTAATTCAAGGTTTTGTGTACAACGAAATTAGGTTTCTATAAATTCATACAATACAAACAAATACATTGAAACGATCTGAGTTGTAGAAAGTATTTTGCTGATTTGTAATTTATACTAAAAAAAAAGGAGGACGTAAATTTTGTTAAAGGAAAATTATGAATAAAATATTATTGCAAAAACTTTTTTACAAAAAAATATTACCGACTTCTAAAATAAATACTAGGCAACTAAAAAGCAATAAATTATATACCTAGAATAACAAAAACAATTTAAACATTTTGAAGTTGGTTCCATGAAATAGTAGGCTTTATGTTTTATTCGGCACTAACTTCAAAATGTTTAATTTATTTTTGTGCAGGGTTCCGGAATCGTTGCCGTATAATATAATACGATTTAAATAGCTATCAAACTTAGTAGGGGCTACTACAAAACACCTTTACACCAAATGAATCAATATTCATTGGGTAGTCTTTGAATAAAATGACATACGGACGGACAGACAGACAGACACACGGACATGATGCTATAAGGGTTTCGTTTTTGCTATTTTGGGCACGGAACCCTAAAAACGCCATCTTTGATTAAATTATTAGTTCTAATAAATCCTTCGCAAACTAATGGCCTCCAATGTAAATTTAAAATCCCTGAAACATTTACAAGAAATCAATTTAAACTAAATATACGTAAAAACTCAATGCAATAAACCTAACGTATCGCTATCGGAGTGAAGATAACATGCCGACTGAATTAACTTACCTGCGTCGACGTCGCCGTATTGATCTTACTTAAGATGGAATTTAGCTCAACCTGTAAGTGTGTTCGTGGTTTTATCTAATACAAAACACTCGTAATTTACTCGTATGTATAGGTACGTTGTTACAGGCAGTAGCCGCAAGTTTAATTAAACGTGATAAGTTGTAACCATATGTACAGTTAGTAATAAAAGTTGTTGCAAATATTCAATTCATCCTAACACGATACTTTTAACCCGACCCGAGGGTTATGTTTTACGCGCGTATCTTATATTTGTATGTATTTAATTTTTATTAGGTACCTCATATCTTTCGGACGGATTCAAACAATTATGACGTCGCCGTCGTTACATTTTGATTGTCTTGATCGCCCATGTGTTCTTGGATAAACGTTAGAAAAAAACAAACATGGCGGCTGTGAGAATTCAAAAAGAGAGGTGGGAATAAAAAATATTTTCGAATACCGTAATATGGGTATCAAATTAAAGGGCTTATCGTAAGCATTAAAAAAAGTTTATTATGATTATGATTGTAATACTAAAAAAATCAATTAGCAACCATTCTTTTTTCAATTTTCAATACTTGGTAATAGCTGAGATAAAAGTTAGTTGTTACATCGGTTACAACTACTAAAAAGCATTAAATAAAAAAATATTTTATTCTTTCACTTTGTCGGCGTAAGTAATATGTGTATACATGCACAATAACAGCCTCCTAGCACTAACAGTCTCTGAGCAAAAGTGCGGACGGACATGGTGAAACTATAAGGGTTCCGTTTTGCCATTTTGGCAACGGAACCCTAAAAACCAGGCAAGTTCATGTCGGGCCACGCATAGTATAGGGTTCCGTAGTCAATTCGAATAATGTGGCTTAAGAAGTGGATTTTCTGTTAATTTTGTTTCATACTTGACTTGAAGTATGTATATCCATGTAAAATTACAGCCTCCTAGCACTAACAGTCTCTGAGCAAAGGTGCGGACGGACGGACGGACATGGCGAAACTTTATAAGTTCCGTTTTGCCATTTTGGCTACGGAACCCCTTAAAACTACAGGCAGGCCGGCAGCTAGTAATAAATACAGAGATAGAGCCACGATATTTCAGATTAGAACATTTTCTATAATGTTAAGCTAGACTAGCTCCGGTTTCTCAAATTAAAGTCATTCATCAGTCAAAACTTTGATAGATTCACCCATTACGGGAATGTTAAACGACTAAAGACTTTCATAGTTTGACTGAGTGCTCCATCTGGACCATACATATGCATAATTAAATGTTGTCCATTAATTTTAGAGTTTTTAAAAAAAATGTTTTGGGTACTTGAATTTCACCGTTACTTTGTAAATAAATAACTTTTTTAGAGTTAATCTAACTATTCTAAATCTATCCCATTGTCTTTTAACATTGTCAGCAATAAATTAACATTTTTTTTAATTATAATCATTTTATTTATGAAGCTGGGTGGACCACGGTAGGGCACTATAACGAATAAACAGTTATTATTCGTTTATTTACTGGATAAATTAAACAAACAAATTAATATCTAACATTTCTATTTCGTTTTTTTTTTTTAAAGACGACTGCCGCTTTAGTGTACTAGTCTTGTGTTGCGGGGAACTTTACAAACATTCAATTTACGGACACAAAGTACACCCAGACACGAAACAACAATTTATCATCACACAAAGTGGTGTCCCGTGTGGGAATCGAACCCACGACCTCTTGCGCAGCAGTCGGATACACTCCCACCGCGCCACAGAGGCCGCCACTTTGTTTCATAATGCAATAAATAAAATATATGTTCGTAAACTTTCGCGATTTGTACACATTATAGAATTTTATAAGCTACACCCGACCGTTTCTCTGTAAATAAACAAAGGTATATAGCCTTAAAATAAAATATTTACGCGATTAAGACCCGTAGCTTATAAAATTCTATCTATACTAATATTATAAAGAGGAAAGATTTGTTTGTTTGTTTGTATTGAATAGGCTCCGAAACTACTGGTCGGATTTGAAAAAATCTTTCTTTGTTTTGAAGCTATACTAAGCCCGGGTGACATAGGCTATTTTCTATCCCTGTATTCCAACGGGAACGGGAACTACGCGGGTGAAACCGCGAGGGGTCCGCTAGTAATAAATAAAACACTTATATTTATTGTACATTTAATCTCTATTTAATAAACTCTTCTAATGGGCCGGAACAATATAATATATCAGTCGTTTAACTTAAAACTAACGTTATGACAGTCAAAATATCTGCTTAAACTTAAACTATACAAAAAGGTGTTTCAATAAAACGCAACATTAAATGCATAATATTTTCAGTTACAAAATACACACTGAACATTACTTGAACACAATCTGGCAACTAAGTATGTATTCGTGGAAATGTTTTAAAAACAATACTAATGAGTATTATATCGATATTAAATAAATTGCTATTAAATTTAAAATAAAATTATAAAAAAAATAACTGATCTAAAATGGGTCCGTTCCTTGTAAGGCCAAAATGGTCGTGACATGTTTTTTTTATTCAACAAATTAATTAGATATTACAGATCTTAATCTGTACTCTACTACGACTACAGTAATTGCAACTTTTGGCACACTTAATGGCACATAGAAATATAAAAGTACAACATAGATGTTCTAGATGTTCCTAGTAAAGCCTATGTTCCCTAGTAAGGCCAACCGTAATTTTTTTGATCGGCCTTACACGAAACCATTGACTTCTCTAAGAACACTACCGATATTTTAAATAAAATCGAAATAAAGTTATATATTTTTCTGTAGTACTTTAGCAAAACCTTACAATATTAATCCAGGGAAGAAAATAAAGGGTTATTTACTCAAAAAGTTACGTTTTCTATGAGCGCGAATTACAATTTTAACGCCGACGACAGAAATAAAAGAAGCGAGACACCTCACTGACAAAATAGACTCACCACCACGTCTGTGTCCATAACTTCAATGGGTGTTAATGTACGACTTTTTAACAATTGGCCCTCCAAGGAGGATAGCCTTCCATGGTCCACCACCTACCACCACTATAACTCTTTTGTTATAATACGCCAAAATTCAGATTTCACAGAGACACACATTTGACAGAGTCTTCGTGGATCAGAAGTAGATTCACGTTATCCCCATACTCTGCCCAATTAATCAATCTCTTAAGTCTTTGGCGTAGTATCATAGCCTTTATATTTATAGATTTTTGACTCGATGTGTGTCTAGCCGATTTTTTTATATATTAGTATATCTTGGGAAAACTTACACAACGCCATTTGATACCAAACTAGGCTATGGTAACCAGACAACTGATAAATATACTTTTATATTTATAAATACGTACATAATATTATAGATTAATAACACCCAGACACAGAATAAACCATCGTGTTCATCACACCAAGTTTCATCCTGGGTGGGGATCGAAACAACGACCGGCTTATCAGTCAGGGCCACTAATCCAACAGGCCTGTCAAATCAGATTTTAGATGTCCGTCTGTATGTTTGTCCGTCTGTCTGTCCGTTCGTATGTCACAGGCATTTTACTCAATGAATATTGATGAAATTCGGTTAAAAGGTGTCTTGTAGTAGCCGCTATTTAGTTTGATAGCTAAATAATAATAATAAATATTTTTAGGGGAAGCACTCCATATAAGTTTTTTTTTTCAGCAACATCAATGTGTGGCACATCATTCGACAGGTCTTTCAAAAACATTTCAAGGTTTCTAATAACCTTATTTGATTGAATGAATATTTTTGAAAATAATCACTCCGAAAGTTGCATAAATTGTGTCTCCCCCCTTAACTTTTGAACCTTGTGACTAAAAAATATAAAAAAAATCCCAAAGGTAGCGCTTAATAAATACTACTAAAATTATTTTAGACATGATCGGATATACCGTGATTGGGTTGTTTCCGAAAAACTGCGTTTCTCAACAAAATGGCGTAGGTGCCATGAACATACGCTATTCTGCGGATGCAATTATTCAAGGCTGCGGAACCCTACACTGAGCATGGTCCGACATGCTCTTGCCCGGTTTTTTACAATTTAGTCTTCAATAGAGATTTTTGTTTCGATTTTGTGATACATCAACTTTTTCGCAATCGAATCTTCACAACAATCGTTGATAGATTAGTTGCCTTAATTTAATTTATTATAATAATATATTATATATATTGAAGATTTGGAAGTATTCAAACCTTTCTAATGAAGTGCCTAACGTCCTATATAACCATTTAATCGTGAAAAGGCAACTCGCATTCGGCAATTGATGTTTACTTATTATGTAGGCATTGAACTATGATCAAAGAATAAAAAAATGAAACCCTCGCGGTTGCTTCATTAATTCACAAGCTGATGCTTTAAAATGTTAAATTTATTAGTGACTTACGTCGTGAATGATGTTTTTACTATATTTATAATAATATCATGTAATAAAAACATCGATAGCTGTCTCTTCAATCGTTTTATACAATAAAGAGTGATCGTTTATAGTAGCTCCTTCAGAACAATGCTGTTTTCTAAACAATCCTTGCACCTACTAGGCTACAGAAATATCTAATGAAAGATAGACTGACATAGAAAATTTTCTAGATTTATCTATACATAATGTATTTAAGAATATATTATAGAATTTAGGTGCTTAGGAATGGATACCAGATCTTTATTTTACTATCTGGAGGAAGCGCAAACACATCACAAACTTTATAGAATTTATGACTTTTCAAATTTGTACGCGTATGAGGTCGCGAATTCACACGGAAAAAATTATTCACGGTTCACACAAAGTAAAAAAAATGTGTGATCCATGAATTGAGTCCCAACATTGCTCTGAGTCTTAGTGTACTTTTTGTCGGTAAATTGAATGTTCGTAAAGTCCCAAAGGCACAGGACTTGTATGAAATAAGAAGAACAGTGGGGAAAAGCAAACTAGTCAAACATAAACGCCTCTAAATAAAAAGCTACTATTCGATAAAAACATACTAATATATAAGATTTCCCTTGTGGAATTATATAATTCAGTTTGGTACCTAGCATACCTACATAATAAGGACTAAACATTCATTTGGTACATTTGGCAGGATCTGACAATAATGTGCTTTTCATTTCTTTAAACTATATTGTTTTCATTGAATTCAAGTAGATAGGAATAGGTAGGCCTTACCATAATGGAAACTTTTTTTTTTAACAAAGGCAAATTATCATTCTATCTCTTTATTAAAGTAATTAAAAAATATTTGTAACTCCCAAACGCGGTAACGAAGTTAAAAGCAGACAAAAGCCTGAATTTTATGGGCCGTTTTAAAGGTATAATCACCTTTTTTCAAAAGAAAGTTTGATAAAAATAATATAATCTACAAGATTGTATTTGATACCATGTAAATGAACTTGAAATTATGTACATAATGCAATATCTGTTTCTAATAAAATTAACATATAAAAGGACTGAAAATTGAGTTGATGAAACACTTTACAATCCAATGAAATGCGTTATACTAATGTGCTATACATAGGCAGCACTTTATTAGCATCAGATCAGATCTAAATTTAAATCTGTGTCATATTAATTATTTTACCGAAAGTTCTTAATGTAACTGTCCATTTAACTTAACGCTTGAGGTGCCGACGTTTTTAAAACCTTTTGTGAATGGAAAAAAGAACAAAGTAGTCTTAGTTCTTGAATAGGACCTAGATTTTTTTCGTTTGCAGCGACTCGGTCCGAACAACGGCAAGGCGAGTTGAACCCGATAAAACATCGAAAACCGAATAGCTAACCCAACCTGTGGATGCACCTCTGTAATTGGCGGCTTCCACATCCAAGCCCACCTGTCCGCACCCGCATTCTACAACTTCACGTCAAATACTTTTACCACTTCAAAAACTGAAAAATATTTAAAAAGTTTTTGCTCGCAATTCACGAGGCTAGTTAGTGAACTCGCTGGTAACAATACAGCATAATTGTTCTAAATATTATCACGTTAGAACTCTGTTATGGCGTTCTAGAGGTCACGAGAAAATAAATTTGTAACATAAATATTTTCCATTGTCACTAGGTACTATATTTAATGCGAAAATACTCCGTTGAAGGAATGAAGCAGAATTATTTAATTTACTCGCTGTCCCGCGCAGCTTCGTCTGCGTATTTTTTCCCGTTTTTGCAACATTTCCCATTGCTGCTCCGCTCCTATTGATCGTAGCGTGATGTTATATAGCCTATAGCCTTCCTCGATAAATGGGCTATCAAACAGTGACAATTATATTTTTTTAAATTCGGATCAGTGGTTCCTGATTTTAAAAAGTAAAGTAAGTAATTGTTATTTATCTTTAAGCCTAACCTACACTACGAAAACTAATCCTTCTATTTTTGCAATACTGTAGCATGGAATTCGCGATTTTGTAAATGCTGTTAACTGAAAATAAAACGTTAGATTTGCTGTGCAACTCCAACTCCAATTTGACATCAAGTTAACATAATAATTAAATTATTAGTTTAACAAACATATTTTACAAAACACTTTACGTATGTAAACTAAAACGTGTACCTAATCAATTTATTAACGTATGTTGGCATCTACATAAATACAAAGTACAATTAAATTAACAGTTCTCACAATTGCGGTTATTGGTTTAACAATATACACGTACCTACTTGTTAAGTTATATTGTTACTACATAAACCTGTCTGTATAAATATAAACAAAGATGTATTATTATACATTCACATGCCTATTACATCTGCAAATCGATCGGTGGTCGGAGCGAAGCATGATCTCTGTATTTCATAACAGATGGTGACTATCTTTAAACATCTAGCGCTCGAAACTTCATAACTCAACGTTTTATACGATCTACAAAAGTCAAAGTACTTTATTCAATTATGTTACCGAATGCAATGCTTAAAAACGTTAGACAAAATTTGAAAAAATAATTATTCTACATTTAATACCAAATTTGCAAAAGTGAAGCCGTGAGAAAAGAATTTGGCAATAAAAACTCATGGCCACTTTATTAAAAATATTATTGCTATTTAAATAGTTTGGTTATGCCAATAAATAAGGTGCTGTGCAACCATTACGCTATGAAACTTGCAAGCAGTAACCAAGTTACAATCAAGTAAGTCGATTATTGTAACAAAAACTACTTAGTATTACAAATATTTACCAATAATAATTAAAACACTCCAGACTCCTGCATGCCTCTTACCACCTTTAAACAAAAGTGGATAAAAATAATAAATATCTTGGGATAACTTGCACACGGATCCCAAATTAGTACTATGGCACATAGCAACATAGTTATTTATTTCTAAATAATATGGTTATTTTACACCCAGACACAGAATAAAGGATTGTGTTTATTACACAAAGATTTTTTCCTGGGAATCGAACTCACGACCTCTGGTTCAGCAGTCAGAGTCACTAACCACTAGACCAGTGGTTCTCAAACTTTTTAAATGACGGAACCCTTTTGGGAAGCAAAATACTTGATGGAACCCTACAATAAAACAATTATTTTTATAAGTGTATTCTTTATTAATCAGCATAATAAAAGTACAATGTATCAGTTACTAATTATTATTTACTTCACCACTTGGTAAGGACAATAATAGAAAACATTAAAAAAGAAAAAATCTAACTAGTGGGAGGTATGAAACTGTTTTTTATTTTTCATCAATTGCTTGATATCAGGTTTGATGGAAGAAAGTTGGAGTCTCATATCAGCTTCGGCGTCCAGTCTATTGCGATATTTTGTTTTCGTGGCTGCGTAGGTAGAGAATCCTGTTTCGCACAAATATGTAGTTGGGAACGGGAGAAGAATATCCAGAGCCATTTGGCCAAGCCAAACCAGCGACATCAGTCGACTCGTCCATTTGCAAAGCGAATCGTGTATTTTGTAGACGTGTAACTAGTTCTTGTTTGACGTAGCTTGCCAGATCATGGATTCGTCGTGAAACAGTATCGTTTGATAGCGGAACAGTAGAAAGATGCTTTGCAGATTTTTCATCAAGCATACATTTTGTTATGTCTAATACACATGGTTTTATTAATTTCTCAGCGATAGTGTGCGCTTCACCTGCTTGTGCAATGCGATAGCTAACTAAATATGATGCCTCCGTGGCCTTTTCGTTGGTAGTTTGTGTTACATGCATCATATTTTTTTGACTTTCTAATAACTGATCTTTTTTGCGAACAAAAAATTATTTATTCTTGTCTTTAGTCTCGGGGTGTACGGTTTCTAAATGTCGACGCAATTTGGCAGGTGCCATGGAACTATTAGGAAGCAGTTTACTACAGAGCATGCAGAGAGGTGAGCCGTTGGAATCAACAAATCCGAAACTGATATAAGATTCATCATACTTCCTTTTTTTCGTCTTTGAAACCGTCGAGCTTGACGTCGTGGCACTCGTGGCATCATCTTCTGGATCGGTGATTGCTAAATTCTCCGCGCGCATTGCTTTTGAACATTCAGCGTCATTAGAAGATGTTGTTGGAACACGTTTAACACCTTTAAGCCAACGTTCCATTCTTCTTTATTTATAATGTTACAAGTCAGGATAGTGGGGTTTAAATAATGCACAATCGTTACTGCGTATAAGAGACTAAATTTAGAACCTACAGGGAAGAAATGTATAAAACTGAGACAACAGAATACAGCAGGCAGTAAAACAATGAACACTAGTTTCTCGCTAGCGAGCTTGTAAGTAGGTAGTAACTTATCGCTCCGAACGCTAATCATCAACTGACGACGCCAACGCGCGATCGCCGCTTTTATACTTAGTCCTAGACTCGATCTCAAATATTCTCGAAAATACTCGAGTCGGCACCTTTGATAAACAAAAAGCAAAAATAAAAACAGAAATTTAAAAATAGCGTTGTAAACAATATCGACTTTATCCTTTGAAGTTAGAGACGAAAGTCGCTTGTTGACAACTATAGCGTCTAATTCAGAGGCGGCTTTTATCAAAGAGACTGAGCGCTTACAAGTATACTACCCGCTCGTTTTAAGTTTGCCGCTGGCGATAGGTATGAGTGTATGACGTTCGAAATTTTTTATTTAATTGTAACAATAAAAATTGTGTACGGTAGATATTTGGGTAAAACTATGACACATTATAAGTTTTGTTGTCACGTGGGGGAGGGTACGCGCATTCCACAGACCGGCAAACTTAGAGCGAACGCGTTGTACAAGTATAAAATTGTTGAGACCAAACTTATAAGATATTGTACCAGCTAATGTAACACAAGCTTATACAAATACAAATAAATAAATAAATAACATTCATAGCGTTTTGTCTCCGCGCGGCCGCGGAGTCCGCACAGCCGCGGAGCGACCAGAGAGAGGTGTTTTGATTTTTTTATTTCTAAATTCTTGCGGAACCCCGACAGAGGTATCACGGAACCCTAGGGTTCCGCGGAACACACTTAGAGTATAGCTGCACTAGACCAACAGGCCAGTCGTAAAATTATTAATTTTATTGCTTTTGATATCTGAGATCCATATAATATTTAAAAAAATCTTAGAACGTTTTTTTTACCTTTACTAAGTGTAAAACTCAGCTTAGATCATAAAAGATCTAAGCTGTGTTTTATATTTTGTAGGTAGTATAAATACTACGCAAAGGTTTTTTTATCAAGTTTTCACTATCATTGAAATAATATATTTCGGATGTTTGAATATTATCGGGATTCATATTTTGAATTGTTACTAAAAAAACAAAATATATGTCAAAATTATCAAAAACAAGCGAGGGTAGTTCAAAAACCCCACGCCTCAAGGAGACATTGCTAAGGTCCCATTAGTCGACCCGTGACCATAATCGGTGCGAATTAAAAAAAAAAACCAATTGTATTTCAGATGGTTTAAATGTTTAATACACATTTATATGTACAGATTGTGGAAAAAAATCCACGCCAACAAGTGGGTCGCTGTAGTGAAATATAACATTCAGATAGACTGGATCCTAGATCAACATTATAGCCACGCGATAATGAAACCACAGGCTGAAGCTAGTTAGCCTACATTCAACAAACAAAACTTTCCTCTATTCAATTTTGTTTAACTATGTTGGCCAAATTCATATTTTGAGTAAGCCTGGTCTCAACAGGGACTAGAACTATACTTACTCAAAGTTTCCCTAAGTGATAAAATACGGAATGAGAAAATCCCCGAAAGAACGAAAGTTATCGCCATAGCTTACAGAATTAGTTAGGCCACATTGCCCGTAGAACCGATAACAGCTGGGAAAGAAAACTTCTGTGGTATCCATGAACTGGAAAATATAATGCCACCCACTCGCCAGGAGGATCAATGTCTTTAGGTTGCGGGAAATGTTATGTTTTGCCAACATTCACTTTGTTTAATAGAAAATTTACCAACTCTAATTATTGGACGCAGTTTAGATTTCAATCTTAAACCTTATTTATGACCAAGTTCTAAGATTTTTTTCTGGCAACTAACATACAAACAAGACAGAGCCTATCCAGCCTGTAGGTACTATGGCTACCAAATAAATGATAAACATCCTCATATATATATATATATATATATATTTTAATTGAATACATGCAAATCATAAAAAACACCCAGACACATATTACACACTTGTGCTCACCAGACCAAGATTTATCCTAGGTGGGAATCAAACCCATGACCTCTGGCTTAGCAGTCAGGGTTAATAGCCACTAAAAAAAATTCTGATGCTATCATGTTAGGTTTTGGTAAATATATTGCTGTAAGGGCATTTTGCCTAGACGGATTTATAAAAGGGATCATACATACGAAATAGACAATTCCTTTCAAATCAAAATCAGCTTTACACTTACAACATACCTATTCAAAAACTGATACGAATGAACTATTTTCAAAATCAATAACTATTCATACGCCTCGCTCCGCTCCTAAACAAACATTATTTGTGAGCTGAACTCTTTGATAAATAAGAATATTCTTCAAGTCGACGTCGGGATGTCTCGACGTACCGCAGGCAATCCCTAAGAACAAATCGACGGCGAGCCACTGTTGTATTATACAACCCTTGTACTACTCTAGATCACTGGAATGTACATTTTAGTTTTAAAAAACTTACGAGAAGATTCCGAGTTATCATCCTCTATATCGTTACATTTGATTGCTTTTGAAATAGATTCGGAAGGTTTATTCTACTGTAAATAATCTAATAGACAAGGGTTGAATGATAAATGATATTCCGGATTGTTCTGTGTATTACACGTGTGCCTATCTTATTTATTTATGTAGAATAGTGAACCTCTTAGGTACTTCACATTAATTCAATTTGCAATGGGTAAAGTACGGTTAACGACAAATGTCGTAAAAAAACTTTATATTAGTCAACACCAAAGCTAAGCAGCATAAAGCGACCATGTTACCGATTCCTTCTCTCATTTTGAATTTAATAATAAACATTCATATTCTTAATTAACACACTTACGATATTATCTGCTAACTGGCTGCTACCTAAATAAAAAAAAGAGGTACACAGGCAAAGCGTTTGAGGAACTGCTTTAAGGTAGGTATGACATAAATTATTTATTTACTATTATTAAATGCAAATGCTATTGAATTCAAAATAAAGTACCTACTAGACTTTGATTACCTCATAGCTAAAATTACACTTATCTGCTTTACAAAGAAACATTTATTCATTGCTAAGATTTTGTCATAATAAAAACGTTCAGTATCAAACAAACAGAAAGCGTAGAGCGTAGATTCGAAATGTTCTCTATTACCTTTAATGTGATGCAGACTTTGCTTTGCTTTTGATTCTTTCCTATCCGAGTTCCATTACATAGATAAACACATTTCTGTAAGCCATCCTTTTTACGTCTTAGAAAAAGACCTGTGGATTTCAAAGTGGTTTACCCTCGGCCTGTCTTTCAAAAGTTCACTCCTTTCATACCTCCGCTTCAATTTTACAGAGCAATTTATATGCACTTTGTAGCGACGCGATGGCCGTTCAAAAGCATCTCACCGCACCGTTTATTCGTGGAGAGTGCTACTGTTAAACGCCGTTTTTTCTGCTGAAGAAGAGTCGTTGATGACGGCGTTCATAGTTAATGAGCAGCCAGTATCCGGCGGGTGTTACTGCGCAAATTGCCCGCTCTTTAGAGGCTCACCGTTTGCCAACTCGGCGGGAGCCGGTCTTGCGTGAAAGACGTTTCCGACCGTACGTTATTGTTTACCGCCGGAATGACTTCCTTTTACTGGCGCACCTAACGAACACAGAGTTTGCAAGTTGTTGCAGCTGCACAAAGATATCTCTTTTTTGCGTGACGTGAACAAAATATAACCATCAATGGGGAGCTCTCAACGTTAATGGCCCGTTTTGTGTTCCCGAATAGCCTTTAGATTTGAATACGTGACGTTTTCCCATGTATTTTTTATCATGTGTGTACTGGTGAGCTTGGCAATATGTGCGCATGGCAGCTCTATAAATACCAGTAGCAATGTTTTGTGTGACAGACATACCTTTAAAAATATTATTTCTCGTTTCTTTTACAATTATAACAGTGGTACGGAAAGGCCGAAAATAAAGTAGAATTTGAGTCATTGCCAAGTCAGTTGAACTAACAAGGATGAGATTCTTGTTTTTAAACAAGGACAGTTGATTTAGTGGCGTATTCACTAATTTATGCTAGGAGTTTTCAATTTCACTTTATTTTAAATTTTGAACAATAAGTAGCTGTGTGAATAATGGGCCAAAAGATGGGAATTATTATTCCTAATTGCTTGTGTATATGTATAAAAGGCTCCGTTGCCTATGCGGTCACAAAATGATAAATGGCTTTATATTAATTTATTATGAAGCATACCTATTAATATTTAGGTCATTCTGCCTTTGTGGCGCGGTCGGAGTGTGTCCGACTAGTCCGCGTCCGACAGGTCGTGGGTTCGATTCCCACCCAGGATAAAACTTTGTGAGATGAGCACGATGGTTTATTCTGTGTCAGGGTGTAATTTATCCATAATATGTATGTATTTAGAAATATATATGTATATTTATCAGATGTCTGGTTACCATAGTACAATCTCTGCTTAGTTTGGAATCAGATGACGTTGTGTGAGTTGTCCCAAGATATAATTATTATTATTTTTTAATACCACATTGTTGTTAGCCGAGGCGAGAATGTTACATTTACAGAAACAATAAATTTAACTATTCTGACACGAAGTAGGTATAACTATGTGTCAGTCAAATTTAAGAAATTATATGATACTAGCTGACCCGCGCAACTTCGTCTGCGTAAATTTTCCCTTTTTTTTTACAACATTTTTCATTGCTGCTCCGCTCCTATTGGTCGTAGTGTGATGTTATAACCTATAGCCTTCCGCGATAAATGGGCTATCCAACAATAAAATATTTTTTCAGTGCAGCCCAGTAGTTCCTGAGATTATCGCGTTCAAACAAACTCTTAGGGGAATGAAAAATAGATGTTGTCCGATTCTCAGACCTACCCAATATACACACAAAATTTCATCAAAATCGGTCAAGCTGTTCCGGAGGAGTATGGCAACGAAAACTGTGACACGAGAATTTTACATATTAGATTAGTCTCAACGTAAGGTCACGGGTTTGAATCCCTCTCATTATACACTCCCAACACATGCTGATCAGGCCTTGACAAGTGACATAAACGAAGCTAATTTTCATAATAACAATAATAAAAATTCTTTATTCATTTAGGAAACAAAATATTACACTTGTGAAAAGTCGACTCTACAGTTTGCAAAGAATAGGTAAAGCCGGAGAAAAGAACGAGGCAATAAATACTGGTAAAACACTTTTTAAATTGCCAAAGCTTACAATGTTTCTTTGTTTATAAACTATATATGCAGGTGAGTTGCTGCCCCCATTATAATAAACACCATATTAGAGGACTGATGCAAAAACAAGAGATAATAGACATTAAAAGAAGAATACATGAGATTGGATTTATCAACCCCAATGGGTGATAAATCCACTTACAATGTAAAAGTTATATTTGCCTAAATATTGCCCAAATTACTATTAATTATTGAATGAGTATAAATGTTTTGCAAAAGAAAGAGAAGAATGGCCTTAATTTATAACACAAAATCTTTACTTACAAAAGTAAATCGTTTGCTGTTATGCATATTCGCTGTTCGGCACGATCATCGACATCATTCCGACGTCGTTCTATTCGATTAGCGTTTAGACCACTTGTTTAAGGGAGGCAGCTTATAAGATTAACAAGATTTCTGGTAACCTGCGACAAAGTTACAAGTACCAAATCTTTAAAAACAAACTTTAATATCTTAACAAAACACATAATACCTACTCATCATAAAATGCATAGTATGGAACTACTCGAAACAAATTTCATAACTATCGGACAATCTGAATTATAGTTTACTGGCAATATTTCTTTTTTTTCTGATAAGAAATAATTCCTACCTACATGTGAAATTGATATGTAAGTACTTTGTTTTATGGCTGATAGATTTCTTAAACATGCTCTGTGTTTAAGAAATCTATCAGCCTCTACTCGTACTATTCTATGACGTCATTTTGTGATTTCTCTTTCTCAGCGATTTGAAACGGCGGCCGTTGCAGTACGGTTGAAACGCCAGGGAATGAATCAAAGGTATGCTAGGTATATACCTATAGGCAATAGGTAAGGTATCTAAGCAATTAAACACAATTTCACGTGATTCAAATATTTTATTATGATATTACGTAGCACTTTATTCTCGTCACACTACTATTGCACCATGTAATAGAGCTGATGATGAGGTATCATGTGAACTCCTCAACAACTAGCGGTTCTGCCTCGGAAAAAAAAAATATTGTGTAAAACAATTTCAGCAGTTGCCATTAGGCTATTGTAACTTAGATGAATTACAAACCAACCACTAAAAAGTAAGAAATAAAAACTTTTTTACAAAAAAATATAACCGACTTCAAAATTAAATACAAAGCAAAATAATATAAAACGGCAAAAAATAAATAAACATTTTAATGTTAGTGCTTAAAAAACATAAAAACTACTATTTCATGGGACCAACTTCAAAGCTATTTAATGTGGTTTTTAAAATAGTTTATGAGGTAGGTAACTTTTTTCTGCGCAAATAATTATTAGTAAAAAAAGATTTTTGATTTGCAGTTATATATCAATAATTATATAATTTGGATAAAGTTTCAATAATTATATAATTTTAAACATAATAAATTAGTATTATCTAGTGTAGTAGGAATAATGTATTTTTCATATTTGTTTTCCTGTCCATTGTCATAGCTACAATAAATTTAAAAAAGTAATTAGTCTTTGTATTGTAGGCGGGTATTTGCAAATGAATTATATATTCATAAAAGAAAAACATTAAAAAACTTGTTTGCCATTGACTTCAGTCAGTGGCGGATTCATAAAACTTCAAGGAGGGCGCTAAAGATGTCTTGAGCTATCTTTACTTTTACCTTTCATAAAAAATAATCAAATCACATGCAAAGTTTAAGAAAGTTTTATTTAAATTGATTATACACATACAGACAACGCCATCTTATGATATAAATGCTCCGAAAGAAAGAAAATAGTTTTTAAATTAAAACAAACATATTATTGGAACGGAGTTCCTTAACGCGCGTTGCGAAGGGGGCTAGACGGAAAAATTAAGACCAAAAGTTGTAACGACACTTTTTGCTATAGTTGTAAGCCGTGCGGCGTGCGCGTGTTTCTCTCTCTCTCTCTCTCTCTCTCCTAAAAAGCAAGCCTGTTATTTTCGTTTCGTCTTTCTATTTCGCATTGAACAGTGTGGTCGATTATTTTTGTTGAGTGTGTACAGGTTTTTTGTACATAATCACACTAATATTATAAAGGCGAAAGTTTGTGAGTATGTGAGTGTGTATGTTTGTTACTTCTTCACGTGTAAACGGCTGGAGCGATTTTAATAAAATTTGGTATGGAGTTAGCTGACACCCTGGATTAACATATAGGCTATATAATATAATATAACTATATAATAATATAACTTATATACTTACTAGCTGTGCCCCGCGGGTAACACCGCGGGGCACAGCTAGTAAATAATAAAGATAAAAATGAAATTTTATTACAATTCCTTCCCTAATTAATCAAAAGGAACTACGTTCCATCTAGTGTACCAAATTTGAACCCAATCGAACGTCGATCAACGATTTTTTTATTTTTTTTTTGCTTAGAAGTTTAGCTTCCAAGATTTGACCCACACAAATTTACAAACAGACTAATTAACATACACACAGGGCAAGTTAAATAAAAGCTTGTAAAAAAGTTTCAATTGTGGTTTTCTCCCTTAAATGATGAATTCTATACGCCTATTTGTCTTGGCAAATTGGTTAATTACATCGTCAATAGGACAATCAATGTCAGGGTGAGTGTTCAACAGAGCTAAACCATTAAGTCGATCCTCTTTTATTCTCGACCTTAGCCATGTCTTTGTACGCCGCAATATTTAAAAACTTCTTTCGGCTCCGCAGGGGGGGGGGGTGAACGTGCCTCCTATGTGTATCCGCCACTGACAACAGTATAACAATTACGAGAATATCCTATAACAAGTTAAGAAAAAATAATAAAGAACAATATAATATTCACCCGCGTAAAGGCGTAAAATATAAATAAGAAAGGTAATAAAAATACATTACATTCAATGGGTAATAAATTCATTAGAAACAGTACAAATCATATACAAAAGAACAATACAAGCAATTGACCCCATCTTCCTGGTGGATTGTGATAATGTAGAGACGTGCCTAGAGTGTTATTCTCTTTCTAATAATTTAATTGAAAGTTTAGCATATCTGTAAACATATGCGCTAAATTACATAAAATCATTAGATTATTGTTTTCGCAGCAATCCTTTCCAGCTGGTGGAAATTTGAGGTTACAAAATCGCTGTCTCCAAATTATTTATAGAACGTATGTACCTATTTATTTTTCTGTGTAGAAGTTAATAGGCTAGGTAATCCTAAGATTTTTTTTTTTAATAATTGATTACCAGGCTGAATTTTCGTAAATAGGTAACTTCAACTTCGTTGCCGTTGCCGAGACGTCTAACGTTATTTAAATGACAACTGTATATAGCGGTACCTACCTATTGACTAATGAAAGAGATGTTAGACATGTCGAATGAGGAATGTATAAACTTAATTAATAACAACTATTTTTGTGTCGTACAAGCAAAGCTAGGTACTGACAAAGATTTAGCTTCATGCTAAGCATTTTCAAAACTCTGCACCAACAGCTATTTCCAGGCGTGGGACTGAATTATCATACCATTCAAATTGTTGGACAATGCGGTCAATTAGTTATGCAAACACTAACTAAAGAATACTAATAAAATTAAATGTTTTATTAATTATGCTAACCACTATATAATGTCATTACATCACCAAAAGATTGACTAGTAGATAATACTTTTAGCATTATGTCCGCCTTTATACATTATTTGTCCATAAAACCAATAAATATATAAAATTGTCGTAGACATCAAGTTGCGCGTCTCGGCAAAATAAATCAACTCAGCCTGATAGTAATCATTTCCAAAAATCTTCACGGGATCCTATGCTTTGAAATCTGTTTTCCCTTTTTTCTTTTATATATCCATTTTTAATATTTTTTGTCCCTGTTTGTTTGTTACATATGAGTTGAATAAGTAACTTAAGCTAACTCTGAGAAAATTTAAAAAAAAAAATGCTGGTACAGTTGTAGAACCACCTGCTTTGGCTACAGCTCAGGTACTCAGATAATAATGTTATACAACCACTTGAAAGCCGATCAGTTTCAGACTTTGTATTACTTTTCTTAGATACGACAGAAAATAATAATAATAATATCTTGGGACAACTCACACAACGCTATCTAATCCCAAACTAAGCAGAGCTTATACTATGGAAACCAGAAAACAGATAAACATACTTATATTGTATTTCTAAATACATTCATATTATACTCGTATATAAATAACACCCTGACACAGAATAAATCATCATGCTCATGACACAAAGTTTTATCCTGAGTGGGGATCGAGCCCACGACCTCTTGCGCAGCAGTTGGATACACTCCCACTGCGCCACAGAGGGCGAGAGTAATTGTAATCGTAAAACGTCTTTATCTTAATAGAGCATAAACTACTCACAAAACCCATACTCCCGTAACCCGTACTCCTTCATAAAAGTTTAGGTATAAAGACTAAATAAATAGATAATTTCTGTAAAGCAAGACAACCAGTTTCACAAAGTTTCTTCGCTCCTTCCGTAAATAGTTGTATCATGTATATAAAATCATTAATCGTTCTTAGACTTCAAGTGCGTCCGGTCTACGTACGAGTATGTCCGGCGTACACGTTCCGTGTTGTATAATTCTTGCTTGCTTATTTTCAAACTGCATCGATTGTTTGCGACATACTGTCGGCACATTCAGTGGACGTCTAGTGTACCTAATCGCGTATTTTATATTATGGCAATTGAACGAAGAGCGCATGCGACTATATACGAGGATCGCTAGACGGGATCATACCGGTTCGTCAATCTCACCAGCATAGTGTCTGTTGTGCTTTTAATATAAACTATGTGTTCACTCCGCTGATGCGCTTTCGTCTCGCTTCATGTGTTACAAACGTATAACGGAATCGCGTTGGACTGTGTAAAAATACGATATGACCGCCAATAGCTACGAAGTCGGTAAGTTTGATACCAGTTTATTGTTTTTTATTTTTTATTGCTACCAACGTTCAGTGAAAAATTAACTAACGTAGATTAGGAATGAAAATAAAAGTGAAGTGGAAATAACGTTTTGTGTGTTCCATTCTACAAAATGCTGAAGGTAACTCGTACTTACCGTTTATATAATGTGTTTCTATTTTCGTATACACATTATATTAATATTATATAATGTGTATACGTAAATAGATATTTAATTTAATAAAATATTACTTAATGTATAAATACAATATTATCAGCTCTGTCAGAATTCACACAACAGTCACAATTAATTTCTTACCTTTAATAAAAATTGATTGTTTTTACTAACGTTATGGGATATTAAATTGTTATCAGGCACATTCATAATTTATTTCAAGTTCAAGATCACAAATATAAAGGAGCACAACTGACGTAAAAATTGAATGGGTGATATTAATGTTTTGTAAATAGTAAACAATCTTCTCACATAGTTTTATGACCAATTTATCTGTAACCGCCTTGCCAAACATTTGATTAATTAAATAGTACTTTGTCTTGTTGTATAGCAAATACCTAACTCTAAATTCAATAGAAAACACAAAACATGAAAGCTGTTTATAACTTCAAATTAATCGTAATTGATATATTTATTTATAATATAATAATATTTCAAAATTAATTGTAAAATTGTACTTCAGTATTTACATTTACATAGAGTAATATTAATAAAACCATAAACTAGACAGTCTTTACTAATAAATAATAGTACTAAATAAACTTACTATACATATATACAATAAAAACTGGTAAATTATATAGAAACAATATAGTTAAGAAAGAAACATGTAAATAAAATAACACAATATTATTAACTTTAAGTACTTACTTACGTTTCTACACCAATTTTTTTTTTTTTAATATTTTCTTTAAATAAAGATAACTAGCAATGAGGGATTTCGGGTCCCACATTACTAGCAATCCTATTAACCCCTATATGTAAGCTAAGTGGCTTGTTTTAGGAATGGGTGGAGTTGTGTTGTGTTGATGGAATATGCAGTAAAAGATACCTTTTTTATTTTCTCCAATTATATATATTTTTTCATTGACACGTGTACCTTTGGTGATCTGATCTTGTTCACGTTTTCCTTATATGAAACAAACAGGTTAAACATTGAAGGAAAAACTTTGATTTAATTTCAAAACACGGCTATAAAACTATATAATCAACTAGCAATTTTACACGATTTTTGAATAATTTAAATATTATACCGGTTCTACACTGTTAGAATGTCTGTGACCGTTACCAACAACCAGTTCACAATAAAATCATTTTTCACACAAGCGCGTTGTTTTATATGCAGTAGTTTCATCATGAATCTCACGGACTCGAAATTCAATTCGAAATGCATGATTTTTCATCGGATTTGTTTACTAACAATATGCGAAGTTAAAGGCCATTTTCTTATCGGATTAGACTGTACGGTAGCGTAATACGAGTGAGTACGAGTGGATTTTTATCCCACCCAGGACAGAGTTTTACCAGTGGTAGGTATAAGCTATAGGTCGTCTTGGAGCAATCCAACAGTTTCAGTTAATTTTCCGTGAAATAGTGATGTTGACACATCACAGGTTTTGGTTGAAAGGCACTAGGTACTTAATTACTGGGCAAATAAGACTTATGCACTAATGTTTCAAATGAGGAGCGCGGTATGGGATATTTTAATATTTATCAAACAAGGATTTGGGTAGCATTGATACTGTAATGGACTAGCATGCCACCAGGTGCTCGTTTGTTTTCATTTCGTAGCTTATAAATATAAAAAAAGAGTTTTGTGAGATTTGTCAATGTGTAATGGATTTACTATAATTTTACGTTTGTATAGTTACCGCGAGACAGGGCCGTTTACCCTAGTACGGTAAAAGGAAACGATAGGTTGGTTAGCAATTAGTTAGTTGTTTGGTAATTATAGGTCGTTAGGTATAAATTGCACGAAATAATAGCCGCACCTTTAAACGTTCGGTTTATGGTAACCAGCGGCGGATTCACAGAGGGAGGGGCTAGAGAGCTTAGCGCGTCACAAAATCGGAGGGGTTAACAGAATTGGTAGTAATATGGGACCACAATCTCACATTGCCAGTTATCTATAATTCAAATAAAATGTGTGGCACTACGGGACTGCCGCGGTAAAGCTATTGCATAGCATTTTTTATCAGCTTATGCAATTATAATTATCAATTTATTTTTTATTTATGCATTATTCTTTTCATTACATTTCGGAGCAGCTTGTTTCAATCCATGCGAGCTTCGTACAGCCGTACCATACCATACCATATACATATACGTTAAGCGAACGCTCGGCCGAGCTACATGGTAGGCGGACTGGGGGGTGTTAGGTTTTATTTTCGTTAGGGAATTTTCGTTACAGAATTTCTTGATTCGGTCGCCGCGCAAAGCCTGCGTTAAAAGCTATGCAATAGCTTAAAAACACTTGAGTTCTTACCTGACAAATCATTAAGTGAACTAAAACCTATCAAGAGTGTCAGATAATAGGGAACATACATAATTTGTTGTTAGAGACCTATACGACCCTGTCTGATTCAAGCCCCCCCAAACGACAATCCCGGATCCGCCACTGATGGTAACTCTACTGAAGGCACTGTGATAAAAGACCATTTCCATTACGGTGTCATATGCGTCACAGAACATTACGGTGGCCTCCAATATCATCTTTCTTGTCGTGGCCTTCGCCATTAATTCTGAAACTTTTCTCGTCGACACCTTAATAAAGTTATTAATGTAATTTACAATGCTTTTAACTGGTCATTACATTCGTCCCTTGTAATGGCTTTGTTCTATGACTTTATAAATATCTAAACAAATTTTATTTGTTGTCTGAAATGTTTAGTCTATGTTAAGTAATCCATTTAATTGAGTACCTGTCTAATAGATGGTAGTAACTAAATCACTGTAGTTGTGTCAACGTAGTTCATAACATGGATTTTTTATAGACTTATCTACCTATGGATAAGTCAAGTAAAATTATAATCACAAAAATAAAATTAATTAAGAAAAATAAAAGTAATAGACGTAACGTTGACAATTCGAAATAGACTCAAATGAAAGCAATATGTTTATTAACTTTTAATAATTTAATTTAACTAGTTATTTAGTAAGAATTTAATGTTACCAGAATTCAGTATTTTACACTTATCATTTTATAGAAAACAGTACACTACAAATAAGTCGATACAATTGGTGTACAATATTATATTACAATATTATTAGCTTATGCCCTTGGCTCGGCTTACGCGGATGTAAAATTATTACCAACCCATTTTATTACCAGTTCCTTTTAAGGATGAGTTGATACAGGCATTGCGAGATGCATGTCTTGTAATTTCTGTATTCAATTAGATCGTGATGGAAACCATTAAACTCTATTTGATGGGAACTTCCTGAGAATGGTTCATCGCATCTCCAGTCTAAAAAATATAGTAATGACGTTACTTAAAGGTTACTATCACATTCGTCATTCGTTTATGTCACAGTGATCGAAAGGTACAGCATTAAGCGGTAAATTATATTAAAACTCCTGTGTATAGGTTCGTCATAATTGCTGATTTCTTCGTCCTAAGTCTGCCCGAGACACTCGCTATTGAGCCGAGCCTCAGAGATTGACGTGATTTTTCTTGTAATATTTTTATATTTAAATGGGTATAAATTCGGTTTTGAAATCCTTGTGACACATTTACACATAATTATAAAATCACTTTACCTGACTGACTACCTGATTCGTCAACCGCTGATCTTAGAAACTCACGATTTTGGCTTTGATATATTTTATGTTGTTGCCTACAATATAAAAGGCATCACGGCCAAAATTTTTATAAATTTTCCTGTAATAAAGAATGTATGGAAATTTGTCCCCTAAGTGGGTAAAATAAGGATTGCGAACTTGTATGCAACTGTTAGATAGGGAAAACTTGCCATAAGCTTTCTGGTTTTAAATAAATAAGCACGTGTTTGAGCGTTATAGGCAAATCAACTCTAAGAGCAACAGCTGTGAAACACGGGCACTCATGATGTTTATAGAAAAGCGCACAAAATCGCTGAGAGGTTACTGTGAGCAGAACCTGAGTGGTGGCACTGTGGCAATGCTTCAATTTTAGATTGCTTGTCTAAATTGGTTAGAGAAAGTGGAATACCTAGAGTACCCCCACATAGACCCTCAAATCCCTCTTGCCTTAATCGGTCTATCGATAGAAAGCCAGCTGAGCGTTGTATGTTAAGGAAATTGCCATTTTAGACCCTTGAAAGTTTGGTTAAAACTGCTAATCTCATCGTCCCGAGTCTGCTCGAGACAGTCGTTGTTAAACCTTGCCTCATGGAATGAAGTAATTTTGAGAGATCAAGCTATAACCAATATGTCTTGTATTATTTTGACAATAACATAAATAATAAGATACATTAACCGCGTGGTGGCGGAGTAAGAATACAAATCGTCATCACCCTAAGAGTGTCGTAAGAGGCAACTAAGGGAAATACACCACAAAACCCGGAATGGTACCTCCCGTAACACACAAGTCAGGTTCTGCTATAATCAATGGATTCAGAAGTAGAAATGACATTTTGAAGGCACGACCTAAAAATACGCCCCCGCGATGATGGAATCGTTGCCTTTGAAGGCGTGAATAAGCCCATGGTTTCTGGGCGGTATCGCTGTGATACCCTCGTGACGCGAGTATTTTTTCATATTTTGCAATAAGTAGATGCCGTTCAGTGCTATAATGTTGCTATTCCTATTTTTTCTTAGATCAAAAATCTCCAAAGACCTCCACGCTTCGTCCTGTTATTAAGATCATTATACCGCTTTTCCTGATGAAAAAAGTTTAACTTGTCTAAAATTATGCAGCCATTTTTAATAATAATATTATCTAAGGACAGCTTACACAACGTTATCTGATCCCAAACTAAGCAGAGCTTGTACTATGGAAACCAGACAACTGATAAACATACTTACATATTTCTAAATACATACATATTATAGATAAATAACACCCAGACACAGAATAAACCATCGTGCTCATCACACAAAGTTTTGTCCTGGGTGGGGATCGAACCCACGACCTCTTGCGTAGCAGTCGGATACACTCCCACCGCGCCACAGAGGCAGTCAAACGTTTGAAAAAAATATCATAATTTAGTTCCACCATTTAAATAATAACTTAGTTCTGATTAACCAGAGAAGGAAAAAACTGATCCTGTCTTATACAAAAATAGTTTATCATTAATTAAGTGACTGAATAAACATAGCAGGGAGATCATTACAACCCATATGATGGTTCCACTGCTGGACACGGGTCTCCCCAATAGAATTTACTTAATATAGATCCTGGGGGTATTTGCCATAACCGCTATGCTTGGCGAGTGGGTTGGCAATCAGTCCATGGAAGAAATACCCGTCCTAATGAAACTTTTGAAAAGAAAGCATAGATTTGAACTCGGAAATTTTAGGTTAGTTATTTTTATATAAAAAAAAACTAAACTTTTATAAAATAGTAAAGTAGCTGTGTCTATGCATAGCTACTTTGCATTTTTTTATTATTATAGATTATTTAATTTTCATCTTATAATAATTATTACACGCTGTCTATTGTTTTTATTTCGAATTGTTATTAAAGGGCTTATAATTGGCGTGTAATAATATTATAAAACACCAATAACTCGTGACTTTAGTTATGAGAAAAATAAAGTAAATGTAATTGGTAAATGCACCAACCAAAATGGATTACCCTTAAACCGATTTAATATAATAATTATTAAAATGCAAAATGTGACTTATTAACTAAAATTGTAATAAGTAGATATGTTTTATTCATCATTATGGGAAACATGCCTATGAAACCATATTAAAATTATTTAACGTAGGCAATAAAAATTATTAAATTAAATTAATTAAACAAACAAACTAACTCTTCAGCTTTATAATATTATTATAGATTACACAACGTGTTATTGGCTACTTTAGAAACATTCTATCTACTCGAGTAGTCCCTTTTCACCCATGAAGAGAATAGATTTAAATTTATTATAATAAATTACTCGAAGAGGAGATACGGGTTAGTACTCGTAATATAATATACAATAAAAATACATGTAGGTAATCTATTTACTACGTGTAACAGAAATATATGGTCAAATTCTAGGGTTGTTATGTGCCCACGACACTGATTGCAAAGACCTAATTTTATTAAAAAACGACGTACCCTAAAATAAAAATAAACGAATGAAAAAATAATAAATGAAATCATTTATCATTCGTTTATTTATCAATGAAGTATACAAATAAAAAATCTATGACTACAGTTTTAATTAATTATAAAATTAATTTATTCAATACTAAAATTATATTATTTCTATTAGTCTAATAATCCAATCGAATTTGGCACTAGAAGGTACTCTTGCCATACGCCTTACTGCTGGAATTTGACCACACCTTTTTATTACACGTTGTTCCTATAAGTTAAAAGTCCGCTATATTTTTCCATATTTGTAGAGGTCTGAAAAAAACGGAAAATACGTAAAACCCACCGATCTCTTTATTACTAGTACGCTGGACAATGTGACAACAATTTGAAATGTCGAATCGAAGTACCGTCCTGTGAACTTTTTTGACAATTATGACAAATAGCTCTTGCTGTCATCATTGACGTATAGACCTGGACCGTGCTATCCCTTTTAATTAAAAAGTAAATATTGACTGCAAAGCGTGAAAGAGAGAATAATCTTGTATGCCTTTGACAGGCATTGTCCCCAAAGTAGCGTTCCCTTTCTAGAGAGTGGTCAATTTTGTGAGGTTATGGCGCAGTCCTGTTCTCTACGTCAATGGTTGTTATCCAAGAGGAGACGTTCATTTGATTTTGTCAAATTATCGTCTTTAAATGTCGAAATGAAATGGAAGCCTAGCCTTGTTTTTGTCGACAGTAGTTTGTCGTTGGTACTATAGAGGTCAATGGCAAAACCTCATTTATCTTTTCCCTATCCAAATTACTTCAGATCTCCGTTTAGCTAGCAGCGCCATACTTAGGAAAGATCACATGAAACGGGATGCGGTGCCGGTGGAGCCGCGAGTTAGCTAGTTGTAGATGTATATGAAGCCATATGATGGCCAACTGCTGGGCACTGGGTTTCCCCAGTCGAACCTACTTAATATAGGTCCTGTGGTACTTAATATGAGCTAGTTACAAATATTTAATTATATATTTTTAACCCCCGACGTAAAAAAGGTGTGCTATAAGTTTAACATGTGTTTGTCTGCCTATGGTATTGTTACGCCCAAACAGGACAAATTTGAATAAAGCTTTTTTTCACACCGTTCTGAGCTAGTTTCCAAACTAGCTCAATCGTAACGGTGTTTGCTATGTTCAATGAAAATGCCATTTAGTTCAGTAACATTATTTTCTTCTCTTTAAACGGTTAATATACAGGGGTTATTTTAAAAGCTTAGCAAATTCTCGTCGGGTATTTACTTGCATGACACCGGAAAACTTTTGTTCTAGCACTTTTTAAAAACTGAACACATTTGCCAAAAAACGTGTGCCAAAACTAGTTATCATGATTACAATACAAATTAGGTCAAAGTCAAAAAAACAAATCTTGGCTTTTTCTCTTCTTATTTGGAATCTGCGCTGAAGTTTAATTTTCTCACTGTTTTATTACAACTACACAAGATTATTTACATTTAGAACAATTCATTGCGTTCATTTTTGTATGAAAAAAAGAGTTGTAAAAACGGCGGCAATTGACACTATTTTTACAGTTCCGGGTTTAAAGTGTAAATTAAATCTACTTGAAATACGTGATTCAAAGGAGAGAACTTATAAGAAAATAAACTTAAAATCCCTACTGTAGTAATATCGCCGGGAAGAGGGAAAAAAAGGTAACATTTTTAAAAGTCGCTACTCCCTCACTACTTTAAGTTCCTTATTCTTACAAACCACTGAACTTCTTAAGTCCGATATAAGAAAATTAAAGTAACTTAACTTACATCATTTAAAAACTTAACAGCTAACTGCAGGACTATGTACACATTTCACTGGTACTTATAACCTAAAGTAAGGGTAGAATAAAAATACCTATCTGTTGTTTGTTAAGAGATACTTAAAATAAATTGTACCTAGTTTTTTTTTATTCATATTAAATATGTTTTAAATGTTTTAATATCATATATTATATTCATAACATTTTTTTTTGACATTGACTGAGAATATAACTCTGCAGATTTCACATCACTTGGAAAAATATACATGCAGAAAATTGCTATTTGAAAATTCGCGATCAATCAATTACTAATTACATTTTTTTAAAGATAAATAGCAATGTTAAAATATTGTGTAACTAATTAATAAATACAATTAACGCTTTTTTAATGTACGCAAAATAATAAATACCTACCTACTTAATTTTTTTAAATAATTATTTTACTACAATCCCGCGTTTACGTACTCATACTATGGGGATGGTTACGTAGTACGTAATGGTCCCTAAAGGCACTTCGAATTTGTATAGAGTCGAATATAGTACCTATAGTAAAACCACTTTCTGACATTGTTTTAGTTACATCTATATCTATTACTAATCTTTATTTTTAAACGATTATACCGTGAGAGTGTGACCGAACTCCTACACATAGGTTATTTTAATCCCGGATAATGTACGCTTACTGTGCGATAGATTTATTTTACAAATTTTCCACGCGAGTGAAGTCGTAGGTAATACCTAGTTATTAAATAAACATAGGCTACGACAGCTACGGGCAGTTAAAAGCTAGAAAAGTTTGACAACTAATCTAAACTTCAGTTGACGGACTTCACACTTGTTAGGTTGCGGAAATCAACCAGTGTATGCGTACTGAATTTTTGATAAACCTCTATAGGAAGTTTATGCCTATTAATGTTGAAAAACAATAACTCCGACTTTACACAGGCGGTTAAACAAATATAAAATAAGTGAAATAGGTATAAAAGGTATAAAAAAACAATGTCTAGTACGAGTCAATCCCGCTCACCAGGTGTTCCATTTGAGCATTTTAATTTTTTTATAGCCTGATCTGTTTCACTGCTGGGAAAAGGGGAGACCTTTTCCCAGCAGTGAAACAGATCAGGCAGGATCAGATTATACGCTTATAAGCCTTCCTGTCTGAGGCATGCTAGCTGATTTTACCTATCTGCCAGGGCGGGGGACACTTGGCTCTAACAAAAAATTGCACTTTAAAGCTTAATTACTAAATCGAAAAATGGCCTTTACGATCCCTAAATTTTTCAAAAAGACCTATCTAATGATACCCACACGATGGGGTAAGTGAGAAAAAAATCACATCTCTACTTTAGCGGAGCTTTAGAGGTAGCATATTTTTTTTTATCTACATTTTATTTTTCACTTTGAAGGCATAAGTAATATGTGTATCCATGAAAAATTACAGCATTCTAACACTAACAGTCTCTAAGCTAAGCTGCGGACGGACGGACATGGCGAAACTATAAGGGCTCCGTTTTGCCATTTTGGTTACGGAACCCTAACAATTCAGGTTAACAAATTCGTAATTTAATTAATTCCACATTACTACGTAGAAACTATAGTGGGATATTAAAATTTATTTTATAGGCATTTAATTTTATACCGGTTTTAATTCCGAGGTCCGCTCAAGGCTTAGCTAGCAATTTTAAAAGTATATTATTCGGTTTTCCTTTAAGAAAATTCTCAGTGACTTAGGTGACGGTAAACTTATTAATTTTGTACTCATTGCAATGTTTATGGTAAATAATGTGACTAATAAAAGGTCTTACAAGATCTTGGGACAACATATTATAGATAAATTACACCCAGACGCAGAATAAACCATCGTGCTCATCACACAAAGTTTTATCCTGAATAGGGATCGAACTCACGACCTCCGGCTTAGCTTTATTACGGCATCTCGATGATTACGGCCGGCGGACGCTAGCGTCACTCCGCACTTTCGGCACTAAAAGATGTAACAAACAAGTACCTAGTGGAGTCATGAGAGAAAATCTTGGTGTTTCACAATTTGACTCATCCCCTAAAATAGTATGAGAACCTTATTGAAAGTTTGATTATTTTCACACATTTTAATGTGTTCTTAGACACAAAGACACATTTTTTACTCGTAAAGCGAATTTTTGGAATTATATATAACTAAAAAGCAAATTAAAAACTAATCTGATATAGTGTATAGTGTCTCTGTGGCGCGGTAGGAGTGTGTCCAACTGTTACACAAGAGGTCGTGGGTACGATTCCCACACGGGACACCACTCTGTGTAAACCATAAATCGTTGTTTCGAGTCTGGATGTACTTTGTGTCCGTAACTTATATGTTTGTAAAGTCCTTCGCAACACTGGGCTTGTACCATACTGCAAAAGTCCTACACTATATCTTAGACAGAGGTCTCAAGATAAGCTTTCATAATAATTTTCAAAAACTTGCAACAAGCTTAGCATAATCTTATATGGTTACGCCTATAAAGTCAACGGGCAGCATATTCTTTGTCAAGATTTTTTTTTAAATTTTATTGAGTTAAGCCTAAGCACGCTCTATAGATCTCAGCCTTAGTCTACAGTCAGTAGTACCCACAGTATAAACTTATTAATTTTGATCTCGTTTACGTTATCTTTATTTTCGTGTATTAAAAGAATTCCAAAATGTCATATCGACCTGTCGCGGACTATAGATGACGTTACAATGGATGACAAATACCTAACTGGTGTCAGCGATTTACATTTTAATCGTGATAGAAACGGGTTTTATCTTAGCGTAATCTTGCATTTTGCTTGCATAATACGAGTTTAGACAAAAACATTATGACGTCACTCTTTTTGCCATTTAGCTTGAGTGACGAGCATTTAAATTTTATCAGAATTTGATAGGGATTTAAACATGCGAGGTTATTTACCTTATTATTTTTAGTCATATTATTTTTTAAATAATTGGTAGACTACGTGACACCCCAGTATTTAGGCGAACAGAATCGAGACATCGGTCGAGCCATTTTCTAGTTTTAGTGAGATCTTTGAAACAGACGTAATCTATCTATATATTTAAACTATTATAAAATTGTAAAATAGCTGTGTCTGTACATTGAAGGTAATTTAAAAAAAATGGTTGTCTGTAAAGTCGGTTTACAGACGATAATTTTACGTGATAACGTCATAAAAAAAAATGACAATATACAACCATGCACGTGACCAATGAGGTTTTACATAAGTATATACCTAGTCTAGCCATAAATATTGTTACGAAGAAAAAACATTTTTTTTTATTGCAAATAATATTTATTACTTTTACAGTGTGTTAGTTTAATACATAAATAAAAAACAATTCAAAATATAAAAAGCTTATTCGAAGTGGTCTCCATTGGCTGCAACACAGTCCTTTAAACGTTGAGGCCAGTTATCAATAGAAGCACGCACTCTTTCCATGGGAAAATTCTTCACTGCCAATCGTATGGATTGTTTTAGGGACTCCAAATTATCATGGCGTTTAGAGCAAGCCATACTCTCTAAAACTGACCATAAATCATAATCCGGCGGATTAAGATCGGAACTAGACGACGGCCAGTCTTCAGCTCTGATGAAGTCCGAAACGTTCACTTCCAACCAAGACTGCGTGGACCGAGCTTTATGACCCGGCGCTGAGTCTTGTTGGAAGGACCATACTTGGTTATTGAACATGGTGTTGTTAAGGGGTTTAACTACCTTCTCAAGAATGGTATCTTGATACACTTGTGCCGATGTTTTGATACCTTTTTCACAAAAATATGGCTCAGTCACTCCTTCATAGCTAACACCCCACCAAACCATCACTGAAGTCGGATAATGCCCACGTTGCACTCTGTCGACTAATTGGGAAGCTTCCTTAGAGCTTTGAGCATAAATACGGTCATTTTGTTTGTTAAAATGTTGCTCAACTGTAAAGATTTTCTCATCCGTAAACAAAATTTTTCTGTGACCTCCCTTTGCGTACCGCTTCAGTAGTTGCTTCGATTTTACCACCCTATTCTTTTTTAAATTATCAGTTAAAAAATGACCAGTGCGTCTCTTATAGGCTGCAAGTCCTAAGTCATCTTTTAAAATGCGTGACATGGTTCTGGGTGCTATCTTCATCTCCCGAGATAAAATCTTTTGCTTTCGGACAGGATTTCTTCGAATTCTTTCCCTTACTGCTTTGACCACCATTTTCGTACGAACACTACGTGGACGGCCAGATCTTTTTCTGTCACAAACAGAGAAGGTCTCATTGTACCTATTAATAGCCCGGTACACAAACATTTGACTAATACCAAGCGTATGGAGAGTTTTAAAAATTACATTCGGCTCCATACCAACTTTGTGTAATGCAATCACAGCGATTCGGTTTTCTTTATCACCCCACTCCATTTTAATATAGCAAAATATTGTACAATGTATTGGCGCCAAAATTAGAAAATACAATGAACAATCGTATAAAAATGACAGATTCCAAATTCAAATGTAATATCTTTCTTATTTTTAATTGTAACAGTATTTATGGCCAGACTAGGTAGAAACGGTATAGGCTAACAAAACTGTACGAAAAATGGTTACATAAAATAACATATCTATATTTAGTTACCTATGTGTACACATAATTGCAAACTACGAAATGAAAGGGAAGGAATATCAACGCAATATAGGCCGTACCTATTGTAACAAAGAGTTAAATAAAGGTTTTGAGGTAAAGCAAGAGCATCAAATTGTGACAACATGCAATTTAAATCAAAAATATTTTGTTATACTATTATACAGCGTACTTCCACGCGAAATGATACGTTTCTGTTATCCTACACTCTTGCAGTGTAATTATGCATAGTCGAAGCACGCCAGATGGCATTTTATTTATAAACATTGAGTTTGCAAGCAGTACGGACATGCTGTCGTGATACTGGTTGATGCCTGACTAACTGGGATTACGGTAGTTACCGTGCCGTGGTAGGTCTTTTTTTAAATATTTAGGGGTTTTGAAGACAAATTCTTGATTTAGGGATCCGTTTATGAAATATTAAGCTTTAAAGCGGCGGTAGTCTAATGGCTAAAGCATAGGTCTCGCAATCGCAGGTTCGAATCCTACCCATTATACTACCGACGTGAACCCACTTCTAACACAAGCCATTAAGCTTAGCTTAGGAGAGGTTCACATGATTGCTAGTAATGTGGGACCACAATCCCACATTGCTAGTTATCTTTTAAAAAAAATACTATTTTTTGATAGAATCAAGTGTCCACAAACAATTTCCATTCTTACAACAATTAGCTTTTAATTTTTGTTTTTGGATATGTAAAAAACAGGGTAGTAGATAATGAAATTTAAAGGCAAACTATCACAACCATTTAGGCTTTAAAAGTTTACGTATAATAGCCGACAAAATGAAAAGTAACAAAAGTTTTCGCACAATCTCCATTGAAAATTACTTAAACTTAAAACGTTGTTAGTAAGTATAAAACAAAAACAACAGGAAATACTAGACGGTATTAATGTAATGGGCACCTACTGAACCCTACATTGGGCATTGCGGAATTTTCATTTGCTCGGTTTTGAAATATCCTAAGCTTTATAAATACTATAGGTACCGATACATTTTTAGAAAAATAATTCCGCTAAATAAACATTTGCAGTAAGTTCTAAAAGCTACCAGAGCAAAACGAGTTACTTAGTGGCGGTTCTAAGTGATGGTATTGCAGTTTCCCTTCATCCGTACATTCGCACCGCTCGCGTTTTCTTTCTAGGCTTTGACGTCATGATGCACTTTAATCAGATGTCCGATGGTAACTGAAATGTCACCGGCTTAGTTCAGTATCTATGAAATTGAAGTAAGGGTCAATAACTTAGTGAATAAACTATTAATGGGAAAAAATGTTTTTGTTTGAAAACAGCTCCTCATTATTTTAATACCTATCTATAAATAATTGTTTTTTAGATTTAAGGTTTTATTAGGTACCCCGGGTTGGGGGATTTAGGAGTTGAAACTCTCGAAATTATGACCTGTCCCCCTGAAAAGTGATCCTCATTACGCCCATGAGCTCACTAAACATTAGGTACTACAGTCCGACTATGTATTTCTTACTTATAATACGGTTTTTTTTAAAGGAGACTATTTTTATACCTAAATATAAAATAGGTGAACAGTAAATAAAACAAATTTAATATTAGGTACTATAAATTATGGAAATGCAAAAATAATGTTTCGACTAAATTGAAATTAATATTGTCATTTTCATTTTCAGATAAAAATGAAAAGAGCACGAATAATGTAACAACATTTGAACTAGGATCCTCCAAAACGTGAGTAAGTACATATGTATGTGTATTTAATTGTCTAGGTCTTGTATATAGCTACTACAATGTACCTATATACATTTACATAACTTTAATTTCAAACAAATGTTATAAATGTGAAAGTAACTCTGTCTATCTGTTACGTTTTTACGCTTAAACCACTGAACTGATTTACATGATATTTGGTAAGGAGATAGTTTGACCTATAGTGATAACCGACATCTACGCGGGTGGTATCGCGGACGAAAGCTCGTCTCTATTTAAGTATCTATACTATCGTTAAAAGCTGCAAATCGAGATCGAGATCATCCATGCATTGTACTATAAAATTATTATGTTTTTGCATAGAACCTGAAATTTAATAGGTATTCAAAAAGTATCTAAAAGTCTACCAGTCATTAGAAGGTCTTTAAAAGCGTAGCTGTGACGGAGATTAGATACCTAACAATGACAGGTAAAACTGATTTATATAAAGAAAAAAAGCAGAAGTATTTTTTATGAAATAAAAAGAGGCTAATTGTAGTTATGTTTTCATTATAGACATCATCATGTGAAAGAAGAAATGTTTACATCATACGTTGGCTCGTTGTTGAAATTACTGCCATCGGTGTTCGAACTGAGACAATACGCAGGCGTCTTTCTATGCTGTGAGTATACATAGTTATATATATAAAATATATTCGTGCTAATGTTAGGCTGTCCAATTAAGAATGTTATAATTCTTAATTACTACCATATTTAGAAGAATCAATACTAATATTATAAAGCTGAAGAGTTTGTTTGTTTGTTTGAACACGGTAATCTCAGGAACTACTGGTCCAAAAATCTTTCTATCTATCTTTTTGTTGGGTAGCCTATTTACCAACGAAGGCTATAGGCTATATAACATCACGCTACGACCAATAGGAGCGGAGCAGAAACGAAAAATGTTGCAATAACGGGGAAAATTGACGCATACGATGTTGCGCGAAACAGCTAGTCTACTATATAAATACCAAAGTCAGTGCGGAAAATCTTTTCGTGTCTACAATTATACCCGGCAATCGTTCTTATTATTCATAACAAAAGGTTGTCTAAGAAAACATCATCAGTCAAGTCATCAGTCTAAGCAACGTCATAAGAAAACGTTGTTACCATATCGCCATTCGCGTTGCTTCGCAACCAATCAATAACCTTAGTTCCAATTGTATCACATGTCATGTCACTGCAATCGCCATTCGCGCTGCTTAGCAACCAGTCAATAACGTAGATGACTGCTTAGCAACCAAGCAATAACGTGACACTTTTTCGTACCAGCATCCGGTCATCTATATGAGGCATAATAAATACTTAGGTATATCTATAATTATCTGGACTAAAAGTACATCGATCACAACGGTCAAAACTCCGTGCAATAAAAAGGTATTTAACCTTTATATATCCAGACTTGTGTAGTCTATAAAATTGTAGAATAATTAAGGGCTTTTTAATCCGAAACCATCGTTTGTTTTTTTCACGTATGAAAGGTACAATTAAAAGAACATTGAATGGCATGGTTTTATGCGTATTTTATATTTATACTGTTAATTTATAAATAACTATCTTCAGATGTAATCGCGGTTTTTATGTTCTGGGCTATCCACTTCAGACGCATTTGAACAGATTCCCATTAACAAATTCGTATTTGAACGGATTTGCAACTGGACAGAACTTAAACACTCATATCAGAGATATACTTTAGGATATTCGATCGTAATATTCATAACTCCCACTAAAACAATGCCCATATACGACTCATGGTCGTTTTGAGACTGTTTATAAATGCGCGTAGCCGTTTCATCTGCGTAGCAGCTAAACGCGCTTACTAGCGCGGGCGCAGCGTAGCGGTCAACTCAAGCGATTTTAGACCGCCCGTTCTTGGCAAGGAATGTTGAACACTGAGAGAACAGATATCAACCTTCATACGTACTTCATTTGTGCAACGCACACATACGCATCATGCATGGGCATCAATCGGAGATCAGAGCGGTGCACTTTGTTCTGACGGCCCAATGTAGAACGAAAATCAAGTTGCGAAGACATAGAACTCTTACGTAATAAATATTTTTTTCTTGTTGGAAACCGATATTAATCTATATTATTATACTGTAACTGTTTGCGGTAGCCTCAAAAATGTTAGATTTATATACCTGTAGTGATTTTGACACAATAATATATATATTTTTAAAAAAATGTTTTGGAAAATTCAGATAAATCTATTTTATTCGGAACTTGAGAGAGTGCCCGTTATATTCTTTAGTAATATTAATCTATCTTGTTTTTGACATAACGCACTACCCTCACACTCGATGGACTTTGGATGAAAATACAAACATTGTTTTTAAATAATTATTCAATTTTATCGCGTAAGTTTTATTAAAGAGATATTATTATTATTATTTGGTATAGTTAAAGTATAAAGGTTCATTTCCGTGCATCGCGGCCGATCGCGAGTCGCGCGCGGCTTACGACAAGCGTCTGACGCGCGCGGCCGATGCGACAATGGTCAGAGTATGAGAATGTATGGTGTGGTATGGTGCCGTTTCCGAGGTAAGCGACAGTCGCGCGCGGCCGACGACTGTCGTAGGCTGCGCGCGCACTCAGAATATTGTACCCACTGGCCCCGTGAAATAACTCGGGTACCTATTATTAGGTCACCTATTCGCTCCTTATTACAAGTACATTTAAAGAACGTTTCACTTCACAGATTGAATATTTGAAATTCGTTTTGTAATAGATAAAACACTGGATATAACTCACATTTTTTTTTACTACTAGGCGCCCTCTGGTAAAATTAAAAATGCCCGGCTTTACACGCTGTTTTCTTCACACCTAAACACATAATGACTGGCCTGTTGGTCTAGTGGTTAGTGACCCTGACTGCTAAGTCAGAGGTCGTGGGTTTGAGCCCCGCCCAGGATAAAACTTTTTGTGATGAGCACGATGGTTTATTCTGTATCTGGTTGTAATTTATCTATAATATTAATGTATTTAGAAATATATAAGTATGTTTATCAGTTGTCTGATGGCATTGTGTGAGTTGTCCCAAGACGATACATATATTAAAGAAAGAAATTATCTAAATGATAGTGAAAATAGAATGAAAATTCGTTCGGTAGTTTCAAACATACATATAGACAAACAGACAGTGGTAGACTTTGTGTTATATTATGTAGTGATATAATTAAAATCCCGAGTAAATTTACATATAGCTGAACAAATTTCCATACAGTCCAAATATAAATCAACATCGGCAGCGATTTTCAATCCGGTTTGGTGTTTGGGTATGGCATGTATGCTTAAATTAAACACCTTTCATCTCGGAAAATCAAAGTGTTATATTTATCTTAAATAAATTCATCGTCATTCGGATCCTTATGATGATAGTCCAGCGTGTATTTTGGCAACAAATTTTGCTTGTTTGAAATAATAGTATCTGGATGACCGAGCTTTGCACGTTCTTTTTTTTTTTAAACTACGTTTTCTAAAAATAAAACGGAGCTAGATCGATTTATCGCCCCCGAAATCCCCTAAATACTAAATTTCATAAAAATCGTTGGACGAACCGTTGCCGTTGTATATTGGCTGAACTAAATAAATGAAGCAAATTTCGTATCAGACGGGATTCTAACCTGCGTTCATAGGGTATGCTTTCAACCCCGTAAAATCGTAAGTTAACTGATTAGGTTAAATGCGATAATCTCAGAAACAACTAAAATTATTACAGTGTTGGATAGTGTCCCATTTTTAAGGTATGCTATAGACAAAATGTTGCAAAAACGAGGAAAAATGACGCAGACAAAGTTGCGCGGTTCAACAGGATTAGTTGGATATTCTCAGGTTTGGTCTCAGTGCCTGAGTGGTTAATAGCGTAACCTCCACTCTGTTTGTGTTTTGTTTTTGGTCCAAAGTCCTTAATTTGGGTTCTGAGTGTATGTTCGCAAAATTCCCCCTGACATAGGTACAGGTATATTTTTAAGGGACCCTGTTTAACCCGTATGTCGGTATGTACGCGATTTTCTCGAAAGCTCTTTATCCAATTTAAATAGGGTATTCACTATTCGATTGCATATTTATCTGGGAAGGTTTTAGTGCATAACACGTAGTTCTAGCTTATAAAACACCAGATATATAGACTAAAATATAGGAATTGAGACAGCGAAATTTTCAGCGATATATTTACTTCTTAAAGGCGCTTCATTTTTCTTATAAAAATATTTTTAAATATTGTGCATACGTGTGGACGTAATTATTAACAGTATACTTTTTATTCTCTCAATCCCGTACGATACGAACTCCAACACGCCTGATACAGAGCCACAAAGACATCACAAAACTCTTAGAAACCAAAAAGAAAATTTCATAGCAAAGAACCGCCCTGAGTAAAGAACATTAAAACAAAATAAATTAATTCACATTCACGTGGGCGAACTCTCATACAGCTAATTATTATATTATGTTTACATTTTTTACCTTTAAATGCTCTATATACTCTCACGAGCCACTTCAATTAGCGTGAAGATCGAAATAATTAGGTATTACCCTCTAAAAAAATACCAAGGAAAAATCAGCCTGAAAAATTGTTTATTATATTTTTAGCGAATGATATTCAACGTTTGTTTTTTACATTTTGCATGTGACTATCAATTTGGGCAACCAGTATCCGCTTTACTCGTTTTCGGGCTATCATATGCAAAATGCAAGCGTTCTCTGTAAATATAGATGTTATGCAAACATTGACGCTGATCTGGTTCTATGCAGCGCAATTTTACAAATCTGTAGTCCAATATATATATATAATATAATATAAAAGGTGGTATAAAAGGTGGTTCAATGCTTTTGGCATTGAACCACCTTTTATACCACCTTTTATACGTTTGTGGACTTTAAAAGTCACTATTACCTTTTTTATTTTAGTGTGATTTGATGTACAACTGATAAAAATGCTTAATAGGTATTTCTAAATACATTATTGTAGATAATAAAAATAAATGACACCATCCAGACACAGAATAAAAGATTATTCTGAATATGAATCCAACCTACGACCACGGGGCATTTGTATCGTATCATAATAAATAATATAAAGATAAAATTGGATCGTAACCCACCATTTTTTCTTTTTTTTTATTGCGAATTTTAGAATTTATATAAACAGTAGAAAAAAAAAGTAAGACCGAATTCAAAACACAGTTTCGTCATTTTGGTAGTTACGCCCTGGTATCCTGGGCCCTGGTATAAATATGTATAATATTATATTACATGGCTAGATAGTCTGGCGGAAAAGTAAATTGTTTAGTTACTGTTCACAACAGAAAGTACAATGGCCTATTGTTAACTAATACACACCCCAAATAATAACGAACAATATAAATTTTACTTTTGATGACTAACATCGATTACCTACCTACTTACATATTATTATTTGATAATCCATTTTAATTGCGTTATAAAACAGCGATGTTGTCATCTGCGAGTATTATGATTACTAATTATGTATATGTATACACTTAATAAAACAATAAAAAAAACAATCGTCATCCAACAAAACCATATTGCTGGTTTCATACAATTGTTACTATGCTACAATAATTACTATGCTAGTGCTACTACAACTGTTAAAAAAATAAAAATGATTTATTCACTTAGGAAGCAAAATACTACACTTGTGAAAAGTCGATTCTACATTTACTGGAAATGCCAGTTCGCAAACAATAGGTAAAGCCCGAGAAAAGAACAGGCAATAAAAACTCGTGGCCACTCTTTTCAAATTGCCAATGTTTACAATGTTTCTCTGTTTATAAACTGTATATGCAGGTAAGGTGCTGCTACCATTATATTATACACCATATTAGAGGACTGATGCAAAAAAAAGATGTCAATAATATTAGCATAGTACACGAGATCGGATACATCAGCCTCAATGGGCACAACATAGTAGGAGCATCCACTTACGATGTAAAAACTTTATGTGCTAAAAAATTGGCCAAATTACTGCTACTTAATGAATAAGTATACATGTTTTTTTTAAAAGAAAGAAAAGAATGGCCGTAATTTATCACGCAGAATCTTTACTTACAAAAGTAAATCGTTTTTTTAACTAGTACCTCAGTAACATTATCAAACTGTGACAACAATATTCACCTAGTAAAATGCAATGAACTATACAACAATATACATTAATAGGGAGCGACGAACTACATCCATTTATCTTTATCAGTTAAATAATCATCGATTGAATAGTAAACTCTTTGTATAAGATGTCTCTTGACTACATTCTTAAATTTATTTACTGGTAGACTCGACATGCTGACTGGGATTTTACTGAAAAATTTAACACCTAGTCCCATGAATGAGTTATGAGTTTTATGAAGCCTATGATATTGACCTACCAATTTGTGCTTATTTCTTGTATTCACAGAGTGAATATCACTATTTTTGTTATATAAATGTAAGTCTTGCTTTACAAACATAACGTTTGCATATATATATTGTGATGCAACTGTCATAATGCCTATCTCTTTAAACTTTTCTCTGAGGGAAACTCGTGCTATATAACATCGTTATATATAACACTAGCTGACCCGCGCAACATCGTCTACGTAAATTTTCTTCCTTTTTGCAACATTTTTCATTGCTGCTTCGCTGCTATCGGTTGTAGGATCATGTTATATAGTCTATAGCCTTCCTCGATAAATGGGCTATCTAACAGTAACATCATTTTTAAATTTAGACCTGTAGTTCCGGAGATATTCGTTCAAACAAACAATCTCTAAAGCTTTATAATATTAGTATAGGTTATACCTACATTAATTTTAAATCGTAGGTCAACCGTGGACCAGCTGATACCAGAGGATCTAGCAATTGGCCATAGATCATAAGCAGATTAGTTCATTCATTTTTTATCTCATTTAATAATAACGTTCTGTTTTTTACCAAGGTAATTTAAAAGAATATTTTTGTTAAAAATAAAATATTTTAACTTTCTACATAGCTAAATTATTTATTAGATTTTATTCAGCACTACGCAATTTAAAAAATACAACAATTGTCGCCTTTACATTTTCGAATAATAAAATTAATTCTTGTATTATATTTTTTTTAATTTATTGACATTTGAAAGTTACTAACATAGTTAAGCTAGGGTATTCGAAGGTTTAACTTTAGTCCAAAGATTACTTTGAAATAAAGTTTATCGTAGGTCCGTGGTTAAAACTATGACTACTAATCGTCAGACCAGGTTGAATCTAGCTTTTGTTATAAGGAGGTTAAGGTGTAATATTCGGTATAAGTTAAAATGCAAGCTAACCATAACTTCAAGCTCGTTATGACGTGTGCAAATAAAGTGTGGCAAGTCCACGGCAGCAACTAGCAATACGAAGAAGAAGTTAGTCTTATCAGCCATACCACTTGGCATATGCAAGTTATTCTGCACTCCTATTTGTATTCAAAACAGGCCGAGCGTTTTATTGCGAAGAAATGAAAGGAGAAAGCTTATAAAAGGCAATGCTAGGCAGGCGCGGATTCAGAATTTTGTTCTGGGGGGCAACATTTGACTCAACCAGTCAAGTTTGTGTCGCTCGCATTACTGGGGGGGGGGGGGACTGCATTTGATTAAACACCGGTACACCATATTCACCACCACCGAAGGGGGCAATTGCCTAGCTAAACACTCCGATTCAGTGTCAAAATTCTCAAATTTCCCAAAAAAACCTTGCCCCCCCCTTATATCCACGCCTGATGTTAGGTCTGAATGCAACGTTCGCACCACATGCTAGCGTTGCCGCACTACGTTTCGCAGGCGCGTTTCCAATTTCATTTTTTTTAAATCTTCGTCATATGTATATTTAACCGGTGTGGACAGTCCCTCCCTCCCAGCATGCCCACATTTCACCGGTATTGACTCAATTTCACCCCTGTCGTTCGTTGTGCCAATGAGTCAAATGCAGTCTCACTTGGCCCTGTCTCCCCCCTGCAAAATCCTGGATCCGCGCCTGGTGTTTCAACCCACCTTTACAAGCTACTTGATTTAACCAGAAAACTTATAACCAAAAAAAAATACTTGAAGTAATTTTTATAGGCATTTCTTGCCAATAACTTTACAAATACAATAAATGCATTTTTGAAAGATAGAAAAATTTGAAATCCAGACTCAGGAATCGAACCCGAGACTTCCGTAGCCAAACCGGGGCCAGAAGCGAACCACCTATCTGGACTATGTTATTAGATTTCAAATTTTTCTATCTCTTGTTGCTCGCGAAATTAAGGCCTTCGCAGTGACATCTAGTCGTTAGTTAAGGAACTATCACGGCTTTTGTTATTGCTTCGTTACAGAGAGCATTTTAACAAATTATGATGTCGCAGGCCGAATATTGAAGTAATTTTTATAGGCATTTCTTGCCAATAACTTTACAAATACAATAAATGCATTTTTGAAAGATAGAAAAATTTGAAATCCAGACTCAGGAATCGAACCCGAGACTTCCGTAGCCAAACCGGGGCCAGAAGCGAACCACCTATCTGGACTATGTTATTAGATTTCGAATTTTTCTATCTCTTGTTGCTCGCGAAATTAAGGCCTTCGCAGTGACATCTAGTCGTTAGTTAAGGAACTATCACGGCTTTTGTTATTGCTTCGTTACAGAGAGCATTTTAACAAATTATGATGTCGCAGGCCGAATATTGAAGTAATTTTTATAGGCATTTCTTGCCAATAACTTTACAAATACAATAAATGCATTTTTGAAAGATAGAAAAATTTGAAATCCAGACTCAGGAATCGAACCCGAGACTTCCGTAGCCAAACCGGGGCCAGAAGCGAACCACCTATCTGGACTATGTTATTAGATTTCGAATTTTTCTATCTCTTGTTGCTCGCGAAATTAAGGCCTTCGCAGTGACATCTAGTCGTTAGTTAAGGAACTATCACGGCTTTTGTTATTGCTTCGTTACAGAGAGCATTTTAACAAATTATGATGTCGCAGGCCGAATATTGAAGTAATTTTTATAGGCATTTCTTGCCAATAACTTTACAAATACAATAAATGCATTTTTGAAAGATAGAAAAATTTGAAATCCAGACTCAGGAATCGAACCCGAGACTTCCGTAGCCAAACCGGGGCCAGAAGCGAACCACCTATCTGGACTATGTTATTAGATTTCGAATTTTTCTATCTCTTGTTCTGCTTCTGGCCCCGGTTTGGCTACGGAAGTCTCGGGTTCGATTCCTGAGTCTGGATTTCAAATTTTTCTATCTTTCAAAAAATACTTATCTACTAATTGATATAAAAATCTTGTGTCGCGGTGTTTGTGGACGAACTCCTCTGGAACGGCCCGACCCATTTTAATGTTTTTTGTATATTTAGTAGATTTAAGAATAGGTCAGTATTTTTATAGCAATTTAGTAATTTTATATGAATTGCAAAAACGGAGAAAATTGATGCAAAAGAAGTTGTGAGGGTCAGCTAGTTTTTTATAAAAACTCACGTTCACTATTTTTAATTTTATTTGTTTATGAAGGTGTATATGTAGTTTGTATATACATCTATTGTAGTTGCAATGGACAAGCCACAATTTAAACGTCTATTAACGTCCATGGGTAATTGAGTTCACATCACATGACGCTATGTTTCTTCTAATCAAAATGTGACGTCTTTTATTAACAGAAATAATAGCATTACACCATATGTAAATGATATGATTTGACGGCCTTGGTGTATTAGAGCATCGCAGACACATGGCTTCTATCATAACATGCAAGTGAACATTATTGGAATGTTATAATAGATATACGGGCTCAGTGACGTTAAAACAATGCATTATCTACTAAGTACTAGGGCCACGCTCTTCGCACGGACTTATAATATATGCGAGGACTTAGCGGATACACAGACAGACGCGGAAGGCGACTTTGTTTTATATTATGTAAAGAAGAAGAAAAAAAAATGTTACATGATGCCAAAGAATGCCTTGTGTGTGAAAATCTCCCTAAAGCTCGTCAATAGATGATGGGGTTACAAATTGCAGTCAAAAGTGTTCATTTGCTTTCAAAAAATGGTAAATATTGGATTGGACTATTCTAAACAATTACTTTTTTACGTCCATATTTTTATAGGCATTATAATTTTTTGGTATTTTATCAAAAAGATTTGGACTGTTATTCTTGTCAGCCCGATTCCCTGTAGTTAAACATAGCGAACCTTAAGGGTTACTTGTTTACAACGGAACCCTAAAAACAGTGACAGATGCTCAACTGGCTGCAATAAAGGAAGTATCTAAATGCAGTTCTCACTGTGAATGCCTATTTAAAGTAAAAATATGTCTACAGTCTATCTATCTCTGTCGCCTGAGTAAGTCACTTAAGTCAAGGTCAAATATTTTAATCAAAGATTTTCATATGCTGAGTTGATTATAGAGACATAACAATGCTCTCAATGAAGAACTGCCTTTGGCTTCATGTCTTGCTCAAAGTTGTTATAGGTTTCAATATGTACATTATCTATTCACATTTATCTTATAAAACAAACGCCAATGTTTTTAAAATATCTCATATGGTCTACTTTATTCTCAGCATGTCTGTTAAACAATTGACAGATCACTTAACGTTTTCTTCGTGAGTTGTAAAATATTATTCGATCTTCTTAAAATATTTAATTTATTACTTCAAGAAACATAGTCTACCAAGTATTTAAAGTGCCCAATCTGTCTGATATATGATGTGAAATCATAATGGCCGCGGTGCATCATATGCGTACAAAGATTTATTTATGCTTTTAAAAGATTCTTATTGTAGCTAAACGAATGTTTGTCAGCGTATTTCAAATGCAATGGTATTCAATCATCTAATTTTCCTATTATTAAATCATTTGCGAGTTCCTTTTTTTGACGTTTTAAGGTTAAGACTGCTAATATGTGAAAAACTTTACAAAATTTACGGATTACATCCTACAATTGTAGGTTCCCGCATTCGTGTGAACATAGAGGACTCACATGATAAACATAGGCCTAATACGAAGATTTTGATGTCAAGCAAAATGAAGTTGAACTTTTTGTTAAGAGATTTGGCCTTCTAGATACTACACTTGTTTACTTTAATGACAGTCGTATTTTTTCAGGTTTAACACTATGGGGCACATCATGGTTCCTGCTCAAAGATGCAGTTCTACCAAAAGGAGCATTATTCAATATGACAGGCGTTGTGATAGCTGGATATATGTTTGGCCACACATTAGAACGCTTCACTACAATTAACCCTGTCGTCGGTATGACGCTAACAGGAGCACTATACAGAAATTTTGGCCCACCTAACTTCTTACAGGACACTACAGCGGACTGGGTAGATTTCCATTTAAGGTTTGTATTTTTTTTAAACAAACTTTAATATTGTATTAATTAAGTATTCAAAGGAAACTTTTATTTTTAAACCACCAAACGGATTCAAACAATTAAGCCCAAGTGTTCTTATAATAAGAAAGAAACAAACATGGCGGCTGAGATGTGAAAACAAGAGATGTGAGAACAAAAGTTTTTTCGAATACCGCAATATGTGTATTTAATAAATGGGCTCATCGTAAGCATTTCAAAACGGTATAACATGATTATGACTGTAATACTAAAAAAACCATTTCAATTTTCAGTACTTGGCAATAGCGGTGATAAAAGTTAGTTGTGACATCGGTTACATCCTACAAACACTAAAATGTATTAAATTAAAAAAAACAAATTAAAAAAATAACAATACTCAGCAAAAAAGATGCAAACAAGATCCCCTACAAATGTAACATCATTCTATCGGAGGCACAATACTATGTTCATCGAGATTCATTATTGCCTCCGGCTGCATATTTAAATAGGTAGGGGATCTTGTTTGCATCTTCTTTGCGCCGGTTAGCTTTTTTTAATTTACTATGCTGTTGGTAGTAAAGGGGAACGACAAAATGAACTTATGTGAAGAATATTATCATAATCACTTAATAAATAGTAAGTCAGTGTAACAGTAGTTCTGTAACAGTTGCCGCCAGTAGCCTATAAAAGTCCTGCACGCCAAACGCAGAGACCCACCTGACAAACGAAAGGGTATTTCTTAACTCCACTAATATCACGTAATATCAGAAATCGGCCTTTATAAATTGCTTGCTTATTAATATTATTAATTAAAATAATATAAAATGAAAAACATTTATTTTCAGAACAAATTGAGGCTAATAATTATATTTATTATATTCAACTACCCAATCACCGAAGGGACATGGGGTATTTTGTAAATTCTTTTCGTAGAATTTCTCCATTATTAATATATGTTTGATGTGCATTCATGGAAACTTCATAATGCCTTTCTTGCTTTTACTCATATGCTTTTCAATATTCGTAGAAATCACAAAATGAATGAAGCCAGCTTCAACAATATCGGAAATATTATCTGTAGTTGGAGGTCGGGAACTCTATGGAATTTTCCAAATTAAATTTTGATATCCTCATTTAATGTAATGAGCCAAAAAGTGCGAGGGTCCGGGTCAACATGATTAACTTTCTGTTCATAATAACATTTCACAAGGTATATTAATGTCATTTAATATTTCTCTACTTTGATAATTAACTACTTAGGTACTAATGAAAAGTATTCCTAAAGATATTTTTGAATTGTACTAAACTGTCATTCAAAATTACCTATTTTAACAGTTTTGATTTATACACCGTACCTATCTTTAGACAACATTAGCCCCCCATCGATTAGGGTTTATGCCACTCGTCGAAGAGTGGCATAAACTCTAAACGAATAGAATGACGTTGAAATGACGTTTCAGGCGCAACATAGTCATTCTATTCGATTGTCATTAAATTCAATTAGCGTGTATTCTACTTGTCTAGGGGATCAGAACTATACTTTAGGTTAGGCGAACATTAAGTTCAAATGGGATCTTGGGACAACTCACACAACGTCATCTGATCCCAAACTAAGCAGCTCTTCTTATTTTGGGTTCAGATGACGTTGTGTTGTACTATGGTAACCAGACAACTGATATACATACTTATATATTTCTAAATACATATTATAGGTAAATTACAGCCAGACAGAATCCATTTGCGAATTCCTTTTTTTGACGTTTTTGAGTTAAGACCGCTAATACGTGAAAACCTTTACAACATTTTCGATTGACGTCCTACAATTGTAGGTTTCTGCATTTGTGTGAACATAGAGGACTCACATGATAAACATAGGTCTGATACAAAGATTTTAATGTCAAGCAAAATAAGTTGAACTTTTCGTTAAAAGATTTGGTCTTCTACGTGAATATGACCCTGAGCTTGTACTATGGTAACCAGACAACTGATATACATACTTGTATATTTCTAAATAAATACATATTATAGATAAATTACATCCAGACACAGAATAAACCGTCGTGTTCATCACAAAAAGTTTTATCCTGAGTGGGGATCGAAACCGAACCGATCGACTTAGCAGTTAGGGTCTCTAACCACTAGACCAACAGGCCAGTCAAATTAACAAAAAAAAATGATAAATAATAAAATTTACGTAAATAATAAAAATGAAATGACGAATATATTGCCATTTTTACCATTAATTCCATTACATGATTTGATGGAGGTGAAGAATCAGGTATCGAACACGGTACTCAGATCGCAATATTTATTATTGAATAGTTCCGCTGGTCATCTGTGGTCTTCATCATCAGTTCCATTTTACTCATTGGTGTTTTTTTAAGAATAAATGTACGAATTACAACAAAATATACCCAAATTACTATAGGTGTGCCTTTAATATTTGAAGAGTTCCCTCGATTTCTCCAAGATCTTTATCAATTCCGAACTTTGATATAAATGCGACCATTCTTGAAGTATACCCACCGAATTGCACCGAATTATTTTTATGTGTGAAAACACATAAAAACAATTCGGTGCAAATCGGTGCTGCCGTCCGCGGAGAATCAGGTAACAAATATTTAAAAAAAAAATACAGTTGAATTGAGAATATCCTCCTTTTTGAAAAGCTATCTAGCTGTTATTATTTCACTTCCTGGAATATGGCAGTCAATATTTCACCCACTCCCACAGAAGCTGTCGAGCTGTTTGGTACACACGTTTGGTTCTCGTAACCACGCAAGCTATAAAATCATTTAGTTTTTTAACACGCGTGTGAAGAGCTAATACATTATATAATATTAGTATAGATTAGACAGGTGATATAAACTGTACTTACAATGATTATCCTAATAAAAGCACGTACTAGATAAACCAAAATAAAATTATAAATGTGAAATAAACTCTGGTCGGTCTGTTACCGCTGAACCGATTTAAATGAAATTTGTTGTGGACATAATTTAGGTCCCGGGGAAGGACAAAGCATATAACCAACCTTCAGGCAGGAAAACCCCGAGCGAAAGCTAGTTACTATATTACTATTTAAGTAGTAGATGAAAGCTATTAAATTAATTACTATACGCTCGCCGACGACGTGCCAACCTCCGCACCTGACATTGCAACGCGCGCATTTCATGAACACATATTGGGCTTTATAGTAGCGGTTCATTAAAGTTTTAATTGATTAATTGCATATGATACATTTTACCAAATTAACGTTAACACTGTTACAAATAATTTTAAGCCTAATTTAATTATTCTTCCATGATATACGTAAAAAATGTGAGGTTTATTTGGATGTATCAATGATTTTTTATCACTCTTTCACACAAAAACTTTGTACTAATACCTGGGCATTAGTATAGCACTTAGGTATTTCACGATATCCGACATTAATGTAGGCGAACACCGACACCATATTGTCGGCATCTTACACCTAAGATTCTGTTGTAATCAATACTAAAAACAATTTTCTTTCTAGGCGGATATATCCAGTAATTATCTTGACGAAGGGCCCTCTAACATGGAATTGGGAATATATAAGACATAATTCCCTAAAAGTTTTCTCATTGGCCACGCTACCCTGGATCATCGAGTGTTTGTCTATAGTCTTCTTCGCTCACATACTACTAGAATATCCTTGGTACTGGGGTAAGTAAGACATTCTTAACAAGAAATTGTTTCCTTATGGACCCTCTTTTTAGTTTTTTTTGCTGTCTGATAACTTTGATCCTAACAAAAACACACGCATTGTTGTTTGAAGTAAACTGTAGTCGTTAAGGCCAATAAACTCAGTGCGTGTCCTTCTTATTCTTCCAGTAATACTAATGACAGTCAGATCGCGTCAGCACTGACGCGATCTGACTGTCATTAGTAAAATGCAATACATGTTAACTGGTAAGCTCGAGGAAAGCACAATGCCCTAAAAGCAATACACGTTGAAAATAAATAAATAGGTATATGTTTAGATGTGCAGATAGTGTATTACACCACCACTATACCCCAAATAATCACTAGATATATATTTGACTAACTGACACGCGCAACTTCGTCTGCGTCATTTTTTCCCGTGTTTTGCCCGTTCATTGATGCTCAGCTCCTTTTGGTCGTACCGTGATATTATGTAGCCTATGGCCTTCCTTGATAAATAGGCTAGCCAACACTTAGAATTTTTTCAATTCGTAACAGTTGCTAAGATTATCGCGTTGAGACAAACAAACTCTTCAGCTTTATAATATTAGTATAGATTCTACTTACTGTACCTCTCTACAAAAGCCTTTGAAAAAAATCAGTACCCAGCCACCGGTTATGGTTTGAAAACGGCTCAAAGACTTCATTCACACAAATCCCCATTCATATGACGACAATTGAGGCCTGTGAGAGTCGGGCATATTGAATAACATAAAGCTGAATATTTCAAAGGACCGTCTAATATTAAAAAATATTTGAAATCGATTACATTGTGAGTTATTTTGCTTTCATTACAGGTCTTCATCTAGGGTCTATTTTAGCTTCAGTGTCACCAGCAATCGTTGTACCAACAACGTCAAAATTTCATGAAAAGGGATTAGGAACGAAGAACCTAATATCGCTTTTAGTTGGAAATGCTGGAGGTCTCGATACTGCCTTCACGGAAGGCATGTGTGGGGCTATTAATAGTGCTATATTCTACCCAGCACCACTTACATATAGAATTATAAAGGTACGTTAGCAAATAAATGCACTATAAATTTTATTGAAAGGTTTAAAATTTTAAAAAACCCGCCTGCTGGAGCCATATATGAGTCTCGGTGAACTTAGTAAAATGCCTCCGACTGCATGATATTATATGGGTACGAAGGGGATCTTGTTTCCATCTTTTTTGAGCAGGCGGGTTTTGATATTTAAAATTAATATTTTTATTATTTTTTAGTGGTTAAAGTATACCTTTAGTAACAACTAATCTTTAACGCAGCTATGGCCAAGTATTGAAAATTAAAAAAATAATGATTGGTAACTAACTTTTTTAGTATTACAGACATAATCTTGTTATACATGTTTTAAAGACTACCGTTTTACGTATTACTTTACCTTAGCTTTTTTACTAATTAATTGCGTAATGAGGCAATGGCGTTGGCGAAGTACGTAGACGTGAATCCAATTCTAACAAGCAATTTAGCTTACGTGGACTTCTTAACAAGATTGCCATTACCATTGCTATTACTAATCTTAGTTTAAAAAAAAAAGAGGTTTTTCTCTCCTGTAAGATGAAACAACAGTAGTAGGTACCACAGTAGTAACAAGAGATTTTGCTTCTAGTACCTACATATTATAATTTACATTGAGATAGCAATGAATCCCATAAAATAAGCTTTAAATAAAATAGAACTAGTTTCTCTTGAGGTTCTATTTGAATATTATCCTTAACCTTTTTGTTCGTGATTCACAGGGTTTGCTGGCTATATTCATCGGTGTTGCCCTTGGAATATTTTGGGGAGTGTTATCAGACGTGGTCCCGGATCACAATGACATATACTCACCCACTATACGAAGCCTGCTCATTTTCGCCGGTGGTGTATTGTTGACGTACGCCGGTGGATATCTCGGATGGGGAGGCGTTTGTACGTATTCTTGCTTATATTTTCTTTGTTGAAATTATTCTTGGCAATATCTCTTTATGGTAAAACTAGATTTGAACCTTTTATGTACACGGGGTTATATGTGAAGACGTACACGAATATTTGGGACATTATGTTTGTTTACCTATTCCTCTTTTTGGCATTTTCGGGACCACTTTAGGTGAAGTAGAGTTTTTGAATTAACATAGCAACAACTGGTCTATTAAACTCCAGAAACACTTTTTTTGTGATATAAAGGGTACTCTGACCATTCTATAAATATAATAGTCACCTGACAACTTTAAACTTTGAGTGCACTAATTTAAATAGGACTTACCTATTATTTATTGATTAGAAGTTTATTCATAAGATTAAGTTTATTATGATCAAACTAAAAAATTCAGAAAAGTCGATAACACCTGACTAATTTTAGTCAAAGTACTGTATTCACTTAGGTTACAAAATGCAACGCTTATAAACCTCAGAAAGAATCTAAATGAATATCATATTAATAAAACGACTAGCCACTTATATTTGATAGATGGCGTTGCAAGACAGTAATTTATCCCCTTATTTATTTTGCTTTAAAACCGCATTTTTACTAGCGAATGTTTTGGTCATCTTCTTTGATTTAAAAATGGAATGAATAAAAGACAAAACTTCCTAAAGTATAGTAATTAAGGGGGCACTTTAAAGGTTAGATTTTATCAACAAGAAGTTTTACCCGAGTACCTATGACCAATCTTTTTAAGTAGTCGTATATATGTAAATACACACATCAAAAGTGTCTAGGGATCAACATATATTTTTGCAATAACTTTTCTCCTGATTGATTTTTTTTTTTTTATTTCTTTAAGGATTCATCAAATAAAGTGTTTTCGTTTGTCACAGTAACGATAAACCAAGTCACCTCTGCATTAATAAAGAAATTTGCCATTTTCCTAATAAAGGGATTTTTGACATTTGAACCACTAACATTAAAGTTCGAAAAAAAGACTGAAATAACAGTTTTCTTTAAAATTTTATTGGGTAACTTAAACAATTAATAATCCGTGTTTCTACCGCGAACACTAACAACACAAGAACATCGGTTTGGCATACTCAAAATGAGTTCATCCAAATCACGCTGTGGAATGGCCGCCCATGTTCGTTGCAACAACAAAAAAAGGTCTTCTTGCGACTGGATACCCTCCATATTCGGCAGAGCTCTTCTCTGTAGCATATCCCATGCATGCTCAATCGGGTTCAAGTCTGGCGACTGAGCAGGCCAGGGCAGGACATTGATGTTAGCTGCGGCGAGAGTCTGTCTTACAACTCTTGCGGTGTGCGGTCGTGCATTATCATGCATTAACTGAAATAAGGGACCGATTTGCACTTGTAGAGGAACGATGACGTCTGATACAATCGTCTCAGCATAAATTTGAGCGTTGAGGTTGCCTCTGATCCAAATCAACTCAGTTCTTCCGCCGATCCAAATACCCGCCCATACCATGATGGTTCCACCACTATAAGGATGGACTTCCTGGCAGGATTTTAATCGCTGTTGGCGTCCAGGGGTTCTCCAGTGTCGTATACGTCTTGTATCCGGTCTCATACCAAAACGAGACTCATCAGAAAAGCACACGAAACGCCATTGTTCTTCTGCCCAATTTCTGTGTTCAAGAGCCCATTGATATCGAATCCTACGATTGTGCATTGCTATAGGTGGTACCCGTAGCGGTCTTCGGGAATGAAGGTTCACTTCATGCAAGCGGTTTCTGACTGTTTGGTCGCTAATTAAGTTCCCTGAAGAGTGATGAAGCCTCACGGCTAACATCATGGCGGTTATTGTTGGACCTCTTCGAGTTAAGATTTGAATGTATCGGTCTTGTCTCCGTGTGGTGCAGCGATACCGTCCTCCATGGCGCTCAGCCACGGTACCAGTGCTTCGGTAACGTGTCCAAAGTCGACTGATAACACTCTGACTTGTATTCAGAGCTAAAGCCACAGTACGTTGCCGGGAACCAGCTTCTATCATTCCCACGGCTCTGAGCATTTCTTCCCTGCTTAAATGACGTCGCCGCTCCATAATAACGTTGGTTTTAATCAGTAGTAGGGAAACAGTAGCACTAATAATGTCTTCAATGCGTTGTATGTTTTTATAGGGAAAATATTGACAGCTGATTTTCATCTTTTACTCGAATTTGATTCACAGTTCCTGATTCAAATTATGAAATGCACCAAAAAGGATCCATATAAATTTATAAAATCATAAATTTATTACAAAGCCACATCTCAATCTCAAGAAATCCGCATAAAAATGCTTGATCCCTAGACACTTTTGATGTGTGTATGTTTATGTAAATATATATGTTATTTTCATGGACTCTTTACGGGAAAACCAATGTTAAGAGATTTTATCTGCCAGTCTGTTCGTTATGCCAGACAGATATTAGGTAATTTTCCCTAGATCTAATTTAGTCTATTCTTTCAAAAATACGAACCTAGGTTTATAAAACCTTCATTTCACATGAACTCTTTGTTATCAAAATTCACGTGAACATGTCGCACGTTCGAGATAGTCCGCAGACAAATGTTATAATTCACCTAATTCTATTTATTTCCCTCTATAAATATGAACTTAAGATAACATAAGTAAATGTGTACAATTGAGCACATTTACATTTCTTATCTTATGTAGAAATATTGGATTATTGAAAGAATACTTCACAATTTGAAAGATACCGAACCATCGCATGAAGTCATGTCGTTATGAATTATTCCCATCGGATCCATATTAACCCTCGGGCACAAATTAGATAGATACAGATAGTCGGCTCCTTACAACGAGCGAAAATAGACATAGACAAGTATGTACACATATCTCGGTCGAAGTCGGTCAAATCGTCCACCGAAACTGCCCACATTGAGATCACAATAATGTGTGCGTGAATTTTTGTTGAGCTGTGAGCAGACCTTTTCAGCGTATATATTCTGTGCTTCGGGGTTGGCAACAGGAACATTTTGTCGAGTACAAAGTCTCATTAATTTTTATTAGCTTCAATTTTAGGTATCATCTTATAAATATTATGTAATTAATAATGTTCCATCGGGAAATCCTAGTCAGAAAACTAAATTACTGGTTAATAACTTTTTATCAACAGTCGTTCTAAGATTTACAAAAAAAATCAACACCAGCATTTTGGAGTTTAGGTATTACCTACTTATTTCAGCTATATTAATGTAATAGGATACCAGAGTATTATCATTAACTGGGTTTAATGTCAGCCCTCAAGCCAAGTTTATGTATTTAATAATAGTTATAAGTCGTATTAAAAATGTAATGATATTATTATAGTGATGTACTCACGCAAATAATTTTTAAATTTATAAGATTATTATGATGTTAGTACTTTCGATTTTTTATAGGTACCTAGTTTTCATAGATGATTTAATGGAAATTATACCGACTTTATTTTAACCTTAATATTTAAGTTAAAGGACGTCAACTTTAGGTTACGTACCTATTTTTGCTCGACTACGCAAGAAGGAGGGTTACGTTTTTCGAGTGTATGTATGTATCTATATTTCTTTGGCTAGCTCTAGAGCCTAAATGGCTGGATGAATTTTGAGGAAGGCTTGAGAGGTATCGTTAGATTCGTCTCAGTTGTGAGAGTGACACAAGTTTACTACCGTGTTTTTGCTTTGTAATAATTTAGCTTGTGTTGTTTGTGTGTAAAAGAACAAAAATTTAAAGACATTAACTATTCAATTTACTAGCCCAGTGAAGCGTATAGTAAGAACAAATACCTAACTTAATTTAGAATAAGTAGGTGGCATGCTACCTGCATACCTACTTCTAATATCAGCGTAGCCTACAGCCAGACGCCAGAGATTACAACTACACAACACAGCTAAAACAAATGTACAAACCAAGAACTTTTCTTTGGAACATAGTCATTATTCCAACCCTTGGAATATATGCTTACATGACTAATATACTTTTAGGTATTTGTTACGAGTCAGTTCCATTCCCTCTCTCAGAATAATAACCATCATTATAATAAATTGTGCATAAAACTAGATAAATGCGTGCTGAATACGCTTTATTGCAGAGTTCCACCTTCCAAGGTACCAAACAATCTTGCTTATGGCATATGTTTGGAACATCTCGTCATCGGGAAAACGAAATAAAGAGTTATGTTAAACGGAGTGTTGCTGCCACGATGTTTATGTTTATTTTGTTTGTTAAAACACGAATAAGGCAATGAGATATACCAGTAATCGTGAAAACTTTGTGACTTATGACAATCACTGTTTGTATGGGGAATGTCAAAAGATGTAAGGGACTGTCTCCACGGGTGAGAGAATCGCGGCGATATTATTCTCGTGCCTCCTTTTTTTGGACACTCTCTTAGAATGTGTCCCCACACGGCTATGCTACGAGTGGCTGTGCGAGAGAAACGTCATTGTAACGCCGCGCGCTCAGCGGAACGCGGCGGGCGCGCTATACGCGGCGATTACGTAACGAGTCGCGACGATACGCTGGCGAAATAATCTCTCGTTCGGTAAGACTACCCGACGATAGTAGAGAGGAATCGCCGCGATTCTCTCGCCTGTGGAGAAGGTCCATATGGGTGAAAGGTCTTGAAAAATAATATACACACAATATCAAAAATAAGAATTGAGTGAAGTAAATTATTATAATCAAAACTAATATTATAAATGTGAAATTAACTCTGTCTGTCTGTTAAGTTTTCATGTTTAAATGAATTTGATGTTGATGAGATAGTTTGAGTCCCGGGAAAAGACATAGCATAGTTTTTATCGCCATAACTGACATCGAGCGCCTGGCGAACGTTGGTATTACACCGGCTTCACGCGTTGGCCCCAACGTCGGTCCCAACTAGTCCCAACGGCACTCGTCCAACGCGTGGATCTAGAATAATGCTCGTCGCAACGTGTTGGTGCCAATGCTATATTCTAGATCTACACGTTATACGAGTGGCCTTCCAACCGACGTTGGGGACAACGTGTGGCCGTCTGTATACAGAATGGACCAAATCAATGCCTCCTGGAGGGAAAGTACCTGAAATATTCAAGATAGTTAACTTTACTCAAAGAAAGCATTACTTATTTAATTTTTTATTAATTTTTTTTTAAATCAAAGGCATTCTTATATAACTATGGTTCTTTTTACTTTTCTACCAGCCAAATAATTAAATTCGCCCAATAATTAACAAGCTATTTGTTGGTAGATATGGTGTTGTTTTACTTTAGCAAAGAATTAATTGTAATTAACAAAACTTCTTAATTGAAAATACTACTCAACTTTTTGAGCAACAATTTTATATAATTAAATTGCTTTTGCTTCTGTTTGAATTGTTGAACAAAATTGACCGTATCTATTGAAATAGATAGATAAGGTCAATTTTGTTCAATAATATATATTATTAATATGGACATATACACAAGTAGATGTCCATAATACCTAATAGAATTTAGTCGATATATTCCACCCATAATCTGTTTAGCAGGATTTAACTGGAACTAACAGAAATAATTTAATAGGTAAATTATTAATTAATTTGACCATACGGGTAAGAGCAGATGTTTGTATTATTGTTGATGGGAATTAACATTTTGGATGGAAATTATGTAGTGCGAACCAGATTTAGGCTTTACGATACATTATTCAGTAGCTAGGTAGGTTCTTTAATAAATCATATGCATCATAAACTCAATATAGTTATTGAAAACATTTCGATTAAAATAATAAACAACATAAGTACCTACATATATGTATATACATAGGTATACTAAATTAATAATATTCACGCCTCTTAAACTAATTTTTAATAATGTAATCAGAATAAATTCCGATAATTATTACAATAAAGTAAAATTAATTTCCGAAGGTCAATTTTTCATGTCATTTTGAAGGCCTTATGTGAATAATGTGATTACGTGAGCACAAAGGCCCCGTGACCTGCGATCTCTCAAACGCACAAAGTGAATCTTTGTCATATAGCCCTTCCCAAATTATTTTTGGGTTCGGCTGTTATGAAGCGACACGAGGATTTGGCGCCAGCGGGTTATGAGACTGACTCAAGTAAATGCGTATAAAAAAGGAATTTCACTCATCGTTCGTGTACGTTGCGAGGGTTGACGTTAAGAAGTGCCTTCATGAATTCCGTTCTGAAATATTACCTACAAACGAAATTCACGTGAACACTGTCTATGCATGTTTTAACAATTTTCAACTTAGTACAGTATTAAGATGCTGAGTACTTTTGGAGAATTGTTTTTTTTATGATTCACAGTAAGCATAAGATACCTATCTATATATTAATACGTGAACAAAGCGGAATCTATGGAACCGAATCACGGAGGAACGTGAGATTTGTCATATTGTCTAGTTTATATAGAGAAGGAAGGAAATTAATATTTTAAATAATTCTAATGAGAATATATTAAATAAATTAAAATAAACATTACACACACTACCGTATGAATGTATTGCTCTTCCAATGTCCAACATAAATGAATTGACAAATTGACTGAAAGACTATCTATAAACCCAATAAAGTCACGTCATAGTCATACTAAAATATGGCTACATTGCAGCATTGGTACGCCCAACTGTCTGCATTTGTGATCTTCATCTGAAAACAGCTGATGTTTATCAGATTTCACAACGATAAAATGCTTATATACGACTTACTCTTAATTCTTAATGAAACATACCATCTTAATAATGTAATAATATTTAATAATTGGCGCATTATAGCAATAAAGAAATGTGCAGATTCTATTGTTCTGTCATATCTAAAATAAACAGGAAGGTAGTAGGCATTATTAACAACAATGTTAAAGAAAACGCTACTCTGCGTTTGTATTAGACTTTAACGTCTCAGTCTGTTCTTCTTAAATCCGTTGCCTAATTTAGAAGATCTAACTGCCACAGCCAGAGTCGTTTAATGCTTACTTAAATCATTCTTTAGCAAAGATTTTGTTTGTCAAAACCTTACTAAGAAATGATTTACGAATCTGAGTGCGGCAAGTAGAGTTCGTAGAAAAAGGCAGCTGGAAGCGACTTTTTTTTGACCGCCTTCAAAAGGCGGTTCTCTGTTTAGTATGCATGTAAGTATATATGTATGTATGTATGTAAGATTGTATGTATGTATGTATATGTATGTTTGAAATTTTCTCAAAATCTCGTTATCCGGTTTAAATGGGGTTTTCGCTATAATAAACAGTTTTTGCTATATAGTATAAAACGTTGTCCTCGCTTAAAAACACCAGTGATATAGACTAAAAAATAAAAATGAGTCAGCGAAATTTGCATTCGGTGATGATTTACTTGATATTTTTTTTCCTTAAAGGCGGTTCATTTTTCTTAATAAAGTTATTTAGCAATGTGGGATTATGGGTCCCACGTTTCTAGCTATCATGCTAACCCCTCCAGCTCATCTAAATTGCTTCGAGTGGGTTTGTGTCGGCAGTATAATGAACAGGATTCGAACCCGCGACCTCATAATTACGAATCCGATTCCCTTACCATTAGGCTACCGCCACTTCATGGTTTTGACAGAATGTAAAGATTATGTAACACTATATATTATTATATTTGTGTTGAATCATCACCAATAAAATCAGAAGGTTGAAGCCACATCTTGTAGGAATTTATGCCTGCCTCTTATATTAACCTTCGTTTCAATTAACCTCGATTAAAAATGATACATTTGTTCGAGTTTCTTATGATGCGATTTAATTTTAGAAATGTCACTTTATTAGCGGAACGAAATAACCACTGATCATCTGTAGCACGCTTTATATATATATTTACTTCGTTTATTATTAGCTATATATGTTCGTAAACTTTCGCGATTTGTACACATTTTAGAATTTTATAAGCTACGGGTCTTATTCGCGTAAATATTTTATTTTAAGGCTAAATATCTTCGTTTATTGCCCGACGTTTTGAACGTATTGCAACGGCAATATTTACGCGATTAAGACCCGTAACTTATAAAATTGTTTAATATTATTAGCTACACCAATTAATAGCTAGGATAGACCGTACGTCAAAATTTTTGATGGTCTCTGTGCTGATGGATCTCTACACAATATCGGGTTCCGTAGTTCTCCATCCGAAAAATGTGGCTTAAGAAGTTGGTTTTCTGTTGTTTTTGTTTCATACTACTAACAACGTTATATAAGTATTAGTAATGGAATCTGTAAGAAAATTTTGTTACTTCTCACTTGGTTTGCTTTTACTCGTTAAATTAGCCAGCTAAATGGTTGATATATATAGTTAAATTAAAAGGAAAACTGTCACAGCTAAGAAGGCTTTACAAGTTATCGAGTAACAGCTGATCAAATGAGAAGTAACAAAATTTTCGTACAAATTCCATTGAAAATGATTATTAAGTAGATATAACGTTGATGAAACAAAATAACAGAAAACGCACTGTATAAGTCGCATTATTTGGATGGAAGGTGGGGGGGGTGACTATGGAACCCTACATCGTTCGGACGTATATGGCAAAACTATAAGGGTTTAGTTTTGCCATTTTGGCTACGGAAACCTAAAAATGTCATAGGAGTCTGAAGCTTGATAGTGAAACCCATGTTCAAGTACTCATTGGTATTCACAGGATACAAGATTCACAAGGATACCTTGACTGAAATAAAAAAAAATACATTTGTTAACATGCGCTGTTGCCGTAGCGAAGCGCCAACGCCCAAAGCTGGTTCGGACCCGACGCATTAGATATTTCAGATCAAAACAACCTAAAGTTGTAGTTGAGAAAGGGATACGTGAGAGGTGACATTATCTAAAGCTAATTAATTGTTTCAGCCGGTGTTGCAATCATGGTGTGTGCGGCTACGGCAGCGACGAGATGGGCGCGACGAGACTGGCCGCTCGCCAAGAACCCTGTGTGGGAAGTCTACAAACTACTGTGGAGGATATTTGAACCAATGCTCTTCACCCTCAGCGGGTATTTTCTAGATGTACATATCCTTATTTACCAAATATTCGTATTTATATTAATGGTTTCCGCTTAGTACACAGTATCAAATTAGGAAGGCATCCGTTTCGTCATAAACCGGTATTTATTTTTCTTATATAACGAATTGAAGAGACTAGCAGGTCGTGTGCCCAATGGTAAGCGTCACGCTACTCCATACCAGTATCAGTGCCACCCATATCCTTGTTTGACAAAGATCTGCAGGAATGTCACCGCACCGCGCTTCTCATATGAGACATTAGTTGCCCAGTAATTACACTTGCTGCCGTGCCCTTCAACCGAAACACAGTGATGCGACAACATCACTGAAAAAACACTGACACTGTTGTGGTTTGACGTAGTAAATGCAGTGGTGTAATATGACGATGATGTTCGACAAGTAGCAAGTAGTAAAATAGCACAAAAACAGTAGGCCTACTCTCTTTCATTAGAACTAGATTCATGAATTTTTGTTTACTTAAACTTCTCAAGTTATCGGGGAATATTTTAATGAATTTTCGAGTAAGCACAAGAAGTTCGAACCCATGGAAGATTTTTAGGAACGAGTAGATTAAATAGATGTTCTATAGTACCACCTCATTTTTGATCGAAACTTCGTTTTCATTGAGTTAGAGTAGGCCTCCTGGTGCTCCTGGTGAATTTATTAATTTTGTATTAAAATACGAATGGTAATTACTTTTTACTTTATCGCTGTAATTTCTAAGGTGAGAACCAAAAATTCATCGCCTTTCGTATTTTATTTCATGGAGAGCTAGTTTCTGTACTGTTTTGCATCAACTATTGAATTACTATTCCAGAGTACACTTAGATTCGTGGTTGCACTACCGTTCCGTAAACGCAACATTTCACTGCGCTTGTTTTTGAACCGTTACCTCGTACGTGTGTACAAATGGACAACTGCCTGCATACACCGCACCATACATACACCACCATGTATCCGAAGCAACATGTAATGTGTCTGTGTGTCATACTATGGCTGTGTCGAATTTCATGAATTACCGTTTATAAATTTCTTAAGTCTACGGGGACTATTCTTATTAATTTTTGGATAAGCACAAGAAGTTCGAACCCATTGATGGTTTTCTGGAACGAGTGGATTACATAGATGTTGCTCGCTCTGTATCTTAACCATTTCATTTTTGATCGAAACATCGTTTTCAATGAATTAGAGTAGGCCTCCGGTTCGGTGACAGAACGGTATAATGAGCTAAGTATTGATACATCATTCTTACTATATGGGTATTGAAAGTGGTTGAACAGTCTCTGCCCTAATATGGTACAGTGGCAGCGTTTAGGAGATCCACGACTCAGACTCAGTGGTGACCAAGCAGAAAGATTGACGACCATGAAATTACAATTGTTATGCGATATTGTCACGGGATTGTCGCGAATTATTTAAAGGTACGAACCTTTACCCGACGTTTCGATCGAATTGCACCGATCGTGGTCACGGGTCGACTGTAGCGATGTCTCCGCCATCAGTCGATCCGTGACAACGATCGGTGCAATTCGATCGAAACGTCGGGTAAATAAAAGGTTCGTACCTTTAAATAATTCACGCGATTAAGTCCCGAAATATATCTAACATGTATAAAAATCGCGAAAGCTTAAAAACAATTAAAACTATCTATCCTATGGCGACCGTTTGCAAAAAAACCACACCCTCAGTGTCTCAAAAAACACTAACTTCCAGTCGTGTCGGATTTTCGGGGTGATGAATGTCATTAAACAAAGAATGCACTTAATTTTGCGCATACTCTCGGGCACTATAATTTCTCCTTCGTAGTTAGCTATCTCTCCTCTGTACTCTCCTTCGTAGTTAGCTATGTCTCTGATGAGATTGGCAGCTGTGATCGAAATCGATTAGAATACTATTAGATACAGTGTACTGGGCGGTGACTATTACTCCTATATGTCTACTCAAACAATATTAACTTCGGTCAACGTGGAGGCACATTTCAAAAATTAGGTTTCTGCCGCAGCTGGCCATCAAACGACCAATAAAAGATATTAGTTTAGCAAAAAACACCCGTTCCTTTAACATAATTTCGTTTTATTCACCATCTCTACGACATAGAAATTTGATGGTAATTTGAGTACACTCAAGTGAAAAATAAAATAACATTTATTGAAATTATTTTTTGCTTCCTTCTTCCCATGTTAAAACGAAATAATTGACTGGATGTTTTAGTAACTTGTGGAAAATTGGGTAGATATTAAAAAGAAAAAAGTATGTAGTAAAAATGTTATAACAACGAAGTTATTGTATCATAGGTGTGCATCAGTAGGCCTCAGCTACACTTTTTTTTTATTTCAATCTTAATTATCAATACAATAATTTCATTTTTAAAAAATAGAAAAATTTGAAGTCCAGACTCAGGAATCGAACCCGGGACTTCCGTATGCCTAACCAGGGCTGAATTTCTTTATCCTTTCTTGCAAGCGGGTTCAATTATCAAAATAAAAAACCATTATTATCGAATACAAATAATCCAGTAAAAATTTCTATCGCCTGAAATATATAACAATAAAAAAAATCCTCTTCATTTGTCTAACTCAAATCTTAATAACAACAAAATAACAAAACGTGTTATATAAGTCACTAATAAATAACACAACTTACAGAGGAAATACATAAAAATGAAATTGTGATGAAATTACTATTCACGCAACTTTATGAGGTAATAAAACTTTTTAATGACATCACTCGGTACTTCATGCTATTTTCCTTAGAGATGTAACAAAACAAGCAACAAGGGCGGCGAACCTGGGGTTCCATATGATAAATAGAATTCTATAACATACGTATGGTATGATGGATAAACTGACACTACAAATTTTCAAATATATTCGTAATAGCAGCAATTTTAAGTAATAAAATAATATGTTAAAAGCTAAGAACCATTTGCGTCGTCAATTTCCTAGTTCTATTCATTTTCATTATTTTCTCTTTCATCATCAAATCCTTGGACCATTCAAAACGAATCACAATCATGAAGCCGCCAGTAAAAAGCATCATGGCCATGGTTTTTAACTTTTCAAAGAATCAGAATTAATTGGCATAGTCAACAGAGTAACCTTTATTTCAGATATCACAAATAAGTGTAAAGGAACTATCCTTGATCTTGGGCTGCATCTTCGCAGCGCTCGTGCTGCGAATGCTGACAGCTTTTGTGGTAGCAATGGCTAACGAGCTGTCGGTCAAAGAAAGCCTTTTTATCGCCGTCACTTGGGTACCCAAAGCCATCGTAGAGGTAAGTTTTATTTGAATTTCACTAGGATTTGGCTTCTTCCAATTTTATACATATTAGAGATCAGTTTCTAGTCAAACTAGTAAGTAGAATATTTTAGTTCTGACAATTGTTCTACAACTGTCCTACAAAGACACACACAGTGCAAAGTCGCGGGCAATTTATTAAAGTAAGAAAACTAACTTTATGTGAAAGTATGAGAGTACATAATGATAAAGTCAAAAGTCAAAGTACTTTACTCACTTAGGTTACAAAATGCAACGCTTATGAACGTCAGACAAAATTTGGAATAGAATGCTTCTACATTTAATGCCAAGTTTGCAAGAGTAAAGCCGTGAGAAAAGAACTTGGCAATAAAAACTAGTAACCACTTTTTTTAAATGCCAATTTTTACAATATATTTGTATATACATATATAAACAATTATGCCAATAAGATGCTGAAACCATTACACCATAAAACTCACGCAAGCAATAAACATTGTACGTAAAGTAGGTATAATCAAGTTTTTAATGAATTAGCCTCCCACGGGAGCATCAACTTACAAAAAATACAGAAGAGGGTAAAGATTGTTATAATAAAAACTACGTATTATACTAATATTTATGAACCACTAATTAAAAAAACGGGTTTCACACGTAGTATCGGCAGAAGTGAAAACTAGGGTCTTCTAGTTTCTGGACCGCCCGATTTCCCACCTGAGCTCTAATAACATTGTAGATATGGTGTCTAAAATTTACCTTCGTATTCTAATGATATTGTTGCAGTTTTTAATTGCTCTCCTTCCGTCTTACGAATTTTCGATCAGGGCACGTGTCCTGTCGCGATTTTCTTTTACGCTACCCAAAACGTGCACGACGCAGTTAAAGAAATATTCACTTAAAAAAAAAAAATCTATAAGATGATAATGACAAGGCCGACCCGAAGTAGCATCCGTTCACGAGTTTGACGCATGGGTCAGCCATCATCCCCTTCGCCATATTGGAGGGAAGGAAGACGACCCGACCCACACCGCCACCACAAGCAATGACATTTTAATGAGCATGACGATCACTGACATTACATCTCATAGAAACGAAACGAAAATAACCTTAAATAATTTAATGAACTTCGATCGGTAGTTACCGATACTAACAATTTCAATTATTTAGGTACTCTGTGAATATACAATGCAAACAACATTTTATAAATGAACACAAATACATTATTCTGCCTTTTTATAACTACGACCATGAATTTAACATTTTATATAGACTCAATGGTATACATGGTTAAATGCTATTTTACACGTGTGACACTATTTGTCAGTGTGTGTATTTTTCATATGCAAGTTTAAATTTTTGTAAAAGTATCCACCTTTCCACGGGTCCCTCCGGGGAACTGTGATGCCGAGCTTCATATTTTACAAAAATGAAAAAAGGGTCTAAAATAATTCAAAAGAAAGAGATGAACTCGCATGAGATGAGCTCTATTTAATATGCACCAATGTCGCTACAAATGTAGGTACACGAAATTTATAATACAAAATTACAGTAATACAAATATCAGAATGATGGACGACTGTAATCACCCAAAATATTAATAAAACCGCATCATGATCACCAATTCATCATACCAGGCGTGGTGATTATGACATTGTCCCTTAAACAATAAATAATCGCAGGACCCTAATGTCACTGTGGACATTCATGGGGTTTCATAATGACATGATGATATTCATTTAGATTTTAAAGGTTTGTTGTATAAGCATAATATATTTTGCGGTCAACGATGGCTTTTTAATTTAAATGCAGGTATATATGTATGAATACACCTACCTAATTTTAATATTGATTCTGATTATTATATCAATTTAGATCATTCGTTCCGTGCTACACTTTTTTACCACAATGATTCGGGATAATTAGCACCAGTCTGAATCACACTTGAATGATTTTTATTATTATTAGTTATACTTTTAAGTCTATACTAGGTACATTAATGAATAATTTGAATTTGTTACTGTTAGGTTGACCATTTTAGTTAAAAAACTATAATTTAAGAACCCAAATTTTCAATTTTTGAAATGTAGTTCCTTATCACACGATATTATTTGTTTACTGGGTTGGGGGGCTAGACGAATAAAAGCGTAACATTTTGACATGGATCAAAAATCTATTACCTATTTATGATTATGTTTACCTATGAAAAATCTTCATAGGACAACTTTAAAAATGTTATATTCTTCCGATTTTTTTTTAATCATTCGTTAATACAAACACCAAAAGATCAACTGTCAACTCGTGATCACGTGATCAACTCATTGAGGTTGATATATTTAATCTCATGTCTTCTTCTTTAATATTTTTATCTCTTGAATTTGCAAAATTCCTCTAATATGGAGTATAATGTAATGATGGCAGCACCTTATCTACATAAACAGTTTATAAACAAAAAAACATTGTAAACATTAGTAATTTGAAAAGATTGGCGCGAGTTTTTATTGCCTCGTTCTTTTCTCAGGCTTTATATGTAGAATCGATTTTCGCAAGTGTAGTATTTTGCTTCGTAAGTGAATAAAGAATTTTTGATTTTGATTTAATCCTATTTAAAAAATTTCGTGATTTCACGTTTTGACTTCTTTATCTGTAATTTCAGCGACTATTTTTTATAAATTTATGATCCATTGTTAGAAGTACGTTAAGAGAGTACATTATTTTGAAAACAATATTATTTGGACGACCATTAGTTTCAGCACTGTAGTTAAAATTACATTTAACTTAGTATAACAACATTTCGTGCATTTAAATGATCGCGATAGAGTGCATTACGACGCCATATTTACAATTATCAAAACGTTATCAGTTGTTAAATACCGTCTGAAATGGCCCAACTCGCAACTAATGCGTCCTCTTAATTACGCTTATAAAATTTACTAGGGTACTTTATTAGCACACTTGGTAGTAAAGTGCTACTGTTGGGCCATACGTTCATCGCAGTGGCTGGCGGTGCGAGTTTATAATTAGTTTTAATTTTTCGTAGTATAGTGACAAAAATAATATAGAACAGTGGCTAAGGATTCTTTTCGGCTTCCCTTATAATTGTAGTTACATAATATTGTAGATATAAAGAACCGTGTCCAGTTCTTGCAAACTCAGTAAAATTTTACTCTTCGCCTCTGGTACACGCAATATGTCTGATTCTGACTCAAGCTAGGATAGGTAGGGGAAAAAAAAAAGAAAAAAAAAAGCATTATCGTATTTTGAATGTATTGTTAGTAATCAAACCTCTTTGGTTGTACTGAATATAACTGGCTGGTTTTAATACCATTAAATGTTGACATTCAGAAGATGCAATAAATAAATAAAAAAAATCTTGCCATTTTTCAATTGTTATTCAAGCAAGCAAAATGAATGTATGTGACGAAAAAATCGGTACATTCTAGAGTTTTAAAAATGCGACGAAGGCCGCGAATAAAATTTGTGCAGTTTGCGGTTCAAGCGTTTCAAGTCTGGAAATTTGAATGTGAAGGATGAGGCTCGCTCTCGACGCGCCCTGTCAGGGATAAAATCAGTGCCATCTTTAAAAAGTGAAGCAAGATCGATATATTAGTAGTTACAATATTGCTGAAGAACTGGATGTTAAACACAAAACGGTTTTACGTCATTTACAAAAGTCTGGGATATGTTGATACATCCTTCGTATAGCCCTGATCTTGCTCCATCAGATTTCCATCTGTTTCGGTCCTTTCAAAACTCTTTAGGAAGCATAAAGTTAACCTCAAAAGAACACTGTGAAAACTACATGTCAGATTTTTTTGATCATCAGCTGATTTTTTTTACAGCAATGCCTGCCACTACCCACAAGATGGTAACAGGTCATGGATCAAAGTAACCATATTATTACCAATCTTCGAATTTTCTTAACTTTCGTAGGCATCTTCAAAAGAAAAGACCTACTCTGCCGACTTGCGTTTTCTTTCGGGTTCAAAGCAGCGGTTTCGTCACCTGTCGCGTCATATTATAGACAGCCAATGACTGCCCTCCGTTAAACTTTTTTATCATTTTACGGCGCCACTCGTTAGTTTCGGACACGCAGTCGTTTCTGGTCCTCCGTTATGTCATGCATTATCCATAGAGTGCAAAGCTTCCAAACCTTCAGATGCACATGTAAAATGTTTTGCACTTAGCTCATTCCAATGTCAAGCATGAATTTGCTGGAAAATAATTTTAAAGTATGGTGTCAATATTAGAGGAACCGCAGTCGCCGGCCGACCTTCACGTTCCAGAGATGATCACGTCCACATCTAAATTCTCCAAGCCACCAATACACACATTTCGGTATTCCGAAGGAAGAGTAGGCATGTGTTAAAACATCTGCGTGCTCTTTCTATTGAGATTGGACGCCACGGCCGTAATCGAAATCGACTAAGATGACTTAATCGCGTAAATATTTTATTTTAAGGCTAAATACCTTTGTTTATTGCCCGACGTCACCACCAGTCTACCCGTGATCACGGCCGTTGCAATACGGTCGAAACGTCGAAGTATGTAAATATTTTTTATAAACAACTAGCTTTTATCTGCGACTCGGTCCCTCACGGTTTATGTATAGCGGTAAAGACTATCCTATGTCCTCTCCAGGGATTCAAACTATGTCCATACCCAATTTTATTTAAATCGGTTTAGTGGTTTAAGCGTGAGAACGTGACAAAAGTTCATAATATTAGTCAGAATTATTATCACACACTTCTACACTATGCAGATTTCTACATACTTCTACATTTATTTCTACTGTGTGGAATTTCAAGCTTAAAGTTATTAGTACATAGATAAGTAAACTACCTATCTGTTCTCACATAGTTGGTCACTTGTGAACTCTCCTTTTAAACTCGCTTTTGTCAATAAATTACCCTTTGCGATAGCAATCTGTAGCGATACCTTGTGGTGCATTTTAATTACCTACTCTTTACTTAACGAAGAGATTCCAGATCTATGTTTATCAAAGCTTTGGTCTAGGCAGCTTTAAATGACTTAAACTAGCAGTTGGACGACTCAAAGCAAATGAAACTGGACTTCGTTGGTCGACAGTCGGTCTAGTTCTCATCTCTTTGATTAGTACCTACTTGCTTGTATAGACAGGACGTTCGGTTACGTGGATGATCCAATGATCAAGGTTCTCACGCAGAGCGAGTGCCCGTCGTTGTTCCCAAATAATGTACCTAATAACCTAATGTTCTTTTAACCGATTTCGGTGACGACGGAGAAACTCAACGAAGTTTACGAAGCCCAGAATGGAAGAAATATTATAGAAAACAAATTTGTGTACAAAAATAGAAATTAGATAAGACTGCAGAGGGATGACGACCTCTCTAAAGTAAGGAGGTTATCATATTTTTTGGAAATGGTCACACACCTTTAGACCCGACAGTGGGAAACTCGCTAAAATTATAATATTAAATGATTGCGACAAGTCTGGGTGTAATTTCAATTCATGTTTTAATGTTCGCCCTGATTCTTGCTACTCGATACGAGGAGAGTATTTACTTTCGCCCGAAGCTCCACCTGCGTGGGTGTCGGTTATCGCTATACAAACTATCCTATGTCCTTTCTCGGGACCCCTACTATTTTCATACCAAAATTCATCTAAATCGATTGAGCGTAAAGTAGGCCTCCTAAAATTTCGAAAAAAAATATTGTACCTATCGACTAAATTACATAGAAAAGCCATCTTCAGTTGAACTATAACACAGCGATCTTCTAATACATAAACAATATTGTCATGCAAGCGAAACGAGAACAAAATCATTAAACTCCTAATTGATTTGCGATGGATGAAAAACTGGGTATTATATCGTCAGCCCTCGCAATTATTTCTAAAAAATAATAAGCGAGAAAAAATAATTTATTCCTTAGAAACATGAAACGGCTTTTAGATAATTCAGTTGATAGAAGATGTGATAAATTAATGAAGATAAGCTTTCATACTAAATAACAAATTATAAAAAATAATTTAAAAGAATATAAAAGTTATTAAAATTGACTTAGTGCAAGTTGAATTTGTGGAATTTTCGTTCAGTATCTAGTTTCAGAGGCAATAAATCATTCCAGTAGATAGAAGAGAATTAAAAAAGAGATGAAAATATTTCTGAACTAGAATATTCTCACTTCTATTTTTTTAAAAGAGTACATTTTGTCGTTCATTTCTCTTTCCAACTTGGTTTCAATTAATAGATACGTTTGAAGTGCCGATGCGGTTAATTAAAATCTTTCAGCAAGTTGGCAATAAAAAAGGAAGTAGATAAAGTTGTTTTAAATCAAAAGGTAAATTGTCTAACTGCTTTTACTATTTTGTTGATACTTACCTTATTTTGAACTAGCTTTCGCCTGCTGCTACACCCTCGTGTATGTCGGCTGTCGCGATTAAAACTATCCTATGGCGTTTTTCGGGACTCAAACTATCTTCAAACCAAATTTAAAACGTTACAGTCAGACAGACAGACTTACTTGCACATTTATAATATAAGTAGGTAGGTATAGCTTTAATATCAGTTTTATGATTTTTACTCATTTGGATTTGAAACTATTGTGGATTCAATTTGGACAAAACTTTGTGTGATTCGTAAATATTTACTTCGAGTCTCAACTGTGTACTTTGAGTCCGTTAATTATATGTTTGTGAAGTCCCTCACGATACTGGGCTTGTTCCCAAGTGCGGGTCTTGTCTTTAAAAAAAAGAAAAGTATATACCTACACAGAATGTACCAAAGAAATGCCCTTTGAAGCAAATTTTATTCAAAGAAACATATCTTAATATTTAAAAATTAAAATAAGAGCATTCAAAGATTTTTAAACTAGAGCTAGAAATCGAACAATCAAATCAATGTAGTAAAATAAACATCCTATGTGTTACGATACCAATCGAAAGGGTATTCTTCTTTAAGTAAAATTCCTAACTCAAATAATAATCAAAGTAGGTATTTACCCTCTAGGGGCATTGGTTTCGTACCTGTAATATAATGTAGGTTAATGGCTCATTCAAGTGCAAAATAAGACAAGAACGGAATTGTTTAGAATATAGGGTTAAGCATACAGAGCCGTATACTACAATTTCGTATGTAACACCAATTTATGTAGGTAACTTAAGGGCAAAACCACGGGCAACAAATGGGTTTAGGTGAAAGCCACTTACCAACTAACTGACTGACTTATAACCTTATCTCACTAACCTTAGATCTTTGCACCTTGACAGTGTTATATTCTATATATGAATAAGTACGCAGGTACGTATATATGTAGATATACTTCATCCCGACTTTATGTAAAGGGACGCATGAAACTGGAAGGCAGCCTCTTTAATATTATACTAGGTATTTTATAATCAGCCTGCTTAGGAAGGATAAGCCCAAGTTTATCTACGTAACATAAAACGCTTTTATTTAGAGACAAACACTGTATTTTGAAATACTTATATCATAGTTGTAGGTTTAAACTAGAAATATGTTTATTATAGTCTAGTCATCCTTTTTAATGTTCCTAAAATCGAAAGTAATAAACCATTGATTCCGTAAAATTAAAGTTGATTAATTTTCTAAATCGATTTGGAGCATTAAAAACAGCGTAAATTTACATTTTACATTTAATGTAATGTAAACAGCGTAAATTAACATTTTACATGTAAATTTACATCTTACGACAACCGTCTGTGACATTACTCTCTTTCACTTGCCTCTCTTTTTCACTACAAATCCGTTTAAATATGACATTTAGGAAATGATAATTCACTTACTAATCGAGGTCATACGATGCGAACGCCGTTAATCCGTTTTTCTTTTATTAAGACCAAATTAAGGCACTTAAAATTATATAAAAATATAAAATATTGCGGCAGTGTTTACACGATTCTACTTGTTTATGTATTGCACTGCTCACAACTACTGAAATATTTGAGCTTGTTTTACCCGAATTATTTGTATCTATTTAGTACGGGTATGGCGCATAAACTTTTTTTAAAGAATTACCTACCAAATGTTTACCGTATTCACCATACTCATTCGAAATAGGCATCTACAAGTACATAACATAATAAAAAAAAAACATATCTACACTTTACGTGTGGGGGAGGTATCCTAAATATTTTTTTTAACATTTCTAATACCAAGAGCGCGTATCAAGTCTCTGAGCTAAGTTGCGGACCGACGTACAGACGGACGAATTTGGTGAAACTACAAAGGTACTACGGAACTCAAAAAATCCAGTTGAAATCTGTGCAAGTTTTCCACATAACTGTTTACTATAAAATTGTGTATTTAACCATAATTATTACCTACGTCTCCTATCAAGGATATCTTACTTTTTTTTCAAAAGAAGTCTTACTCTATAAAGGAACATGTTACTTTTTTTATAATATATCTATTTTTACCCGACTACGGAGGAGCCTTATAAGAAGCGTTATGTTTTACTATGTAGTTACGTTCCATGTTCCTATTTCGTTCGTGATTTTATCGTAATATCATTTTATTGTAAGTATAAGACGATACCGTTTTCTTTCGATATCGTTAATATTTTTATATAAAATTTCATTCTGTAAAGTTGACAGTATAAATCGAATAAAACGATGATCTCGTACTATAGTGCCCGATTCCCATTTCATACAATATATATTTTATGTTTAAATGCATTCGATAAAAGTAATATCCACAATGTACGTAATATAGAAATCGATTGATTACAAAAAAGTATATATTTCTATTGAAAAGAAATAAGTACCTTGGTACATTCATTTTTGTTTTTTATCAAGTAAGTACATTAAGCAAAAAAATCTATATTTAAATTCATGAAGGCCCTACATCAATCGAAACCGCGTCATGCCTGTGATTGTATTGTAATTTTTTTCCAATTTGATGAATATAAAACCTTACCGCATAAGGTTTTATAGCATATTTCGCGGAGAACTTTATAATCATGTATGGTCTTAGAAAGCTCTTTGCCGTGTGGTAATCGAGTCCACTCCACGACCAGAAATCAGCAATCACCGAATCAGTTGTCTAATCAATTTCTCCTTTGTAAAACTGTTATATAATATTATACATACATGTACGACATAATATCCAACAATCAGATTATATTCGTGTGAAGACGTCTCTCGACCACCATCGTTAGCTTTGACATACTCCAGCTGAGTCGATACTCGATACATCCTTAATTGATTTAACAGGATCACAAACTGTATATTATTCGGACAGCGTCGTAAACCACATCACAAACTGTATATTATTTGGACATCGTCTTCTAACAAAGGGATTTCAGTCGTAGAGCCTGAGCTGTTAGCTAATTGTAATTGGATATAATCGACTATATTCGTTTAGATAGTTATGTCAAATTCAAACTACAATATTAACATGGACGTTCTAATACTTGCCATATCTTTATATCTTTTATACAAATAAATAAAATGTAAACACATCTTGACATTACAAACAGACACCTGTTTGTAATGTCAAATTAATAGTTTTTTACTAAATTTATATAAAGGTATAATGGTACTTATAACAAAAACATATTTTTTTAGATTTTTGTCTGTCTGTCTGTTCCTGCTAATGTCCGAAACTGCTGGACGGATTTCGACGGAACTTTCACTGTCAGATGACGATGGAAGGAGTAACTTAGGCTATTTTTTATAATTACACTAACGTCTGTAGGAAATGAGCAGTACTGCAACTTCACGCGGGCGATGTCGGGCACAGCATGTCCTAAATACATTTTGTAGCTAAGAGAATATAATTAAAATATAGTGACTGAGGATAATCGACTCGAGTGTAAAGATTCCGAGCATAGCTCGCTCCATAGCCCGATGAGCAACTTTGAATTAGTGTACTCGTATATACCCGTTAGTGTTCACGTCTCAGCACCGTATGTCATCACAGGTAGGACACACTGATTGAATACTTTCGTGATTAGATATTGCGGTAGAAGCAAAGAGAAGACTTGATGAAGTTTGCTAACGACGAAACCCAATCGGATAGTTCTTTCGACTACTTTCTCGAAGTTGTTTCTATCAAGCTAATTAACTTGCCCTAGGTGGATAATATTGTTGAACAACTTCGAGCATTAACCCTTCGACATAAAATGATCTTAGCATGACATGTTCATAAAACATGATTTTTGATTTATCCAAACTCATTAATAAATATTCGTTTATTGATTAATATCAAATAAAATCGTTTTAATAATTCAGCCACAATAAAATTATAAGTACTAGCTTTGCAATGTAACTCCGATATTTTGAAGACATATCGTTCTGATGCTTTATCTACACTGTCGTAAGTTTCATCAAAAGCCATCTATTTATACAAAGGTATACCTACCTATATTCATAAAAACTTTAAAATTTGTATATAATATCTAAGTATTACTTACCAATCTGCAGTCATTGTCCTTTGATCTTCAACTGATACTGTAACTTTCGTCGGCAAATTTTCAAAAGGAAATACCCACTCTGCAGACTGGCTTTTTCTTTCGGGTTCAAAGCAGTACACAAAAGTTTAGTCACCTGTCACGATATTATAGACAGCCAATAACTGTGCTCCGATAAACTTCTGTATTTTAAGGCACTACTGGACACGCAGTCGTTTCTGATCCTCCCTTAAGTCATGCAATATCCATCGAGTGCAATGCTTCCGAATCTTAGATGCACATGTAAAATGTTTTACACTTGCCTAACAAAGCACCAAATTGCTGGCAAGATTTTTATTAAGTTGTCGTATGGTGTCAATACTGCGCGTACCGTCCACGTCTATTTTCTCAAAATTGCGAATACAAAGAGCTGCAACATGGTGCTTCATCACCAAATGCCAATTGAAGTCTCTGGCAACTCTCTTCTTGACCTATGCCACAACAAAAATCATAAAAAAAAATGAGTGACACGGGGACTGCCGCGGTAAAACTATTGCATAGCAATTTTTATCAACTTATGCAATTATAATTACTTATTTATTTATTTTTTATTTATGCAGTATTTTTTTTTTATTACTTTTCGGAGCAGCTCGTCTCGATCCGTGCGAGCTTTGTACAATCGTACCATATACATTATACGCTACATGGTAAGCGGAGTGGGGAGTGTTAGGTTTTTTTTGTTACGGAATTTCTTGATTCGGTCGCCGCCCTCAAAGCGCGCGATAAAAACTATGCAATAGCTTAAAAGTGAATAGAAATGTTCACAAGTTAAATTCAATGAAAAAACAAATGACAGTCTCGCAAATTAAAATTTTTCATTATTTTATTGGAAGTGGCCAGATCCAGAAATAGCATTGGCGCCAACGTTGGAACAAGCGCTATTCTAAATCTACCCGTTGGACGAGTGGCGTTGGTACCGATGTTGGGGCCAACGTGTGGAGCCAGCGAATACGGCGGCTATACTCACTTGGATCTCAGAATTTGTGATAAAATTTAGCCACTGTGTTTTCTTACGTAACTATAAGCTATTTACTGAAGTTTTATAAAAATATAATATTACTAGCAATTGCCCACAGCTGTACTCACGTGGATCTCAGAAATTGTAGCTATTTACTGAAGTTTTATCAAAATCCGTCATCCGTCTTTGAATAAAGAAAGCGCTACAAACATCCATCTTAACAAACTTTCGTTTTTATAATATAACTAGCTGACCCGCGCAACTTCGTCTGCGTAAATTTTCCCTTTTTTCTTTTTTCTTCCTTTTTTTTACAACATTTTTCATTGCTGCTCCGCTTCTATTGGTCGTAGTGTGATGTTATACCCTTCCTCGATAAATGGAATATCCAACAATAAAATACTTTTTCAATGCGGCCCAGTAGTTCCTGAGATTATCGCGTTCAAACAAACAAACAAACTCTTAGGGGTATGAAAGATAGATGTTGTCCGATTCTCAGACCTACCCAATATGCACACAAAATTTCATGAAAATCGGTCAAGCCGTTTCGGAGGAGTATGGCAACGAAAACTGTGACACGAGAATTTTATATATTAGATAGAAAGGAATTTTCATAATTTCAAATTTATATAAAGTACATTTCTAGTTAGACATTTTATGTTGTAATTAGAAAATAAATAAATAAAAATAAATTTCAGGCTGTCCTTGTGCGCGTTGCAATGGATTCTCTATGGGACGACGCTACAGCGAAAGACAGGAGAATAGCAACGCAACACGCAAATATCATCGTTATTGCTGTATTGTTAACGTCTACTTTGGGGTCTATGCTGACAACGGTGTTGGGCCCCATCCTCCTGTCACAGGAATCAAGGGTCGCCCCTGAAGGTAACTTTTGTTTGGACATTCTATAAATATGTAGTTTTTAATTAGACAAAGTGCTGTACTTTTGTTTTCTTTCGTAAAAGTTTTGTAGTAGGTACAGTCCAACAATTGAAAACAAATATTAAGGCTACGTTTTCTCCGGACCTTTGCTCGTTCTAATTTGGTTTTGATTTTGTTCAACTGATTTCCGAATAACTGTTTGGCAAATTTTAATCTAATCCGTTCTGGTTTGTGCTGTGAGTTGATATCAATGAATCACGGTTTCCTTTTAATAATAAAGATTTCACTAGAAACTATCCCAAATTTCATCGTAATCGGTATAGCGGTTTAAGTGTGAAAACGTAACGGACTGACAGAGTTACTTCCACATTTATAATATTACTTTAGATGAGAGAGTTTAACCACTCTCTTTATTACAGAAAATAATAGTAGGTAATCCTTTTTTATTATAAAAGGCGACTCCCTCAGTAAGGTACAGACCCTATGTCGCGGGGGACTTAACAAACATACAAGTCACGAACACAAAGTACACCCAGACTCGGAACAACAATTTGTGGATCACACAAAGTGGTGTCCCGTGTGGGAATCGAACCCACAACTTCTTGCATAGCAGTCGGACATACTCCCACCGCGCCACAGAGGCAGTATGTAACAGTAGTAACATTATGTTAATGGTTTAATTGTCACTAGTGTGGCTACAAAACAAGGCACCGGACTACATACACTACACCCGCAATGACCCGCATCCCAAGCTAAATTCTAATAGCCTAGCCATGCAAATATCTGTCTTGTGAGACGACTTTGGGCAATCCGATAGTCAGTAAGACAGTTTTATTGCGCAATTACAAATTAGGGTCGTTCAATGGGTAACAGACGAAGAAGATTCTGAAGACAAATGAGAATGATTTGGTATTTTATATTGTGTTTTGTATTAAATAGGTACATTTATATAACACTTAACACGATATTGAAGTAGGTACCGACTATACTATTATCAGTTTCGTTACCTGTCATAAACGCGAACACGGTTCATTTGCAATTGGTTACATTACTGAAATTGAAACACACCTTATAATGGTTGAAAAAAATGCAGGCTCACAATTGTACGTGTCCTACACTTTCTTATGTTTAAAAAAAACTTCAAAGTTATTTAAAAAAAAATAACAGACTTCATAAGTTACCTAACGATCAATGACGTTTTAAGTAAAAAGGTAGATAGGTTACATAAACAACATTCGATTTTTAATAACGGCAAACTAATGCAGACATAGATAATGCAGTGTCACGCTAATAAAAAAAAGTAGTAAAAATAGGAAAGCACGATTTAATTATCACGAGTGAAAAAGAGAAATATGTTATCAGCTGCTTTCATCTGTTGACGCCAGCGATGCGACACTAAAACTAAGTCAATTGTAAAGATTTTAAGGTGCTGCTTTTTGAGCGCTTGTAACCTATACACACTTTTGTGAGGTCGGTGCCAGTGCTTGTAAGGTCTTTACTAAAATTCTGACAAACATTGTTGATATTACGGATTCTCTTTTTTTTAATTCTTATTGATAGTACCTACTGTTGGTATTTGCTCCACCGACCTTAAAAAATCTAGATTAATTTCGTGTATATTTTATTATTTTAAGTTAACTTTTGAAGTCTGTTATTTTTTTTTTAAATTACCTACTTTCTATTTTATAATTTTTAGTTTTACGTATGAAAAGTTACTACTCAATAATTGATTATATGGAAGACAAAAACGCTTGGGATTGAACTGCTTTCTCTCACAGGCTATTAAAATGTACTTTAGATTATATGTATATACTAGCTGACCCGCGCAACTTCGTCTGCGTAAATTTTCCCTTTTTTTCATTGCTGCTCCGCTCCTATTGGTCGTAGCGTGATGTTATAACCTATAGCTTTCCTCGATAAATAGGCTATCCAACAATAAAATATTTTTTCAATGCGGCCCAGTAGTTCCTGAGATTATCGCGTTCAAACAAACAAACAAACTCTTAGGGGGATGAAAAATAGATGTTGTCCGATTCTCAGACCTACCCAATATGCACACAAAATTTTATCAAAATCGGTCAAGCCGTTTCGGAGGAGTATGGCAACGAAAACTGTGACACGAGAATTTTATATATTAGATACATATTTACTTTGTAAGAAGTGAAGTATTGTGTTTGCTGAATACGTTTATATATACTCATTTTAGAGTTACTAATAGTATTATTATTTAGTTATCCTTATTTTATAAACGATTACACTCACCAAACACACTGGTTCATTCAGTAAAATTTATTTTTGTAAAGAAAAACTTGATGATTTTAAAAGAGTGGCACATGAGTTTCTTGGCAGCTTCTTCTCATGAGCTTTACACTTGGAACTGCCGCCTAACCTCATTTTTTTTTTCAAACAATATATATAAAATTTTATATTTATAATATTTATAAAATTTTTAGTATCTATTAATTTGACGTTTTCAAATAATCATTAACCTGATTTTACGAAATAAAGACATTTGAGGTTGAGTTTGAGTTTAAAAAATATATTATCTTAACATAAAAAACATCTTAAACTATCTTCTATGTGACTAAAGCTGGGATGTTTTTTTCTTTGAAATTTTCGTAAAAATGTAAGCCAGGCCGTCAAATTTACACGTTTTCGTTCATCTTCCAAACTACTTAACCGATTTTGATAAAACTTGTACAAATAGTACTAGCACCGACTTAAAAAAATAAAGGTTAATTTTGTGTATATTACTATTTTTAGTTAAATTATGAAGTCTGCTCATTTTTTTTAAGTTACTTTAAATATAAATACTACAATAACATCATTTTAATGTTTTGTAAAAGGAGACTGATTTGACTTGACAGTAATGTAACCTACTTTCATTTAATGTTTGGAGGTTTGTTATTCAATTATGTACGTTCAATCTGTCATGTGGGTATGGCTTTTGTGGACTACAAGAAAGCCTTCGATTCCATCGAAGTTTGGGCGATTCTGAAGTGCTGAGATGCCTGTATGACCGTCCAGCAGTGGACCGAAACAGGCTGATTGAAACTGTCTAAGTTCAGTCAAAATAATTGATATAAATTCAAATTACTTACTTAATAAATTGCAAAAGTCTGTATTTGATTTTATATGTCCTATTGATTTTGTATGCTCTGTTAATTTTTAACGTCAATTTATTCTGATTAGAATAGAGATGGTTCAGTGGAGTAATCTCGAACCCGAGCGTGTAGGTCGGTAAAATTCAGGCCAGAACTGAACATTCGAAGTCATGTGCTATGTGTCTAGTATGTTGGTCTAGTAGTTAGTGGCCTGTTTACTAACTCGAGGTCGTAGGTTCCATTTCCACCTATGATATAAATCTTCGTGTGATGGGCACTATTGTTTGTTATGTGTCTGGGTATATTTTATTTATGTATGTATTAAATTAAAAATATCAGTACCTACGTTTATCAGTTGTCTTGTTGTCATAGTCTGCCTCAGACGATCGATTCAATTTGGGCCCAAGTGGCGAATTACCCCTTTCTTCTGTCAGAAAGTTCACTTGGGTGAACATTGTAATGGTGATTAGGTATGTGTTACTAATTTTTGTTTTTTTTTTATTTTAGATTTCTACCGGAATCAAACATTATCACCGCCTCAATCAGCCAACGTGGATAGGCCGAATAACACTGCTAGCTCGCTACAATACACTATTACCGTTCAATAAATATTTATTATTCATGTATTGTTCTTTCATTTTTTTATAACTAAGCTGCTTATATTTGGAGTTGGTTTACGTCGGTACCTATACCGAGTAGAATTCGAACCTGCGACTGCGAATCTTATGCAATAATCACTAGGCTGCTTCCTCTTTCATAATTAATAATAATACATAATATATTTATTGCACTTATTGTGGTACATAGTGTTACAATATATTTTATAGTTCAGGTAGTTCTGCACTATTTAGGCATGCATGGGATAAACAAGCATGATAAACCAATCATATTTATATTTCCATTCAAATTATTTTTTTATTGTATATTTTATTGTAGTACTGTAATCGTTGTTATAATTGTGATTATGATTATGTCCATTAAGTATGTTCCAGGCGGTTGGAAACAAGCCTTCCCGCAAAGGTGACCTTGCTGGTTTCCAGTGTATACAGATGTTGTAAACCAAATTACAAACATACAATGTTGGAAACCAGCAAAGTCACCTTGGCGGGTAGGCTTGTTTCCAACCGTCTGGAAGACGCTTTTTGCATGAGATAATTAATTCATTACAATTTACTTTTATTAATACATTTACAAACTAGTCAATTAAATGAATTTAAAATGTTTTTTCTCGTAGGTATATTAGTTATTTACTAAAATATTCATTCAAATCATAAATATCAGTGTGTCTGGGTCCTTATTCACTATCTTTTTTTTTGGTTTTCGCGGCAAGCCCGCACGCCTTTCTGTCAAAATCTTGTCATAATGGTAAATAGAAAGTTGCGCTTAGAAAAGCATAGCGCATGCGCGCGGCCATGTTTGAGCGCACCGCGCATACGCCAGCCGGCGCGGGCTTGCCGCGAAGACGAAAAATAAAGTAGGTGAATAAGGACCCAGGTATTAAGTAAAAGTTTCTTTAAAACACTTTTAAACTTTCATCACCTGACACAAGCTGATTGTAGGTACTTGTTTATACCAAAGTTGATTGAGAAACACTACCTACTACAATTTCAGTCAGTTGTAATAGTATTTGTAAAAACATTCAAGAAAGGGACAATTACTGATTTAGAGTTTACCAAATGTGCATGAATACTGTAGAAGTTCTGTATTTTTGTAATATACATAGGTAAATTACCAACTATAGGTTAAAAAAGGGCCGTAGGTACAACACTATCTAATCGTTCACTGATGATGAACTGTCATAGCATAAATAAAATATTATTCTATAATATGAAATAGAGAGAATAATAGTGGAGGTAACCTAATCGCTAAGGCATCGATCGTCGCGTGAGGTCGCGGGTTCGAATCCTACCCATTATACTACCGACGTGAACCCACTACTAATACAAGCCATTGAGCTTAGCTGGAGATGTTAACAGGATTGCTGGTAATGTGGCCATTCCACATTTGCCGTGTGGTGCCGGCTTAAGAATAGTACCACCCCATCTCTTCCCGTGGGTGTCGTCAAGGCGACTAAGGGATTTCACTCCAGAGGACGGGCAGCAGCGTCCTCTGCGTACTTAAAGCCTTACTGCGATCGCCAACCCGCTCGCCAAGCGTGGCGATTATGGCAATTACCCCCAGGATCTACTGGGGAGACCCGTGCCCAGCAGTGGGCCATCATATGGGTTGATATGAATGTGGCCATTTCACATGGCTAGTTATCTAACACTTTTTGCATAATTATTGTTTTATAATAAGTTAAGTTGTTATTTTCAAAAAATATTTTTTTAGTCTATGCGCTAATTGAAACTACATATGAAACAAATTTACTGTTTTCGTCTGTCTGCTTCATAAAAACCATGCAACGGATTTTGATACCATTTTCTCAATTTTTTCCAAAACATTTATACGTAATATTTGTATATCATCTGTATCTATACTATATAATATTATAAAGAGGAAAGATTTGATTATTTCTTTGATTGTTTGTTTGTATTGAATAGGCTCCGAAACTACTGGACGGATTTGAAAAAATCCTTCATCTTTTTGAAGCTACACTAACCCCGGGTGACATAGGCTATTTTTTATCCCTGTATTCCCACGGGAACGGGAACTACGCGGGTGAAACCGCGTGGCGTCCGCTAGTGTGATATATGATGGAGAACAGTCCGTGCAAAGTCGGGGCTAAAATAAGCATTGCAACCATTGGATAAAAAGATTAGTTGGCAACAGTTTACAAGAGAAGTTTACATAGGATACAAAATGAATTTTGGCTTATTAGTTTAGCCATCGGTGTTAACAAACATTATTAAAACTTCCCCTTTATCCTTATACGAACGACATTAATACTCTTACCTACTTTATCCAACTGTCCGACGACCCAAGTATTATATTATAATCTGGTTATGCCCCTCGGTTACAGCGTGATGTTATAGTGAATATAATTATAAAAGGATACAAACGCTGAAATATTTAAAAATATCGTTGTTAGTGGTTAGTAACCCAGGATAAAACTTTGTGATGAGCAAGATGGTTTATTCTGTGTCTGGTTGTTATTTATCTATAAATATATAAGTATATATTTAGAAATATATAAGCATGTTTATCAGTTGTCTAGTTGCCATAGTACAAGCTCTGCTTAGTATGGGATCAGATGACGTTGTGTGAGTTGTCCCAATATATTATACCTATTGGATCTATTGGATGTTAACTTGCCTATCACTTTTTTCAGTTAAGAAGGATTGAATCTAAAAACAAGACAACTCATCATTCATAACTAGCTTTCGCGGTTCACTCTAGGACTCATTTGCTCCAGTTACGTATATACTCGTTAATACGAATATTCTCTACTGTAATAATAAATACATCCTTCCTAAGAATATGTAATTTGAACTACAAAGAGGATATTATGTACGTTAATAGTGCTATTTTCCCTTATGCATATAATGTACAATACTCATATTTTCAAATACGTATATTGTACATTTTCAATATTTTAATGTAAGTATTTTTGAGTTATCCTGCCACGATGACGTAATTATAAGTGATTTTTATCTTGGTAAACCATTCAAACAATAAATTTAAAAAATAAAAAAACCTGCCTGCACAAATAAGATGGAAACAAGATCCCCTTCATCACACTATCACACTAATATTATAAAGGCGAAAGTTTGTGAGTATGTGAGTGTGTATGTTTGTTACTTCTTCACGTCTAAACGGCTGGAGCGATTTTAATAAAATTTGGTATGGAGTTAGCTGATACCCTGGATTAACACATAGGCTAATAAACCGCGGGTAACACCGCGGGGCACAGCTAGTAATTTTATAATTTCATGCAGTCGGAGGCATTAATGAATCTCGATGAACTTAGTATAGTGCCTCCGACTGCATGAAATTATATAGGGGATCTTGTTTCCTTCCTTTTTGTGCAGGCGGTATTTTTTATTTTTAAAATTTGTTTTACCCGACACTTTCATCAAATTTTGGATCTGATGATGGGATCTTGGAGAAATTGAGGAAACTCTTCAGTTATACCTATAGTACTTTGGAAATATTATATTTTAATTCGTGCATTAACTCTCAAAAAGAACCATTCAGTGAAGCCGAACTGATGATGAAGACTACAGATGACCAGCGGAACTATTCAATGATAAATATTTCAGGTTGCAGTCTGAGCACCACGTACGAGACCCGATACTTCGCCTCCATCACATTATGTAATGGAGCTGATAGTCATGTATCAGGTGAACTCCTCAAAAATTCACTATCCAGCATCGGGAACAGCAATATTTTGTTAAGGAAATTAGTTAGCAGTTTGCTATTGTAACTTAGACCTTTTTTTATAAAGATAACTAGCAATGTGGGATTGTGGTCCCAAACTGCTAGCAATCCTGTTAACCCCTCCATCTAAGTTCAATGGCTTGTATTAGGAGTGGGTTCACGTTGGTAATTTATTGGGTAGGATTCGACCTCGCGACCTCACGATTGCGAGGCCACCCCTTAATTCCAAACGAACACACTAAAAAGTAAGAAATTAAAAATACACTTATTGGCACCAACATCAAAATGTTTATCTATTTTTGATGTACCTATATTATTTTATGCTGGTTTTTTTTCTAAAGTCGGTTTAATTGTTTTTTTTTGTACTTTACTTTATTATTTTTCAGCACTGGGTTCCTCAGTCACAAAAAACTCTGTAGTAACTCCGTAATCACTAGGTGCTTTGTTGTTCTAAGCTGCTTGAGAGCTGGTTTTCTGGCTCGTGAATCTCTGTGGATCTGTGATATTGCATGCTCTAATTACAAGCTTAACCAGCAGGCATTACCGAGTTTCATAGAACACATACACGTTAGAGTTTTCATGAACAGTTTTCCGATAAACTCTCAGTTAAGAACAGTTGGAGCTTCGTGAAGGTTTTTCGTGAATATATTTATCTCAACTACCGTGCTCGTTTTCTCCAACAATGGACAATGTGATTTATTTATTTTATCGGTTTTATTTTTTAACTCACTCAGGCTGATAGACATCCGCAAACTCTGCAGACTATGATCGCAATACTTGCGGTTATATGTAAGGTTCATCCATTAACTACGTGACGTTGTTTAAAAACGTGAAGGAGACGTGAGTTTTGAAATAAAACCGCTTTTTTACACGAGTGTGAGTCTCGAACGAGGGAGGCCAATTGCACAATTGGTTAAACACTTAAATGTTGATAAACTTTCGCGATTTGTACACGAGTCTTCCCGTGACCACGGCCGTTGCAATACGGTCGAAACGTCGGGCAATAAACAAGGTATTTTACCTTAAATTATTCACGCGATTAAGACCCGTAATATATATATTTTAATAATGGTTAAACACTGGTCAAGTGTGAATCGCTCTCACGGCGTGGGTGCAATTGATATTCAACGCTGGTTTCGAAAAAATACACGTGATATCTCACTACACCCCTAGCCCTAAGAATGTTCAGTTAGTTCCCCCGCGGAACGACCGTCGCGCGGATGACTGCCATTAACGTGGATTTCACGAACCGCGCGGTTCTATATTTTGGCCGGAACAACGGAAGCCCCTAACAACTAAGTCTACCGCGTGCATAAATCGCGTCGTGTGATTTCTTATCCATATTTTCATATATTACGTGTTCGTATGTAATATATGAAAATATAGATATGCAATCAAGATCTGAAGTTGCGGTTCCGAAACCGCGGCGGACGCGTAAAAAAAAACGCTCTATGAGTTCTTGGCCTAAGAGCTCGCCAAGAGTGTGTCTTTTTTCTTTGTACCTACAAATACAGTTCATGTCGATGTAGAGAAATTCATAGACACCTAGAAATCACCTCCTAAGGGGATGAAACGGGGGCCCAAAGTTATGGAGATCCACACGGGTAAAGTTGCAGGCGAAAGTACTGTTAAGTAAAACACTAAACTAACCATCAACTAACTATACCTATTCAATGAGTATATCTTAAAAATACAAGACATAGAATCAAGACAGGTTAGTAGATAGTCAATACTTAGTTCAGTTTCATACGTAACAATATCGTTGAGAATTTAGGAGTAAGAGTGGCAGTTACTATCTGCATAATTCATATGAAGATATCATACAAATGTGGTATCTAGTCCGTTTAACGTTGTCCATATCCAAATAGAAAATGCCTCGTATTATGGCTAGAGTTATTTCGGAAAAGTTTAAGTCGTAATTTTTCTCGTACCGTGTTTATGGATGTGAGTTTTTAATAAAATATTATACTTTTCTATTTCTCATTTTTAAAAGGCAATAGCCATAGCAGTAGTGAATAAGTTATATATATATATATATATATATATATAATAAGTTAAGTAGAGTAAACAACTTCCTGCATCGTACTCAATCTCACTGCAAGACCAAAGCAGCCCAATAACGCCTTATCTAGTAAAATATTTGAACCAAATAGCTTTATAGTTAGTGTTTAAATAAAACCGGGCAAGAGCATGTTGTAAGAGTGTAGGGTGCCGGAGCCATTGCCGTATAAAAAAATCCGATTTGAATAATTGCATCAGCAGTGTAAATTCATGGCAGTTACGCCCTTTTGTTGAGAAACGCAGTTTTTCGGCAATAACTCAATAACGGTACATTCTATCATGTTCAAAATAATTTTGGTTTAAAGTATTTGTTAAGCGCTACTCCTAAATTTTTTGGTTACATGGTTCAAAAGATAAGGGTGGAGGGGGTGAGCACAATTTATGCAACTTTCGTAGCGATTACTTTCAAAAATATTCACTTAATCAAAAAAGTAATATTTTTTTAGCTTCTGTTACATGGACATGAGAAATGACTCCCCTAAAAATATTTATTTTTATTATTTACCTATCAAACTAAGTAGCGGTAAACAAGATACCTTTTCACAAAATATATTCAATATTTATTGTGTAGTCTTTGAGTAAAATGCCTGTGACATAAGGACGGACAGATAGACAGACATGACGAAACTTTAACGATTCCGTTTTTGCTATTTTGGCTACGGAACCCTAGAAATGACAACAGAATATTGATTGTTTGAATAATGATCAATGAGGGCTCATGATGGCTCTGTGGTATGTGAACAATTGTTATGAATCCATTCGCCTTTATCCTTATATCTGTTAGAGCATTTTATGTAATTGTCCTTAAAAGATCACGAGCGTCGTGTGAAGTTTATTATTTATTGTTTATCGATTATAACAGATTGATTTTATTACAAGTCAAAATAGACAGTTCCGCGTTCGAAGATACACCAACTAAATTGTAGTAGACAAGAATCTTGATTGCGTAAAACAAAAAAGTGCATGAAACTACTGCAGATACGCACATGTGACTATTTTAACTATGATTAGTGGCATTATTTACGTAAATAAATTGTTACTTTGCAAGTGTACCTACACAATTCCTACCAAGTTTTACTATCTATATTAGTTGCTTTAAATAAAAAAGATCCAAAAAAATACAGTAAAACCGTTTTCGTCGTCTAATAATGAAAAAAAATTAAAAAATACTACCAACATGCCTCTAGTATTATAGTGTAAGATCAAGCGATACTATTTCCTTTTTGCCGATACCCAATACCCAAATACATTATTAATTAGTTTATAAACATGCAAAGATGAACGCTTGAAAATCCTGAAAATATTAAACGGTTAAAATGACGTAGTTGAATGATAATCGTGGTCATTTATTGGTTGTTTGTGTGACGTGAGGGCAGGCGGCTGCACGCTTGGCGCTCGCTCTCGCCTCCAAGCCCGACGTGCTCCATTCACCTAAGACTTCATCAGCCATGTTCTTGACCACCATCTCCTGTGAATTCTGATTGTGTTTTTGTTTTTGGAACATATTTGGAACATAAAAATGGAACGTAAGTTATATTATTTTATTTTAATTAAATTTATTTATATTTATTTGAAGTAGAAAATTGGAGCAAAACATACTATTGTAACATTTGAGAAATATGTAATATTAAAATATATTTCTGGACTAAAATATCGGTTCTAAACAACAAGATATGGCTGAATTTAAAAACAAAAGTTAAAAATAGGTCTAAATATATTCATATGACACAATTATCTATACATAGTTAAAACTATTATCCTGTCTAAATTATCACGTATTCATACAAAATGAAAAATGTGCTTAAGACAGACTATTTTTGTAGACAATACTTGTTTACTACATGACACTAATTCAATGTAAGGCGCTCACCATCAATGACATATTAATTTTCTCAGGAATTAAACATCATTGTCATCTTATCATCAGACAACGCAAATCCGATGCGCTACCAAAAGTAGTTATTGATAAATATTTTTAAATGTTTACTGTGTGTTTAAATGTATAATAACAAAATTGCTTAGCAACCATTTTCAAAAGTGTTAGATTAAATGGTTGCTAAGCAACTTTGTTATTAAACATTTGACATCCATTTTGGATTTAGGTTGTAGTTTTTATCTGTTGTCGTGAGGATATTACTTTTTTTTGTATTTATTTTTTTCCATTTCGCTATTTTGCAATAATTAATTTATATAAATATGACTAGACTACTGCACTTGAAATCATTCATTATCTAGTATACATTTTATATAAAATAATCTTAAAAAGGAATGATATAAGTAAGCATTAAACAACTGTGAGTATGGCAGTAAGTCATATTTAACAACTTCATCAGAAATAAATAGGTACTCCCCTAATCATCATTAGATATATAACAAATTATAGCAAAGAAGGATCTGTCTTCGAGATATTACAAAAAACTAAACCAACTGTTTTTTCTGTTAATATTGAGTATAAACAAATCAATCGTTTACAAACACACACTATAAATTGCCTAATTCTGGATTCGGGTATTTTTTTATAATGCACTATGATTTTGCTATAGACAATAGGTTCATAATCCTATTGAAAGATAATATTTGGTATTTAATTTGTAGTTCTGCGACATAAACTGATTACATGAGGAAAGAATAGTAGTTCCGAATCTAAAGGGCACTTACAGCAAATAACTCTCGTGTATTCAAAATATAACAACTACCTATTTTATTTTTTAAATACCCATGTAGGTTTTCGCGATATAAAACTTTTATAGCATATGTTCGTACTTAGCATTCATACTATCTCCATATCAAATTTCATAAAAACCGGGCAAGTGCATGTCGGACCATGCTCAGTGTAAGGTTCCGCAGCTATCACTACAAAAAAATGCACTACATGAAAAAATACGATCTGAAAAAAGCCACCAGCAAAAGTGTATATACTCGTAAATGGCACCTACGTCCTTTTGTTGAGCAACGCAGTTCGCCAATAACTCAAAGACGGTATATATATATAACCGATCATGTTTAAAATAATTTTTCTTGAAAGTATTTATCAAGCGTTACATTTGTAGTTTTTTTCATATTTTTTGGTTAAACGATTTTAAAGTTAAAAGGGAGAATCAATTTTTGCAACTTTTGAAGCGATTATTTCTATCATAGACCTGTCGAATGATGTTCCACACGTAGATGTTAGCTAAAAAAAAATTTTCAGCTTCTATTACATGTATGGAGTGTCCCCCTAAAAATATTTATTTTTCTTATTTAACAATGGGGTCATACATTACACCTCTAAATTTCAATTATATACAATGTATAGTTTTTAAGTAAAATGCCTCTGATATACAGACGGATAGACAGACACAGAGACTGAAGGATGAAACTATAAGGGTTCCGTTTTTGCCATTTTAGCTACGGAACCCTAAAAATCGAAACGTGAAAATATGATAGTTTAAAACATGGCAAATTTCGACTTCGTTATATAAGTGGCGAAATATAATAAGTATAAATATGATCTATTTCAGAAAAGTCAAATAAGCATTATACAAAGGAGACAAAGTGGCGTCTATAAGATGCATTTGATTCACCACTACAATAAAATCAAAATAAATAATATTCATGTTCATAATCGCATGATCGTTCTTGACTTCTTCTTGACTGGTCTCACCATGACCTGGCATGAACTCAACCATAACTGAACTAAACCGTAGGAATGTTATCTAAATGACACGATGATGGTTGCTATGAATCTACTGCATCATTAATACTATGAATGAAATCACTGTCAAATCAAAGTAAATATTACTCATTCAAATTTGCAAGGAGCACTTACGATAAGACCATAAATATTAGTTGTCAATTACTTTTATATTGGTGTTAGTAGCGTTTATTGAATGGTTATTGTATACAATGGAACAAAAAACAATATGCCCTATCCATTGTTCAGTTCCAATGATCACCTAAAGGCGAAATACAGCAGCTATGGTGTTAGCACTCTTGCGTAACAGCTCCTTGCACTGGCATGCCTGTTTCTGATTTGATTTACTGGCAAGCAACTAGCATGCGCGCTGCTTACCTTCACCCTAAGGAACGGTTTAAACGGTTTTTGATTTACGGAAATAAGGAAAAGCTTTCTAATTTATTTAAGACAAATATTTTTCTTTGATACTTACTTGGCCCGCGGCTTCGCTCGCATTAAATTTATTCACCCCTTACAGCTCAAGTGTCTTAAAATCCTTTCTTATCCCATATCTACACCATAAAAGATACCTCTGAGCAAAATTTCTTTATTATCCTTCTTGGTCCCAGGGTTTGAGCTGGCCGCTTGATGCTCCCATTCACTTCATAGTGGTGCTTAATATAACTTTACTAATGTCACTTGGTCTACTCAATTTTTGTTTGAACGTGTTTCGTAGAGTAATGGAGATTGCAATAATCGCCAATTAAAAGCGACTATGAGTTTTTAACTGTAGATGCAAACTGATCGGTAATATAAGTTTGACGGTGTGTTCCTGTATCTGTGGCATCGAAATATGCAAACGAGTGGACAGATTTTGATGTCGGTATTGTTTTATAACAGTTTCAAGTCGACACTGAAGTTTAATTCTGTTACCTTTCCGAAGTACATTTTTACAATAATCAATATAAACACGCAGATGCGAGGTTTTTCAGCACACGTCCATATTGTCAGATTAAATCGCAAAATCTAAATTGCATTATAATGCCATTAAATAATCGAGAGAAAGCGGGAGGGAGAAAATTCGAGAAACCAATGAGATTAAGCATCGTTGCGACTGCCACGTCCATCCATATTCGCTTCAGCAACGCACACAAGACATTGATCTCGGACTACATTCGGAACATAATGGTCCGAAATCCGTGTGTTCTTTCTGTACTTTTGGTATTCTGTGATGTTAAGCTGTAGGTCTTACAATTAATCTCCCACAAGCAAATCCTATAAGCAATATAGAGTAGCATATCTACACATTAGTTAGGCAAATACCACAAAATAAAACAGTAGCTTTCTTAAACATGTCGAGATTTAAGGAATTAGATAAGAATCTATCTAAACAAGACCGAAATAGTAGCTTATCTAACTTAAGATAATATTATAATAGAGTCATGATGCCTTAAAATTACATGCGTATTTGATTACGTAAGTCTCCAAATATTAGCAGGTTGATTAGCCCGTTGGTCTTGTGGTTAGTGACCCTGACTGCTGAGCAAGAGGTCAAGGGTTCGATTCCCACACGGGACACCGCTTTGTGTGATACACAAATTATCGTGATTTGTATGTTTGTAAAGTCCTTCGCAACACAGGGCTTGTAATGAGGCAGTTAACTTTATCAAACAAAGAATAAATATCGTAGCAATTTTTTTTTATATATAAAAAAGACAACTCCCGCATTAGGGTGCAAGCCCTGTGTCGCGGGGGACTTTACAAACTTACAAATTACGGACACAATACACCAAGAATCGGAACAACAATTTATGGATCACACTAAGTGGTGTCTCGTGTGGGAATCGAACCCACGACCTCTTGCGTAGCAGTATAAGCACTTGTGGTAACGCAACTTGATTTCACGTAATAAGAAAAGGTATTACGATCTTAAGATAGATGTCATTCATAGTTTTTCACCACCCAAAAGTGCAGTTAGATTAGGTTTAGTGATCCACTCACTGATTATGCATAATTATAACAAAAATATTTCGTACAAAAATGTTATTATATAAATATTTTGTTGTTCTGAAATGAGATTTTTAATCTATACTCAATACTCTTCGTATTCACAGAAAGAACAATTTTTTTAAGGGTCACTTTCCGGAATCAATTGAAATTGCAATTTAAAATCAGTATAATTTAAAATGTTTTTTAATCCATTTATTACATTGGTGAAAAAACTACGTGACCCTGATTAATTGTAAATCGATGAGATACTACAAATCATTATACAAATTTTATTAATTGTTACTTTATTAATTATTCAAGATAATAATTTAATGTTATCAGAAGTGGACAAACACCAAAAGCGAAATTTCGAGTGCGGAGTAGAAATATTTTAATCGTGGAAAAATATATTATCAAATTAACATGAAGATATTTTCCTCAACACTACGGACCTTAGCAGATATCGCATTGCGCTGACTGCTTCCTATGATCTTGAGGACTGCCCCGACAACATGAAATAAAATAACTATTTCTTAGTCAGCTGTCTTTTCCAACATTAATTGATGAAAGTTCCTTAAGGTAAATAAATATTATCATTTATAATTATTAATAATAATTATATCTACCTCCATTGATTTATTAGTAAATTCAGCAGATTTTACTAATGAATAAAAAGAAGTAGATATAATTATTGGTTATTTCTCGGTTCGATAGCAGACTGAGCCCGGTCCGGACTGGAGATTTTTTTTTAAATAAAATTCATTCACCACTGACGAAGTGTACATATTCATGGTACATTTACGGATATATAGATATCCGTAAATGTATGTTATGTTATTTTGAATTATTATGTAGACTCATAAAGTATATTATCACCATTACCAACCGTTTGAAACGTGAGTCATTTTAAATCATTTTATCTAAATAGCTAAAATAAAAGAACAATTTCTATTAAAAACAGAAAGTAGCGATTAACTTATTAAAGAGGGCAAATGTGAAAAATATTTTTTTTTTTTTTTTCTCTTTATTTATTATTAGGGACTTTTATACTATAGTATATGTCAGTCCCATCGTACCTTATTACATTAACATTACATACTCATACACAACTAAAACGTAACATTGCAAACTTGGCTAACATATAAGCAGCTTCAGAGTTAGGTTTGGACAAAATCTGATGAAACATTCCGACATCGCGTACATTTATATGTAACTCGTTCACAAGATCATCTCTCGCAGATTGAAATCTAGCACATTCAGATAATAAATGAGTGACATCTTCTAGAATTCCACAACTATCACAATTTGGTGAGTTAATTTTCTTAAATAAGAATCCAAATTTGTTGAGCGGCATGTGTCCAGATCTCAATCTGTGTGTGATCACAACAAGCTTCCTGTTAAGCTTAGTACTGCAGAACCACGGTACATGAGGAGGCTCCGATACTATAGACCTATACCATATCCCTTTATCTTTTGATCTTTCGTTAAAATATTCTTTCCAACATTCATAGCATTTATTTTTAAATTTAGGCAGGATTTCCATATAATTCATTTTAATATTTAATTCTGTTCCTCTAGTACTTCCCAATTTTGCAAGCCGGTCAGCCTCCTCATTACCTTTTATTCCAATGTGTGATGGTACCCACTGCAATTTCAGATCAATCCCGTTATTAATTAAGCTTTGAATTTTAGAGAGAATAACATATGCTATCGGTGTACCTCTGCAACCAGAGGCGCATCGAGCAATATGTTGCAGTGCGCTTCTACTATCCACACAAATTAATGCTTTTTTAACATTAATATTTTGTAAATGACTGAGTGCTTCTGATATTGCAGCGAGCTCCAGGGACAAGACTGACAAATTAACACTTATTCTAAAACAACCACTTCCATTATTCCCCTGCGGCAACGGGGCATAGTAAGCGGCACCACTACCACTGCCATATTTAGACCCATCAGTATATATTAAATAATAATCGTGATATTTATCCCAAAGTTCTTTCAGCGTTTCTGTTCTCATTAAATTGAAGTCATATGACTTTTTAGGTCTTTCAATAGCATCTAATTTATATTTTATAATATTTTGAACATTAATTCTAGTTATCCATGTTTCTAAAGAAAACATTTCCGGAATTGAAGATGATGTTATATTTTCCACCATAGCTTCTTCACAAATATCTACAAGTACCGGAAACTTTTTCTTTGACCAATATCTGATGGGTCTAAACGTGGCAAGTTCTGACAGCAGTTTAATTGTAATGTTATCAGACAATGTACATGCCTTTAAACAATATTTATAAGCTAACCATTTCCTTCTTAAATGCAGTGGAGGAACACAGAGCTCACATTCCATAACATGGATCGGAGTGCTTCTAATAAAGCCTCCTACCACCTTCAGTGCCTGATTTTGGACCTTAACCAATTTGTAAATATTTGAATTTGCACTGTTATCATATAAAAAACAACCATAGTCTAGCCTGCTTCTTATTAAGGCAATATATAACCTACGTAAATGTATTTGATGAATACCCCATGAAGAGCCGGTAAGAACTTTAAGTAGGTTAATAAACTTTTGAACCCTTTCCACGACCTCGTTAATGTGTTTAGTCCAACGTAATTGTCTGTCTAACCAAACTCCTAGATATTTGTAAGTATGTACTGCTTGAATTTCACAATTATTGATGCACAATTGAAACTGTTGTTGCCTAAATCCCCTACTAAAATTACAGTATTTTGTTTTACTTATAGACAGTTCTAATCCTAATTCGTTCAATAAGGTAATAAAAACATTTAAAGCATTTTGTATAACTTTCTGTCCCTGTGAAACATTCTGATAGGTTGTATATAAAATAAAGTCATCTGCATATTGACATATAAACACATTAGTAATATCCCGACAAAACTTAAAAGTAGCTATGTTAAAAAGCAACGGAGACATAGGGTCACCTTGTGCTAAGCCCTTTCGCGCATATCTAATCATATCTGCTCCTACAATAGATTCATCAGTAACTCTAAGGTGACGCTCAGTAAGGAAGTTCCATAGATATAGGCAAATACGTTTCCCTACACCTAGATAGTCTAAAGTAGAGAGCAGCTTTTCTATCAGGATATTTTTATATGCACTTTTAACATCTAGAAAACAAGCGAGCGTTGGTAAATCCTTTGAAAAACCTATTTGCACTTGCGTCACTACACGTGTTAAACAGTCCAAACTAGATTGTCCCCTCCTAAAACCAGTTGTATATGGCGATAGAGTTTGCTTTCTTTCCACGTACCACTCAAGTCTTTTTGCTAACATAGCATGAAAAATTTTGCATGTACATGACATCAAAGATATCGGTCTTAGTTTGCTATTTAATGTTAGACCATCGTTCGCCTTTGGTATAGGAATAACTTTTATGTCGCGCCATTGGCATGGGACAGTACCTGATTTGTATATATAGTTATAAATTTCGAGTAAATATAATTTTGCAACAACAGGAAGATGTGAAACCATTGAATATGTTATTTTGTCCTCACCAGGAGCTGTATCTTTTTTCTTTAAACACTGGCTCATTTCATTTAATGTAAACTCGGATTCCAATAACATATTTCTAGACGTAAACAGTGGCATAGGTGGAATAACATAATCTGGTGTAAGGTCACATAACATTTCTTTAGCTAGATCTTGAGACACATATGTTTTAGACTTTTTGTAACCCTTAACCCAGCGCAGGCGTTGCCACATATCCGAAGCCGAAACTTTATGATCCACATTGTCACAAAAATTTAGCTATTTGTAAAGCTCGCTTAGCCCTATAGGTTTTCTCTTCTAGCAAGGAGAGATTTGCAGGCGTTGAATTACGTCTAAAATTACTCAGAGCTAAGCGACGCTCAGCTACCAATTTAGAAAGATCCGGACTCCAATAACTTTTCGGTTTAAAACTACGCTTAGGATTATTACAAGTTCTATATATGGGTATATTCTCATCAGCTGCATAATTCATTTGACGGACAAAGTAGTCATACATAACTTGGACTCCATCGTTGTTGTCCGGTAGAGAACTTAAAGTAAAGCGATCTAAAAGATATCCTGTATAGCCTTTCCAATCAGCCAATTTATAGTTTCGGTTTTTACTAGCTCGATATTCCTCACTATATTTGACTGTAAATTTAATAAACAGATGGTCGCTACCCAAATTTTCATTCATAACAAGCCAGTCGAAATTAATAGCTATATCAACTGATGCAAAAGAGATGTCGGGAGAAGATCTCTGTAAAACATTATCAACTAATTTAATCCTAGTAGGCTCACCGTTATTAAGGGAGGTGAAACCAAACTCTAATGCTGACTCCAAGATCTGTTTTCCTCTGCTATCATTTTTGTAGGACCAATTCGTATGATGGCCATTAAAGTCCCCTGCTATCACACATTTCTCAGGAAACAATGAAAAAATATTGTCCCAGTCTGATTGAGTTGTATGAACAGAACTAGGGCAATAAATTATAATTACATAACGTAAGTAACTAGAGTTGTTTATCCTAATACATAGCAATTGAATACCTGTATTATTTACATGTACTTGTACTTCCTCAACATTTAATGAGTTATGCGTTATAATGGCTATGCTCCCGTACGAATCATCCCTATCACGTCTATATATATTATATTGATTAAAACTAACATATACCTCCTCTCCCAGCCACGTTTCACTTATTAGAGCTATATGGACTTTTTCTTGCGCTAGCAGACATTTAACTCCTCCATTTTGGGTCGCAGGCTCTGTGCATTCCACTGTACAATGTTTAACGTAATATCCTTATGTAAACAAGCCATCTTTAAATATGTGCATAAATTTACTATAGTGTGGCCATTAGTGCTGTGCACTCCCTGAGGTATGCACGGCGAGGTGGGGGGCGAAGAAAAAAGTGCATGAGTTCACATGAGGTCGATACATGTCGGACAGATCTTACGATATCAGTTTGCATTTCTAAGGCAAGACTTGTGGCGGGACGTTGCGTTGGTCGGAGGCTATCTATCTGTAATATATACTTACTTTGTTGATTAAAATGTAACCCAAATATACTCATATTTTATTAAAAATATGCAGGTGATAAATAAGAATTGAAAGTTATAATTCACAACAGGACTTGTTTTATTAAACATTTTTTATATTTACAAACAATTATATATTCTAACGAAAGTTATTCTGACATAGATTCTGTTTCAACTTCATCTTCCATTTCGTCATCATCTTCATCTTCCTCTTCGCCACCGGAACTTGAATCAGAGTCTTGCAAATTTATTATGAATGAATCGATAACATTATCGAACCTACTATCGCGACTCCAGTAATCATTTTCATTTTTCTGGACATGATCGTCGCATTTCTGCCATTTTTCCGCCGTGAATTCCGAAAACAATTTATCCAATAAGATTATCTTTTCGTCTAGAGAAGAATTAATATAGTTTTGGGCTATGTTGTTTTTAATATCAGCCCAGACCAACTCGATTGGATTTAAATCTGGATGGTACGGAGGTAAACGCAGAACAGTGTGTCCACTGGCTTTCAGGAGTTCGTCAATTCTATACACGGGTTCTTTTTGTGTATTTTTGATAAGAAGTAGCAGTTGAGCCTTTGACATGGTTCCTGAAAATTCTACATTATGGCGTAGCAACCAGTTCTGCATTTCACTTTTGAGGCTTGATATAGTTGGTTTCTTCTCAATCTGAACGCTGTGGTAAGACGCGTTGTCCATTACAACCACAGAATTCGGCAGCAACTTATCTTTTAACTTTTCATCTACCCACTTATAAAAAGTAGGTCCGCTCATATCTCCATGATAGTCACCGGTTCTAGCATCGGATTTGAATATAGTCAATGTATCATCCACTAAGCCATTTCGACACCCAGCGTGGAGTATTACTAGTCGCCGTCCTTTCCCAATATCAGCATGAATACCGGGTTCTGACGATGATTGCCAACATTTGCTGGCATGGTGACTGGCGTTGATGTATGTTTCATCAAGAAAATATATGTTTCGGTTTTCCGTTCTGTAATTTCTGATTTGTGTAAGATATTTTTTCCGCCACACTGTAATATTAGGCTGCTCTATAAGGAGATGTCTCTTTGATTTGCATTTTTTGTAACGGTAGCCCATTTTGTGTAAAAGCTGTCTTAAATATTCCCGTCCACAATTCAATATGCCATCCTGTCTCAAACTTGATAGTAACTTACGGACACTTGGTATTTTTTTTTCAACTTCGTAAAACTGATGAATTTTTCTTCTGATAACTCCAAGGTCAAAATCATCCACAACGTGTTTTTTCTTTAGAACTTTTGGTTTTTTTGGCGATTGAAATTTTATTTGGCTTGAATTTTCAATTGATAAATAGCCCGCAGAAATCACATTATGTACGGTTCTTTTGCTGTATCCCGTAGCCTCCGCAACGATTTTAGCAATATTCACGTCATTTTTAAATTCAAAGCTTTCTTTGTCTGCTTTTCTTTTCTTAAAATATTCAGCCACCTTAAAAATGACAGTCTTCATATCACGAGATAACGCACGACCCATCTTTGAATATTTATTTCGTGTGCGTCTGACATAGACAGTCCGATACAAATAACACTACCTGCCGTCACAAGCGTTGACGGCGCACTGACAGCGCAGCAGCCGATTCTAACCCCCCCGTCTCACCGCGCGCATACCTCAGGGAGTGCACAGCACTAATGGTCATACTATAACAACATCTCCCTCCTTAATTAGCTTCCAAATGAACTGAAATAATTCTTCACAAATGAAACTACATACTAATTTAACTTTAACATCAAAAGTACATTCAGATAACCAAACTTCTTTCAATTTATCTAATAATTTTTTTAAATCTACCTTACGTTTAGTGGGTTTCTCTTTGTTTTCTAATAGTGTCTGCTGTCCAAGTGATTCTTCTTCGTAATCACATTCGATTTCATGACTCTGACCTTTCTTCTCTTTCCTTTTCTTTGACTTCTTATACGGTTTGCCCAAAATGATTGAACTAACGGAGTCCTCTGTATTCTGCTCTCCTCTACCCTCATTGTCTATATTATGCCCATCTTTTTCCAAAATTTGATTTTCTCGCGACTTAGTAAGTAACATATCCCTGTACGACGACTTATTATTTCCGATATTATTGCTATTGTTGTGTGTCATTTCCTGATCATTCTGACGACTAATATGAAGTTTTCTTTCCTCTAAGTATGCCGATAGAGCTTTTCTGTACGTAAAGTTCTTCTCACACATAATTTTTCTCACTTCTTTTTCTTTTAAAAACAGTGGGCACGATTTGTCCAGTGCCATGTGTGAACGTTTACAGTTTATACATATAAAATTGGTAGTATCACAGTTATTATGATTTCCTCCACATTTTGGGCAACGTATCAGCTTTGTTGGGCACGCCTTTATTAAATGGCCAAAACGCCAGCAACCGGAGCACTGTGTTACAGGGAACATATATGGTTCTACTTTGAACCTACACCCATACATAGACACGTATGGGGGTAAAGTAGAACTTTTAAAGCACAGGTGGATTGTTTCGCTGTCCACCCAATTCCTTGTACTGTCTAGCCGTTTCAATCTTCTTATAGACACCACCTCATATTGGCACTCCAAACTCTGTTGTATTTCCTTCACATCTGTATTTAAATCTATTTGTTTTACAACCCTATAGGATAAATGAACCTCATCTGCTAGTTGACATCTAAATCCCAAATCTAGGAGTTTTTGACACTTAATCAGTTTATCAACGTTCTCGCTGTCTCCAAATTCTAGGACAGCTTTGTACGCATTTTTGTATTGGATTTTTTTTATGTTATTAATATTTTCTGCCCTTAATAGCTTCGCCAAGCCGAATTGTTTCGGTAACACGGTAGCATTCCCTGTGATACTGACGACATTTACCTGTGATTGTAAATTACTGTCATCTCTCCTTTCGCTGCTCTCGCTTCTGTCGGAATATCTAGATATTCTGGGTAATTTCTTTCCATTTCGCACGGTTATAAATCCATCTTCATCTTCTATAACTTCCTCGTTATCTTCTCTGACTCTTTTCTCTGATGCCCTCTGGGATTCATTCAACAAACTGCTACTCCTCTCCTCCATTATATCCGGGATAACTTGTTGCTCACTTACATTCAATATTTCTTCACTTATTACATCACTTCTCTCCGACTTACTAATGTCATCCCTCACTTTATCCATTATCAACAAAGGTAAACATTGAACTTAAAATGCGGGTAGATAAAAAAAAAGGTTAGTAAGAACGTAATGCGTGCGCTCGTCTCGGCGTCTCGCGCGGCACTGGAAAATAATTTGTAAATCCGATTACACTTTTTATTTCTTCTTACAATATTTGCCACCCTCTTTCTCCTATTCAGAAATGGAATATCGAGGGCCCAACTCGCAAGCATCAAGGGATAGAAAAAATTGAGGTCTAGTAACATAGTTAGGTAGTTCGCTTCAGGCGCCGGTTTGGCTAAGTCGTTGGTAAAAAATCGTTAGTAGAATGGTAGCTAGTAGCTTTTTTTTTTTTTTTTTTTTTTTCTTTTTTTTTTCTTTTTTTTGCAGACAAGTCCCGCAGTAGGGTACAAGCCCTGTGTCGCGGGGAACTTTACAAACATACAAGTCACGGACACAAAGTACACCCAGACTCGGAACAACAATTTGTGGATCACACAAAGTGGTGTCCCGTGTGGGAATCGAACCCACGATCTCTTGCGTAGCAGTCGGACACACTCCCACCGCGCCACAGAGGCAGTCACTTAGTCAGCTGTCAAGAATATAGCTTTTTAAATTAATTCAGTTAGATTCAGCATAGTCTTAAATCATGATACACTATTTTAGATTATGTACATTATTTTAGATTAGGGCACCTAATATTTAAAATCGCAGATGTCTAAATGTCTGTGCAATGCGTTTTTTTAAATAATAACTAGTAAATTTGAAGTAAGTAGTAGAGAGTCAGTAGTATAATTATAATATCTTGGGACAACTCACACAACGTTATTTGATCCCTAACTAAGCTGAGCTTGTACTATGGAAACCAGACAACCAATAAACATACTTATATATTTTTAAATACATACATATTATGGATAAATTATACTCAGACACAGAATAAACCATCGTGCTCATCACACGTTTTATCCTGGGTGGGGATCGAACCCATAACCTCTTGTGTAGCAGTCGGATACACTCCCACCGCGTCACAGAGGCAGTCAGCAGTGTAGACTTATATCTATCGTTTAGCAAAATCGGGCCAGGAAATGACAAAGTCAAATTTGACCCTTTTATTGTATAAAATCGCGTAGTAAAGGTATTTTATTGAATAGTTAAAAGTTTTATTTTGGATGGAAACAGCATTACATTTTAGACATTCCCCAGTACCTAGGTTTTTATTCTCTCACAAAAACTGACATACAGAGACTGGAAACCACTCAGTATAAGAATAAGATCATGACAATTCAAGCTAAGAAGTTGTATATACCTACGAGTCCTACGACCGCCATTAATTGTTACTAACAAACTGAAGTAGTTATTATTAATTATTATTAACATAAATTCAGTTGTAAGCGCTATTTATATTGTCATCGTTTTAATTGAAACTAGTGCTTTATAGAGCTCACTGGTTGGAAACTAAAATGATGGTGTTAGGCATATTAATATGTCTATTTCGGTAGAGTTTACAATGTGCTAAGTCTGTGATAAGCCCAAGGAATCATTATTTTTGTTTATCGGTATTGTCGTTTTATATGTCGTTATACCTAACTGAGTTTCTATTTGTTAAGGCGGCTGTACATTCTCCCGCGAGTAATCTCGCCGTGTCTTGCCGAGAGCACTCGCGCAAGAGGCCAAGTTACGAGGGCCACCTTGTACACTCTCGAGTATTCAATTACCAAAAATATAGATGCATGACAAGTTACGGCAGCTATCACCATATGTGTAATATATGTTGCTATACAATGTAGTTCAGTTTAGTTGTTCTACATAATTATAGACTACTACTACCCCTTCTTTAAACGTCTTTACAGCTAGACAGCTTGCGAAACTGAAGTTAACTCGAAGCATGATAGTGTACAGTAATGCACTCACTTCGCCTTTAATTCGCGCACAAAAACCGACTCAGAACGGAGAGCAGACGAGGCGAAGCGTGGAGAAGCGAAACGAAGCGAGTGAAGCATGTACACTCTCGCACTCGTTCAGCCTCGCGGTGCCTCGTGGAAAGTGTGCAGCCGCCATAACTTAATTACGATCGTTATTTATCACTCATGAAAACTGATGCAAGTATACCTGCTTTATTTAATGTCATTCGCTCACACTTATATCAAAGAATAATAACTATCTCTATATCTCTTGTGTTATGTATGTATACCCATTCCACTATTATATGTTGTATGAAAGCCCTAATTACTCTGAATCTTGAACCACGGTATGTGTTAATCTATACTAATATTATAAAACTGAAGAGTTTGTTTGAACGCGATAATCTCTAAAGAACTACTGGTCCGAATTGAAAAAATAATCTTACTGTTGGATAGCCCATTTATCGAGGAATATTATAGGCTATATAACATCACGCTACAATCAATAGGAGCGGAGCAGCAATAAAGTATGTTGCAAAAACGGGGAAAATTTACGCATACGAAGCTGCGCGGGTCAGCTAGTATAAAATATAATTTAGACCCGTATTCTATGTATCAGCTTTATCTAAATCAGTTCATTTGTTTCGGCGTAATTCAACGTGAAACATCTACGTAAAACTAAACTTTTTATTAGTTACTGAATATAATATCAGACCCCTAAAATAGAATCTACTCACTTCAAGATTTTAAAACTTTTGAGACCTTATAAAAATATCCTCTTTGAAGCAAAGGTCTAAGTTTGCTAAAGATACTGACTATAAATACTAAGTTGTGAAAGTTTAGTCTGAATTTCTGGAAGATTAAAGTTATTAATCTCATCGGAATGAGAGGGTGCGCAGTTTTAACATCACGATCGATTTGAATACACTACTAAGTGCCAAGACAAATATAAACTGATGATAATGATGATGAGTGGATGTTCCTACTTATAAATAAGCATGCAAATGACTCCAATAAATATGGAAAATTCTTGAACATTTACAAGAGTTTAAGTAAATGGTAAATAAGAACTGAATCGCTTGAATAAGCGGCTAGACAATAAACACAATGAAAGGTAATGATTGTCGTAAATCTTTAAATAAGTTACACTTAATCTATTTGTAGTATAATACCTTTCAAATGTATTGTTTATTCTAAATTCAGCGTGAGTGTACAATCAAGACATTTAACGATGTTTTATAATAAGAGCCTTCATACATTCTAATTCAACAATACAAAATAGTTTGATTCTTGCTTTTGGCCGCGACTTCAACTCAACTTACCTTTAAATAGTAAAGTGAGTTTATGAAGTAGATTGAGTTTGCAAAAATTAGAGAACAAGAATATAACAACCCTACCTTTTTAACTAACGTGGCCTTTATTTTTAAACCTATATTCCACCAGAAGAAAAATAATACGAGTGCAACTTTATTCAAGGTTACAAAATGCAACTCAAGAACGTCTAACCTTGGAATAGTATGAGGCTACGTTTAATGCCAAATAGAGTGAGAAAAGAGTGGAAAGAGGAGAAGTTATGGTAACTTATACCATGAAACTCACTCAAGCAATAATATTTATATTATAAAGTAGAAAGCCATGATTTAGTTATGATTAGCCTCCTATGGCTATATGGCTCCCATTTTTTGGACGTGATGGGAGGTAGGTCAGTAGGTGGATGGGAGCATCCACGAGAAAAAAATGTAAAGGCAATATGCGATCAGATTCGGACAATAAAAATTAAAATACTTTATCGAAAATATATTTGAATCGTTCATAAAAAAATCCATAGGTTAAAATAAGTAAATATCCAGCCATCATGATCATCATATTAGAGGGAAGGAAAACCTGGGCTCATACCGCCACCATAAGCAATGACATTTTAATGAGCATGACGATCCCTGATGGCATGCTGCTTTTGTAACGTAGCTTGTAAGCTTTTTAAGCTAATTTAAAAAAAGACATCACCCGGACTTTATAAACTAATTTAAAAATACTTCAATCTTTTGAATCGGCTCAGGCGTTTAGATGCTATGCTAGATTAAGAAATTTCACAGACATATAGGATCCCTGAAGAAAAGGAGTGTAACTATACTTAGGGGCAGTCGGGTAAAAATGAGAGCCTTTTCTTTAAGTTTGCCTTTTTTAGGTTCTGCATATGTAAATACAAATAAATAGCACTAACTTGTTTTAAAAAATCCTTTTATGTTCCCACATAGATTTAACTACGCAAATGGAAACTTACAATTTAAACACCAAATTTTTAAAGTATTTCAAAGCAAGAGCCCATTAAAAATGGAAAAATGCGTTCGTTGCGTTTGGGGCATTTTAGCAACGCTAGGATAAACCATGAGAAATTTCGTAGGTCCCATAACCTACATCATTTTAGAAGAATTGCGTTTTATGTTAAATCATTTAATCGAGATGTATTCGTACCACTGAAATAATCACTTTTCTTCTTTATTATTGTAGGTATTTGGAAACAGAAAATGTAATTTTTAGTTTCCATATTTTTCCATATTTCATAGGTAAGTCCATATTTTCCAAAAAGTCACACTAGTAAGGGCACTAAAGTTTTTTTCAACTTTACTGAATAATTTTTAAATAATCTCAATTTCTCGTTGTTGAAGGTTGTTAAAAAGAATTAAGTTATGTTTTGATAAAAAATAAAGGATTTGATACACTTATGTGCATGAGCATGTTGTGTGGAAGATTAGGGTACTCGTACTCGTCGTCACGCTGCATTGTCACGCTGGTGTAGAAAGCAACGTAGATAGCAAACTCTCTATTCACTTGCAAAATTGTGCAAATTTAAGTATGCTCTAGTGACATCTGTGATGTTGACAAATCATTCAGCTAGTACTAAGTATTATTTCGACCAAATAGAAAGATTTTTTTTTTTTACTTTTTTAAACTTTGGTTGTCACTTGTGAGTTGCCCTACTTGACTTGTTGATTGTGCATTTTAAGGTGTACATTTACCCTATATTCACCTGGATGAATGAAAAAAAATGATAACTAGCAATGTAGTATTTTTAATCCCACATTACTAGTAATCATGTAAACCCATCCAGCTAAGCTAAATTGCTTGGGTTAGGAGTGGGTTCACGTTGCCGTCGGTAGTTTAATGGATAGGATTCGATCCCGCGACCTGACGATTGCGAGTCCGATGCTTTAACCATTAGGCTAGCGCCGCCGAATTAGGTAATCAAGCTGTAATGGTGGTATAACCCTCTCCCCCATCGTGCGCACTCACACTAGGGTACTTAAAAAGGTTGGGAACCACTGGTATAGTGTTAATGAATTAACTGGGGGAATATTAATTCTATTGTAGGATTATTGTGTACCGCTATAAATTGAATAATGTTATGGAAACATAAGCTGCATCAAAGTATAAATACATATTGTTATTTTTAACTCCATGTTTTTTTCATATTTTACGTATTTTAGTCCATTTATATATGTACAGAGATTCAGAGAACCAGCATTTTTTAGCATATATATATATATATATATATACAGGGTATAACAGAAAGGTGTGGTCATATTCAAAGGTTGGTATGTGCCCATGATACTGAGTGTACATACCTAATTTTATCAAACTCGGAGTACCCTAAAAAATATTTATTATGTTTTCATTCCTTAATTTATGAGAAAAAGTATCACTTAAAAAGTTCGAAAGTGTGAATTTTGTACCAGGGGAGGTATAATTCTTATGACATACGCCTTTCACTACGAATTTTGACAAAAAGAATATGCTATAACAATGTATTTATAATGCAACCAGATATGGCACCATGGTAGGTTATATGTAATGTATATAATGGCAAAATAACAGTTTTCTTATTAAATGCACATGAAAGTTTTTATCATACAAACTATAATATAAAAACTTTCATTTGCATTTACTAAGAAACACTTCAATTTTAATTCATTGCAATAAAGGTCTATTTAAAGATGGCTGATTGTCAATCAAAGCTCTTGTTATGTCCCGTTGATGCATATGAAGATGAATAGGCGACAATCATAATAACCGTTAAAGTACGTCATCAAAATACTATGTACTTGGGTACTTTGTATTAATATATTACAACTATTTCATACGTTCTATATTAAACCTCATTGGTGATACATTATTTGCAATTGGTCCAGATTGAGAGGAATCAATTGCTCCGGTATAAATATGGAAATTTTTCAGACAGTCTTTTTTACAATCAAATATTATTGACCTAAACTGGAATTATTTCTAATACCAGACTTGTATCTGTGGCGCGGTGGGAGTGTGTCCGACTGCTACGCAAGAGGTCGTGGGTTCGATTCCCACACGGGACACCACTTTATGTGATCCACAAATTGTTGTTCCGAGTCTGGGTGTACTTTGTGTCCGTGACTTGTATGTTTGTGAAGTCTCCTGCGACACAGGGCTTGTACCCTAATGCAGGAGTCGTCTTTAAAAAAAAAAAAAAACGATTGTATACCTAAGTGCATTTCGGCGCTATTTGATAAATATAGACAATCAGATAACAGATTGATAAAATTATATTAGATTCAAAGAACATACCTTTATTTAAAATATTATAAGAAAAATTGAAAAAAATCATTTGATTTGATCTTAATGTATCTACGAATAAATTTATGTTTACCACCGTAAAAAAAATTTTGTCTATTATAGGTAAACAGTTGCAAAGCGGCAAATTTCCCTGTAGCGTTTGTTAATCTTAACAAAGCTTTTGACATGGCCAGTAAGGAAGGCTTGTACCCGGCTCTAGAGAACAATAACCGTTCACCAAAAGTACTAAGCCTCGTTAAAACTGTCCACGAGGGCATGAAGAGTGCAGTAGTTTTTACCTAACAGTGTATATTATGTGCTTCTTAACATTTGTCAAGGCTACGTTTTGACATGTTTAAAAAAATCGTCAAAAAAATTAAATAGTATTTTAGTTTTTTCGCGATTTCTTTCACACATGGGCAGTGATGTTTGCAATGAAATAGAAAATCTGACGATAGTTATAATTTATTTTTTAAATATCAGTATGGCAAAAACGGAACCCTTATAGTTTCGTCATGTCCGTCTGTCTGTCTGTCTGTCCGTCCGTATGTCACAGGCATTTTACTTAAATACTACTCAATGAATATTGATGAAATTTGGTGAAAACGTAATATTAAATAATAATAATAAATATTTTTATTGGGGGCACTCCAGACATGTACAAGAAACAGATTTTTTTTTCAGCTAACATCAACGTGTGGCACATCATTCGACAGGTCTTTCAAAAATATTCTAAAGTTTCTAATAAACTTTTTTGATTGAGTGAATAGTTTTGTAAATAAATTGTGTGTAAACCCCCAGCTTTTGAATCGTGTTACCAAAATATTATGGAGAAATTACTAAGGTAGCGCTTAATAAATAATTTAAACTAAAATTATTTATTTTTGGACATGATCGGATATACCGTCATTGAGTTATTACCGAAATACTGCGTTTCTCAACAAAAGGGCGTAAGTGCTATGAACATACACTTTTCTGCTGATGCAATTATTCAAGGCTACCTAACTTTACACTGAGCATGGTCCGACATGCTCTTGCCCGGTTTTTATTCTAATATTCAGCCCGATGTCTAAATCCACAAGCGTACCTAGCCTATATACATTTCGATTGTAAACGTTATGACTCAAAGTATACCTACCTATTATGGGCAATACTGAGTAGCAAAATGCTTAAAAATAAAGATGAAATAATCTGATAATAACAGTTCTAAAACTTCTACCCTAAACAGTCATTTATTTAAATTATTATAAGCCGAAGATAACTCTTCTTGAACTAGTGCTATTAACCATTCCTCTCAGTAGAACCACGAGACTAATTTATAATGCATTTAAAGAGAAATTTAACAGTATTTTTACATCTTGATAATAAAATATCAGTATTAATAATCACCAGATACGTCGGTATTGATGACCACTAGAGTGTATCAGTGCACTGACGCTGATTATTGGTAATTCAAGTAGCTCGATTTCATCCAAAAATAAACCCCGATCCTATTAATACAAAAGATTATTTATTTTCAGATAAAAACAAAGCGTCTGTCTTAGATAAGGGTATCTATATTATTCACAACGACGAATTGAAAACGTAAGTTCTTTCCATTGCGGACGTGCCTCATTAGTTAGTAGTTACCTGATATTATGAGCAAATGATCTTTACTAGCATTAATCATGAGACGACAAAGTTTAATACCTAAAATACCAGAGTGAGTCGTGTCTCGCAATAATTTTCATTGGTACTATATTACTCACAAACATTAGTTCATGAGTAATTAACAGTCAGGCACTGTTCATTTAATTTCAGAACACAAGAAGTTGCTCTCAATTATAATCCTGAAAAGAATGCGATCAAATACGACGATGTGAGAAAAAATAAAGAAATCTGCGGGACTGCAACAACAACTTTACTACATTATATAATATTGTTATTACTAGGTAAGTTTAACATCAATTTTAATCATGAATTTTTAAATCAAATTAGTGTTAAGTTTAGATATCATAAATATTTGGAAAATAAAGTATGTGATATTTTGTTTTTAAGTGGTATCGTTTTACTAGTAGGTATTTTATTTTTGTAACCAAGCAGTAAGTTTGAAAAAATAGTTTTATTAGTTTTACGTAATATTGATACAATCTTTGAACATAAAACCCCTAAATGGGAGTACTCCGTGACGAAATAATTAAGATCATAGTACATTTTTCAAGGTCTGCTGATGACACCAGATTTTTTAAGGATTTTAAAATAATATTAAATAATTTAAAAAAAAAATCGGATCTTTTCAAGTTAAATTATAATCCTGGCACTCTGGTCTGGCAGTCGTAAAATTTAAAGAACCAGTAGCTCGTTTTTACGTAAATTTGTAACTATGAAAACTAAGCTTTAAAACTGTTTACAAGTTAAACAATTTCTGTCCATACTTAAATTATAGTTTTATTTTAAAAATTAAATACAATGTATTTTGTTACAGTTACGAAATATACCTAGTTGTATTTATACTTTTTAAATTAACCTTTTTAGGGTTCAGTAGCCAAAATGGCAAAACGGAACCCATAAAGTCTCGCCATGTCCTTCCGTCCTAATTCAGAGACTGTTAGTGCTAGGCGGCTGTAATTTTGCATGGATACACATATTACTTACGCCGACAAAAAATAAAATCATGAAAAACATTTTTTTAGGGTTCCTCCCCTATATGTAAAGTGGAAATGTGTTTTTTTTCTCACCTATAAATGTATCATTAGATAGGTCTTTTAAAAACGTTTTAGGGCTGTGAAAATCATTTTTAGATATAGTGATCCGTTTGTGAAATATTAAGCTTTATTTTAGAGCCAAGTGTCGCCCCTGCCAGCTAAATGAGTTGAGAAGTAACAATATTTTCGTACTAATTCCATTGAAAAATATTATTTAAGTAGATATAACGTTGTGAGTATAAAACAAAAACAACAAAAATTCACTTCTTAAGCCACATTATTTGGAGGGGGGGGGGGACTACGGAATCCTACTGTGCGTGGCCCGGTATGCACTTGCCCGGTATTTTATAAGTTATATTTTTTTTGTTATTGGTTCCTCATTTGCAGTCCGTTAATGCGTATATTATTATTAAATATTCATACATTGAGAGTAAGTAGCTACTACACTTTTTGCCATACAAGAAGATAATTAAGTAAGAAGATAAGTCCTGTTGATTCACAGGACTGGGGACTTGGGGTTTGTTATGGTGCGCCTTTGGAGATGGCTGGAGTTGGAACGGTCAGTGGTTCAAACTGGCGGTGGTAGCCGGCGTAGCTTGGGTCAGTGGCGAAGCGCTTCAGATGACCACGTCATTACCACCTCTTATGGCAGCCCTAGTCACTGGCATTATCGCGAGAAACGTAGGGTTTCTTAACATGAGAGAGTACACTGCGATCGATGCTTTCTTAAGGTAAGATAAAACAATAAAATCGTTTAATCGTATTTTAGGTGTTATTTTTGAGATGGTTTTTGAGGAGACTTTTTTGGTTTTAGGTCCCACATTACTAGCAATCTTGTTAACCCCTCCAACTAAGCTCAAAGACTTGTGTTAGGAGTGGGTTCACGTCGGTAATTTAATGGGTACGATTCGAACCCACGATCTCACGATTGCGAGACCGACGCCTTAACCATTCATCATCAGCCCGTATCGGTCCACTGCGGGACATAGGCCTCTCGTAATATTCCACCTAAGAGACTACACTAATATATAATTAATAGACACAAAGTACTTACCTACACCCAGAGTCATAACAAAAATTAATAATCGTGGATCATGCTGACTGTCCCGCGTGGGATTTGAAACCACGACCTGGTGTACAGCAATAGCATTATGACTAAAAGCTACGATTTTAAATAATTTGATTTTATACGACGCGCCGCCGCCTATTTTTACATATCTAAAAAAAAATCTAAAACTGCTTTTAAAAATTAGTGAAACATTATTTTTGAATCTTCATTCAATATCTCCTAAATCTTTTCTCCATTATATATTTTACCTTGTAACAGCAGAATATTATTGGAATAGAGCTCACTGTGTTCTGCGAAATTAAATTATAGAAATTAATGTATTCCATTAGAACGAATAAGTTATTAATTCTTGCGTTATAAGCACTTAATACTGATATCTATTCGTGTATTTGTAGAAAAATATATCCAGTGATTATTCTGGGTAAAGGTTCCTTGGGATGGAATGTTCATTATATGAAGAGGAACTGGCGATTGGTCGCTTCTCTGGGTATGCTGCCGTGGACAACTGAAGTTGTGACTCTTGCAGTGAGCATGCATATATTCTTGGGCTATCCTTGGATTTGGGGTAAGTATATAGTTGACCGGTAAACTTGATTACATTTTTTATAGCTGTACAAAATATGCAGGAATGTTAAATTCATTAAAAGCACAGATTATAATTATAAAAGTAGGTAGTTAATTGTAACAATGTATTGTTCCAAAATAAAAATCTATGTGCGGGGACGCTCAGCTGTAGGTTTTATCATATCTACAGAAAAACGTCATAATACAAAAAAAGTACATAAATCAACATTGTACGAAAGTCCTGGTTTGATTATTTTGATTTTTTAATGATATACTGGGTGCCGATTTAGTTACTCGAATCCCGCCTGGATTTCCTTTAAACCTGCGCTAACGACAGATATCTAGATATCCCGATATATCTGAAGACAACACGTGAATTATTGTTTTTAAACTTTGGCGATTTTATATATATATATAGATATATTTTGGGACTTAATCACGTGAATTATTTAAAGGTACGAACCTTTTATTTACCAGACGTTTCGATCGATTTGCACCGATCGTGCTCACGGGTAAATAAAAGGTTCGTACCTTTAAATAATTCATGCGATTAAGTCCCGAAACATATCTAATACAACACGTGAAGTCATTGTTCTAATACATTGACTTCACGTGTTGTCTTATGATTATAATATACTAATAGATACTAACAAAATTCAAATCATAATTTTAACAGTTTTATGATAAAAGTTCAAACTTTTTTAATGATTTCGGTAGAGCATTGTGGTGATTTGACTAACTAAATCGGCATCCAGAAAAACATTCAGAATCATGTACGTAACATGTAAATATATTTTTTATTGCCCAACGTTTCGACTGTATTGCAACGGCTGTGGTCGAGGAGAGGTAGAGTCTACCCGTGACCACAGGGTTTGCGATACCCTATTTACCTTAAAATATTCACGCTTCTAAGACCCGTAGTATATTAATTCTATAATGTGTAGAAATTGCAAAAGTCAGGGAAACAGTGAGTTTGATCCAACCGCCTATAAATAAGTAGGTCACGTCTCTTAAATATTCCGGAAGAAATTATTTTCTTAATCAATTATAGAGGTAAGATCAACTAAACGGACGAACAGACAGATGCGGAAGAGGTCTTTATAAAACATAATAATTACGCGTCAATGGATGGTTTAACAGGGATTTAACAGGGATTTTGACTGCCTTTGTGGCGCGGTGGTGGGAGTGTATCCGACTGCTACGCAAGAGGTCGTGGGTTCGATCCCCACCCAGGATAAAACTTTGTGTGATGGACACGATGGTTTATTCTGTATCTGGGTGTAATTTATCTACATATACCTATGTATTTAGAAAAATATATAAGTATGTTTACCAGTTGTCTGGTTGCCATAGTACCTACAAGCTCTGCTTAGTTTGGGATTAGATGACGTTGTGTGAGTTGTCCCAAGATATTATTATTATTAAAAAAATGTTTACATAAGCCGACCGCCACGTTTATCGAAACTTATCAAACAAAAGTTCGTGACGACATCGGCCATTACATAAAATATAGACGATTTCCAAAAATAGTATACGAGTTTGTAGTAGGTATAAGATAAAGTTGCTTGCCCCTTGTATTGTGTTCCTGATAAGGATTTGACGTTGCTTTCATAGTATACCTACATACATGAGGTGTTGTTTGCGTGACGTGAAGTTGATCAGTGGTATTATTCCAAATCCAAATCAATTATAGTAATCATCGGTCTTACTAAACATTGTAAAATTAATGCCCTAATCTGTTGTAAACATTGTATATTACATAAGTATATAGTTCTGATAAAAGATTATTAGTCCGCTGCGCACACTATGTGTTACTACGTTGTGTGCTATAAAAAGCACATGTTGTCAACATCACACACACACACACATACACACACAATCGAATCGCAAAATGTAAAAGACCTGTTTTGACAACGTTATAAGGTAAAACCGTGATAGGTGACCCACTTTTAAAAAAAACTTTACAAATAAAAAATATTAATAAACTAAAAATAATACATTTAAATCTAAAAAACATTGGTCTTTCATCTTTACTATCAGCATATATTTTTAAACATAAAATAATATTGGTTTTAAGTAAATTACGTTTTGATAGACCTCTCAAAAAAGGGATAAAATCAGTCTAGGGCAGTGGTTCTCAAACTTTTTAAATGACGGAACCCTTTTGGGAAGCAAAATACTTGATGGAACCCTACAATAAAACAATTATTTTTATAAGTGTATTCTTTATTAATCAGCATAATAAAAGTACAATGTATCAGTTACTAATTATTATTTACTTCACCACTTGGTAAGGACAATAATAGAAAACATTAAAAAAGAAAAAATCTAACTAGTGGGAGGTATGAAACTGTTTTTTATTTTTCATCAATTGCTTGATATCAGGTTTGATGGAAGAAAGTTGGAGTCTCATATCAGCTTCGGCGTCCAGTCTATTGCGATATTTTGTTTTCGTGGCTGCGTAGGTAGAGAATCCTGTTTCGCACAAATATGTAGTTGGGAACGGGAGAAGAATATCCAGAGCCATTTGGCCAAGCATTGCATATTCATCTTGGATTCTGCACCAAAAATCATTAAGAGGCGTCGTTTTGAACAATGACTCCATACTTGTGTCTGATGACATTTCTAAAAGAGATTCATATATCTCATTTGACATGTTTTCAGGCTTTTCCAAGTTGGGTAAAAAAGGATTATAAATCCAGGAGTTCACTTTAATTTTTGTATTGTGTTCTTCGGGAAAATACTTTTCAAAAGATGCGCGCATCGAACTGAGATATTGGACCAATTCTTCAAACACATTATCTTCAAACATTTCTGAGTCGTTTTCGCTAACAAACTCACTGAGTAACGTAAAACTTTCTATTTCTTTCTTACCAATGCAAATGATCCAAAAATCTAATTTTCTTTTAAAAGCAGTTATTTTATTATAGGCCTGAAACACTGTTGTCTGTTTACCTTGCAACGATAAATTTAATTCGTTAAGTTTTTGAAAGATATCCGCCATAAAAGACAATCGGAACAACCAAGTTTTATCATACAAACGGTCCTTCAAATTAAAAGAAGTATCTGCTGAAAGAAACATTTGTAACTCGGCTCTAAGTTCAAATAGTCTTGTTAAAGTTTTTCCCCGAGACAGCCATCGCACTTCTGTATGGAGCAGCAGTGTTTTATGTTTGCTGCCATAATCTTCACACAATAATGAGAACAATCGGGATTGTAGTGGTCGTGATTTGATAAAATTAATTATTTTTACCGCTTCATCCATAACTAATTTTAGATTAGACGGCATTTGCTTCATCGCAAGTGCTTGTCTATGCAGAATACAATGACTGGAACTACAATTAGGCGCTTTATTTTTCATTCGTGACACTGCTCCTGCTGTTTTACCTGTCATCGCCTTGGCCCCATCTGTACAAATGTCAATGCAATTGTTCCAACTGAGATTATGTTCTTCAAAAAATATATTTATTTTATTAAAAATTTCTTCCCCGGTAGTGTTTGTAAGCAGCGATGAACACATAAGCATGTCTTCTTCAAAAGAACTTTTATATGGATATCTCACAATAACCAGCAGGATAGCCAAACCAGCGACATCAGTCGACTCGTCCATTTGCAAAGCGAATCGTGTATTTTGTAGACGTGTAACTAGTTCTTGTTTGACGTAGCTTGCCAGATCATGGATTCGTCGTGAAACAGTATCGTTTGATAGCGGAACAGTAGAAAGATGCTTTGCAGATTTTTCATCAAGCATACATTTTGTTATGTCTAATACACATGGTTTTATTAATTTCTCAGCGATAGTGTGCGCTTCACCTGCTTGTGCAATGCGATAGCTAACTAAATATGATGCCTCCGTGGCCTTTTCGTTGGTAGTTTGTGTTACATGCATCATATTTTTTTGACTTTCTAATAACTGATCTTTTTTGCGAACAAAAAATTCTTTATTCTTGTCTTTAGTCTCGGGGTGTACGGTTTCTAAATGTCGACGCAATTTGGCAGGTGCCATGGAACTATTAGGAAGCAGTTTACTACAGAGCATGCAGAGAGGTGAGCCGTTGGAATCAACAAATCCGAAACTGATATAAGATTCATCATACTTCCTTTTTTTCGTCTTTGAAACCGTCGAGCTTGACGTCGTGGCACTCGTGGCATCATCTTCTGGATCGGTGATTGCTAAATTCTCCGCGCGCATTGCTTTTGAACATTCAGCGTCATTAGAAGATGTTGTTGGAACACGTTTAACACCTTTAAGCCAACGTTCCATTCTTCTTTATTTATAATGTTACAAGTCAGGATAGTGGGGTTTAAATAATGCACAATCGTTACTGCGTATAAGAGACTAAATTTAGAACCTACAGGGAAGAAATGTATAAAACTGAGACAACAGAATACAGCAGGCAGTAAAACAATGAACACTAGTTTCTCGCTAGCGAGCTTGTAAGTAGGTAGTAACTTATCGCTCCGAACGCTAATCATCAACTGACGACGCCAACGCGCGATCGCCGCTTTTATACTTAGTCCTAGACTCGATCTCAAATATTCTCGAAAATACTCGAGTCGGCACCTTTGATAAACAAAAAGCAAAAATAAAAACAGAAATTTAAAAATAGCGTTGTAAACAATATCGACTTTATTCTTTGAAGTTAGAGACGAAAGTCGCTTGTTGACAACTATAGCGTCTAATGACTTTTAAAACCTATATATAATTATGTTACGCACATTGCAATTTCATAGACTACGAGTTTTAATCGCGGTAAGACTAACATATTTTTATGATTTCCTCGACGCATCTAATAATAAAATTCTATCATTCATAATTTTCATCTTCAAATGGTTGTTTGTAAAGTCGATTTACGGACGATAATTTTACCTGATAACGTCATAAGAAAACATTGATGACATTTTAATAAACAACAATGCCTGTGACAGCTTTATTTAATTTCCAAATGTATCACATGTCGCACGCGTCATAGATTTTTAAGACCTTATCACGTGAAAAACGGTTATCTGTAAAGTCGTTTTACGAACAACAATTTTACGTGATAACGTTATAAGACAACATTAGTGACGTTGTTATAAACAACCATGCCTGTGACTGCTTTAGTTCCAATTGTATCGCATGTCACTGCAATCGCCATTCGCTGATAGGCGGATAGCTTTAGTTACAATTGCATCGCATGTCGCTGCAATCACCATTCACTGATAGGCTGGTACTTCAGCCTATCAGCGAAAGCGTAACGTGACACTTTTTCGTGCCTGCAGGCGGTCATCGATTTATAAGACGTTATTTTTTTTGTTTGTATTTTTTTGCAACAGAACTCCTGTAGTTGCTACAAGTTTTCCTTGTAGACAATATTCTATTAAATTAGTAGCTTCCGCCAGTGGCTTCGCGCGCGTTAAGTTTGGACTGCCATTTCACCCCTTTAAAGATTTGTTTTAAGCTTTGTAGTGGGCGCCTATAACAACAATCTGTGTACCAAATTTTGACCCAATTCATTCAGGAGTGTGATCTGTGTGTTGATACATCAGTAAATCACAGTTTCCTCTTATGCCTCTTAAATACACAGATAGCTGATCCTCACAACTTCGTCCGCGTCACATGAGAGGGCTAGAGAGAGGCTTGTAGGTTCGAAATAAAGAAATACGTATTTCAGCTTTTTAAGAAAATTACCCCTTATGATGATAAAATAGGGTTTACAATTTTGTATGAAACTTTCTCCGTTTTAAAGTTAAATCTGTGAAAATTTGGCTTGTTAGATATAGAAACGTGTTTCTATCTTTCAGCGTTTGAAAGCGAAAATCAACCCTTAACGGGGTAAAAAACAAAAGTACAAATCTTTCCTCTTTTTATAATTAGTAGGTATAAATGGACCGCCAAATCAGAGAATGGTTGAACCAATTCGTCAATTTTTTGTTGAAGTCCGATGATTAATTGGAAAAAATATCGGGAACAACGCCAAAACTCCATATTTCAAACTCAAACTTAACAGGGGCAAAGCCGCGGGGAACAGCTGAACCAAACTAATATTTTTAAAATGTGAAAATGATTATGTCTGTCTAGAACGTTTTTTAACCCGCTGAACCGATTGAAATTAAATTTGGTATGGAGATTGCTTAAGCCTCGGGAAAGGATAAGAGCTAGTTTTTATTCCGATAAACAACATTTACGTGGGCAGAGCCGTGGGCGAAAGCAAGTCTTTGATAAATTTACTATCATGTTATAATTTATATAGTAATTAATTTATTATGTTATAAATGTTGATAAACTTTCGCGATTTGTACACATTATAAAATTATTATATACTACGGGTCCTAATCACGTGAATAATTAAAGGTAAAATACCTTGTTTATTCCCCGACGTTTCGACCGTATTGCAACGGCCCTGGTCACGGGTAGACTGGTCCAGCTCAGCATCACCTCGGTGAAGCGCGGGTTTCGGAAACTACCCTCGCTTGATTTTTATCACTCACTATTACGGAACCGTCGTCGGTACTTCGAAATGTAATATGTTTTAATAAAACTTACATTAATATTTTAAATCGATGTGTCGATACGAGAATGGTAAGTTGTTTTATTTTATTTGAACGATGAAAGACAGATATTTACAAAAAAAAAAAAAACATCTAATACCTGGGTTGTGAGCGTGTGGGTATTTACCCCAGCTAGGGGGTGAGATAGCTATTCTTTGGGGGCAATGAAGGTAGGCGAAGTAAATTGCCGACTTGCTCTCTCCTCGTCGTGCGAACGACTCACACTTGTTATGTTGACGATGATGACTTAAAATGAGTTTCAAACTGGTTATAAGTGGGTGAAGAGATAAAAAAAAATTAGCAACCCCTGGTAATATCTAAGTAACGTTCCTCATAACAAGAAATATTTTCAACAAATTGCCAAGTGGCAGAATCCGTTATGTCCCCGATTTACGGCTCTTGACTATTAATCCCGTAATCAGCAATATTGCCAATAAAATCATATAATGACATTAGCAAAAACCTTTTTATCTTCGATTTATGGCTGTCCGGCTTTCAAGATATGAAAATTGCTTTCAATACCAGTTTGTAAATGTAAGTATACGCGAGATTATACGTGCAGGGAATGCATTGCCTTTGGAGTGAGGATAACACATTCAAGTCATGTCAGATAGACTGCAAGTTTTTACCCGACTGCCAGGAGGTATCAGAGTCATAAATACTTTATTCATTTAGATTACAAATGCAACGCTACCCGTTGTCTATGATTCCGGTCCTGACAGTTTATGGCGCATCTGTGTAGCGAACGTCAAATAAAATTTGGAATAGAATGATTCTACATCTAATGCGAAGTTCGCAAGAGTAAAGCCGTGAGAAAAGAGCTTGGCAATAAAAACTCATGGCCACTTTTTTTGAATGCCATTGTTACAATATATTTGTATACATACAGTAAAGCCAGTAAGGTGCTGCAACCATTACACCATGAAACTCACGCAAGCAATAACCATAGTACGTAAACTGGTATAATCAAGTTTTAAATGAATGTTCCTACGGTGTCAACACGGCATCAACTTACAAAAATACAGTGTAAAGGCAACATGCGATTCGATTATTTTAAGAAAAACTACTTAATTTATGAAACACTAATTAAAAATATATTAAAATAAAAAAATATTATTATTATTTATTATCTTTATAAATCACTTAACGGATTTATACAATTAAGACGTAGAGACAAGTGTAGTTTGAAAAAACATACATGGCGGCTATGAGATGTCACAATAAAGAGGTGTGAAAAAAAAAGTTTTTACGAATACTGCATTATGGGTATCAAATCAAAGGGCTCATCGTAAGCAATTTTAAAAGGTATAACATAATTAAGACTGTATTAATAAAAAAGTTAGTTAGCAACTACTCTTTTTGCAAATTTAATACTTGCCAGTAGCTGTAATAAAAGTTAGTTCAACGATCAACAATCTTGTTTCCATCTTTTTTGTGCAGGCGGGTTTTTTTATTTTTTAGTAACATTGTGTTGTTGTAATGATGGAATATTGTTTTGTTCGTTAACAGCTTGGACTTAATATAGACAGACATCAAAAAGTCACGTTATACTACTACATGGTTGTACATAGACGGGTACCCGTATCTGCTATAACCATAAACGTGAAAACGGTGCCATAAACGGATTATGATATCGATGTATCGGTCTTTAAGTGTTCCTAAAATAGAACAAGTAGAGATATACAAAATTGTATAAATCCATTTGTTCTATTTTAAAAACAGTCTTAAAGTGGAAGTTGTTTTCAAATCGGTTCAATAGGTTTAATCGATCCAATATATATCTTAGTGGATTCGGTATATTTTTGAGTTTTTTTTTTTTAATATTAAAACTAGTTATAAAGTAATTAGTCTTACTCCTTTGTATAAACAAATACATAATAAATTGGAAGAGGTTTCAAACACGTCTAACTAGCGTATGTTTTTCTTCTTCTCGTCGATTTTGAAAATGAAATAAAAAACAAAGATAAAACAAACAAACTCCTTAAAAAATATTATGAACTTGCTGACCCGTGCCCACTTCGTTGGGCCCATGACACTTACAAATAATGTGGCTTACTATTGGTAAAATAAGCCCGTAAGTAGATCCAGAGATTACCCCCTAAACCACACAAACTCAGAAACTTTACCTCTGTATAATATTAAGTATAGAAGTAAAGATTAGGCTATGTGTCCCCAGGAAAATGTTAGGATGCCAAGCGAGGAATGTGTTTGTTATGAAAATAATAGAATCACTTATCTAACTTAGCCATGTTAGTGGTTCGAGATTTTTGTACATGCAAAACAAGGGAAGCCTGTGACTGAAGTGTGCTAGGGATAGATGCAAGTGAAAACATAGCAGTCACTAGACGCAAGCAGCGGGCATTGGCACACGCGCTCCGCTCTTACCACACCTTACCCCGCTTGCATCTGAAACAAGCCCGCTACACATCCTCGCACCGTTCATCCGCGCTGCCGCGTACCGTGTCACAGTGTCGCTACGCATCCTCGCACCGCTCAGCGGCGTTGCACATCTCCAGTGAAAACACTCACACCATTCCAGGGCTTTGCAACACATCCACTGACCGCTCTGCTACCTTGCACATTTCTGGTATAAACGCAGCAATAGGGGGATATATAAAACAAAAAAAAAAAAATACTCAGAAAGGCAATAATGGTTTTTTTTACTACTAAAGGTATAAAAAATATTAATAAATAAACAAGCGTAGTAGCACACGCCGGGTATTCGCTAGTCTTGAATAAATTCAATGAACTTCTTCTCATGCGCAGTGTAATGCACAGAACATTAGGTATGCTGCGTTTGCGTATACTTATGATTTCAAAATCCATTTTTATTTCTTTGAATACATCTTAATATTAAAATATATGGACACCACTTACTAAAATAAAATGTCACTATCATGTGAAACATGAATGTACAGCAAAAATTTGAAGCTAATATGTGATAAAACTCTCACTTCAAGCCTGAAAATAAAATAGCTTTTCATAAGCACAGAACACAATAGTAGGTACACACTGGCAATACGATAAATTCGTACGTGAACCTTATGATGCAAAATATTTGAATGCATATTGGTCGCATGATAGAACGAGAGCGCTATGGAGATACGTTCTATCTGTTAGCGCGAGAGAATTCCTTCCGCTTCCCACACGACGCACACTTGTAATTACTCGCCCTGATTTTCTGAATAAAGCCTCAAAGCAAAAAGTTTGTAGCGGTAAAAAGTCATCGACATATATTACATCGTTTCACTTTTTGATTTTCATTTGCACCCCCTATATACCTTTCTTTATATGTTTCTATGTATGTATATTGACTAACACGGCAATTAATACTACTTATTTGAATTTTATCTTCTATTTACTTAATGTTACCACGGAACTCTCCAAGAGATAAAAGCAGTAGATACCATTTGCATCAGTTACCTAATTATGTTTGCAGAATGATCCCTCGGTTTATTGAAGCGTGTCGTCGTAAACGTTTACGCTACGCAATTATTTATCAATGTAAAGAAAAGATAGATGTCAAGGTGTAGTTCAATGAAACAGACGGTAGTTTTTAGGGCATTGTTACACAATCCAAACGAATATACATATATACTAAAATTATAAAGCTGTAGAGTTTCTTTGTTTGAACGCCGTAATCTCAGGAACTACTGGTCCGAACTGAAAAATGCTTTCACTGTTGGATAACCCATTTATCGAGGAAGGCTATAGCTATATAACATAACGCTACGACCAATAGGAGCGGAGCAGTAATAAGAAATGTTGCAAAAACGGGGTAAATTTACGCAGACGAAGTTGCGCGGGACAGCTAGTTAGATATAAATATGAAGTAACTCTGTCGGTCTATTACGTTTTCATGATTAAATCGCTAAACCAATCTCACTGTGTTCATCAAACAATGTCAAGAGTTGAAAATATAATAGTATTGACACTTGTGCCGAGATCTCTTTTTCATGTCTAAAATCATGGTACCTATCATTATAATAACTTAAAGATTTCAGCGCGACTTGAAGAGAATTTATTTTGGAAATGTTTCGATCTTAGCCAAAGCGTTTTATAGAATTTGATAAGCTACGGGATAAATGCCGTTGCAGTACGGTCGAAACGTCAGGCAATAAAACAAAGGTATTTAGCCTTAAAATAAAATATTGAATTAGAAAATTCTATAATGTGTACAAATCGCGAAAGTTTACGAACATACAAAGTGTTTTAGTCCTTATAAACCCAAGGCTGGGTCTAATTATGTCCAAAGGGGACTCACCTGGTCTCGATATACTTAGACGTTAGATTTTCAGTCTGTGTGTCATCCTAACTTCCACATTTCCTTAGTATAGCCCTGAAGAACCATTATTCTTTATCTATCGGTGACTTGATATGTTGGAATGGTTTGTTTCAGGTTTCCTTTTAGGATCAATGTATGCTTCGGTATCCTGCCCCATACTAATGCCAACTATACAAAAGATCAGCAGTACCAGGAACTTAGCACAGAACTGGCCTCAACTGATCTGTACGGCTGGTGGAACTGATACTGCCCTCAGTGTTGGAGTATTTGGTGTCATACATAGTTACATGATGCACGAGGGTGATGAAAATTACCGCTATATAAAGGTATTTATTTTTTAAGAATACCTATCCAATACTACGGTTCGAGCCCTGTATCGCGGTTAACTTTGCAAGCATGACTTGGGACTAATATATGTGGATCTGACAAAGCCTGAGGTGGAATCGAACCCACGACCTCTTAAGCAGTTGTACGCATTCTCACTACGCCTCCGAGGACTGCCTTGGCGGCGTAATCTCAGAGAGAAAGAATTAGGACATAACAAACTTTTTTTAAAGACTACTCCTGCACAATTCCTTATATTGTGAGATACTTAACATTATAAATTAGGAACACAAAATACAGTCAGACGCGGAGCAGCCATTTTTGAAAATTGATTTGTCAGAAATTGGTTTCACCGCTGCACCAGAATAGTCTATTTACATTTCGAAGACCTTAAATCTCGAATATTGGTGTCTGATCGGCTTCAATGGTGATGAACAATGATATCGATAACACCTACTGATAACTAAGGGAAGAAAGTGTGTTCATTGTTATTTATATAATAGACACACATATTAGTATTAAATAGTTTAACAGTATTATAATTACTTACAGTTCATTAACAAAACCTGTAATGAAAATGAAAATGAAAATGAAAAAATATTTATTGCAGCAATAGATATAGTATTACATTAAATGCAAAGATACAATCATTCATTATCTAAAGCTGGGTGGACATTTACTGCTGTGTTACTGTTGGTCTTCTCACTAGGCTAACCTGTATCGAGGAGACCGTATCTAATTACGAGTATCTACCATAATGATAGCATAGATACTATTAACACTTAAATATATTGTTACCGATAAACAAAGTTCATACAGTTTGTAAGTTCACGTAAGATGACGGTTCCAGGCGGCGTTGGCGCTGTTGTTGGGCGTAGTTGTCGGTGTCAGCTGGGGTACCCTAGCCAAGTTCGTTCCCAACTCGAAAGACTTCTATGCGGCTGAGTTGCGCCTCCTCTTCGTACTAATAGGAGGACTTTTCACTTTCTTTCTCACATCTAAATACGGATGGGGAGGCACTGGTAAGTGTATGCTATCTTTTAATATTATTATTAACGAAAACACAGGTTACCTGTGTTTTTATGACTGAGAATGAAGTAAAGGTCGGCACAGTGTTCTGTAATAATTATTGTTTAACTTATAAAAAAAGGCAAGAGGCAACACCGGTTAATGTTTTCTGCTGCTTACATTACATTCTGCATCATAAACAGTTGTGTAGGTGACGCAAATAAGAGAGAATACTCGTCATCCCTCATCATACTTTAAAATTTTGATATGACACTGACACCTACGGTCTACTAAAATCACAAGTTTATTTCTAACGTAAACTGATAACTTAAATAAATAAACATTTGAGGAAAACTTTGCGTCATTTAGCGATAACTTTACAATCAATTATTTTTATTTAGATACATTTAAACTAGGTGCCGATTGTACTCTTTAAATTTTCTCACGATCGCTTGTCAAGACTCAATATGTATACTAATAATTTTATAAGTTACGATGAAATAGTTTGCCACACGACTTCCGCTATATGGTTGAATAAGAATGTATCAAAGACTGACGCGTGCTTTCGACAATTTATTGAGTGGTTAAATTGCACGCTTCATTGGTCTTACTTATTGCACCAACTGTTTGACAGTACAACCTTCACTGCCTAAAAGGCACAGGTTCTCAATTTAAGACATTGTGAGGAATCGTTATATCGCAGGTTATGATATACCCACTAATCCCTATTGAGCCCTTGTGGTGGATTAATCTCCTGTGTCCCTTTCTTACAGAGGAGTCCTGTGTCCCACCAGTCGGTATGTTCTTCGTGCTTCGCATTAGATTTCAATTACCCTAAGACCACTCCAATCTCACACTGTATCCACAATCACCACCAAACAGAGGTAGAAAATACGAATCTGAGCGTCTCGGGTTCCATAACAGTCACATCATGCTAGAAGTTTACCTACAACACAATATTGCATTCAATTTTTGTTGTACGACGCTGTTACCTACTAAGAATTTTTACTTCCGTTTCAACAAGCAATGATGCATAAAACCTAGACTGAATTGAACCAGTTGGTATTTCACATGGACTCGCCGCGTTTGCTCGTATTCTCACGCTCAACTGAGTAAGTGCGGAAATACTCGTATTGTATCATATAACTTACACTTGCCACAGTCAGTTAAAGTAAAATATATTCAGTAGGTGAATATTGTATTTAATTTTATTAGGTAGGTAGGTACATATTTAATTTAAAATTTACAAAATTCTTTCAAGTAAAGGTCTTACATGCAGTGGTGACTAACTAGGTGCACTAGTTGCTAGATTAAACACAGGTAGATACATATAAGAATCAGAATTATTCACATTTGATCATATACCGTACACGTCCACTAAGACACACATATCCATTAATAACCGTTGATAATTTAGGTCATGTTTTGATTACTAGTGAAAAATCTGGTATTTCAAATTCCAGCCGATCACATTTTTCAAAGGTTTTGACAGGTTAATTAATTCCGCGAATGCTAAAGGTAAAACTCCTCTATTTATCAGAGGATTACGGAGAGAACGCTCTATGTAGACAATGTACTCGAAATATTAAGTTATTATCTGAGACAATGTATCAAATGGGAATTAACGCCCATTAATAACCTTAAAATTGCTTGACGTTTCGACCAGGTTAAAACACAAGACGATGTTAAGACTACGTAAGGCCGATAAATCATCACCTACCCTCACTTTTTTGTTTCTTGAAATGTTAGGGTCACTGCACACTACACTGATGGTGTCCATATAAACCGACTGCTAACTAATACGAGGTTGTGTTTTACGAATCACTGGATTCCATATTACGGATAGTTTGAAGCCCTCTTCCCGAAAAATGGCGATCTGTGGAGAGGGTTTAAGGACGTCAAAACTCAATCCAGTGATTGGTGTTCGATTGCAGTATGTGTTTTACAATTGCCGATTTGTTCGTTTGCCGGTTTTTCACTGCTGCGATGTGTTCTTTTAGCCTTTTGGCTACAATTCGCTTTGTTTGGCCAACTATCTGTCAAATTCCATAACATATCTCACACCACGTAATCGTAACAAACTAAAAGCAAAAACTAAAATTTCTCTCGAAACTCGTGCATCATCAAATCAAACCATCTTAGGTAAATGAAGCTGAAAAACCCTATACCATATACCTTTTTCCACTGTAGTGATTTCGTAATGAAACTTTCATAAATCAAGACAAAATGCTTTCATCTGTGTAACGAGTTCTGTAGAATAATGTTTTAGATATCAATGCGCTCTGTAGTAGTTAATGCACCAAGTGTAGAATAAACCCATTTCTAAAAAAAATATATAAATATGAGTTTATTATTGGCGCTGGCAACGCTTTTTGAAACCAACAAATAAAAGTTCTGCGCTACTTCTGCATCATAAGTTTAAAGGTTTCGATTTATACATTTCTATTGTATCTGAATAGAGGCCGGGATGAAATGCCCGCCAATGCAAATACACTTCAAATGGATTTTATTTTTTTAGCTTTATTTCCCTTATTTGTAAATTAATATTACTTGTATTGTTTTATTTATTTATTTATTAATATTATTAGTTTATGTTAGTACTGTGTTATATTTAGCCTTTTGTTGTAAAAAGCCACCTCCAAGCAAATCCAAGTGGCTCTATCTTGGCCCAGGCTTGTACAATAAATGTTGATATACTTTAGTGATTTGTACACATTATAAAATTATATATACTACGGCTATACGGAATAATTTAAGGCAAAATACCTTGTTTATTGCCCGACGTTTCGACCGTATTGCAACGGCCGTGGTCAAGGGTAGACTTATTTTTATAATTTGTACAATTTTGTCACTCCTTCTCCTCAAGAGTTCTACTACTTCTAAGTTCTACCTTTCCTTATTTTATTGTACAGTGGATACCAATTAGTAACTGTTTGGGACCATCTTCCTGTAAATGGGGCTGGATCATTTCCATATCAGTGTAAGAACCTGTTTGACTGCATCTTTCGCCTGTTTTCTTTCATAATCAGTGAATTCCCGACTCTATCTTTCAACATTCATGTAGCTCCGTTCTATTCCTGTTTGGCAAATTCTTATTTTATTTAATTAGGCTTTTTTTAGGATTTAGCATCTGTAAGTTAGAACCGGAGTTAGGCGGGTGTTTATCGTTTCGGTCTTTAATTTCGTAGGACAAGTACTTATTCCAAGTGCTTTATAATCTACGGTCTATTTTCTTTTCTGTGCATGATTTTAAGGTTATGAGGTATCCTATGTAAACATATTCTTTATCGAAGTTTACAGGTATTGACTGTATGGTTATCTGTCTCTGTTCGTGATTGGTCATAATTTTTGTTTTGTCCCAGTTGATCTGCTGTCCTACTGCCTTACTATGTTGACTAAGGAACTCTAGCATATGGTGCAGTTTGTCTGGTTCTTCTGACAGTACGATAATGTCGTCTGCAAACCTAAGGTGAGAGAGGTGTTTTTGCTATTGATTTTTATGCCCATTTCATTCCAATCAAGATTTCGAAAGATGGACTCGACAACTGCAATGAAGAGCTTCGGGGAAAGCGGATCTTCCTATTTTACAACCTAGAATGTTGGTTATTTTGTATCTAGGCGTACTCTAGTTGTTTTTTGAATAGATAGCTTTTATGACTGCATTGTAGTCAAGTTCTAATCCTTGTTGACTTTTGGCTTGCCATATAGATTCATGAGATTTAAAGCTTTCGCATAGTTATCAAAAGATATGTATATGGGTAAGTATTTATTTTTTTAGCTTTCATGTTTTTGATTTCTTCCGTTAGAAGTATATATGTTCACTTTCTTCGACTATATCCTATATTTTTACATTCATATCTCCTAAAAGAATAATATGTTTTGTACAATTATTAATAACTTTGTCAAAAGAGGTGTAGAAATTTTCTATTTCTTCTTTAGTGTTATGGTGGGTACATATGCTTGAATTATAGAATAGCATATTTTGTGTAGTCTTATTTGTGATAGGTCAACTCTCTCTCTCTTTCTCTCTCTCTCTCTCTCTCTCTGATATTGCGATAAAACCTTGAATATTCTGTTTCCTTTTATTTTTTTACAATGAACCCAACATCTTTCTCTCTTGTTTTCCCGTAATAGTACTAATGTACTATTTTCCCTGTACTCTATTTAAAAACCTACTCTTCTTACTTCTGCTATACCAATGATGTCCCAATTTATTTGAGATTTTGCATATTCCAATTCTACTACTACTTCTTCTCTCTATTCCAATTTTTGCATATTCCAGTACTACTTACATTCTAATGCAATTTCATTAGCTAGTAATCTGAGATTGAATATCATATTTTTTTAGGTTTGTAGGGTGGCCCTCTACAACCCTTATGACGAGTCGTTCTGGGGGTGTGTTTTGATTTGGTCGATTCAATTTGATAGACTTGAGAAGGAATAGATTACTACACACGTCATATTTGCAATCAACAGGTTTAAGATTTGATCGAATATTAATTTCGTACGTACTCGCGAATCAAATTTTGTTCGTCCGGGGTCCTTCTTCACGTTCTTTTCTTCGCGCAAACGCGTTGATGCATTTCTAAGAGCAGCTCTCTATTTACTATTATAACAAGATTTTGACAGTTAGCACGCGCTTGCCGCAAAAACGAAAAAAAAGAACGTCGAACGAGAAAGAAGGACCTTGGTGACGTGTTTGTTTATTGTTGTCGTGTGGTACGTATAGTGTTAGCAAAATGCTTGAAGGTATGACGTTCAAATACGAAGGCAGTTGTAACAACTTGTAAATTGCTGACCAATCGTATCACGGTCTTCTAAATTATCATATCGATTGACGATTAAACTACTTGTATATTTATTTGCGCATACGTCGATCGTTAAATTCAATCATTTAATATCTCTCACAAGGCAGTATTGCACACTGTACGTCGCAGTTTAGATGAGAGCGGTTTACTCAAAAACTTAAAACTAATAGTTGCGAAATCTTTGAAATAACTTCATGTTTACATAATGAAAAGCCACACTATGGTGGCTCTTGAACATAAATGCATTGAGTTTACGTCCGTGAAACACTTTAGTTTACATATAAATTTCGTAGGTTTATTTAGAGTGAATACGAAAAGTTTAGCCAATAGTTTTTACTAGCTGTGCCCCGCGGTGTTACCCGCGGTTTATTAGCCTACCTATGTGTTAATTCAGGGTGTCAGCTAACTCCATACCAAATTTTATTAAAATCGCTCCAGCGGTTTAGACGTGAAGAAGTAACAAAAATACACACTCACATACTCACAAACTTTCGCTTTAATAATATTAGTGTGATAATAATCACTTATAAAGTTACAATATAATTGTTGCCAATGATGAGTACAATTTTTCAGATAAACAACATCGCGCTTGCGAAGTCTAGGACTTTGTGGTAGTATCTAGGTATACTTATAAAATACATAATTATGTAACTCCTAAATATACGAAGTTTGTAAATCACTGTCACGGGTAACCAACAAAGGCAATGGGCAAATTATAATTAATAGTAATAAAACAAAAATATGATAGATGCACAATCTTAAATTATTATCGGACTGTCTAGTAGAGATCTTACAAAACCCTGTGTTGTGGGACCCACAACATAGGATATCCTAGTGTGGGCTCCAGAGAACTGTACCATAATGCTGTAACAATGTTTTGAACAATAAATTAATTATTAAATTTTTAAAAAAAGATCGTCTACCTCTGAGTCTGAGTGAGAATATATGTATATGATATTTATTTTTTTCAGGCGGTATAGCAGTATTAGCAATGAATGCCACTGCAGCAACATACTGGGAAAAAGACGGATGGAAACTAAACAAGAACCCTGCATCCACAGCGTATCGCGTCATGTGGTCGTCTCTAGAACCCTTCGTATTTGCCTATACTGGAACATTCTTCGTGGTACGTAATCATATTGTTATTTTGGTAAACCCTATAGCCCTCTATAATGTCGTCAAAGGATTCCAATTTTATTGTACCCTTTAAAAATAAGTTCCCTTTTTGAGCTACATTGAAGTATCATAACTTAGGCGTTGCCATTTATGATTTCTAGATCCAAGCGGAATCTTTAGACCTTAAGGATATTCTAAATTTAAACTAAACTAAACTCCTGCAATATACAATCGTTGTAAAGAAATGGACTGAACTCTTTTGACACAATACGTCGGGTCCACTTCTATTAGAGACAGGTTGTACCTCACTTAATTTATATTGCCTTAGAAATTACTCTGTATTAGAAACCATAAGCACTGCCTGGACACAAAATACAACAAACCTAGATAAGTTTTCCTACTTAATATAACGGCCAAGTCGACAACGAGGTAAGTCAAAATATTAGATAATAATACTTACCAAATCACATTTTTTTTTTAGATAAGAGCATCTCTCTGGCCAATGATGCTATATGGATTAGGAATACTATTTATATGCCTAGCTGTAAGGCTGACTGTCGCCTTCATAGCCTGTTCGAAACTTACAATTCGAGAGCGTTTTTTCGTCTGTTGTACTTGGATACCTAAATCTCTCGTGGAGGTAAGCAACCTTTATTATTCAGTCTCATGAATTAATATAAATAATTTTATTTTTAACTAGCTAACTTCAACCCGCGCAACTTCAAATGCGTCAATTTTCCCCGTATTTGCCAAAAAATATTATATAGCCTATAGTCTTCCTCGATAAATGGGCTATCCAACACAAAAAGATTTTTTCAATTCGAACTAGTAGTTCCTGAGATTATCGCGTTCAAACAAACTCTTCAGCTTTATAATATTAGTCAAGATAACATTATGTACTAAAGTAAGTACACTACACAGTCGCTTCACATAAATAAGCAATAAAAAAAACTATTAATTATTTATAGAAGGTTTTGTGGAAAGTAACAGTTAATTATATTTAATTAATGACAATTATTTTTTTGTTACAATACCAATTAAGGAGGCCATGAGATTGAGTGTCCAAATGTATAAATGGTCTTTGAGAATTTCTCTATCTTTATAATCGCATTTTTATTTGTTTTCGCGCAATAGGGCATAATACTAGCATCGCGAGGGATTTTGACAGATACGCATATCAAGGACACAAAATATAGCCAAATACGGAACAACCATTTGTAGATCACATAAAATGGTAACGTGTCTAGAACTCGAATCCACAACCTCTTTATGCAAGAGGTTGTGTAGTAAAAATACAAGATTCTTCAAATGTGAATTCAGAAATTCAAAATAAATTGTTTCTTGTTCGCATCCATGAAAGAATTATTTATTATCACGACTCATGAAATAATAAATAGGTTAATCCCACCCATCATACTCCCGACTTGTTCGCGAATTTTTTAACACGTTTATAGGATTTGCATTTAATCTGTTATTTTGACACGGATTAGATGCAAATGCTTTTACTGTTTCACTGTATAAACTACTGAATTATATAACAGGCACTACTGAATGTACACGCAAGATTGTTCTTACTGTAACATTACACAGAGTTGTGCAAGCTTAAGTAGCTTGCACAACTCTGTGTAATGTTACAGTAAAGGAATTATTTGAAACAAGATGTAATGCTAAACTGTTAAATGGCTAAAATTTCATCAAACCTTTAGTCATTTAAGCCCGCTATTCTATACGTCGTTATACGATTTCGGATGATACTATTAATAATGAATTGAAACATTCCATGTCATGTTTATATTTCAGGCAGTGTTGTGTCCCGTAGCGTTCAATGCACTAGTGGCACGAGGGAACCACGATGAGAATGAAATGCAATATGCCGAAATATACATCAGAATGACAGTTGAAGCCATACTAGTCACTACACCTATTGGTTTCCTGCTGACCAAATATTTAGGACCTATTTTATTAAAAGAGAAGCAGAAAATTTGTGATAGTGGTAAGAAATTTTATTACTTTCGTTATCAGTGTAACCTTGGCAGTATTTACAAAATTTTGTTTTTATCTACATAAAAAAACCGTCTACAGAATTTATCAGTTTGGGCCCACGGTTTTGTTTAAGGGACGATGCAAGGACACATAAATATTAATTAGACTATGTATAATAATATATTTTTGACGCAATACTGGAATCAAATATAAATTGAAAGTAAAAAATATCGAAATAAATTGAAAATATAGTGGCTACAAGAATTTTATGTTCAACTACTAAATGTAAATATAGAGATAATTTAAGTTGAAACAGTTATATCAGGCATTGATTGACTTGATTGAATACACTTACAATAGCTTAATTAAAAAAAGAATGATTTAAAATTATGTCAAATTAGAAAAAGGTAAATTTACGATTTTTACTGAATGTACCTTAAGTTTAGTTTGTAGGTTTTTCTCAAGCTCTTCGATCACTATTTGCTATGGTATTGGAAACACCTTGTTAAATTTTCCTGATATATATCAGTACCTTCTTTGCCATGTATGGTTACAATTCCTCCCCTTTTAGTGTGATTTTTACTTCTTCTTTTTAAACAATTTCCTTTTTGTTTTTATACTTTTTAAATTTAAGAACAACATATTTTTCCGGTACTTATTACCAATCTATAATAAAAGGTAGACTAATTTGAATTATGCAATAAACATAAAATTATTTTTTTCTTAAAACTTAGATTTAAATTATTGGAAAATGATTTTGTGCAATAAGCCAAAAATACAAACGCTGTTCATTCATGTTCTTATTCTACATAGTTCACAACATAACGAGAGCTTGCATTAGCACAAAAAGCCGTAGTCATTAAGTCCACCTTGTGCGAGCTGTTTGTATGATAAACTGAATTCATTATTACTACTTAAGTGGTAACTAATGAGAGCTGCCTTGAACAGTTGACACTTGAATTTCTCAGAGGTTGAAGTACTTTTATCCACAATGAAAGTTCTTACGATCATCCTTATTATTCCCGTTCTAATTTCGTTTATTGTTTTTGTTTCAGAAACTGAAGCGTGATCAAAATATAAGGAGCTAAGGATCTGACAGCGAAAATATTTATTGTAATTAGTAAAATACTGTGTAAGGAATGACCTAACTGAAATTATTTTTTTTCTGAACTTCAGGAACTATCTGCACTGTATTTATAAGTGTTCCCATGCTTTTGCATGGGAACACTTATGTCTTTCCAATTAAATTATACTAGATGATTCGTGCAAATTCGCGTCAACATTTTTCATTGCTGCGCTGCTCCTATTGGTCGTAGCGTGATGTTTAATTTGACCCAGTAGTTCCTGAGATTATAACTTTTAACCAAACTCTTCAGCTTTATAATAATAGTATAAATTTTAAGTATTGTGTGCCAAAAATGCTAAACTTTCAGAAAGTAGGCGTTAGTTTAGTATGTACGCAGGGACATACCAAACTGACGCCTGCTTTCTGAAAGTTTTTCAAATCAAAAATCAACTAATCAACTGTCAAATAAAATGTTGTATTGATTTAATAGAATATAAGATTAAACTAAGGTTCATAAAAAAATGGACGCTGATTATGTAGTTTTTTTGTCTTTTTGAATAGCCTTTTACCAATACCTTATATTTACCTTACATAATTACCTAATATTTAAAAACTATTAAAGTGTAGCTCAACTAGGAAAAGATTTTTCTAATAAAAAAAGTCTTTTAAAAATGAACATTTTTATATTTTCTTTTATGCCTTGAATATAAAAAACGAAATTATGCGTATAAGTAATGTACATACCTACTTATAAATATACAAAAACTTTGTTAGTTAATATAAGACCAGTCATTAGGATAAGTTTAAATAATAATTTTGTTTATTTGTACCATTATGGGGCAATAAATCCACATGGGCGCCGCTATGTTTTTGCCAGATTTTTCGGTGTAGTATAATAAATAAGATGTTGATGCATCTACATTCAATACTACACCGAAAAATCTCTTTAAAATTTACCGATAAAAATACCCTAATCGTGGGACATCATGTCATTCTAAATCTATTTAAAAAAAATGTTTCTCAAATAAACCAACATATAAATCTGTGAAGAGATGTGTGCACCTCTTTATCACCCAAAGGTTGACTGGTGGAAAATGCCTAGGGCATTAAGTCCGCCTTTTGCAATGTATTTGGAGGAGGTTTTTAATTAAACAAATACTACTGCCTACTACTTTCCTGATAGGTAGATGTCACGGCAGTAGCTTGTGATACCTACTGAAATTATCTAAGTATAGATCTTATATTGAATTTGCTAATATATAAATGTATTAGAAAGGTAAATTAGTTAAGTGGCCTACAGCGCACAATTCCCTTGCTTTCAATCTATAGATGCTCAGAAAATTCTATGGTAATTGGATTATAACTCAATTTTGTACAATTGTTTAGGTATATTGTTTAGGTATATTACTGAAAGATGTCTTCTATACTTAAAATCAGCATTTAAATATAAACCAAATGCTAATAAATGATACCTACTTAATTTATGGTTTTATTTTGGTTTTATAAATAAAATCAAGATTTTTGTACTCTGCAACATTTGCAACATTTACACAGATCTTAAAAAAAAAACAAAAATATAGTAGCACAATAACACATCATTTGATCCCAAACTAGGCAGAGCCTGTATTTACTATGGTTATCAGGGAACTGATAAACAAACTTTTGAATTTCTAAATACATACATATTATACTAGCCATCGCCCGCGACTTTCCCGCGTGACTGACTTTACCCTGTTAAGGGTTGATTTTCGCTTTCGATCAAATAATAAATATAAATATTTACAACCAAAAACATTTTTTTAATAAACTCATACACCTATTTTCACAGATCTTACTCCAAACTGGTGGATTTTTATACAAACTAACATCTATTGTTTCAACATCATTGTTTCTCTATTTTTAACCCAAAAGCCAAACGCAAAACTTCACAGATCTAACTTCAAAACTGACGCCCGCGCCACTTTAATATAAAGAGCAGACCAAAAAATGGGTTAAACCATGACTTTCAAGTCCACGTTAAAGCTCAGTATTATGTATTTTGGCCTTATTACAAAACATAAATAAACCGTGGATCAGCTGATACCATTGACATATAGACCAGAACTGCGCCATCCCTTTTAATTAAAAAGAAAAAAATATTGCAAAGCGTGAAAGAGAGAAAAAAAAAATGTGTGGCACTCGAGGACTGCCGCGGTAAAGCTATTGCATAGCATTTTTATCAACTTATGCATTTAAAAAAAAAAAAAAATTAAAAATGTTTTTTTTTATTTTGAATTATAAAAAAAAACAATATTTTTAATTATTTTGAATTATAAAAAAAACAATGTTTTTAATTATTTTGAATTATAAAAAAAAACAATGTTTTTATTTTTTTTTCTTTAATTTTTTTTTTTTTTAAAAGCTTAAAAAAAAATTTAAAGTTTTTTTTTATTATAAAATTTTTTTTTTCTTTTTAAATTAAAAAAAAAAGTAATTAATAGTTCTGCTATTCATCGATAGATGGCAAAACTAAAAAGTGTCACCGCTGTGCCCGTCGGAGTGGGGAGCGTGAGGTTTTTTCGTTACGGAATTTCTGGATTCGGTCCCCGCGCTCAAGGCCCGCGATAGAAGCTATGCAATAGCTTAACTCGTGCGGCCTTTGACAGGTACAAAGTAGCGTTGTCTCTTTCTAGAGGTGGTCAATTTTGTGAGGTTATGGCGCAGTCCTGTTCTCTAAGTCAATGGCTACCTAAGGATCTAGCAATAAGCCACAGATTATAAACAAATTAGTTCATTCATTTCTCATATTCATATTCACGTTCCGTTTTTTACCAATATGATTTGAAAGTATAGTTTTCATTGAGTATAAAGCATTTTGACGTTCTACGTAGCTAAATTATTTATAATTTTTTGTAGCTACGTAATTTTCGAAATATAAGAATTCTCGGCCTGCGATTTACGATTATTAAAATAGATTCTTGTCAGAATCGAAACGTTATACGTCAGTTGGCTGTCAATAGTACAAAAAATGTAAACAAATTAAGTTATCCTAAATTGAATTTACCCCGACATTAAGAGAGATGTTATAAGTTTAATCTGTTTATCTGTCGGTGCCATTATTAAACAGATAGATGAATTTGGATGCGAATTTTTCTTATTACACAGGGTTTAATACACTAGTTTCATTGGAACGGTTCTTAGCTTGGTTGGATGAAAATCCGTTCCGTATTTGAGAATACTTAATCAATAAGTTATTCAAGTTTTCATTATACTTACTGTTTTCTTTGTTGCACTCGTTGTTCTGAATGTATCCCTTTCAGCACGCAAGGTACCAAACGTGCGTTAGTAAAAAAAAAATTTTAGCAGCCGCGCTATTTCATTTTACCGCGTCAAACCGATTTCGATCGTTCGTACGCTTACGAAACTATACGATGAATGCGTTAGCGCGGGGCTGGGAGGGGTCAGTGGCGGGCAGTCGCGCTTCAAACATGGACGCCGTATTTGTGAACGACAGCGGTCGACGTAAGTATTTTATTTTTTATATAAAAATGAATTTTGTTAATGTATTCTTTGTTTTTTAATATGTTTAAATATATTGTAATGGACTTTGTATACTATTTTTGTAATTACGTAAATGATTGTCATCATTCCAAGTCCACCAAGTTTAAGCGCACGATCTTGCGTTATCGTTTTAACTTGTAGTATCGAGTATTCATTTTCATACAATTTGACCGTTCTACTCTTGTCTTCAGGACGACCTTTAACTGACGAATATTTACAAGAGTTGCTGGGAGATGGCTGCCAGTCAGACCTGAATGTATCAGACGAAGAAACGGAACCAGCTGTTCGTGTACTCCGCCTGTTGGATGACAACTTACCTACTGAAAATCCTCCCAACGACCATGACAGCGATAGTGAATCCAACATGAACGTCCCATTAGCTGAGTTACGTCGTGATCAACAAGAGAACATAGAGCCTGCCAATTTAAACACCACCTCTAGAAACAACAACCGCCGTAGAGCAAATAAGAGACCAAGAATTTGGAGAGCTACCGACTTTACTGATATATCTCACGATTATCCTTCTCGTCCTGAAGCTACAGAAGTACATACACCATTGCAGTATTTCCAAAGGTATTTTGATAACACTTTCTTTGACAACCTGGCTACTTGTACTAATTTATATTATCAAAGGAAAACTGGATCAATATTAAATACAAGCAGTCAAGAGATGCGCTTATTGTATGGTATGTTTTTGGTGATGGGATGCATACCATATCCACGCATTCATATGTATTGGCGTGCTGGAATGAGACTAGCTATAATTGCTGATCAAATGCCACGAGACCGTTTCTTTCAACTGAGAAATAATATGCATGTTGTTGACTCAGATGACCCTCCTACAGGAAGTACTAACCCGCTATGGAAAGTTCAACCAGTTATTGATGCTATGAAAAAAGCTTGCGCGTCAATTGAAAGGCTACCTGGGACTTACTCTATAGATGAACAGATCATTCCTTTCACAAGCAAATGTAAACTACGTATTTTGGTAAAAAATAAACCCAGGCCACTTGGACTCAAAAATTACGTACTGACAACTAGTGACGGGCTGATGCTAGATTTCGAGATTTATTATTCTAACAACCCCGCTTTTACTGACAAGTCGCTCGGTGAAGGACCTGCAGTCATCTTGGGTTTAGCTAAAAACGTACCTCCTAATAGCTGTTTATATTTTGATCGGTACTTTAACACAATAGGACTTTTAGATCGTCTCAAAACTATGCAGTTGCATGGTACCGGCACGATTATGTTGAATCGAGTTCCGGAGCACAAAAAATTAGGCCTAAAGCAAGATAGAGGAATGAAGCGCGGAGATATAATGCAATTTACTTCCAATAAAGTCGCTCTCATTAAATGGAAGGACAATAAAGGCGTGCTGATGGCCTCAAACTGCACTGGAGGAAATGAAACGTCAAAAATACCCAGATGGGATAAAAAGCAAAAGTCCTACGTTGAAGTGACGGCTCCACGTGTAATTTTGAATTACAATAAAAATATGGGCGGAGTAGACGTCCTAGACCAGCTCTTGGAGTATTACAGAACATACCAAAAAACAAAGAAATGGACTGTAAAAGTTATTGTACATTTCTTAGATCTGGCAGTAGTGAATTCTTGGAGACAATACAAGATTGATTGCGACTCAAAGAGAATCAAGGCTAAGGACTTACTATGGTTCAGGGTAGATCTAGCTGACGCTTTAATGAATAGTACCCAAATTGTCTCCAATGAAACTGTGCAGGATGAACAGCCCTCTTCACCTGACGAAAGACCGTCCAAGAGATACCGACCAGCACTACCACCATCCTTTGATAAACGTTTTGATCAAGTTGCTCATTTACCTGTTTTCGATGATTTGTCCAGAGGCCGAAAATGTAGGTTTGAAAGCTGCTCGTCCACCACAAAGATACGTTGTTCTAAATGTAACGTATACCTATGTATCCTAAGAAATCAAAATTGCTTCTCAGCTTACCATACCAAATAATTTTATTTTCGTTTTGTTGTTTATTCAAATTTTTGTCTAAGTATAACTTTAAGTTTAAGTAAAACCAAAGTACAATGTCTAATAACATTAGATACTATTGATCTCTAAATGCTGTGTTAGTAATAAAACATAAGATAAATATATAAAGAGTAAATAAATATATAAAATAAATAAAGAATTGTAGTTTCATTTTCAATTTTAGTCGCAACGCACGAAAGTGCGTTAGTACAGGTTAAAACGGCAACGCACGTAAGTGCGGGTGGGCTGCAGAGGTTTTGGGGAGGGGGGGATTTTTTTAAATATTTTTCTCAAATAATTTTGACCTTCAATATTTAATATCCAGTAGTAAACTATTAATATTTGAAAATATTATTTGTCGTTCTGAAAGGGGTATTAGAGGAAAGTAGGTATGCCTAGATGCAACATAGATAGGGTCACGGCGGCAACAGTGCTTCACTTTTTTTGTAAGTCTGTGGTTTTATTTAGAAATTTGTTGGGGAGTTGCAAAGAGGTCTAATACCTAGTATAACTAATACATTTTCACTATTTTATTACAGTTAGTTCAATAAAATACAACTATTGGTTTGGTACAAAAAAAATACAGAATGAGCCATTTTAGACTTAGGGTCGGGTACAGTGAATCGGTGTCTAGTTACACAATGGATCACGTAGGTAAGATTAAACCGTTAAAATAAATGCAATGTTTATTTTTCTACTAATTTATTACAAAAATAATATGTCCTCTTCAATAAAGTAATTTAAAACGTCATACGTTGTCATATGTTGAAACTAAAAATTAACCTTGTTTCCTAAATAGTACACTTCAACATAAGCTAAATAACAGTCAACTGATTAATTATACTTCAAAATAACTTTTTCAGTCTTAATGTTATCAATTAATAAATTGAAAACATCTTAGAGTTGTGAAAGGAACGTGTGAAACATTAGCAGCTTTCTTCACGCTTATTCCGTTCTTAGTTTAGTGTAATGTTTCCTTCTTTTGTTGTCTTTAATAATGATTTCCGATTTTAACACAAATATAACTGTACTACAGATCTAACATTCTCTCTACTTTACTTGTATATATAGATAATGTTAGATGGGTGTTTATTGTCTGCAATATAGTACACCTTGGTTCGTGATCCACTACGAATTACATAACATTACTAAAAACGTTTAGGGGGTAGGAAGACGATTTTTAGATTTAGGGATCCGTTAAGCTTTAAAGTGCAATTTTTTGTTAGAGTCAATTGTGTGTGTGTGTGTGTGTGTGTGTGTGTGTCCTGCCAGCTAAATGGTTGATGTTGGATGTGTCAAAAAAAACACGGTAGTAGTATATATAGTGAAATTAAAAGTAAAACTATCACAGCTAAGTAGGCTTTACAAGTTTACGAGTAACAGCTGATCAAATGAGAAGTAACAAAATTTTCGTTACAAATTCCTTTGAAAAATATTATTAAGTAGATATGACGTTGTAAGTATGAAACAAAAACAACAGAAAACTCACTTCTTAACGTGCATTATTCGGATGGGGGATTCGCACAATGTAGAGTTCCGTGCTTCCGTGCCCGGGGTGGGTACGGAACTCTACATTGTGCGAATCCCCAATCCGAATAATGCACCTTAAGAAGTGAGTTTTCTGTTGTTTTTGTTAAACTCTACATTGTGCGTTTCCCGACACATGCACTTGCCCGGTTTCTATTTAGGACACACTGCATGCAACACTATTGCTTGGTGGAAGCTATACTATATATCATAATGATAATAGATAAATATAAATCCTGGTATAAACATAGATCCATAAATACAATTTTAAAGGTTTTAAGCAACAGAGACGTAGTATTTATTAACTTAAAATATAACTTTTAACTCTTGTAAACAAAAAAATCGCACCGCACAAACTAGTTAAAGCTGCAGATGAAATTCGGCTGGGTATGACGTGTTCGTATTTCCAGACCTTCCGAAGAGTCAGTAAGATGGATAGTTATCACTTATACTTTTCCACCAAACACTACTGAGCCACTGTTATCGCTATAATCACCTATAGTATTATATTATCTGTGTAGTATTATATTATCTGTGTCTGTGACCCTACTGAAGCTACGCACAATGAACAATTGAAACAAATTTTATGCATACCTATGTTAATTCTTTAATAATAATAACAGTCAGCTATGCTATGAAATGAAATTCTTAGATACTTATATAACTGCAAACAATCATTATTTATTAGATACCATTTACTCTCCCTAAGAACAGAGTTCATTTTCATGAGAATCTTCAACTAACTTATTAGTGTTAGGTAGTACATAATAGTTATTACATTTGATATCAAAATAGATATATGTAAACGATTTCAATAACCTGTAACCAATTTGGTATCTCTGTTTAAACTATGTTTGAAGAGGATTATTGAGTCCATATCCCTTATTTCCTGTGGCAACGTATTAAATAGGAAAATTTACGCAGACCAAGTTGCGCGGGACAGCTAAAAGAAAATTGATCAATGTTTATTACTTTATTTAGTTCCACTATAGTTCCCTAGTAATAGGGTATATAGGTATACCCGTGGCTATATTTTACCAACAAAATTTTTAAAGTAGAATGAGTTACATTTGTAATTGATTTTTCATTTTATGTATAATGACTGCCTCTGTGGCGCGGTGGGAGTTTGCCCGACTGCTGCGCAAGAGGTCGTGTGTTCGATTCCCACTCGGGACACCACTTTTTGTGATCCACAAATTGTTGTTCCAAGTCTGGGTGTAATTTGTGTCCGTGATTTGTATGTTTGTAAAGGTGACACAGGGCTTGTACCTAACCTACTGCGGGAGTCGTCTTTTAACAGTGATCATTTATATATTTATATAATTGATCAACATTGCATTTCACTCACAGATTTTTGTTTTTATTTTGTTGCCACAGCATATTTAATTCTTCCAAAGCATATTCACCAGGCACGCATTATTCGTCATCATGAATTGTTGTTTTTTTTTCTTTTCTTTTTTTTTTCTTTATTAACAAAGAGTTTTGTCACTCAGAGACAATGACACTCCTATACAGACAAGATTACAATACAAAACTAAAGTAATTTAACTAAGACTACGATAATTAATTGAAATTTTAGTACGTAAAATTATAAAAGGTTAAACAAATTGTTAAAAGTTTTAGACATTTGAAGGTATTACCATAGATAAACTAGGGTGATCGAAAGACTAATCTATGGACCAAAGATGATCATCGATTATGTAATGAACTTCGTTTTGTTATAAACTTTTTCGTACATCTATGGTTTAAACTAGGAATTTCCTCAATACAGGTTTAGTCTATCTAGCTTTTGTAATAAGGCAGACAGAGTTTTACATAGTCTTGCCATTTCCAGTGGAAGACTCAATGGGAAGACTACTTACAGGAATTATCAAAAATTAAATTATTTAATTATATTGTCACTTGTGTCCAATACAGCGCAAAGATTTTTTTATTTCTACTCAACCTACACTCAAGCATCATACCTGTAAGATATAACGGCGGTTTACGTACAGTACAGGATAGCGCCTATATTTAATTACTGCTATGAAACAACAAGTACCGCCTTATTCCAAAGAAAAGATCAAATCAAGGTTTAAACAAAGACTTTTAAGTCCAGGATATAGTACAGTACTATTGGTCTTATTACAAAGCTTAGATAGTCCGTGGACCAGCTGATACCAAAGGATCTAGCAATCAGCCACAGATTATAATCAATTTAGTTCATTCATTGTTCTTATCATTCAAATATAACGTTCCGTTTTATACCAATGTAATTTGAAAGTATAGTATTCATTGAGAATAAAATATTTAGACGTTCTATGTAGCTAAATTATTCGCCAGCACTACGTAATTTTCAAAATATTAACCTGACATAAAAGCCCTCGGCCTGCAATTTACGAAAAATCAAATAGATTCTGTCAGGATCGGAACGTTACATAAGTAGTTGTCATCAGTACTAAAAATGTAAACAAATGATGATAACCTAAATTTAATTAACTCAGACATTATTAGGGATGTTATAAGTTTAATCTGAGTAATTATAGCGCCCAAACACTTAGAGGAACTTGGATGCGAGTTTTTATTACAAAGCTAGTTTCATTGGAACAGGTCTTAGCATGGAAGGATACTTACTCAATAAGATATTCCATTTTTGATATACTTACTGTTTTCTTTGTTGCACTCGTTGTTCTGAATGTATTGGGGGAAAGTATGCCTAGATTCAACATAGGTACTGAAGCTTCGGCTGAAGCACAACAAACAATTGAAACAAATTTTATGAATATATTTATTATTTAATATCAGTGAGCTTGCTATGAAATGAAATTCTCAAAAAACTACATAGAATCATTATTTATTAGATACCATTTATTCTCCCTAAGAACAGAGTTCATTTTCATGAGAATCATAAATATAATTATTAATAGTTATTCTATTTGACAACACAATGGATGTTAACAATTTCAATAACCTGTAACCATTCTGTCCTCCCTGTTCAAAGTATGTTTGAAAAGGAATATTGAGTTGATATCCCTTATTTCTATTTAGATAACTAGCTTTCCCGCACAACTTAGTCTGCATAAATCTTCCCTGTTTTTGCAACATTTCTCAATGCTGCTCCATTCATATTGGTTGTAGTATGATATTATATAGCCTATAGCCTTCCTCAACAAATGGGCTATCCAACAGTAAAAAGTTCAAAAGAATCAGTAGTTCATGAGATTACCCCGTTCAAACAAACTTTTCAGCTTTATAATATTAGAATAGATATTTATTTTATAATAAATTTTAAATTGTATGCATTTTTTGTATAATATATAAACAGTGATCAATAATATATTTATATAATAAAATTGATAATTCTATATTTAGATCCACCTTATAGTTCACTAGTGTATTTTTAATTAGGCATTTTATGTATAAATATATAAACAGTAATCAATCAATAATTGATCAATGTTTATTTAGATCCACTATATAGTTCACTAGTAAGTTTTAGGTACATTATACATAGAATCATTATTTATTAGATACCATTTATTCTCCCTAAGATCATAGTTCATTTTCATGAGATTCTTAAATATAATTATCTAAACTGTTAAGTAGTGCATAATAGTTATTACATCACAATTTCAATAACCTGTAACCAATCTGTACTCTCTGTTTAGTGATTAAACTATGTTTAAAGGAACATTGTAGCAATGTATTAACTAGCTGAGCTCTATTAAACATAATATTCAGTTCTTGGTACCTACCTATAACCTAAGTTTACATCTGTTTCTAGTGATAGGTATACCCATGGTTACACTTTACCAACTAAATTTTAAATTGATCAATGTTTATTTAGTTCCACTATATATATAGTTCAGTAGTAAGTTTTAGGTAAGAAATTTTGTCTTAATGATGTTTCTATTACTTTGTTTTGTGCATTTTGAGTATATTCAACATTGGTTTTTGCCGCACTACTCCAGACCACCTATCAGACATTCCAAATGTGATTTTCCAACTTCAATATAAATAATGTGACATATTATAAGTGGAATGCATCAGATTGTTTTACATAGAGCACTAGTTAATGATACTATTGTCGAACAAAAATAATCTGTGTTGATCTTCAACTTTCCACACTGCGTAGGTAAACTTCACGTCGAGTCTGGTTGACCCAAACATTGCACAGACCACTTTAATTTTAGGACATCTCTGAGTTCTGTATATTAAATCTTCTCTCTCAATTCCAAGCTGTGATAAATGTTTTGAAAAACAATAATAAGCATGTATTATTAAATCTTTTGTCACACATCGCATTGCACTCGATTTTTGCGTTTATTTTGTTGCCACACCATATTTAGTTAGTTAATAATTTAAAGTCACTAAACACGCATTATTCGTCATTAATAATTGAAACTAAAATACGCAAAATTGTAAATGGTCAACTTTCAAATTGTCAAGTTTTTGACATTTTAAGGTTATTACCATAGTTAAACTAGGGTGATCGAAAGACTAATCTATAGACCAAAGAAGATCATCGATTAAGCGATGAACCTCGTTTTGTAATAAAGATTTTCGTAGATCCATGGTTTAAACTAGGATTTTCGTCAAACCAGGTTTAGTCTAGCTTTTGGAATAAGGCGGGTAAAGTTTTATAATAAAACGCCTTTTGTATTAACACTAGCTCAGCAGTTTCAAACCTAAAAACAAGTAACGCCATCTATTGGCTTTTTCCGGAACTTCTACGATAGACTCGCTACGAAAAATTACCGCATCAGTTTAACCTAACCTGGTAACATTTTAGTTTCAACTTGTTCTTACAAGAGGGCACTGTTACAAAGCATATACAGGTCTCTTTAAAGGACTCTTTTCAACCGACACAGCAAATTGAAAATGGAAGGATTATGTTATTTAGCAGGTTTTGTGTATGTATGTTTTTACGTATATTTCATCATAGCGCCACCACTCATCCGATTTCGATGAATGAAGTGTCAATCGAATGCGGTCCGGTACTAGTTTGTATTATATTATCTGTGATCGGGTATCTTAAGGTACTTTTTTGCGTTATTTATGACAGTCAAGTAGCGTGCATGAGGACGAAATTACCGTATTCATTTATAAATAAATATGTATATACAGGGTGTATTTTTGAAACGGGTCAGTAAGGGCAAGTACCTTAACCGTTGCAGTTACAGCAAAACGTTCTTAGAAGACCTTCCCTAACTTTTTGACATACTTTGAACTGCATTCACAGATTTTGTAAAAAACTTACAGTTGGCAAAAAAAATGCAAAAAGTCCAAAAAATTTTTTTTTATGCCAATCGATTCTATTTCATGTGGGGATCAAAAAACTCTATGAAACCATTTTAGCTTTCAGTACTAGAAAAGACAGAAATCGCCAAAAACGTTTCCCATACATTTCGGCAACAGAAACAAATTTCTACGATGGTCGAACTTTTTGTTATGGCCAGGAAGTGGGTAGAATTGACTGTAAAGTAAATAAAAATAATTTTTACCTTCAAATTTCGAATTTCATTCGAAAATCTGTGTGTCAGCTGAGAAACTTCGTATGAGTTATTATTAATTAAGGATTTTCGCTAAAATGTCTTCTAATCGTGAAAAAATTGACTTATTAGAAGCGTATTTTGTCAATAATCGAAATGCGGGAGCTGCATTAGTGTGGTACCGCAATAAGTATCCGTTGCGACATGTGCCAACAAGAAAGGTTATTAGAAATCTTTTGAAAAACCTGGAATTGCAGGGTTCTTTCAAAAGAAAGCGGCAGCCTCGTGTGGACATGGACACGGAGATTGCGGTTCTGACTTATGTCGAAGCATATCCAGAGGTATCGTCCAGGCATGTCGCCTTTGAAGTAGGTGTATCCCACTCCCTTGTGATAAAGATATGGAAGAAATACGGCTACAAGTGCTATCGATATGGGCGCATAGTTCAAGTGTTACATCCGGGTGATGATGTTCGAAGGCTTACTTTTTGCAGGTGGCTAAGAGGAAAAATAAGCAGAGATCATGAATTTTTAAATTACATACTGTGGTCAGACGAAACGAATTTTTCCAATAACGGTATGTACAACAGAAAAAATCACCACTATTGGTCCAAAGAAAATCCACTAAGAGTTACGGCAAGTCATAATCAGGTTCGCTTCTCATTCAACTGTTGGTGTGGTATAATGTCCAATCGAGTTATAATGGTGGAATTTTATGAAGGGAAACTGAATTCTGCCATGTATAATGAAGTCATTTTACACCATCTTGAAAACGAGATGGACGAATGGCCCCTGTCGGAATTGCGAAAAGTTCATTTTCAACAAGATGGTGCTCCGCCACATAACAGTCACCTTTCACGTTCCAATTTGAGCCGCCTATTCGGTACACAGTGGATAGGTACACATGGTCCAACACAGTGGCCACCTCGTAGCCCCGATCTAACACCACTTGATTTTTTTTTATGGGGCTTCGTGAAAAACGAGGTGTATAAGACGACGTACGCCAGTGTTCAAGAGCTCAAGGATGCATTAATGACCATTTTACGTAATATTCATCCCAGAACATTATTAGCCGCCATTCGTTCAGTGCAAAAAAGGATAGACTTATGTATTCGTGAAAATGGAAATCATTTTAAGCAATTTATTTCATAAACCAATTTCTAAAATGTTTAAATGATTTTTTTTATTTAAAAAAGTTTAAAATTTTACCTGTCCTATGAGTTTCGAGTTGATTTATCATATTTCCGTAGGAAATGTATGGGAAACGTTTTTGGAGATTTCTGTCTTTTCTAGTACTGAAAGCTAAAATGGTTTCATAGAGTTTTTTGATCCCCACATAAAATAGAATCGATTGGCATAAAAAAAAATTTTTTGGACTTTTTGCATTTTTTTTGCCAACTGTAAGTTTTTTACAAAATCTGTGAATGCAGTTCAAAGTATGTCAAAAAGTTAGGGAAGGTCTTCTAAGAACGTTTTGCTGTAACTGCAACGGTTAAGGTACTTGCCCTTACTGACCCGTTTCAAAAATACACCCTGTATACTTAATATGTACCAAATGAATGAGCACATTTCAAAAATGTACCTATCTTATAATATTTATCAGTCTTTACTTAGAACTTTCTTTGTACTATCTTAATGGTTTTTTAATACAAAATCGTTTAGTAACTAGAGTAGTCAGTGTCAGATTTTGCGTGTCAATCGGTAATTATCAGCTGTATCGCACATTTGACTACATCATAGAAGATAATGTTTAAAAGTAAAATAATGCTGCAATAAATTTAACTGAGTAATTTAAGAATAAAAAATAAATGGAATAATTTATAATAATGTACAACCTTGCATGAGACAATCTCGGAGTGCCACGGTTTCGAATATTTTACCTGAACCAAATACGTCTATAGCTCTTTAGAATACAGTCATATCCGCTTGATATGTTCTAAGTAGATATTTACACAGATTGTATTTTATATATAGTACTCGTCACTAGAATAACTTTCATAATTCATGCAATAAATCACAAAAGAAACACATTTTATTAATAGCAGTACAACTTAAATACTTGACAACAGCATTTAGAGATCATTTAGTTGAAGGTATTATATAAATCTTTAAATCTATTTGTATTTGTAGGTCACTTCCATTATTGTGATATGTATTAGTGTTAATGATGTCGAGATAACATCTCGTCCAAGTGTCAACGAGAAGATCCCTTCAATTAACAAGTGGTGATCAAACAAGCGGCACAGGAGAGCCGGCGCGCGCTCGCGGCGCACCAGTCCGATGGCATCCCGGCGCTCGCCCGTACATACCACGACGGCTCGCCCATTCGACTTCCAGTATAGTAAATACTGAAACAAACGACCTCTAGCGCGAACCACCGCGCCACAATACCACTTCAAGGACTCTACGTGATCACATCGAGGTGCTAACATAAAGAGCCTTCTTTGTCACGTATCTAGGTAGCCGATTTGTGTCTCTTTTTTATCATCGATCTTTCACCTTCAAAATAAATATCTTATCACTACTTCAGCTTCCTATCGAATTTGTGTTTCAAATAACATACAACATATCGGTCAATGTTTGAGTGGAACGTTAAAATGAACTTTGGAAAATGAAGACTCGTGATCGTCGAGCTAAGCAAGACTTTCGGGGGAAGACGCAGGAGAAGAGAGGGGGTAAACAGGAGATATCACGTGGTGGCAAGCGGCTTAACACGGCTCCTATCGCTGAAGTGAAGGACTCAGTCAACTCGCGAATCAAAAGATCAGGTGTGGACGCTGTTAAATTGCACCTGCAAGCCACTGGAGATCCTGGAAGAACTTCTCGATCTGCAACTGCGGTATGTTTGTCATTTGTATCTTTATACTTAGTAACATATTCATTTCAATCCTGTATAAATCCTGACCTGTGTTGTAGTTATAAAATTTACATTCATTCTCAAGAATTTTATTCTGTAGTGCGCAATGTAGAACAAGAATTTAGGACCTTTTAGGATTTTGTAAAGAATTTTTAAAATGGTTTAAAACCGAAAATGATCTGGAAAACATCAACACTAATTTTTTCATTGTCAATGAAACAATATAGGTGCATGAATTTACTATAATATAATGATGCTCCTATTAAGACAGCGCTTGACTTATTAATAAATATATAATTAATTACAAAATCCAATTATTTCTGCAAATAAATAAATAATAAATACAACAGGAAACTATCAGATTCTTATGATCCCAGTGATAAACTTCTATTGCGCACAGTATTAGACAATGTATGCCAACATATTGTGCACCTAGGCCAGTAATTCTGTTCACTTTGCAACATTTATTTTAAGTAGGTATATTAGTTGTGTATACAACAATCCTCGTGTTTCTATCTACTAACCAATCAAATTAGCGCGTCCATGTAATTCACTTGTTAACAAGACAAGATATATGTTTGTTGTTCTACAATGCAACAACCAATTGATACACGTCAGATCGACATCAGAGAAGTATATAAATTGGATCATTCTTGTCACTGTAAGAAATAAAAATAGGTAGTTAGAGCCTTTTGTTCTACTATTTCTATGTTCTATATCTATTTATGCTTACCTACTATGTTTTTGTACACTAATCTATACTTATATTATAAAGCTGAAGAGTTTGTTTGTTAGTTTAAAAGCGATAATCTCAGAAACTATTGGTCCGAATTGAAAAATAGTTTACTGTTAGATAGCCCGTTTATCGAGGAAGTCAGGATAAGTAACATCTAGCTAAGACTAATAGGAGCGAAACAGCAAGAAGAAATTGCGCGGGTCAGCTATACAAATATAAAATTTGTGAGAGCATCAATAGTGGTGATATCCACATAAACGATTTAAATTTTAAGTTACATGTCAATAATAAGTACCTATAATATTATCATTTCCTGAATAAAGGAAGCGAAGTTCTTACAGCTGCTAGCCCTAACGAGTTCCCACCATTGCCTAATCGTGTTTGGCCGCGGCCAGCCAGGCACAATCACCTCGCGTGGCCGGAGGACCTAACTTTTTTGTCGGAAGAACATGTTGTTGTTAAGTGATTGTATGGAAATTAATGGTTATTAGCCGGTACAGTAATTTCTTAATGAGCTCTGACGACCTTACTCACTGTCAGAAACACGACATCAAGTTGTTTCACTCCGGTATTCTATAAGATGTACTTCTAAAGCCGGTTCTGATTAATTCAAACGTTTTCTTGGGTGTGTGTGGGGTAACCCACTCACTGTTGGATCCAGGGAGAGGGGGGGGGACTTGGGCCCGTGCCTCAAACACCACGTGAAAAAGGCGTCAAATGCTGTATAGAAGGGGTTTCAAATGCTATGTTCAAGGGTGCGCCCAAAGATAATAGATCTAGCGTTCTGAGGGTGCGCCAAAGTTATGGGGCGTCACTTGTAAAATGCAAGGGTGAGTTTACCCCGTAATCATTTTAGATTATGTACTGGGTAAGAGCCTTCTATGGAGGTGCGGATCCAGCACTTTGACTTTTTAATGTGAGTCGCTCGCATTATTGGGGGGAGGGGGGTGCATTTGATTCAACACAGGTACATTATATCCATCTCCACCGAATTGTCAGCCTAAGCACTCCGATCCAGTGTAAAAATGACTTTATCCCCCAAAAAAGGTTATTCAGTCGAGTCCTGGGGGGCAATTGCCCCTGTTGAAAGCCCCTCTCCCTCCCTTTGTATCAGCACCTGCTTTGATGGCCATACTTTTATACTATGAAGTTTAATGCACACAAACTTTTTAAGCAAGCTACACCAAAAAACACTATTATGAGAGTTAAGTCACGCTGACTTTGGCAGATAACTTACATTCACTCGACCAGAGCCGCGAGCAAAACTTAATTTTAAGAGGAATTAACATTATTTTAGTCAGAAATGTCCATATATTTATGAACTCAAATTCAAACACTTTATTTCGTAAAACCAAACTAATGATTACTTATTTAAAAACATATGGATTTCAATACTAAAGGAATAATAAAATTATGATTTGTTTGAAAAAAAAGCAAAATTAAGTTAGGCGGCAGTTCCATGTGTAAATTACACACAAATTACAAAAGAAAAAAAGGAGACACACAGATTACATCTATACATTTATCAAAAGAATGTCAAAAACATCCAACTCATGTGATCTATTTATCACATTTAGGCATGTACTAAGATCTTGACAAACAGAGATTACTGTCAGGTGCAACGGTTTAATAATGTCAAACCGACAATGATAATAATCTATTGACCCAATCTGATCCAGAATTATTACCTATTCATTGTATGATATGAAATAAAATTTAAAAGACCTTTAAGTTTCTTCTTATGCAATCATGACTTAGAACTGCCGTTCTTTTTTCAACCGACTTCAAAAAGGAGGAGGTTCTCAATTCGTCTGTATGTATAATTTGTTCACCGATTACGCAAAGACGGCTGGACCGATTTGAAAAATTGTTTTTGTGAACATTTTGAAGTTGGTGCCGAATAAAACTTAAAGACTACTATTTTATGGCACCAACTTCAAAATGTTGAATTTGTTTTTGTTATTCTAGGTATATTATTTATTGCTTTTTAGTTGCCTTGTATTTATTTTAGAACTCGGTTAGATTTTTGTAATAAAGTTTTATTTTTCTAACAAAAGAACATTTTATCATGTACTAGCTTTTGCTCGCGGCTACGTCTGCGTGGATAATGGATAAAAACTATCCTAGGGACTCAAACTACTTCCATACCGAATTTCATCTAAATCGGTTCACGTTTACTTAACAGACATACATAATTACTTTCACATCTATACTAATATTATAAAGCGGAAGAGTTTGTTTGTTTGTTTGAACGCGGTAATCTCAGTAACTACTGGTCCGAATTGAAAAATGATTTCACTGTTAGATAGCCCATTTATCGAGGAAGGCTATAGGCTATATAACATCGCGCTACAACCAATAGGAGTGAAGCAGCAATGAGAAACGTTGCAAAAACGGGAAAAAATTACACAGCGAAAGTTGCGCGAGACGGCTAGTTTATATTAGTTTGGATTCATTTTTCGTTTTCAAACCATTTTATTGATTTGATTTGAAGAATTATAAATAATTAAATTTGAATTAGATGTTATTAAAAAAATACTTATTTGTCTTGTTAGATGAAAATGTAGGGCGTAATTACCTAACGTTTTTGTTAATCTCTCCAATCAAGCTAAATGCGTGAAAATGAATATGGCTCGAAATAAGTGGATTCATCTACAGGCCAAAACATAGCAAAGATACACGGAAGCCGTAGGAGAAACTCAAAACAAAATTGTATTTTATTTAAAACTTTCTGAAAATACATTGTAAAAGGTGGACTTAGTGCTATAGGAATTCTCTACTAGTCAACCTGTAGGTGGTGGAAAGGAAGGGTTGGCAAATTCATATTTTTTTAAACTATTTAAAAAAATACATTTATATTTCAGTGACAATGCTATAAACTACTACATACCTACTACTAAATTGGGTGACAAGTATCGCTGGGTTTTTGTTTTTCATCTTTTTAGAAAAACCAAAAATGTAGAGAAGCTTAGAATGTATATAACATATAGGTAAACTATACTTAAATATCTCTCTATCTATTTCATAAAAAAAAACATCGAAATATTGCCAAAATTGTTAGGTATTTGCCAACTCGTGAACCCGATGCACGCTCATAAATAGTGATAAACCTCAAAATTACGTAGAACTTGAAAAAGTGATGTAATCACACATTTTAATAGACAAACATGGCGTATTTAATACGCTAAATATCCCATGTTTGTCCGTGTTACCGTATTCTTTAAGTGTAAAACAACATAAACTGTGTTAATTAATATACATACGAGTTAACATCTTCTAAACAAGGCATTCAGTCTACTAGTAAGTAATGTGTTGGTCGATTCATGTGACATTGGTACAAAAAGTATATCCTGAATATTTACTTGAAACGATTTAATGAAGTCAAAATAAAGTCACTTTAAATTACCAATTACAAAATCCCCGGGGTGGTCAAAAGGTAATATATACAACATACAGGTTGGTTTGTAATAAACTAATCACCTCGTGGCTTCTTTTTATAACTTTGTAATATCAGTTTTGGAAATTATTTTATATATTAACCCATAATCACCTACCATTTATTTTTGGAGTTATGACCTTAACCACTATCAGACAATTTTACTGGAGTAAAATTAATATTTATTGTGAGGTTTAGGTCATAAACCTGGCAAAGAAACATCGATTTTACTCCAGGGTCTCTCAGATATCTGGTTGTTTGTAGGTGGTAAAGGGTTAATTTGTATTTTTTTTAAATACATTCGAAGTTAGTAGGTATATTAAAAATCACCCTATACAAGGTTATTTTTGGTATAGTGCAAAGCTCAGACACCCCAACAAGATTTCAAGACATCACATAAAAAAAAGAAAATGAAAATATTGAAAACTTGCAAAGTCAGCCATTCAAGTTGTCTTGTGTTCTTCGCGCTACCGTGCTCATTGCGTTCCGTAGTAGGTAATCCGTGGTTATTATTAAAAAATAAGTGATGATCACATTTCACAGCACATCGTGAACAGGATCTGTACTTTTTATAGGCATTTCTTGCCAATTACTTTATAAATACAATAATAATAATTGCATTTGAAGAACCAGGAATCGAATCCGAGACTTCCGTTCGCTTTACCGGAGCGCGAAAGCCGAACCATCTAACCTGAACTATGTCACTAAACTTGAAATTTCTCTTCCCTTGTTGCATACGAGTTGGGCCCTCGCAAGCGCCATCTAGCCATGTCCTTAAGAACTATTATGGCTTTTGTTATTGCTTCGTTACAGAGAGCATTTTTAAGAAATTATGATGTCCCAGGCCGAATATTATAGTATTTTTATAGGCATTTCTTTCCAATTACTTTATAAATACAATATGGGCATTTGAAAGAAACATTTTTTGAAGTTCAGACCCAGGAATCGAACGCGAGACTTCCGATCGCTTTAACGGAGTGCGAAAGCCGAACCATCTAACTTGAACTATGTCACTAAACTTGAAATTTATCTTCCCTTGTTGCATCCGAGTTGGGCCCTCGTTACTCGTAAACTTGTAAAGCCTACTTAATTTCACTACTTAGTTTTCCTTTTAATTTCACTATATATACCACTATCGTGAAATTTTCACATACCCGACATCAACCATTTAGATGGCAGGGGGGGCGGACACTTGACTCTAACATAATTTGTACTTTAAAGCTTTATATATCACAAACAGATCCCTAAATCTAAGTATAGTCTTCACAACCCCTAAACGTCCAAACACCTAACTAATAATACCCCACACGATACGGTAGGTTTACATATAGGGGTGATGCCATATAAAAACACACTAACAGTCTCTGAACTAAGCTCTATAGTGATTATGGTGAACTAGCTTTGAAACCCCCCTTTTACACCTCTAGGTGTTACATTTTCAAAAGTCTATCTAAGCGAATGACTGCCTCCTACCTATGCGTGCCAAATTTCAACCTAAACTGTTAAGTGGTTTGAGGTGGGCGTCTGTTAGTCACGGTTTCCTCTTGCACAGATTTAAAAGAAATAGCAAATAAAGGTGACTACACACGATCACTATTAACTGTCAGTTTTAACTGAACAGTTTTATTTTACACTAAAAACTGATAGTTAAAAGTGATCGTGTGTAGCCACTATTACTAAGACCAACGGTAACTTAGGCCAATTCTATTATTAGCCGGTATCTGTCAAACCTTGGTATCCCTCGATCATGCTACTACGATGTATTTACCTTTTTTATACATTATGTAAATTAATAAAAGAATACCTAACTATTTTGTTTCTTATACTGAAACAGTATAAGAAACAAAATAGTTTACTTATAGATAAAAAGTAAACTTTCATTCATAACTATCAGTTTAGGTGAGTGACCTTCTCTTCAAACGCCTCTCGAGATGCCACCATTCTATCTATAAGTACATATATAAGTGCTTTAGAATGATTGTTCACCTTGGCTATGTCGAGTACCACTCAATTTTTCGAGAATAATCAAATCATCGATAGTCTGCTGTCAAGAATCGGTCAAGACCATTGACAAAAAGACGGGACTGCGCACGACCTCACGTAATCGACCACTCTCTAGAACAGTGGTGGCAAACTAATGGCACGCGTGCCACGGATGGCACGCGTTAACATAATTCGTCCATGAGGTGGGCGAAAGACTTTCGATACCGCCGAAAGATAGGATAGTTTGATTTGATTCCAGTTGTTGCTACTAACTGTTGATTAGTTCAATATGACATGAACTGCGAGCTGCGAATTCACCGCACAAAATGTCGTCAAAAAAAACTGACGGTGGCCAGTTTTTTTGATGACATGTCGGGCACGACTTAAGCTTTTTTTTTTTTTAATTAGCACGTGTACCAAAGTAAACTGGGCAAGAGCATGTCGGACCATGCTCAGTGTAGGGTCCCGCAGCCTTAAATAATTGCATCAGCAGAAGAACGTATGTTCATGGCACTACCTTTTTGTAATATCTTTGGGTATATCCGATCATGTCTGAAATAATTTTAGTTTAAAGTATTTAATTTTTTGGTCACACGGTTCAAAGTTAAGGGGGGGGGGGGGCACAATTTATGCAACTTTCGGAGCGATTATTTCCAAAAATCTTTACTCAATCAAAAAAAAAATTAGAAACCTCAAAATGTTAATGACCAATAAAAGATTATTATTATGCTGAGTTGTAAAAATAACGGCAACTCATTTTGATGAACTTACATTGAAAACACATATTCCATTTTGCCAATTATAATTGATTGACTACCATTTATTAACTATAGATAATAAAATATAATATTCGTAGGAACTTAGGTAATCCTAGTCGATCTTCGTGACGATAATGTGGCGAAAGAACATACCTGTAATTATTTCACAATGGATTGAAAAGACAGGATCTAGAATTAATAATAATTTATTATAAAGGGTCTTTCAAATAGAGCGGGTCGATATTAATAATCTGTGGCGGCCATTTTGATTTGGCGGCATCTGTCAAATCTGTTTTTTCTTATTCAGTCACTGATGCCAAATCACCATGGCAAGTTACACGGTTGAGCAGCATGTGCATCATCAAAATGAGTGTTCGTTAGTGAAAACGTTGCGCGCATTGCGCCCATTTTACGGCAGACGCGGTGGCCCTTCAAAGTCTACTCTCCAACGATTGGTGACTAAATTCGAGACGACCGGTTCGGTAAACAACCAACCAACACCTTTACGTCAAAGGAACGCCAGATCGGCCGAGAACATCGCCGCTGTACGTGAGAGTGTTCAGGAGACTCCGAAGCAGTCGATTTCTCGCCGTGCACAAGAACTCGGCCTTTCGCAGACTTCAACTTGGAGAATTTTGCGTCGGGACTTGGGTCTGCATCCATACAAGATCCAACTGACCCAGGAGCTCAAAGTTAATGACCATAGACAACGCCGTGTGTTCGCTGAATGGGCGTCGGAACGCTTGGAAGAGGACCCCGATTTTGGCCAAAAAATAATCTTTAGCGACGAGGCACATTTTTGGATGAATGGTTTTGTTAATAAGCAAAATTGCCGTATATGGGATGACCACAACCCACATGAGGTTCACCAGATAGCAATGCATCCAACATAACGCAGGCCATCGCTCAGATTCAGCCGGATCTATGCAGCAGAGTCATTAAAAATTGGACCTCTCGGATTTGTGCCACCATGCGAAGCCGCGGCGGACATTTGAACGATGTCATATTTCATGCATAATGGCATAAACGGGCCTTTCAAATAAAAAATAAATTTCGTTAATATCTCACACACATCTAGTTTTATTCAATTTTAACATCGACCCGTCTTTGTTGAAAGACCCTTTAGAAAACTGGAAAAATGTTTATATCTAGTAATATTTTTTACCAATTAGGAAAACCGGTTTTGTGTATTCCGTTCATGCTTCTTTATAAAATAAACAAAAAAAATTTACAAAATTGACCAAAATATTAGGTGAAATTTTTGCAAATTTCATTCATAACATGTATGAAAATGGATATGTAGGTACATACCATGCTTATAAAAGTGTGTTATTAACAATATCATAAGAATCATAACCTAACGATAATCGGTTTATGTGAAAAACAATTTCAATAGATAAAATGTCTTGTGATCATCATGATATCTATGAGGTGTGAGAAGGAAAAGTGGACTATGTGGCCGGTATGATTGCTGTTACATTTCAGATAAGGTGTATATCTCTGATTAAGGTTGCGAAGTGTCACAAAAATTACAAACTTGAAAACGTAACAAAAATACCTGCTGAAAGTTATCCAGGCGAATATTCGTATTAAAAAAGTATTGGTTCCTTATTTTAAATACTCTTTAAAAACCCGTAATTATTGTTCATTTTAAATCACATATCTTCAATTCCAGTAAAAACTGTATCAGTCAAAAGAATGTTTTTCTCCTAAAATAATAAAAACCGGGCAAGAGCATGGTGCAGGGGAACTCTAAAGCTGATATTACAAAAATAAATACACTACATATGAAAAATAATACGATGTGAAAAATTGTACCAGCAGAAGAGCGTATGATCATAGTAATACTAAAGCCTTTTTGCTGTGAAGCGCTGTTTTTAGCAATAACTCAAAGATTCTAACCACGTCAAAAATAATTTTAGTTAAAAGTGTTTAGGTAAAAGCGTTCCCTTTGGGGTTTTTTCATGTTTTTGGTTACACGGTTCAAATGATAAAACACAGTTTATTTTTCAAAAACTGTTCACTTAATCAAAAAGTTTCTCAAAGACCTTTGAATGGTTTTAAAAGACCAGTCTTATGATGTGCCTCGTATTAATTTTGGCTGAAAACAAACTTGTCCCGTGTTTGAAATGCCCGCCCTAAAAATACATCAATTTTTCAACCGACTTCAAAAAGGAGGAGGTTTTCAATTCGACTGTATTTTTTAAACGTTTGTTACCTGATTCTCCGCGTACGGCTGCATCGATTTGAAAAAATATTTTTGTGTTTGAAAAGGTATACTTCCAGATTGGTCCCATTGTTGCGATCTGAGTACCTTGTTTGATACCTGATTCTTCGCCTCCATCAAATCATGTAATGGAACTGATAGTCTAGTATCAGATGAACTCCTCAAAAATCAACGGTCTTGTATCGCAAAACGCAATATTTTGTAAAAAGAAATGAGCAGTTCGGATTATGCTATTGTACCATAAATCAACTACAAACCAATACACTAAAAAGTGAAAAATAAAAACTGATGAAGTTGGTGCCTAAAACATAAAACTACATTTCCTGGCACCAACTTCAAAATGTATGTTGTACCTATTGCTTTTTAGTAACCTTATATTTATTTTGGAAGACGGTTTTTAGAATTTACTGAAAACCATTATTAATTATGTTTACAAAAATGTTGATGTACCTACATAAAGTATTATTAACATTTCTACAAAGCCTATCCTATTATTTTACCTTAGGTACTACCACTACATAAAATCTTAAAAAACACATCTTTAAACCGTTTGCCTGCAAGATGCGTTTTTGAACATACGATAGCTTACGTAGAAGGCATCAAATTACTTAACCGCGGCTCTACTCGTAAATTTTTTGCAACTACCAATAAAATTTATACGCACAAACACTACGCATTAAAGTACAGACTCTTAAAATTTTATGTCATTGAACTACTGAAAACTAAGCAGTTTTCTGAGTAGTTATTCTGTGTGCTTGTTTGATTCTTGTACTCGTATTTAGGATTTTTTGTCGTCTGTGTCAATGTGAATTTTGGTTAACGTGTTTGTAAATCAAAATGTGGTTTAGCTTCATACAAATCATTTTAGTCTTTCAGGCGTGATTAAGTGAGTAGGTTTCAAACGGGTTTTAAAATCTATACTAATATTATAAAGCGGAAGAGTTTGTTTGTTTGTTTGTTTGTTTAAACGCTAATCTCAGGAACTACTGGTCCGATTTGAAAAATTCTAATTCTATTTTTTGTTGGATAGCCCATTTATCGAGGAAGGCTATAGGCTATATAACATCGCGCTACGACTAATAGGAGCGGAGCAGCGACGTGAAATGTTGCAAAAACGGGGAAAAATTACGCATACGAAGTTGCGCGGGACAGCTAGTTATATTATAAGTGTTGTGTCCGCTCCCTGGTTTTGCTAGTTAAAATAGCACAAAGTAATATTTCCTAAGATAACAGTGAGTTTAATTTCATTTTTGTACTAGTCTATGTACTTGCCTATTAAATTTCTAGCAATCTGCTTCAGCTACCATTGTTCAGATTATGATGAGATGCGAAAGCAGCTAGTACATCCATACTAATATTATAAATGTGAAAGTAACTCTGTCTGTCTGTGACATTTTCCCGCTTAAACCGCTGAAACGATTTAGATTAAAATTTGGTAGGGAGATAATTTGAGTCCCGGGGAAGGACTTATGTCTTTCCCCGTTACTCTATAATAATTCGGAGCTTTTTAATTATAATTAATTCTAATCTTATGGTTACAATTATTTATTATTATTATTAAATAGCTTTATATTTTTTTCATATAACATTGATTAATATAATAGATAAGGCTATTCAGATAGCCATATCTCTGTCACGCTCATCACTTGAACGTAGGCTTAGTGCTATTAATTTATTTACTGAGTGATAATCTGAAAATCCAGAAGCGGCGGTAACCTAATGGCTAAGGCATCGGTCTCGCTAACGTGAGATCGTGGGTTCGAATCCTGGCCATTACACCACCGACGTGAACCCACTCCTAACACAAGCCGTAGAGCTTAGCTGGAGGATTAACAGGATTGCTAGTAATGTGGGATTACAATCCCACATTGCTCGTACCTGCCGTACCTCAAAAGGAAAACACGGAACCCTTATAGAATCACTTTGTTGTCCGTCCGTCCGTCTGTCTGTCAAGACCCTTTATCTCGGGAACGGTGATATCGAGTTGAAATTAAAAGTTCCTCTGTGGCGCGGTGGGAGTGTGTCCGACTGCTACGCAAGAGGTCGTGGATTCGATTCTCACACGGGACACCAGTTTGTGTGATCCACAAATTGTTGTTCCGAGTCTGGGTGTACTTTGTGTCCGTGACTTGTATGTTTGTAAAGTCCCCCGCGACACAGGGCTTGTACCCTAATGCAGTAGTCGTCTTTAAAAAAAAAAGTCCTTTGAAGCTGTGAAAAAATCAAACTACTAAGTTAACGTAAAAAAAGATTTGCCATAAACGCCCGGTTTATGGTGCAAATATGTACATTTCGATACTCTCTTCTTGAGAGTGTCGAAAGGTATATCTTTCCGTTGACCTAGAACTACGAAATTTGGCAAGTAATACCATCTCATAATACAAGTATAGGGAAATATCTGAAAACTACATATACATTTGTAATTAAATCATAAATAATATAGTCTTTAATTCCTGAACTTCCTGGTCCGGTTTTTTGTTATCCTTTCACGCCTAACACATTAGCATTAATTTTTAATTATAGATCCTTACGAAAATTACAATACTGTAAGTTAACCCAAGGTTTTGTTTGCCTATAAAAGTCATTATTTGACGTGCGCTGCCCTGTTGTTATTTGTTACTACGGGGATCCCTTTGTTGCCAACAGACTTTGGCGAAACGTGAGCTGTAATATAGAAATGCAAAAACATAGGATAGTTTTTATCGCGGAGCCGCGAGCAAAAGCTAGTTTTGAATAAATAAACAAATTGATATCTCCTATAATAAACACATTCACGTGATAACGCCTCAATGTGACTCCCACTTCAAACTGTCCAGCCGGTTAAACTATCAGATTAATTTTGACACCTACTTTGAACAAAGCCTATATTATATCTCGTGGTCATATCATTGTTAGTTGTGTATTAAGTATAAAAACATCTAATAGTGTGCGCCAATATACATTTAAGTGGACAAATAATAATAATTGACAGTTATGAATTAGCGTTACTAATTATTTGCTACGATTTAGCACCAGTTGTGTTAATACGGTACACAAATATACACCGGGAGATTGCTTCTATTATCACTTTTAATAAAGGTAGGTAACATAAATACGTTATGTATTTCAAATATCACTACATAGTATAAAACAAAGTCGCTTTCTCTGTCCCTATATCCCTATGTATGCTTAAATCTTTAAAACTACGCAACGGATTTTGATGCGGTTTTTTTAATAGATAGAGTGATTAAAGAGGAAGGTTTATATGTATAATAACATCCATTAAATAGTGCAGAAATAAGGAGCGGACCAGCAATAAGAAATGTTGCAAAAACAGGGAAAATTTACGCAGATGGAGTTGCACGGGTCAGCTAGTTAATAATAAATAGAACATTTTTGCTGAATAGGTAAACTTATTTACTTAGTTCAAAAACATTTGTTAGTTTCAAACTGTTTGATTTTTTTGGAAATGATATTATTTGACAAGATAATTTAATTATAATTAGACGTTGTTATTATTGACAAAATAATAAATATTAGAGATGTGCCAACTTGTCGGGAAAGTGATATAGAACTGAAATGTGTAGGTGCAGCAAACTAAATGGAAATGAATAACCTCACATTATTCTTCTTAACACACAAATAAAAATAGCGAGAAGAGAATAAAAATAAATTCTGAAAAACAATATAACTATACAATAGTATACATACATATACATATACATACTTACTATACTTAAATAAATACATATAATATATATTATAAAAGTTACTAATGTTGTGATGATTCAGCTGATCTACCAAGGGACAAAGTGTGTACCCACCATTTAAAATTAAGGGTGCCATCCTAATTTCGGGGTCAAGGTATTCCAGATAGAAACAGTTTTTAAAGATTTTTAAAAAAGCAACAGGTACCGATTTTATCTCTCTCTATTTCACAAATTTATTACAAATAATAAGAGGTAAATAGGTTGCATGCGCTTGCATGCGCTCACATTATAACTAGCAGACAATAATAGCGTCTTTTTTCAAAAGAAAGACATTATATTTACATTACTCGTGCAGGGTACATTAGTATTACAATAATTGTAGATGGTTTTGTAAAATTGGTCGCCTTATCGCTAGAAATAAATACAAATGGAACTCTCTTTGTTCTAAATTTCGTCAAAAACATTCATTAGACATGCGGTGTAGAGTTCTGTTGATCAGTGTATAAGTATTATAATCAAACAATTAAGTAAATATATCTTACATGTTTGATTTTTTACAAACATACAATTCACGGACACAAAGTACACCCAGACGCGGAACAACAGTTTGTGGATCACACAAAGTGTTGTCCCGTGTGGGAATCGAACCCACGACCTCTTGCGTAGCAGTCGGATACACTCCTACCGCGCCACAGAGGCAGTCAATATAATACATATACACAACTTTACAAAACCATCTACAATTAGTGAACTGTAACATACTGCTTAGAATTGAATGCACTTAATCGATTCGGTTAGGTTAGAGCTGTGATATACCGTCATTGAGTTATTGCCGAAGACGCTGTGAAGGGGCATCCAATTTGCAGTATTGGGTAAAACGAAATGCACCTCCCCCCATTGTAAACACGTTCTCCGAAGGTGAAGAACCCTATTGACAAGTTTTTGCCCGGCCTTGAAATAATTCTAGATCCGGCACTGGCTTAGCTGGGGCAATCACAATGTAGGGTTCCATAGTTGCCCATCACAATAATGCCGACTAAGAAGTGGCTTTTCTGTTGTTTTTGTTCCATACTCAACCTTAAAAATCATTTTTAATGGAAATTGTACGAAAATGATTGTGACTTTTCACTTGTAAAGCCTACTTAGCTGTGATAGTTTTTCTTTAAATTTCATTATATATTACCGTGAAATTGTAAATACCGTTGGACTATAATCTATCTCACGAGAATGTAAACTGTCGTAAGATTGGACGTAGATAAGCAAAAAGGATCCAACCCACAACATGACCGAAAATGACTTAAGTATATCAAACTGCTCGTCAAGGTCTATATTTTCGATTAGCAAAAACAATCCAAGTAAAATACGAATATTTTTAAATTAAAATAACCCTGGTTACCAAGCCACATGTATGGCGAACCCCTATTTTAGTTTCATAAAAACGATCCATTCTCCTTGGATCATATTGTAAAACGGCCAGTCTAAGAAACTAACAAAAAACTAAAATGTTAAAAAAAATCCAAAGCATGTGGATCCTTTTAGATTATAATATTTACTTCAAATTTATGCATAAGATAAATCACTAAAAAGATTCAGAAAGCATGAATCCTTTTCGTTAAACTAAATTTTTACTTACAAAATGCACTGGTTAAATCACAAAAACGATTCAGAACATATGGATCTCTTTTGCGAAACTAAATATTAATTAAAAAATGCACTGTTTAAATCACAAAAACGATTCAGAACATATGGATTTTTTTTGTTAAACGAAATTTTTACTTAGAAAATGCACGGATTAAATCACAAAAACGATTCAGTGCGCTTGGATATTTTTCGCTAAACACATTTCTGTGTTTCTGTATTGATGAATGCAACGAAAGAGATCCATACACATCGTAGTCATTAATACCTTTACCTATATTTTATCATAACGAATACATATTATAGATATTGGGAAAATTTATTCATATTTTTCTACCAAAAAAAACTTGGTAGGAAATTTTGGTAGCGGTAGGCAACACTGCATATTTTGCTACAATACAGTTGCATCAGTTGCATGCGTTTGAGCACGATTGATTAAACTTCTCTTGTTAAGTGCACTGTTACTGCAAGTCTCGTTTTCATAGTACATAAAATTTTAATATGAAGAGAATCGACCGAATATTTAATGTTTTAGGCATATCAGATAATAACAACTGTAAAGATGACGATGGTAAGTTTTTGAGGTTATATTAACTTTTGATATTTTAACTAACTTGTTTGTTATTTTGTTGTTTTTAGCTAAGGTTATGCACTTTTTTTCAAATAATTTACTTGCCTCTTTCTTTGTTTTTAGCTATTATGGAATGTGATTCGCCTTCTGATATGAATTTAACCCTGCCTTCTGATATGAGCTTCACTTTGCCTTCTAATATAGAATTTACTTTTTGTTCATCTGCTGAAATGGAGAATGCATGTAACATTGATTTAAATCAACATGATTCAAGGAGAGGTAAGATGTAATATTAAGCTTAAAATATTATTATTTATTGATTTATATACAAGGTGTTTCTTTTGATATAGGTACCATAACTAGGGTATTAATAATACTGCAGTCAATTTTTTGAACTAATTGAATTATGATTGATGTTAACTTGTTACACTCAGAGTAAGATTATACCTATAAGTAAAAATAATACAAAAAATCCTACAACAAGTATCTCAACACTTGTTGTAGGACTTTTTGTATTATTTTTAGGGGCTACGGGTGGTCTGAACTGTGACACTAGGTTGATCAACGATACGAAATAGTTAGATTTATGAATTATGGGAAATCCAAAGTAACACGTTGTATACCTACAAGCTTACGGTGGGTGTGTATGCATATTAGCATTTCACTTTGCATTTCAGCTGAGGCTTACAATGAGGCTTTAGCTTACAATGTGGCACAACAACATGATGATGTTGAATCACCTATGGCTCCATTGTTTTCACCATTAACGCCACTGGTGACGCGAGAAGCTATTTCAAAGGAGACGCATATAGGTGTACCTGTACTTATAGAAGAAAATCCGTCGCCAATACGACCTATGACTCCTGAAACTTTTGAAATTTATCAGACCTTAACAAATGAAGCGGAATCGCCTGTGCAGTTTAGAAACCATCAAGGACAGGTAAATGACATTATTAGCGACACCGATTCCGATTATGTACCTAACAGTGACGAAGAATTTAGCGATAAAGATATTGCGGTCAGATCGAAAAAAATAATCGTTGAGGCTGTTGTGCATGGGATTGACAACAATAATAAGGAAAATAACATAGATGCTAGAGAACCAAATGAATCGACCAAGTCGCTTGAAGAGATTATAGATAATAGCGGTAATTTAGAAGCAATTGACGAAACAGTAAAGGAGAATAGCAACATTTGGGAAGGTCGTCCGAAAAAAGGACGTAAAAGAAAATTTCAGGAATACACACTACGTCAGAGAAAGCAAAGAAAATATGCTAATTTACCTTATCAAGGCAAGACTAAATACGTTAATTCAGTGGTGTTCAAAGATTATACTTGTACTTGTCGTAAACAATGTCACCAACTGATTTCAAAAGAACAAAGAGAACAAGAATTTAATAAATATGTGGCATTACAATCATATGAAGCACAACTTCTATTTATTGTGAATTGCGTAAAGGAAAGTCCAAAAAAGAGAACATACACGGTTATAACAGAAAATGAAAGTAAGAAAAACAAACCAAGAGAGTACAAAAGAAACTATAGCATTGGCAATATTGAAGTTTGCAGAGACATGTTTGCCAATAATTTTCAAATCTCCCCTAAGAAAATTGACATATGTTTACGAAAGAATCGCGACGGTAAATCATTGAAAGATCAAAGGGGTTATTCTAGAGGTGGTCAGAATAAAACTCCAGAAGAGGATGTTGAGTTTGTTAAAAATGTGATCAATCATTTGCCCAAATATGAGTCTCATTACAGGCGAGAGCAAAACAGTAGCTGTCAGTATTTAAAGGTAGGAATGACTATCCAAAAAATATACGAGTTATATTTAGAAAAATTTAATGAAGCGTATGGGACGACAAAAAATCCCGTGTCATTATCTAAGCTAAAATGTATATTTTATAGATACTTTAACCTACGGTGCAAGGGCCTGAAAAAAGATACTTGTAGTAGATGTGACGCATTTAACATTAAAATTAAAACAAGTATTGGTGAAGAACAGGCAAAATTGATTGAAGAGAAAATAAAACACTTAAAGCGAGCTGAGGATTTAAGAAACAATATGAATAAAGATTTAATGCAAGCCAAAACTGATGAAAATTTTGAATGTTTAACGTTTGATCTAGAAAAAACCCTCCCACTGCCACGAATCCCTACAAGTATAATTTTTTATAAACGCCAACTCTGGCTGTATAATTGCGGCATACATCCAGGCTCCGATAACAACGGCCACTGTTATGTTTGGATTGAAGGCGAAGCTGGTAGAGGCGCCCAAGAAGTGGGATCGTGTTTGATTAAATATATAAAAACAAAACTTAATCCAAAAGTCCAAAATTTGATTTTGTGGAGTGACTGCTGTGGGGGCCAAAACCGTAATATTAAAATTGTACTCATGTTAAAGGCAATATTGAGTTCACACCAAACACTAAAAACGATTACACTCAAGTATCTTGAATCGGGTCACACATTTTTGCCCAATGATACCGATTTTTCGAAAATAGAAACACAGTTAAAATACCACGAAAGAATTTACACAGCTGACGAATATATCGCAGTAATAAAAAAAAGTAAGAAGAAAAATCCTCTTCAAGTGCAGAGAATGGAAAAGAAAGACTTTTTTAGTACAAAAAAAATTGAGAAAAATATAGTTAATCGGAAAGTCTTCTTGGATAAGACCAAAGCTAACTGGCTACAAACAAAAGAAATATTACTGAAAAAAGAAGAAAAGTACATTATATTTATGAAAACTCAAAACGAATACCAGTTTCATGAATTAAATATAGAGAAAAAGATAAAAGGAAAGTCTTTGGAGGTATCAGAAACCGATTTCACATTACTTTGGCCAAATGGGAAAGAAATACCACAAGCAAAATTAGATGATTTGGAGTCAATCTTTGACTATATTCCCAAAGACTGCCTGGATTTCTATAAATCTTTAAGGGGTAATCCGAGTCTTTATGACGATATCGACGGGTTTGGCGGTGAACCGGACTTCACACAGGAAGAAGAGTAAATTTAATTGGATTTTTTTTATATAAATAAACAAAATTTTAGAAAGCTAGTTGTTTTATTAATGAAATGAACAATTTTTAACGATTTTAGTGGCAATTAGCTACTTTGAATCGTTTTTGCGAAATGAAAATGAGCTTAGCATAATTGAAAATAGCTTTTATCAAAAAGGATCCTAACACACATTTAGCTGAATATCTCAAGAAATAAGACTAAACTCAATAAAATTTATTTGTATGACTAAAATATACATTGACACGCATATATTATCCTAAGAACCAATAAACGCAAGCAAGTCTATTAATAAACAAACACAGGTTAAACTTCAATCTTCAATAACTGAAATGTAACATTTTGTGGGATGGATCCTTTTTGTTTATCTACGTCCGATTGTGAACCGTAACATACTGCTTACACAGGGGACAGACAGACGGACATAGCGAAACTATAAGGGTGCCTTATCTACTCCCTGTGTCCCTAAAAAAAGATCGTAAAATATGCCAAATTAAACTTACGTCTTTGCTCAACAAATCTTGACAAAGACCTAAGGACTGATTGTAAATAGATATTTATCTAAAAAGAATATGAATGGGTAATAAATATTGAAACCTTTAATCATTAAAACACATACATTAAACATTATTTATTAGTAGAACATAATTTTGCTATAAAAAATCAATGATGAATAGGCGCACGTTGTTATAGGTACTAGTGACATTAAAACATTGACGTTTATTATAAAAGGCTTGGAAATTGCCATAATCATAATTCGAGGCACGTACAATGATGATTTTATTAGGTATAGTACTTGTTCGTAAGTGGACATAGCTACCATCATTCAAATATTTAAGTATCCAACAGAAAACAGCAACAAAAACCAATAATACAAATATTATAAATGTGAAAGTGGCTGTCTGTCTGTTACTTTTCCAAATTCGGTATTGAGATAGTTTGAGTCCTGGAAAAGGACATTTTATCTCGATAACCGAAATTAACTATAAGTGAGTACTTAACCAAAGCAAAAATCCAGTTAACCATTTTGACCACCCCTGTATAATTTATACGATAAATGTTTTCGTACTCTTGACTCCTAGGTCGTATTTTTATGCTTTGAATCTATATTCGTTTTTTATTTCATTTTATTTTATTTATTTATATTACTTTGCATTTTAAGAAAAACAAACAGGTAGAAAAGCTTAAATTTAGCTTTGTTAATATCTGAAAACCATTTTAAAAAAATGAGAATGATACGCACACTAAACCATTATATTTTTTTCTGCGCTATAATGTAGAGCATGTTATATAATAAAAAAAATATATTAGCAAACTAGCAAATATTTCAGCTATTCATGATGACTGTAATAATTTTCCATAGGAGTATTGCTATGGAAAATTATTATTCGGTATATGTATAAACGCTGAATATACTTAATAATTATATTTAGAACATACCAACAAAATCTAAATTTCGATGTAGCAAAACTTGTAGACGCATCCGACGCATCTATTTATCATTAATTGTTCCATTCGTAAACTGACCACGTGACGGCCTTAATGTCCCTCCTTCCGCTTTACATATTACATATATGATACTAGTTGACATCATGTGATCGTCTGATTGCTTCAGGAGTTACTTCCCAATCAACAACAAGATTCAATATGGTTTTAAACGTAATGTTTATGTACCGATACCCGCTAAAAGCATTACGATTTATTCCATCTGCAGATAAATAATATGTCTCTTTAAAACGAATATCACGGAGGTGAACTGACAAAATGTACATCTTTGGTTATTTTAAATTATTTTAGGTTATTTTCGTTCCATGAGTTTGTAATTTCAGGGATCGTCATGCTCACTAAAATGTCATTGCTTGTGGTGGCGGTGTGGGCTGGGCCTTTGTCCTTCCCTTTCTATATGGCGAAGGAGATGATGGCTGACCCATGCGTCATACTCGTGAACGGGTGCTACTTAGGGTGACTGGTCGGCCTTGTCTTTATCATCCTATAGGTTTATTTTTCCTTTGACTTTTTTTACTATTTACTTGAAAGATTTTATACTAGGGGAGAAAGAACCCTCTATTCCAATATGTTCTACGATTTCTGTTCTACTAATAAAAGCAATTGGATTATTTTTTCACAATGTCTAGGGAAAATGCATCTTATTTGAACAACAATACAATTTATCGATTGCTTTGACCTAGCAGACCAAAATATTAGGATTATTAACTAACTAACCCCGTGCCGGGCTAGATACCTATTATTAAATTTTATTTCTAACCTAACCCGCTTTTAAGACGGGTATATTTACATAACTATACTAATTATTATAAAGTAAAGTACCTAGTGAGTTTATGACGTTGTGAATTTGTGACGTTGTAGGCGGTAATCTCTGGATCTACTGAACCGATTTTGAAAATTATTTTACCAATAGAAAGCCACTTTATTTTTTTATGTTAATGCTATATAACATCACGCTACAACCAATAGTAGCGAAGCATCAATTAAATAATAATATGCTGCATAAAAGGTGGAACATGACGCAAACGAAGTTGTGCAGGTCAGCAAGTATGGTATATTTACGGGGTACGGCAGGTACGCTGATTAGATCATTATATTATTTTACTAACTTTCGCCCGCGGCTCCACCCGCGTGGATGTCGGTTATCGTGATAAAAACTATCCCCTAAGTCCCTCCCCGGGACTCAAACTATCTCCATATCAAATTTCATCTAAATCGGTTTAGCTGTTTGTGCGTGAAAGCGTAACAGACAAACAGACAGACAGACAAAGTTACTTTCACATTTATAATATTAGTATGGATTATAATAACAAACCGGTACGAAAAATTATTTTACTGTTAGATGGCTCATTTATCCAGAAAGGCTATAACATCACGTTATGACCAATAGGAGCGGAGCAGCTTTGAAAAATGTTGCAAAAACGGGAAAATTTTAAGCGTACGAAATTGTGCGGGTCAGCTAATACAATATAAACTATACCTGTTGTAAGATCGGTTCAGCTCAGGAATAAAATTTAATAAAATTTTGCTATTCCTAACCTAACCCGGCAAAAATCGGAATATTAGAGGCCCTAATACTATTAAAGATATAAATTACAACTTAACACCTGCATGCATCTTTGGCATAATTGGTCACCAAAAAGAAACACTGCATAAATGGTTTTGTATATTTATTCTGACATCGTTCGATTATATATATCTTAGCAGTTAATTCTTTTTTTATGAAAATGACCTCTAGCGTAAATTTTCCTTAAGTCTGTTTATTAACTTAAAGAAGATTTTACTTACGGAAAATTGAAAATATAAATAGAATCATTATTATTCTTGTGTTTAATAGTTATAGACGTCCATATTTGTCTGCGTTTAATATTTTAATATACTATTATTTTAGATATTATTATTAGCAAGTAATTAATTCAGCAACTTGTTACATAAACATAATTAAGTTTGTTTAATGCTATTTCTCCCTCTGTTCTCTTTTGCATAAATTTTTAAACCACTACAAAACAATGCTTGTCAACTTATTTAACTTTTCTTACTTACTTCAACATTTTAACCGACATTTAAGACTGCATATTTATTGTTTACACGAGGTCTGAATATAAAAACCAATGTAGTCTGTGGAAATGTAGCAGTTACGTTCAAGCTCCAATGTTTTAAAGTCGTATTCCGGATTGAGACGCCTATCGTCTCGTGACAAGATACAATTAACACCACTGTGATTATTAGTGAAACAAAGATTCCTATTATGTGCTCATGGAACTGACGTCAATAATTAAGAGTTATTGGGAGCTCTCGGTGTCGGACGTGAGTGCACACAGGTTGCAAGCCACGTGTTTTGTGAAATAAGTGCAGACGTGAATTGTCAAGTGCGCTAAGTTGGACTGATCAACGCCTGCCGTCGTACGCTAAGATCCCGACATCGTGCCGCCGCGGCAGTCCGTCGCGATCCTCTCCCGCGTTTCAGACGCCCTTATCTTTCACAAAAGGTACAGTTTTAGGATTCAGGAGACATGACTACGGTCACCAATCGCGTTTGTCGCGTGATATATCAATAACCTCGGATTAAATTATTGCTGTGTCCCTTAGTCACGTGTATTTACGATGCCATTTACAACAATTGAAGTTATATAGGAAAGCGCCTTATATTACCTACAGTATTTTGAAGCTGTGCGTTCCATAGCCATGTGTCTATGTTGATTTTTGTGAAAACATCCGGTATGTAATTCATCTTTTCATCGTATGTTTATATCTGTTGTTCTGCTATTTATTCAATATGTACCAAACTATTTACTTTATTTGTTTTATTTTTAATTATACAGTTTGCTTAGATATATTTAAATTCATACTGCCAACATGCAAATATAAGGATATTAGTTAATTAAATACAATGAATACTGTTCCAAATAAAAATAATCTTTATGTACCATTCAATTAAATGTTATCATTTCTGAAGTTAAAATTAAAAAAGGAAACCAATACATTTACCTGTTTTCAAGATCATCATTTTCAATGTCATAGTTACGCAGTGTTCGTTTTATAAACTTATAAGGAAAACTCATGGCGTCCAGTTTATGCGGCAGTTTTACAAAACCTGTAAACTCGCGTTTTAAATATTTCTCATTTTCACAGGTCACAAAGCCTTTTGACGTGTTTGGTCTCGTTCGCGATTTGTCTCGTAGACGCGTTAGGTCCTATTCGCTATTCGTCCCGTTCGGAACTATGACAGAAAGATGTGATCAAATTTAAAAAGATCTATCATGATGCTAAATCTCTTTGCATTATTATGGCATATTAATAGCTATTTATTTTTGTAAAAATTCAGTGGCAGACAATATAACATTAGTATTGCAGAACACGTGGTGCAACATCCGACTTTTTTTTTTCTTTTAAAAGATGAAACCCGCAGTAGGGTACAAGCCCTGTGTTGCGGGGGAATTACAAACATACAAGTCACGGAGACATGTACACCCAGACTCGGAACAACACTTTTTGGATCACACAAAGTGGTATCTCGTGTGTGAAAAAAACCACGACCTCTTGCGTAGCAGTCGGACTTACTCCCACCGCGCCACTGAGGCAGTTTTATTTTCAGAACTTTAATTGGTGATCTTATTAAAATATACTTTTGTTTCATTAAAAATATGCTCTAATTTGATAAAAAAAGGTACAAGCATCACACAAAATATGTATTTAACGGATCCTGGTATTGAACCACACCTTTATGTTGCATGTTGTGTAAAGATCATAGTAATTTTATTATTGTAACAGAAAAGTAGAAAATTTACTACATATTATGCAGTAGGTACATATTCGTACTAAGTTAACAATCGACAGAGTAATATGAAATACCTGATTTTATGTATTACTAGCTGACGCCTCGCGGTTTCACCCGCATAGTTCCCGTTCCCGTGGGTTTCAGGGATAAAAATAACCTATGGCACCCCGAGTTAGTGTAGCATAACAACGATGAAAGAAATTTTTAAATCCGTCGAGTAGCTAGTAGCGTCGAGAGCCTATTCAATACAAACAAACAATCAAATCTTACCTCTTTATAATATTAATATAGATATAGAAGTATAGATACATAAAATCAGGCATTTCATATTTCGACTGCCTCTGTGGCTCGGTAGGAGTGTATCCGACTGCTACGCAAGAGGTCGTGGGTTCGATCCCCATCCAGGATAAAACTTTGTGTGATGAGCACGATGGTTTATTCTGTGTCTGGTTGTTTTTTAATTATTATATGTATGTATTTAGATATATATAAATATGTTTATCAGTTGTCTGGTTTCCATAGTACAAGCTCTGCTTAGTTTGGGATCAGATAGCGTTGTGTTAGTTGTCCCCAGATATTATCTATACTAATATTATAAAGCGGAAGAGTTTGTTTGTTTGTTTGCTTTGTTTGTTTGTTTGTTTGTTTGTTTAAACGCGCTAATCTCAGGAACTACTGGTCCGATTTGAAAAAATCATTTTTTTGTTGGATAGCCCATTTATCGAGGAAGGCTATAGGCTATATAACATCGCGCTACGACTAATAGGAGCGGAGTAGCGACGTGAAATGTTGCAAAAACGGGGAAAATTTACGCATACGAAGTTGCGCGGGACAGCTAGTATATTATATTATTTGTTATATTAATACGAACAACATTTTACAGACTTAAGAATTCTGCATTCGGCTTTAAATTAATCCAATTTTATTTTTATTAACTTATTTTTGTTCATTTTATCAACACGCTTTAAAAACCACGTTAGAAAATACCTTAAAAACTATTCGTAGGCTTCAAATTATGTACAGAAAAGCCATTAATTTGATTATATGGGTGCTGTAAGATTCAAATCAGTAAAATGGGTCATAGGCAAGGCGATAGGGCGTCGGTACTTCAGTCTTTATTGACTGACGCAAACGTCTTTGACGCGTCTCAACTACCACATTCCTTGGGGACTGTGTGGAAGACAATAAGATATACATACATGACCTCTATGAAGAATAGGTCAAAGTATTGCTGCTGTTTCTACGTTAAATATAATATAGGCTTTTACTCTATCTCAAATAAGATATAGATGCATTTTTAGAAACTGATTACAAGCAATCTTGTTAGCCGCTCTAACTAAGCTAAATTGCTTCTTAGGAATGGGTTCACTATAACAGGTGGGATTCGAAACTACGACTTTCCGATAGCCAATCCGAAACCTTAAACCACAATTTTATCGCAATAAGTCAACTAAATGGAATGTACTTTTGTTTCACCGTTAACCGTAAAAACTAAAGTAAGTTACTTAACTATGACAGTTCTTCTCTCATAACATAACCGTTTCTAATTATAATTTTACATATGAAATAAGTTATGTAAAGTTCCTAATTTAGTACAGAATAGAACATAATACATTTATTTGTCATAAAGTTTAGTACACATAGATGTTGATAAAACAAGTATACCGTAGTCTAAACGATTCGCTACATTAAATTCTCTCCTACTCAATGATTATGTATGAGTCACTGTGACACTAACGAATATCATGTGAGCATTATTTTGATATGCTTTGTACGTACATATATCAGAATGAACTTTGATAACTTTCTGATTAGATCTACTGAAGTGACTTAGGTACCTAAGTACATTTTCCCTTAGTAACTGTAATAGTCTATACAGTGTCAATATAAAAAAGTGTTTAAAGACAAAAGACATACAATTGTGTATATTTATAACTTAATAAAAGACATAAAATTATGTATATTTAGTTAAAATCCAATTAGGCTAACTTAATAAAAGACATAAAATTGTGTATATTTAGTTAAAATCCAATTAGGCTAACTTAATAAAAGTCATAACATTGTGTATATTTAGTTAAAAACTAATGAGGGTAACTTAATAAAAAACATAAAATTAAAACTTAACAAAAGACATAAAATTGTGTATAATTAGTTATAAACCATGTTTTTCCAACTTGGTTTTTAACTGACACACAATTTTATGACTTTTGACTTTAAACACTTCTTTATAAAGTCACTGTCTGGACTATTACAGTTACTAATTATTCTTTATATATAGTTACTATTCATTGACGAAGTGAAGATGTTAACCGATGAAATGAATGGCGCTACATGGTAAATAAAGCCAACAAAGAACAAAAAAAAAGTTAATTACCAAGTAATTTAAACTTTTGTAAGTGGCTTCACTCGCGTGATTGTTGGTTATAGCAATTAAAAGTATGTAAGATATGTCCTTCCTTAAGGTTCCTTCATCTAGGTCCTGTCCAGATATAGCAAGATTTATTAAAATAGGTTTATCGTTATACCCATAACGATATAGATATTGACTAAGAGGCAGACGGTGAACATAAGCTTTATAATATTAGTATGTACTTTTAAAACCAAAATATTGTTAAATAAGAATTCTGTAGCCACTGCCGCAGTCAAAACAATACAATTTTATATTTCGGGACTTAAACGCGTGAATTATTGAAAGGTATATATAAAGCTATTTACCCGACGTTTCGATCGAATTGCACCAGTCACCCGTGACCACGATCGGTGCAATTCGATCGAAACGTCGGGTAAATAAAACCTTTAAATAATTCACGCGATTAAGTTCCGAAATATATCTCATATGTATAAAAATCGCGAAAGTTTAAAAACAACACAATTTTAAGGCCACATTACAAAAATGACTCGAGTGTTGCTATTTCAAAATGTTTTAGAACCCACATAAAATACTACTATATCCTGTAGAACTTTATAAAAAACCTTGGCGAGAATTCATTGGTAACTTCTGCCATCCTGTTAATGCGTATAAATCTAAAGTTAAACATTAAGATACTAGATTCAAGACAAACAAGGTAATAAACTGACGACAGCTCGTTTTTAATCGCCCGAAAATCTTGTGTTGGTTGACTGATGTTACGAAAATGATTACGAAAATATTGTAACTTCTCATTTGGTCGGCTACTACTCATAAACTTGTTAAGTCAACTCAGCTGAGATAGTTTATTTTTAATTTCATCATATATACTATTGCCTTACTTTTTTCACTTCTCCAAAAACAACCATTTAGCTGGGAAGGGAGGGGGGACAAATAATTAAAAAAAAATTGTACTTTAAGCCTTAATATTTCACAAACGGATACCTAAATTGAAAAATAGTCTTTACAACTCCCAAATATTTTTAAAACACCTATCCAATAACACCCCATACGATGGGGGTAAAATCTTTTAAAAAATAATAAATAATCATTTATTGACGTAAAAATAATACAGTAAGTACATAGATTACACTATTATTAGTAGTACATTAATAGTAATGACTGGTTTACTACAATTAAAGTGGGTGATGTTCTGTTCTCCTAACTAGATTACATAATAACCTGTGTGAAGGAGTGACAGTGCCATTCCCCTATTGTTGGAATACAATAATCAGTAGGCAGTACAGTATACTTTGATTAATAGAGTGGTATACAATAACATTAAAAAGAAAGTAAGGTAAACCAAAATGAGATATAAATCTACTTTAGAGATAAATCGTTACAAAAAGTATGTGTGTGTGTGTGTGTGTGTGTGTGTGTGTGTGTGTGTGTGTGTGTGTGTGTGTGTGTGTGTGTGTGTATGTGTGTATGTGTGTGTGTGTGTGTGTTTGTGTGTGTGTGTGTGTGTGTGTTTGTGTGTGTGTGTGTGTGTGTGTGTGTGTGTGTGTGTGAGTGTGTGTGTGTGTGTAATAGGTGTGTGTGTGCGTGAGTATTTTGTGTGAGTGAGAGTGCCGAATTGCCATTTCAACACACAGTGTTGAATTGGCATACTTCTACATATAGTTTGTTATTAATTGTTCTGTTTCGTCGTATGACAGCGTTAGTAACAACGAGTGAAGCGTATTTTTGCAAATATATTTTGTCTCCCTAAAAACAGGACATAGTTTATTGATTTTGTTATATAAAGAGGGTCCAAGGAAATAGAAAAATCTCTTGGCGAATGATGAATGAACAGTAGGAAGAGAACAAATTTTATCTTTTCTACGTTTGTTTACAGTTACGTATGTGGTTTGACGATGTTTCAGAAGAACAACTTCCAATATGAAATGGTGCCTTACGTTTAATACTTCAAGTTTTTGGTACAGCTCGTAAGTAGGGAACATAATCGGTCGAAAAGTAGCGACTTTTAGTACAGCTCTGTGCGCTATCTCGAGTGGTTTTATTATGGTTTTTGCGGCACCACCCCAACACAAAATGCAGTAGGTGACAATAGATTGACACAATGCAAAATAGACACAGCGAATAACTGTTTGATTAGCAATGTGGCGAAGTGTCTTAAAAATATATATTAATTTACGTACTCTACCCGTAAGAGTGATAATATGTGATCTGAAGTTTAGTGTCTTATCTAATATAATGCCAAGATATTTTATATGGTCAACGGGGTTTAAGGATGGGCAATCGCATGTGGCTTGGGTATTAGTGCAACATGAGTGAGCGATCAAAGTTATTGGAGTGCGTGGTTGTGAGGCAGTGCTGATAGAGAAAGTAAGGAAGTTGGTTTTAGCGGTGTTTAGTGTTAGAGTATGTGTATGAAGCCAATTTAACGTTGTGTTAAGGGCTGCTTGTGCTTTTAGCTCTAGCTGCGACCATGTGTCAGCTACGACTGTTACGGCGGTATCATCCGCATAAGATGTTATTTTTACGTTAGGTATTTTAATTTCGCACAGTTGGTTTATAAAGACAAGGAACAGAGTGGGCCCCAGGATGCTTCCCTGTGGGACACCGTATTTAATTGGAAGTTCATCGCTATCATTACCATCTATCCTAACCAACTGCGAGCGATTAGAGAGGTAGCTCTTGAACAAGTCCAACTGAGTTCCTCTGACACCCAAACCTTCGAGTTTTAGTAAAAGTGACGCGATAGAAGACGCGAAAAATCATTCGGAAAAATTACACCCGTGCAGCCGTGTGTTAGCTGTCCCGCGCAACTTCGTATACGTTAATTTTCCCCACTTTTGCAACATTTTTTATTGCTGTTCCTATTGGTTGTAGCCTGATGTTATATAGCCTATAGCCTTCCTCGATATCCAACAGTAAACAGTAAAAAAAAAATCACATCGGACCCCTGAGATTGTCGCGTTCAAACAAACAAACTCTTCAGCTTTATAATATTAGTACAGAAAACGGCAAAAATCACGCTTGTTGTATGGGAGCCTCTTTAAGCATTTTTTTTTGTTTTTTTAGTACTTGTTGTTATAGCGGCAACAGAAATACATCATCTGTGAAAATTTCAGCTGTCTACCTATCACTATTCATGAGATACAGCCAGTGACAGACGGACAGACAGACAGCGGAGTCTTAGTAATAGGGTCCTGTTTTACCCTTTGGGTGCGAAACCCTAAAAAACTACTATTTTATGCCACCAACTTCAAAATGTTTATTTATTTTTGTTGTTGTATATTATTTTTTTGCTTTTAGTTACCTTATATTTAGTTTTGAAGTCGGTAATGATAGTGAATAGGGAATAAGGTTACCCTGGCTGTCAAGTCAAATCAATATCTTTTTATCAAACGACAAATGATACGCTTTGTAAAATAATATATGAAGTAGGTATGACGTTATAATTTCCGGTGGTGAATTTCTTAGCTTTTAGCGTTCATTTGTTTTAATGCTTACTATTGTCCAAACCTCAGAACATATAAATGTAGTGTCTAAACAAATCTTTTTGACTTCTTAATAAATCGATGACGTGCAAGTACGAAAAAGTGTGTTAAAAAATGTCACGTTATTGGTTGGTCGCTAAGCAACGCCAATGGCAATATGTCATCAATGTTTTCTTGTGACGTTATCATGTAAAATTATCGCCCGTAAACTGACTTTACAGACAACCAATTTTTTTAGAGATATTTTTATGACGTAGCCTGATTAGTGTAGACGGTAGAATACCTTATTAAACACTCTGTTGCAGTGAAGTTTCCATGTGAGCATTATTTTGTTTCTAAATTAAAAAATAAAATATTGCTTCGGTACCTGTCCAGTGATAGGTACCTACCACATTAGAGATGATTTTACCTTAGTGTCCATAAAATAGGACCACGACAATAGGAAATTCTAACTGACAGTCACCTGAAATAGGTCTCGCAATCCGTACTACCTAGTACGGATTGCGAGACCTATTTCAGGTATTATAACTGGAATAAGTCGAGCAGTTTTGAGTAAAATTTGGGTTTAATTTGGGTTCCACTGCTCAGTATTTATATATAAATTAGGTTAATGACCCCTGAAGTCATCTTGACCCTATAAAAATATTGGATGGATGTTATATTATTATTTTTAAAGGAAACAAAGTCTCTTTTTGCGGAAGGTGTTCGCATGTCCGATTTCATTGCACGAGAGTGTATTTCCAGTAAAGTCGTCAACCTTCAAAAAAAATTGTATCTTCTTTGGATATAATATCTTTGGACAACTCACACAACGCCATTTGATCCCAAACTAGCACTATGGTAACTAGACAACTGATAAATATTCTTATTTATTTCTAAATACATACATATTATAGATAAATAACACCCAAACACAGAATAGACCATCGTGCTCATCACACAAAGTTTTATCCGGGGTGGGGATCGAACCCACGACCTTCGGCTTAGCAGTCAGGGTCACTAACCACTAGACCAATTGGCCACTCAAATTGGATCATGAATCGAAACATAGATCCAAAACAGGAACAAATGCAACAGTTGAAGTCATAAAGTTATGTGTATGGAAGATAATTAGATAACAATTAATGTATGTAGTAAGTAGTAACCATATAATTAACCTTAAAAAGCGTAGCGGAAGCTACGCGTCGTAGCACTTACTTATTTTTTCTGCTCAATTTTAACTGCCAATAAAAATAAACTTGAGCTCCAGGTATAAAACTGCATCATGACGTTTGGTACACTTGTCTTTTGTCCTATAAGGAATAAGGATAACTATTATTCATATTTTTAATAATATTACCTTGATAGCGACCGTCACGCAACGATAACATCGTATCACTTTACAGACAAGGAATATTAATTCATGAGGAAAGTACATATATATCTGTTACACTGACTTTATGTGTCCCAATGTTCTTGTCTTGTCCAACACATTAGTAATTATCACAAATCATCATTAAAAGAACGTAGAAATAATTGAATTAGACGCACTGCTGATCTTATTTCTCACGTTATCATTGTATTCGTTCGTCACATATCTTTAAGTTCAGTCTAGTCATACATGTTAATAGTATTACATCATTCGTTGTTTACATTCTTAAACGTATTCAATATATTTTTTACGCACATGCGTTTTATATAAAACATGAAAATATGCGTTATTTTTTACATAAATAAACAAACTTGTCAAGTAATACATAATAGGATTTACCTCGACCCAGTTACAGTAGTAGTGAAAATGTACTCATATAATATTTTTTATCTAAATAAAAAAGGTGTTGTATTAAATAAATAATGATTTACATAGAACTGTGAAAATCTGGTAGTATTGCAACGTCATCAGTGGTGATCGTGATTCAATTGGCATGGATGGGAGTAGTCAGGGAGTGCGCATGCGTAGTAGTAGCATCATATGCGAGTACGACAGGACGCGAGCCACTGCCATCATACCAATAAAGACGGCCCATTAATTATTATTTATCATTGGCTACACATGTTTAATATCGAATACAGTTGAGTCTAGTGACAGTGAATCGTAATAACTACAGCAAGATGGTCAGTATCTTTTTCTATTATCTCTGTGTATAAATTTTACTTTTGTTGTGTTTTTGTGTCCAGATGAACCTTTGAATTTTGGACCTTGTAAAAGACGACTATTTTTGAAGTGAAAACTTCTTTAGTGGCGTTGTGCACTTTTTTTGGTATGGGTAAAAAATGTTAAACTCGCGTCATGATCACGTGACCCTGTTCGACAATTCGTAAGACGGAGGGAGAACAATAACAAACTGCTACAATATCATTAGAATACAATGTTATTATAGCTCAGATGGGAAATCGGGCGGTCCAGAAACCAGAAGACGACGACAGTTCGAGTCCGAGTAAAGATTATTTTTTTCCCTTTTTATTTTAATTTTTGATTTTGGTTTTTTGATTTGTAATTATTTCATAGTTTTTTATTATTATGTCAGTCAGATCTAAAAACATTAAAATTTCATCAGTATGTAATTTATTCGGAGAGAAAACTGTTTTAATTGTCATGTCGTTGTCATTATCATTTTTTAAATTTTCGTCTTTGTGTACGATAGCGCGATAGATGGATATTGACCACATAAATGATAGTACTTCTACACTGAAAAAAAAAATCTCAAAAAAAATCCCTAACCATTCCATTCAAAAATGCACAACGTTAATTTTCAACTTTTCACTTCTGCCGGCACTCCCGGCAGTATAATGGGTAGGATTCGAACCCGCAACCTTACGATTGCTAGTCCAATGCCTTAGCCGCTTATGACTATAAACTACGGATCTTGATCATTTAGACAATTTTTTTTTGTTCCCCGATATTTTTAATGTATTATAACAACGGCCATGAACGTATCAATATATTCAGTAAGAAGCTACTTAATTGTAATCATAGAATTATGAATTATTACAGCATTTTTCAAAAAAGAGGTCAAACCATGTTATTTAACCTCTTTTTTGTCAACACAAAAGATACATTATGCTCTGCTCACGCCATGTGCGATTGAGCACAAATTGCTTTTTAATTTGTATAAGTAGGGATAAATTGGAGCTGCTATTTATTTTCATATAGGTAATGCCGACTATATACCTATTGCTTTACCAATATGTGATTTTATTTGTTTCATAAATATCTCACATAAGTTGCGTACATTCGTATGAACATTCCAGTAGTAAAACCACGCAAGCTTCAAGCTGTCTACATTGATATTTGATAATTTGATTTTGATTTGGTTTTTTGTTTTTAATTGTGTAAGTTAGTATTTCTATATTGATTTTGTGTCTGATAGAATGAGAGTGGGTAATTAACACGATAGCTATTATCATTTACTCACATATTATTTGGCATGTCCGTGTAGCCCTCTAGGTTCACATTTAAAATCAGCGCTGTGGTGTGGTCATCCGCATCGCAGCAATATGCTAAGTGTGGACCTATCTGTCGCAGATTAGCTATATGAATAAGATGAAAAATATGTTTTATGCATGACAAATAAATGGATTTTCTTTTTTTATTTTCTTCTACATCAAATTTGATCAAAATCGGTTTAAAGGTTCAGGCGTGAAACGTAACAGACACGCAGAGTTACTATCGCAGTAATAATATACTAGCTTTCATCGATATTGATCATCACTATAAAAAAATATCACACTTTTATATCACTTCTCAGAGTGCACTCTGTATAATTGTTAAATTTTATTGTATGCTTTTTTTAAAAAAAAATATTAAAAACATTGTTTTTTTTATAATTCAAAATAAAAAAAAACATTTAATTTTTTTTTCTTTTTTTTTAATTGCTTACCTAAGTTGATAAAAATGCTATGCAATAGCTTTACCGCGGCAGTCCCCGAGTGCCACACATTTTTTTTCCTAGTAGAGACGAAGAAGAGAAGAGTCGTAGAAATGCAGAAATTCAATATTATTAAAGTTTTTTTTTTGTGTGGGTGATTGTGGATCCTACTAGCAATCCTGTTAACTCCACCAGCTTAGCTCAATGGCTTGTGTTAGGAATGGGTTCACGTCGGTAGTATAATGCGTAGGATTCGAACAAGCAATCTCGCGATTATTAATTGTTACGCCTCACGCTGCTTCATTATCGTTGCTAACATAACATCAATCCCGTTAATGATTATAAATATATTATATATATATACTGGGATTCACGCGATCACGCATTATTGGCTCCGCTTGTGACCACAGCCACCACCATCATGGACATGATGACGGCGGGTGCAACCTGGTCGAAATATCAAGCAACCTGAAGGATTAATATATTTATAACAAACCTATTATTATTTATTTATATAAATTGTGTCATGAACGTACATCCTTATTTGACTTATCCTTAAGTATTTGTTCTATGTAAAACCGATATCTTTTAATTCCTGTAATTATAATTTATTGACCTTTCAAGTCTAGTACAACACTTATCTACATACAATCCTAATAATATCTGAAATTATAAATAAATACGAAAGTGAGTTGGATTGTTTGTTACGCTTTCACGCCTAAACCGCTACACCGATTTAAAAAATCTATTACCAATAGAAAGCCACATTATCAGGGAGTAACTTTAGCTGTATTTTTTCATCCTTATCATCATAAAATTAGAGATGCCTACTAATATTATACTAACGGCCGGTGTCAATAATCTACCTATCAATAGATTTGGCTACTAGAGGTAGAGTTTTGACATATTTTGTATGGAGAATATGTCAAATATATACCTCTAGTAGCCCAATCCATCGATAGTTAGATTATTGAGACCGACCGTAAGGAGATCAAGGGATCTCCATAGTAACCAAATTTTTGTAACATATAACAAATGTGTTGCCGACAAACTACAGGGAAGTGTGAGCTGTAACATATAAATGCGAAAACAGAGGATTGTTGTTATTGCTATAACCGACATCAACGCGGACGGTAACTAACGAACACGATTGCTGTTCGTCAGTCTTGCAAAAAATCCTCTATCTCTAAATTATGACTGCCTCTGTGGCGCGGTGGGAGTGTCTCCGACTGCTACGCAAGAGGTCGTGGGTTCGATCCCCACTCAGGATAAAACTTTGTGTGATGAGCACGATGGTTTATTCTGTGTCTGAGTGTTATTTATCTATATTAAGTACTAGCTGACCCGCGCAACTTCGTCTGCGTAAATTTTCCCCATTTTTGCAACATTTTTCCTTGCTGCTCCGCTCCCATTAGTTGTAGCGCGATGTTTTATAGCCTATAGCATTCCTCGATAAATGGGCTATCTAAAAGTAATTTTTTTTTTCAATTTGGACCCGTATCTTCTGAGATTATCGCGTTCAAACAAACAAACAAACAAACTCTTCTCTCTCTTCTAATATTATAGTATAGTTATAAATGTTAGGGGTGGACAACCCTTATCACTTAGGGGCATGAATAATAGATAGTAATTTTCCCTTTTTTCTTCCTTTTTTTTTAAACATTTTTCATTGCTGCTCCGCTCCTATTGGTCGTAGCGTGAACTTATAACCTATAGCCTTATATTTCGCCTCTATAAATGGGCTATCCAACAATAAAATATATTTTCAATGCGGCCCAGTAGTTCCTGAGATTATCGCGTTCAAACAAACAAACAAACTCTTAGGGGTATGAAAAATAGATGTTGGCCGATTCTCATAGATACCGGATAAGCACAAAAAATTTCATCAAAATCGGTCAAGCCGTTTCGGAGGAGTATGGCAACGAAAACTGAGACACGAGAATTTTATATATTAGATGTATTTAGAAATATATAAGTATGTTTATCAGTTGTCTGGTTTCCATAGTACAAGCTATGCTTAGTTTGGGATCAGATAGCGTTGTGTGAGTTGTCCCAAGATATTATTATTATTATTATTATTTTTTATGCAATAAATATAATCAAATCACAGTAAGTGTTACATGGATTATTGACTATTGATTACAATTGCTTTTCCTTTTCATAACAATTTGATATTTTTGGTTATACGCATGTTTTATTACATTCATAAATTTTCAAATTCTAATGTTTGTAATTAAAACAGAAACCACTTCTATATCGTTTCTACATAGCTATTTTCATTAACAGTGAGTACATATTAATTAGTACTTAACGTCCTCATTATTTGTCCTTCCTCAAAAGGTAAAATCTTATTATAACATTTGACATACTGACTGATACTGAGTTTCATCTATACTATATAATAATAATAATCTATACTTCTATACAGAGGAAAGATTTGATTGTTTGTTTGTATTGAATAGCCTCCAAAACTACTGGTCGGATTTGAAAAATTCTTTCATCGTTAAGAAGCTACACTAACCCCGGGTGACATAGGCCGATTTTTATTCCCCTATTCCCACGGGAACGGGAACTACGCGGGTGAAACCGCAAGGCGTCCGTTAGTTAATTATATTTTCACTAAGCAAAATAATGTAATCGAATTTTGTATATAGTATATTTGAACTTTTTAAAATGAATTCTCTAACAGATAGTGAAAACCGTTTTAAAGCCGATGATGAACTAAATTGACAACAACATACTAACCTAGATAACCAACCCTAGATATATTATTTTTCCCAATTTCATATCCATTTTTCTTTCTGATATCTGAAATCTTTATTCTTTTCGACTTCTGCCTGTCATTCAAAGTACGCAACCTCATCTGAATCGATGAGCAAAATAAAGGACCCGTTTTCACTATGTCACGACGATTAATTTATCGTATCGTCTCTAGCTGTTTTATATCGACAGTCGAGCTAGCCGGTCCGACAATACTGTTGTCGCAGCAAAAATGTGGATGACACATAATTGCGTCGTCCTATATGTGAACACCTCCATTTAAATACATACGACGACGCTTTAAACAACACGGTAATATGTCGTCACGAAATAGTGGGAAAGCCCCCTTAAAGATATGGCTTGACAACGAAGTCGCTGTCAAGTACATGGGTAACCATGTTCCATTTGCAAAACCAATATTTATCAAAGTACAATTAGAGTCCACGACGCTCCTATATTTTTCTTTATTTGCAATATACTGCTTAGAGACTGACTTGGCCCCAAAGTAATAAAAAGAAAAAATAACAAATATTGTCTTAATCAACCCTATTCCTACAAGTAGGCTGTTGTGATATCAGAAGTCAAATATCATTCAGTCTTTAAAACTAAAATCCCGACTATTGAATGCGAACATTAAATATAATACAAAGAAAATAAGTACCCTACTTCTCTACGATCCCTTCGTATCATACTGCAGATGATATCATAAAATCGAAAACATTATTTAAACGGCTATTACACTACCCTAAATCAGGGCCCTAAATCAAGGTGGCCTTGAAAATTTGTTAGAGAATTAGGGCTCTAACTCTTATTACACCGCTCTTTTTAAGGGTATGGGGTCATTGATTCAGTGTAGTGTAATAAGCGCATTAAAGCTTTACAAAATGCCTCGGACTGTATGCATTTTTATACACAATAGGGTGTTGGACTCTCAAGTCTAAATTAAGTCTTTTGACGTTTAAATATTATGCTCTGCATAATTTTGTTAGTTAATTTTGTTAGTTACGGCAGCCAATCACATTAGAGACTAACCAAACTACGCACGAGATATTATAGTTCCCTCGTGGATGCGCAAACACAAGTGCACTCTCTATTTCCTCACTCTTATAGTCCGGAATTCGACATGATCGGAGAGACATAAGACGCAGGACCTACTGTTTAACGTCGGTCGCCACTAAGCAAGTTATTCTGCAAGTTGGCTAGCAGCTGATTATACTTACAGTTGCAATCAGGATAAATACGGCACAAGTCAATCCGTGCCGCGCTCGTGACGTCATAAGTCTGCATTGTCTGCATCATTTCCTGTCGGATGCATTTGTCATTTATTAGTCTCGCTTATGTTTTTGCCTGTTGTTGCTTGCCTACTAAAAATAATTGTTTTTGACCTGTTGTAAACTACATCTACTTCTCAACATAGTATAAAAAATATGCTGTCGAATATTAAAAACTATGGGGTTTTTAATATTCATATTCCAAATTGGATCAAAATTATTGAGAAAATCGCGAACACATACGGTCAAAGAGAGAACCACCTTTTCCTTTTTTGAAGTCGGGTAATAAAGCCGCTTCTTGCTGTCTGTCCTTATGTACGTTTAGATCTTTCGAACTACGCAATTTATTTTGATGCAGTTTTTACTATCATTCAGATATTTTTTCTGGATTTTATAGTTATAATATTATGCATAATATGTGTATTTTTTTAGTAAAAAAAAATGTTTACATACGTAGCCGAAACATTCAAATTTTGTGTGAAAAAATTGGTTTTAGTATGTGTTTCGAAATTTAAATTTTAACTCGTTAAATAGTTGATGAACGTATAGTGTAAAGTAATGTACTGTCGTATTATTACATACAAATTAACATTCACTTTATATAAATACATCGATGCGGCGGTAGTCTAACGGTTAAAGCATCGGACTCACATACGATCCACGATACTGCGGCTAATCTCTCTCCAATCGAGTCGGATTTCTGTCCCATCGGCCTTTGAGAGTGAGGGAATGAGTGGAAGAGAGTGCATTCGTGTCTGCGCATACACTTGTGCACTATAATACCTATCTCTTGCGTAGTTGGCTTGTCTCTAATATGATGCCGTAACTAACAAAAATAACTTACAAAATTATGCAGAGCGTAATATTTAAACGTCAAAAGACATCATTTAGACTTGAGAGTCAAATACCTACCCTATCTATACATATATAATCACTTATCCTGACTGACTGGTTCATCAACGCAAAGCCTAGGAGCTAAGGGCTTGTATGAAATTCCGTCAGTATTGAAGTTAGATCTATGAAATTTCATATTTGACTTTTTCGTTTAAAATCAAGAAACAAAAGTTTCTGCGTTTTTGGAAAATCAACCCTTAAGAGGGTAAAATAGGGGTCGCAAGTTAGTACGACAGTTCGTTAATAATCAGGAAGTCGCGAATCTGATCGATCGACGAATTCAATCGACGTGAACCCACTCCTAACACTAACTAACAATGAACTCAGCTGGAGAGGTTAACAGGATTCCTAGTAGGTAATGTGGGGCCCAGAATCGCACATTGCTAGTTATCTATAATTAAAAAAATATAGACTAGATCGTTACAGATTTATTGACAATGAATAGCGAAAGTATCCTTATTTTCCGTTAAAAGTACAATTATAGATTGCTTATTGCGATAATCACAATGTGTATATACAATTCGTGATAGTGAAGTTAGTTGGCGCTAAGGATACAATACGTGCTAATTGCATTGATATTAAAGTAAATACAGGCCCACAGCCATTAATGTCCTTGTGTCACATGAAAAAGATTAGCACCACTGTGTTATTCATATTGACTCGATCCAAACATAAAGAGTTGCTTTAAGCCGTTATTGCTAACAAATGTGAACACAATGTATTTCGTTTACGTGGTTATTGCAGAGGTTCTTAGCCTTTACAATTTATTTAAATGCTTTTCTTGTGTTATTATATAGACTTGGGCATTACCTGAGCTAAATATAAAACAACAATTTATTATACAAATATTCAAACGAGCAAATTTTGCAGGTATAATCTACTTATACTCCTGCGGGGATCCGACTAACTAAATCGGCATCCACTATTTAAACCTTCTAGGACACGGCTCTTTCGATTTTGAACAAATTTCTTTGAAATAAGTTGTGTCTTCTAAGATTTTCTACTTTTTGTTTTTTTTTTTTTTTTTTATTTGATTTTTGCCTACAACGCCTTCTCGTAAATCTTACAACAGACACTTTCATTGCTTTTTTTTTTTTTTTAATAACTAGCAATGTGATTGATTCTCACATTACTAGCAATCTTGTTAACCTCTCCTGGTAAGCTCAAAGGCTTATGTTAGTAGTGGGTTCACGTCGGTAATATAATAGGTAGGATTCGAACCCGCGACCTCACGATTGCGAGACTGATGCCTTAGGCATTAGGCTTATTCTTCAACCCTAAAAAACTTCGAACGAATAGTGGTAGTGGTACGTTAGAACTTTTGTCCGTGCGGCCGCACGCGTGAGTCTCAGGTTTATTATAAATGGTACTGAAGAACTACACTACTCTTCACAAAAAAACTACACCCGTACGAAACTGGACAGGCAGCTAGGGTACTAGGTACATAGTCAAACTTAGCACCGGCGAAACTTAGTATATAGTATTACTAGTATTTTCCAAATAGAAACACTATGCGATAGTAGTAACTACGATACAAAAAATCGATTGTAAACAATTTGCTGCTGTGTATTGGATTATTAGCAGTCGTTTTCTAAGTCACAAATACGCTATATTTAACCCATATTAAAAAAAAACATATCCAAGGTCAATACATCTATGTATGGCTATCCAGCGCATGTGAAATGAATTACTCATGGTCCCAAATTTGTTTAGCAACTACGCAAATCTTAATCGTTACCGAATAACCTACTTCCAATAAGATTTTTCACGCGTTAGACAGAGTTAATCTTAGATTCTGGTAGTAAACATAGTATATAAATTCTGTTTTTTTTTTTAGCGTAAGAAGAACGAAATTTTAGTCTGGTTCATTTCCAATTGGGTTCTAGTTGATTAAATTTGTAATATCGCCTTCTATACATATAATAAAACTGTAAATTTCACGTGTCTGTACATGGCCGAACTTAGTGAAAAAAAATATTAGTAAATGTTCGAAAAGAGTATTTAAACACTTTGCTGCATTTTTAGAAATGTCTGTCTGTCTGTCTGTCTGTCTGTCTGTCTGTCTGTTTGTTTGAACACGCATCACGCAAAAACTACCGGACAGATTCGGTTGAAATTTTGCATGTGCTATCTAATAGACGCGGATTAACATTTAGGCTATAAATTATCACGATTTTTCCCATAGGAGCTAAGCAGTAAGGGATAATGTCTGCAGCTATTTTTCGTTATAAAACAGTAACTACTGGACAGATCTTTATGAAAATTTGCAGTTTTATAGTAAATACTATAGGACATTATTTACACTATGAATCATTACGCTAACGTCTATGGGGAACGAGCAGCAACGTATTTTTTGTCGCACCATAATGGATTATCCCAAAATTTTCCACAATTAGACATTATCTATAATTGTAACCTATGGAATACATAACTTCACGCTAAAACTATAAGGAGCTAAATACAACATTTTTAAGTTTCATAAGAACAGTTATTTTGACGTGCGGAGTAGCGAACAGTATAGCCTCGAAGCTATGCTAGCGGTCTATAACGACGAAGTCCCAAACTCAAATCTCATATGGTTATGTTCTTTTTGTAGTTTTTTAAATTATCTTTTTCCTTTTTTAATATTTTTCTCAATGTTATAGTTATTTTTCGACCGTAGGTAACTTATTCACTGTGGTTATTATTTTTTTATATTAAAAATCAAGTGAAAAATGCAGCTAGGTAAGATATTTATAGGTATTGCAAGCACTGCTGAGTAATGAATTAATCGTAGTAGAAATTTAAAACAATATTAGATTACAATTAAAAAGTATTCGACATTTTCAAGAATTGATGTGCTCATTGCTAAAAAAAAACATTACATACGTAAAAAAAATATGTAGCGCCATCTATGTAATCAAATTGTTCACCGTGTTATAATTCCTTAATTGTGAAAACATTTATTAGGGCTGCTTGCGATCACGTATTCGTTTCTTGCTGAGTGGCAACATTGTACTATTTATTTAATTAAGGTTTTATTGTACTAAAACCATCTTGCGTATATTAATAAAAAAACTTTAATTAGTAGAAGAAACTTCACTGGTTTTGAAAGTAGATGGCGTTGTATCCAATAATGTTCTATACTAAGTAAAAGAAGTTTTAAAATAGTATTTAAAAGAAACACATTGCTATCATTTTTAGAAATGTTTGTCTGTCTGTCCATTTGTTTGACCACGCATCACACAGGTTCATCGAGGATCATGTTCTGGGGTTATGGTTGGAGATCAAGTTTTAAAAAATCATTAAAAACATCGCTAATGTTTGACCTATTTCAACGCTACCCATACATTAGAAATGTACCTATATAGATATCTAACGCTGCCATATTCGCGTTTACTAAAGTGTTACAGCAGTTTTATAAGCATTTCAATTGTATATCTTTGCAGACAAAGGAAAAACTTGAAAAAACATTTTATAAATATTGCGTTTTACACCCCATTTTTGGCCAAAATGGCAAAACGGAACCCTTATGTCCGTCCGTCCGCAGCTTAGCTCAGAGACTATTAGTGCTAGAAGGCTGCAACTTTGCATGAATACACATATTACTTACGCCGATAAAGTGAAGGAATAAAATCGTTTTTTTTATGGGTACGTAGGATATGTAAAGTGGGAATGTGATTTTTTTTCTCACCTACCCCATCGTGTGGGGTATCATTAGATAGGTCTTTTAAAAAGCGTGTACAAATTCTATTGAAAATTATTAGGTATTAAGTAGGTATAACGTTGAAAGAATGTTTCATTCTTTCAACAAAAACAACAGAAACCCACTTCTTAAGCCGCACACCAAACTAACTATCTAAAAGAAGAGAATAGAAAGATTTATATTTAGTACACAGAAGACACTTAAATATTATTATAATTTAACAGGAAAAGTCATGAAGAAGATAAAAAAAAACCAGTAAAATAATAAAAATAACAATAGACAAAAAGAAAACAGACACAAATTATTAACAGAAAAACACAGTAAACGAATACCTAAAGAGTCTGAATTTGGTATTTATTTATTTTCACAAAGCTTTGGGTGTTGAAGCTATCAATAAATGAGTTTAAGACGATTCTTCGCTGCTGAATATTGCGGTAAATCCGACAGGACTGATTCCAACAAATTATTTCGTAACATAAACTTCCTTAATTTAAACCCGACTTTCACGCGAACGAAGTCGCGGGCACAGCTAGTCTTTAATAAAGAAGGTTCTCAATCGACTGTATGTTGTTTTTTGAATGTTTGTATTCAATTACTCGAAGGCGGCTGAACGGACGCTTCCAAGATGTCCCCATGGCCAGCAGATCAGAATCTGATGGTAGAATCCTGGACGAATAATAGGAACGCTTAATTACTAATGGCACATTTAATATAGCGGTTAACGTTTTGTACTAATTTGTGCATTTACTCTCAGAAAGCACTATTTCATTTTGCTGAAAACAATCTCATGATAAAGATTTTAGATGGCCAGCGGTATATAGTAAATATTTCGCGGGTTGTAATTCAATTACTTACAAGCTAAGCAATGTTTGCTTATCACAAAGCATATGGTGTAAATAAATTAACGGTGCCGCATTGGCAAAGAAGTATTTTAAAAAAGCTGATCCATCAAAAACAAGAAAAAGACTGTTTTGAAAAAATATTAAACTGACTTCCAAAACACACAAAGCACCTATCTAATAAGTAAAAAAAATAATATATGCATACTAGCTAAATAAATATTTAAGTCCACTTCCACTATCCACTTATTTCTTTTACCTTTTTTCCAGGTCACCGTAGGAAAAATATAGAATTTTATTTGTAAATTGTAGGAAATCAGCTACTTCAGATTTCTACTGCGGCATGCGCTGCGATCGTTTTGCTAAGCCCTAAATGCTTTTTGATGAGTACCAAAATAAATTTGTTGACACATATTGTACCACATTTTTAGGGTTCCGTAGCCAAAATGGCAAAAACGGAACCCTTATAGTTTCATCATGTCCGTCTGTCTGTCTGTCCGTCCGTATGTCACAGGCGTTTTACTCAAAGACTACCTACTCAATGAATATTGATGAAATTTAGTGAAAAGTTGTCTTATAGTAGCCGCTACTTAGTTTAATAGCTAAATAATAATAATTAATATTTTTAGGGGGGCACTCCATACATGTAACAGAAGCAGATTTTTTTTTTTCAGCAAACATCTACGTAAGTCACATCATTCGACAGGTCTTTCAAAAACATTTTACCTTTAAATCGTGTGACCAAAAAACGTGAAAAAAAAATGATAAACATAGCGCTTAATAAATACTTTAAACAAAAAATATTTTTGATAAGATCGGATATAGGTACTGTCATTGAGTTATTGCCGAAAAACTGCGTTTCTCAACAAAAGGGCATAAGTGCCATGAACAAACACTCTTCTGGTGATGCAATTGTTCAAGGCTGCGGAACCCTACATTGGGCATGGTCCGACATGCTCTTGCCCGTATTTCATATAATTAGACCTAAAAACGTTATTATTATCAATCCGAATTTCAATAAATTACCATGTATAAACGTCACTATACATTTATGTCAAATTTGTGAAATGGCTCTGTTATTAAAGTACTATAAAGGTTGTACTGTTATTATAGTAGTATAATAATAATAATAATAATAATAATAAACGTTTATTTATTCTCTCTCACAAGTTATGACTTAGAGCTAGTAGGTATACATTTTGTTTGAGCTAAGGAATCAAGTCTTTGTGAGAGACTGGTGCCTGTTGTAGGTTTTTTTACAAAACCTGTATTACATGTCACCAGGGCCCTCCCGCAGCTGGTCCCAAAGATACAAATAATCATTCTACAAAACATCTTATATATCATTATTATGACAATATGAGAGTACGCTCGTTAAAACAATGAAATAAAAAATATAAAACAATGAAATAAAAAAAAAAAAAAAAAAATATAAAACAAAGAAATAAAAAATATAATAGTTTACCTGTTACTTAGGCTTTCATAGGAAGTGTGTGTTGGTGTGTGGAGTGTGTAAAAGAGAAGAAGTTCATATGTTTGTGTTGATTCAAAGACAGATAAATTGTTAAGGTGATAATAGCTTTTCAGTTTCGATATAATTAAGGGATTTAAGGAATGTTGTTACCGATGCTTTACAATTTAATTTTAGTTGAGGGTATATGTTGAGAATATTATTTAATTTATTATATAAGTAAGGTCCGAGAAAACAATAAAAATTTTGAGCTAAGGCAGTCTTAGCGGCGTATTGTAGGCATACTTTACCCTTGCGACGTTTGTCTTTGATCAAATTCGGGTCGTATTGTAACTGTGAGTGCTGGTTAAGGACAGTATTCAATATAAAAGACTGTCTCACAGTGAGAGTATCCCAGGCTTTATAGAGCTCCTCTGTCGGGAAGCGATAAGAAAGCCCAGCACTCACCTTGAGGATGGCCCGTTGGGCTCTTTCCACATCTATTATATGAGTCTTAACAGCACCTCCCCATGATACAATGCAATAATCAGTCAGTGAGCGACACAGGGCATAGTAGACCATTTTGATTATGTGTTTGTTGGCTGAATATCGAAGATTTTTAAAGATATAGATGAGTTTACGCACACGGGAAACCAGGTCCTTTATATGAGGCTTAAACGTTAGACATTGGTCAATAGTAACGCCGAGGTATTTAATACTATCGGTTCTTTGTAGAGTGGTACAATGGCACGGGGGAGATTTAATAATACAAGAGTGAGCAGTAATTTCTAGGGACAAGGGTGGGAGTAAGTTCATTCTATGAGCAAAAGCGATGTATTTGGTTTTATTGAGATTCAGTGACAGCATATTATCTTGTAAGCACTTACGTGCAGTAGTATGCATAAAGGGGCTAATCTGTATTTCTGACCAGGTTTGTTTGACCAATTTAGTGATCGTTTTAGCTTAGAAGAGTTGAGTGAACTACAGATTACTTACTCATACTTAATTAATATTTTTAAACCTACATAATTATGTAGGAATTTACGAAGACAATTGTATAGTATTGTGGTTTTACTAGTTTAATTTTTTTTATTGAAACTTAATTAGTCGTAACTTATTTCTTGTATTAAGAGACTCGTAACAAAAGAGTTGCGTAACATGAAAAGAAAACATACATAATGTATGTATTTACAGATATTTTAACGAGCATGTTGAAGATTAGTAAAATACAGATAGTTTACAGATAAAAGAAAACATTGTTTTTCTATTCAAAGTAAAACGACGTTTAAAAACTAATAGATGTGTGAAACATCGCATTTCTGAATGTTATCTAACTAAACAATGTGTATTTATCCATTCTTCTAGTTTGATACATTTTATGATACCTACCACATGTAAGATATCTATTTTAGTCATCAATCAATAGCAAACAGATGACTTGAGATGCCCTACTTTGATAATATGAATAAAATTGACAATAAAATGGAAATTTACCAGTCACAAGACCATGCTTGAAATGTTGATGTAGATAAATCATTCAACCATAACAATACAACAATATAACTTAACTTCTAGCTACAGTAACACATCACAAAAACTTAACTCTTTTCAATTGGTTTACCGTTGCGTTATGTGTCAAGTAAAACGTGTCAAACAACATTTCGTAATTTGTATTCAAAACAGTTGATAACAAATAAAACAGAATACTTGGCCTTGTTGCGCCTGAGCTGCAAGGGCTAACCCCGACGTCATGAAATAGTTCCGTAGAGGCCATTGTCCTTTACCTTTAAATGGAGACCTCACAACAAATACGTCACTGTGTTGATTGGGTGAGCAATCCGTTTAATTGTTTTGAAGCGATAAGCGTTACTAGAACGCTCGTCGATTGGAAACTCGTGGTCGCCTTCTCGTGAGTAATCATGTGACTGTGATGAAACCACTTGAGCAAATAAATGCCGTGGTGACACACCGCCATCGTCCTTAATGTCAGGAATTAGCTTAAAACACACTCGCCCAAATAATTGGATTTAGTTCATTTAAACAATTAACAAAACACAACTACCTTAACAAGACAAATTGTTTATTATTAAAGCTCGTGATTTTTTGTCGTGCGTAGACAATTATTTTAAACGGTCGTAGGAGACATGCTGGACCAAAACCAAGAAGAACGAAGACAGATCATTCGTTCCAGATGTAAACCCGACGCTGACTACGAACTTCAGACATGAGGGACCGATTTCAGAGAGAGAGACTTTATATCTGTCACTATCTATCTATTTACTGTAAATATTTATCTAAAGGTACAAGTCCAAGACAAGCTCCAGATTGCAGTCTTGAAGACCACTCTGTTGCGTGCGGTCGCGGCCATTTATACTTGGAGATGGAAGGGACACCGCACTGCAGCACGTCTCAGGCTTGTACTTTAATCAACCATTTAGGGCTCTATGAGACCATGTCCCAGTCACTACTACTAACGAAATGTATCTCATCTGCCTTAAACGTTCCTATTGCTAGGACTCAGACCTCATTTTCGAAAGAGGGTACGGTCTGTATCCACTACGCGTGGATTGGTCGTATGTATCACTTCAAATTTCACATGTCTTCGAAATGCTTACAATTAACCTTAAAATTTATTTTTTGAATGAATACATTATTCTCATTGAATATCATTTAACAAGATAAGAATAGATAAATATCTTAACTTTTTCCAGGACAAGGATAAAAACAAGATGATTAAAGATAAAATGATTGATTATTTCTCTCGATACGTACCTAATCAGAACGAATCAATCAGATGATATGGTACTAGTTTTTTCTCGCAACTCCTCCCGCGTGTCTATAAAATATCGTCGCAATGTATGTTATGCCATTACCTATATGAAATATTAGCTTTTTTGCACTGCTTGCGTGGATTTCAGTTATTACGAAAAACTAACCTATGTCATTCCCCGGAACTATCTCCATACCAAATTTCATATAAATCGGTTCAGCGGTTTTAGCGTGAAAATATAACAGACAGATAGACAGAGTTACTTTCACATTGTAATATTAGTATGGACTAGCTACCTGTCAAATCAAATGTTTCTTTTTTTTCCCTCCAGCTAAGCTCAAAGGCTTGTGTTCACGTCGGTAGTATAATGAATAGGATTCGAACCTGCGATCTCACGATTGCGAAGCCGATGCCTTAGCCATTAGGCTACCGCCGCTTTTACAGTAGAAACGTGTAACCGTGTTTTGGACCATGCTCATTGTTCAACAGTTATTACAAATAAATGCCCTACATATGAAAAAATACGATGTGAAACATTGCAGCAGCATAAGAGCGTATATTTATGGCATTTACTTTTGTTGAGAAACGCAGTTTTTCTTCAATAACTCAAAGACGGTATATTAGATCATGCTGAAAACAATTTTGGGTAAAAGTGTTTAATAAGAGTTACTTGATTTTTTTAATACTTTTTGGTCACTCGGTTTAAAAGATAATGGAACACAATGTATGCAACTATCGGAGCTATTATTTCCAAAAATATACACTAAATCAAAAAAGTTTCCAAGGTTTCTTAGAAACTTTTTTGATTTAGTGTATATTATAAATAATGTGACATACGTTGATGTTTGCTAAAATATTTTTATATGTATGGGGGGCACCCCTAACAATATTTATTTCAATTTATTATTATTTAATTATCAAACCAAATAGCAGATTAAACAAGTCAATTAAGCTCTAAATTTCATCAATATTCACTGTGTAGTTTTTGAGTAAAATGCCTATGACATACGGACGGACGGACGACGGACATGACGAAACTATAAGGATTCCGTTTTAGCCATTTTGGCTACGGAACTCTAATAACCCTTAAAAAAGAACAAACAACAAACACAACAAAAGTTATATATTCGGGAATATTTTTTCATTTATTTAGATAAATTACTGTAAAGTTTAATCAATATCCGTTTCGTAATTTTTGCGTAAATAATTAATTTTACGTCGTTCGACGATTGTCACAAACATTCACATTATAATATCAGTAGGAAGACTACTATTTTATAGAAACTAGGATTTAAAAACCCTAAAAAAAGTCGAGATCTGCTCTAGGGTACAAATCTTATGCTGAGGGGCTCTACTATACATTTAAGTTCCGTACGGTTCCGTTCACATACAGTTTTACTCGATCGAGCAAAAACATCGAGTAAAAATCACGGCATGTCCACACATTCAGGATTTATCTATCGAGCGACGCGCGACATTCAGTATCGCTAAGGAACTTACATTTAAAAGATTCCATCGAGCTGACTCGATGCGAGCCTTCGGATTGTGAGTTTTGCGGTCTACACTTTGATTTTAACTCGTTTTGGAGTAAAACTATCGAGTAATACCTAATTATACTTAAACGGAAATTATACTGAGATTCAGAACCAACGACTGTCCCGTATCAGATAACTCATAAACTCTTGCACAGTAGTAGCACGCACTCCCCCAGCGCTACCGAGGATTACATAGTATTGTATTGATAACTGGTTATGAATAAGACTGATAATGTTTAAATAAATCTGTTAAATTGATTTAATAATTAGATTCTCTAGCACGTGCAGAATCAATATTGTAACCGCAAAGCGGTTTTTATTAATCGCTATTAGTATTAAGAATTTGTTCATTAGTTTCAAATACGTCTAAGCGCAGCTATGGATTTTCCATCATTAAAATAACAGCTATGACCGCAAAATTATCAAAATTTCCATATTTAGAGGAAAATACTAATATATTTAAAATTAATATTTTATATATATTAATTTAATAATAAATTAATTTTTAGAAAACACTATTTTAGATCTGCGAATACAATTAGATTCCTAATCTTATTGAAGCCACTATTTGCTCAAACATAACTTTAGGAGATACTTCACCTATCTAATATATATATATATATATATATATATATATATATATATATATATATTAAATAGTGGCTTCAATAAGATTAGGAATCTAATTGTATTCGCAGATCTAAAATAGTGTTTTCTAAAAATTAATTTATTATTAAATTAATATATATAAAATATTAATTTTAAATATATTAGTATTTTCCTCTAAATATGGAAATTTTGATAATTTTATAATTTTAATTTTTTTAATTTTATATATATATATATATATATATAAAGAATACTATAATCATAATCAAAGGCTAATGTAATAAAAAATAAAATAAAATAAACCTTATACCTACTTACTTACTGACTCATATTGAGATCGTAAATTATAATTAGGTATCGAGAAGTAATGAACAATGAGCTGCATAAATACATCGACGTCGTGCTTCGCAGAGTCTCATGCAGGGATGCGATTGATTCTTTAACTTTTCCTGACAATTGCGTTGCTGCAATATAAATTTTTTACAAATGCACTAGGCCACAAGTCTGTTAGAATAAAATTAAAAAAAAGGTTTAAAAAGAAACTGAATACGTTAATAATAATCATTAAAAACGATGACAAATTGCAATGCGGATGCTTGGGATAGTGTTATGGATTGACAGGCAGCGATTTAGGACTTCTATACGATGGTGTACTTTTTAACATAACTTCAGCTTGTGTTTTATAGTGACCCTTGGCACGAATCTTGCTCATATTTTACAGATTTGAATAAAAATTGTTTATTCTTGAAACGTACTCAGTAGTACGTTTCATGCCATTTTTATGCCATTAAGTAATAAAAGACATAAATAATACGTGTATGGCTTACCTGATGGGAAGCGGCTAGGTACTGTACACTATAGCTCTTAAGTTAATGGCAATCTAGCTCATTCTGCCAATGTTAAGTGCTTATCTATACTAATATTATAAAGCTGAAGAGTTTGTTTGTTTGGATGAACGCAATAATCTCGGGAACTACTTATCCGAATTAAAAAAATGTTTTACTGTTGGATAGCCTATTTATCGAGGCTATAGGCTATTACATCACTCATCAATTAAAAATGTTGCAAAAACGGGGAAAATTGACGCAGATGAAGTTGCGCGGGTTAGCTAGTCTCTGATAATTTTACTAGCTGACCCGCGCAACTTCCTCTGCGTAAATTTTCCCCGTTTTTGCAACATTTCTTATTGTTGCTCCGCTCCTTATTTCTCCACTATTTAATGGATGTTATTATACATATAAACCTTCCTCTTCAATCACTCTATCTATTAAAAAAAACCGCATCAAAATCCGTTGCGTAGTTTTAAATATTTAAGCATACATAGGAATATAGGGACAGAGAAAGCGACTTTGTTTTATACTATGTAGTGACGCAATACGGCAACATCAACCCCAGGTGCTGTCAGGAATCATATATGTACTTGCATTGTGACAGACAAATCAAGACGAAGTAGGGACATGTCAATATACCTAATTTGAGATAATAAAAAGAACAAATACAGTGTTACGATCAGCATCTATTAGACACAAAACAATAATATTATGTCAACGTGTAAATTTACGTCGTTGAATTTTCCACGTCCTCGGATTATATTAGACCTCGCTGTTTAGATCTTATATGTTAAAGCATCGATTGGAGGCTTCTTTGCTGAAATCCTAAAAGCAAAACTGTCAGTCGCGTGATAATTCAGTAAACCGTCGGACATTGAGCGGCGCGGGCGCAGCTTTTTTAATCAGTTGCTTACCTTTGCTGAAGCTTGCGAATCGGAACAAACACATTTTTTTTTCAATATGGATTTGTTTAGAGGGCGAAGGTGTGTACAAACTTAATATTACATTAAAACGTTTTCAATCATTGCTCATTCAAGCTTGTGAAACAGGTCTGAAGTAATCTGCAGATAACTCGATCAATATAAATATGCGAATTATTTTTCCATAAACTAATTACAGCTATTTGCAATTCCTTACAAGTTCAAATCGATTAGCTGATTGCTAGTCAGTCCATAATTTGTTCCCGGAGCCAATAGTTTCGCTACCATATTCTTCCTTAATAGATAGGTATTTAAAGATATTCAAAATCATCTTCCGTGATTAGTTTATTTATAAAAAAATCCAAACATAGGCATTAAAGGTATCCAATAATTACGAATAAACAGCTATTACATACGAGCCGTTCCATTATTTTCGCAATTATGAATACAGACAACGCTACTGAGAAAAATTTAAAAATATTTTAGATAAACAATTGGCTGTGAGCATATAGGTATCTGACGCAATTTGTATGAAAGTTAACAATTATTAATAATTTAAATTTTATATAATATAGGTATATGTTAAAGTAAGCAAGAAGTTGCAAATATATGACATAATGTAGGACCAAAATCTCACATTGCTAGTTAACTTTTAAAACAAAAAAAAATGTCATATATTTGCAACTTCTTGCTTACTATCTGCAACTACTATGGGCATAATAGCTTGAAGTAGCAGTACCTACTAAACGACAAAATGAATTTTTTTTATAATTATTATTGGCTAATAGCAATGTGGGATTGAGTCCCACATTACTAGCAATCTTGTTAACCCCTCCAGCTAAGCTCAAAGGCTTGTGTTAGGAGTGGGTTCACGTCGGTAGTATAATGGGTAGGATTCGAACCCGCGACCTCACGATTGCGAGACCCATTAGCCATTAGGCTACCGCCGCTTCTATATATTGGTAATAAAAGCTTAAAACAAGCATTTCCACCTATCTTATCAGTTTGTTCTAAATTTCAGGTTCGTAAAACGAGCATCCGAATGACCGCGATAAAGGAATATCCTTTTGATCTGAGTGACCTGGAGAAAAAGCCAAGTGTCGGTGAAGACAAGGCTCCAGTGCAGCCGCAGGACCCGCCTGCGAGAATCGCACGCCTCTCTGTCACTGACGGCAAAAGAAAAGTTTCCATCATGGCGGACGAATCCAGCAAGGACCGGGAAAACTTACCATCGGAGAGAAAGTACGTAATTTATTTTTGTGCCTGTATAATATACTAACAATAATATTTAGCCCTATTAACTGAGTAGGTAAATATACCTATTGTAGAATACCTGCCCCGTGAGCCGTGTCCACGATCGGTGTAATTCGATCGAAACGTCGGGTAAATAAAAGGTTCGTACCTTTAAATAATTCACGCGATTAAGTCCTGAAAAATATCTAATATATTTTTAAAATAGTTTTTTTACTTGCTTAAAGTTTCTAAATTTAGGAATCTCATGTGCAATTTAGATTAATTTGAGTCCAGAAGTAGGTATCACTCACACGTTACACACTCTGGTTTTAAGGAAATGTCTCCCTTACGACTTAATATCGGAGATATCCACAGATTAATAAGCTATTGGCCTAATACAAATATCAATCTTAGAAATTCTTAAAAAAAGTTTCACAAACTATCTCTTAAACACACTCATTTGAATTATCCTTATCAACATATTCATGTTGTTTAGTCAACAATATAACGACAAAAAGCTCGTGAGAGTACCTATAATAACCCCAATATATAATCCCAATTCGATCGAAACGTCGGGTAAATGAAAGGTTCGTACCTTTAAATAATTCACGCAATTAAGTCCCGAAATATATCTAAAGAGTACCTATATTTTATCTATTAACATGTACCATTATAACTTAGATATGTAATAACTGCTGGGAGTTAGCTCTAATAATAGGAAATACCATAACAAAGTATTAGATATGGAACAATAATTTGAAATGTCATAGACCTAAATGGCGACAATAAGACACAACAAATTAGACATAAACGCCTGCAAGTAAACAATCCACGACTCGAGCTATACAAGCAAAACGGATTTGAATTTAAAAAGGCGTTTAGTTAAACAACGTTATACTTAATTTCACACACATATTTTGCTAAATAAACAATAGCAACGTGAGATGAATACTACAATATCTCCAACAAAGCCAACAACATTGCCATTTTTTTCAGTTTTTCAGCGAGGTACGAACTACAGAGCTATCGATATTTTTTTATGATGTAGGTAACTCCTTAAGCAATACAGGCGCTTATTATAATCACTGCGCCATTTTCAATTAAACGATATTTTAAATCCCTAATTTATATAGCATCTTAAAACATAAGTCTTTCTGTAACATCGTTACTCCTAAATGGACGAAAGATTTTACTGCGATTTTTATTTACTTACTAGCTGTGCCCACGAATTCGTCTGCGTGAAGTACCGGTACTGCCCTATGAACGTTAGGGTGATGATAAACAGTAGCCTAAGTAACTCCTTACATCCTCAGCTATCTAACAGGGAAAGTCCCGTCGAAATCCGTCTCGCCGTTTAGATAAGATAGACAGATAGACAAAAAACACGGGTTGCACTCCGGTAGTGCCGACAGAAGTGAAAACCTGATCATTGTATTACAGACTAATGAAATGAAATCTTACTGACATAATAGTAACATAAATGAAATAATAAATCACAAATCCAAAAAACCAAAATCAAAACTAAAATAAAAAAATTAAAAAAAATAATCGTTGCTCAAACTCGAACTGGTTTCTGAACTGCTCGATTTTCCACTTGAGCTATTAAAACATTGTAGATGGTGGCGAAATTTACCTTCGTATTCTAATGACTGCCTCTGTGGCGCGGTGGGAGTGTATCCGACTGCCACGCAAGAGGTCGATCCCCACCCAGGATAAAACTTTGTGTGATAAGCACGATGGTTTATTCTGTGTCTGGGTGTTTTTATCTATAATATGTACGTATTTAGAAATATATAAGTATGTTTATCAGTTGTCTGGTTTCCATAGTACAAGCTCTGCTTAGTTTGGGATCAGATAGCGTTGTGTGAGTTGTTCCAAGATATTATGATTATTAATGATATTGTAGCAGTTTTTCATTGCTCTACCTCCGTCTTACGAATTTTCGAACAGGGTCACGTGATCCTGACGCGAGTTTGAATTTTGTTTACCCATACCATAGATACTATAATACTATACTAGTACCCATACCAAAAAATACACAACGCCGCTAAAGAAATTTTCACTTAAATAAAAAATGAATTTTTGTTATTAGTACCATATATATGTACTTTCATATGCATTTCATAAAAACTGTTATTTGGACATTACAAACAGACACTTCAATTTTATTTATTTGTAAAGGTAGAGTAGTATAGAGTATAGAAGATTTGAAACTTATTGCTCATTTCTATATATATGTTGTTATAACGACTTCGAGAGTAAGAAATCCTGTAACCATTTGTTTCGCTTCATACATTCAGCCCTGATGTTATAGAAAACATCAATTAAGTATAAGTAATAATCTCGGCAGTAGGTCATCTAATTCTGTTTAAGGTAGTAGATATGGTAATAGATATTCGTAAGAACAGTTTCTTATCGTCACTTTTAAAGGTGTGTAACTAAGAAAAAATATTTATCAATACCAAGTAGAATTTCTATTATTGCTCTAGTCACCAACAAAACCTATATTATATTCGGCAGCGCCGTAGTTTGCGCGTTCTCACTACTCTTTACTCTATTATTAACTCTCCTCATACTCCATCTTACCTGTCTTCTAGCTTTCATTTCTTGTCCTCCAACCATAACAGAGATCTCCGCTCTTCCAACAATCTCTTACTTTTATGCCCCGCTCATTCTACTGGATTCGTGGGATCCTCTTTCTTTGTTCAATCGGTTGTACTCTGGAATGCGCTGTCCCCCGAAATCAGGATGGCACCTAACCGTTTCAATTTTAAAATAAAAGTTCGAACGCTACTCTATAACAGCAGCTGAATCCTTACAAAGTTATCAACTTATTAGTTTATAATTTATGTATGTATTGTATATAAATATGTATGTATGTAAGTAATGTAATTTATGTATATTTTATATGTATGTATGTACATATTAGCATATATTCGATTATGTATTTTTGTGTATATATAATGCTTTTTTTTATTTCTCGACCTTTAATATACTTTTATTATTATCATTTTGATATATCTAGTTTTCTACAATCTGCACCTACATATTCTTAAGTTTACATCACCCAAAGGTAGACTGGCAGAGAATGCTTTTAGCATTAAGTCCGCCTTTGTACTCTATTTGTACATTAAGTGTTAAATAAATAAAATAAAACCTCACAAGATCGAAAAAAAGGAAAAAGTAATTTAAATCTTACTCTGCCATGACCCACTATACCTAATAGCTACCCCGTTTCACAAGATTATGTTCCTAGTTCCTTTCGCTTTATTTGCAGTAGTTCAATCAAAACCACATTTTACAGATAAGATACAGAAATGCCTAATTTTCCTTGTATAGCATCAGAGTTGCAAGAGTTAAACCTTTAACGGAGAATAATTACAGCAAATATGTAAGACATACACCTTCTTATCTTAGCTGTGTTCTATTGTGATGACATGTAAGGCATAATGTTAAGAATGAATAGCCCATTCGAGTGTGAAAAGACTTATTCATTCTAAACGGGGTGAAGTTCCAACAAAATGAAAAACAATCAGCGCTTCAAAGATTCATGACAATCATTAGCATTCCATAGTTATTTTATAGCTGCTTTACTTATTCTTTGATTATGTATGTAGTTGTCGTGTTAAAAATAAAGCGGAACTTAATGACTACCACAACATTTTGACGTGTGTCCAATCATGCTGTAACAACGATTTGGAGAAGATCTTATATACAAAGCCCTCCTTATATGAATAAGGATTAACACAATACACATTACCAATGCGCATAGAAAAATCAGTCTTCTATAAATTTGCTATCATTTGAAAATATTATGTACCATTAACGAAATGCTACCCCCCCCCCCCCTCACTACCATTTGCCTCTAATGCCCCGTCCAACCAGAATAAAATCCTGGATCTGCCCATGTACATTTCTACTCGTGGGTACCTACATAGGGTCTATAGGATGCGTATAAATACATTTGGAACCTTTTAGGTATATATTTCAACTATACACAACTTTAAGTAATAACTCTTAAAACCTATTATATTGTTAAAAAAATCTTATTCTACCAATGTTATAACATTTTCATGATATCTACTAATGCATTCCTTTCAACATTTCTAAATTCTCAGCCATTATTATATGTATTTGATTAAAAGAAATCTGGGCACCGACAGGTACAAAAGACAAGAGAAAAAACTGAAGTGCAGTAAATTTTAAATCAATTTGAATGTATTTTAAATACTAAAAAGGCTTTTATGTACAACTTATCACAGTAATAGGCAGCATAAATCTGTAGTCTAGTTATGAACTGTACCTATAGTTTAGTTCTGACTTGCGATGCACAATTGTGATTAAACGCACATAAATTTATTCCATTTTTTTAAGAAATGTCATGTACACATTCACACACTACACTACGAGTTCTCTCTAATCACTCTAAATTCACAAAAAATAAAAATCAAAGAGACGGCATGCAGTCCTCCAAATGGTTGCGTGGATAATGACCGATGCGTACTCTGTACCTTTTTATAACTGTTTACCTTTCACTTAAGAGGATGATGCTTAATGTACGTCTTACCTAACATAGACCTCTTACGATTCACACTAACTACTAAACTTTTGATGTTTTTTGCAGAAAACTTATAACGATCCTAGCCGAGTCACACTTGAATTTCTTTTTTTTTTAATAAAATAATGTCCTATGTTGTTGTCTCCAGTTAGGGATGTGCCACAAGAGTCGATATTTATTATATTAAAGTATTTATTTACATTATAGTAAACGATAGTTTAATCTACATTCATGATTTTTGTCGTTGTGTTGTGTTTCTAATTGATTAGTAGGTCTTACTCTTTGTAGATTGACACTGCTTTTGGGGGTCTTTTAATGCCAGTAAAAACTAAAATCGTGGTCAATTTATGGACCTCCCGTGTTTTAGTTGTTGCCATAATGAATAGGTTGAATACCGGCACTATACTGCAGAAATATTAAAAAATAATTTTAAAAAGTTAATTTGTACTTATAAAAACTACTATATAAAAAAGAAATCCCTTAAAATTTATTAAAGCAGATATTTCAAACTTATATTGCACGTGTATTGTTTTTTTTAAAGACGGGCCCCGCGTTAGTTTATAAGCCCTGTGTCACGGACACAAAGTACACCCAGACTCGGAACAACAATTTGTGGATCACACAAAGTGGTATCCCATGTGGGAATCGAACCCATACGACCTCTTGCGTAGCAGTCGAGTATACTCCCACTGCGAATCACTCCAGTAACCTTCGACATTTTTAATGTACCTTTAGTACCTTTTAAAACTATCTCTGAAAACCACCTGTTGAATAAATGTTTATATACCAATAGCTTTTTCAACCCTGCGAGTATAATACACATACGTGCTAAGTACAATGGATTGTCAAGATAATTTGCGTCAATCGTCGCCTTAATAATGACTCGACACTAGTTTCTTACTATCATCACGTGACTGGTATTTGTGAAAGGCATAGATCATATCCAGTCATAAAAGAGCCTTGCTGACTCATACAGTATCCCTTTGTTTGCTTTATATAACTTAGCAGCAGAGGGGATAATAAAGGTCATGCCAATTGGTCACTCCTTGGATACATGTAGTCACATGACTCGCATTGAATCTGTATTATATTTCAATATGATAGGTAGAGAGCGTGCCAGGCATCACGTGCTTTATTCTCAATCAAACATTACTGTACATAATTTTGTTTTTGTGTTGTCCCGTTATCGGATTTATTTTTAGTTTATGAAATGGCTACAATTTAATTGCTTCAATGTCGTTGAGCCGATAGTAAATACAATTATAAGTAACTTTTACTACTTCTAGTAACATAACTATAGTAGGAAGAAAGAATATTGCTTAACCCAGGATTGTTTTGCACATTACTGCCTTTTATTTATTCGATTTAAGTAAGATGTATAAAAATAAAAATAGATGTCCGAAATCACAATAAAAATGTAATGTAGATAGACCTACTTACTTATGTAGAAATTATACTGTTTATTGCAACTCTATAATTTTGGAAGTTTCAATTAATTTTTATAGGCATTTCTTGCCAAAGACTTTACAAATACAATAATTGCATTTTTGAAAGATAGAAATAAAAAAATATTTTTTTTTAATACTATTCTTCGCTTCTGGCCCCGGTTTGGCTACGGAAGTCTCGGGTTCGATTCCTGAGTCTGGATTCAAATTTTTCTATCTTTCAAAAATGCAATTATTGTATTTGGAAGTTTCATTTAATTCTGTAGTTTAAGTAAATGAGTGACAAGCATTCATACATCTATCAATACTCAAAAATGTTAGCGTGTATAGTGTTTGTATGAGCTATAGGCGTTATGACTTCAACGCCTACTCGCTTTGTTAGCGCAATATGTGAAACTGAGATCTTGTTTTTTCACTACTAATGCGCAGGCGTCACTACATGTAGAATTTATGAAACTCTAATGAGTAGGTGGTCGTGAGAATAGTGCCACCCCATCTCTTCCCGTGGGTGTCAAGGCGACTAAGGGATTTCACATCGGAGGAAGGGCAGTAGCGTCTTCTGTGTACTTTAAAGCCTTACTGCGATCGCCAACCTGTTCGCCAAGCGTGGCGATTATGGCAATTACTCCCAGGATATAATAAGTAGGTCCTACTGGGGAGACCCGTGCCCAGCAGTGGGACATCATACAGATATGTGACGAGTAGGTTAGGTAGGTATTAGATATTTCGCAGCACTAACATAAACGTTAATAAACAAGTACCTATTCCCATTATTACATTACAGTTCCTCTGGGGAATGGATTTTGCAATATAAATACCTAAGTTTAAATTTTATCCTACGACCAATTTTTTTCTTAGGTAGAATCACTCCATATTTTTTACTACCTACGTGAACGAAAGTAAAGTTACATTTTACTTTCGTCCAGGTAGGTACTTGGATGATATTTGGTAATGGTCTATGAATATATCTACGTCATCCCTATTAGTAGGGAGAGGAATAGGGGTATTTAAACGTACCTACGTATATACGTATTCTTGTCTATACTATAAAGTATAGACAAGAATGAAAATTGTGTAAGTATCTAGGAATACCTATTCCTAGATACTTACACAATTTTCATTCTTGTCTATACTTTACTATTATTTTTAATGTATTACCTACTTAGGTACTTTGAATATTATTTTGAAAGAAGGCTACAAAAGACATTTTATTAAATAAATAGTTGCAATATTAACCGGATACACTTTATTTACATATAAATAGCATTTTATGTTTTGAATGTTAGGTAAGGCCGTCAGATAGAGCACTTTCAAATTAATCAAATTATTATATATTTTTGGACAGTTTATTTGTTACTTAGTCAATTATGTCATTTACCTAGATCTACCGAAACATTGATAACGTTATCAGCTACCACTCACACAGCTTTTCCTCATGGCACGTTATTTTAATTGTATTAATTAACAACTAGCTTTACATACAGCATAGCAAGAGAAATAATTTGTTCAACATTTGATCCTTATCACTTTAATATGATGTTAACGTATATTTGTACATAAATCTGTTAAAAAAAAACTGCGTAAGGATGTTTCATAGTTACCACACATATAATAATAATTTCGCTGCTAAAACACAAGCGCATTGATACAAAAGGGTGGAAATGCATTAATGTTATTTTCAGCCTCCAAACGTAAACACGAAATAATAGAAATAAAGTAAAATCATTGACTTCAAATTCGCTTTATTTGCTAATGACGGTTTAAATTCATTTGTCATTGATTGAAACAACTAAATAAATAAAAATACAAGGTCATATAGGCATATGTATAATAACCTACGTATATTTCCAGATATAACTTTATTTAGTTTACAAATGAACTTCAATATTCTGGAAAATGTGTGAAAAATTCTGTCCAGCTAAAATTCTAAAACAGTGCAGCGGTTCTTGCGTGAAAATAAAACTGAAGTTGTGACCAATTAAATGAGCTACACTTCGTTTATTTGTCTGCACAAATCGTTTGTGAAACGAAAACAATTTCGATTCCGTTAATTATAGTAAGTACTCTAGTGAGTTTTAGATTAGGCAAATACTAGTTTTTGGCCGTAATTTAGCTCGTTGTTGTCTAATTACAAATTTCATCCGAGTTCATTTAACAAATCTTTCGTGTTGAGTTAACGATGTTGAAAGATAGAGCTACCGTCTATTCATCAAACTTTAATCATGTTCAAGTGAAAATATCCAATGACACCACACATGATAGGGTAGGGGAAGACTACCAAAAAAATATGTTTTTCAACATTTTATTCTACCACGTTGTAAGCGTAACTTATATATAAATTACGGCTTTCTTGTACCTTCTAAGGGTCTCTGAGCTAACCTGAGGACAAGCGGACGGACGGACATAGCGAAACTATAAGGGATCCTTGTTTATTACGAAACCTTAAAACAGTTGTTAGGATATTAAAAAAAAACCAAAAAGTACACTCCTGCGATGGGTAAAAGTAAATAGCATTTAAACGAGACATAAACGAGAACATTTTCAGTCGATACGACATGTGTCCACCAGAAACTATCACAAAACCTTAAGAAAAAAAGTTGATTCACTTTAAAACAACAGCCTTTTTTTTAAACATATCCAAAAATCATCCCAAAACCACATCTAAGTCCGTTTATTTCTTCAAGTACTACAATGGCACAGACATAAAAATTATAAAAACACAAACGCATGTCAAACTACAAGAGTAACACCACTATTTTCGAACAAAAAATGTACAAGTTACCTACCTAAACACAAGTTAGTATCTTTTGTACTACTAGTTATACCTTCTACTTGTGCTACGGAGGGAATTCGATACTACAATGATATACTTGCCTAATAAATACAAATCCTATATTATTCATCCAACTGGAAGTCACATTGAGTATAATAAGATGTCATGCATATAATGTTCCAATTAAGTACCAGACGCTTACAACAAAAAGTTTCGACCTATGTCATTTTGTTTCGATTCGTCCCACTCATATTCTCGTCACGCTTTGTATTTAGACAGTTTAACAAAAGGTATTTTTAATATAAATCTGCCAGCTGGCGATACCTCTATACCAATAACAAGTACCAATTAATGAATTTTAAACTACATTATTTACAACCATAACGAAGTGTTACCCATAAATTAAGCAAATCCTTCAGTGTATAGTGTAAATGTATAAGCATGACATATTTTATATATATCTATACAAGTGCCTAACTATGTAATTAAGTAAAGGTTTTTAGATATAACGTAACAATATTCCAACAGTACATGGCAACCTTTCACTGCCGTTAGGCATTGCCAATTATACATCGGCTTAGTTAATGTTGTAAGTACATACACGGAGTATATAGGTGTACCAGTTAATTCTGAGTATTCATCACACACCTATGTAGTTATCGTTAACAGACGACATATAAAACCACATGGAACAAATCACTTGGGTGTTTTAAATCGTGATCGCACATATTGTATCGATGCGTGCGGAAGAATCGGTGGATGCGGGCCGTGCGGGCGGCGCGGACGCCGACTGTGTCTACAGATTGCTATTTTATTTCCCTATTCTAGGGAAAAAAATTTTTTTTAGGGAACATTTGGGAAAACGAGTATCTTAGGGAACGCAATATTATTCATACGAATTTAAATTATAAATGCGATAATACTTAGTCAAATTACTGACACAATTCTTACAAATTTATATTTATGGAATATACGCAAATTATACCTAAGTACTTTTATTTCACGATAACTATGTTATATACTTACTTACACCTAGTATTTTTTTTATTTAAGAAACGACGCCTATAAGACGCGTCAATGAATACATAATTTAGTGAGTTGTTTTTAAATTTCAAAATAAATGTGGTCAAGGTCAACAGTAGCTCACAGCTATCTTTTCTACTGAAGCTACACGAGTATTGAAGTTTTGTAGTTTATCAGTTTAGTCAATTTGGGGAAAACATTTGTCTTTGGTGGGGAAATTTCAGAAACCACATCTGGAGACCCTGAGCGCCGATGTTATACGAGCGTTGTTTGAAATCAGTAGTATAAACACAGCCGCGACGCCTCGGGCTCATTTACTCACTCTCCATCGAGTCTGCGCCGCGTGCAATAGTTCAGAACGCATTTTTATGGCAGTGGGTCCACTGTTGTTCTTTTGGAAAATTTTTGCACGTCGGCCAATGACCGGCCGGCCGGCCGGCGAAACTGAACGTACAGCAGAGGCAGTCACGTGCCCGGGGTGAGGTGAGGCGGCCGGCTCGTTCGTAGTCGAACCTTCTCTTATAACATGCACATTCGCCGCGGCATAGGTGTGGAGCGTGCTGAGCCGAGCGGCATGCCCTCGCGTAAACCACTTAACAAATTCGCCCGCTAATCTAGTTATAGTGAATAAGACTCTCTGAGTACCATGTAGGATGTCTCACAGTAGCCTAAGTTGTCACTACGACGGCTATCTACCCTCGGATTCATCCCTCGAAACAGACGCACTCAACCGGCACTGGTAAGTTCATTATACATCCTTATCATAAATAGGTAATACTCCTGCTTGCTATTTTTGTTCTTCGCCAATTTATTCCAAGAAAACTCAATATTATTTTTTGCAGAGATAGAACTCATTTAAAAAAAAATCAGAGATATTTTTTTTATTTCATGACCTTTTAATTTCAAAACTAGTAAACCCACCAGCATAACCTATCGAGTTTATATTTATTAAAATAATGTGTTATCCGCATTTTAGTAACATAAGCTAAAACAATAAGGAGGTAGTTACATCAAACTCAGCGCATGTCGATCGCCTAAACATGCCTATCGATAGTGTTCAGATTCTGAGAATCTTGACAGACAATACGCATAAAAAAGTGTTCTCAGTATTTCAGGGTACCAAAATAATAATATCAGCATACCATCTACATAGCATATGCACATATACGATGGACATACGTACATACAAATCTTCAGTGTAGCTTATCAATTTAGTCACACGTTACAGGCCGTGTCGAACAACGTCGTCACTAACTTGTACGTACTAAAAGTTTCACATTGCAATTATGTGTATCAAACTACTGAATAACTTCAATTATACACTGCAAACATTATCATAATTCTCTAACCTTTCACAGTTCCTACATGCGGATATTATTGTTTTCCTTTCATGCACGCTATTTAAAATCTAAGCCATGGCTAAGGTCGTCGAGGGCACATATTTCTCGGTATATGACCCACATATAGTATCAACAATCCATCGTTTATAGACTGCTTGACATCTTGGCGGACAACCACGTCATGGTGACATGACAGACCATACCTATTATCGGCCTATACATATATATATTCATATATGGATATCGGACTTGCTGTTGAGACAATGATCTTTACATTATCATTTGAAAACAATGGACTTATTATGTGTCTTTTCGGTAGATTTCAGCAGTTGTGTTATTTTTTGTACGGCTTTCTTCAAACGGTATCTCAAGCCTAATTTTGGCTATACAAACTTTAAATAGTATACGTAAAATATCCCTAACTATTTAAGGTAAACGACATGCAAAATGCGTAAATAGATATAGGTATATTAATTTATTAAGTAGGTAAGTAGGTACTATACCTACTTGCTTGTAGATAACCTACCTACTCATTTACATATCAATTTCGTTACAATAGAATTTATATATATGTAATATAAAGAAATTCATCGCTTAAAAATATTTAAATAGTCAGCAGTCAGCAATATTTAAAACTTATAGGTTTAGAAGTATGCCTGCCTCTATGGCGTAGTGGAAGTGTGTCCGACTGCTACGCAAGTTGTTGTGGTTTCGATTCCCACACAGGACACAACTTTGTGTGATCCATTTATTGTTGTCCCGAGTCTGGGTGTATTTGTGTCCGTGATTTGTATGTTTATAAAGTCTCCCGCGACACAGGGCTTATACCCCACTGCGGAAGTAGTCTTAAAAAAAAGAGTATTAAAGTCTACCTAGGTACGTAGGTAGCTACTAATATTTTTACTCTTTTGCCACATTCGAATATTTTTTTACATTAAGTGCAGAATATGCTTAATTTTACTTCCTTAAAATCCCGTAAATGCATTGATATTGACAACCTAACACACATTGTGACACATCACGTCACTCTCACTCCTAAAATAAGTACTAACAAAAAAACCGATTTGGTCGGGTGAGATCGATCTTCTATGTCATGTCAATGCCGCAAACCCTAATGACATAAACGAAGTACGAACGAACGCTATTGGTCAAGGAAATCTGTCGCACCAGACTAACACCGGTGCCAGTCTAATCTTTTTTATGTAACCGTTTTAATTTTATTTTGTATTGTTCACCTCAATATTTGAGGGGTGGGGTCAGGTCTGATAATATTCAGTTTTAGGGTCATCTAGACCTCACCACCCATATCAATAGAATTGACTGCTGATTAGTTAGTTTTTTTTGCCTTTTAGAAACCTGATCACAAACAAAACTTTAATAGACGATCTTAAATTGTTATTGTCAAACTGAAATTAATGAAATTGTCGGTCTTCCATATTCGTATAAGATAAGATAAGAGGCATCACAGAGTACCTACATTTATATATGGGAGGAATTCGCGAATAAATTTTCAAAGTTCTTGTTACATTCGTAGTTTAGTAAAGATTAACAAGTGTCAGGTTTTTGGTACAGATAAAAACGCACGAATAATAAACCTTCGCCTACGGAGAGTAAGCGGTACGATACACATTCGTTGATCATCTCAAAAACGTCAAAAGATAATTTCCAAGGGAATTCGCGCAGATGCAATGCGAAAAGCATTGCTTTTGATGTAGTCTGATCGCCCCACATATGCGTGCAAACAGTCATATAATTGGATAATTGAAATAAACGATCTCTACTTGCAAATGTAGAGCTGCTATACGAACGCCTATCGTTCTTGCGAACGGCATCGGTCGAGTGGTTTCATCTGTCAAGCACTTTTGATTCATTATGAAGTAAAACTTGACCCAGTACGCGAACTGCACGCATAATTTTCTATCGATAAAACCTTTACCGTGAACTCGCTTTGCGACACAGATTGATTGTACAATACTATTTAGTACTGAGTAATTTCGCTATCACACGTTATTGAAACACGTGGTTTGAACTTACCTACGCATTTTATACCTATAGGTACCTACAAAAACTAAGCTAACCACTAATAATGGCTACAGCTTAAGTATTGTAGCTATTATAAATACAATATGTGAAACTCGTTACATATTATATTACCTACTAGTTCATAATTTTTAGGGTACCGTGGCCAAAATGGCAAAATGGAACAAAACGGAAGTTTCGCCATGCCCTCTGTACTTCTGTCTGTCCCTAGGTTAACTCAGAGACCCTTAGTACTAGAAAACTGTAATCATATTAGTTACATCGGCAAAGTGGTAGAATAAACTCTTGAAAAAAAATTGTTTTGGGTATCTCCCCTAAACGTCAAGTGGGTATGTGTTATTTTTCCCACCTACCCCATCGTGTGGGGTGTCGTTGAATACGATTTTTTAAAATATTTAGGGGTTGTGAATATCACTGCGATTTAAGGAGCCGTTTGTGAAATATGAAACCTTAAAGAGCAATCTCTTTTTTTTGAGTCATGTGTCGCCCCCGTGCCTGTAGTGGTATATATAACGAAATTAAAATGAAAACTATCACAGCTAAGTAAAGCATTACAAGTTTACAAGTAACAGCAGACCAAATGAGAAGTAACAAAAATTTGTACAAATTCTGTTAAAAATTACATACACATCGTTGTTAGTAGTATGAAACAAAAACAACAAAAAAAATACCTTTTATACCGCATTATTGTGCTGGCTAACTACAGAACCCTACATTGTGCGTGGCCCGACATGCACTTGCCCGAATTTTATCGATCACATGAGAAAATCACTGACAAGTAGTTGCAAAAGATTGTTTGATGTAATGTTATGTAATTAATAAAATTGTTTAAAATCTGGTTGAGGATTCAAATTCTACTTTTCTGTAGCTATAATTTGAAATTAAACTAGAATATGAAATAAACAGAGCAAAAAACAGATCATACCATACTTAAGAGATGAGATTAAAATAAATACAATTGCAATTAGACGGCACTATCAAATAATGTAAAGAAACAAAAAAAAAACAAAATATGTGTCAATGTCAATGGCTATTTCCCTCAAGAAAACAACAATGTTAAAATAACAAACAAACTTATCAATTACAATAGAAGTATTGAAATTTCATTTATATAAATTTTGACACTAAAAATATCTATGCCTCTTAAAGACACATCAATATTTAGGAATCTATGATTTAAAAAGAGTTTCCAACTGTTTTGGCTACAGCCAGTATAGCACCTAAAAGACAAAGACTGAATATACTGAGATACATAATACGATAAGTATAATATGATACTTATCGTTTTAGGTATCAGTATGCAGTGGGAACTTATTCATTATTTTTCCATGCGTATTCTTTGCCTTCTACGTGATATGCTGGCTGTAGACAAAACAGTTCGAATTTCTTTTGAAATAAATATGTCATTGTTATTTTAGATTATTTTGTAGATGTAATTTTTACTACAGTCACAACATTGAAATAAGGTTCTTAAAGGCTTTAATTCAACATGGCTGGTCATTGGGTCATGATTTTTTAATTAGTATAAATTAGTGATTGTCAGAGTCTAATAAATAAACTATTTTATAACAAGTCTGTTTCCAAGGAAATGTACGTAGGTAGGCAAATTTAAATCTAATTGTCTATGAATTGCTGTAGAAAAATAAGCCTATTTAGGGTCACGTTTCGAATTTGTTAATAGTACTTCTGTATACATACGTCACCGTGTCTTGTAAAGTTATACATTATGAAGACGTTACTATACGTTATTCTTGGTATAGTGCAAACCTGAAAGTAGTTTGCTCAGAATCTGTAACGCAATCCATTGGAGTATTTAGGACCAGGTTATATTTTTCAATTACTTAATCAATCATTTATTAATTCATTAATCATTCTAACAGTCCAAATCCTGCTCACAATGTGATGTGAAATTTGATTATCGCTTATTTTTCAATAATTCATGGATTACGTAGTACGGGAATCGCAAACAACACAAGGCAACTTGAATGGCTTATAATATAACTCTGCAAGTTTTCAACATTTTCATTCAAGTAAAAATTTTGATGGGCTGTCTCAGACATATCGCACGATACTAAAAATAACCTTGTATAATATAATCGGTAGGTACAGTGAAGGGAAAATTTGTATTGTACCTACTTTCATTTAAACTTACAACAGTATCGTTTGACAGTGTCAGTGTAAGCATCCTATAAACCGAGGTCCCTCATGTATTGTGCTGTTTACCGAACTTGACTGTTTGCAGTCAGGTGAAGTTCGGTCAACATATATCGAATACAATGAAAAATCTATACTTATATTATAAAGCTGAAGAGTTTGTTTGTTTGAACGCGGTAATCTCAGGAACTACTGATCCGAATCGAAAAAAAAATCACTGTTGGATAGCCCGAGGAAGGCTACAGGCTATATAACATCACGCTTAGACCAATAGGAGTGAAGCAGCAATGAGAAATGTTGCAAAAACGGGGAAAATTTATGCAGACGGAGTTGCGCGGGACAGCTAGTACACCATAAAAGTTGTCGTCTTCGAACACTTGTTTTGTTTTCCCCTAGCGATTTGGTTCGACATTCGCTTAATGTCAACACAGACACTGCTTGAAATACACCAATAGGTATGTCAAAAATGTATACATGAATGCCGTCCTACATACACTTGAAGATTCGCGTATTCATACCAATATCGTGGACCGATATTAAACAAAGAGTAATCACTATGGCTATGTGACAGTATACATAAGCAATGTTTCCAATATTTTGTCAAGCATGTTTACTACACGACATAGCGGAAAAGCGGTCATGTATAGACGTCTTTCGATTGTTCGTTTTACTAACATAATAAGCTACCTACTTCATTTTCCGTCATCGTGTCTTGTAAAGTTATACATTATGAGGATGTTACTATGCGGTTCACGTTCAACCACGCTTTTGATTTAAAAATCGTGCTATTTTTAGAACAAATAAACCGCTATTTAAATTAGTTAAGGATTTGTGGGTTTTTAGGGTTCCGTAGCCAAAATGATAAAAACGGGGTCCTTAAAGTTTCGTCACGTCCGTCTGTCTGTCTATCCGTCCGTATGTCACAGGCATTTTACACAAAGACTACACAATGAATATTTATGAAATTTGGTGCATAGGTGTCTTGTAGAAGCCGCTATTTAGTTTGAATAGTTAAAAATTAAAAGTAAATACTATAGGGGGTGGGGCCATACATGTAATAGACGGTGAAAAAAAAATCCAGGTCTATTAAAAACATTTTTAAGTTCCTAATAATCTTTTTTGATTAAGTGAATATTTTTGGAAATAATCGCTCCGAAAGTTGCAAAAATGGGATTTCCTCTCCCCCTCATCTTTTAAACCGTGCTACCAAAACATATGACAAAAACCACGAAAGTACCACTTAATTTTACTTTAAACTAAAATTATTTTCGACTTACCTTAAAACTTGTATGGTTGGATTGTCTGTTAGTATAAGTTGGATAAAATAAATAAATAAATAAATTATTGGATATACCGTCATTGAGTTATTGACGAAAAAATGCGTTTCTCAACAAAAAAGCGTAAATGCCATGAACATACGCTCTTCTGATGGTGCAATTTTTCAAATCGAATTTTTTCATATGTAGTGCATTTATAATAAATAACGGCTGCGGAACCCTACACTGAGCATAGTCCGACATGCTCGTGCGCGGTTTTATTTCTTGTTGCTATGCTATTTGATGTTCTATACGAGTATCGGGGTCATAGCCTGATTACATAAAAATGATATTTTTAATTAAACTTGATACTTAAATAATTATAAATAACAAGATTAATTTTTCAACAAAAAAAAATCATAAAATCCTACATAGGTAATTACTTACCTAATAAGTAAATGAGAAATTTAAAAAACATTCTTTTTTTATTTCATTAAACCTTCAAAAAATAAACTGGACCCGCAGTACAACTACGACGCTCAACTGACCCTACGTCTTACCTAAACTCCGAGTCAAAAGTCATACTTAGCAAGTAGACATGTTACATTATAAGATCGCTGCTAAGCGGATCAAAAGTCACACAACTAGTAATCTCTTTATACAAGACCTTCATGGTAGTTTAACCATACACCTACATACCTAATTACTGCCCAACATACTACTTTCCGCTAGGTTCAACAAATCAGTTAATATCTACAGCCATTTTTATTAGTGCGTTTTATTGACTTCGTAAAGACTAACTGCTAGAATCACAAAGGAAAGTTATTTATTACATAATATTTTCGAGGTTAACATGAGCATGTAATGGCAAACTCAATTTCACTTGACAACACTGTACATAATCGAACCTTTGTACAGTTCATATTATGATTAGCAATGAGGCTATGTGATTCATAGCGTCCAAATCCGTGAAAATAGTTCGCATTCCTCTGTTTTTAAGGCTTCCCTTAAATAGAAGAAAAGAAACTCTTAACAAGAAACTCCATGCATACAGACAGTTGAACAAGCATCTGTCAATCTGCCTCAAGATAAAAAGCAAACTGTTTTATTTAAGCTTCTTAAGTCCGTGCCATAAAATTTACGGCTATTTAATTGGTAAATCTATACTAATAATATAAAGCTGAAGTGATTTTTTATTTGTATGTTTGTTTGTTTAGTTGAACGCGATTATCTCGGAAACTACTGGTTCGAATCAAAAAATTAGTTTTATGTTGGATAACCATTTATCGAGGAAGGCTATAGGCCATATAACATCAACACACACAACAACAGCAATGAAAAATCTTCCAAAAACTTCAAATATAGTATACTATTATTTTGACACTAATGGATAAATGAAAAACAAGGTGCAGTTCCACACAAGTTAATAAAAAACTGAAACTATTGCTAATTTGTGGTTTCTAGTAATATTATTATAAGATATAAAATATTATTATATTTTTTCGCAAAACGTCTCTAAAATTGGATAAGAGTTTGTTTGTTTGTATTGTTACTGTAGTAGTAACCGGTACTAGTAAAGTTAAAATACTTACTACGGCAAGTGCATGTCGGGCCACGCATAATTTAGGGTTCCGTAGCTTCCCCCCCTCTCCAAATAATGTGTGTGGCTTAGAAGTGAGTTTTCTGTTGTTTTTGTTTCATACTTACAACATTGTTTTGACACTTGACTTTAACAAAAAATTGCACTTCAAAGCTTAATATTTTACAAACTGATTCCTAAAGATCGTCTTCCTAACCCCTAAACGTTTTTAAAAGACCTATCTAATGACTCCATACGATGGAGTAGGTGAGAAAAAAAATCACACCCCTATCTATATCTATACTAATATACTAATACTAATAATATTATAAAGAGGAAAGAATTGATTGTTTGTTTGTATTGAATAGGCTCCGAAACTACTGGATGGATTAGAAAAAATTCTTTCATCGTTGTGAAGCTACACTAACCCCGGGTGACATAGGCTATTTTTTATCCCTGTACGCGGGTAAAACCGCGAGGCGGCGTTTTATAAATAATAATAATAATAATAATGTTTTAATGCGTCTAATAAATAGTTTACATAAATTTGTGATTGGAGCCTCCTATTAAGCAGTATATATAGTAGACAAACATTTTTTTTTTCGAAATTTTTTCTTTCACATGGTCGGCGTAAGTAATATGTGTATCCATGCAAAATTACAGCATCCTAGCACTAACAGTTTCTGAGCAACGCGTGCGTACGGACGGACGAACATGGCGAAATTATAAGGGTTCTGTTTTGCCATTTTGGCTGCGGAACCCTAAAAAATACACATATTAAAACTATAAGCCAAACTTAATAAACAAAAATAGGATCCACTTTAGCATGTACTACACAAATTCCTGACGCTGATATTCAACGCGGCCCTCTATTATTCCTCCTATTCTAAAAATTATGATACCTAATTTGATTATTGTTTTTATTTACATAAATAGGTGTTATTGTCTATAATTGCGTACACACGCTTTCTAAGATACATAAATAAAATAAAAATCCTCATGTCAGCAATAAAAACTAATTTTAGGTACATCTAAACAAGCATGCTATATCTTTTCCTATTTTATGTTTAATAAACAAAGGAAAACATAAATTACTCAATAAAAATACTCCTATTATGTCGCATCTGTTAAAGTTCATGAATACGCTGTAATTTCACAATATAATAATACCCAATAAAACATTTAAGTTTAGTACATATGACGTTTTTGTAGCTTTGTAAACCCACATAAGTACTATAAATGTTATTGATCTTCACAATAAGAAGAAAGAAGACGAGATAAACAAATTCCTAACCGGAACCGCGATAGTTGTCACCACAATAATATATAATTGGATAGTTGACTACAAGAAAAAAATATTATTTTATACAAATTAGGCCACAGTAGTAACTTAAAATGCTTTGGAAACAAGTGTTTTTCACATAATTTAAATTATATTTTAATTTAAAAGCATGCAAAAAGAATACTAAAAGTAATGATAGGGACCTAAGACATCACAGGTTGTTATTCCCTAAACATTTCTACAGGGCTTGTCGTTTTGACATTTCATAAAAAGATACTGATGTGGCTTGACAGTCAACATCCGTATAGTAACTACGTTGGTCAGTAACGAAGTCACACTTCTATTTTTTTAACGGGAATCCCCACTGAAGGATGCAGCAAACTAAACACTAAATTATAAGGAAAGATATACTAAAATAACATCAACTAAACGATCATAATATCTGTTCTAAAAACTGAAGTATATTTGTTTTCTCAATAAATATACAATACCTAGCGGATGTTACATATGTTTTACCAACTTGTGACTGCACTCGATGCAACGTCTCTGAACTAAGCACTGTATTGCATCCTATCCCTGTACGAGACAATTCTATTTATCCTCTATTTTATACAGATTATTGCCTGACATGAGAATGAAAAAATACCCATTACATATCAACGCGGTTTAAGTGATTGAAACACTGAAATAATGACATTTAAAAATACAATTTATATACCAGCGGCCGGTACAAATCCTTGATGCGTCGTCAAGCATCTGACTGACCACATTCACTACAGTTTATCATAACAGGAAACTTCGTAACAGGAAATACTCTCTTATATTGTTTATAAATTAAATATAAATACGAGTACCGTAATCTATTTCATAACGTATACCCAAGTATTTCCTTGGCTGCCTATAAAAATATGAGCTGGTTTGTTTTATACAACCTGACTTATAAAATGATGGTCATATAAAACTTAGATATATCTGCCTTTCCCTATAATCTAACGGATTCGTAGTATATCGATCTCCAAATCGCGAAAGTTTATCAACATTCAAAAAATGTAAAAAATATCGATTTGAAAATAGTGGCCGTGAGATTTTATTGCCATGTTCTTTTTTTCGGATTTATCTATTGTTTGCGAACTTGGCATTACATGTACATGTAGAACCCCGACGTATTACAAGAGTTGTTTTGCATTTTAAGTGAATAAAAATGTATTTATTTTGATTTTACCGTTACCTCCGCGTCGTACACCCATCCAGCCCCCGCGGCTGCTTCACCAGTTCCCGTCAGATGTATATAATATCATTAATTGGGCTTACATCGATTCGTCGCCAACTTTTTAAAACTAGAAGATCAAACCGTACGTACCTCTGAACTACTAGTGCATTGGACTAGTGCAGTGGTTCTCAAACTTTTTAAATGACGGAACCCTTTTGGGAAGCAAAATACTTGATGGAACCCTACAATAAAACAATTATTTTTATAAGTGTATTCTTTATTAATCAGCATAATAAAAGTACAATGTATCAGTTACTAATTATTATTTACTTCACCACTTGGTAAGGACAATAATAGAAAACATTAAAAAAGAAAAAATCTAACTAGTGGGAGGTATGAAACTGTTTTTTATTTTTCATCAATTGCTTGATATCAGGTTTGATGGAAGAAAGTTGGAGTCTCATATCAGCTTCGGCGTCCAGTCTATTGCGATATTTTGTTTTCGTGGCTGCGTAGGTAGAGAATCCTGTTTCGCACAAATATGTAGTTGGGAACGGGAGAAGAATATCCAGAGCCATTTGACCAAGCATTGCATATTCATCTTGGATTCTGCACCAAAAATCATTAAGAGGCGTCGTTTTGAACAATGACTCCATACTTGTGTCTGATGACATTTCTAAAAGAGATTCATATATCTCATTTGACATGTTTTCAGGCTTTTCCAAGTTGGGTAAAAAAGGATTATGAATCCAGGAGTTCACTTTAATTTTTGTATTGTGTTCTTCGGGAAAATACTTTTCAAAAGATGCGCGCATCGAACTGAGATATTGGACCAATTCTTCAAACACATTATCTTCAAACATTTCTGAGTCGTTTTCGCTAACAAACTCACTGAGTAACGTAAAACTTTCTATTTCTTTCTTACCAATGCAAATGATCCAAAAATCTAATTTTCTTTTAAAAGCAGTTATTTTATTATAGGCCTGAAACACAGTTGTCTGTTTACCTTGCAACGATAAATTTAATTCGTTAAGTTTTTGAAAGATATCCGCCATAAAAGACAATCGGAACAACCAAGTTTTATCATACAAACGGTCCTTCAAATTAAAAGAAGTATCTGCTGAAAGAAACATTTGTAACTCGGCTCTAAGTTCAAATAGCCTTGTTAAAGTTTTTCCCCGAGACAGCCATCGCACTTCTGTATGGAGCAGCAGTGTTTTATGTTTGCTGCCATAATCTTCACACAATAATGAGAACAATCGGGATTGTAGTGGTCGTGATTTGATAAAATTAATTATTTTTACCGCTTCATCCATAACTAATTTTAGATTAGACGGCATTTGCTTCATCGCAAGTGCTTGTCTATGCAGAATACAATGACTGGAACTACAATTAGGCGCTTTATTTTTCATTCGTGACACTGCTCCTGCTGTTTTACCTGTCATCGCCTTGGCCCCATCTGTACAAATGTCAATGCAATTGTTCCAACTGAGATTATGTTCTTCAAAAAATATATTTATTTTATTAAAAATTTCTTCCCCGGTAGTGTTTGTAAGCAGCGATGAACACATAAGCATGTCTTCTTCAAAAGAACTTTTATATGGATATCTCACAATAACCAGCAGGATAGCCAAACCAGCGACATCAGTCGACTCGTCCATTTGCAAAGCGAATCGTGTATTTTGTAGACGTGTAACTAGTTCTTGTTTGACGTAGCTTGCCAGATCATGGATTCGTCGTGAAACAGTATCGTTTGATAGCGGAACAGTAGAAAGATGCTTTGCAGATTTTTCATCAAGCATACATTTTGTTATGTCTAATACACATGGTTTTATTAATTTCTCAGCGATAGTGTGCGCTTCACCTGCTTGTGCAATGCGATAGCTAACTAAATATGATGCCTCCGTGGCCTTTTCGTTGGTAGTTTGTGTTACATGCATCATATTTTTTTGACTTTCTAATAACTGATCTTTTTTGCGAACAAAAAATTCTTTATTCTTGTCTTTAGTCTCGGGGTGTACGGTTTCTAAATGTCGACGCAATTTGGCAGGTGCCATGGAACTATTAGGAAGCAGTTTACTACAGAGCATGCAGAGAGGTGAGCCGTTGGAATCAACAAATCCGAAACTGATATAAGATTCATCATACTTCCTTTTTTTCGTCTTTGAAACCATCGAGCTTGACGTCGTGGCACTCGTGGCATCATCTTCTGGATCGGTGATTGCTAAATTCTCCGTGCGCATTGCTTTTGAACATTCAGCGTCATTAGAAGATGTTGTTGGAACACGTTTAACACCTTTAAGCCAACGTTCCATTCTTCTTTATTTATAATGTTACAAGTCAGGATAGTGGGGTTTAAATAATGCACAATCGTTACTGCGTATAAGAGACTAAATTTAGAACCTACAGGGAAGAAATGTATAAAACTGAGACAACAGAATACAGCAGGCAGTAAAACAATGAACACTAGTTTCTCGCTAGCGAGCTTGTAAGTAGGTAGTAACTTATCGCTCCGAACGCTAATCATCAACTGACGACGCCAACGCGCGATCGCCGCTTTTATACTTAGTCCTAGACTCGATCTCAAATATTCTCGAAAATACTCGAGTCGGCACCTTTGATAAACAAAAAGCAAAAATAAAAACAGAAATTTAAAAATAGCGTTGTAAACAATATCGACTTTATCCTTTGAAGTTAGAGACGAAAGTCGCTTGTTGACAACTATAGCGTCTAATTCAGAGGCGGCTTTTATCAAAGAGACTGAGCGCTTACAAGTATACTACCCGCTCGTTTTAAGTTTGCCGCTGGCGATAGGTATGAGTGTATGACGTTCGAAATTTTTTATTTAATTGTAACAATAAAAATTGTGTACGGTAGATATTTGGGTAAAACTATGACACATTATAAGTTTTGTTGTCACGTGGGGGAGGGTACGCGCATTCCACAGACCGGCAAACTTAGAGCGAACGCGTTGTACAAGTATAAAATTGTTGAGACCAAACTTATAAGATATTGTGCCAGCTAATGTAACACAAGCTTATACAAATACAAATAAATAAATAACATTCATAGCGTTTTGTCTCCGTGCGGCCGCGGAGTCCGCACAGCCGCGGAGCGACCAGAGAGAGGTGTTTTGATTTTTTTATTTCTAAATTCTTGCGGAACCCCGACAGAGGTATCACGGAACCCTAGGGTTCCGCGGAACACACTTAGAGTATAGCTGGACTAGTGGAAGAGACACCCTTTATTGCCGGTAATTGCTTGTATAATCCCTGTTAGTAGTACAAAATAAAAGATACTTAGGTATACAACTAAACCTCTTTCGGCGACAGCTAAATATAGGAACCATTTTTTTAGTATACCTCACGAAATAAAGTTAATTATGTATTACATAAGCATAAATACAACAATAGTCCTAAAGTTTTTTGTCAACTCTGAATATATACAATACATTATACAAAGCCGTCATGTTCTACTTAATGATGTTCATTATTGACGACATGTATATACTAAGATACTTTAGTACCTACCTAATGCATTTTATAAACTAATAACTAGATGAAGAAACAACATGAAAACATATTAGGAGACTTAGTTCCGATGTGTTTTGTAGGAGATTTTAATTAATAAATAAAGAAAACACACACTGCCATTCGGATTTTCACATTATTTATTAAAATCCAAACGAAAATATCACATTTTTGAGGTTACACTATTTTGGTTGCACCTATACCCACTCGTTTAAAGACAAATCATAATACCTACTACTACAAAAAAATTACACAATTATTTAACAACAGTAGCGATCATACATTGCAGACGATACGATCAAAATACGATGCTGACGTTTGAAAGCTCTAAATGTTGATAAACTTTCGCGATTTGTACACATTATTAAAATATATATATTACAGGTCTTAATCGCGTGAATAATTTCACGCGATTACCCGTAATATATATCTCGTAATATATATATTTTAATAGTTTGAAAGCTCGACTGAAATGTATATAGGTGCAATTTTAAATGCTCACCTACAGACTACAGATACGTTAACGTGCGAGCGTTTCCACAGCTGTTTGTCATTTTCTTTTTCTCTCTTTTTCGCGCCATGTGAGCGTTTTAACAAACATACAATAATCATACCTAGACTCGGGAACTAACATGGATCTCATAAAGTTCTGTCTTGTAGGAATCGAACTCATTGTCATTTGTAAACTGTCGGCCGAGTCCTCGCCATCAAAGGCGTCAATGTAGCAATTAATGCTGTCTCAAACACGGCGCGCAGTCATCGTAGTTTAAAAAAATTGTGGTAATAGAATTGTCAAAGACACTGAGAAATTATATTAGATGCATGCCCAGGCATTACAGGCATTGTAAGCAATACGCCCTATAATGCCTGGGTATGCCAATCTAAATTCACCGCGAAGATAATTTTAATAAAATAATCTACTTACCTATGCTAAATATATGTATCATTCTCAAGAGGATTTATACAAAGTGTCTATCTGTACATATTTAAGCATAGCATTGTCAGTTTTCGATTGATATGCTAGACAAAGCCTGTACCTACTCTAACTTGGAAGTGATCCCAAGAGATACTTCTTAGTACTTACCTATGTTGAACAGTAAACGCTATAGCATACATTGTTCTTCTAGTTCGATATAAAACGTTACTACCGACATCGACTTACTTTATATCAATGCATAAACACCAATCTTTCTAATATCGATTTTAATATATATTTACATCGACAGGAATGGCAATGTATCATCAGCAAAAGTGGAAGGGCCTTCGCGGCGAAAAAGCAATCTTCACAATGCGATGGCAGCAGACATGGACAACTCCTGGGGTAATTTTCCTTTTAAAATTACGTTTTTTGCATCGAACACGTCAACCACAAAGAGGCTTTTACGCGATGCGAGTTTCTTGTCTGTTGCATATGATTAAATTGAAGCAAAACCTGCAGGCTTTAAACGACACTTTGTTGGCATCGTGTAGCCTTTAATGTATTTTATTCAATTATTTCTCTTGAATGTTCAAGAAAATGGCATCGCCTAAATGAGCCCTCGTTGACTTTGAGGGCTAATATTGAATTAAGTTTGTGGGGAACGTCACATAAGTCGAGCTTGTATAAGTCTACGCGTGAAGTAATACCCAACAGGGTGATCTTCCAATTCAAATTATGCTTTATTAACCACAATTTAAATGTATAGTAAAATAACTTTGTATTCAAACTTGCCCCGAAATGTACCGAACTGAACTGAGTAAAATAACATTGTGACCAATTACCGGAACTAATATGTCCCCATTTAATCTTAGACCTTGTTACAGTTACAAAGTTCAATGTTTTATAATAATCAATCAAGTAAAAACAAAGAAAGCTACTGCAAGGTCAGTTTACAAAGGTAATTAGGGCGTATTGTAGAAATAGCAGGTGTTTTGAACTATCTGTTGGTTCCCACAAGCATTTTGATCGATCGACAGTATGACTCGCATTCGGTGTTTAACTTTCAACTGTTCAATACAGATCGCCAGCAACACATCGAAGGCAGATTTAAGAAATATTCAACGACATCCTCTGTCTACTCTAAGAAGGCGCTCTCACAACAAAGCGAATACATTGAAAGGTAAATTGTTAAAACTGCAACTGGAAAAACTTACAAACTACAAATTTCAGGTGGAGCAATCCATAAATTATATCATTGGTTAAGGGGGAGGGACAAAATCAACAAAGTGTGACATCATGTGATTAAGGCGGAGGAAGTGTCATAAGCTTTGTGATATTTGTTATCATAACCCTTTTTTCTAATATGTAATGCCAATTACCAATACTGTCAAATGCCGCTTTAAAATCTTAGAAATGGCGTTTTTATTTAATTATTTAAAATTGTGAAAAATTTAACGTCACACTATTGGGATGGGTGGTCACACAAAAGTGACCCCCTGTGACGAGAAGGGGTCCAAAAATATAAAGTGATTCATAAACGGCGCCATTGTTTTTGACAGCACCAAACGGGTGAAAGAAATTGTATAGGTGCCTACCTACTATTTACGTACTTGGTCTAAAATTTATCCATATAATTTTCATGTCATCTAGCAAGCTCTTTACTTTTGTAGTATTATTTATGATCTGTAGTATTATTACTGGTTTTTATGTACATTGATAAATGTTTACTAGATGTTTTTTTAATGTGATTCATGTTAGGCACTTTGTCACAGTAGGTACCTACCTACTCAAATCTGTCGAACTAATTGTAAATTGAAATACAGACACAATATCAAGAATTTCCCAATATTAATAAAATGTCTATTTGTGCGAATATGGAAAGTGACACTATGCTGTACCGATGACTAACTCACTTGTACAATAAACGGATACCATGATTGCGTAAAACTGTATTTACTTATATTATTATAATTATTATGATTTTATATAATTTTAACTCGATTTTAAACTTGTAACTATAACAACATTAAGCTTCAGTGTAAGTTAGTACTTAGGTACTATTTATGAACGTAATAAAATCTTAGAAGTCGATTTTAATGAACTTCTAAATTGGCTAATTGGGAATTTGCACTCTTGTGAAATCCGTATAACAATATATCCACTAATTTATGTTGATAGGTAGGTATTTAATTGTATACAGGAGGTAAAAAGTACTTAGAACTATTAGAAGACTACTTATGGAGTATGACTTTCTTTGGTTTTTTCGATGGGTCCCATTACCCTTATTAAAAGTCTGGAAGTTGATTCATGAAGCGTGTTTTTAGTTTTTACTAGAATACCTAATTTATTGAATGTCTTTCATTCAGGTCTTGGTGGTACGCTTGTTGTGCAAAGTGTCATACAGAGGACTCCGGAATTCCCTCGTGGGAACCACCAAACTGGCAGAAGGTCTGCCCTTATCCACTATGTCCATCCTACCGACAGTTCGCACAAAATCTTTCAGTATTAATGATTGGTAAGTTATAAAACCTTTTTTTACCAACAAAACATGTAACCGACTTCAATCACAATATTTGCTGGCATTTATTGAGGAGTTTCTCCAAAACTCATCATCTTTTAGAAAAATACCGTCTGCCCGATGCCCAAACATACATAAAAAACCGGGAAGTGTATGTCGGGCCACGCACAATGCGGGGTTCCGTAGTCCCTTCCACCTCGTCCGAAGAGAGTTTTGTGTTGTTTTTATTTATACTTACAACTACATAATAATAATTTTTAATGGAATACGAATATTGTACGAAAATTTTGTAATATCCCATTTGATTAGCTGTTACTCGTAAACTTGTAAGCCCTGTGATACTTATCTGTGATAGTTTTTCTTTTAATTTTACTATATACAACGTTATTCTTGGTATAATGCAAACCTAAAGGTAGTTTGCTCTGAATCAATAACACAATCCAATGGAGTAATTTTTGGATCGTGTTATATTTTTCAATTAATTAATTTCATTCTAACAGTCCAAATCCTGTTCACAATGTGATGTAAAATGTAATGATCACTTATTTTTCAATAATAATCATGGATTACGTTCTAGGAGACGCATTGAGCATGATAGCGCGAAGAACACAAGACATATTGAAAGGCAAATATTGAAAACTATGCAAGTTTTCAATATTTTCATTTTCTTTTTTTTATATGATTTCCTGAAGTATCTTGTTGGGGTGTCAGAGCTTAGCACTATATCAAAAATAACCTTATATATACTACACCGGGATTTTTTTCACATACCCCAACATCAACTATTTAGGTGGCAGACTACAAATATTAAACTTTAAAGTGCAAATTTTTGTTAGAGTCAAGTGTGGGGGGGACACTTGACTCTAACCAAAATTTGCACTTTAAAGCTTAATATTTCACTAACGGATCCCTAATAAATATAAAAATGGTATTCATAACCCCTAAACGTTTTTAAAATACCTATTTAATGATACCACACCACACGATAGGGTGGTGGGAAAAAAAGATCACATCCCCACTTTACATATCCACAAAAAAAATGATTTTCAAGTTGTTATTCTTTGACTTTGGCGGCGTAAGTAATATGTGTACCTATCCATGCAACATTACAGCCTTCTAGCACTAATAGTCTCTCAGACGGACGGACGGACATGGCGAAACTATAAGGGTACCGTTTTGCTATTTTAAAGTCGGTTAAAATTATCAATTTTTCAAGAAAAACATTGCATTTGGATCTAAAGTTTTTTCTGTGCTTGCATATTTTTTACATAACATTTAAAAAAATCTAAATATATTTCTGTATTACTTTGTGTCCGTGAATTGAATGTTGTAAAGTCCACCGTGATGTGTCACGGTAGACTTTACAAACATGCGTATACCCTATTGCGGGAGTTGTCTTACAAAAAATCGAAAAGTACCTCGTTTTAAATTTAAATTCTCAAATATTTTTGTTAACAGGAATATTAGTTTGGGTAACAATATGGATAATTATGGGCCCGACGGCAGCTCCAGGCGGGCAGCTGTTCATGCTGGCCGTTCTAACAATTGTCGCTTACTTCGGAGGCATTATCTTGATGAAAATTACTACACTACCGGCGCTAATTGGAATGCTTTTAGTAGGAATTATAATGAAGAACCTAGGTTTCGTCAACTTTGACGAGTCATACAGACATGTTACGTCTTATATCAGGTATCTATTAAACTTACATTTACTATTAAAAATAGATTTAAAATTTAAATTAAATATTTCCAACTGTAGAACACACAATACTTATGCTAGACTTATCTACATTTCTCATAATTAAATTTTTTTTTTCAGAAAAATTGCCTTAACAATTATTTTAACGAGGGCTGGTTTGGATCTGGATCCTATCGCTATGAAAAAGTATTTTTTCACTGTAATCAAACTGGCTTTGGTACCTTGGACCTTCGAGTGCGTGCTTTGTGCAGTAATGGCGTACTTTTTCCTCGGATTGCCTTGGGATTGGGGTGAGTTATACAACATAACATTAAACCAGTTCTATGAAATTGCAAAAAGATTTTTTTTCAAATTTCCTGCGATAATTGAATGAAGAACAGCGAATTGTCTGTGCGCAAATGTATTTCCGTGTCGTAATAGTGTTTCCTTTTTCAATTTCAGCTTTCTTACTATCTTCCATCGTAGCAGCAGTGTCACCAGCTGTGATAGTGCCCTGTCTGTTTAGACTTCGCGAGAAGGGTTATGGTGTATCAAAGGGTATCCCGACTCTAGTCTTAGCTGTCTCTGGAGTAGACGACGCTGCTAGTGTTGCCGTCTTCGGCATCGTAGTATCAATAATGTTCTCCACTGTCTCAGTCACTATGAATATTATTCAAGTAAGTTCATGTCATTGTTTAAATCCTTATTCACATTTGCAATTAATGTTTTTAGGTATTTAGTTTACGATATCCTCTAAATTTATTACAAGGTGTGCATATAGTAATGGCAGTTAGTCAATAAATTACGCCATCTATTTTGTAGATTAATAGATGAAATTGACCAACATAACGAGTTAAATAGATTGAAACGAGTTACTCAATTAATATCTACTAATTCTAGCTCTGCAATAAATATTTAGAAAGTGTGTAATAAATGTAATACATAATAATCCTTCAAAAACACTTGCGTCTTAAAATAAAATGAAAGCAATAGTTATTTCATGCAAATTATTTTTAACCAAACCGGTCAATTGGGAGTAGAACGTGACGCCGTAGTATTTCTTAAGGTGCAGCCATACTAAAACTCGTACGAGTACGTCTCTAAATATAGGTAGAAAAAAATGGTTGTCTGTAAAGTCGGTTTACAGACGATAATTTTACGTGATAATGTCATAAAAAAAACATTGATGATATTGATTAAACAACCATGCCTGTGACAGCTTTAGTGGACCCGTCTTGAAAAATATTCTTCTTCTTCTTCTTCTTCTAGCACTAACAACCTCTAAGCTAAACTGCGGACGGACGAACATGGCAAAACAATAAGAGTTTTGTATTAAAAACTTATGTACACAGTTCAAATATAACCAATATATATCATTCTTAAGAAGTTAGCATTGCACGCATGTTATGTACGCATACATGCAAACCTTTCTTTTTTCTCAACCATAAGGTATTAATAAATGTTTTTATTTATAAATCTGTTTGTTTACGTATTACAATCATAAATATTGTGTAATATCGCAATCTTAAATGAAATGTCTATGGCTACAGACAATTAAATTTTGTTTTGTAATTTCGAATTTGCATCATTCTCAGTTACAACATTGTTTTTGATAAAAATATTTTATGTAGGTATATTTACAATATTCTTAATTATATTTTGAGTGGCCTGTTGGTCTAGTGATTAGTGACCCTGACTGCTAAGCAGGAGATCGTGGGTTCGATCCCCACCAAGGATAAAACTTTGTGTGATGAGGAGGTTTATTCTGTGTCTGGGTGTTATTTATCTATAATATTTAGAAATATTGAAGTATGTTTGTCAGTTGTCTGGTTTCCATAGTACAAGCTCTGTTTAGTTTGGGATCAGATAGCGTTGTGTGAGTTGTCCCAAGCTATTATTACATGTTATTATTTATTTAACATACGATAACATCGTATTGAAACCAGCTTATTTCTCATACATTCATGACGTTGTGACATTTTGCAAGTGTCCAAACAGGTCGTGGAATTTATATAGTACCTACTTGCGCTGGGCTTCTGCGACCTTCATACATATCGACACGAGACTGTAATTTTCCAAAAGCAAATATTTTCTTGAACATACCCCTACGACCCAGGTTCGTAAGATAGTCCCATTACCAAGTTCCACTGACCTCTTATAGTACTAGTATGCTGGACTGTCTAACCCGTGACGGTGACAGCAAATTCAAATGCCGAATCGAATGACCGTCCTGTGAAGTTTTTTGACACTTATGACAAATGGCCGTTGTTGTTAATCTTGTTGAAACACAAGTGTAGACTTCCATTTCACCGTCCAAATGTCAAAATCAAATGGAACTAGCGTACATAATACGAAATGTTCACAGTATGACACCAGATTATAATATAATTATTAATATAAGTATGCGTGGAACTTGACTCCCGTGCTATCAACAAGCTCTCAGTAAAAGCAATCTTGTAAGCCAAAACGTCCTACGTTCATATACTGGATATGACCATCAGGTTAACAATGTCCACAATAAAATGCTTTTAATGACATAATAGTTTTAAATATATATAATTTGTAATATTTTATATATTTTTTTAAAGTTTCATGTTCTATTGATTATTGTTTATGTTTTTTTTATTATTATTTTACTGTACCGTGTCTGTGTGTGTAATGGACTTAACGTCGACTTAACAATTAAATTATCAACGCCAAGCGCCAAACTTTTAAAGGCTTTTTTTCGATCAAATAGAATAATTTAAGACAGTGGCGTGAGGACCCCAAAACCTAACAAACTTTTACGGTTCCAAAGTTAACCTTAACTCTTTATAGATAAGGGCTGTGGTCAAGAACCCTTTAGAAGAATATTCAAGAAGTTATTCCGTACTACATATCGCATTGAAAACATTTTCAAAAACAAAAATGTATGTTTATTTTCAGGGTCCTCTTAGTGTAGTTGGTGGCATCATATTAGGAGTGCTGTGTGGCTACCTAGTGAAATTTGTTCCTGAACGCAACGACGCCTTCCTTGTTCCTTTAAGAGTTCTCATGATGCTTGCCGGAGGACTGATGATGGTGCTCGGCTCTGAAGAGATCGGTTGGGGTGGCGCCGGTAAGCGATATCCTATTATAATATACCAACCTAGCACACAAATATATTGTACCTACGGGTGTGTGTATACTTCTATAATATATTTGTATCTATTGTAAACATACATCATCGGTAATTTATTAGGTAATTTAATATAATCATTCACGAACAGGTACACTTATTGAAGAATAATCCTTAAAGAGGAAGTACCGTTGACACGTGTACTCTGTCCTGGTTATGTATTTCCTCCTATCAGCTAATTACAATGTCTCGGTTTACATTGGAAGTGCGTACAACAAGAGGTTGACCTCAATCTTACTTGGAACAACACTTTGAATGGCTCATAAATATTAGATCCGACTCCCGTTCGTGAGGTCTCTGAAATTGTCTTGCAAAGTACAAAAAGGTTTCATTTAATCAGCAATCCAATACTGTAAGATATCAAGCACTAAAATCGCTATAGTAATATTCAGATGAAATTAAATTCCTAAATGGTGAGTTAAGTCGTATCAAAACAAGTTCCCTGGTATTGATAAATACACGTGTGTGACATAAGGAGAGTATGTTGTCTTAAATTGTTAGCGTAATTGTAAAACCAGTAGTCAATAACCACGAATGATTGTATAGCGAGGTAATGCTTTCCTTTCACTAGAACAATGGATTGTTATAAATCCATCACTGCGTTGTCATCCAATAAAAGTGAGGGAAACAATGTAGCTGTGAAAATGATTAATTTGTTGAAGAACCGATAAACGTCTACAAATTTTCAATAAACACAAGTATGTCTTGAATGCATACCATAAATTGTAGAATGTTCAATTTTATCTATCCATTCAAGAAACAATTGCATAGTTTAAATAGTTACCAACCTTAAGCAGCTACTTTAGTGAGATATATTAAAATACTATCAGTGCGTCAGACTGCATTAAAATCTAACTATGATATTCTTGTCACCAACTGCATTTCGTTTCGCTTCTAAAACATAGTTTGGTAGCTCTCTGCTCACCAAACTGTGGGTTCAGTTTAATATTCTTAATTGTTTTGTTTCTTTGATTTCCAGGACCGTTGGCTGTGATTGCATTTGCCTTTATTGCCGGAAAAAATTGGTCTGAGCAAGGTTGGGAGCTAGAAGACAATCCTGTCGCCACCGCATTCGAAATTTTCTGGATGTTCTTTGAGCCCATGCTCTTCGGTGTTACTGGAGCACAAGTCGTCGTAAGTAAAACTTTTACCTTCCAAGAAACTGCTTTTAAATGGAACAAAAATGTACATAATGTGTAAGACTTTAAATAGATACTATTATAAACAAGACAATATAAACTAGTGGTATAATAGTAGAGATGACTGTTCTCTAGTGAGAACAGTTATCTCTAAATTCCCCTTTGGAAGCTTAGGAAAACTGGTTCCTGGCAGAGGCTTGTTATTTCTTAACGCCTACAAAAACAGATAGGTTAAAGGTTTGATGGCTGATATTGTCAACGTACCTATATCAGGCGTCAAATCCAAGTGGATATTAGATTTTGAAATCCAAGAGGAATAACCACCAATCAAAATGTCAATTTATATTTAGCACGCATTATTTACTTTAAACTTGCTTGACGTTTCGACCAGGTTGCTCCGGCCGTGGTCCGCTTGTGACCACGGCCGGTGCAACCTGGTCACAACGTCAAGTAATTTTAAAGTAATGCGCGTCAATTCCCGTATACTAAATAGTTATGTATAAAAAAACCTTGCTACGAAAGTTTAAATGTTAGTTATATTTAGCATTTAAAAAATACTAATACGAATATCACCTAATAATAAAAATGCAGCCACAGTTTGAGGGTACTGTTTATATTGAATTAAAGCTCCAAAAAAACCTTTATTTTTCAGATTGCAGAGTTAGCACCTCACTTGGTGTTAGTCGGTGGCGGTATCCTTGTAGCCTGTGCAATTCTTCGGGCTATGGTGACCAGTGCTTGCGCAGTCCGTAGTAATCTCAACATGAAGGAAAAGATCTTCGTTGGTCTGGCTTGGATGGCCAAAGCAACCGTACAGGTTAGATGCTGATAAAATTAATTACTTATACACCCATAACTTTTTTATAAACCACCTCAGTCGGATGAATCCGGAAAAAAATATTAGACCCGTTCTGTTTCTGTTTGGAATTCTTTGTATTTTATAATTAAGAAGCTACCTACCTCGGCTTCATACAGGTCATATCGTAGTTTTTTATACCTTGAGTTAAGTATATTATTGCAATTTTAGTAGGAATTCACAATAAAATATAGCCTATTTTAGTCCCTGATAATTTAGCTTTCTAATAGTGAAAGAATATTAAAAATCGGTCCAATAACTTTTGTGTCAAATCGTAACAAACAAACAAGCTAAATATCAAATCTTTTCTCATTATAATATTAGTTTAGATGCACGGGGTTTCCTCCACTATCTACACACATAATGTGCACCTATTATACATATGAACCATCCAGAAGCAATTATCTGAGTTTATTATTTATATGTATATAAAATATATACCGCATCAAAATCTTTTTCGTAGTTTAGAAGCTCTAAGCCTACAGACAGGAGCAGCGACTTTATTTTATACTGTGGAAAGAATTTAAATTCGACTGGGTGATCATTAGTTTAATATTGTACAGAGAAGCTTGTATAAATGTGTAGTTCCACTGTCTCTATGCATAACATATTCTGACTATTTCCAGGCGGCTTTGGGTCCAGTTGCAATAGATGAAGTTCGCAAGATAGCCGGTATTGAGCCTGACTCGGAGCTGTTCAAGTACGCCGAAACTGTAGTGACTGTGTGCATCATGTCTATAGTCATCACGGCTCCCATCGGAGCCATCGTCATCACACTCGCAGGACCTAAACTACTCTCCAGAACCACAAAGCCACCAGTTTTAGAAGGTAAAACTTTAATTATAATATCAAATGCGGGGTTAAAATCCATCTTTAACAGGTTTAAAATACTCTTGTACAGAAGTTGTCCTTTGATTTATGACATTTCTAAAATAGAGCGATATATCATTTTAATTATATCATCTTAGCATTAATTATAACTCATGGAAGAAGTCTAAAACTCCCATAAGATTGCAAAAATAAATTTTCGTTTAAAGCTAAAAAATATAGATATTAACATTCTTAAATTTGTTTCATTGCTACATTTTACTATTTTATAGTTATTTAAAGTCACAAAAATAACACAAACACATATATATTATCATAATTATAAAAATACGTTATTATCAATATTAGATAATAAAAGTTCAACTCTTTTGCACTAGTCGCGGTCGTTGATTATTAGCAACATTACTAGTATCTGTGATGCGTAGTATTGGGTTGAGAATATGCTAAATTAACGTTTTGGGAATACGGGTAGGGATTTTGATTATAAGAATACGGTATTTGAGAATTTGGGTTATTTTGAGGATTCAAATTTGTATTTTGGCCATAAGGGTTTGGGTTTTGAGGATATTGAGATGAGGAACCACCAGGAACGCTAGGATAAGGATATCGGCTAGAATTATAGGTAGGATTAGAATTTTGGTTGTAATTATTGTAACCAGGATAATTGTTGTTAGACGTCTGCTGCCCTGGATATGGATTAGGTATGTTATGGTGTCCTGAAGAGTTAGAAACGGCAGCACTCTGATTGTTGTAGTATGGATACTGCCCGTTTGATGGATATCCTGGTGTCCTAGTGGTAGGATGCATGCCATTGTAAGATCCGTGGCTTGAATTATAAGAACCCTGTCCTGGATACCCTGGTCTTTGATTTGGATTGTAAGATCCTTGGCTTTGATTGTACCCATAGCTTGAATTGTTTCCCTGATTTGTGTACGGTCTCTGACTTGCATTATAAGGTCCATGAGCAGGATTGTAAGGTCCCTGGTTCGGATTATAGGGTATTTGATTCGGATTATATGGTCCGTGAGCTGGATTGTATGCTCCTTGGCTTCCATTATATGATCCTTGACTTGAATTATAGGGTCGTTGGTTTGGGTTATATGGTCCTTGATTTGGATTAAATGGTCCTTGACTTGGATTATATGGTCCTTGACTTGGATTATAGGGTCCTTGGCTTGGGTTATAAGGTCCTTGGTTTGGGTTATATGATCCTTGATTTGGGTTATATTGTCCTTGATTAGGGTTATAAGGTCCTTGATTTGGATTATAAGGTCCGTAACTTGAATTATATTGACTGGGGTAATTGCCAGGTTTATAACTATTTTGAGATGGATAACCTTGGTTAGAATCGTACGGGTTCGTATTGAACTGTGGCTGTTGTGACGGAGCTGATGGTTGATAGGCATTATATGGGTAGCCTGAAGGGATTTGTGGATACAGTGAAGTATACCCGTGAGTTTGGCTTGTGTCCCGTGCTTTTCTTATCTTCTTTAACGCGTCGGTTGATCTTGTTTTCATAACCGTCCCTAAATGACCATCTTGGTTACGTTTGGCTTCAGTAAAAATCGAATCGGCATCTTGCTCTGGCACTAGCTCTACAATATTCTTGTTTGTCTCCGGCAGTTTCACTAACACTGGATCGTCAACATTTTCTAGTTTATTGGGCACTTCATCTTCTCGTTTAAATTCAACACAGTTGCATGTACAACAGTACAATACAATTAAAGTCAGAGTTACACAAATACGGTGCACTATCCCCCACATTTTAACAACTAGTGAGTACGCAGACGAGTTTATTCACAAAATAATGAACAGATAAACTTTGACCTTGTTTATCTACAATTCACATATACGTGATATCTCCGAGTGCTTATTACTCGACCTTCTAGAGGAATATGTTAATATTTTTCCTGTATGTCTATAATTTTATACCTACGTTTTTATAGCTACTGTTTGAGTTACTACAACCTTAACACTGAGTCATTGTCTAAATGGAAAATAAATGAAAACGTTTAAAAATATAATTTTTATTTTGTTTTAATTTTCTTTGATACCAACAAGGTTTGTAACAACGAAAATTTAAAACGCGTATAATGTCGTTGTCGTTATATGTTATGCGCGTACGTACATTTCATTACCATATTCATTGATATATATAATTTAGAATAATATTTGTGTACATATAAATTCGTTTTAGGCGGGACTTGAACCCGTGACCTTTTGCCCTAAAATCATGTGTGATGGCTATGAAATATGTTTGGAAAAAAATAAACTAATGTCTCTTCTTACTTTAGTGTTGTATTATTATGAAGTAGGTACATTTAGATGAATTCTTACTTCAATATTTATACATAACAATATTTATGTTCAGGTTGGCGCCGATCCCACCGTCCGTCCATCCGCGACATTTCGATCATCGACGAGGAGGAAGTGGCAGAACGCGACGCCGAAGCAGAAGCGCAGACATCGACTCAAAGCGTTCCACCCGCGCCGATCACCGTCCAACCCAACCACAACTCTTGACTCCAATAACTCTAACATTATACCATTGTATATACGACCTTGTACATTATTGCATAGTCTTGTCGAAATATTAATACAAGGATTTAGTAAAATTTTCGAACAATATCACTTATGGGGCATTTATATTGCGATGGAGGCTTGCACATACAATTTGTGCCCTCTGATTGATTTTTTTCTGTGAAACCTATTAGAATGATTACGAAGAGTGCTTTCAAATTCATTAATATTGTTTCGAGCATTATGACATATTCTTAAACAGTATATATATTTTAATTAATTAAAAATATATTAAAATGGTATTTTTTTGTTAATTTAACTTTAAATTATTATTATTATTTAAAAGCTGTGAATACTTGCAGATCAGTGAAAGTATTTTTTTATTATTGTAATTACATTTTGAAGATATGTCTCTATCGATATTAATAAGGTACTTAGAGGGTTTAGAATAAGATATTTGTCGAACTATAAAATAACTTTCATGTGATAAAGGTGTATACTTAATTATTTGTTGTCTTTAAACAAACCTCGCTATTGAAGTTTACTACATTTATAAGAATATTAACACTCGAACATATTAATGTCAGTACGTTTGTTAATATACCTAGAGGTTATATTTGTATAGTGGTCATCAGTATTGCTAATTTATAATAAACTTAATTAAGGTATCTGAAAGAATATTGATATTTTTATTCGGTACAAATTATTTACCTAATTTAGGGCTCAATTAAGCATGTTTATTGATTATTGTTGATATATAATTTAGAATATAAATAGTCTGTATATGTGTGAAAAATATTTTCTTTCTTAAAAACTTTAGTACTTAAGTACGTAAAAAATCTATCTACGTACTGATTAGTTATATAGATATCAATTGCATATAACACCAGAAGTCACAGTTTTATATGTTATATGTATATACTTTTATAATTACGAATAAATAAATTCGATTTTTGTAAAAAAAATCGCGGGACCAATTTATTTTTAACATTGATCAATTGATACCTATTATTTAATACTTAGATTATAAGAAAACTATTTTTTCTAGGCAATCAAATTATGCTCCAATTCTGTTTTATCCAATTTATCACATTAAAAACAAACTGTTGTTATATATATCGTGAAAATAAGGAAAAAAAATCAAAAGCAATATATATTTATAAAGATAATTGTTGTATATTTATTTTATTATAACAAACTTTTACAGCCTTCACCCAAACTCTTACTAACATATTTTATTAATTTTAGACTCATTGCGAAAAATCGAAATGAATGAACTGCTGTCTTTGACAGAAAGAAAGATAAAAAATATATATAACTTATTTTGACGGACATCTCTGGACAATTATGTATTTTACACAAAAGAGGGTTCTGGATAAATTTGTCTTATTTACGAAAATGGTATGGCTCGGCTATTTTAGGGTTCCGTAGCCAAAATGGCCAAACGGAACCCTTAAAGTTTTGCCATGTCTGTCTATCTGCCTGTCTGTCCCCGCTTTGGCTCAGAGACCCTTGGTATGCATGCATGGAAATACATATTAGTTACGCCGATAAAGTGGTAAAATATTTTTTTTTTCTGGTACCTCTAGTACCTACCTCTACACTTAAAGTGGGGGTGCGATATTTGAAGTGAAACTTCTTTAGCGGCATTGTGCACTTTTTGGCATGGGTAAAAAATGTTAAACTCGCGTCAGGATCACGTGACCCTGATCGAAAATTCGTAAGACGGAAGAAGGGATATAAAAAATAAAAACTGCTACAATATCATTAGAATACGAAGGTAAATTTCGTCACCATCTACAATGTTATTAGCTCAGGTGGGAAATCGGGCGGTCCAGAAACCAGAAGACCCCAGTTCGAGTCCGATTACGATTATTTTTGATTTTGTTGCTTTTATTTGTGATTTATTATTTAATATTTTTTTCAAATTACATCAGTATTATATTTTTTTCTGAGAGATAAACTTTTTAATTGTCATGTCGTTGTCATTGTCCTCATAGATTAATTGTCATGTTTGTGTACGATGCCCAATTGATGAATATTATATTTAACCAAAAATAAAATATATTCCCAATTATATTCAAAAATGCACAACGTTAATGTTCAAGTTTTCACTTCTGCCGGCACTCCCGGAGTGCAACCCGTTTTTTTTTTCAGTTACTCCGTCGTATCGTCTTTGAATAGGTATTTTAAAAATATTTAGGGGTTGTGACCTTTTTGATTTAGGGATCCGTTTGTGAAATATTAAGCTTTAAAGTGCAAACTTTTGTTAGAGTCAAGTGTCCTCCTCCCCCTGCCAGCTATATGGCCATTTATTGAGATGTGAAAAAAGTCAGGGTAGGTATATAATGAAATTACAAGGAAAACTATCATAGCTAAGTGGGTTTTACAAATTCACGAGTAACAGCAGACCAAGTGAGAAGTAATAAAATTTTCGTACAAATTCCATTGAAAATATTTATATAAGTACCTAACGTTGTTAGTAGTAAGAAACAAAAACAACAGATGATCCACTTATACCGTATTATTGTGTGGAGCAACTACGAAACTCTACATTGTGCATGGCTCGACATGCACTTGCACGGTTTTTAGATATAGGTACCTATTTAGTAAAAAAAATGTAAGGGTTTCTTGTTGACTACGGAACTCTATAAAAGTAACGATTTATAATAATAATAATAATAATATAATATAATAATATATACTTTATTGTACACCAATATAAAAACAAAGAATACATTGTATAACTTAAATGTACAATGGGCGGCCTTATCGCTAAGAGCGATCTCTTCCAGGCAACCTTTGGATGGATAGAGACATAAATACACGAATTAGGTAGGGGTAGTGTACAGCGTGATATTAATTTATAGTTATTGTTGTTTGTTTTACTGACAGCCATGAGTTCTTTTTACAAATTATCATCAAAGCGTAAACTAAAGATCAACGCATTTATTCAACACTGATTGTCGTTTTAATAGACTATAATAAACCATATTTAATTTACACAAAGTCTATAAAATCTATTAATAAATGTCATCTGGCATTTTATTAGTCGCACTATTTCTGTCACAAAGATCAAAAAAAATAAATACACTTTGAAAGCAATCAAAAATTAGACAAACAACAGGCATTTTTAAAAGATTTATTACCCTTTGGTATATTTTTATTCCTCTTCCCTCCGTTATTCGGTAGGGTTTATGGCTCGCACATTCTGTGCATACGTCAGTTTCAAGTTTATTTTTTTCTAGTTTTCTTCTTTGAATGACAAAATCTCGTTCTTGTCCAGTTGTCACGTATTTCAAGCATATCTTACACAGTTTTACACGTTAAACGCGGAGCTGTAAAAATAGCGTTATATCATTTTGCCGCCGTTTTTACAATTCCTCATCTGATATTAGCGCCTGCCAGAGGGGCTAATGACTCAGTGGCAGCCAGTTTTTAAGCAATGCAGACCACACTCGGTCCATAGATACCTACATGATCGTTTATGAAAAATGTTGCATGCCCCAGAGAGTACGTTAATCTGCGAATAATCATTTGAAAAGACAAAAAAATATGGGAAATGCCTCATTCAAACACGTACTTAGTTTTTTATTTTCTGCAAACAACGATTGAAAGGATCTTGAGCAGATATTTAATGAGATATTGTCTTTAATAGAGATAATGTGAAAGAGAATACTAAAGTTTCGTTTGCACAACAGCAGCAGTAATAGTACATTATGTTAAAAGTGCGGTAAGTTGAAAACTACAGCCGAGGCGATATTGCTAGACCGAGCCGTAGGCGAGGGCTACAAGAAAGCAGAGGCTGTAATTATCAAAGCGCACGTATGTCATACGACATTTTATAACATATTTGCGAGGAAATAAATAAAAAAACAATAGGTACAGTGAAAAGAAAAAGCGCGCGGAATTATTTTTACTTGATCACAAATTAGCGATGCGCGCCCATCAGCGCATTTTTTTTAAGGCAAAAGCACAGAAAGAACCAGTATTACTAATAAAGTTAAATAATACTTTTGTGTTTTGTTACAGAAAAACGGTTGTAATTTATGGTCAAAATTATTTAAATTAAAGAATTAAATATTTATTTATTATATTTTATCTCCCAAATGTTGACCACTTTTCTGACATAAAAACTCTTAGCTAAGATTTAAAAAAGTACCGTTCGTTTTAGCACGAGTATCTTGATAAACCGTGCGTTTTACCTTATTAAAAAGAAACTCGGACGTTTTACATTACAATAACGCACAAGCACAAGTACGTAATGAGATACGTTACGATATTGAAATTGGTGAAATAAGAAACCCTTTACGAGCAAATGTGTTATAAAAATAAAAACACGATTATTGTTTATATTTAAAGCTCTGCAGTTTCCGCAAGATTCAATAATGTAATTTATACGTTTTATTTTTCCTGATTAATATTTTAAAGAAATCATAATGAGATTTTAACAGTAATACCTAAAAATAATGGTGGGTAATAGAAGTTTATGCCGATTGTATAATTTCAAGTAATAATAACTTCATGATTGTTAATATTTTTGTTAGAATATTTAATTGCAAAAAACATCTACTAGAAACAAAACGCATTTCATGACATAACGCAATCTACACGTCCATTGACAACTCACAAAATTGACCACTCTCTCAATACCTGTCACAAGTTTTTTCCCTCTTTCACGCTTTGCAGTAAATATTTACTTTTTATTTGAAACTAATGGCGTGTATAAATACACGTCTTATGTCACGTCTATAACAATGACAATGAAAGCTACTGTTAAAATGTAAAATAATAATATATTCCTCGTTTATAGTATGTTGCGGTTATAATGCATTTTTTTTAATATTTATGTTATCATTTTGTGGTCAACCTCTTTTTTATAAACAACTAGCGGCCCGTCCCGGCTTCGCACGGCTGGGCATGGGATCCCTATTTTTTTTAGTAATTGCGACTATAATTAAAGATCTAAGCTATCCTATCTCTCAAGTTGGACCAAAATGCATATTACGTGCAAATTTGAACGAAATCTGTTAAGCGGTTTAGGAGTCCATCGCGGACAAACATCGTGACAGGAGATTTATATATATTATAAGATAAGATAAGATAAGAAGACTAGCGGCTCGTCCCGGCTTCGCACGGCTGGGCATGGGATCCCTAATTTTTTTAGTAATTGCGACTATAATTAAAGATCTAAGCTATCCTATCTCTCAAGTTGGACCAAACTGCATATTGCGTGCAAATTTGAACGAAATCTGTTAAGCGGTTTAGGAGTACATCGCGGACAAACATCGTGACAGGAGATTTATAAATATAATAGCGGCCCGTCCCGGCTTCGCACGGGTGGAGACAAACATCGTGACAGGAGATTTATATATATTAAGAAGATAGAATCAAATAGATACCGTATTCTTAGTAAATTCTTCCTATTGCTCGGTAAAAATCAAGTAACAATTTTAAATAAATAACTGTGCCAAAAATCTAAAATATTTGAAGTACTGTTTGTTGTTTGTAAAAAGTTATTTATTTTCTTAGTTTTTTATTAATAAACATTAATGACTACGAAAAACGTATCAAAATGTCGGGTGTGAGTTTTGTCGAGCTTAGACACAGTAGGTACGCCTACACGAAATTGCTATCTACTAAATTGTATCATTATCTACAGACATTAAAAATATTGTAGGGGCTTACTAGAGGTCGTAGAAATATTTTAAATTACCCATTTTCCAAACAGATAGGTACAGTTTAAAACGGAAAGTGATTATAATAATAGTAACAACAATTCTTTATTGACATAAAATAAGGTACATGTTAGGATTCTTTGACTCTTGCCCTAGTACAAACTAGACACGAAGTCCACTGAGTGAAGAACCCGACTATGAAGAAAAAGAAGGTACTGTGATTGCCGAGGTCTCGTGCAAATCTATATATAGTTATAAATCTATACTAATATTATAAATCTGAAGAGTTTGTTTGTTTATTTGTTTCTATGTTTGTTTGAACCGATAATCTCTCAGGAACTGGTCCGAATTATTTTTTTTTTACTGTTGGATAGCCCATTTATCGAGGAAGGCTTTAGGTTATATAACATCACGCTACGACTAATAGAAGCAGAGCATCAATGAAAAATGTTGCAAACTCGGAGAAAATTGAGGCAGACGAAATTTCACGGGTCAGCTAGTACATCATAAACGTATTATGACGAAACCTTTGTGTATGAAACTCGTTTGTGTTTTTTTTTCTTGTCCTCCATTCGTTCATTTGCTCCAGGAGGACTATGGCTCGCACATTCTGTGCATCTGCCAATTTCAAGTTTTATTTTCTTTATAATTTTGTAGGTAACATTTTAATGTTTTGATTTTCTTGAAAGCTTGTACAACGTAGACCGTAGTAATTAATTTCTATATGAAAGATTGTTTCGTTGTAGGATAGGATAGAGGATTATAGGTAGGAGTTTATTAAAGATAAGGAAACGAATCCATACTATATATGATTATATTACGCTTTCACGCTTAAACAGCTAAACCGATTTAGATGAAATTTGGTATGGAGATAGTTTGAGTCCCGGGGTAAGACATAGGATTAGTTTTTATCGCGATAACCGACATCCACGCGGGCGGAGCCGCGGGCGAAAGCTAGTCTCTTATAAAAATGAAGATTATATTATCCGGAATTTAGGAAACGGATCAAAAGAGTATAAAGAGACGATACGATAATCTTCCAAAACCAAAATAGTCTTAACTATTTTGGTTTTGGAAGATTGAAGAAGGAATATTAATATGAATAAGATCTTGTTCTGTAACGACAGGTGGAGCTAAACGAATAAGGAAAGACTCACTTAAATTTAAAGGTATGACTGAACTGTGAAAAACACTAATGCCATTTCTAAATCGTCTTATATTTTGCCACACAATAGAAGGATTTACCTGAGGCGAGATAGAAAGGCGAAATTGTTTCCATCCTTCACATTTTTTTTCCTTCAATAATTTTCTAGCTTTTCCTGTAGCCTCGGAAACGATTATAAAATTCTCCTCGGACATATTGTTTTTATATTATTTCTCAGCTTCTTTTCTTTGTCGAACTACTTCAGTGCATTCTCTATCCTACCAAGGTGAAGAAGATATACAGCCAGTAACAGTTTTATTTGCTGCTTCTTTAAGTGCATTTGTAAATTCATTACTATAGTCAGAGATTCCGAGCAACGTACTTGATAAGTTTAAGATTTTAAATTTTGCAATTGCTTTGAATTTATGCCATTACGTTTTATCATTCAATTTATACATATAAAGGTAGATTTTTGAATGGGACCTTGTAATTTATAAGAATCATTTTTAGGAAATGATAAAATAATTGGAAAGTGATCACTTCCATATGCAATGTTACAGATGAAGCTAATTTTTGGGTACACAATGACAAGTCTATAGCACTAATATTCTTATTTGGACCTGTGCGTCTAGTAGGAGAGCCAGAATTTAATATACAAATATTATGTGAATCTAATATATCTAACAGCATTTCACAATACGTAGTGACGTTTGTAATTTATTTGAGAATAGAATAAAATAAAGAGTCTGGGACTGAGAGTTTCATAGCCGATTTAGATCGTAAATAGTCTATTATTTTATCTATTAATTTATAAAATCAAAAACCCGCATGCATAAAAAAGACTGAAACAAGATAACCTCAAATCATGCATGCAAATGGAACATACAAAGGAACACACATACATACATACACGTCAAACACATTACCCTCTGCAGTCGGGTAATAAAATAGTGAATAAACAGTATCTAGTCTATACTTAATGTTCTTAATAAGTTGTGATGTGTTTGTAAATCATATATTTTAGTAATAAACATTATATGCGATAAGGGAAAATATATTTTTATTTGAACGACCTGTACCCATTGACGTATAAATATATATATAAAATAAAATACAAAATACAAAGTACAAAGTATAGACCAGAACTGCGCCATAACCTCACAAAATTGACCACTTTGTAGAAAGAGACAACGCTACTCTGTGGACAATACCTGTCAAAGAGACAGGGCGATACGAGTTTATTCTGTCTTTCACGCTTTTGAGTCAATATTTACTTTTTAGTAGGTCCAGGTCTATACGTCAATGCCTACGCCCGATCCTGAGGAACAGCACCGGTACCTGCACTGCCTAGAGCAGATTCCCTACAGTAGTAGCAGAGAACCTACAGTTTAATAACATCAACAACGTTTCGATTCATTTATTAACGCGCCTGGTCGCACGTGTAATCGTAACAAATAGTATCATTGACACTTAAGTAGGTAGGGATTACGTATCTGTAAATATAAATGTCAATAAACTGCTATCATCAAACTGTCTCTTGTTCTGATTAAAAATGCCAATTACAAATGTGTCAAAGCTAAATATGTAAATATTTAGTTTTTGACACTTTTGTAATTGGCTTTATAATTTCATACTTTTGCGATTACCCGTAAAAAACAAACAAATATTTCCTCTACTTACATACTATTCCATGTTTCATCCCTCCATACCCATTTCACCCCCTCAGGTATTGATTTTTTGAAAACTGCACTAAGTTTCAAAATCCTCTAGATATTAGAAAGAAAGAAAGAAAAAGCGTTTATTCTTTACTCAATACAAGGAAATCTTATTTACAATACTTTAAAATAATTTACGTGTGTGTAAAAAATTGGATCTCACTCAGCATTGTGCTGCTTCTCTAGTATTACTACTGGAGTCAGCGCTGGTTTTCAGTGAGATCCATTATGTAATATCATGCTGTCTTTTAGTATTGTGCTACCGACAGCATGACATTCTTATATGGCATATCTTATTTGTAACTTTTTTGCTTAGGCGGGATTTTTAAGTTTTTTTATTTTTTATTTAACTTTACTTCTTGTTATTTTTTTTTTATTTTTTTTTTTTGCTTAATAAATCAGCTAAAGGCGTCCGTGTGGCAGGCTTTAGAATGACTATAAAAGTCCAATGCGGGAGCGACAGTAGTCCGGGAGAGTTCACCAGGGGAGAGACAATATCCACTGGTCATAGAATTATGTATTGCGATGTTGCAGAACTCCTTAGATGTCACACGCTCTCCCTGTCCCTCTCCCGCGACGTCGTTGCGTTTGGCAGTTGGGTTTAAAATTGCAAAGTAATAAAGTGTTTTTGTGTCTAGAAAATGTTTATTTTTCCAATTTTATACTTTTCATTGGTGTTGTTTTGTAGCCGTAGATTTAAACAAGTTAATTATGTAAATGGCGAATTTATTTATCCTAGTGACACCTACAATATATAGATTTATGGACGTGTCGTAGATTTTTATAAAAAATTAAACAAAAAACAGATTGGCATGGGGATGGGAGATAATAGCCACACGTGGTAAAATCAAAATAAACAAACAAGGAAGCCAGTTTAAAACATCTTAAATACTTATTGACAATAGAGGAAGAAGTTACCCATAGTTCCTATTTATACTTATTGAACTAAGTGCATTTCCACAAATATATGATTTTAAAATAAAATTATGGTTGATAAACTTTCGCGATTTGTACACACCGTATTGCAACGGCCGTTGCAATACGGTCGAAACGTCGGGCAATAAACAAGGTATTTTACCTTAAATTATTCACGCGATTAAGACCCGTAATATATATATTTTAATAATAAAATTATGGTTTTTAATTAGTATTTCACCTATTTTTAAACCCAGATAATGTCTCCCACCTAGGCGGAACACATTAGCCAAACAATTTTTTGGAAGGTTTCGTAAATAACTGGCTTAATAAATCCATAAGATAAAATGTAATTTAATAGTGCAGCTTAAGACAATATTTGAGATTGGGTATCTGGTAGTAAAACAACATATGGGTATTTTTTTTTAAACATATGGGTATTTTGGTGGGAACGGGTTGGCTCTCCCGGACTACCGCTACCTCCCTAGCGTCCGCATGAAAGCGGCGGTACCTAGCCTAATGGTTATGACATCGTACTCACATCTTGAGATCGCGGGTTTAAATCCTATCTATTATACCACGGACGTGAACTCACACAAACAATTTGGCTTAGCTGTAGTGGTTAGCTTGCTTTAATGTGGGATTGCTAGTAATGTGGAACCCATAATCCCAAATCCTATCTTTTTTGAAAAAAATGGCACCTGAACCGAGATTGTAATGGTAGAGTTGGTGAAACGCTTCTAGTACAGGGCTACTTCTGTGTCTCCATTGACGTTTGTCGGCTAAGGTCTGTTAACAGTAGGTACCTATCATGGATATCTAATTAATTTTCAATCTAAGTGAAATCTCAAAATGGATGGATCAAGGTTTTATGTATGAAGGACAGACGCTACCTACATGCATAATTAGCAGTGACATTGATTAGGTATAATGCGCAAAGGCTTTTTTGGGTATTATCTACAGATAATGGGATATCGCGTGGATGGAACAGATATTGTTAATAAGATAAAAATAAATTAATTTTCGAGATCTGTTTGATAAATAGCGCTTATTGATGCAAAATGCGCCGCATGATGAAAAGATAAAAACAATACTTAGTGCCGACTGTTTCGGCATTCGTTTTGTGGATGTCGTTGAAACACTTTTCATTTTTATTCAGATGTAAACTTTTTTTTAAGGTTTGTAAGATCAGACCGCAGCTAGTCTAGATTAATTGTACAAAGAAGATAATGTCACCGTAACAGTAAAGCATTCAAACTTTGAACTATAAGCATCGGTGGTTGCCGGAAGCGTACAGCGTGATCCGGATTGTTATGATTTTTTTTATGATAACTAGCAATGTGCGATTATTGGATTACATGGACACATTACTAGCAATCCTGTTAACCCCTCCAGCTAAATGGTTTAATGGCTTGTGTTAGAAGTGGGTTCACGTCGGTAGTATAATGGGTAGGATTCGACGAGTCCGATGTCTTAGTCATTAGACTACCGCCGCTTCAAATATGTACTAATCTATTTTTTATTCGAACTGTGATTGCACGGTTTGATACGTACGAAACAAAAGAATTTATGGTTGTATCAACCAGACAAGGTAAAGGTGTGTGGGCTATTTTGTGTCTATGAGTTTAATGTCTGTTCAGTTGAATCTCCTGTAAAATGTGAACTAATCACAAGTGTAATACTCTGTCTATATCTTTTACCGTTTCCATTACTGGAACATAGGACCCCTCTCTGAGAGACGATGTCCACCAAGCAGGCCCCTCTGCTGATTGATGAAAGTCTCATGTCTTCGAATCATAGGCACACCTAGAATCATTTTTCAGGGGGAGGGGTTAAATCTACTAATGTAGGTACTGTGTAGAATTTCGGAGGGAATAAGTCGTGCAAATGACGCAACACTGGCCAAATGTGGTACTGTGTACCTACCTTTTAAAATTTTGAGAAGTTTCAACCCCCAAATCCCTCTCTGAGTAAGCCCATGCTTCGAATATTTCGATTCTGGAATATAAAGCTGACTAAGTTTTAAATCCATTACCTATCGTGAGATTCCCACTGGGCCATTACTACAGTCAGTACGGGAGTTAAATTTAAAAAATATGCTCTAACATAAACATGTGCGAGCACATTTAAATAGTAGGCACAAAAAACAATCACACAAAAACAATGGGCTTGTCCAAATATCCCCGCACGTCATTCTACTCCATAAATAGGTAATATTTATCCACTCAACGTAATTGAAATAAATTCCCAGGAGAAGCTGTCATGTTTCCAAAACCTTGTTTAACTAATTATGTATATTAGGACATTGGCCACTTATCACGCCACGCTTCGTGACAAAATGATCTGGGGACATTAATAAATTAATAACCTCGTTTATAATTTTTAGTAGCCCCAAGCGAATTTAATACAACCCAAGTCGCGCTTATCACAACTAGTATAATGAGTGTCCCATCCCATTGAATATTGGGAAGGCAGATCACAAAATTATGTACCCATAAAGGTTTTATACAAAAGAGGAAATAGGGAAATAAAGAAAACTAAATTTGGAATGGAGAATATTTTTATTGTTTCGTCTTTTCCTAATCCAATTTTTACTCGAAGAATTAGGTGCAGATCCGTAAAGTCATCCTTCTACATTGTATAACGTTACAATATAAATGAAATAAGTAGGTACATACTTAATTAATAATATTATGCCTAATGTGTAAAGTTCTAAATTAAAAATAAATTTGGAAAGTATAATTAGTTCTAGTGTCAATGTGAACTATATGCATTTTTAGAATAACAAATAGGTATCTAGTTAAAAATTATTTTGTTCCTAAAACATTAGATTTCGAACTAAGTTGAAAATATGCATCAGTTTATTATATTCGAGACTAACGCCGGACCGTCACTACTGGAAACTCACTACAAACGCATGTAAATATATTTTTTCATCAAATATTTCTCTTCAAAACAAATATAAATCAGAAAAAAAATATAACTCATATTACCTACTTTCAATAAATTCCTCGTCCATTAGAGTTAAAATTTTATAATTAGGATTCCAAAAAAAAGCGTATGTCCTTGAATCGTCAGTATTATAGAAACTACTGATGAAGGTACATTACCAAATAAGCATTAATATAATATAAATGCGAAAGTGTTCCTGTCTGTTACCTTTTCACGACTAAACTCACGGCTTTGTATAATTTGACAAGGAGGTAGGTGTTATCCTGGGTATAATATTTGGTGCCTGCGCATATATTAGCTGTCGTAATAACTGACATCCGCGCAGTGGAATACACATTTAAGTACTAATTATGAATGTATGACATTAAAGTATAACACAATATTTCGCATAAAGATTTCAATTAAATTCATTTCTTCATTTAAACTTATTGACCGTAGTTATTCAATACCTATTTGAATTGAGGGTTTTAGTTTATAATTTACAAATGGTTTTCGAGGCAGGAATCCAAACCTTAACCGAGACTTGCAGACTAGATTTTATTCATTCTCATATTGGTCACTGTCCTCTTCAAAATATCGTATTCCTGGTGGCAAATAAAAATATTTCTATTTAAATAGGTAAGTACCTAATTCCCCTACCTTCCCCCGCCCTTCAAGCCAAGCAAATCGATATCAATTTTTTTTTTGTTCTATATCAAATCTTACCATTTATTGCATGTACTGACATGATGAATCATTGACTTATATTAATCTTCATTTATAAATTTAATCAATGATTACATTATTTATATTTCCAACATATGAATCAAAACAAACATTCATACCAGCGTTCACGTCAAGCGTCCCATTCGATAAGATATAGCTTAAGACTTAACTGGGGAGTCAAAGTACTTTAAAAAAATAACTAAAAATGCATGTATTAATAATTCAGTCAACATTTAAAATCACTGTTCGCCTGAACTAGTCTATAGAAGTTAGCTAACCCGATAAAATATCTATTATTGACATTTTTTTCAAATAATCTTTGTGAATCTCTCAATAGGTACTTTTACATACCTACACAATTTTAGATAAGTTTATTAGGTAACTGATTTTATGAAAAAAACCCTTATAGGTTTATTGCTTCAACAATTTTTTTTTTTTTTTTAAATGTTTAACAAAATGTATAATAAATTCAGGCGAACTCGGCAAACTAAGAAAATAGAGTCTCTATAATATTCACTTACGCTATTACTTATTTCAGTACGATTTGCATATGTCATTAGTGGCTCATAAACTGAAAAACTTATCGGAATAAACACATTACCATATACTTAACTACTTAAATTACTATAAAACATTTTACTGGTTTTTAATAATATGGCGTAGGATAATAGCAAAAACAGGATCAAAGAAAATTTTTACAACAATTGCAAAAAAACAGACAATAGGAAACCAACATAGAGTATAACAGTTATGGTAATTACGCCAATCCAATTCGCATTTGAACAATTGGAATCTGCATATACACTATTGACTGCCTCTGTGGCGCGGTGGGAGTGTATCCGACTGCTACACAAGAGGTCGTGGGTTCGATCCCCACCCAGGATAAAACTTTGTGTGATGAGCACGATGGTTTATTCTGTGTCTGGGTGTTATTTATCTATAATATGTATGTATTTAGAAATATATAAGTATGTTTATCAGTTGTCTGGTTTCCATAGTACAAGCTTTGCTTAGTTTGGGATCAGATGGCGTTGTGTGAGTTGTCCCAAGATATATTATAGATATATTATATTACTATTTAAATTTAAGCTGACCCTCGCAACTTCGTCTGCGTTAAATTTCCCCGTTTTTGCAACATTTTTTATTGATGCTCCGCTCCTATTAGTCATAGCGTAATTATATATAACCTATAGCCTTCCTCGATAAATGGGCTATCCAACCTAAAATAATTTTCCAATTCGAACCAGTACTCCCTGAGATTATCGCGTTCAAACCAACAAATAAACAAATTCAGCTTTATAATATTAGTATAGTTATCCATCAATTCGTCATACTAATATAAGCCAATCAGTGTATACAAATTATTTGAATGATTGTGAAAACTACATCAAAATCCGTTGCGTACCTATTACATATAGAAGATCGCTCGTACAGATAACAAACTTGTATTATTATACTATGTAAGGATAAGTTATTCGTGATTTACCTAAGTTAACCCTAATCATTTTTTTCGCAATTGTCCTAATAATGCTAGGACTTGGTTTCTTATTATCCGTTCCAATGCAATCGTCTTAAGATATTCGCAATGACCATGTTTCGGTGTTCCTACGATTTAGGCATATAACACGTACTTATTGTGTAACAATAGCCTTAACCGCGTAGGTGCGTAACTAAGTTCGTGATCTCGTCACAACTACGTAAATGCTGTCAGGCACGTCCATTCATCAGTGCAACGAACGCCATCAATGTCAAACCCTAGTACACTAAAACAGTGTTTCTTAACCTGTGGTCTGCGGACCCCTGAGGGTTCATGAGTATATATATGAAGTCCGCAATCTCATCTACAGACCATTTAACTATAATAAATAAATGCCACCAAAAATCTCGAAATCACTACGCTTATCTAGCAGGCGAACGTACATCAGCGGTTGGTGTTCGAGACAAAAATAAATGGTCCGAAATTTATTGGGGTTTATTTCATTGGAATTGTGCTTGATTTCCTAGGGGCCCGTGAACTGAAAAAGGTTAAGAAACGCTGCACGAAAGCAATGGAGTCCTAAACAAAAATACTTCAAGACATTGTATTAGAACATTACACAGTAATTATTATACTTATTCTATGACTAGATCAAATTAAACATTAAATCGTATAAAGCTACGTGGCCATATTAATGATTTTTTATTGATTAATTGATTTAAACAAATATGAACATGCTATGCAGTGATGTGTCGAAGACATTTTATTATTGCGCAGACTCAGAATTTATTCATTAACTTTATAAGACATTTCTAAAATGGCAGTGGGATTTTAATATTTAAAAAGTAAAGCTTCATTGAGGCAACATCGGTGGAGACATGAATGTGACTTGTATGATTAAGACTGTTTGCCGTTTTGGAGCGAGAGTCGGGCGCGCTCGTCGGTGCTAAGTGCGCGGGAGAGGATGGTAGACGATGTCCGCGCTGATGAAGATGAGGTACCATTCTTCTGCGCGTCGGGCTTTTCCAGTCCTGTTATATATTAGTACACATTAGTCACAAACATTTAACATGTAGGTAATACGTTAAACCATAAACGCAAAACTGAAATACACTATCAATAATGTCATTTCATTTTATTCTAGTGACTTTTTTATCTTATCCTAATAAAAAAAACCCTTATTTATAATACGTTAATAAATACTTTGTCTTATTCTCTTCTATTTGAAAAATAGAATTAAAAACAAAGACAGAGCATTCGCTAGTTAAAATGTTTTTAACGTAATATGAATATGGGGGCATTGAACTAAACCTTTCAGGTTTTGCGTTTAATTATTAACAATGCGTAAAAGCTTTAATAAACATTATCATCCACAACAATAGACGTATATACACATATGCAATTGTAGATTTGGCATATTTGAAGTATTAATAACGATATCTAAATTAATATAATAATATCAATATGATAACTGAGTGCATATCGAATCAAGAGATAGATAAATATTCAGAATATTAGCTTTGTGTTTGTGTTAATTAAGCGGAATTTTTAATAAATGTGATCAACAAGGCAAGCTACGTCAAAAGTAGCGTTGCTGATTAATAGTAGGTATACGTATTTCATAGGTATAGGAAGTTTAAAGTAAGTACAAGAGACAAGACAACGTTCAATAATTTCAACTAGTATATACTTGATTCGATCGGTATCCTTGAACAACCTGAAAACAAAATAAACTCTCACTAATTGTAGAATAGCAAAACAAAGATACAACTACATAATCTGAAGTCAAACTTTTAAGATTATGAAACGTGCTAGCAGGTAAATAAATTGTTATTACAGCACAGAATTTATAACTCATTTATTATTTATTAACGTTTTATGACTCATTCTTTGGAATGTATAATTTCAACGAAAATGCCACTTTACTAACTAGACAATAAACAAAAATAAGCCCAACGTAGTCATTTGTATTTCATATTTTTGTTTATGTATATTTATCTCCGTAAGAACGCACATAAACTTGTTTTCAGAAGAATTACTTACAGGCGATAAATAAATCTTAAAAGGGTGACTCAGATGTAGTCAACAAAAATGTACGGATTTATGAGATATTTCCTTACCCAGTCTTTTTCTGATGAGGTAATAAAGTTTCGGTTTGATGACCAAGATGATGAATATGAAGACTCCTTGGAGCGAATTGATGAAATCGACAATCATCCAGAACCACCGAGGTTCTGACGCCACTGTTGATAACAACTCGGAGACCCAACCTGCACCCATCACGACCCATAGTTTCCCCGTCAGCACGTATCTAAGTTAACAAGGTTTTAAAAATAGAAAATAATGTCGAAAATTACACAATTTTTCCAACCATTTTAAGACAGCCTGGAAGTCTAGTAATTGTTTAACAATAACAGCTTGGTGTGCTGTGATAACAGGAAATATTTTTAAAAATTACGCAAGTTTTACACCTATTAAAACATACATATAGACTGTTGATATTTTAATGTAATTAGTAAATTTTGTACAAATATAATAAACTTTAGAATTAACTCTTATCAACTCTACCTACTGGCTCTACCAAAATTTTGATAATATTGTATTTCTCACTCCTTATAAATTGACTCTATCTAACTGCTTCAAAACAAAATACTTACTACGAAATGATAAAAATATGAGTCTCTATCTACAAGTTCTAGGTATTATCAATTTAAAATTATCCTTTAACTTCAAACAAATATTAAATAACGGATCCCCTTTCAGCTATTTTTAGCTAACTTTATTACTAACAAGATGTTCAGAAATCCTCACGATACTAATCATTGATATGTGGGTTACATAAACGAAACTAAATTTTAAACAACTCTTTCATTCCGGTTTACAAAATAACATCGGTAGTTACAATTGTAATCGTTGTCGTATTTTGGCTGATTTGATTCTATATTTAATTCGCGATTGGTTATTTTAATTAACCAATCAAAAAAATTACATGTAGGTACTTGTAGAAATGGTTAAAATTCATCAACATGTTCCATTTTTAGTCTGAGCATGAACTAAAGTCATGGTAATAGTTTTATATTCCGTCGTTATTTATATAAGTGAGTCGATCTCTCGCCTGAAAAGAGCTACCATTGCCTACTCTAGAATAAAAAAATATCATTGTTCTTCTAATTTTATATAGTAATCAGTGTAGTAGGTACCTTAGGTACAGAAAAATCCTCAAGATAACCTAAAATATACCTACAACTAATACCAAAATACAAGTTACTAATAGCGAAATGAATTACTCACTTGGCTCTATCAACTCGAAAGCGTCTCTTCGCCCGGTCACCCACGGAGCCAGCTTGCAGACGATGCACTTCAGACTTGACTCGAGCACAGTGCCGTGCTGTCAACACCCACAGCACAAAGTTCGTACACGTCACCAACCCCATCGGGATCACAAAGAATATGTAATGCGGCCAATCAGACCGCGTGTTTTGAACTGAAAGCGCCATAAATAATTTTAGTACAAAGAAGTTTGAATTATGAAAGAAAGCAGACGAGCCAGATACATTATTGTTTTTTAACTATCTAATATGGTGCTGGACTATATACAAGTGACACATTTAACACACACACAAAAATACACCTAAGCTTAGCCATATACGGTTAAGGCCCTCAAATAATGAGTTAGGAGTTCCTACCCAAGATGGGTAGGAACTCCTAACCTAATCCTAATTGTTTGATGACCTTCACTGTTGAAAAGCATTTCCTGTAATTAAAGTAGTTTAATTATATCTCCGTCTTTTTCTGGATTTATAATAAAGTCCTTGAGTTTATTTTTGTATGGCCCAATGTAAAATCTTGTAAGCTTTATAATCTTTAGCAAGAAATAAAATAAATGAGAAATATTAAAATGCGAAAGTGACACTCAGTTTAAAACGTGAAACCAACTAGCTAAACACCCTGTAATTTAGCGGAATCGTTCAAAGACATTTTAGTTTATTATTATCCTTAGATACTCATATAAGACATTATCATTAGACACTCAATAGTTTTTATCGAAAGCTAGTAAAATTAGCAGTTCAAATTTGTTAAGTCAATCAGTAAATTTTGCTGTTCACACATTGTACGTCCACTTAAACACAACCATATTTTTGATGTTACAATTGGCATTCAAATCAGTTCATTGGATTAATCAAATGATATTATATTGTCAATCCAATCATATTAATATGCAGATACCTACTACATCTTTACAATAAAATAAAATAAGCTTTTCATCCTACTTATTTTATGCTTTGATACATCAGCCAGTCTAGTTTCCTTTTATTTTTACAGAAGATTAATAAAAGTTAAACAAAGTAGTATGTGGTGTTAACTTAAGGTTTAATAAAACACAATGTTTTCGCACGAAATGTCTATCAATACCTTGCGTGACTTCGAGTTTGAGGTAGTAAAAAGTAGTGGATAGTTTCATTAAAAAGTTGTAAAACTATCTTCTTCTTTAATATAAGCAAAGTTTTTCCCACCTCAACTGACTATATATCTGACATTCGAATTGATTGAGCGGTGTTTTTCAAAATGTTGGCCTTCAACCCTGGGGTACTAGGACTTACTACTACTATTATATTAGTAGGTGTGCCCAATATGAATATATATATAATTATAAGTAGATCAGCATAGTTCAACAAGTAGCTACAATTTAAAAGTTCAAATACATATTCTTAGTAAATAAATTTATTTTGAGTTCTGCAACTGCGCTGTGTTGTATGTTATATTTGTCTTTGTATGGTTTTCGTAGTCATTATATTTATTATTAGTAGCAAATAAAAATCATGTTATATTCGTAGCAAACACTACTAGGGATGTTTTATAAAATGAGGTGGGCTGGCAGCAGTTAATTTTAGTGTGTAGGGGAGTAGCGATGTAAAAATCTTTGAATTACACCGAATGAGATAATTACTTACTAAACGAACACCAATTACTAAGGCCCGCCGTCTAGCCGACCGCAACTAACAAACGTATTACTTAAATATTTATTTTGTCCAATATTGTTTGGATAGTAAACGATATTTTCTTTCACGTCGTCTTTTCTTTTGTATTATGTCAAGGGAACTTCTGAAGAAATATTGCTAATATGACTCTGATGTTTGTTATTGTGCTATTTGAGGACATTAACAACATGTCCTATAATATATTAGTTATATTTCGGGACTTAATCGCGTGAATTATTTAAAGGTACAAACCTTTTATTTACCCGACGTTTCGATCGAATTGCACCGATCGTGGTCACGGGTCGACTGATTTCATTAAAAAGAGTCGACCCGTGACCACGATCGGTGCAATTCGATCGAAACGTCAGGTAAATAAAAGGTTCGTACCTTTAAATAATTCACGCGATTAAGTCCCGAAATATAACTAATATGTATAAAAATCGCGAAAGTTCAAAAACAATAATGTCCTTAATTGTTCTTTGTGAGAAAACTTTGACCTATTAATACAAAGTGTAACAGAAAGGTTTGATGAAATTTTCTTTCATCAGAGGATAGTACATATCGTCCAGGGTGTCATATGGAATTTCATTTGGTTTCTTTTAGTTAAATTTAACAATGGAAAGTGTAATGTGATGAATAGTGAAGGTGCAGTACTGCACCTGCCTAGATGCAAAATCCGAGTGCATTCATTACATTTTGACCAAAATAGATACGTGCAATATTATATGATGACCCTTGACTTGACCATGCCTTTTTGTTACACGCTGTATAGGTATCTATTCATATAATTTTCATTGTTGAATTGTTAGTAATGTATTGATTCACCACATACATATTGTATTTATGCGACTGAATATATTCCAATCCAATTCCCTAAACCTAAGAAGCACCGTGCCACGTAGTTTAACGAATATGACGTAAGGTAGGGATTTGTTTATTATTTTTATTGTACGCGGAACTCGGCCGAGAGTGTACTGTAAATGCGCAGGCGTTTAGGAAAACTACTTATCTTATATTAATCACAACAAAACATTGTTATGAAGAAAATCTTTATTATGTTAAATTTATGCATTTTAACGTGAATCATGGTCATGAACGCAGACGCTTTGCAAACTGTCGAATTTGTCTATATTATCTTTTCATTTATATTATCATACTAGCTGTCCCGCACAACTTCGTCTGTGTTAATTTTTCCCGTTTTTGCAACATTTCTCATTGCTGCTCCGCTCCTATTGGTCGTAGCGTAGTGTTAATGCCTATAGTCTTCCTCGGTAAATCGGCTTTCTAACAGTAAAATATTTTTTCAATTCGGATCAGTAGTTCCTAAGATTACCGCGTTCAAACAAACAAACAAACAGACAAACTCTTCAGCTTTATAATATTACTAGCTGTCCCGGCGAACTTCGTATCGACTCTTTTTTTTTGTAAATCGGGTTCAATTGTGAATCTAAACCATCCTCGAATCCCCTTGAACTCACACAAAAAATTTCATCAATATCGGTCCAGCCGTCTAGGAGGAGTTCAGTGATATACACACGCACACAAGAAATATATATATAAAGATTATAGATAGAATTGATTTTTAATGTTGTAGATGTCCATAGCTGACAGTGACCGCTTACCATAAGGCGTATCATAGACGTACCTATATCTGTTTGCCACTGTCATAATACAAAAAAACTTACTAGAGCTGAACCAGCATACGCCTGTTCCAATGTTAGCATCCAGGAAGCTGGCGACGGGATACTTGTCGAAGAGGAACATAATCAGCGTCAAAAGAGTTGAACCGCTCCAAGCGTAGAGTGAATACCATATGAACCGACGCAGTTCGGCGTTTGCTTTGCGCATTGGCTGCACCGTGCGGACACTCCTACGAAAAAAACCTATTTTAATATATTTAAAAGTTGATATTAAACTGATCAGAATGGTGTAAGGACCTTTGATTTCCTACACCCGTAACTATTTTATTTCAACAATCTTTCATAGTTTTGATTACATATTTCTGTGACTCTTCCCCAGAGCAGGATGTTTTATAAGCACTTTGCTATTAAGGGTACTTTATATCGTTGCATTAATATCTTCACCTTTCAAATACTTTTTATATACGACCATTGCCCGCGACTCTATTTCCACTCCTTATCTCAGTTCATGCAGGGTAGGTACAGAGTTGATGTATTTTGGGCATGTAGGTAGATATTTGTATTAAAAAAATTATGTACTTATTCAAACTTTTACTTAATAAGGTGGCTTGGTTTAATATATTTATTTTAAACATATATATTTTTTAATCTTAATTATTTAATGCACTGTACTCTACATTATCTCGACATTGGGTAAGCACAGAGTGTTTAAAGCCTTCAGAAATTGAAATAAAATCCAAGCAAACATTTATCTACGTGAACCGATTTATGGGTGTAACTGTTACCTAAACATACGTACCTCGAGTAAGTTAACGATAAAAGACATTCTCTACTAAAAGTAAAGTTAACTTGCTTGTCAAGCTCGTAACAAGCTCACGTTTGCAAACATTGCGTACAAATGTGTTCAGCTGTGTACATTTAGGTTAACAGAGGGAATCATTTAAATTATTGGAAATAAGTAATACCTACCACACTTAACCAACTTTAAAAAACAAGGCTCTTTTATTCGGTTGTAATTTTTTTATGAAGATATGCTACTCGTCAATTTTATACGCTTTTTTAAAATTATCTTAACGATGATGTTCTCATAAGCAGTTTTTTTAATTATATTTAGAAACTTAGGTAAAATTTATTTTAGTGCAATCCAGTTTTTGGGCACCACTATCAACCCCACCAGGAATATAGTAAGTAAGACTAATTATAATTGAAACCTAAATGCCGTGAACTGATTCAAAGTAGATGTAGATGCAGATATTTTTGTCCTATTATTAGGTACCATTATAAAATTGTAACAACTAGATTTATTTTAGTTTAGAGAATTCAGCTTTAGAGAACGCAGTTGCATTGTAGTGCAGACGTCTTGGTATCGGCGTTAAAGTATCACACTCTAGCTAAAAATGCATGACAGTTGTTGCATTTATTGGGCTACTATTCTTTGCAATTTGAAAAGAGTGGCCGCGAGTTTTTATTGCCAGGTTATTTTCTCAGGCTTTACCTATTGTTTGCGAACTTGGCATTACATGTACATGTAGAATCCCGACGTATGACAAGAGTTGTTTTGCATCCTTAGTGAATAAAGAATTTTGAATTTTGTTTTATCACTTTGCACGGGTAGCCCAGACAGATTACGGTTTCACCTCGGAGTGAGATTATAATAAGCTGGAAACTCGTAAACACCTTGAATTTAGTGTTCTAAAATGACTGTTGCTTAAATGACTAGGCTGGAAGAGGCAGATTGGGTTTGAGAGGGCCTTGACATCTCTCCAGATCCCAAAATTATGATTTACAGACGCTGTTCGTGATTTCGCTAAAGGTGGCTTTAATCAGGAAAAGCTGACATACCCAAATGTACTCAGATATTTTTAGGAGGATTAAAACTTATAAATGTAGCTTCGATAGATGGCTTTAATAACTACGAGTAAATTGCTTCATCTTTTGGTTACTAGCGAATGTTTATACGTAATATTTGCACGCTGACGAAGCTCGCCCCATCCTAAAACTATTACAAAATAAAACCATTTACTTTATGACAATTACAAATATACATGAAAGTCGTAATGGCGCGGCCGTGAACACCTATTACACCCCATACGGACTCTTTATTAGATTTTACTGCCTACCATTATTTCGGGCTGATCACGGGGCTTGACTCGTTAATTACTAGGATAAACGACATCGACAAAAAATACGATAATGAGCTGGTGGTGCAGCCGACTAGATAACAGTAAAACCTTTGATAAGTAAGCTTGACATAATAAGTTAATTAGGGCATACAGATACTCCAGTTACGTATGTTAGCTACAATTAGCACTTTGCCTGCCTTCCACTGCGAAAGGGTATTAAGTGGGAAATAGCTGAGCGGTAAGGAGTCACCATATCCATTAAGAAAGAGTTTCAGTGAATGGCAATCTGCTTGAGATTTTTAAGACATTTGCTTCGCTCATTCATTGTGGAAGCACTTCGATGAAAATTACCGTTGCGAGTTAAACGGATTCCGTACAGAGAGCCCGCTCCGCTCGCAGTAGAAGGCGGGCAAGACACGCACGTACAGTGCAATCTCAACGTCCGCTGTGTCGGTTGAAGATTCGACTGAATTCGACCGAGATCCTTATACGTGCTTGTCTATGTGTTCGTAAGCCTGTTTTCGCTCCTTTCCAGCCAGCCAGACATTTATACCTATCTAATTTGCGCTATTAGTATGGCGGTGTATACTTGACTGAACATTGCTGAACTATGAAATTGTAAACAAAGCGGTGAGCGTGTTAACATTTACCATACATATGGTTTATGAGTGTTATCGTAATTTTGGAATATAGCTTTAAATAAAGCTTGTAAGTACACGACCTTCTCGACCAGATTAAATATTAGTTTTTTAGTAAGTATCTATTTGATAATGTTAGTACTTACACGTCTTAAACTCTAATTTTATCCCACGGTCTTCTAATAAAATATCCTATTTTTGATATAGGTATGTGAACAGATTTGGGGCGTCCATAAATTACGTGAGGTGATTTTTGCGGATCTTTGACCCCCTCCATCTCTCTAGTGAAATATCGTGATATTTGCCTTGACACCCTCCCCTTAACTAAGCTCTCGTGAGATTTCACATTTTAAATAACACCGGACAAGTGTGAGTTGCTCAATTGTAGTGTAGCAATGAATGTCAAGACCGGTCAAAAGTTTTGAATAACCTAATAATATTACTAAATATAAATTAGTAGTAATTATTATTATATTAGATGGTTTTTGTGAATAAACAATTATGTGAGACTTGCCAAGGCTCCCCTTTCCCCTACCTGATTTTTGGTAAGATTGGGCTCGACCCCCTCCCCCCTAAACGCCTCACATAACTAATGGACGCCCCCTTTTAATTAATATGCAAATGTGGGATAAATTATAGGTATTTAAAGAAATAGATTCCTTTAGACAGCTTATAGGAACGCACAGAAAAAGGTGATGCAGGTAAAGCTTTTTTCTACTGTGTCTTTTTTTAGCTTTTTTGTCTCTGTTTACAGCCTTCCTCAAATTCCAAGCAAATTCCATCTTCTCCGGAGATTATCGTGTTCACAACAAACAAACAAACTCTTGAGATTATGTAAGCCATACAATATCCCATAATTTTATTACATACATTACAGTAATGGATATCTGAGGCAGTTTAATTAAAGCCCCACCTAGACAATTACACACAGGTATAGTGAGTTCCTATACTGTCAGTTTTCATTAAGGTTTGCCTAATTGACATAGCTTGACCTTTTCAATTAAATACCATCAAATTAAGCATTACGTGCTACCTAATTAATAAAATGCCCAAAATATACTTAGTCTCTACTATTATAATATTGTGAAGTAGCTATGTCTGTCTGTACATAAACGTGTCAGACAACGAATCTAGATTAAGTAATTTAGGGTTTTAAAGAAGAAACTACTCTTTGTTTTTTTTCATGTCTGATTTATTTGTTCGAAATTGATGCAAAACATAAATAGATTTTGCTACATTATTGCAGTTTTTTAGGTAATATTCTATCTTAAATACTACTACGAGTTTCATCAAAATCTTTTAACGGTAGATAACGCGAAATAGGGTTCGGCTCTGTCAAAAGTTTACATAGAAAACTTAAATATTAAGACACGAAAAAAATGGTGTAACCAGACAAAAAGTTCTTCTAGTAGTAGATGTTAAAAATAATTTTAAGGATATGTATTAATATTAACCCGTAAAAAAATCTTGAAATTACGGCAAAATGCCAAAAAAAAAGAATTTTCGTGTTATCATAGTTACGGCGTTCGTTATCTAACATATGTACGAACAAATATTCGACTTTATTTTGTCGTGCGCTCCTGCGCACTGTACAGTAACGTTTGTGTACGATATAGCGAGGCGGGTGGCCATGTCAATGTGTGCTTACTACTTACCACACTTACACTGTGTGTAATGAATACTTTGCTCGGGGTAATGCCCGCTTATGTATAAAGGTACAGCCTTATAAGTATGAGATACAGCCTGATTTCCATTTTACTAGCCATGCCATAGGCATAGAGAGCTCAAATAAAATGGTCGTAATAACCGGCATCCATGCGGGCAGAACTTAAAGAACGGGCATAATATAAAGTGTTAAATGGAATTATATTTTCAATGCGAATAAAAATGGAACCTAAGCAATAGTGGCGAACGGTTAGAAACAGTTCTTTTCAGCTTCCCTTTGAATTCTAATTAATTAATATTATAGGTACAAATAACCGTGCCTATCAAGGTATATTTTTATTTGAAAATGATAACCTTCTTCTTGTGCATTCAAGAGCCAACGCTTGGTTTAGACCTATTGCTTCAATTAATTGTATTCAATGAATCAGAACTTGCATCGTGTAAATCAGTCTTTATAGATAGAAGCATTTACGCTATCGAATCAGTTGCCAAGTGGACAAGCAGTGTGATAGGCAATAGCGAAAAGCCGCTTAGATATCAGGCGCCAGAATGTCTGTTTGAAATTAGCGAAAACAACTTAACCTACGCCATAACTGTAGCCTAAATTATTACTTCTATTCATAGTATCTATACCTATATGATTTTTTTTAATATTTACAGAACCATCTGTGTACTGCACCTCCGCCTCCACATAACCTTCAGGCTAACAATGTGTGGGTCATTTAGGAATTACGTAATGTATGTTTATAATTATGCTATAATATTTGTTAATTAAGATCCCATTCACATGCCTACTACATCAAGTTATGTCAAAATATATTTCAAACATTATCTATTGTTGAATCTTCACACTCGTTTTGTGCACAATACTCATAAGTCATCGTGACTTTGTCTAATCTAACCCGTTCCTACAGTGACGTCATTCAAGGCCAGTTAGTAAAAAAAGGAAGACAGACCATTAACCATAGGCATTCCCTTCCTATTAGACTCCAATCGAATCTTATTTTTAACTAGCTGTGCCTTCCTCCGTGTGAAGTTGCAGTACTGCTCTCTAATAAACGTTAGCGTGATGATAAAAAGTAACCTAAGTTACTCCTTACATCCTCAGCTATCTGACAATGAAAGTCCCGAACCGTTCAAATTTCCAAAATTAATCGAACCGTTTCGGAGATTAGATAGAACAAACAGACAGTGAGACAGACAGACCGCCAAACAGACAGACAGACAAAAAAATAAAAATTGTGTTTTTATTAGTACCCTTTCATGTGCATTTAGTAAAAACTGTTATATTGACACAGATACTTCAATTTTATTTTTTTGTATATAAGCAATAAGATATCGAAATCCACGTAGTTGAAGTTAAATATTCTACCTACTACTAGATACTTGCTACTAAACCCCAAACAATAGATATGAAAGCATGTACTAAGAAATACGTAATCATTTTCTAAATAAATGAGTCATTACAACCACAACATCGACATCAAAACAATTTCTTAGGAATCGGTTCTTTTAATGTATTAAATAGGTACAATTTATCATTGGCACGAAATACAGTAAGTATGATGAAACAAAGACGTCAGATCGGCAAACACAATTGACCCAAGACGGTTGTAAACGAAAGACACTTTAAATGAGTTAAGCAGTTTCACATTCATTAACTACAATTAAAACTTATTTACTTTACCATTACGATCCTTAAATAGGAAAACTTTTTACTAATGGTATTTTTTCTTCTTCTTTATCAGTTTTATATTAATAAATATATTCCAAGAAGTAGTTATTCCCACTGCTGAGACACAGGCCTCCTTTTTGAGGCCAGGTTATAATCTAGATACCACGCGGTCCTATTGGGGATTAGTTAGAATTATAAAGAGAGAGGCCGATTTTTGTGAGTTTATATGTCTTGGGTAATCTTAGAAACCACTGGACGTATTTGAATAATTCTCACTATTGGAAAGAACACTATTCCCGATAGTTATAGGCTTTAAACGAAACTCAAATACTTCGGTTTATTTGAGTTAGAGTCGAGGGCGAGTTGCTTGTATAATATATTTTAAAATCTAAGATATGCCTATTTCCTAAATATAATGTGTCTAAAATGAATATTTAAATATAATCTGTTTTGTGCAATGTAATTGCACCAGACAAGAAGTAGGAATAGTTAGGATAATAATGTTGGATAAATTTATCGGCATTAAATAAATTTACAAGCATCGATATGCAACTTGTTTGTATTGTCTGTGAAGCTATCAAAAGCTATACATTGCTGTTAGTTGATCGTACCTATATTCATTATTATCCACGGAATCTGAATTTCATGGAAAGCGCTTAATGACATAAATATGATGAAACTAGATTTCAAACAATTCAATTCTGATGCGTAGCTATTGTAAGAAAATTATTATCAGACGATAATTACTCATTCTCAGTAAGGCAAATCTACGAATTAGCATTGTCTGAAAAATATTGTTAGAATAGCTTCAAAGCTTGTTTGAACGACCTCAATTACAATTAGGCCTATTATTTTAACTAGTAAAATTTCTTGTTACCACTATTCCTGTTGAATGAAGCTCTAGTCTTTTCTTATATTAACCACAACTAAGGTTCATTTTCCTACTTTAATCGGATTCAGACTGTACCTATTGAATGTAAATACTTCAGTAGAGCTATCTGTAATTATAAAATTAAATACCAAATTTTAATTTAGTATCAGTAACAACGCGTGATCAACAATGGCTTGTATTTTGTATCTACATCCTATTATGATAATGAACTCATTAGGTACATCCTAAATCCAATAACGTTATCAAACAATTTTACATAATATTCAACTGTGCATTATAACATTTAGCCTCAATACTATAAAACAAATACAAATATCAAAGAACTGTGAGTAAACTTATCGATAACTAGAATAAAACAAAACAAACATTTACCCACATTGCGACAAACAGGTCGGTGCAAACTTGTAGGAATTGTTGAACGGATGATGACATGATTGCCAATAAATCATTTCATAAGTAGACGTTTAGAGTAAATCTTAAATGCGCGGAAACGAGTGTTTATCTTCGGGAAAAATGTTGGAGTCAGAGCACTACCTGTATTCCCGACAATTCCCAACCAGCCAATATTGTCTAGTTCCGTTACGTTTACACACCGGTGAACCCCAACCGTGTCAGCTGCTAGATTTGTTATTATAATGCTACATGCGTCAGTTTCCTATTTTTTATAGAAGTCCGTAAACACTTTCATTCATTGAAATTCTGAAATATGTACGAGTAAGTAGGTACGTATGTACCTATCCGTATTTTTCCTATCTTCCGCATTGCTAAATTTAAAAAATAATTTGCAATTTAACTGTCTGTCCAAGATTCGCAGAACTCCGTCTTTTAGACGCTAATATTTACAGAATTATTGTTTTGGTCTCGATGCAAAATACAAACTCTACTCGTATACGTTTTGATAAGGTGGGAATATGTTTTGATATCTAGTGGTTAGGTATTTTACCGGTGCGCATGAACTGAGCGATAAGCTTTTTACTTTTGGATATTAGAACTGTTTACCTAGATTTTTTTTCTAAATTACACTCAAACTTAGGTGATGCATGACCCAGATTTTAGCAAATACAATGGTAACTATATTTTTTTTTTTAATAAAAAAGACGACTCCCGCATTAGGGTACAAGCCCTATGTCGCGGGGGACTTTACAAACATACAAATCACGGACACAAAGTACACCCAGACTCGGAACAACAATTTGTGGATCACACAAAGTGGTGTCCCGTGTGGGAATCGAAACCACGACCTCTTGCGTAGCAGTCGGACACACTCCCACTGCGCCACAGAGGCAGTTTAACGATATTTAGCCTAATTTCTAATAGATTTCAAGTCAAATCTGTTAGAATAGTTAGCTCACTTGCTATTTAAAGTGAGCTTGATTTTGATAGATACACTTTATTTTATAGTTCAAGATGCAGTGTCTGGCGCAGCATACGGCCGAATATTTTCTTAAAGCGTGGTGATGTAAACAAGTTCACGTAATCGCCGCCTAATCTGAGAAGTGAGCGCAATCATGACTAACATGAACCAATTTTTATCCTATGAATGTGAATTATTATTATTTTATTGACACCTACATGTACTTAATACCTATATTTCTAGGTAAATAGAAATGGGTAAGTATAAATTTATTCAGATTTCTAAAATACAAGATATTTCTTAGTATCCTTTAGTATCTATCCTATTCCTAGTATATATCTACCTATACCAGACGATAGCGACAGCTAATATCCAACATTTTTAAAAAAATATAAAGTTTCTTCAATTATTATTAAACGCCAACAAAAAAGGGGTTATAATTAGCAATATCTGTGTTTTGTCATTCCATGTGAAAACATAGTACCTACACCTAGTACATAAAAAAAACTTCATGTCTTCAAACATAATTCAAGTCTTCGTAATACCACTTCTTTTGTTCTGAAAATATACGAAATAGGTAGGTACCTATCGCTAAGTCTAAAGTAATAAATGTTACCTATAGGTAAGCTTTATAGACATAACTTACTTTGAAGTTCTCTTTGAAGTCATATAAACAAAGTATGAAAGCTACAAAAGGAATCCCGCTTAAATATCAGCAGATGCATAATTGGACCACTGTATTACACGATGGTAATACGATTGCTCAATTCACACATAATTTGCATCGTGAACTCAGTCGAATTGTTTGTATTGATTAACAAAACTTACCCAAATGTCCACCAGATGTCGAAGCACATGACGTTGAGCCAGGCGAACGCTGCCACGAAACCGAAGTAAATCCCGTACCCTGTGCAAATAATGTATCTATTATATATAAATGTACAAAAAATATAGGTATTATGACCTAGACTTATTACTAAGATAGCAATGATTGTATTGTAAATATTTTTCTCACGGGACAAAAACCGTTTCTTGGTAAGAGTGAGATTAATATGTCATTTTTAGTAAACAAATGATCTACTAATGATGTGTTTTCTTCTACATTTTTCTGTTGTGCTCAAATAATAAAAGTAAATAAAAAACCAACCGAACAGCTGAAAAATCATCCATGGGTGTAATAAGAACACTAACTAAAGCATTATAAGTTTTATTATGCACTGTGCATAAACACACATTTTAAGAGACATAATTGGTCACAATCATGATATTATTATCAGAATAAATTATCTGAAGAATCTTTTTTATACTAACATTTAAACTTTCGCGTTGCATGATTATAACTATTTATAATAAATAGTTAGAATCTTTTTTACATTTGTTCCTGCCAGTTTGCAAGTTTTTGCAAACTGGCAGGAAATAACCTTAAATTGTTTTAATATTTTTGGTACTTTTTTTTGACATGATATTGCTACCGTATTTCCATTTTAAAAGGAAGGCCCTCCGATATTATTCGGTAGGGCAAAATGGCAGCAAACTGACATGTCGCTATTTTTACAGTTCCGCGTTTAACTTGTAAATCAGTGTAAAATATACTTGAAATACGTTATTACTGCATAAGAACGAGAGTTTGTAATTCAGTAAAGAAAACTAGATAGCTAGTAAACTTGAACTGGCGGATGCAGAGGATGTGCGAGCCATAATCTTCCCGCATTAACAAACGGCGTAAAGAGAAAAATAACAGAATGAAAATGGCGGCAAATTAAGCACAGCACCGGTTTCATGTGCGAAAATACAAATTTTAACTTTCTTAAGAAATCAATTGATCGATCCTATAATCTATACCGAACTTCATGAAGTTTTTTTATCTCTTCCATCCGATATAGTAGGTCCGATATGGTAGGGATTATGGCTTGCACTTTCAAGTTTTCTTCTTTGAATCACAAAGACTCGTTCTTATCTTATAGTTATCACGTATTTCAGGTATATTTTGTATGTTAATCGCGAGCCGTGAAAATAGTGACATGTTTGTTTGCCACCATTTGCCCAACTCTCCTATGTTAGTGTACATCATTGACGTATAGACCTGGACCATCCCTTTCAATTAAAAAGTAAAAATTGACTGCAAAGCGCGAAAGAGAGGAAAATCTCGTGCGGCCGAGTCTCTTTGACAAGTATTGTCCACAAAGTAGCGTTGTCTCTTTCTAGAGAGTGGTCTATACGTAAATGGTGTACATTATAATAAACTTGACACTAATTTACAAAGCAGTAATTTGGCAGTAATTTACAAAGATAAAAGCGCCCGCTTTTATCTTTGTAAATTTCTGCCAGTGTCAAGTTTCGCACTCCATTTTATATGACGCAGAGAGCGCGTTCGACCATTTTACATTATTTGACTGATTTGCATACCAGTATTTCAAAATTCTTAAATTCTAGTCGGTGTACCCCTGTCCTCTAGCTTTCTCCAAAGCACATCATAACTTACAAGATCGAAAGTCTTGAAGAGATCAAGAAAGCAGGCGTACACCGGTGTCTTTCGATTAGTGTAGTATTGGACAGTATATTTGAGACTTCGTATAGCACTTGCAGTAGACAGTCCAGGTTGAAATCCAAACTGTGAGTCGTGTAAGTTCATATCATTTTTCAAGCAAGAATCAATCATACTGTCCTACACTTTTGCTATTTTGCTATAATTTGACTTATTGGATATGTATCCTGTTCTATTTTTAACTATTGGTACTACTATAGTTTGCATTAGTCCTAATGGTAAGTACGAGTGACTAATACACAAATTATAAAATAAAGATAGAACCCTTGGCAGGTGGACACTTGCGTACTAAAGATGCTCAATGCTGAGTCCGTCATGCCCGGGTGATTTGCCTCTACTCATGTATTTGATGATAGCTGCAACTTGTTTAGCCGAAAAAAGTATTGGTATCTCTTCTCCCTGACATTTAGGCCCGACATTGGTTATAATAGCTGCGGAAACAAGGGGAGACCGCACTGTGATATGTTCCTTGAACATATTTGCAATATCCTCCGGATCGCTGCACCCACTCACATTTGCAGAGAGACCAGCTTTAATATTTAGTTTGCTTGTAGACTCCCAAAACTAACGTAAAGGTTGTACTTGTAATGTGAAAATAATAGATTTTTGGTGAGTATTTGGTACTTTACGTTACTTTGAACCAAAAAAATATTTTATAAATGTTTGTGTCCGTTTGTTCCGGCTAAACTCCGAAAGGGCTAGCTAGGTAAAATACATAAGATATTTAAGATTTGAGTTAAGTAAAACTTAGTAAATATAGAATTACACGGTGGAGTTCCATAAATAAATATCTGAATAGATATTTTTACACTGGCTCTCAAGTGACTCTTCATACGTGGGTGTTGAAGAAAATGTCTTAGGGATTATCCAGAAACATTCAACTATAATCAGCTGACCATCTGTAGATTCATTGCGTCCAAAATTCTAACAACATCGCCCACACCTCGCAAGTCAATATGACGTCCCAAACGTCAGAGAAACGTGGGCTTCAACTTCTGGAAAAATGATTTTAGGCGCCGTTTATTGCTACTAGGGAGGTTTTCCCAACAGATATACAACATAAAGTTCTATATAAAGGATCTTACAGAGCGGTAACAGGCGAAAGTTGTACTTCAATAACAGAAACATTATTAGAGCCAGTGTAAATAATAAAAACTTGCTAATTTTTTTTCTAACTTAGTTGAAATCGTCTCAATAAGGCCTTTATTTTGATACCGATATTGACCCGTACACAAAAAAAATCGGTTGTGTCTTTTATCACGTTTATTGCCTAACAAATTACTAGGCTGTAGGTATGAGTATTTGAAAATAATTTTGTACGAAAATAAACGGGGTCAGTTTTCTTCGATCTAAATAGAGAACCATCGATGCTATTTCGGAACTACTAACTACATTTCAGGGCTAGAGATATTGTACAGAATTTTCTTGCTTTTACCATTTATTGTGAGAAACTCTTGAAAAACAAACAACTACCTACACAATAAGAGGACATGTAAACAAAGATTTCTATAATTATGTACTTTGACTGGCCTGTTGGCTGTGTGACCAGATTTAGCAGAATTCTGCGACTTTAGCAGAATTCTGCGATTTTAGCAGAATTAGATCCTTAATTTAGTATCTAGCAGATTGTGTCGCGGATCTGAAGAGATAGCAGTTTTTGTTTTTGTAAATTAGCAGGATTGAACACTTTCACTTAGATAGTCAAAAACTGTTTGTAAATTTCCAAATTTGGTTTACGAATCTGACGTACAAGTAAATGACTCCGAAGAAAATTGGATAAAGCAGGGGTGGATCTGTTAGACTCAGGAGAAGTTCTGAAAAACACCTGGCCTCGGGCTGGCACTGGAAACAGGCAGCAAAATAACAAGGTCGGTGCGTAAATTTAACGCCAACAAAAATTATGATAATTATTATTATATATTCGCAGTTTTTGCAACATATTTCATTGCTGCATTTGCTGCTCCGCTCCTATTGGTCGTAGCGTAATGCTTTATAGCCTATAACCTTCCTTAATAAATGGGCTATCCAACAATAGATTATCGCGTTCAAACAAACAAACAAACTCTTCAGCTTTATAATATTAGTATAGATAAAATTAGCAGATTTTAGCAAAATTGAGGCGAGCAGCTGGTATAATGTTCAATTTCAATCTGGTTACAATGCCTGTTGGTCTAGCGGTTAGTGACCTTGACTGCTAAGCCAGACGTAATGGATTCCGTTCCCCTCAGCTAAAATCTTTGTGTGCTGAACACGATTGTTTCTGGGTGCCTGGGTGTAATTAACCTATAATTAAAAATATAAATGCTTATATAAAAATATCTTTATTAGTTGTCTGGTTGCCAAAGTAGGTATAGACTTTCCCTAGTTTGAGATCAGGTTATCGTGTGTGAGTTGTCCCATGATATTTATTTACTTGCCAATTTGGTAGGTACCTCAGTTACTTTTGGTAGATAAAATTACAGATAAGTTTTAGTTATGCACAGTTTTAGTTTATTTGGTTTTTGTTGATTCATTCAGGCTTATCCAATTGACAATTGCAATGTACGTCACTTGATAATGAATCATTGATTAGATAGTAATGTCCCACAATTATCTACTACACATTTTTAATGTGAAACTATAATACGTTACGATATATTTATGCGACAATACATTATAAATTCATAGGTCATGAATTTTAACAGTTCTATCAGGTACTAACATCAGTTTTATATACGCACTAAATGATTTATACATACTAATACAAACTAAGTATTAAACGGACCTTGCACGGTCAATATTATTGATCCAATTTCATTTATTTATTTGTGGATCATAGGTAAGTTACAGATTAAATACATGTTGTAGTGCACTGTGTTTTACCAGATATGGTACCTTATACAAAATTAAGATAAGAATTTTAGAGTTGAATACATTACAATTTCAAAATCATTTCAATTATTACAATTCAAAATATTTTAATAGATTAAAAATTAATAAATAAGAAAAAAAAGGTTCAGATAAAATAGGATTAAATGTCATCAATTAATTACAGAATATTTAATTATTATCACTATTTTCTAAAATATATTTTGGTATTTTTTTATATATTTATGCCATGCCTAAAAAGTTTTATACCGTCTATGTCTGATTTTATAGCTATTTCTTGTACTGTTTAATGTGTCATATAGGTGAAGATTATTATTAACAAACTTTACTACTTCATATATGGCATGGCAGTGTTAATATACGAAACCTTATATATATTTTGGCCGTTAATACGGTCTCAATATTTGTAGACTTACCCCGCATATGATGCCATATCGTAACGTTAATGTAACGTATGCCTGATATGCTGTAAGTAGGGTCTCCTGATTTACTAGCTTAGAAAAATTGTACAAAGCATATGAGTACTGACTTAGCTTTTGGTAACACTATGTAATTGTCTAATTCGAGCCCTAGAATTCTAGTTTAAAGTAAGAAAAAAATCTATCATCCGTGGTTTTACATGATTAGTCTTTTGCTCAAATGACATTATTTTAGTTTTGTCTAGGTCTATCTGAAGATTATTTGCAAATAATACGGTACCGTCGTCTGCAAATAACACTATTGAGTGATATGTTTCTCTGGGCATATTGTTTTATGTAAATAAGAAAGAGGAATGGTCCCAGTATACTACCTTGAGGTACTCCGTATTTTGTTAATTTTTGGCTTGGAAATGTATGATTTATGGTTTTAGATATATGCAGTTATGCAGACCAATGCTATCGACTTAATAATACTGATCAATAAACTCCTTAGGCATACAATATATTGATCTATACCTATCGATATTGACACAATAATATTGACCGTGTAAGGTAGGCTTTAGGATATTCGGTATAGTTTACAGTTGGTAGTGTTGAGCATAGTTCAGAAAATAGGACTCATGAAAAAATATCTTATTAGTCAGCTATTTGATTACGTATCTAAGTACATATTCATTTTAGAAAGAAAACTATAAATAACACTGATATCTAATAAATATAAAATCCTCCGTAAGTGTAATATTTTTTTTGTTTTTATTCGGGAAATCAAACTATCAAATTTATCAATTGTTTTAATTACGAAATAACATAAATTAACCATATAATTGTGTTTTTTAATCCTGTCACAAACAGATGGTACTATAAAATTATAAATCGTATGTCTTCTCAGATAATTTAGATAAAGTCCCTGCAAATATCCTGAAGATTGCTTCAGTGATTTATAAAACAAGCAGATGTTAACACCGCGTTATATTAAAATGATTCACAATTTATTCATATCTATTATTCATTGTAGAATTATCGGCAGACAGGACATATGTTAATATTTAATATCAATGCCATTCTCACCTATGTCAAATCTGTTTATTGTTTTAATGTCGATCATTCTTAGATTTCGTTCGTTCAGATAAACAGATATGTTGAAAACACATCTATCGATAACTGACCGATTTCAGAGTCGACGACATCTATAAAAATATTAGCAACCGTACAAATATTGACTTTTCTAACATTTTAAAGGCGTTGGTGAAGGCAAACATTATGTAGAAACCGGCATATCCCAGAACGACAGATTCATAGATACGTGACATTCTTGTTTACGCGATATGTAACATTATTTAAAGCGTCGGCAGCCTGGCATCAGACTCGATGACAGTCATGCGTTTAAATCCTACTCATTATACTACCAACGTGAACCCACTCCTAACACAAGCAATTTAGCTTGACAGGAGGGTTAACAACTACAACACAGTGCTAGTTATCATTTATCAAAAAACAAAAAAATAAGCAATTCGCGCTTAACACGCGCGGTAGATTAGGTACTGTTTCAGGCGACGTTTAATGCTGATATTAAAAGACATGCTTAAGTAGAAACAGAATTCCATAAATAGATATTTAAGGAACAACAGCGACGGAATACTTCCCTACTAAGATCTGACAACGTTCGTAATTACGCAAATGGCATAAATAGTGTTTACCTTCAATGGGGTCATAAGACAGAATGCCGAATAGAACAAATATTTGTACGATCTATGTCTCTCTTGTGTTTTATGGTTTGTGTGTATGTACTGGAAACTCAATTCTGATATATCCAGTTCCCTCCAAATGATCGATTAAAGTAGATGCCGTAATTTACTTCCGATTCTATTTGATAAGGCAATTGGAAATTCTATATTTATTCCAACATTTTAAATCGATACTAGGTTTCAACTTTAGTAGACACTTTTCTGTTCAGTCATAATAGCCAGAATATCATCCTGATATTATTACCTGTACGACACCAACAATAGACTAGGTACCATTTTCGACTACACTAAGAAAAATACTTCGGTATACCCATCTTTTGTGATCCATAAACTATTGTTCCGATATTTGTAAAGTCATCCGATAAACAGGGTATTTTTCAAATCCACTTACATATATATTCAAGTATCCTCAACCTACGTAATATAAAAAAGTTGGACTTTAAAAGAAGTTGGAACATAACACGTATCTGGGTAATTTGTTGTAATTTTTATTAAGATTACTCGATCACAATGGTGGGTGCTATATTTTGAAAACAATTAGGCATAGTTTTTTATATTTCGTTAGAAAATTATTGATCGTCTTAGTGCCCTTAATAAATTTATAATAATAACTTTTCCAAAAGTTAAAAAATAAAAAATACCATCAAAACGAGGCAAAAAACGGGCTTGTTGATTTTGATTCATCTATTGATATGCAAAACAATAAATGAATTAAAATCAACGTATTTAGCGTATTAAATGTGGTAAAGGATCTAATTATTTCTCTAATTAATAAAAGTTAAATAGAGAAGGAGAAACAAAAGAGTGGAATACAAAAGTTACAACTATGACACTCTTCGCCAGAAATTTCAAATTTAATAATAGGTAGGTAATACAAAACCATAGCCTATCACTTTATTGCATACATTGCCTGTGATTCAATGGTGAGTCTATACAATAAGGCATTTAATAAATTTAACCTTAATTTCATGAACGAACCCAGAATTATACATTGCCCAAGTAGTGTGTAGAATACCTGGATTATAAACATTGTTGATAGCATAAATATTACGTATGCATAATTAATTACTTACCAAGTAACGTGCAGACGGTGTCATCAGGCACTCGTTTGTACTGCACTCTAGCAAGGCAGCTGAATGCAAGCAGCATAGTGCTCACATGGCATATGAGAGTGCGACCATGCAAGTTGCGGAGTTCGGGCAATGATAGGTACACCACTAGCGTCAGACCCAGACACACGATGGTGATGCAGATCATCTGTGATACAAAAAAATATATAATGTACGGGATGTTATTACTACATAATGATCTTACAAATTCTACCAAGTATTCCATGAAAAAAATGTGCTTTTTTATTACCGTTTTACTTTAATCGAACTAAACCTAATAGATTCCTCTATTTTAGACACGATTTTTTATACAACTAACGTTTTCCTGCGGTTCCACCGGTACGGTTTTTCAATTCCGATGTCGAGACTTCTACGAAACTAAGAATAACCTAAAATGCCGTAGAACTAAAAAAGCCATTTGATGATACTGATGGCATTCAGGTATCTTTTATATAAGTTTTTGAGTATCACAAGCTCACCTGAGTTTAACGAGGAGTTTACCAGTAAATGTTGAGACAACCTTCTGTTAGAAGGCTTGTTATTAGCTTAGGCTCAAATGTACAATAATTTTTCGAGGTAATAGGGCATGATTATTTATCAGACCACGGGGATTTATTGATAAAATTTGTGGTCAGTCGCCCTCACCGGATCTAAATTACTGCAATCAGTAGTGACTTGGTTTCCGTTGCGTGTAAAAAATTTAAAAAATATATATTTAACAAGCGTTAGAGATATTTATTTATAGCTAAATATATGCGCCATTTTTCTTCCCAAGTATTAAATGTCATCATGAAAATTATTACATAAAATGTATTAATTATAACTTCATCATTCCATAACTTTATTATTAGATATTATGTAGCGTCTGTTATTTTCATCACAAATTTTATTTTTATATCGTGTGCGATGACATCATTCTGCTTTTTTTTTTATAATTAGGGAAGTTGGTATATTATTTTTCAAGTGTCGGCAGGAATTGATCGTATTACAATTTGGGATGTATGAACAGTAAAATTAGTCGAGGGGTTATGATCCCCTGTGGCTAAGTGACGTCATAACTGCGTTCACACCATTTATGTATTAAGTAGTTACCATGATTGCGTTATGGCCCACACTATATAAAATTCGTTTTTTATGAGGTCATCTGCTTTTATAGTTGCTTTCTGAATATATATAATTAATCGACTACTTTCTGAATCACTGAAATGTTGTTTATGCTGACGGAAATCAATCTATCAGTATCACCAAAGAGTAATAGAGTAATACGCACTTATCTTCTATGAGTCAACGGACCTATGTAAACACGCTAAAAACGCCCTCTTAAAAGTATCACTTTCATTCGTAATAACGTAATCTTGTTTCCTTTGAAAATTTGAATATCTACGTAGTAATATTTTCAAAGGAATGTGTTCATTCATCGTGTTCCTGACCGTTGCACAACTAGTGAAATTCTTATTTGTACCTACTTCCTAATTTCTCACATATACCTACACCAAAATTTATTTGTTTCAAAAAGATAATTAATACTTTTTGCACTAGGTATGTGCATCACGACAGAATAAGTCAATTACTAGATCCCTACATGAATTGCACATTAACAGGTTGCTTTGGTAATCAACTTATATAATAAACTAAAATCAACTTACTATGAATTGTGCATGAAAGTCCTTGTCTGGAGATTTTACGAAACAATTAACGGCAGTGGTAATGACAGTACTGTTACAATGTCTCATATCAAAGCCCTCTAAACAGTAGTCATAGCCGGTACTGATGGGAGAAATCAGGTGGCCTGCTGGATCCAATGCATGGCGATCTATAACCGATGACTTGTTGAGGACTATGCGACCAGCCTTGCAGTTCAATCCTGTCCCAATGCCCATCACATCTAAAAATAGAGACATTTCCAAACCTTTATACCTACGCAAATAAATTTATAAATATATGTAACTAGTGATCGGGGTAGGTAGCCATTTAGAATTATTGATATCAAATGCCATGTTAACATGGATTAACATGGACTTACCCCGGGATTCTGGGATTTTTAAATCATCGGATTATTAATAATATTTGTGTATTAGTATTTACTATTGAATCGTAACGCCACAGCAATTGAAAAGGTTAATGCTATATTTTTTTTTATACAAATAGATCTAAAGGTTCATTCCCGCGCGGCTGATACTACAATAGTCAGAGTGCGCGCGCAGCCTACGTCAGTCAGCGCGTCTGTCCCAGACCTCGAAAACGGCGTTATACATTTTCATACTCTGACTATTGTCGCATCAACCACGTCACGTCAACCGCACGCAATCGATCACGCCCGACTGCGATCGGCCGTGATGCATGGAAATGAACCTTAAATGTCTAACTAACACTTTTCCAGTACGAGTTTCTTAATTATATATTGGTGACATTAGACGAGAATCTTAAAATCCCGGGATTTTAAGATGTCTTGGTATGTCCACGTTATGCCCCAGTTGGTGAATCCCGTTGAACGGCACTACCTACGCCGATCACTAGTAATAACATATTTCTTCTATCACATATACCAAGAACCCTAACGAGTGCTGGTCTAGAATGTGTGTTTAGGGTTCAATTCCCACACGAGATACCATATTATGTGATCCATAAATTGTTGTTCCGAATCTGGTTGAATCTAGTCTGTTAAATGAATGTTTGTAAAGTGCCGCTGCCTGTATAGAAGCTGTTTATCTCTAGTGACACCGAAATTTAAAAATAAAAAAAATGTCACAGATCTAATGCTCTGCTAGGACATCAATTTATTTTACATCACTATTTCATAGAAATACATATTTTACCTGTTAGAGCACTGTTATCTCGTAGCAGATGTTCCAAATAATCTGTTATGTTGAATAAAACTTCATCCTTGTTTGGTGCACATACGCTAGCAAAAGTACCACAGTGCCGAGGCTTAAAATGAAATCCAATGGGACAGCACTTCTTTGGACAAAATGCTCCATACAAACAAACACGAGAACATACACGAGCCACTAGACTTTGGCCACTGTACATACGGTCAATGCACCACTCTCCCGGCAAAATTTCATTATTACTTCCGTCGTTCTTTTTTAAAACGGACAGAGTACTTCCATTTACTTCCAATGAAAAAAAGGGTTCTTTTAATTCCATATTGTAATCATCGTCTTTGCAGTGTAATACATGTTCTACTTCGTAAATATAATTCTCTTTTATTGCTAGGCGGTTTAATAACCAATCTGCTGTATTCTTCTCAGTCGTTTTTCTACATGAATGAAAATCAGTATCATAACTTTGACCGCTAGGACAACACTTACGAAAGTGATTAACGATATTTTTTTCAGAAGTCGCATGAGAATCATTCTTAACACAACTTAACGCTACTATTTTAGGAATGTATGGTTTTAATGATGTACCATTTACTATTTCTAATTCAAGTCTATCATAACAACTTTGCTTTGAACTTTTTAGCCCATCCTCTAATGTTACCAAAGTCATTTGGACAGTTTGTAGTTCACAATCTTCGGGTATTCCATGCTTGATCTGAATATTTTCACCGATAAAAAGAGGTGTTATATCTGTACTATAATTTTTATATGCAACTTCACGGTCTATACACTGGTAAACACCATCTAAATCCTTTGTATCTGACGACTTTAGCAAACTTTGACCATTTAGACAACACTTATTGAACACCACATTTTCAGGAATCACTTCACCGCTGGCACAATACAGAACTGCACTCATAAAGATCAGGAACCACATTGTTACTAGAATGTGCGCTTTAGGCACCATTATCAACATTCATACACAAAATATTCACAACAGGTGGTGAGTGTCGATCGGCGTGTTTAACATTGTTTATTTTTTCTTCTGAGCGTGCAAGCGTGCGATATAGCTCAGCGTCGACGGCGTTATGATGTGGGCTTCGCCGGACCGCCTCAATGAGCTCTGCAAAGGAGGCTGCTGCTATGTCCTTGAAACCGTCGGTCTGCGAGCTTTTGTTATACTCGTTTTATTGTCCATTGACGAAAAATGCAGATTTATGAAAATGTTACGTCCGATTTATTCACTAATGTCTCATCGTCTTTTATATTTTCAACACTTATAGGTCAGCGTACTACTAAATAATAAGTTATTGATGCAAAGGCTTCAATTCCAAATACTTATCTATCAGTTATCTATAGATAACTCTTAAGACGCCTGACAGATTACTTAGAATCCGTTCCGTAAATAAATATACTGTTTGTAATAGATATTAATATGGATAACGAATTTACGATCAAAATTATTTAGGTTCTGTAATAAAACATACAAGAGAAGAAGTCCCTAAGAAACTACCCAAATCTTTCAAAACACCGATATAAAACCAAGTTTTATTATATTGCTTTCATAGACTTGAGACATTTTATATGTTATTATAGTTAGACGAAGGCTAGACGCTCAGTATAGGTATTACTGCGGCCCATCAGTAGGTATTTATCTACCAAATACCGTGATATTTATTGATCGTGTAATCTGGTTATAGTTAGACGAAGGCTAGACGCTCAGTATAGGTATTACTGCGGCCCATCAGTAGGTATTTATCTACCAAATACCGTGATATTTATTGATCGTGTACCTAATCTGGTTATAGTTAGACGAAGGCTAGACGCTCAGTATAGGTATTACTGCGGCCCATCAGTAGGTATTTATCTACCAAATACCGTGATATTTATTGATCGTGTAATCTGGAGTAGATATCTATTTCTGAATTACGGAATAACGTTTTGTGATTTATATGGACATACGTCAATGCATTATGCTACACGATCAGTTAAATATCATGATATAGCCTCAGTACTCATAGCACTAAAGTTTCAGTTTTTGTCTCAGTACCCAGTGGAGGAAAACACATCTAACAAACTGAGACTGGAACTATACTAAATTCTTTTGATTTTTTTCCTCTTACTAACGTTTTAAATACTGAACGTATAGTCACAACGAACGAAATACAAACTGATGGTATTTTTCGTAATAAGGAAATACAACATTAAGAGCAGTTGCCTTCGGCGACTTTTCAACGGACTTCAAAAAGGAGGAGGTTCTCAATTCGACTGTATGTTTTTTTTTTGTTTGTTTGTTCACCGTATACGCAAAGACGGCTGGACCGATTTGAAAAATTATTTTTGTGTTTGAAAGGGTATACTTCCAAGATGGTCCCATTGTCATCAGATCACGATCTGATGATGGGATCCCGGAGAAATCGAGGGAACTCTTAAAATATTAAAGGCACATCTACAGTGATTTAGGTACATTTCATAGTGATTCGTGCATTTACTCTCAAAAAGCACCTATTGAAGTAGAACTGACACACAAATGACGAGCAGACCTATTCAATGGACTATTCCAGTTAGATATTATTTTTTGCTTTTTACTTGCCTTGTATTTATTTTTGAAGTCGGTAATTATTTTTTGCCGCGATGTAGACGCTAGACAGTCATTGACATAAACAGTCTCAAAACAAAAACAAACACGATACAGGCGTTATGCCATCGCAAGTCTTATACCACGCATTGCATATGTACCTAATAAGGGCTACCGTTTTTGTGCTCACCAGTTGGCGGCCACTGTTGAGTCAGATCTGGCTGTCAAAGTATAGGTTATGTTTTAGATCATGGTAAAACTTAAAACCGTGCTGTATAAATATATTGCGTTTCCCGTTTTATTCGGAAAAAAAGAGGACTTAAGTTTCTGGACGATAAATCAAACAAAGCAAGTTTTAGGTACCTACTTTTAAAGCACTGCCATTCAAATTTGCCATAATTCATCTCAGGTATTACAAAATATTCACAACAATAGCCTAATTAGAAATAAACCCGCGTAAGCCATTCACAAACTATGAAATTTGACATATTGGAGACCTGATTCTACACTAGCGCCTCTAGCGAGTCTAGGGCTGAATCATTATGATTCCGCATAGCGACTAACGTTTATACGCGATACACAGCATCGAATTTGATGCGATGCCACATCGATACAGACGCAATGCTGCATTTACAATATGACACGTTTTTTTTTTTTTTTTTTTAATAAAACACCGTATTCGGTAAATTTAAAACGAAACGAACTTTTTGATTTATTTTTGTAGTTACCAGCCAAAGAATCGTTTTCTGTTTCAGACATTTTCGGCCTATAAAATTTAATTCGGCCATAAACTGGACGAAGCTTCGGCCATGCCAAAAATCAGATGTATTAAGTGTGTAGTGAATTGTCGTGCGTCATTCGGCCTATTTCGTAAGGCACATCAGCTCACAATTTGGTGTCCTCTAATCGTATTCTATTTCTTTGCTCTTTCTCTCTCTCAGTGTAACAATAAAAAACCCGGCAAGTGCATGGGTGGTCCATGCACAATGTAGGGTTCCGTAGTCCAGTCACTATCCGAATAATTTATTATATGCTTTTTCATTTTATATGCTCTTTGAATGCAGCTTAAGAAGTGGGTTTTCTGTTGATTTTCTTTCATACTTACAACGTTATATTATTACTAAGTAGGTATACCTACTTAGAAATAATTTTGAATGGAATTTGTACGAAAATGTTGTTACCTACTTCTCAATTGATCAGCTAAAACTATTGATTTTTTTTATTTTAAAGACGACTCCCGCAGTAGGGCACAAGCCCTGTGTCGCGGGGGACTTTACAAACATACAAGTCACGGACAAAAAGTACACCCAGACCCGGAACAACAATTTGTGGATCACACAAAGTAGTGTCCCGTGTGGGAATCGAACCCACGACCTCTTGCGTAGCAGTCGGACACACTCCCACTGCGCCACAGAGGCAGTCGAGCAGCTGCAACTCGTAAGCTTGTAGAGCCTACTTAGCTGTAAAAGTTTTCCTTTTAATTTTACTATATAAATTACTACCGTGATTTTTTTACTTACCCAACATCAACCATTTAGCAGGCACTTGACTCTAACAAAAATTTGCACTTTAAAGCTTAATATTTCACAAACGGATCCCTAAATCTAAAAATGAACTTTACAACCCCCAAACATTTTTAAAAGACCTCTCTAATGAAACCCCACACGATGAGGTACGTAAGAAATAAATTACATCCCCACTATACATTTTTTTTTTTTTTAAAGATTACTCCCGCACTGGGGTACAAGCCCTGTGTCGCGGTGGACTTTACAAACATACAAGTCACGGACACAAAGTACACCCAGACTCGGAACAACAATTTGTGGATCACACAAAGTGGTGTCCCTTGTGGGAATCGAACCCACAACCTCTTGCGTAGCAGTCGGACACACTCCTCACAGAGGCAATCAAATATTAGGGGTATATTATTAGGATAATATTACCCTCAAATTTTTTTTTTTTACATTTTCTTCCACTTCGTTGGCGTAAGTAATATGTGTATCCATGCAAAATTACAGCCTTCTAGCACTTCTTTGAGCTAAGCTGCAGACGGGCGGACGGACCGACTGCCATGGCGAAAGTATAAGGGTTCCGTTTTGCCATTTTGGCTACAGAATCCTAAAAACAGTATTCAGCGGGAATATTTTTAAATGATCCTCATTTTCGACTAAAAATATATTTTCGGTCAGGCACTAATTTATTTGTTTTATTGTTGTGTTGGTGATTAATAAAAGTAAATGGATAATAATAAAGTAAAATATTTTATTATAAAACTTTACATCTCATAGTACTTATAATCCACATTACACCTACTTAGAAACTACAAAGTGTAAAATATATCCATTACAAAAATTGACTTACTCGATTGGCACATAAAATACTTAACTAACATAAAAGGCACATTTTGATAAGTTGGCACATGATATAGCAAGAAGTAGTAGGTGTGACTCATTTATGACTCATTCTCATTAGTCGATAATAATAATGACATGCAGGCTGCTGAAGATATTTGTAGACATGCCAGTTGGTTGGTTTCTGATATCATGCATTAATGGTCTCGTAACCGATTTCGGTTACGGCGACCAATCTCATTAGAGACTAGCCATCTACACAGAATATATTATAGTGCACGAGTGCTCTCTATTCCCTCACTCTCATAGTTCGATGGGACGGAAATCATGCAATATCATAACAAACGTTAGCGTACTCGTAGAACAGAGGTGTGTACATTGTTGCATTTTCGTCTTTCATTAGTTGTCTCTATCTAGGTCTATATCGTTTATCGTCTAATGAAAATGACTATTCATTATTAACTTCATTATAATACTTTTCATAAATAGCAATCTTACCATTACCTAAATACCTACTTAATGGACAGATTGCTGTTTCACTTCCACGGTATAAATAAGGTACAAACACAACCTACAGCTAATATATAAAAATATTTTTATGATGAAATGATCACGATTTTAAGTAGGTGAGATTGCAACAAAACTACAATCCACAAAGAACAATTTTATTATCGGCCTACATTTACCATACATAATAAGCATATTGCATAATTTGAAGTACCAGATCTTATACAACCGACGCCAGACGTCCAATGACTTCAAATTGAATTTATGAAAGTTTAAAGCTTTTGTGAAATAAGCACTGTGGACATTTTTCATTTTACCGAACACTTTTGCAAGCATGCTGGCCTAAAAGCTGGCGTAGGTATGAATTGCGCTGAACAGACTATCGCCAAAATAAACGAATTAATTTATTCGCTTTAACAATCATATTTTAAAACAATAAAAACTCATTTTTTCATTCATCATACTTCAATGTAAAATTTCTAAACAACTTATTCTAATTACATGTTTCACTTATAAACATTTAAGTCAAAGAAGTTGTAAAGAAACAAGAGGCTCGAATTGTGTAATTAATAAGAACGAGCAACTCCTAACGAAGGGCGGATTTTATCGGACGTTTGTAGATAGATATTCTATTATTCTAAAACATAATGTATAATATACCAAACTACATTTATGAAATTACTGTCATCCTTATTTTGCGAGCCAAACTCCCAAAACTAAGATTTAAGTGCAAATATTGTGACCTTATTCATTATCATTATTCCATTTTTAAATATATTGGTTTAGGTCTATAAAAGGTAATCTAATAGATAATATTTTAAACAACATATATGCAATCTAAGGCACAAACTTACAATTTATTTCTTATACTATTTAGTGAGTTTCTTCAATATATTTGCAGAAGCGTAATTTAAGGTACGATCAGACAGGCAGTGAGAAGTACACCAATGTGTTATAGTTTGAAGTCAGGCAATAAATATTTGCAAAAAAAATATAAGACTTAATTACATTCTTATATAAGCGTATTTAACCAATATTAAAAACCTGAAAGTTTATAAACATGGGAGAATGGATGTAGCTTATACATCAAAACAACACAGCTACATTTTATATTTTAATTTATAACGCGGGCTGTAGCAGGTACCTATAAAAATGATTAATCAAAAACCCCAACAACGATTTTACAATCAGTTTTAAGATCAAAGCACACTGATCAACTCGGAAACAATCATCGCATCGTATCGCCTCACCATCATCTGTTCGTGAGCTTGTCCCGAAGCGAGGCAGGGCCGGCCTGAGATCAACCTCCTCCGGCTCATTAACCTAAGGAATTAAATGCTATGAAAGAGCGCAAAACTGTACGTGCGACACATCCTTGACTAATATTGGGACGCCTAAAATTTGATCTCGCTCCAACCTAAATCTATCCTAAGACCGACACTGCGGCGATTATGTTACGAATCCGATTAGTGTGCGTTGCAGTAAGGAGTTTCATACAAAGAATAAACGGTTAAGGTTGATATGGTGCCGATCCCTTTGTGCTTTGACCTTTAATGTCATCTTTCCCCGCTGTCTGTCTAACTGACCATTATTTTGTTAAAAGACTAGCGTTTCTATAAAATAAAATTCGATGGCAAATCAATGGCATCCGCAGCTTTTGACGACCATATTCTTGTACTTGCGAAGGATTACGTTTGAGTCGTCTGTGTAGTACAGGACGGATATCGGCGACAACTTGATCGGAGCGCACGATGGCTTTGGCACCTAGAATGATAAAAAATACTATTTATAGCAATATTATGTGTTGTTACCTTGCAGCTCATGCAGCTAGTTAGCCAAAATGGCGTTGTCCTTGATAAAAATGCGAAATAAAGAAGAATAGATTGAATTTGGAACGTATTGACGTTTTTGAAAAGCAAAAGTGAACCGGTGTTAGCGGCACTTGCAACGTAATGTTATGAGCGCGCACCTCAGAATAAATTTTATTAATATTGCATAGCTTTAAAGCGCGGCGACCGAATCAAGAAATTCCGTAACGAAAATAAAACCTAACACCCCCCCCCCCTCGGCCTCCATGTAGCTCGGCCGAGCGTTCGCTTAACGTCGTTCGCGGATCAAGACGAGCTGCTCCGAAATGTAATGAAAGGAAAAAAAAAAAAAAAAATATATATATATATATATATATATATATAAAATTGCATAAGTTGATAAAAAATGCTAGGCAATAGCTTTACCGCGGCAGTCCCTGATTGCCACACATTTTTAGTCTGATTCTAAGGCAAGCACATCAATGATACGACGATACCTAGGTAGGGATACAAGTAATTCCCAAACTATTTTGGGCTAGAGACCTCTTTTCCAAAATGAAATCGACCTCAGAACCCGATAGCCAAAAAAAACAGGCAAGTTTATCAAATTGTTCAGTTTTTAAAAAGTACAACAATGATACCTCCTACTAAAATATTAGTCATTCTTATTGCAATTTGGGACACCTACTTACTTATACAGTATCTTGAAAGTTTCAAATAAGAACTTGTGTTAATTAATAAGGGTCGATTTTAAGACCTCGTTGACCCCCAAAATCAGTTTTCGTTAAAATCACCGCCTGGGTTTCCCAGGGGTCGACTGACGACGGGTTGAACTACTTTGGGAATTCCTATCCAACATATTCAGAATAATTTTCGAAAGTATAAATAAAAAAATAAAAAATTATAAAAATAAAAAAACCCGCCTGCAAAAAAAGATGGAAACAAGAGATTATATAATTATGTAGGGGTTCTTGTTTCCATCTTTTTTGTGTAGGTGGGTTTTTTTATTTTTATATATTTTTTTTATTTAATACTTTTTAGTAGTTGTAATATGTACCCGATGTAACAACTAACTTTCATCACAGCTGTTGTCTAGTATTGAATATTGAAAAAAAGAATGGTTGCTAACTAACTTTTTTAGTATTACAGTCATAATCATGTTATACCTATTTGAAATGCTTAAGTTATTCAAAACAACTTTTTTTACACCTCTTTATTTTGACATCTCACAGCCGCCATATTTGTTTTTTTTCAAATGTCACATATCTAAGAACACTCGGGCAATCAAGACGAATCTAACGACGTCTTAATTGTACAAATCCATTCAGTGGATTGTGAGATATCAGGTAATAAAGAATATTACATACATACATACATACAAGATACGCGTGAAAAACATAACCCTTCTTTACAGTCGGGTAACAACGAATAACGTTATTATTATTAGGTACTTAAGAATTAACCAATACTGTGTGTTCATAGAAAACTGCTTACTACATACTTAAGGCAGTGTATCTACTGAAGCAGCAAAGTTGTATTACATGGCGTATTCTGTAGACTTCAGTTTTACAAAGTCTCAACTAACCTTGGTGGGATTTAAAAGATGCACCAGCGTTTGTACAATCGCGTGATTAGTGGCATTCTTGTGGGCGTTTAAGGGGAAGTTGCACTCCCCACTGCAATAAAACGCGCCGTATCCATCCGGCGCGATGATCCAATCCTGTTAACAAGGTTAAAGATTAAGGGGGCATTACGTCGAGCGAATTATTCATTTAGCGCTCGCTATGCTCTCAGCCGCCTCGCTCTTCTGTACACAACCATTACTTCACAGTGCGCAGGAGCACAAGACAAAATAAAGGCGAATATTCATTCGTACCTACCTACATATGTTAGATTACGATCCCATAACTATGAAAGTAGGTACGACAATTCTTGTTTTATACACTTTTCCATAACTCTAAGATTTTTTTGCTGGTTGATACTAAGATAAATATATCCTCAAATTTTCTCTTCTAGAAGAGCTTTTTTCATATACGAGATGTTTTTGGCTAGTCACCTGATTTTTTTTGTCCTAATATTCAAGTTTTCTTTATAAATTTTTGAAAGAACCCTGTTTCCCTTAAATTTCATCCAGTTACTGATACCACATACTCACAAACTCTCTTATTAATTTGTCGTTGACTAATTAAAGAACTGTCTTCATACTCTTTAATCTGTACCTATTTCTTTTTCTTATCGTGTTAAGTATATTTATTATTTGTTAGTCAGTTAATGTTTAAACTTCAAGAGAATCAACCGATTTGCAGTCGGTATGTAGGTACCTACTATTAGTAGCGAACTTGTATACATAGCGCATTTTTGGTAGGGCATCAGGAAATTATGTAACTTCTATAAAATATATTTGTACCTCTTTCAAAATAACAGAAACAATGTGATTCAGAAATGAACATGGGTAAACTATAAAGGGTTTCTTATTGAATAAGAAACCCCAATGTCTGCTACTTATTTTGAAAATAAAATTGAAACACAACATTCGCTGGTTAAAATGATGTTATTATTGATAAAACCGGGCAAGAGCGTTTCAGGCCACGCTCGGTGTAGGGTTGCGCAGCCTTGAATAATTGCATCAGCAGAAGAGCGTATGTTCATGGCACACGTCACGTAGAAACGCCGTTTTTCGACAATAACTCAAAGATTAGAAATAAGTTTAGTTTGAAGTATTTATTAAGTGCTACCTTTGGGAATATTTTCATATTTTTTGGTCACACGGTTCAAAAGTTAAGGCGGTGGTCACAACTTATATAACTTTATTTTTAAAAGACCTATCGAATGATATGCCACACGTTGATGTTTGCTGAAAAAATCAGTTTCTGTTACATGTATGGAGCGCCCAAAAAATATTTATTTTTATCATTTAGCTATCAAACTAAGTAGCGGCAACTACAAGACACTTTTCCACTAAATATCATCAATATTTATTGAGTAGTCTTTGAGTAAAATGCCTGTGACCTTGACCTGTGTCAAGACAGACAGACAGACGGACGGATATGACCAAATTATAAGGGTTCCGTTTTTGGCATTTTAGCTACGGAACCATAATAAGGAGGTTACCTACATTTTAACTTAAACTCAAAATTATTTATTCAATTAAGTAGTAAGCAAATGACACACTCGCAACAGTTAATTAAAGGGATTGACACAACTCTACAAAATACATTTAGTAACGCCAAGTTCAGAAAGCAATTAGTTGAACTGGAGAAAAGAACAAGGCAAAAAAAGCTCATAACTAATTTGCTAATTAGTAATCCTTAGTTCCTGAGATTATCGTGTTCAAATAAACACATAAACAAACAAACTCTTCAGCTTAATAATATTATTGATAATAATTTGTCTTGTGGGCAAAGATTTGAAAACCAACATTATATTGATGCTAACCTGCCACTCCAAATCCTTAAAACTGACATAGAGCGTCTGAATCTCGCAGCTTCTAGTCGTCCAATGCGATGTGTCTGGAATCAAATATTATTCTTATGAATCATACTTTACTAACATAATATGCAAATGTAAAAATAAATAATATTGTAATAAAAAACTTTTTTACAAAAAAACATTACCGACTTCAAAAATAAATACAAGGCAACTAAAAAGCAAAAAATATACCTAGAATAACAAAAACAAATTAAACATTTTGAAGTTGGTGCCATGAAATAGTAGTCTTTATGTTTTATTCGGCACGAAGACGAATTGAGAACCTCCTCGTTTTTGAAGTCGGTTGAAAAGGAATAAGCATTGAATTTAGTTGTTTGTTTTGACTGCCTCGGAGGCGCAGTTAAAGTGTACGACTGCTGCGCAAGACGATGTGTGGTTCGATTCCTACCCACTAAACTTTATGTGATCCACAAATTATTATCCCGATTCTTGATGTATGTTGTGTCCATTGTTTGTTTGTGTGTCGTAAAGTTCCCCGGACACAGGGCTTACACCGGGTATGTCGTAATGCTGGAGTTGTCTTTTTAAGGACAACATAAACACTTTGTTAATTTGGTAACAATCAAGCATAAGGCTCATTCAACCACAGTGCTACAAAAATATCAGTATTTGTTTATTCATTATCGATCGTTTGTGACTCTATCAGAACTTATGCTACTGAGACGACTCAGACCACACGAGAATAAAATTATAAGTCAGCCTAATCTAGGTTTGTCATTAAACACTGTGACTCTACCAACCTGTAAGAGGATTTCTCGTAAGATAATTATTCTCCGAGTAACCATGCGACCGCCATCGTTTCGCCTCTCGTTTTCGCCTGGCCCCGACATCTGCGCCACTTAACTTCGGTCCATTTTTAAAGAATGCTACTAAAAATGGTTGCTTTCCTTCAATCACTACTCCTCGAGGTTCTTCCAGACCAATTTCTTCTGGTTTCACGTGACGTTCTGTAATTAAAAAAATGTATACCTATTTAGTACTTTGCACAAAATACATAGTATACGTCAGTAGTAGTAGGTCAGATTCGTCAAGGATTAAGCAAAGATCATCGAACCTTAGTAATATCTCAAAGTGAATAATGAAATACGTAAGTACAAGTAGGTTTAAGGCTCCGGTTTCAAGAGGCTAGGCTAGTTATTATGAATGTGTAGAAGTATTTCTGTCTCCAACATTCTCCTTAAAGTGATTGTAACAACGTGACTTAAAACTTAATGACGGAATAAAACCAATAAAACTTAATGACAGCCTCTGTGGCGCGGTGGGAGTGTATCCGACTGCTACGCAAGAGGTCGTGGGTTCGATCCCCACCCAGGATAAAACTTTGTGTGATGAGCACGATGGTTTATTCTGTGTCTGGGTGTCATTTATCTATAATATGAATGTATTTAGAAATATATAAGTATGTTTATCAGTTATCTGGTTTCCATAGTACAAGCTCTGCTTAGTTTGGGATCAGATAGCGTTGTGTGGGTTGTCCCAAGATATTATTATTATTAATAAAATTACATAATTCAATTAAAGATGGACTACACAAACTATAAATTTTAATATTCAAGCAATTCTATTGAGCACACACATCCGTTCAGTCGTCTTTAGTGGAAAAGTAGCCTAATACCTAACACTTGGAATTTGTCTCACGATCTCAGTTGGAAAGGTTGTTTGAAGAAATGTTACTTAACTACCTAGTATTGAATGACTTTTCTATTGAGGAGAGCGATCGATTTAGTTAGCGATTAGAACGTGAAAATATATAAATATTATATTTGTTTACAATTCAAAGTATGCACGGATACTGCGCGTTATGTTTGCGTTAGGATATCATCAAGAAGTGTTAATTAGGTAATACATAAAACATCACTAAACTTGTCTCTACAGACCAAATTAACAGTATGTAATCATAAGCTATGAACATAGAGATCGAAATCGTTCTATACTTATAGGTCCAAGGACGATTTCGACCTTAATGTTGGTAACTCTACAGCTCTACATTTTTACGTTATAGGTCTTTGTTGGTCTAACTAATTTTATATTAACATTAACTTTATTGCTAACAACTACAATATATAGGGTTATTTTTAAAATATGTACCTACCTAGGTACTATAGTCTCTCGCAAGAGAACACGTTATATCACACATTACTCACATTATTTATATTTTGTATTTTTAGGAGTGGTTTTACATAGATAGTAAGTGCCCGCAATTTCTCAATTTCTAATTGGATGCCAAATGACGGTTTATTCCACCTTATTCACCTGGGTGAACATAGTGCACATAACTAGTGTCCTGACATCGACATGACCTTGGAATCATTGCACCCAGAGTGAAAAGATTGGAAATGTTGATGTGTGTTTTTGTTTCTAAAAGTGCAAAATGATAATTATACTAAGTAATATTAATAAGCGCCGTAGTAAAAACTTACTATAGCACTGTTAGGTATGAATATAGAAAAATCAAAGACCTAAACACACTAAACATTTGGTCGATGTCTGCTCAATTAGACTACGATAAACCATTATCCCCACTCAAATCCCCCATCGTGCAAGCAACTTACACTTGCCCTTCTCTCGTCGCCGCCGCGCCGTCGCGCGTCGTGTGACCGACTCACGCCTGGCCAATGAGAGTCCATAGGAAAGTCATGCAAGCGACTCATATTTCGCACCGATATTTAATCAAATTATCAATTGCACCCCCCTACACTACAGCCAAGTGAGTAAATAAACAAAGGAAACTTTTTCTGGTACCACCATGATTAGGTACCAGAGTTACCAATGTCACAGATAATATAATACTAGACTAGTATCAATGTGAAATTATCAAATTACTATAGACAAACACTGTTCACGTCTTATTTATACTAAAGTTATTGAATTGAAATACTCAAATTACTTTCATTATAATATTTTGCAACCTAGAACGTGGGTGAAAAAATTCACTAAAATATTTAAACAAAGTCGCGGTTGTTCGCCTGGGTGATTAAAGTACACAGATGAACAAAGAACACTACTTATGTCCACTCAATTTACCTAGGTGATATCACGTGGATGCAATGATTCCAAGGTGATCTGAGGACACTAGTTATGTTCACTTTGTTCACCCAGGTGATATCACCTTGGTGAACAAGGTGGAATAAACCCAAATGACGACGTACTTAATGCCTAAAAGTGCCTGCGATCTAATAGATATTTAATAAATTATAGTAGGTAAGTACATACCAGGCTGTGAATGTGGATGTAGAGTAATGAAGAAGCCTCGGTTATCCGCAGGCGACGTGAGCCATGCTCCTAAAGCGCTGGTCACGTTCAGTTCCAGCCAGCCTTCAGCGCCAGCGCTCGTGTTCACTGCAGCTACCTGCTCCATTTGAAGACTTCTAAAAGATACATAATAAATAGTATTTAGTAATATTGGGTATGACAGTTGAATATTCAACGCAATTTCTAAGAATATCTGCTCAATGCTCAAGCGGCGTTATAGGTATCGCATTATATGATGAGTGATTTATAAATGTACTCTTGCACAGAATCAAGCTATTTTTTTTTCTGACTATGACTCTACAATGTACCATCGAATACGTGGAGGCAACTGAAATAATTGTATTTAGTTTACAATGACATGCTTTTAGGGATCCGTGGGCAAAATGGCAACCAAAATGGAACCTTTATAAGTTTCGCCATGTCCGTCCGTCCGTCCACCCGCTGCTTAGCTCAGAAACTGTTAGTACTAGAAAGTTGTAACTTTACATGGATAATAGTAGTATGTACACTGCTTACGCCGGTTTTAATTTCGAAGGGCAACGCATTCCAGATTAAGACAGATTGTATAAGGAAAGAGGATCCTACGAATCCAGAAGAATGAGAAGGACATTAAAGCAATAGATTGTTGGTAGAACTCTCTACTATGATTGAAGCACAAGTATCGAAAAGAAGAAGATAGGTAAAAGGAAGTATTAGGAGAATTAAGAAAGAATAGAATAGAATAATGAGAACGCGCAAACTACGGCGCCGACGAATAGGGACCCAATTTAGTTGAGAACGGAAAGAAGACACATAGTCGAACTTATGAAGGCTGAAAATAAAGAAGATAAACAAACAAAATAAACACTAAGGCACAAAACCAGATTAAACTTACCAACTTCACATTTAAGCACGCACTTAAATAGCCCTTACGTAATGTCCATAAAAATATATAATAAATTACCCGAGATAATTAGAAACGAATCTAAATTAAATAGCTATAAATAAAATAAAAACACTTTTACTACAAAAATGCTATGACACCGTAAATGATTATCTAAATGATAAACAATTATCGAATTAGGCTACATAAATATAATAACAATGATTTACGATATATATATATGCAAATAAACGATTGAATAAAATAAAAAAAATAAAACGAATGCAGTCGATCGTATTTAATAAGGAGGCCAGCATTCCGATCAAGATAGCATACATCACCATAGTCAATCAGGGGAAAAATCAACGTCTGAACGAGCATAAGTTTCGTTTTATAGGGTAGGACATTTTTAAGATAAAGAAGTAACCCTCTGATTCCCCCTAGGAACCTGAGCTTGCCAGTTGAGGTTAGGTCAATAAGAAAACCGAGATCCCTGACCGAAGAACTTAAAGGTATAGTGGATCCATTAAAAGGTGACTTCTGGCAGAGTTTAATGGGCTTAAAATGCATTGAATACCTATGACAATGGCCTGACCCTTAGACGGATTCACTGTCAAGTTAAACCTGTCTGACCAAATCTTGATGGCATCTAGATCAGCATTAATCCTAGTACTTACCTCAGATAAGGCACACTAGCCTGGGCGTACACCTGCAAGTCATCAACGTAAAGTTGAACTGCACTCTGAAGGACTCTAATGACGTGATTGATGAAAATAGAAAATAATAAGGGAGAAATAATAAACCGGCTTGAGGAACACCGGCGTCAAGATTACGCCACCTTGATGAAGAACCATTCACGCGTACAGATTGCTAGAAGATTGGAAGAGAACCAAGAGAGATTAGAGAGAATGAAAAGTAAAATATCATGGCAGACAATATTGAAAGCATTCGGAAAATCAATATATGATCAAATTAAAAGGAAACCTATTACAGCTAAGTAGGCTTTACAAGTTTACGAGTCACAACCGACCAAGTGAGAAGTAACAAAATGTTCGTACTAATTCCATTATAACGTTGTTAGTAGTATGAAACAAAAACGACAGAAAACCCAAACCCAATGGAACCCTGAAGCTGAAGTGGCAGTGGGCTGGCCATATTTGCCGAAGAACCGACAACCGTTGGGGTAAACGAGTTCTTGAGTGGAGACCACGGCACGGCAAACGTAGTGTAGGACGCCCTCAGGCCAGGTGGAGTGATGATTTACGCAAAACGGCTGGCAGGAGCTGGATGCGAGAAGCCGAAGATAGAACAAAGTGGCGTGCAATTGGAGAGGCCTATGTCCAGCAGTGGACTGCGATAGGCTGATGATGATGATGAACGGAACCCTACATTGTATGCACTTGCCTGGTTTTTTTAATATCATGATAGGCAAGTACTGTCACTTAGGCACTAAGTACTAAGTATCACTTAGGCTTTTAGCATCAGTCTCAGAAAATCTGACAAGAGACAGGCAAGAGGTTCCCGCAATGCAATTGTTCTACGGGTATGCTCCTGCTGCTTATCCTAACTTACTTGGGATCGATCGACACAATATATTTTATTTTTACATATGTATCTATACTAATATTATGTTGTGTGAGTTGTGCCAAGAAGAAGATTATATTAGCTGAAGAATTTGTTTGTTTGAACTCGGTAATCTCAGGAACTACTGACCCGAATTGAAAAATTATTTTACTATTTGATAGCCCATTTATCAAGGAAGGCTATACGCTATATAACATCACGCTACAACCAATAGGAGCGGAGCAGCAATGAGAAATGTCCCGTGCAACTTTGTCTGCGAAAACGGGGAAAATTTTCGCAGACAAAGTTGCACGGGACAATTAGTGTAAAAGATAAAATTGATTGTGCCGACGTGTTACAGGAACGTTCCTATAAAACGTCAGCTTCGTGGTATCATCGTTTTTGGCCAGCTCTAGTGCAGTTTATCCATCTTTTCTTAGGAACTTTTATACATTAATAAGTGCAGTATTATGATGATCATTTTATACTAACCCTAAATTATCAACACTGATAACTCTGTGTGCGACGACGGTATACAAACTGGTGGGCTCTGCCGTCTGTGTAGGAGCCTGGTGCAGCCGCAACTCGGCAGTTAGGAGAGCAGACGCGTCACCCGGCGCTCCCGTCACCTCGAACCAGACGTGCCTTCCGTGCCCGTGGCGAAGCGCTCCCAAGTGATGCCCTTCAAATATTCCAAGATTTATCAGTTAAAATAAAAATGATAAAATATATCTATCTCGAAATCCAGAAATTACAAAGACAATGTGACGAAAATAGTTATTATAAAAACAAACTTAGGAATCTACCTAATTTCAGTGTCATATTCATGTTGTAGGCAAGTAACCTAGGGCATTACATGTACATGTAGAATCCCGACGTATCACAAGACTTGTTTTGCATTCTAAGTGAATAAAGAATTTTGAATTTGAATTTTTAGGTAGTTAACCTACGAGTACCTACAACATGAATATGACACTTTTCTACTACTACTAATACTATGAATATGACACTACTACTAACTACTATACATGTACGAGACTGTTATAGCCTCTAGCTATTTTGACATATAAACAAGCAAACAACACACACATTACTGTAAAGTTTCATAAAAATCCGTTCAGTAGCTTTTGCGGAAGAAACTGAGTAATCTATCCATCCATATTACAGGGGGATTTTATTTATATTTTTAACTAGCTGTCCCGCGCATCTTCGTCTGCGTAAATTTTCCCCGTTTTTGCAAAATTTCTTATTGCTGCTTCGCTTCTATTGGTCGTAGCGTGATGTTATATAGCTTATAGCCTTCCTCGATAAATGCGCTATCCAACAGTGAAAGAATGCATCCTCCGTATAGCCCTGATCTTGCTCCATCAGATTTCGACCTATTTCGGTCACTTCAGAACTCTTTAGGAAGCATAAAGTTAACCTCCAAAGAACACTGTAAAAACTACCTGTTAGATATTTTTGATCAAAGCCGTAAAATTTTTACAGCAATGGGATCATGGCACTACCCAATAAGATAGCAACAAGTCATCGATCAAAACAGCACTTACTTAATATAAATAAATAAAAAAATACACCATAAAATTTTCGTATTTTTCATACAAAGAAAAGAATAAATTTTAAGGTGTATTTTTTTTTTATTTATATTAAGTAAGTGCTGTTTTGATCGACGACTTGTTGCTATCTTATTGGGTAGTGTCATGATCCCATTGCTGTAAAAATTTTACGGCTTTGATCAAAAATATCTGACAGGTAGTTTTCAAAGTGTTCTTTGGAGGTTAACTTTATGCTTCCTAGAGAGTTCTGAAGTGACCGAAACAGGTGGGAACCAGATGGAGCAAGATCAGGGCTGTACGGAGGATGCATCAATACATCCCAGCCAAGCTCTCTCAATTTTTTCTGAGTGGCTGTAGATGAGTGCGGTCTGGCGTTGTCATGATGGAACACCACGCCTTTTCTGTTCACTAGCTCCGGCCGGTTTTTCCCAATGGCGTCTTTTAACCTCATCAGTTGCTGACAGCAGAGGCCAGAATCAATAGTTTTACCCGGCGGCAAAAACTCATAATGGACGATTCCTTTCCAATTACTCCATACACACAGCATCACTTTGTTTCGTCAGGCCGGGCTTTGCCACGGTCTGTGGGGCGTGTCCATGCTTCGACCACAATCTTTTTCAAGGGGTAAGTGACCCATTTTTGATCACCCGTAATCAACCGTTTAAGAAATGTATGGGAATTGTTACGTTTCAACAAATAATCGCAAATGGAAACACGTTGCATTAAGTTTCTCTCAGTGAGATCATGCGGTACCCAAATATCAAGTATTTTCTTGTACCCAGACTTTTGTAAATGTCGTAAAACTGTTTTGTGATCAACATCCAATTGTAACAACTAATATGTCGATCTTGCGCCAAGATGGCACACAGGGCGTTCAGAGCGAGCCTCATCCTTTACAATAAAATTTCAAGACTTAAAACGTTTGAACCACATTCGTGCTACTCGTATTGATACCGCACTAGGTCCGTATACCGCACAAATTTTATTCGCGGCGTTCGTCGCATTTTTTTGTAATAAAACTTTTAAATGTACCGAATTTTTCGTCAGTTATTCTTTTTATTATATTCTATACAGGGTGTAATCGTTAAGTGTGTCCAGGCGATTATTCCGTAACTATTACAGATATCAAAAAACTTTAAACTGATATCGAAAGTACGTTACCTAATGAGTTAAATGACATCAATAACTTTTTAAAAATCAAACGAGAGGTATCTAACATTTTGACATTAAACACTCCCATACATTTAGTATGAGATTAGTAGAAAGGTTTTAGTTTCCTTATTTTAAAAGAATATTTTAGCTTAGTATTGATATTAAAGGAAACTGGTTATTAACCTAACAGAGTAATAAAACTATCTTTTAATAGAATAATATTTATTTCTTAGTAAGTAGGTACTAAATTTTGTATTCAAAGCAGATGTTCGAAGTGACGTCCTTGTTGTGCGATACAATGACGAACTCTACTTACAGTTTCTAAATGAACTTTCCTTAACATTTGCGGAGTAATTAAAGCAATTGCACGACGTACACGATTCTGTAACTCTTCTAGGCTGTGCATTCTCTCAGCGTACACTTTGTCTTTGATAAAACCCCATAGGAAGAAATCACAAGGCGTGAGATCCGGGGATTTTCAGTCAGTTCAAATTATTGCGATATTGAAACACAGTTTATTACTAATTTGAAGTGGTAAGATAATTAATCTACACGTGCATCTACTTGAAAATCATCATTGTCATATTATACGTAATCATACAATATGATTAAGGTACAATGAGTACTAGACCACTTAAAATAAGGAAACTAAAACCTTTCTACTAATCTCATACTAAATGTATGGGAGTGTTTAATGTCAAAATGTTAGATACCTCTCGTTTGATTTTTAAAAAGTTATTGATGTCATTTAACTCATTAGGTAACGTACTTTCGATATCAGTTTAAAGTTTTTTGATATCTGTTATAGTTACGGAATAATCGCCTGGACACACTTAACGATTACACCCGGTATATCTATATATTCTCGTTATTCTTTGCACGGTCGAAAAACAATTGAAAAACGGCGGGAACTATTTTTTTTTTTATTTATTGCATTTTCAGAATGTCAACATTTAATGGTATTAAATCAGCCAGGTACATACAGTACAACCAAAGAGGTTTGGTTACTAAGAATACATTCAAAATACGAAAATACTTTTGCCCCTACTTACATTAAAGATAATGTAACGTTAGTACATATACTATCTCGATGCCTACCTACCTATTACAATATAGCTGGTCTAATACACATAACTAAAAACTGTTCAATATCTGACTGACAGACAACACGCAGTATAAACTGCGAAATGTATGATCTTGTTTATAAGGTAGATACCTACTTTCAGGTAATATCAGTTCAGTAGGTAAATATATTACATACCTAATGATGTATTATTTTAGCCCTTTTTCGCAAACACCTGCTATAACATTAATCATATTCTGCGTCTTGCTGACATACCGTCTTCTTATGCCATAACTCACCTCCTACTGTTTGATGAAATACTTACATATACAAGATTTAATTAATTGGACATAGATATTCATATAATATATTATTATGTAAATATTTGAATACGCATAAGTTGATCTTATACAAGCTGCAGTCATGTCTATAAATAAATTAAATTTAAAATATTGTTATTCATAGGAATTCAATCTTCTCTCTTCATAAATGTCGTAAACAATCCCTGACAAAATACACCTGCGTCTAATGTGCTTATTACACTACACTAAATCAGGGTCCCTAAACCCTTAAATAGTTAGGGCCCTAATTCTCTAACAAATTTTCAAGGCCACTTAGATATAGGGTCCTGATTTAGGGTAATAGCCGTTTAAGGTTAAGATTTTATTTATTTCCTACACATTCATATTTTGTTATAAATAGAACAATATAGACAAACGTAGGACCTAACCAGTATTTTTAGTGTCACCATACCAGTCCAGGAACTCCCCCCTTTCTGATAGGTGTTGTTTCGTTTGGTATACGATTGTGAAAAACCTGGCAGTGACATTCTCTTGTAAATGTTTGCCTTTCATTTCCCACACATTTTAAGGCTTGACATGGTTTTATCACGGTAATATTAACTATTACTAGTTTTATAGTAAACATAAATCTAAGAAAGATTGCGAACAGGTGTTCAATGATCTGGTTGTAATTCGATGCCAACTACAGGTGTGTACAATAAATATAAGTTTATAACGTTTTTGTTTTGTGTTATGTATAATACATAAGCAATAATATTTGATTATTCATTAGACGAGACTTGACCGTCGTAGGTAAATAAGGATAATAGCGTGGATTCAACTTTTGTAGATGTAACGTAATGTAATAATATGGTCTCCTCACCGATATCTGTTACGGCGGCCAATCTCATTAAAGACTAGCCATCTACATCTATTATAGTGCACAAGTGTAAGCGCAGACACAAGTGCATTCTCTATTCCCTCTCTCTCATTATCCGATGGGACGGAAATCCGACATGACCGGAAAGAGATTGGGCGCAGAACCGACGGCTTAATGTGCTCGTCGACGCGGAAGGGTGTGACATTTTTAGGTCACCCATATATTCACCGATAGTGTATAGTAATAATAATAATATCTTGAGACAACTCACACAATGCTATCTGATCCCAAACTAAGCAGAGCTTGTACTATGGAAACCAGACAACCGATAAACATACTTATATATTTCTAAATACATACTTATTATAGATAAATAACACCCAGACACAGAATAAACCATCGTGCTCATCACAAAAAGTTTATCCTGGGTGGGGATCGAACCCACGACCTCTTGCGTAGCAGTCAGATACACTCCAACCGCGCCACCGAGGCAGTCGAATAAGTGATAACTGATAACGTTTCTTAACCTCGCAGATATCTCGATCTGCTCGACTTTGTAGATATAAAAGTGGTCAAACACACAACTTGCGTTGAAATTTTTAGAAAGAAAAGGTGCTAAAAGACTAGTCGTACCTTGGTGGAACCACAGAACAATTCTTTTTGTTCTGAGGGGGGAACGACCCACCCTGGAGAGACCACCAGATGGAGAGATGACTTAAAGAAGGCCGCTGAGATGAGTTTGATATGGAGAGCGGAGGACCGGGTGTCGTGGCGTAAATTAGATAAGTAGGTAAAGTCAAAGTACTTTATTTACTTAGGTTTACAACGTGTTGTTAGATTTACGTGTTTAAAATGCAACCCTAATGAACATCAGATAACATTTAATGCCAAGCTCGCAAGAGTAAAGCCGTGAGGAAAAGAAGTAGGCAATTAAAACTTAAGGCACGACATCTTTTTAAAATGCCAGTTTTTACAGTATAGTGTACCAGTGATGAATCAAATGCAACTTCCGAATCCAAAACGAGGGGGGGGCTCCTACCGTCATGATAGTGACTCACACTTGGCACGTTAAGTCAAATGTTGCACCCCTACCCAAACAAAGTTCTGCATTCACGCCTGGTTATGCCAGTAAGATGCTGCAAAAATTACACCATGCTAGCAGTAATCATACTAGATACGTAAAGTAGGTATAACCAAGTTTTAAATGAACTAGCCTCCTATAGTATGGATGGGAGCATCAACTTACAAAAATTGCAAAAGAGGGTAAAGGCAACATGGGATTCACCCCAATTGCACCCGTTTACGAGTTTGACGCACGGGTCAGTTATCATCCCCTTCGCCATTGGGGGGATTTGGGGAAAGGAAGACAGGAAGACGACCCGGCCCACACCGCCACGACAAGCAATGACATTTTAGTGAACATTACAATCCCTGACATTACATCTCATAGAAACTAAAATAATAATTTAATGAAGTACAATCGCTAGTTGCCGTTACTAACAATTTCAATTACCGAAAATATACCTACAATGCAAACAATATTTTTAATATTTAACACATATACATTAATCTGCAATATTTTATCAACGACTATGAATTTTACATCAAACAAGTAACCTTTAATACAATTTTTAAATAAATTATAAAAATAAAAAAAACCGCCTGCACAAAAAAGATGGCAACAAGATCCCCTACATAATTATACAATTTTACAGTACAACAATGATACCTCCTACTAAAATATTAGTCATTCTTATAGCAATTTGGGACACCTACTTACTTATACAGTATCTTAAAAGTTTCAAATGAGAACTTGTGTTAATTAATAAGGGTCGATTTTAGGACCTCGTTGACCCCCAAAATCAGTTTTCGTTAAAATCACCGCCTGGGTTTCCCAGGGGTCGACTGACGACGGGTTGGACTACTTTGAGAATTCCTATCCAACATATTCAGAATAATTTTCGAAAGTATAAATATATAAAAAAATAAATTATAAAAATAAAATAACCCGCCTGCACAAAAAAGATGGAAACAAGAGATTATATAATTATAAGTAGGGAGAGAGATAATTATAAGCAAGAGATTATATAGTAGGCGTTCTTATATAGGATATATATAGGGCTTTTTAGTAGTTATAGGATGTAACCGATGTAGCAACTTACTTTTATAACAGCTTTGAAAATTGAAAAAACAATGGTTGCTAACTAACTTCTTTAGTATAACAGTCATAATCATGTTATACCTTTTTGAAATGCTTAAGATGAGCTCTTTAATTTGATACCCATATTGCAGTATTCGAAACAACTTTTTTTTCACACCTCTTTATTTTGACATCTCATAGCCGCCATGTTTGTTTTTTAAAAACGTCATCTATCTAAGAACACTTGGGCGATTAAGACAAATCTTACGACGTGTGAATTGTATAAATCTGTTCAGTGGATTGTGAGATATCAGGTAATAAAGAATATTACATACATACATACATACATACAAGATACGCGCGAAAAACATAACCCTTCTTTACAGTCGGGTAAAAAGGATGGAAACAAGATACAATATAAAAATAAAAATAAAGTATATTATACAAAATAAAATTCATAACTCCTGTGTTTAGCATTCAGTCAATTTTTACAAATAAAAGCCCTAAAAGCGCAAAACGTGATGTAAAGCTGGATTTTGGTATTCCAAATAACATTAGGAGTAAGGAACTATGTTTTGCAAGCGAAAAAAATGTGCAAATGCGTAATACGCAAAAAACTACTAAATTTTCAAACATTTTTCAGTTTTTGCAGTTCAATTGTAAAGCTATGGGTTTTTGATAAATGTGTTCATTATTTTGAAAGTAGGTATATTAAATTAGAGACAATTTAAAAAAACTCACAGCTCCGCATGCCTTATGAAAAATTTACATGTTTTCCAAAAAGTTGTACAGATTATTTGTTATTGTTTTTAAACTTTCGCGATTTTTATACATATTAGATATATTTCGGGACTTAATCGCGTGAATTATTTAAAGGTACGAACCTTTTATTTACCCGATGTTTCGATCGAATTGCACCGATCGTGGTCACGGATCGGTGCAATTCGATCGAAACGTCCTCTCGAAGAGGAGTCTTCAGCACGCTTCACACTCGTCTTAACGAAATCTTTGAGTGATTAGTTGCCAACGCTAAGGTTTTTGGTCCGCCCTGACTGAAGAAGAGGTTGCAGTTTAACATACACTAGCTGTGCCCGCGACTTCGTTCGCGTGGAAGTTGGGTTTATATTAAGGTAGTTTATGTTACAATTTAACTTCTGTGTAAAGCATATTGGAAACATGCTCCACAATGATCTGTGGCATCTATGGATATTAGGGCCTAGCTCTAATCAGGGCCCGACCTATGGCAAGGCAAGCCAAGCAAATGCCCAGTGCAGCAAAATGAAGGGCGACAAAGTTTATGGCGCCAGACGGTTAGAAGACAAATTATAATAGTATTTTACCAAAATGATTTGCATCACATCAAATATTACTATTATCGGTTTCGGGTTAAATGAAGCCCGAAACCGCCCAAGTACTCGCGCGAAATAGGGCTAGTGTGAGATAAGTTTTTAAAAAAATATCCTGGTTTTAAAACATTGCATTCCCGCGGTACTGTGATGCGTGTTTAAACAAACAGACAACATTCAAACGTTTCTAAAAGATATACTGAGTTAGTATATCTTTTAGAAACGTTTAGTTTAAATACTAAACTACTGTCGTAGCCGAGGATAGAACAAAGTGTGCAATTAGAGAGGCCTATGTCCAGCAGTGGACTGCGATAGGCTGATGATGATGATGATGAACCTGTCGTTAATTAAGATCATCATAAATTCATATCCGTAAATAATATATATATATGTAATACATAATCGTAAGAATTTCAGATTTATTTTTTAAATCAATTTACCTGATTCTGTTTAATTTGTATTTAAACGCCATCTATTTTCAAAACTGGATAAGTTTATTTTAATACTTGATGACTTTAAATTAAATTATACTTAAACTATCATGCATATTAAACGTAGGTAAGCAAGGTATTTAACCTAAACGCGATTAAGACCCGTAATATATATATATTCATAATAGTTGTGCCCGCGACTTCGTTCGCGTGAAAGTCGGGTTTAAATTATGGTAGTTTAGGTAACGAAATAACTTCTGTGTAAATATGTTGGAAACAGTCCTGTTGACTAAATACTTACTAAATAAAAATTGATCTGTTCTATTCTTTTAGATAGTTAGTTTGGTGTGCGGCTTAAGAAGTGGGTTTTCTGTTGTTTTTGTTTCATTCTTTCAACGTTATACCTACTTATTACCTAATAATTTTTAATAGAATTTGTACGAAAATGTTGTTACTTCTCATGTGATCGTAAACTTGTAAAGCCTAAGTACTTAACTGTGATAGTTTTCCTTATAATTTTAGTATTTATACTACTACCCTGAATTTTTTCACATACCCAACATCAACCATTTAGCTGGCAGGGGGACACTTGACTCTAACAAAAATGTTCACTATAAAGCCTAATATTATACACAAAGGAATCCTTAAATCTAAAAATAGTCTTCACAAACCCTAAACGCTTTTTGATGATACCACACACGATGGGGTAGGTAGGTGAGAAAAAAATCACATCCCCACTTTACATATAAGAGAGGTACCCTTAAAAAAATAATGATTTTCAAGATTTTGTTCTTTCACTTTATCGGCGTTAGTAATTTATTCATGCAAAAGTTGCAACCTTAGCACTAACAGTCTCTGAGCTAAGCTGCGGACGGACGGCCATAAGGGAACTATAAGGGTTCTGTTTTGTCATTTTGGCTAAAAATGGGGTGTATTTCATATAGTGTTACAACGCAATACTAATAATAAAACTGCTGTAACACTTTAGTAAGCAAACACAGAGCGTGTCATGTGTGTCATGCCCGCGAAAATGTCAGATATCCCTAAAGGTACGGTTGACAAACAACGACCCCCCTCCTCCCGTCACCCGAACTACTCACACTTGAACGATGTTGAGCCATTCATTATCGTTGAATTGATGAACACGTAATCTCCAACCATAACCCCAAAACATGATCCTCGATGCACCTGTGTGATGCGTGGTAAAACAAACGGACAGACAGACAAACATTTCTAAAAATCATAGCAATGTGTTTCTTTTTAAAACATCTTTTACAAAGTATAGAACATTATTGAATACAACGCCATCTACTTTCAAGAATGTTGCCGTTGTTTTGTTGTTCACAATTTGATTTCATAGATGGCGCTACATGTACTTTTTTTACGTGTGTAATGTCTTTTTTTTTAAACGAACACATCATTTCTGGAAAATGTCGAATACTTTTTAACTATAATGTAATATTGTTTTTCATTTCTACTACGATTAATTCATTACTTTCAGCAGTGCATGCAATACCTATAATTAATTGCATAATTTACTTGATTTTTAATATAAAAAGTAATAACCAAAGTAAATAAGTTACCTACGGTCGAAAAAATAACTAAAACATTCAGAAAAATATTAAAAAAGGATAAAGACAATTTAAATAAATACAAAAAGAACATATTCAGACATCAGATTCGAGCCTGGGACTACGTCGTCAAAGTCCGCTAGCATAGCTTCGAGGTTATACTATTAGCTACATAACACGTCAAAATAACTGTTCTTATGAAACTTAAAAATGTTGTGTTTAGCTCCTTTTAGTTTTAGCGTGAAGTTATGCATTCCACGGGTTACAATTATAGATAATGTCTAATTGTGGAAATTTTTGTGATAAACCATTATGGTGCGACAAAAAATACGTTGCTACTCGTTCCCCATAGACGTTAGCGTAATGATTCATTGTGTAAATAATGTCCTATAGTATTTACTATAAAACTGCAAATTTTCATAAAGATCCGTCAAGTAGTTACTGTTTTATAACGAAAAATAGCTACAGACATTATCCCTTACTGCTTAGCTCCTATGGGAAAAAGCGTGATAATTTATAGCCTAAATGTTAATCTGCATCTATTAGATTGCACGTGCAAAATTTCAACCGAATCTGTACGGTAGTTTTTGCGTGATGCGTGTTCAAACAAACAGACAGACAGACAGACAGACAGACAGACAGACATTTCTAAAAATGCAGCAAAGTGTTTAAATACTCTTTTCGAACATACATATAATAAAACTGTAAATTTCACGTGTCTGTACATGGCCGAACTTAGTGAAAAAAAATATTAGGAAATGTTCGAAAAGAGTATTTAAACTTTTTGCTGCATTTTTAGAAATGTCTGTCTGTCTGTCTGTCTGTCTGTCTGTCTGTCTGTTTGTTTGAACACGCATCACGCAAAAACTACCGTACAGATTCGGTTGAAATTTTGCACGTGCAATCTAATAGATGCAGATTAACATTTAGGCTATAAATTATCACGCTTTTTCCCATAGGAGCTAAGCAGTAAGGGATAATGTCTGTAACTATAAATAAATAACTACTAAACGGATCTTTATAAAAATTTGTAGTTTTATAGTAAATACTATAGGACATTATTTACACTATGAATCATTACGCTAACGTCTATGGGGAACGAGTAGCAACGTATTTTTTGTCGCACCATAATGGTTTATCACAAAATTTTCCAGAATTAGACATTATCTATAATTGTAACCCATGGAATACATAACTTCACGCTAAAACTAAAAGGAGCTAAACACAACATTGTTAAGTTTCATAAGAACAGTTATTTTGACGTGGCAAGTAGCGAACAGTATAGCCTCGAAGCTATGCTAGCGGACTTTGACGACGAAGTCCCGGGCTCGAATCCGATGTCTGATTATGTTCTTTTTGTATTTTTTTAAATTGTCTTTATCCTTTTTTAATATTTTTCTCAATGTTTTAGTTATTTTTTCGACCGTAAGTAACTTATTTACTTCGGTTATTATTTTTTTATATTAAAAGTCAAGTAAATTATGCACGTAGGTTAGTTAATTATAGGTATTGCATGCACTGCTGAGAGTAATTAACTAATCGTAGTAGAAATGAAAAACAATATTACATTATAATTAAAAAGTATTCGACATTTTCCAGAAATTATGTGTTCGTCTAAAAAAAAGACATTACACACGTAAAAAAAAAACATGTAGCGCCATCTATGAAATCAAATTGTTCACCGTGATCAAATAATTCCTTATTTGTGAAAACATTTATTAGGGTATAGGTGCTTGAGATGCTGAGTGGCAACATTCTTGAAAGTAGATGGCGTTGTATTCAATAACGTTCTATACTTAGTAAAAGAAGTTTTAAAAAGAAACACATTTTTAGAAATGTTTGTCTGTCTGTCCGTTTGTTTGACCACGCATCACACAGGTGCATCGAGGATCATGTTTTGTGGTTATGGTTGGAGATTACGTGTTCATCAATTCAACTATAATGAATGACTCAACATCGGTCAAGTGTGAGTAGTTCGGGTGACGGGAGGAGGGGGGTCAACCGTACCTTTAGAGATATCTGACATTTTCGCGGGCATGACACACATGACACGCTCTATGTTTGTTTACTAAAGTGTTACAGCAGTTTTACATGCATTTCAGTTGTATATCTTTGCAGACAAAGGAAAATCCTGAAAAAACATTTTATTAGTATTGCGTTGTAACACTATATGAAATACACCCCATTTTTAGCCAAAATGGCAAAACAGAACCCTTTCCCTTATGTCCGTCCGTCCGCAGCTTAGCTCAGAGACAATTAGTGCTAGAAGGTTGCAACTTTGCATGATGAAATTACTAACGCCGATAAAGTGAAAGAATAAAATCTTGAAAATCATTATTTTTTAAGGGTACCTCTCTTATATGTAAAGTGTGGATGTGATTTTTTTCTCACCTACCCCATCGTGTGGGGTATCATTAGATAAAAAGCGTTTAGGGTTTGTAAAGACTATTTTTAGATTTAAGGATTCCTTTGTGTATAATATTAGGCTTTATAGTGAACATTTTTGTTAGAGTCAAGTATCCCCCTGCCAGCTAAATGGTTGATGTTGGGTATGTGAAAAAAAACACGGTAGTAGTATAAATACTTAAATTATAAGGAAAACTATCACAGTTAAGTACTTAGGCTTTACAAGTTTACGATCACATGGGAAGTAACAACATTTTCGTACAAATTCTATTGAAAATTATTAGGTAATAAGTAGGTATAACGTTGAAAGATTGAAACAAAAACAACAGAAAACCCACTTCTTAAGCCGCACACCAAACTAACTATCTAAAAGAATAGAACAGAACGATTTTTATTTAGTACACAGAAGACAATAATATAATTTAACAGGAAAAGTCATGCAGAAGATAAAAATAAACAATAAATAAAACAGTAAAATAATAAAAATAACAGTAGACAAAAAGAAAACAAACACAAATTAATAACAAAAAACACAATTAACGAATAGAAGAAGAAGAAGTCTGTATTTGGTACTTATTTATTTTCACAAAGCTTTTGGGTGTTGAAACTATCAATAGATGAGTATATGACGATTCTCCGCTGCTGAGTCATATCGCGGTTCACCCGACAGGATTGTTTCCAACATACTTACACAGAAGTTATTTCGTAACATAAACTACCTTAATTTAAACCCGACTTTCACGCGAACGAAGTCGCGGGCACAGCTAGTTTCCTAATATTTTTTTTCACTAAGTTCGGCCATGTACAGACACGTGAAATTTACAGTTTTATTATATGTATATAGAACAGCTATACTCTAAGTGTGTTCCGCGGAACCCTAGGGTTCCGTGATACCTCTGTCGGGGTTCCGCAAGAATTTAGAAATAAAAAAATCAAAACACCTCTCTCTGGTCGCTCCGCGGCTGTGCGGACTCCGCGGCCGCGCGGAGACAAAACGCTATGAATGTTATTTATTTATTTATTTGTATTTGTATAAGCTTGTGTTACATTAGCTGGTACAATATCTTATAAGTTTGGTCTCAACAATTTTATACTTGTACAACGCGTTCGCTCTAAGTTTGCCGGTCTGTGGAATGCGCGTACCCTCCCCCACGTGACAACAAAACTTATAATGTGTCATAGTTTTACCCAAATATCTACCGTACACAATTTTTATTGTTACAATTAAATAAAAAATTTCGAACGTCATACACTCATACCTATCGCCAGCGGCAAACTTAAAACGAGCGGGTAGTATACTTGTAAGCGCTCAGTCTCTTTGATAAAAGCCGCCTCTGAATTAGACGCTATAGTTGTCAACAAGCGACTTTCGTCTCTAACTTCAAAGGATAAAGTCGATATTGTTTACAACGCTATTTTTAAATTTCTGTTTTTATTTTTGCTTTTTGTTTATCAAAGGTGCCGACTCGAGTATTTTCGAGAATATTTGAGATCGAGTCTAGGACTAAGTATAAAAGCGGCGATCGCGCGTTGGCGTCGTCAGTTGATGATTAGCGTTCGGAGCGATAAGTTACCTACTACCTACTTACAAGCTCGCTAGCGAGAAACTAGTGTTCATTGTTTTACTGTCTGCTGTATTCTGTTGTCTCAGTTTTATACATTTCTTCCCTGTAGGTTCTAAATTTAGTCTCTTATACGCAGTAACGATTGTGCATTATTTAAACCCCACTATCCTGACTTGTAACATTATAAATAAAGAAGAATGGAACGTTGGCTTAAAGGTGTTAAACGTGTTCCAACAACATCTTCTAATGACGCTGAATGTTCAAAAGCAATGCGCGCGGAGAATTTAGCAATCACCGATCCAGAAGATGATGCCACGAGTGCCACGACGTCAAGCTCGACGGTTTCAAAGACGAAAAAAAGGAAGTATGATGAATCTTATATCAGTTTCGGATTTGTTGATTCCAACGGCTCACCTCTCTGCATGCTCTGTAGTAAACTGCTTCCTAATAGTTCCATGGCACCTGCCAAATTGCGTCGACATTTAGAAACCGTACACCCCGAGACTAAAGACAAGAATAAAGAATTTTTTGTTCGCAAAAAAGATCAGTTATTAGAAAGTCAAAAAAATATGATGCATGTAACACAAACTACCAACGAAAAGGCCACGGAGGCATCATATTTAGTTAGCTATCGCATTGCACAAGCAGGTGAAGCGCACACTATCGCTGAGAAATTAATAAAACCATGTGTATTAGACATAACAAAATGTATGCTTGATGAAAAATCTGCAAAGCATCTTTCTACTGTTCCGCTATCAAACGATACTGTTTCACGACGAATCCATGATCTGGCAAGCTACGTCAAACAAGAACTAGTTACACGTCTACAAAATACACGATTCGCTTTGCAAATGGACGAGTCGACTGATGTCGCTGGTTTGGCTATCCTGCTGGTTATTGTGAGATATCCATATAAAAGTTCTTTTGAAGAAGACATGCTTATGTGTTCATCGCTGCTTACAAACACTACCGGGGAAGAAATTTTTAATAAAATAAATATATTTTTTGAAGAACATAATCTCAGTTGGAACAATTGCATTGACATTTGGAAAAATAAAGCGCCTAATTGTAGTTCCAGTCATTGTATTCTGCATAGACAAGCACTTGCGATGAAGCAAATGCCGTCTAATCTAAAATTAGATAAGGATGAAGCGGTAAAAATAATTAATTTTATGAAATCACGACCACTACAATCCCGATTGTTCTCATTATTGTGTGAAGATTATGGCAGCAAACATAAAACACTGCTGCTCCATACAGAAGTGCGATGGCTGTCTCGGGGAAAAACTTTAACAAGGCTATTTGAACTTAGAGCCGAGTTACAAATGTTTCTTTCAGCAGATACTTCTTTTAATTTGAAGGACCGTTTGTATGATAAAACTTGGTTGTTCCGATTGTCTTTTATGGCGGATATCTTTCAAAAACTTAACGAATTAAATTTATCGTTGCAAGGTAAACAGACAACAGTGTTTCAGGCCTATAATAAAATAACTGCTTTTAAAAGAAAATTAGATTTTTGGATCATTTGCATTGGTAAGAAAGAAATAGAAAGTTTTACGTTACTCAGTGAGTTTGTTAGCGAAAACGACTCAGAAATGTTTGAAGATAATGTGTTTGAAGAATTGGTCCAATATCTCAGTTCGATGCGCGCATCTTTTGAAAAGTATTTTCCCGAAGAACACAATACAAAAATTAAAGTGAACTCCTGGATTCATAATCCTTTTTTACCCAACTTGGAAAAGCCTGAAAACATGTCAAATGAGATATATGAATCTCTTTTAGAAATGTCATCAGACACAAGTATGGAGTCATTGTTCAAAACGACGCCTCTTAATGATTTTTGGTGCAGAATCCAAGATGAATATGCAATGCTTGGCCAAATGGCTCTGGATATTCTTCTCCCGTTCCCAACTACATATTTGTGCGAAACAGGATTCTCTACCTACGCAGCCACGAAAACAAAATATCGCAATAGACTGGACGCCGAAGCTGATATGAGATTCCAACTTTCTTCCATCAAACCTGATATCAAGCAATTGATGAAAAATAAAAAACAGTTTCATACCTCCCACTAGTTAGATTTTTTCTTTTTTAATGTTTTTTTATTATTGTCCTTACCAAGTGGTGAAGTAAATAATAATTAGTAACTGATACATTGTACTTTTATTATGCTGATTAATAAAGAATACACTTATAAAAATAATTGTTTTATTGTAGGGTTCCATCAAGTATTTTGCTTCCCAAAAGGGTTCCGTCATTTAAAAAGTTTGAGAACCACTGGTTTAGACAATTGAACCCGATTTACATAAAAAAAAAAGTCGAGACGAAGTTCGCCGAGACAGCTAGTATATCATATATTTAAAGTCTAGTGAACGAATTTTTGAAATCGGTCCAGTAGTTTTTGAGTTTATTCGTTATATAAATACAAAATAATCTTTCCTCTTTGTAATATTAATATAGATTGTTATTTTCCTCCGATAAACGCGTGCGATCGATGCTAATTATAAAGTGCTTTGACGCGCACCTCCAAAATTATTAGTGTTTCTCTACTATATTGTGCATGTTTTATACATATAAACCCTTCTCTTGAATTACTCTATCTATCATAAGAAATTGCATCAAAATCCGTTGCATAGTTTTAAAGATCTAAGCATACATATAGTTGGATCAACGTAACTAGGCCGGACTGAAGTAGGCGACAAGTGGTTGCGCAGATGCATTTTTTGGAAGTAAATGGTGACAGGGAGCGGGAGCCGGGGGCGGTAACTAAACCGAGAGAATTAGAGATGCGATTACGCATTACATTGTCATAATAAGTATTACTAACTCATGATGATTATTACGGTAAAAAAATTGTTTTTCAGTTTCTTTAGTATTTACTGTAACTGTTCTAAATTTAAACCTGACCTCATTTAAATAGTGTTTTTATATTGTTGAATTAAAATGTTGATAGTATTTTTAATCGATTAAACATATTTAGTCGTTTTCGTAAGTAATTTTAGGGTCGCATCTCTAACATTCGCGAAAGTGATAAAAACCTAACTTCAATCCGGTCAAGTTACGTTGATGGTACTGTAGGGATATACAGCGAGAAGGAACTTTGTAATAAACTATGTAGTGATGATGCAGTCGGAATCAATAATGAATCTCGATGAACTTAGTAAAGAGTACCGACTGCATGAAATTATATAATTATGTTGGGGGTCTTGAGTCCATCTTATTTGTGCAAGAGGGTTTTTTTAATTTTAACTTTTCCCTTAGCGAAACACTACCTCCAAGCTGATATACCTACCTATTTCACAGACTCTTTTCTGTTGTATGAAAATACTTTTAACATTAGCGGCTCTGCCCCAAAATAATATGCCATATGACATAACGCTATGGAAATAGCTAAAGTACACAAGTCTGGCAATGTCAACGTCTGCCAGTTCACGTACCATCCTAACACCGTAAGCGGGTAGGTACCTACAGGTTTCCTAACTTTCTAAGGTTTCAAAAACTTAAAGGATCTTTTTATTGCGATCTCACATGAGTTTAGGGGGAGTCCGGGAGAGTTTACCCGCTCGCCACCAAAATACCCATATTTATTTTAATATTAACGCTACATTTTCTCATAGGAACATTTGGTGTACCTTTAATAATTTGCAAGTTATTTACGAATTCTTCCAAAAATTAGTTTGGCTAATCTTTCCAGCCTGGGGGGAAACTTTACCCACCAAATAGGGAGCCATTACCCGGGTTTAAACAAAAAAAATATTTCAAAACTATATATCTATATCAAAGCACTTAGTATTACATCATAATACAATGATAGAAACAGTAACTATGGATACCTTTGAGGTATATAGTATGGAGTATTTGAGATGTTTTTAATTGGCTTCCTTGTTCGTTTATTTTGGTTCATTTGTTTCTATCCCTTAGATAATTCCGTAACGTGTATCGATTTATCCCATATTCCAAAGCAGTACCTCTCATCTGAATAATTATTTTTAAAGGAACTTCGAGGGCATTTTAGGTGTTAATTTACTTAAAAATAGGAAGAGATTACCCTATATGTATATTCAAAGACTAGACTGAGTCTACCCGTGACTACGGCTGTTGCAATACGTTCGAAACGTCGGGCAGGGGCAATAATACAAAGGTATTATATCCTAAAATAAAATATTTACGCGATTAAAAATATTCTAAAAAGAGATCCTACCCGGCTAAAGTCTCCATCCTAGCTCTGACGTCTTATAAGTTATAACCTAATAAATGACAACACTTAATATATTAAAACCTTCCCACAAAATATGCTCTCAAATGGCTAAAACCCCATCCAAATCAGATCAATAGCTTTATTCTAGCTAATACTTCGCTTCACATACATAGGTAAATACACCCTATAAGTAGATATATAATGGTCAAACAGAGAACTGCCTTTTTTGAAGACGGTTTAACATATTTACAAATGAGAATCTATCTATCTGTTGCGTATTCACACTTATGACCCTAGACCGATTTTGATGATATGGGGCACTAACTAACGGCCGGTCTCAATCACACTAACATTATAAAGGCGAAAGTTCATGAGTGCGTGAGTGTGTTTGTTACTTCTTCAAAACGTCACTTACTTTACTTCTAAACTTACGTTACTTCGTCTAACGGCCGGTCTCAATACTCTAACTATCGATGAATTTGCCTACTGGAGTTATATATTTGACTTAAGCTCCATACAAAATATGTCAAAATTCTACCTCTAGTAGGCAAATCCATCGATAGGTAGATTATTGAAACCGGCCGTAAACGGCTGAAGCGATTTTAATAAAATACATAGGCTAATAAACCGCGGGTAACACAGGGATGGCACAGCTAGTAATCTCTAACGGCCGGTCTCAATACTCTAACTATCGATGGATTTGCCTACTGGAGTTATATGTTTGACATAAGCTCCATATAAAATATGTCAAAATTCTACCTCTAGTAGGCAAATCCATCGATAGGTAGATTATTAAAACCGGCCGTAAATCGATGGATGTGGCTACTACTACTTTTGACATATTTTGTATGGAGCTATAACATATTTATATGTCAAATTTATAGCTCTAGTAGCCAAATCCATCGATAGATTATTGAGACCGACCATAAATGAATGGCGTACAGGTTGCTTGAACCCTGAGGAGTAGCATAGAACTTTTATTATTGCAGGTAACAAGCGATACCCACATGGATGGAGCCGCGGGCAAAACCCAGTTTATGTTAAATTATTGTGAAGTCAGGCAAAACAATCAACAATTCATTATTTTCCTTGAATAGATAGCATAATTTTGCATTCCAGTACGAACTGGTATCCAGATACTCTATACAACATAATAATATTGTGTTGATATAAACCTATTACCATATTTAAATACTTGCAGGATGACATGACATGAAATTGAACTTGTTTATCTGATGATCTATATTGCAGACGATACCGTATTCAAATACATTTGTAACCACATTAAAATAATCTTTATACTTAGCTACGTTATAAACATATCTACATACTGACCTGAGTACTTATATATTTATTTACGTAAATCAACAGCAATAAACTACTAAACAAAGCAATACTAGCTATCTTTTTATGTAGAAATAAATAATCAGTTTAGGCGTAAATAAGGTCTAACAGAAATTCTGTATGCTACGAAAACGGGCACTAACTAACTGTTTAATAAAAAACAAAACATTACTATGAATGAAAACATTACTATGATTTAAGTAGGTAGGTACCTATTTGATTTTTTGTAAATGCAAACAATTTACAGTCACCCTGTATCGCTCAGGCAGTTCGATTTTTAAACCAACGGTAATTATTAATAAACAATGCCAGGAATGTTTACCAAAGAGTGACTCATCATTCTTGTCTACTCTGCCTTTACCTGAAGTCCTCAGGTAGCTCTTAAGTATTTTTTTACCATCTCTAAAACAAAAGGTTTACGAGGAACAGGAAAGTACCTCATTCACAGCATGTTACGTTTTATTAGTCGGCACTTTTAACTTTACCGCATCGTTCAACTTAAATTACCTTTCTTTTACTTTTTTCATTCTCTACAAAATTAGTAGAACCCAGTCTTTTATTAGAGATTCCTACGTGTACTAATTGACCAAACAGAATTTAAGTGCATGTAGGTAACAGTACGAATAGATAGGTACCTACAATAAATGACTGGTATATTGTTAGTAAGCAACTAATACGTCATTAACACAATAATAATTTAATTTATGGTTATAAACAGTTCTAAACAGGATACCTACACTATGTATTGTAGGTATAATATCTATTTCATAATTGTACCTACCTACAATGAATTTAACGAGAGCTCTAGCTTGACTTAATATTAATTAAGTATACTCACTTTTGCTTTGAAAGGTCATGATGAGGTCGCTTTCATCTATAGCATGTTGCTCGTCGCCACTGAGTGCCATCTCTGAGCTTCGAGTCGGACGAGCTTGCTCATGTTCTTCAGCCAATTGCTTGTAAACATCTAACAAGAAGCTGGGCGCCGAACGGTCCAGCGGTGGCGCCTTAGCCCGCCGCGGCCTCTCCCCGAGACCTAACAGCTCCAATATTTCGTGCTCCACCACCATCCTCTCGTGGCGAGTCATCGAGTGATGTATAACAGTCTGATCAACACCATTATCAATGTATAATCCGGAGTGAACGGCCTCCGCTACGGTAAACAAAGTAAAACACGCGCACAGCCACGCCGCTTTCTGACTAGCCATGTTCGCTGTCGGAGCGATCACTCGACTGGCGAGAACTGAGCGGCGGAGGCGCGCGGCGCGGCGGGATCAGCCGGTGAACCTGCCCACTCAAGGTGGGCCGCCGGCGCCGCACTTGCCACATTCCTCCCCGCCTTCGCCTCACACACATCGTCCGTTTTAATAACGTAAACACTAAACATTGAGCCGGACACGTCCAGCCAGTTCAACTGCACAATAGCTACTTATAATTACTTATATGCTCTTATTCATTGATGCGTGTGCGGCACAAAATATTGTATGCACACTTTAGACATGACACATGTATATATTACAGTTCCGACAAGACCATAACTAAAGGTTTTCTTATAGAGGAAAGTATACCTCGATTTTGCTATTAACTATGTAAATAATTTACCTTGATACCTACTAATATCAAATTGTCAAGATATTTCTTCCACTCTAAGTACGTATGGTTATGTACCTAAATGCTTAGAATAGGCGTTATTATTCTAAGCCTAAATGATGATAAAATTTAGCAAACACTAGCTGTTCTTCGCGGTTCCTCCCGTGTGAAGGTTGGTTATCGAGACAAGTCCTTTCCTAAGTTTTAAGTTATCTCTATACATAATTAATATAATAATACCTGTACATAATTCATGATTGCGTCTGTGCCGCGATGGGAGTGTTTCGACTGCTACGCAAGAGGTCGTGGGTTCGATTTCGTTTCCCACCCAGGATAATACTTTGTGTGATGAGCACGATGTGTCTGGGTGTTTTTATCTATAATGAATACGTATGTATTTAGAAATATATATTGTAAGTAGGTATGTTTATCAGTTGTCTGGTTACCATAGTACAAGCTCTGCTTAGTTTAGGATCAGATAGCGTTGTGTGAGTTGTCCCAAGATATTATTATCATTTTATCATTGGCGGTCTGCCTAGTAGTTGCAGAGATTATCCACTCCACTACAAATATTTTCCCTTTATACCAACCTAATTTTTTTTTTAATAAATCGTCTTCCGCTCTAGTGTATAATCCTTGTAGCGGGGGACTTTATAAACATATCTACTTACAAATTACACAAAAAGTCTAGGAGAGACTCCTAACAACAATTTGACGATGACACAAAGTGGTCCCGAATGATGATCGAACCCACCTCTTGCGCTTGCGCTTGGCGCAGGGACAAACCCTTGGGTTTGATTCCGTTCGACATTGTCACTGCGCCACCGAGGCAGTCACATAATACTACCTTTTCCTAGGGCTTCGCCCTCGTGAATAGGATCGAAACAAAGCATAGCCGTGGCTTTTTAATCTTCCTTAATATACAAGTTATACTATAGGTACACCAAATTTCATCTAAATCGGACCAGTGTCGGAAAGTAGCGCGTTAATATGCTTTCTAGCTTTATTATTGATAATTATGTGATAACGGATTGATCAAGTTGCTTGAATAGCACATTTAGGACCAATGTTCGAATGATCGTTTAGGCGCAAAATGTCCAGCGGTCGTAAAATATCCAGTTCGCAGAACGTCTGATTCGCAGAATGTCTAGTTACCAAAAGGTTCGCAAAATAATAATTTACCTGCTTTAAAATGTTTAAAATTAGGCAAATAAAAAAAATATATTTTTAAGCCTTTTTAAATAAAGCCTTGTTCATTTACATTTTTAACGTTAACGTGATAACGAAGATTGTACATTATAGCGAACTGGACATTCTACGAACTGGACTTTCTGGGAATTGGATATACTACAAACTGGACATTCCGCATTTTACGACCGCTGGACATTTTGTGATTTGGACATTCTGCGCCTAAACGATCATTCGAACCACGATATATGCAGATGAATATCAACATTGGTCCTAAATGTGCTATTCAAGCAACTTGATCAATCCGTTAGTCCTAAAGTCACACTCGGCCGATGTTGGGGATAAAATGGCTTTTAAAGTACCTAGGTACCCAGATACTCGAAAAGGGTAACGAGAATAAAAAGATTAACAGGAAAAAGATGTAACAAACCGAACCCCTTAACTAAAATTATATTCAACGTATTCATTTATCATCAGGTGAACCAGTGAATGCCGTTTGTACCCTGCGCAAGACACCTCAACAGTGCCGCAGTAGCAGTAATGATAGCCAGGATTTTATTCTTTATAAGGGTCGTGTGTGATCACCTCAAATAGGCGACTTCTACCTATTTGTTTGCTTAGGTATTCTTCCGTGAAATAGTGATGCTAACATATCACTGTGTTCCGATTGTAGGGTACTGTAACTAGTGCGATTACTGGACAACTAACTAGCTGTGCCCCGCGGTGTTACCCGCGGCTTATTAGCCTATGTGTTAATCCAGGATGTCAGCTAGCTCCATACCAAATTTTGTTAAAATCGCTCCAGCCGTTTAGACGTGAAAAAGTAACAAACATACACACTCACATACTCACAAACTTTCGCCTTTATAATATTACTAGCTGTGCCCGGCTGTATTACCCGCGGTTTATTAGCCTATGTGTCAATCCAGGGTGTCAGCTAACTCCATACCAAATTTTATAAAATTCGCTCCAGCCGTTTAGACGTGAAGAAGTAACAAACATACACACTCACATACTCACAAACTTTCGCCTTTATAATATTAGTGTGATAGTGTGATGTCTCAAAATGAGGGGCGCAGTACGGTGACATTCAGATCTTTGCCTGATTAAATATGGTATGGGGGTAGTGTAGCGCCATGTGCGTGTAATTATCTAACTAAATACTTCTAATTGAGTGTAAAAAAATGTGACAAGTTCTCTTTGTAACTTTGATTCACAGAAAAATTTCATTTCATCATTCGTATTCTGCGGTCAGTCCACGCAGTCGAGACGCAATCTTTTGAAATATAGTATTGTGGCATATTAATACTATTAATAAAACGATAAAGTTTCTAAAAAGAATGTTATATTTTACTAATCAAATTATTATCATTCACAGTACAACTAAAACCTTACTTGCTATTATTTTTTAATGTGACACTTATTTTTTCCTAAAGTAAAAAATGTTTATTACTGAGGGGTCATCTGCACAATGCAAGATGCCATGACAAAACCAGTAAAAAAGGAATGAACATTATTTTTACATGTAGCAAACTTATCATTATTTATTTAAATATCGTAAATATTTAACTGTTAACTTATTTCACATACTTTTCCATAAATTTCTTGTGAAATTCTGAACGTAAGGAGTCATTGATGAATGTGTTACCCTTCTTCTCGGGTTCTGAACGAGCACAATTCTTAAACACAACATCATCGTCCCATCTTCTTTTTACCTATAAAGATATTAAGATTATTATCAGTTACAAAAACAATGTATTAGATAGGCAACCATTGGGAAACATTTAGTATGGAAACCCTGTCGACTATCTTTTGAGGCTGGGGTGAGACCAAATGTCACGTGAAGACAAATTAATCACGTTACTGTTCGCCACTGCTGCTCTGCCTTCAAAAGCACTACAGTACGATCAACGTAACTAGGCCGGACTGAAGTAGGCGACAAGTGGTTGCGCAGATGCATTTTTTGGAAGTAAATGGTGATAGGAAGCGGGGGGCGGGGGCGGTAACTAAACCAAGAGAATTAGAGATGCGATTACGCATCACATTTTCATAATTAGTATTACTAACTCATGTTTTTTTGTGATTATTTTCGTAAAGAATTTTTTTTTTCAAAGTTTATTTAGTATTTACTGTAACTGTTCTAAATTTAAACTTTTATGAACTCATTTAAATAGTGTTTTTATATTTTTGAATTAAAATGTTGTTAGTATTTTTTATCGATTATACATAATTAATCGTTTTCGTTAGTAATTTTAGGGCCGCATCTCTATGACATGCGCGAAAGTGATAAAAACCTAACTTCAATCCGGTCATGTTATGTTGATCGTACTGTAAATATCAACTGCGGTGTCTAATAAAGTCAGCAGCTGTTAACATTGGACTACTACTACTCTATAATATAATAGAAGGCAAGAGATGTGGGCAGTAACTTAGGTAGTATCTAGACCCGAAATGTATCCACAGTGGAAAACATTTACAAAAGAGTTAGACTGTTTATAATAATAAGCTATTATAGTAAATAAAATACCTATTATAGTAAGTACATCTAAAAAATAAACCTATTATAGTAAGGAAAAATATTATCACCTTTAAATCATTTTTCTGTCCAGCTGCTGAGTAATTTAACAATGGATTGCCAGATAAAATATTCTCCATCCGAATTCTTTCTTCTTCTTGTTTTCTTTCTGCTTCCTGAAAGCAAATTTAACATCAACAACGTATTACAGAACGTGATGTAAAGAAATTTTCCAAGTTCCCAATACCAAGTATACCAGTTGAGTTGATAAAGATAAAAATTGAGAATCCAACAATATATAACTAATTTATACCAAAAATCTCTTACATTATACTCTGATATTTTGGGTACTGATTTGTACAAATCAAAAATGGCCAACATTTTTAATGCAGCTTAACAAAGTAAGAGGATTTTAAATCTCATACTGTTTTAATTTTAAAGTGCATAGTAGAAACAGAAATACTCTTCAAATTACAATAACTCAAATGGGCAAAATTTGATAAATTTAAAAAACATATACTTTTTTCTTTTACATTGCAAAATAATAGCAAAAAGTGTATATTATCAGAATATATTAATTTAGTTCAAAACCATTATTTTGAAAGACCACACACACACATTAACCACTTAAAATATCGCTGTTTTTGTCTTCTATCAAATTTATTTTTTATTACATGTAGACTTTTCCATGATTTATTTTTTATATCGACGGTTGTAAGACCAATTTATCTTAGGGACATTTTGTAAAAGTTGCAGGGAACTATTTAAAACTTTACTTTTCGGAAAAAAACATAAAAATAAAACTACTGTATAAGTAAAGAAGGAAGCTTTCTGATTGGTTTTTGTAAATAAAAAGTATATTATTTGAGAAAATTCGTGTACCATAATCAATAAAATTAAACTTTTACTAAGCTTGATTATATTAATGTTTATATATTAAATACATATATAATTCTTACATACGAGTGTTTGTCAACCTAACTCTTCATAATTTGAGACAACAACACCTGATTCACGACAAAAAAATACTAGGCGATACGGAGTTCGCCGGGATCCCGCGCAACTTCGTATGCGTAAATTTTCCCCGTTTTTGCAACATTTCTCGTCGCTGCTCCGCTCCTATTAGTCGTAGCGCGATGTTATATAGCCTATAGCCTTCCTCGATAAATGGGCTATCCAACAAAAAAAGAATTTTTCAAATCGGACCAGTAGTTCCTTTAAACAAACAAACAATCAAACTCTTCCGCTTTATAATCTAATATATAAAATTCTCCTGTCACGGGGTGCGTAATCGAACTCCTCCGAAACGGCTCGACCGATTTTGATGAAATTTTGTGTGCATATTGGGTAGGTCTGAGAATCGGACAACATCTATTTTTCATCCCCCTAAGAGTTTGTTTGTTTGTTTGTAAAAACTACTACTACTAAATACTGAAAAAATATTTTACTGTTGGATAGCCGATTTATTGAGAAAGGCTATAGGCTATATAACATCACGCTAAGACCTATAGGAGCTGAGCAGCAATGATAAATGTTGCAAAAACGGGTAAAATTTACGCAGACGAAGTTGCGCGGGTCAGCTTATCCGGTATCTATGATAATCGGCCAACATCTATTTTTCATACCCCTAAGAGTTTGTTTGTTTGTTTGAATGCGATAATCTCAGGAACTACTGGGCTGCACTGAAAAAATATTTTATTGTTGGATAGCCCATTTATCGGGGAAGGCTATAGGTTATAATATCACGCTACGACCAATAGGAGCGGAGCAGCAATGAAAAATGTTGTAAAAAAAAAAGGGAAAATTTACGCAGACGAAGTTGCGCGGGACAGCTAGTCTAATATATAAAATTCTCGTGTCACAGTTTTCGTTGCCATACTTCTCCGAAACGGCTTGACCGATTTTGATGAAATTTTGTGTGCATATTGGGTAGGTCTGAGAATCGGACAACATCTATTTTTCATATCCCTAAGAGTTTGTTTGTTTGTTTGAACGCGATAATCTCAGGAACTACTGGGCTGCACTGAAAAAATATTTTATTGTTGGATAGCCCATTTATCGGGGAAGGCTATAGGTTATAATATCACGCTACGACCAATAGGAGCGGAGCAGCAATGAAAAATGTAGTAAAAAAGAAAAGGGAAAATTTACGCAGACGAAGTTGCGCGGGACAGCTAGTCTAATATATAAAATTCTCGTGTCACAGTTTTCGTTGCTATACTCCTCCGAAACGGCTTGACCGATTTTGATGAAATTTTGTGTGCATATTGGGTAGGTCTGAGAATCGGACAACATCTATTTTTCATATCCCTAAGAGTTTGTTTGTTTGTTTGAACGCGATAATCTCAGGAACTACTGGGCTGCACTGAAAAAATATTTTACTGTTGGATAGAGCCGATTTATTGAGAAAGGCTATAGGCTATATAACATCACGCTACGACATATAGGAGCTGAGCAGCAATGATAAATGTTGCAAAAACGGGTAAAATTTACGCAGACGAAGTTGCGCGGGTCAGCTTATCCGGTATCTATGAGAATCGGCCAACATCTATTTTTCATACCCCTAAGAGTTTGTTTGTTTGAATGCGATAATCTCAGGAACTACTGCGCTGCACTGAAAAAATATTTTATTGTTGGATAGCCCATTTGTCGAGGAAGGCTATAGGTTATAATATCACGCTACGGCCAATAGGAGCGGAGCAGCAATGAAAAATGTTGTAAAAAAAGAAAAAAAAAAAAAAAAAAAGGGAAAATTTACGCAGACGAAGTTGAAGATGCGAAAGTTTAGATGTATGGATGTACGTTATTCAATCGCACCACAACGGGTAATCGGATCTAGATGGAAATATGGCACAGAGATAGATTATAGTCGGGAATAGGATAAAGGCTTCTTTTTATCCCAAAAAAAAAAACCTTGTTTTTTTTTCAACATTTTCGTGGGATTGAAGTCGTGGGCGACAAGTATTAACATAATAAAGTCTAACGCGGCGAAGATGGCACTCTACTTTGATAAGGCAGGATACTGGCAGATTCAGCTATCTAGCGAGGCAACATTAAGGCAAAGTTCACATTTCCGCGCGGCGCGCGGAACATAGCCGAGCGGTACAAGATCAACCTAAACAGTGTCTACATAACCAGCGCGCTGCGACCCGAGCTCCTGATATACAAACTTGTATCGATTTGTTCACTCGATCCGCAAGGTTTGAGACGAACAGACGCAACGATGTAAATCTTACTCGACTCTATGAATTTGATTGATGGTAGAATGCTTTTGCCTAAAGCCGAATTGGTGGCCTGGAATAACATTGTTATCACTCAGGATGTATAAGCATTTGGTACATGATTAGTTTTTCACACACTTTTGACAGAATCGGGAGCAGGCTTATGGGTCTGTACGATGATACTTGGTTGGGTAGTTTACCAACCTTATGTATTATTATGATTTGGGACACTTTCCACGCCAGAGAAAAATACTGCAGTCTCAATGCAGCAACACTAATTTATCGGTAATTGTGTTAAGATTTCCTTGGTGAGGAGGTCGTATCCGAGAGCTTTCTTATCTTTTAGGTTCGTAATAGCTCTTCATACATTTCGTACTGTGGCAGGGCGCGGGGGTGGCGACATCTGAAAGTCTTGAAGTAGTATTTTCTCAACATAGACCTCATTCACTGTGTTAATATCTGTGTGTGGGGTGAAGACATTTTCTAAGTGCTGGGAAATTTCATTTGGCATGTTCGAGCCCAACCTATTTCGGTTCTAAGAGTGGCCTTGCCGTTTTGAGGTCGGTTGTAGCGTTTTTGTGATTTTTCACAATGTGTAGATGCAGTAGCTGTTAACGATTACAGTTGATCCTCCAAGGTTTTATTATGCCAATTATGCAAGGTTTGTTTCAAATCGCGAGCAGCCTTGTTGTACCATATTTTATCCACTTCTAGTCTACTTTGGTGCCAGATTCTTCACAGCCTATGTTTGTTAAGCAACGCATTTTTTACAGAAATTGGGTAGTTTATATGCATTATAGAATTTTATAAGCTACGGGTCCTAATCGCGTAAATACTTTATTTTAAGGCTAAATACCTTTGTTTATTTCCCGACGTTTCGACCGTATTGCAACAGCCGTGGTCACGGGTAGACTTTTACGAACATATATAGTTTATATGCATCCAACACGCTTTCTGAATTAACTAAGTGATACATTTTGTTCCTTCTTCAATGGCCTCCGGGTTTTTTAACGGCACATTCAACATTATGTTGCTGCCAATGTATTCTTTGAATTATGTATGTCCAATCTGTATCTGGGGTGGTGAGCACTTCTATCATATCAGATTCAATCAGTAGTTTGCTTATTGTTAATATAACAGGTATGTGGTCTGATGTGCTGTCGTAGCAAGATTCTGGTTTGAGGTAGTATCTTGGTAGTCCACTTACTATAAAAAGTCGAGGAGGTCGGGCTTTTTATTTGGGTCTGTTGGCCAGTAAGTAGGTTTACAGGTAGATATTACCAGAAAATTGTTTGTGTCTAGTTGAGCTGTCAGCCTCTTGTTGTGGTAAGTCTAGTTCCCCAACTCATATGTTTTGCGTTCCAGTCGCCTCTTGCTACAAAGCGATGTCCCAGTTGGCATAAGTATCTCGAGAACATAATATTGTCAATTGTATGCTTTGGGGGACCGTATACCGATGAGAAGTTTATCCAGACAGTACAATCCTCAACAGCAATTGTACCTAGTTGCTTGTATGTGTCCTGTCTTATATTCTGGCAACAAGTGATGTTTCACCTGTTGTCTGATTGTGATAGCTGTTACACCATTTGGTGTGCCATCTAGATGATTTGTCTTATAGCATTGATTTTATATTATTGGTGACATGCACTTCTGTTACCATAAGTATATCGAATTTATGTTCTACCATTACGAGTTCAACTTCAAGTTTGTTGTCAGTTAGCCCGTTTACCTACCTTGAGTACTATCACTTTGTAAGACGTTCGACGAGCTTAGCTATGAGTCCCATTAAAATACTCATTTGTTGTAGGATTTATTCGAATTTTTCGGTGTTTTATTAGTAGTTCCTCAATCGTGTTTCTACTTGATTGTACATATTCATTATCAGGATCTGTCTGATTGATATTCTCATCGCAAGCCTTTGCATAGGTCTTAGATTTGTTGTCAGGTATTGTTATTGCTGTTGGTCATGCTTTTTTGGGCGCGCACATTTTTTCCAAACGGTGCGGAAGCAGACACCTTTGGTGGTTTGGACTCCTTGGCAACTGTGGTTTTATTTCTCCTTTTTAAGACCTCTTTGTAAACATCACACCTTTTTTAATTTACTGGGTGGGGTCCATTACAAAGAGCACAGGTTGCAGGTGTATTCCTATCTTTTTTTGGATGTTCTGATACACCGGTATGGACGCATACACTAAATCTTATAATGACCGTATTGTTGACAGCATTGACATTGCATCATGCTTTTCCTCTTCTTAGATGTCAGGATATTCGATAGTAACTACTTGGTGATAGATATATTTCAGTTATTTTACGACGTGCACGATATGCTCTGAAGAAACTTCGTGAAAAAGGAAAAGAATGGATACCAAAGAAGTACAATCCTGAACATAGCAACAGACAACAATCGCTTACTATACTCAAAACAAAACATAGCGTCACCCGATAGAAGACTTAGACTGGAAAATTTGACAGGAGATATTGGAGATTTACCAAAAATATTACAAGTGGAAAGGGCTATAAATATTCAGAAGAAGGAAATATCCCCTGGCACCAGATAGCATTCTAAATGAGCTCATGCGAGGAACAGTTGAAGAATTAAGTCCGATGCTAAAAGATAGTTTTCAACAAGGTACTATTTACTTTACAAAGGACGACATTGGAAATTACAAATTACAGACCCACATCTCTCATTTCAAGTTTTACGTATGCATGGCAATGTCTTATAGAGCAAGGGGTCTATAACACATCAGAAATATTTACAGAGAGAATAAAGCTGGCATCAAGTTGCGAGTCTCTAGGGGAATCATACGAGGTTCACCAAAGATATTCTCACCAGTATTAGAGCAAATGTTCAGGAAACTAGAATGGAATCATTTAGGACTAAATATAAACGGATCGCAATTGAAGCTTCGCTGATGACCTAGTCATAATGGAAGAGAACCCAAGAGTACTGGAATCTATGATACAGTCCCTAGCAGACAAAAGCCAAGAAGTAGGCCTTGAAATGAATGACAAACAAAAATGATGACAAATACAGTAACTGCAGACATAATCATCAATGGCCAAAAAACTCAAATATGTTAATGAATATATGTATCTGAGTCAGATTGTATCACCAAGTGATCAAATGTCCAAAGAAATTGACAAAATCGCAAGAGGATGGAAAAAAATTTGGGCCTTAAAAGAAATTATAAACAGCAAGGAAGTCAGGAGTAATATCAAGAAAAAGATTTTTGATACCTGTATTCTCCCACATATCACATATGGCTGTGAAACCTGGGCTTTGACGAAAAACCATAGAAACAAACTTGCAAATTGTTAGAGAGCCATGGAAAGGAGCATGCTAGGGCTAAAGCTAAAAGACAAAGTCAAGAATATAGACATTAGGCACAAAACGTGACACATGAGAATGATTTAATAACCCCAACTGAAGCTACTAAATTTTTAGGTATAATAATCAACCAAAGACTAAACTGGAAACTGCATTATACAAGAACTGGCCAAAAGAATAAGCAGTTCAGCTTCTATTCTAAATACTGATGCTCTTATAATGGCATACCAGGGGATGGTTGCATCCGTTTTGAGATATGGCATCATATTCTGGGCCAACTCACCTGACTTTCAACATGTTTTTATAGCACAAAAGAGATGCCTATGATCCATGTTTGGACTATGGATTACTGACAGCGCTAAACCACATTTCTTACAGCTAGAATCTTAACACTTCTGTCTATATATGTATATATTGGAGCTGGCACTATTCGTGAAAAGTAACCCACAGATGTTCCCGCTACTATCTGATAATGTGATCAGAAATCGCAGAGATGGCACAAAAAACGACAGACAACCAAGGCAACCACTGCATTGTCGCAACAAACCCCTCAGAGTAATTATTGTGATTGTACAAGATAACACTTAGCCTCGGCCCGTGTTTCCCGTTAACAATAAAACCTGCACAGCCCGAGATATTAAAATATATACAAACATAATAATAATTATTTTAGAATATTAATAATTTTAATAATAATATAGTGACAATAGTAATGACATCAAGTATAATAATTATAATTCATATTAATTGTATCCCTAATTATAATTATAAACAAATATTTGTGAGCCTGTTATGGTAAAATATGGCTAGCACTTTATGTAACAACATTGTACACCCATATTTAACCAAATAAATGATTCTTATTCTTATAAAAGACATCTAACAGACATCCTATCATGTATGGACCAACTAAAATGAAGTTGGACTGGACACTTGCTGTAGTGTAAGCTTGAAAAATAGAGTAAACAGGTGACTGTCTGGTTTAGAAGCTGGGGTGGCAAAGTGACAAGATGGGAGGGTGAACTAAAAATGACCTTATGTCCCCATTGGCTTAAGAGTGGCGGCAGATAGAAAACAGTGGAGGCGGCCTATGCCATAAGGCAAACCAAGCCCTGTTGCTTGTTGCTTATTTTATGAATTATTTTAAAATATGTACCTAAATCTAAATACATAAATACATACTTATCTATAATATGTATGTATTCAGAAATATATAAGTATGTTTATTAGTTGTCTGGTAGTTTGGGATCAGATGATGTTGTGTAAGTTGTCCCAAGATATTATTTTTATAAATCAAGCAATAAGGAAAAAAAAATTTATGTTCGGAACAAGAAGCATAATAAATAAATAAAAGATGTAGTTTGGCATGCTAGCCTTATTTAATCAACTAAATGAGGTCTGTTAGTTTGTTTCTATAAAATATGTGTATTTCATTTTAAGAAAACATGTTTAGGAGACCCAAAGAATGTTAGTAGAATTTAATCAGTAGGTACCTACATAACATACAGTCAGATTTCTGCTGAATATAAAAAAAATAATTAATTGCTGTTTGTATTACAGCAAATTACCCAATCTTTCATAGCACTGCCACTTTCATAGTCAGTCTGTGTAATGGGTACAAAAAATCAAAATCAAAAAAGCCCACAGGCCTCATGTTGAGTATTGCTGCACTAACATCTATAGGGAGAGAGCAGCACTGCAACTTCATGCAGACAAAGTCACAGGCACAACTAGTTACATAATAAAAACTACTTACTTTCTTAGCCTGTTCTATTGCCCTCTCTTTCTTGATTTTATTCAGTTCTGCCAATAGTGCCGCAGTGTCATCATCAGAATCGTCCGAATCAGATGAATCTCCTTCAAGTGGATCATCTGCATCTAAGCTAGCAGCTGGCACTTGGTCTACCTTAGGTCTTTTTGTTACTGGCTCAACTTGTCTCCTTGCATTTGAACTTTTTGGGCCATCCTTCTCCCTATCATCTAATTCTTTCCTGAAATCCCTTGAGCGCAACTCCTCTGTGGTACCCTGACCTTGTTCTCTGTGAACAAAATTTCCCATAATTAGCGTACATGAATATAAGTAAAACGATGTGAATTACTGTAGATTGTGTTCTCTCTCTACAGGTGATTATTTATAAAACTATATTGTAAGTAGGTACCTACCTGTATTTTAACTTGGTGTGTCCTGGAAGATCTCTACTTGAATACTGACGAGATATGGCGCTTAAATCTTTTTCTCCACGACCTTGCCCACCTCTAGCTGGGTCGAAAGTAGGTCTTGCCGCTGTAGTCATGTTTCACAATTATCGGAAGCCTGAAATCAATTAGAATTAACCATTTTTTAGTAGGAGTTATACAAACCCAACTGTGATTAAACTAGAAATGCGCTGATTGATACTGAACTATCATAATAAGAAAACCATAATTACTTACGTGGAATACTTGATTGGATTTCAATAGGTGGATGAGCTAAATCAATTTAAACTATGGATTTTTAACTACATTCAAAATCTCTACACAAAATCAAACACGACATATAAGCAAAAATAAAATTAATGTCATTTGTCTGTCAAAAAATGACACACAAAAGAATGTTTTGTAGTGTTGCAGAAATGAAAACTTATTTTCTACATAATTTTCTCATTGCGATTGCGGATATTGTAATAGCCTTTTTAGGCAAAACATTTAGACAAAACATTTCAGACCCATTGAGCTTCTTTTCCGAAGTTCTTTTCTAAAATATTTAATTTAAGTATTTTTTTATGATATCATTGTAAATAGTTACTTTAACCACTTGATAATTGAAAAATGCTTCTTTCTGTTTTTTTATTTCTAAAATTGTTTTTTCACAATTTTAATCGGACTTAGGACAACAAAAAAGTTGGATAGTCTGCACAGAGGTAAGTAGTACCTACATAATAGTTTTAGGTCTATACATATAGACCTAAAACTCTAAGTACCTACTCTGTGCGTACCATTGACGTAGAGAACAGGACTGCGCCATAACCTCACAAAATTGACCACCTCTAGAAAGAGACAACGCTACTTTGTGGACAATACCTGTTAAAGGCCGCACGAGTTTTTCTCTCTTTCACGCTTTGCAGTCAATTTTTACTTTTGACTTCAAATGGATGGCGCAGTCCTGATATATAGGTCAATATTGCGTACATGATACAAAAACAAATTATATGAGCCTAGGACCCAGAGATACTTGGCAAAGAGCATGTAAAATTGGTCCTAGAAGTCTAAAGACAAACATAATTGGCAAACTTCACGTTTTCATGAAACATTAGCTAAAACGTTCCAACCAACCATCAAACATATTATTTGTCAAAGAACGTTCCTGTGTAACGCTTTAAATATTTTGTCGCTTTAATTGACAAACATTGCCGTACACGTTCAAACACCGCCGTAAATGGTCAAACATGTTTGTCAAACACCCATCAAACACGACGCCACGCCAATCCAATTTTTCATCAAACACGTAGATGTTTGACAACACTTCAAAGCAGTAGACTATCAAATTATTTGACAAACAAGTAATTTATGACAAACAATTTGATCTTGCAAAGGGCACTATACAAATGGTCAGTCCATTGACGTGACTGGACTACGCAATCTTTAAATTAAAATGTAATTATTGACTGCAAATCGTGAAAGAGAGAACAACTCGTGCGGCCCTGTATTTTTGATAGGTATTGTGCACAAATTTGCCCTGTTGCGTTGTCCCTTTCTAGAGAGTAATCAATTTTGTGAGGTTATGGCGCGCAGCCCAGGTGATACGTCAATGAGTCAGTCATACGCACAGAAAATATACCAAGCAGTCTAAGCAACCCTACGCATTATTCTGTGAAACATCAAAGAGCATGTAAAATCTCTATGTCATACGTCGTCGTCTGGCAACATCAATTCAAAGAGTATAGTTTTTTATTCTCTTTGGAGTTTGTGGCAACATCGTGTAAATACTAATTTTCACATTTTTCACAGCGCCTTCGTTTCTGGAATTTGGATTATTTTTGGATTGTTACGAAGATTATCACTCTTTTAATAACGCCCTCTAATACAAAAATAAGGTATGTATCTAAATTAAATCAATTACACTGATCTTTTATACCCATTACCCACTTTAAGTTTCTATACAAATTTTGATTTGACTGAACAAGCCATATTGTTTTACGCCATTTTGTATTACATTACATGTAATTTACTGAATTAAACCGCCGCATTGGTTTGATTATTGAAATTTATACATCCTCTTAATTTAGAAGAATATAGATGAATACAATAACAATGTCCGTGTAGATAACCTTTTATGATATTTTTTGGGATATGTAGCATTGCATGTAGGTCGAATGAATACTTATTACGAAATATTTAGAAAACCTGTCTTACCATACTTTACATGAATATATTTCTTATTATTTTTAGAATAAATAGCATGCTCTGTGCCTTACCAAATAAATGCATAATTGCTATTAATAAAAATGGTACCTACTGTCTATCTGTTTGTTAGTTGTCACGCATAACCGCAAATTGGTGTCGATTTAAATACCTAACTTCGTAAAAATAAAACTTGTAGGAAGTAGGTAAATAATAAAAGTTTGTTGGGGGACCTTTAGGGAGATTTTCGCGCTAACTGGTTAGGAAGTTAGTACGTACCTAGTTGTATACGTACATAAGAGACAAATCTTATGTGAGCAGCGCACTAGTAATACCATACCGAATGCAGGATCTTTAAAAGTACCTTTAGCAATGATAGGTACTCACTGACCTCTGTACTAGTAGTACGCTGGACTGGCTACACTGTACAAAGTGATAGCAATTTCAAATTCCGAATAGAGGGATGGTATTTTTGTCACTCATGACAAATGGTAGTGGTTGCTATCCTTGTTACACAAGTATAGACTACCAATTCATTTGGTCTGTAATGTAAAAATCGAATAGAAGTGTTTTTGTTGTTGTTGTTAACCTCTCCAGTATACAGTATGATCAACGTAACTAGGCCGGACTGAAGTAGGCGACAAGTGGTTGCAAAGATGCATTTTCTGGAAGTAAATGGTGACAGGAAGCGGGGGGCGGGGGCGGTAACCAAACCAAGAGAATTAGAGATGCGATTATGCATTACATTGTCATAATTAGTATTACTAACTCATGTTTTTTTGTGATTATTTTCATGAAGAAATTATTTTTCAAAGTTTCTTTAGTATTTACTGTAACTGTTCTTAATTCAAACTTTTATGAACTCATTTAAATAGTGTTTTTATATTGTTGAATTAAAATGTTGTTAGTATTTTTAATCAATTGAATGTTTTCGTAAGTAATTTTAGGGTCGCATCTCTATGACATGCATGAAAGTGATAAAAACCTAACTTCAATCCGGTCAAGTTACGTTGATCGTACTGTACTAGTAGTATAGAGGTCAGCGAATGATAACATCAAAACTTGCACAAAAATAATTAAGTAAATTTTTTATGCCTTTGATTAGAACTGGTTAACCTGTAACAAATTATGCAATAATAATAAAAAAATAATCTTCACGGTATAAAGGTGTTATAAATTGGAACCTTGTTTAATATATTTAAGTTTTATAGCCAAGATATGTAATTGTTAGATTACTTCTAATATAATATTAAACCAATTTGTTCATGTTCAATTCTTGACATTTTTAACTTAGTTTTTATTTGCACTTTGATTTATATTGGTAATAATATTTATAAAGAAACTGGGCCCCACAATTTCAGTAAAAAAGGTATAAATAATTACTTGATTATTATTGTATGTTAATAAAACCAACCTTACAAGAAGAAATCAAATAAGGAATTTTAGTGCATTCAATTAATATACATAGCGATTATAAAAAAAAAACTTGATATACTCTGTGCTATTATGATGTACACCAATAACATTGTAATTATTCATCAAAATATGTCCTGTAGTTTTTATATTATGTAGTAATAAATATTCATTCTTCCTCCCAAACATTCATGTTTATATTAATAATAGGATTCACTATTTTAATAATTATTTAAATCATTTCAGAATGGCTGAAGATTTGGATGTGGAAGCTATGCTCGAAGCCCCTTACATTAAATCGGTAAGATATTTTATTTATTAAACCATTAAATTTTAAGTACTTACTGTAAGTCTGCTAATTATTTGAATTTTTACTCCAGCTTTTCAGTCAGTTTGTGATTACTTCTTTAAAGTCAATTTGATTAAGTATTTGTATGCTTAATAATTTTAAATGTACACATTTTCAAATTGCAGATTATTATTTGTACATATATATCACTTTTATAAATTATACTCAAGTTAACTTATACAATAAACTTTGGTCTATAATATTATAACATTTAATGACTAGAAAAAAATATTTTTATATAATATAATTATATCAAAAAATTGTTTGTATTAGTAAAGTTATAAAAAAATTGAAATGTGTAATTAACTGTCATCAACAAGGAACTAAATGTACATCATTATGGCCATAACATGTGTAAACTTATATGTTCAAAGATGTTTTAAACTAATCCATTTTTTTTCCAAACTTTTCAATAAACCATTCAATTAGTCTATTACATCTATGAACAGCTGGTAAAAAATATAAAACAAAATTACATTTGAGAATCATTTCTTGTATTTATAGAACTTTGTGGTAATAGTCGAGCATACTTCACCGACCTGAACAAACAGAGAGGTATCCACTATACTATACTTACCTAATTTTTTTTATTATTTTCAAATTCAACACATCCTAACATTATAAATTAAAAACTTGTAATTTCCAAAATAAAATAGATTTTCATAAAGAGTTGTTTTGAAAAGGGCCATGAGCTGATGGGTCATAAATCTTTTGCAGAAGTATCCCTGTGTGATGTTAGCGCTGTGTGCATCCTTTGTCAGTGGTTTTGTGAACGGTAAGTGTAGACCAGGGCAACGCGACTACCATGACATGGATGAACATTGGCTGGTTATTAAGCCAGCTGTCTTCAGTAGCCTAGGCGAAGTAAAAACCGTCGACATTTGTACAATTTCATCAGTGGCATTCTAACTCTTAAATGCCACTGTTGAAATACTGCAAATGTTCTCCATGTTGTCGTTATGAAATAACTAATGAATTTTTATTTATTCACTCGGCGTGTGTTGCTGTGGCGCTGCTTCTACCTTGTGCTTTGTGTGACAGGATAACACTTCCTCTTCAAAGCATCGATCGGACAAGTATTCTGATAAGCACAAAGAAAAGGATCGAGATGGCAGTCGAAGGTGGGATTTTCAATTATAACACATTTAATTTCGTATTTTACTATCTAATTCTGTTATGAAAAGAAAAAGACTGCATAGATAGGTCTCGTTTGAACTTGTCAGAATGCATTATTTGTTGGTCTGTTATCTCTATGGTAACGAGTTAGTGGGTGGATTGTGGTGATATTTGGGTTAAAGTTTGGGAAAGGACAAAGGCTGCATCGTACCGATAACACGCGGACAGAGCCGCGGGGAATAGCTACTTATTAATTATTAAATCTTAAAATGTGACTGGCAAGAATAATGAATAAAAATGTTTATTTTCAGACACTTAAAGGTCCATAGTATGTTAGTAACCATAATCTTATATATATATTAGTATTTTGAGGTGGTCTATCGAGCTCCATAAACATGTAACTTGATAAACCTATTTGGTAATTAATACCTTCAGTATGCTATTCAAACTTTTTCCCACTCTCTTTTTCATTTCCACTTCTCATATAATGTGGAGCTATATTTAAGTTAATTTATTAGCTTGATCTATTGTTAACAAAGAAATGACGTCAGTCACTAATACCTATTCTATTCAACAAACTCCAAATAAGCATAGTTGCGAAGTTTTCAACAATAATAAAAATAGTTTATTATACCACAAATGAGAGAAACATGACATGAAAAATCAAGTGCAACAAAAAGTTTTCTCAATTACTAGGCATTTAGTGTAGTATATGACATCATATTATTCATAATTTTGGTGACCAACACCCTTGTTAAGTTGCTAAAAACTTGTATTAAAGTAATTTTTATAGGCATTTCTTGCCAATTACGTAACAAATACAATAATTGGATTTTTACAAATACAATAATGGCCCAACTCGCGAGCATCAAAGGATAGAAAAATTTGAGGTCTAGTAACATAGTCCAGATAGGTGGTTCGGCCCCGGTTTGGCTACGGAAGTCTCGGGTTCGATTCCTGGGTCAGGACTTCAAATTTTTCTATCTTTCAAAAATGCAATTAATGTATTTGTAAACTTGTATTAAAGGCGCCAGGCCCCCTTAATTGACTATTATTATATAAGTTAAATTTGTTAAACTGGACTGGCCCCTGGAAGTTGCAGTTTAACAAATTTAACCTATACAATACTCAATTTAGTTTAAAGAAAGGAATATAATAATATAAACATAACTTACTAAAAAAGGGGCATGCATTATGCAAATATAACAATACTATTGAGAATATTGTTTTATTGTTATTTAATTTGAATCTGTATTGTTAATTCTCGACTGATTCTTAGCAGCCTCTTTAGTTTAAGGTGTTGTGTAAAACTACTTTGAAATAATTGAATAGGAAAGTGAATTCATATTTGCTGTAATTTTTTAGACGTAGCAGATCAAGAGATAGAAGAAGATCAAAAGAACGAGACTCTCGTCGCTCAAGAGATCGGGATGATCGAAGAGATAATAAGGATCGGGGGAGAGAGGAACGCAAAGAACGAGACCGGGATAGGGACCGCGACGGTGGACGTGATAGAGGTGACCGTGATCGCGAGCGCGAGCGCGGTGACCGCGAGCGTGATCGGGAAAAGGATAAAGATAAAGACAAAGAGAGGAATAACAGGGATCGGGAAAGGGGCCACAGGGATAAGGACCGCGAAAAAGACAAGGAAAGCGAACGCGACAAAGAAAAACGGCGTAGTAAAGATAAAGAGCGCAGCCGAGAACGGGATCGTAGCCGGGAACAGGGGGCTCCACCAATTAAAAAAGAAAAGAGCAATGAGAGAGATCCTGCCAAAGAGTACCGTTCAAAATCTAGAGGGCTTGAACCAAAACTCGATGATTTACCTCCCGAAGAAAGGGATTTACGAACTGTATTCTGCATGCAATTATCGCAGCGTATTCGGGCAAAAGATCTTGAAGAATTTTTCTCATCGGTGGGCAAAGTTAGAGACGTAAGATTAATAACATGTAATAAAACTAGAAGATTTAAAGGAATAGCTTATATTGAATTTAAAGATGCAGAATCTGTACCTTTGGTAAGCAACATACTTAATTTCTGCTGGTATTGTTATGACATTAGTTTTATTTTTTTATATTCTAAACATTATTTTTATTTTGCAGGCTCTTGGTTTAACTGGACAAAAATTGCTTGGTGTTCCTATTATAGTACAACACACTCAAGCAGAGAAAAATAGAGTAGGAAACACGTTGCCTAACTTAGCACCAAAGACTAGTAATGGACCAACAAGACTGTATGTAGGCTCACTTCATTTTAATATTACTGAAGACATGTTACGTGGAATATTTGAACCATTTGGAAAGATTGACCATATTCAACTTATGACAGATCCTGAGACAGGCAAAAGTAAAGGATATGGATTTCTTACGGTAAGAAAACAATTTATTACTATCCATAATAAGCTTGTTTACGTTGTTTGAATACAACAACAATATTGTAAAGAGATGTATGTACCCACTAGTCGGGAAGGCCTTGTAATTGTGGACTAGACTGCAATTAGCCTGCAAAAGTCACCGATAGTCTGCCATTTGTTAATTCATATATCTATGCTTCAGTCTAATAACTCTTAGTTTCGACCTGGTCACACTGACAATCACAAACAAAATACCTCTTCTTATAATCTTATGACCAAAATCACTGTGACTCCGTCGAACACATCAAGAATAGAATAGTATAATTTGTTTTTAGAATATATATTTATAGTACAGTAATTGTGTTAACAAAGTTTAAGTGTGTATATTCTATCAGATCTGGTGTACTAATATTTTGATGAGGTATGCACAAAGAACAAGCAATCCATAAGGTAAATACTTACCTGGCACAACTACAGTTTCAACAAAAAATAAATTCTAAAGAAAGCTAGTACCAATATACCAAACACGAAAATAAATACGTACCTATCTCTTTATTTTGGCGTATTAATTGATCAAAATTTCTACAGAAATTGATGTTATAACTTGACAAACTTTTTACATAAGTTGTTCATTTTTCAGTTTCATCATGCCCCAGATGCAAAGAAAGCAATGGAACAATTAAATGGTTTTGAACTAGCAGGTCGACCTATGAAAGTCGGCAATGTAACAGAACGGACCGACGGAGGATCAAGCACGCGCTTTGATGCTGATGAGCTAGATCGCGCGGGTATTGACCTGGGGGCTACAGGTCGATTGCAATTGATGTTCAAACTTGCTGAAGGAACAGGTTTACAAGTAAGATATTTGTTTATCTTTATAACAATTCTTCTATATTTATGTATGTGTGTCACTGAACTCTTTCTAAATGGCTGGACCGATTTTGAGTGTTTGAATTCAGACCCTGCAAGGTGGGAAATTTAGGATTATATCAGTGAGTTCTGTGGCAGGAGAATGTCTACTGGGTTCACTAGTTACCTGTATACTATTTTAGAAGTACTTGATATTGAATAATATCATTGACTTACTGTTTCTAGATACCTCCAGCAGCAGCGTCAGTATTGATGGGTGCAGGTTCAGCACTGGTAACTCCCCAACCTCAGGTTGCACCACCCATAGCAACTCAATGTTTCATGCTGAATAATATGTTTGACCCAGCAAAGTGAGTATATCATGTCAAATTTTGTAATATATATATTTCACAGTATCCATATCTTGGTGACTTTAGTTAATGTCACCCAATCGCTTTCAGTGGATGTTGTAAAAGCAACTATGAACAGTGGTGAAGAGTGTGCTTATTTTGCTTATTTTTTTAATTACATGGGGAGGGATGGGGTAGTTTGATGGTGCAATATTTGTGTAAAATATTGTAGATCGAGCGTGTATTCAGTTAATTGAAATGCGATTCCTCGTCGCTGACAAGGGGGAGGGGAAAGTTGAAAATGACTAAAATACTTTCTATGTAATACTTGAATAACCCCCAACTGTTATTCAAGTAACTCCTTGTAGATCGACAGACAAAACGTAAACTAGATGCATGTGACGAAAATTCGTGCCTAAGATGGTATGGATGTTGGGTGGAAGACGCAAAAATCTAAATTATTAATTTATTTAGGAAGCAAAAGCGATGCAGTCATGATTCTACTATATAATGCCAAGTTCGCAAAGCGAAAGGTAAATCGCGCACCATCTTGGTATGCCGCTGTCTGACCTCATATCCGAATTGTTATGTCGACCTGTCGCGCACTATAATGTAACCGCATCTACCATTTTCTCCAACCAAGACCGGTCTATAAGAACTGCAATATTCAACTTATTTTGTTTTGTTACAGTGAAACAAATCCAAACTGGGACATAGAAATCAGAGACGACGTAATTAGTGAATGCAATAAACACGGAGGAGTGTTGCATGTTTATGTTGACAAAGCATCTCCTCAGGGGAATGTATATTGTAAATGTCCAACGATAGCTACTGCGGTGGCATCGGTAAACACTTTGCACGGCCGGTGGTTTGCCGGCAGAGTTATTACCGCTGCGTACGTTCCGCTGGTTAACTACCATTCACTGTTTCCTGACGCTATGACAGCACTCTCTTTGTTGCTGCCGTCCCGACAACGATAAATGATCAACAATAAGCATTTATTTTATATTAATACCGAGTTTTCGATCTTGAGTGTATACTGATATCTAGTGCTGACCTAATTCTAGATAATAAAAGTTATTATTACGTGATATTTTGTTTGTTGTATTTAACCTTATTTTAAATATGTACTTCCACCGTCGTAACAGAAATGTATCTAACATTATAGTATTTGTTTAATAATTGTGTTATTGTATAGGTAACAGTGCACATGTCATGTAGCACGTAAATAATAGATTCTTGTTGGTACTAATTGTATCTTGAAGTATCTGTGAAAATCCAGTTTGAGGAAGATGATATGGCATTGTTCCTGACGAGTCCACCTATTTATTGTTGCGTCTTCTTGGATTATCAAATAGATAGAAGACACGTACAAATAATGCAAGTTATTATCATTAACCTACCTAATTATTTTTTTTTTAACATCCCAATCATTTAGATAACATTTACGTTTGAAGTATCTATCTACTTTATAGGTACGTAATTGCTATCGGCTGAATGTTTAATGACGTCTATCTGAAGTGATTGTCCGTCAGAATGACTAGCGCGTTTAAATATTTATGTTTATTTCAATTTCTTAGGTTATTTTACAGTTGTTGAATTTGAAATTTCCAATTAAGCAATTGTTTGCTTGTGTTCCGCCCGTCCAAGGTTAGGTACATATTAAATAAAATACTTTTTTACAAAAACAATTTGAAGTTGGTGCCGAATAAAACATGAAGACTACTATTTCCTGGCACCAACTTCAAAATGTTAATTTGTTTTTTAGTTGCCTTGTATTTATTTTTGAAGTCTGTAATATTTTTTTGTAAAAAAGTTTTTTATTTCTCACTTTTTAGTGGGGTGGTTTGTAATTCATGTAAGTTACAATACGCATAAGTCAACTGCTCATATCCTTTTACAAAATATTGCTTGCCCCGATGCAGGGCCGTTAATGTTGAGTAGTTCACTATCAGCTCTATTACATTGTGTAATAGTAGTATAACGAGAATAAAGTGCTACTCAATACCATATTAAAGTAACTGAATCGCAAACTGAAATATTGAATAGGGCGGCTCGTTATTTGTGGTCTTCATCATCAGTTCCACTTACCAAAAGGTGTTTTTTAAGAAAAAATACCCGAATGACAATGGGACCAACTTGGAAGTATACCCTTTCAAACACAAACAATTTTTCAAATCGGTCCAGCTGTCTTTGCGTAATCGGAAACATACAAAAAAAAAACAGACGAATTTAGAACCTCCTCCTCTTTGAAGTCTGTTGATAATTAACTCAGGTTACCTTAAAAATTAAATAAGTGCATGTTTGTACAAGTTAATTATGCAGTACGTGTGTATATCTCCGGTGCGATTGGTGTGTGTAGGTGTGGTTAGGTTATTCCTCGTGATATTATCTATCCCAAACACATATCTTCAATCTGGTGGTAGGACAATGATTAAAGATATTACTAAATGAATTCCAATTCGAAGGACTTCTGGTTCGCCCAGTTACTATGTCCAAATGTGTGTGAAAAAACAATTTCATTTTTAAAATATTTTACTACATAAAGAATTTAACACTAATAATTTATTGTACTAATTTCATTTTACACGGCTTTTATCCAGTCGATTTCTAAAGTTGCTGGCCCTTTCTGCTTCACTGGCTGATAGACTCCGCCAAACATTTGTATACCAATACTGGTAACTTGAGCCAAGTCTAAGGTTTCGTTATTGCTCACTCTTTTGCCTCTGTAATACGCCTTGAACTCGGAAAATTTAAGATTTCTTATAGCAAATTCATCTTTTGGTGCCTGAAAAACAGAAAAAAAGAAGAGGCTGTATAGTTGTGGTTAACGCAATCGAGAGGTTGCAATTTCGAATCCAACACCCATTTCAATTCTTACGCACGTAGGTAAGTAAAGTACACATAATATTGCAAAATTGTTAGTAGGTAGATATTCTGCGATCCATAATCCTAACAATCTTTAAAATTATGACATTTGAACTGTAAGAATACAATTACTATCTAGGTAACCATAAAGTAAATTACAATTAGATTTGATAGTAGATACCTGGAAATATTGCTCGAAGGAGTAATTAGGCTCATCATTCAATCCCTTGTGCCTCAAAATTACTTTGAAACCATTGAACTGCCCCTGTCCTCTACATCTGATTTGGAGTTTAGCATAGCCTGTTAGATTATATGACCTAATAGCTCGTATGCCAGCAAAACCAGCGCCGTTTGGCTGAGGATTCAGAAGTGCAAAAAATATAGCTCTTCTAAAACCAAGATTTTTGTGAATAATTAATATGGCCTTGGACATTCCGACATCGCGCACTGTATCAGATTGCTCCTCCCAAGCTTCTACTTCGTCATCCTTTGTAAAGTCGAAAAGATACAGCCCGTCCGATTCTTGATTAACACTGCAAAAAAAAAACATTAGACCTCTATCAGGTAATAAAATACGGAACGTGCCTCACAAATCTCAGAGATTGTTTCATAGTCGCTTTTATTGTGACCGAAATCCGCATTGCAGAAATACAAACAGATATACCTATAATAAAAACTTAACTTTCGTCTTCTGTATTGATGTCTAAATTCGTAAGTTCATCTACTGCGCACGTGTCACTTTCGATAGCGGCCATGTTGACAGTCAGAGGTCAGTCAAACAAGTGAAGTAAGAGCCCATTATGAATTAATGCACGAGTAGGTAAGTATGATAGCAAAACTCTGGACACGGGGCAATAGAATTTGTGTCAGACAGGCGTTCCTGATTAGAAGAGTAGGTATGACATTACGATCTTAAGTGATGTCAAAGGGCGATAGCACAGAATAAGTAATAGTATACTACAACAGTATAGTAGCGATAGGTGCCATTCTCAATATCTATGATTTAAACATAACTGTGCCTATTTATGTTCCTAGTTTATTTTGTCCACTACTTCTGTTAATTAAGTGTAATTTACGGCCGGTCTCAATAATCTACCTAACGATGGATTTGGCTACTAGAGGTAGAATTTTGTCAAATAAATGTTGTCAAATATATGTATACCTCTACTAGCCAAATCCATCGATAGATAGATTATTGAAACCGGCTGTTAGAGACGATACTACACATTAGTTGGACAGACTATGAGACGTGAATTGTCTGTGCAAATATATAGACATGATGTCTAGTTTTCTTGATACGGATTACGCAGCCGTAAAGCCCAGGTTAGGTAGGTACCAGGGTTACCAATTTAGCGCTTATACTGCAAAATGTTTATTTTAAATTGGTAGGCAGGTAAGTAATAAGTAGTAAGTTCTCATATTGATTATTAGCACATTGTCTAGCTGCAAGTAGGTATCTCGTCAATCCAAGACTTTTTTAACTTTATACATATCTAAATTTTATAAAATAATATTGGTTTAGTCGCATCCCAGTATTATTTTTTGTTAAATTACCTACTACGAAACCAGCCTACTACGTAATAAAGTAGTTACTATAAAATATAGATTGATATTTATGGCGTTTTTCCAGCACAGCAGCTGATAATATTTTGACAAAGAATAATTATTTTTAGCTATTGAAGAAAAGTAGGTTTCAGGTTAATTTAACAATCGGATTGTTTTTAAAAATTGAGTTGGCAACATTGTATTTATACCTACTGATAAAAGCGTTATATCTGCCCTTGAGTAGGAGTAGGTTGGTACTCAATGACCTAGCTAAAATTGTCACTGTTTTTCCGCATATGTATAGGTTGGTAGGTATGTTGTTTATTAGGCATACCTTGACCTTAGCATCGTCGATACTTAATTACCTAAAGGTCACAATAGGAGTAACAGTACCTATCAACAAAAATAAAGCTGTGGTAGCGTTAAGTTAAGGCGTCGGACCCGCGATCGCGTGGTCGCAAGTTCCATTCCCACCCATTACCTAACGTAACGTAACACAAACGTGAACCAACTCCATGGAAATAGTAGGGTTAATAATATTGCTAGTCATTTCTGCGACCCACATTGCTAGATATTATACATATAATTTAACACTTATTTGTAAACTCACTGCATAAATACCTAGGTGTCGAAAAGGAAACCTATTAGTAAACTCACTGCATAAATAAGTGTCGAAATTTTAAAAGCCATCCAAAATAAACAGGAAATGAAAAAAATGGAACATCCGTCTGTCTGTTTGTTATCTCGCGAGAAAATTCCTAAACAGATATTTCAAAAGTACCTAGAGCGGTAGTTAGGTATAGAAGTATTGATCGGATTTAAATAGGATAAGGTAGATAGTATGGAGGAAATAGATCATTAAAAGTCCTAGAGCGGAGACTGCGACTCGATAAACGTAAAGTAGAACGACGCCCGACTTCTACTTTACGTTTATCGACGTAAGACGACCCCCGACGACCTAAAGAAGGTCGCTAGATGAATTCGATGCGGAAGGCGGAATACCGGGTGCTGTCGTCCAGCAGTGGACCGATGCAGGCTGATTGATCAAGATGAATAAAAAACAAAGCTGAAACACAGAAAACAAACTTGTAGGTACCTACTTATCAAATTAAAAACTAACGCTAACTCAACCAAGGGACGCAACAGAAGTCCAGTAACTACATTTTTATTTTTGCTAAGTATTACCTAGGTGGTAATATGAAAAAACGAAGTTGAAGTAAACATGTCACAGATTAAAATCCCGCAAATAAATACATGGATCACCTTCGTATGTTCACCCGTACACCGCGGCGCCGTACGTTCACCTCTGACGTAGACTTTGTTCGGGCTACACAATAACCTAAGAGAAACATCACGATGAGATCATGTTTTTGAAGTCTAGCGCACGCTGTTGTATCGTGATGGAATATTTTTACTATTTTTAGTATCTATCTGTATTTATTTCACTGCCTGTACAATAGGTAGAGTAGCATGTTTAGAAAATGTTTTTTGCGTTCTTCACCACTGCAAACTTGAAATCACTAGGTTTCGTCCCCATTGCAATAGGAAAGTAGGATCGATTCGAATCCTTCCTCCCACAGACCGATTGCGGAAAGGATTTTCCCAAAATACTTTAGCTCGTAATTTAGAGCAAAGAAACTCGATAGCTGCTTTACTTACAGGGACTTCACGGTTACCTAGACTTATTACATTCCTACCTAGCAAAAAGCTACTCTATACTAATATTAAAAAACTGAAGAGTTGGTTTGTTTGAACGCGATAAACTACTGGTTCGAATTAAAATTATTTTACTGTTAGATAGCCAATTCATCGAGGAAGGCTATAGGCTAAATAACATCACACTACGACCAATACCTAGGAGCGGAACAGCGATAAAAAAAGTTGCAAAAACGGGGAGAATAGATGCATACAAAGTTGCGCAGGTCAGCTAGTATTCTTTATATTTTTGATCTCTATTCTACCGTAGATACCTACTAAGCAGCCAGTTATTGCATAAAAAAACCGGACTTTGTCCATATTTTTCTAGTCTCGGTCTCGGTCAGTGACATCTGTTTCCTTATTAGGTAGGTATACGTTACGTAATAGTAGACCGTAGTAACAACTGACAAGACGACTACATCTAATTTATGTAATGGAATGACGTATACAATGTTCTAGAACATACAATCCTTTTGATACGAGCAAACATTGAAAAAAAGAATAATAACTTTGATTTATGGCTGGTGTATGCGGTAAGTTTAAGGTATACCCACCTATAACCAAGCCAGTAAAATAATTGTTGTAGGTACTTAATAAGAGAAAAGTAAGAATAAATCTCCCGGTTCCGGGTAACCTTACTATGTAGGTAATTCAATAATTTGAAGCATTTAACAAAGCACAATTTCAATAACAATTAACTTATCTTTTGACTGCCTCTGTGGCAGTGGCAGTGGGAGTGTATCCGACTGCAACGCAAGAGGTCGTTGGTTCGATCCCAACCCAATATAAAACTTTGTGTGATGAGCACGATGGTTCATTCTGTGTCTGGGTGTTATTTATCTATACTACGTATGTATTTAGAAATTTATAAGTATACAAGTAATTAAAGGTTGCGCCTCCTATGCAAGGTCGTATTAGATTCGATTTTTTTTTTGCAACTGACGGCATCCTTAGTAAAAGTATACCACAAAGTACTTTTATTTAAAGGAAATATACTGACTGACTGATTATATTTTTTGTTACTAACATTTTTAGTTTAAAAGTAATTAAGGACATTCTGTACCCAGCAGTAAGCAGTATAATATACATAGAATTCAGTGCATGTTTACATCCTTCACTTACAAAATTAATCATACGAGGCGGATCTTTCATCGGCGCAACCTTTTATTGGCAACTGACGGCATCTGTTGCAGAAATATAATGACTAGGTTAGGTATATTTTTTGTGAATACTTAGTACTTACATACAATATTTTGCACCTATGTAGGTACCTAATTTCAGCTTTTAGAAAGTAGTTGCACGATGTACTGATTTTTTACAACAATAACGGGTGACTGACGAGCCCGGTTACAACGATTTAGGTGACTGACGATCGTAAACCTTATCAATTTTCAAGTTTTATAAAGTAGTGCAAGGTGTACTTATAGTTGTTTTACAAATAAAGACGTCTCGGCGCCAAACGCTAAGAAATCCAGCTGACTGACCGCAGGCTATTTCTTTACTTCACATATTATGTGATGTAATATTAAAAAGCAGCCTTTATAAAGTACCGACTTGCACTTACACACGACCAATAGGAGCGGAGCAGCAATGAGAAATGTTGCAAAAACGGGGAACGCAGACGAAGTTGTTTCGCGGGACGGCTAGTTTATAATATACTAAACCAGCGTAGTTTCCGTTTTCGAGGGAATACAGGGATAAAAAATAGCCTATGTCACCCGGGGTTAGTGAAGCTTTCCAACGGTGAAAGCATTTTTGAAATCGGTCCAGTAGTTTTTGAGTTTATTCATTACAAACATAAGTACATACACACAAAAATACACATAACTTTTTCATTGCTGCTTCGCTTCTATTGGTCGTAGCGTGATGTTATTATGGCCTTCCTCGATAAATGGGCTTTAGTAGTTCCTAAGATTATCGCGTTTAAACAAACAAACTCTTCAGCTTTATAATATTAGTATAGATGTTAGATACCTACCCAGTTTATTAATAGGTAGGTGGGTATATATATATGTTTTCTGACCTTCAAGTTTTTATAAAGGTGTCAGACATTGTAAAAACAATAAGGCTTCTATTTATAACGTGCTATTATGTAATTAGAAAAATCCTTTGGTGAGTCATGACATTGCCTTTGTATGTAGGTACCTACATTGTTAGGTAGGTACGAGTACAAGGGAAGCTCTATAAGCTTCCGGCCTAACAAAGAAAATAAGTACATATAATTTTTTTTTTCGATATATTGTCTTAATAAGCATTACTATTCCCTTGTCAAAATACTCAGAAGTTTTGTCCTCAAAATGGCCGTTAACCACACGGGTCACTTCATCATCCGAAGAAAATCTTCTTCCCAATAAGTCTGCCTTAGGTTTCGGAAACAAATAATAGTCAATAAGGGCCAGGACTATAAGGTGGGTGGCGAATTTTCTCGAAGCCACATTTTGCAACAGCAGCCTTGGCAATTGAAGCAGTGTGAACGGGAGTCCTTGAGAAAACGAACACCACTGCTTCGCTTGATCGCCTCCCGTAACTGCTCAATAAGGGTGGCGTAGTAGCTGCCATTTACCGTGGTATTCTTGGTTTTCTTTTATGTCAATCATTAACACCTAATCCGTGACATCCCAGAATACCGTAGCCAATATCTGTTTGGTGGGTTCCGTTACCTTGGCCTTTCTAGGCGGCTTTTCACGTCATCGATTCCCTTTTGGAGAGAGGATCAAAGTGGAAAACCATGGTTTCGTCCCCGTACCAATTGATTCCAAAAAAAATCGCTGTGTCGTCTATACCACACTATAAATATGCATTATATTTCTGTGTCTATACGCTTTTAAACCTTCTTGAGAACATGCTTTTCGCTCACTTCACTGCAAGCTCGAAAGAAGTTTGGGCACTCACCTGGCATTAACTTTATTCATGTGATGAAGTTGAAGAATCCTAAGAACTAAAGTTTATGAAAGCCCTGTTTTAAGTTTTCGATCACTCAGAACTTCCTCTTTCACTAATTTGATGCAGTCCACGCTGAGTGCCTCGACAGGTTCGTCGTCAATGGACTCCCGCCCTCTGCTTACTCTATTCTTTGATGGTAGAAAATGACGGAGATGTATTCCCGTACACAACATCTAACCTTGTTTTTATATCGGTCGGGTGACCCCTTCCTTTCTAAGGAACTCGATCACGGAACGATATTCCAACTTAATGGACCGCAATGGTATGTTCTATAAAGTTCTACGTACCTCTTTTGTTACAGGGTTGAAGATAGGTACCTAAGTCAAAGTACTTTATTCACTTAGGTTACAAAATGCAACGCTTACACGACCTTGCCGCTGTGAGCGGCAGCTAAGCGCGGGGCGGCGAGCGTTATGATTAAAAGTATTAGAATGTTTGAAGCACGCCACGAGCCACCGCTCGTAGCGAAATCGCGCGCGGTTTTATCTGAGCGAATCGCTGCAGCGGCGCGCGGCATGCGGAGCGGCGGGAACAAAAGTACAGTGGAATGAGTGCGACGCCACGAATCAGAGCGGCGTGGACAGCGGTAGATGTGTGACGTACTAGCGGCGTAAATAAATTCAAAATAAATTAGACGATTTTTTGGCGGTAATGGATACTGAGGCTTTTATAACAGAAATTTTAAATCGACCGCCTATATGGATGTCAAAACATCCCCAACATAAATTTAAAAACATTATTAAAAGGCTGTGGGAAGAAATTAAACAGTGTTTTCCAGAATATGATGGTAAGTTTAATATAAATTGATAACACAAACCTAGGTAACTACCAAACGAAACTAATAAGTTGACAAAGATACTGATATGTTTATTTATTTTACGTAACTCATGTTTTAAAAATGCACTGCTTTCCAAACACAGAAGGGACAATTTTGATAACGCCATGATTTTAAGAATGTTTCGACTATCTAAATACGTCCACCGCTGCCGCTGCAACTAACCGCTACTAAAGTTCGTGGCGTGCAAAACGCACCGCTCACCGACGCCGCCCCGCCCGCCGCGCCGCGCGCCGCTTAGACCGAAGTCGTGAACGGGCTCTTATGAACGTCAGACAAACTTGGTTTAATGCCAATTTCGCAAGAGTAAAGCCGTGAGAAAAGAACTTGGCAATAAAAACTCATGGCCACTTTTTTTAAATGCCATAGGTACGTACTTGTTTGAAGGTTTTGCCGAACTGATCGGGTGGTATCAGTAATGTATGCTCATTTTCCAAGGGCTTTAAGTTCACGGCCTGATCTATAAGGTCGCATCAAATATATCCTAGATAGATCAGATACTACGAGTACTTCTAGATCCACCCCTTTGTATTGGTTGGTGTTCACCACTATTATAGGTACCTAAGTAGGTAGGTAATGAGAATCCCTAAGTCATGGATTCCTATTATGAACACATATCTATAAAGATTTAAGTACCTACCTATACCTACATTGTTGTTTAAATAAATAATATCTAAATTTGCACATTTTGCAAGTTTACCTTATGCGAGTTAAACAACCTTCATCTTATAAAGTCGTTTGAAAGATAATGTTCATACGTATCTAAATATTATTTATTTACTAACCTGTTCTGACAAAGACCACACAGCAGTACAAACCCCGAAAATAAATAAAAACCGCATATCACTTTACCACCAAACATTTTTAACTAGTACCTAACTATGTAATACCTACTTAACTACAAAATAATTTAAGCACTGTTAAACTACGACTCCTTTGTATCAAATACTAATAGGTAATGCCCATAGTATCTGCTTTATTATATTCTCTCGAATAAACAAAATAAATCTATATTGTAAGTAATAAGTATTGAACATTTGACACTGTTATCTTTTAATAATGTTATTGACGTCTTCTGTTGGCTTGAACCGATAGGTGACCGTTATAACATTACGTATTTGATATTTATCTTTTCTTATAAACCTAATAATATTTTAACAAAGAGAAATCTGTTTATTTATTCAGGGTGTAATAGAAAGGTGTGGTCAAATTTCAGCAGCGGATAGGGTATGTATGTTACCAGTATTTCATCTAACATGGTGCCATAGCTGGTTGCATTATTTGCATGATTACTGAAAGGCGTATAAGGCATAAGAATTATACCTCCCCTAGTACAAAATTCGATTGGATTATTTTGGCATTGAACTTTTTAGATCATACTTTTTTAATTTATTACTTTTCACTCATAAATTAACGAATAAAAAAGTAATAAATATTTTTTTAGGATACTCCGATTTTGCTAAAATTAGGTAGATACCTACGTATATGCACTAAGTATCATGGGCATATAGGTACCAACCCTTGAATATGACCACACTTTTATGTTACACCTTTCTGTTCCCATAAATAGGCAGGGCCAGATTTAGAGTTGTGGAGGCCCTGGGCCCTGGGGCAACGAAGGAGCGGAGCCCCTAATCATTTTCCGAATAAAAAAAACAAAATCGTTTATTGCAAATACTGATTGTACAATTATTGTTTGAATAATGTTAAAAGCTCTTAATTTTTTATAAAACAATACCAAAAGCTACAAACTGATGAAAATGAAGTCGGAAACTTCAACACGCAAACCTTTTTAGGATTCCGTAACCAAAATCTGTAGGAAAAACGTACCCTTAAGGCGCTGACAACAGCCAAATAGGCTTATCCTAAACAATTTTTTAGCCAAATCTACGTAGTTTGTGACGGCAGAAAAAATATATGTTAATCTTGAACATATTTCTAAGAACCCTGTTGTATTCAAAACACGAATTTGAATTTTTCTCTCGATAAAAAAAAAATACAAACTAACCTCTTAAAATGATCTTCTAACAAAAATATCTGTATTACTTAACAACGTACGTTGGTAAAATAATTAACAATAACGTATCATGTTATAATACAGAATCTGGTTGTTTTTTATTTTCGACTACTCGACTTATTTTCAAGTAATTAATTGTTTTATGGTTTATAATTAGTTACGAGCGCTGCGTGATCGCGCTTCTCTTTCTTTTTTATGCAATCTGACAGTGATCGCAGAGACGCGCAGCTAGACGGACGTATGTCGCTTTGCCTCGCCATCCATTCACTTCATATTTTGTTTGTTGTTTGAAAAATTATAGACATTGGTAAAGAATATAAGTTTAATAAATATACTATTAATTTATACTATCTAAGTTGTTAATTTAAATATATTTAGTTCTAAGTTTAAAAATATTTGTTACTATAATTGGGAAACAAACAAAAATGTCGGAGGCCAGCAAAAACCGCTTCTATACCAACAAACAAAAACATCTCTTTTAGTAAAATAAGTATTATATTTTTCATATTGACAAAATATTGCACGAACAGAAGTGAAATCGTAACCAAACCAAAAAGCTACACTAAGCTGTTTTGTACAACGTATAGCGAAAATTCATCTGCAACTGTGAAGCTCGTTTGGTCTAGCGGTATCTGCGTTGGTTCAGAAAATCAAGTTACGAGTTCGAAACCTAGGTTCACCTGTTCAATTTTTGTATTTATTTTTAATATTTTCTTTTATCTTTTCAGTAAAAAGAGACGTTTGGCGAATAGTTCAGAAGCAGGTGAAACTTCGGAAAGTTTTTCACCAATAAGTTTGTAATAAGTACCTACATACTAATATAGATAATAATTTTATTATTTATATTACATTAACACATTACACAAAAAGAATCGCCACATGGACAAAGAGGATCCCCTTTACATTTTAGAAAGATAGTTACAAACAAGTATAATGATAAACTATCACATTTGCATAGACCTACTTAGAACTGGCCTAATAGGAAAATACTCCTAAAATACTTGTAGCTTTATCCATTGTTTCTTGCCCTTTCCATACAAATAGTTGTGTAGGTTTTAGTATTTTTTACCTATATATGGCGATCTATACATACTGAAGTGTCTGTTCCTAATGTCAAAATAGCAGTTTTTTACTAAATGCTATGAAAGTACGCATAGTACTTAAAACAAAAATACAGTTTTTTTTTATCTGGCTGTCTGTCTGTGTGTTTGTTTCGACAAATCTCCAAAACGGCTGTACGGAGATTGACAGGACTCACTGTCAGACAGCTAATGATGTAAGGAGTAACTTAGGCTACGTCCACAGCTAGTCTACAGCTAGTTAGACATAATAGGTAAGATTAGTGCTGAAGAAAGTTTTTCTAAGTTTAAATGTAATAAATATTTTGTACAGATTAGGAAATGTGGGTTGCAGTTACATTAGAAAGTGATGTTATAATTCCTCTTGAAAATGTTACCAGGTAAAGATGATGCCCAAGTGATATGAAACTTCCTCATGATCGTTCCTATACTTCTTATGTTATTGTGAGTCATAGTTTTTTTCCATCACTGGTTTGAAGTATCGGCAAAGGTATCTGAGACAGTTGAATCCACCGATAATATTCCTAAACTTGAGGTAAATATTATTATTTTGAACAGGTTGTCGAAGATAAAATCTGGCAGTTAGTATTTAGTTACTAACGCATAGGTAAGCTTTAAGTATTATTTTTTTTAGACTGCTACAAGTCACCCTGCACAACAAAAAATCCTTATAATTATTATTATTATTACATCGGACGACGAATAAACTTATCGCATTTATTTTTAAATCTTCAGTATATTTCTCGCCCTTACCCCTAAACCATTGGGTTGTAATTTAAAACACATTAATTTGGTAGGAGAAAACATAAATGGATTCTTGTCGAAGTTCACTCTTTTGTGTAGGATGTGCAATTTAAAATTTATCATTAAAAGTGATTCCAGTGACGAAAATTATTTACCAGTGAATTATTGTGCTGTAGCAGGTATGTTATCAATTTTCGGAGGACTTCAAACTTGGAAGAATTTTCTTCAGCTCTAAATTTACCTTATGTCAAATAAATAATAATATTATTAATAAAAATAATATATATTATTAACTATCTGTGCAAATAAATAAAATTGAAGAGTCTGTTTGTAATATCAAAATAACAGTTTTATGCATATATATTAATTACTAGCTGTGCCCGCGACTTCGTTCGCGTGGAAGTTGGGTTTATATTAAGGTGGTTTATATTACAATTTAACTTCTGTGTAAAACATATTGGAAACATGCTCCACAATGCTCTGTGGCATCTATGGATATTAGGGCCTAGCTTTAATCAGGGCCCAACCTATGCCAGGGAAGCCAAGCAAATGCCCAGTGCAGCAAAATGAAGGGCGACAAAGTTTATGGCGCCAGACGGTTAGAAGACAAATTATAAAAATTCCCATGCTTTCAGCACCTCGACAAAAAAGTATTTCACCAAAATGATTTGCATCACATCAAATATTAATAATATTGAAAAATTCCCCCCCCCCTCCCCCGTCACGCGAGAACTTGGCCGGTTTCGGGTTAAATAAAGCCCGAAACCGCCCAAGTACTCGCGCGAAATTTTGAGTTAAGGAGCTTCGATTCTGACTTCGAAAGGTCGAAAATTCCGATTGATTTTAAACCTCCGACTCCAATTTCGGCTCCGACACTTTTAAATTGGACGTTTTAATCGGAGGTACCTTGCCGCTCCTTCAAGAATTTATACATAGGTAATAAAAGTATGATGGAAAAAACTCTCACAGATTCCCTATGATCCTGCCCAAGCGATCTTTTCCGAGTCTAAAGTACACCTACTTTGTATCCGTGTTGTAAAGTCCCCCGTGAAAAAGGGCTACTTATGTTTTAAAAAAATATCCTGTTTTTAAAACATTGCATTCCCGCGGTACTGTGATGCGTGTTCAAACAAACAGACATTATTCAAACGTTTTTATAAGATATACTCAGATATCTTTTTTTGTGTTTAAATACTAATTCTAAACTTATTTCAATATTTTTTTTCACTCACTTTAATAAGATTTCAATATTATTTTATGATGTTTTCAATTAATTAATTTTATATTGGTGAATTAAAAAATAGGTGTGTCAAATTGTCGCAAATTAAGATCATCATATATTTATATCCCTCTACGTAACAATTTCAGATTTTTTTTAAATCAATTATCCTGATTCCTTTTAATTTGTATTTAAGCGCCATCTATTTTCAAAACTGGATAAGTTTCTTTTAATACTTGATGATTTTATATTGAAGTATACTTAAACTTTCATGCATATTAAACGTAGGTAAGCAAGTTATTTAACCTTAAATTATTCACGCGATTAAGACCCGTAATAAATATATTTTTATAATGTGTACAAATCGCGAAAGTTTATTAACATTTGTAGGTAAGCAATTTTGGCACTCAGAAGAAATCGAATCACAGATGGCGCCACGTGTTTTATACATAACACTAACATTTATAATTCTAGAAAATATCAAGTAGTTACTGTTTATTTGTAATGTAATATTGTTTTTCATTTCTACATTCATAAGATAATTACGATTCATGGAAAACAATGATAAAGGTGCCTATTGAAAGTGATTGATTAATATGAACATTTGTTAAACAAAGTAAACATGTTAAAGTCGAAAATAAAAGCTTGTATAATAAGTATACATTTGGAAAAATACTTAAAAAAGAATAAAAAGAATTTTAAAAACCACACAAAAAGAGACTCGCACTTGAGATTCGATCCTCCGACCTCGCTCGTACAATATCGCCATCTGTGCCATTAGACCACCTTAACCGATATCAAGGTGGTTAAAATAGCTGATCTTAACAAAATTGAAAATGTTGTGTTTAGCTCCTTATACTTTTAGCGTGAAGTTACTGTTTCCATGGGTTACAATTGTAAATGATGTCAAATTGAAAAAATTGTGAAAAACCATAATGGTTCGACCAAACATACGTTGCTGCTCGCTCCCCATAGATGATAGCGTAATGATTCATAGTGTAAGTTATGACCTATAGTATTTACAATAAATCTGCAAATTTTCATTAAGATCCGTTTAGTAGTTATTGTTTTATGACGATAAATAGCTACAGACATTATCCGTTATTGCTTAGCTCCTATGGGAAATAGCGTGATAAATTATAGCTTATATGTTAATCCAGACTTATTAGAATACACATACAAAATTTCAACCGAATCTGTCTGGTGGTTTTTGCGTGATGCGTGTTCAAACAAACAGACAGACAGACAGACAGACAGACAGACAGACATTTCTAAAAATGCAGCAAAGTGTTTAAATACTCTTTTCGAACATTTCCTAATATTTTTTTTCACTAAGTTCGGCCATGTACAGACACGTGAAATTTACAGTTTTATTATATGTATAGAAGATTATGGATAACATATATCCATAATAATTACTGATAACAAAAATACAGTTTTTTTTTGTCTGTCTGTCTGTCTGTTTGTTCCGGCAAATATCCGAGAGCAAATAAATTATAATTATGCGAAAATATTTAAAATGTTGCTAATATATTTTCGAGTTTTATTTTTCTTTCTTTTATATTGTTTTGAAGTTCATAGCAAATAAAGTCTCCTGAAATAATTAAAAATACAAACGTATAAAAAAAATTTATTGTTTTTTTTAATCGCCCTGTCTAATTTCTTTCTAGTTCTTCATGTAGAACAAAAAATAAAGCGCCATCTATTGGTTTATTGTTTATTATTGACCGCGTCCTTGTGTTAGTAGTTCGCTGTTTTTACCGTCCTATAGCAATGGCACTAGGACATCGGAGAAATAGTGGGCGTGGCTAAAATAGTGAAACATCGAAGTTCAGTAGCTGTTGTCAGCGTCTTAAGGCATTTTACTCAAAGACTCGCGCGCGTCTGTCGCAGACCTCGGAAACATACATTCTCATTCTCTTGTCGCATCAGCCGCGCGCGTCAGCCGCTGGTCGTAAGACGCGCGCGGCTCGCGATCGGCCGCGATGCACGGAAATGAACCTTAAGTACTAGAAACCTGTAATTTTGCGTGTATATACATTATTAGTTATGCCGACAAAATGGTAGAATAAAATCTTGAAAAAGATACGGATAAGTGCGAGTCAGACTCGCCTATTTACCGGGAGTTTCGTACAAATTTGTAGGTAGGTACTTATACTTACCTATTATATTATAGGTAAATAGTTCAGGAATCGAGTCTCGCAGTTTTTTAAAGACTATATTTTTTACGTTTTAGTCGGTAAGTGCATATTTTTATTAGTTGTTGATTGAGCCGTCTTTGAGTAATCGGGTAACAAACATTTAAAAAAAAGTCGAATAGAGAACCTCCGTCTTTTTAAAGTCGGTTGAAAAGAGAAGAGAGATAAAGAGACAACTGATAAATATACTTAGGTATATCTATCCCTACATAAATTATACCCAGATACAGAATAAACAATCGTGTTCATCACACAAGAAAGAGAAAATAAAATAAATTATTATTTATCCTGGGTAGGAATCGAACCCACGACCTCTGGCTTAGCAATCAAGGTCACTACCCACCACACTAACAGTCCAGTCGATTGGCTATGATTCACAAATCGTTGTTTGGAGCTGAAAGCCTGAAACCTGACCTGAAAACCTACCTACTTACTTTAGGTTAGCTTACTGTGCCTATTGATTAGCATGTTTATCACCAGTGACAAGGGTTATTCCAAAGCCTGGGAGTTTCTGTTGTTAAATCAATATTATTCAGATCAATTTCGGCAATTTTAAAAAGAGCGAAATACTTAGGTCATTACGAAATTTAAAAAAAATCAGCCTTGCTAAACCACTTCATATTTTCCTGTACAACAAAATCTTTTAAACCTCACTCCTACGCATGAGTAGGTACAAATACAGTGCACGCGGCGTCCGCGTGTCTTTGCATCAACAAGTAGATCGTGCAGTATCAGTTCACGCTTTATATAGATACTTAAGTCATAAGTACGCAGAGCATAGGTACTTACATTAAGTACTTTGTATAACAAGTTAGTGACTCACAATGTGTTTTGTATGAGAAAACTGATGGGATAGATAAGTAACTAGGTACCTAGGCATTGATATAAAACAATAATTGACCTTTCATGCAAACGGTAGCCGGCGGGCCGGGCGGCAGAGCAACAGAGGGGCCGCTCCAGTAGGCCTACTCTTTTACTTTTAAACAAAACTCATGAACATGGCAAATGTTCTAATTAAGGTAATTTTTTGATAAGCATTAGAAGTTCGAACCCATGGACGATTTTCTGGAATGAGTAGATTAAATAGATGTTCCTATAACCACCTCATTTTTAATCGAAACTTCGTTTTTTTTTTAATACATGCGCCGAAATGTGTCCTCCGTTTATGGACTCTAGGGCGTTAAAGCTATCAAGAAGCGCTAAATTGATTTGCACAGCGCCCTCCCGTCATGCAATGTACTTAGGTGGTATCGGGTAAAATGATTTGCACCTCCCCCTGCGCTGCGCGACGTACTTAGGCGGCCTAACCTCCGTCGTACGTGCGACGACCAATTTTGGCGGCCAATTTGATCTTGCTGCCTAGGGCCGGCACTAACTAGTAAGTAAATAGTGAGTAGTCCTTTATAGATCCGACGCAAGTATTATATCCTGCTACTTTAGAATGAGTTTACCAATTTAGAAAATAAACACAGACCATCTGTTAAATACTTTATTACTTAAACAATTATTTCCCACCACCAGACACTCTGGCCTTCAAAAAACCAATATTTCTTAAATATCGTACAATAAAAGGAGTAGCAGTCAACGTTATAGCTATCCTGAAAGGAGCAAAAAATTTGTGTACAGCATACGCCACAACAAAGGTGCCCGCATTTGATCCTACCGCTTTCATTATCGTTCCTTCACTTATGTTGAAGTACTTCAATACACTCACTAAATCCACGCCACTGAAAACAAAACAAAATATTACACTATCTGTAGTGGCAGATTTGTTTTAGGGGGGACTTGAAGAAGATTTTAATTTCAGGAAAGGCGGTTAAAAAATTCTACTAAGGGTATGTTTTTCAAAAGGGAAACATAAGTTCATAAAAGCTCGGGTATCTACACTTAGGAGACTTGAGCTCATAGAACCCTTTGGATTCGCCAGTGACCACTGTTTCCAGCAGCTCCTCCCCGTGGATGTTTGATAACGCAATAGAAAGTAGTTCATAACATTTCTCAAGCCTACTGACCAATTTCATAAAAATCGGACCCGTACTTTCTACTTTCGAGCTATCAAGGAAACAAACTCTTCACATTTAATATTAGCAGGTAGGTATAAACGTTTAACGAAAGGTAACCCTCCAAAACAAGTGGCACAAACTCTAATCGTGTAGAATGACGTCGTTGCGCGCGCAAAACTGCGAAACTCATGTTTAAAAATTCAGTTTCGCGGTCTTGCAAGCCCAACGATGTCATTCAATTCGATTATCTTAAATGCTACTTGTCTAGGAGCTCAGGTATACATATCTAACTATACCTGTAGGTACATAGATACGTCATGTATGTTAAGGGCCTTTGTCCAGGCGCGGATACATAACTTTGTTTAGGGGGAGGGGGGGAGGCAACACATTTGACTATACTGGGCAATGTGAGTCGCTCGCATGACGCCCTCGTCATGCGAGCGACATTTGATGCATTTGTGTTTGTGGTGCATTTGATTCAAACCCGGTACAGCAGCTAGCACTGCCCTATGGGGGGCAATTGCCTGTCAAACACACACCGGTCTAGTGTCAAAATTCGCAAAAAAAGATGTTTCAGTCATGTCTGGGGGGGGGGGGATTGCCCCTGTTGCCACCCCCTTGGATCCACGCCTGCCTTTGTCACACGAGGATTTTAGGGCATAGGGAGTATTAAAATGCATAACACAAAATGTCATTGTTCATTAAATTGTTGCAGGCAGGAATAGTATATTAATTTATGATTTAATGTCAGTTAATATGGATAATGTAATGAAAGTTACAATGATGCAAGTGTATATGTATCGTTGGGTTTTGTTATATCACTACACATACCTAGATATAAGTAGATAACAGCTTCCCAAAGATATCAGAGAAATGCCAACATGAAATACAATCACTGTGGAACCATACTCTTTCACTGCATTTTTGATTTTTTCTTTAGAGGTCAGTTGAGGTTTAGTATTTGTACTCATATGTCTTATTCCAACAGCTATGCTTTGAAAAAAGGTAATAATATTAATATATGTAAATTATCGAAACAAAGGGACTGCTTTAGATTGTTTTCTCATTATCAACATGCTTTAGATTTCTAGTTACAATACATTCTTTTGTCTGTATGTCTGACTTCATTGTGTTTACATAAGTTAACATTATAATAAAGTGAGATATTATGATTTGTACTGACAAGAAACTAAACCCAGACCAGGTTATCTATTAATATGTAAACCTGCTTTGTTTGACAATCTCATGCGACAAATGATAAGTTTGTTCTATAGGTTCCATAGCAAGAAAAATGTACCTATTGTCTATGAAAAAGGAATTATAACATTATGGTCTATGAACACCTGCAGTTTACCTAATATGTAGATTGGTAGGTGTATTTTATTTCAAGCGTAAACAAGGGAAAAGATAAATTTCTAAATAAAGCAAAGTCTGCAAGAGATAACAAAGAAATAAGTCAACATATACAGTTATACAAACTTTGACAAATTCTATGCCATTAAAAAGGAAAAACATTAGATTTTTTTAAATAACGTGAAGCTTAATGTGACTTGAAGTCTCTTATGATTGTGTAAGGAAAAATTAAATATATTAATTAAAATTTCAATATAAATTCTACTTAGATTGGCATTTATTTACTTTTTTTTATATTTACCAATAAATAGGCTTGATAATTGGGTAGTTGACTACAGTAAAAAATGATCATTGTACATTGTACAGTACAAGACCATTTTTTAATGAATAGTCATCAAAATGAATTCCATGTAAATGATTTGTCAATAGCAGCTTATGACAATCTTAGTGCAACAAATTTTTAGTATGTTGTTTTGACATTTCACAAAGTAGTAGTTTAATATATCTTGAAGACTAAATAACCAGTTTCATAATGAGAAATCAATCTACAATCACAGTATAATAAATCATAGCTGTTTTCAAAAATCACACATACAAAAATGTTTAATTAAATTAATAATGAAATATCTCAATCCCAACACCATGATTAAACTCTGATGATATAAGTGGAAATGATTATATGAATAGGTACATAGTAAATATTTTATACATAGATTTATATCAAGAAGTTCATAAATTGGCATTTTGCATTAACATAACTGGCACTGGCCATACATAGCAACTATGTATTAAAAATAACTTTGTGATTTAATGTTTTAATAAATGTTGTATGCTAATGTTGATATATCTCACATACATACCGTCATTCCTTGCACGGGCACGGTATTCATTTCTCAAGGTCAGGTAATGTGCACTCTGTAAGTTGTCAGACAGGTACTTCTGTCCTTGACCCCATTGTGAGCCTGGCATATTCAAATGTGTGTGGTTGCCACTAAATGGACTGGGCACATTACTCTGCATGGAAGAGTTTAGGCTGACAGCACCTCGGCAATCATACTTATTCACGTGTGGATCTGACTGCACTGTAATATCAATATTTCTTATGCTATTTCGCATTTTATAACAAGAATTGATGACCGGTCCCGATATATCTCGTTCCCGAAGAGGCGAAAATCTGCTCATTTCTGTTGCATTTATATCAACTACATTAGTAGGTAGCTTCAAAGCAATAGCAGGTGGGAATCTCAGAATAGAAGTTGCGTGGATTCTTTGTATGTCTTGTGCCATATTATTACTGTTCGCACCTAAAAATACATTTGAAAATGAGTAAAGCCGCATTCTTAATTTGTATACAAGAAACAATGTAACAAGGTCAAACTTAACTTACAAAACAATGAATTTGTCAGTTGTTGTTTACCATGAAGGTAGCTGTTGGATCTAGTGTATATTTTATACATTTTAAATAAGTAATTAGATTTACTGGTATAGAATAAGTAAGCACATATAATATATATTTATTTAGCCTAATGTAGTGGAAACTTTCCGGTTGCCGCAACTAAAACTATCACAGACCATACAAAATATACGACTAAGCGACACAAACTCAAACAACTCGGCTAAATTCTTGCGTCTTTGCGATACGCCTGCGTTACACTATAATTCTATAACAATGAAATTTACAAAACCAAACCCGACAAACAGGTTACAAAAAAAATGTGTACAGGACACGAACACATTCAATGTCAAAGCTGTCAGCTGTCACTCTCTATTGTCAACTGTCAAACCGACAAACAGAGTTGTGTTCAGAAACGAATGATTTAATTATTTTTAAGATTTTCCAGAATTGTTCAAAAGTGCGGGATACATTGCTTGTCATTTAGAATTTGGTGAAGTGGGAGTGGGTCAATATCAGATGTTGTCAGGGGCGTACCCAGAATGGGCAACAAGGAAAAAACAGAAAAGGAAGGGCGTTGTAGTCCCGCTTCTACATTTTTTTGTAACTGGCCTAAAAGTTTGCCCTCTCTTAAAAATATATTGCGTGAGATATGAGACTACCTCTGTGGCGCGGTGGGACTGTATCCGACTGCGACGCAAGTGGTAGTGGGTGCGATCCCCATCCAGAATATAACTTTGTGTGATGAGCATGATGATTTATTTTGTGTCTGGGTATTATTTATCTATATGTTTGTATTTAGAAATATCTAAGTGTGTTTATCAGTTGCCTGGTTTCCATAATACAAGCTCTGCTTAGTTTGGAATCAGATAGCGTTGTGTGAGTTGTCCCAAGATATTATTATTATAAGAGTTTAGAAAAAGGTTATGTGCTAGCGCAGGGTGCGAACTTTGACGACATTGCGGGATTGCTAGGCAGGTTCAGTTCTAGGGGTGCACGGTAGGGCACCGGCCCTCAAGGCACTGACTGGAATCGTCAAACGCGCTGCAAGCAGATTTTTATAAAACACTAGCTGTTCTGCGCAACTTCGTATGCGTAAATTTTCCCCGTTTTTGCAACATTTCTCGTCGCTACTCCGCTCCTATTAGTCGTAGCGTGATGTTATATAGCCTACAGCCTTCCTCGATAAATGGGCTATCCAACAAAAAAAAGATTTTTTTAAATCGGACCAGTAGTTCCTGAGATTAGCGCGTTTAAACAAACAAACAAACAAACTGTTCCGCTTTATAATATTAATTTAGATATACTTACCTACTTAAAATGTTTGAATGTCCCCGCTAGGTATCTCTTGGGCATCGTGAAGGTAGTTTCTCTAACTGTTTTTGTACCTTTTGTATTGCCCATTCGCGGAGTGGTTATCTGCAGTTGCGCGCCACCCGTCCTAGCAATGGCGTTTTGGCACGTCCACTCTTACAGTTTCCTCTGTGTCGCCCGTCCGTGTAGATTCGTCGAAGTTTCTTCAATGACTTCTAAGTTCACGCTGTGTCTGTGTCCCTCAGCTCGCACAAGGAGTTCTAAATTTATGTTGCGGTCCTCTGTTCGAGCAGGGAATATTATGATCGCGCTGCTGCCCTCTGCTCTATGCCTTTGCATATATATTTGGGTTGGAACTTGTTGTCTAAACTTAATTAGGCTTAATTTCTTAGTCATTGTTTTGGCTTTTAAATTCTGCCCTGCGCCTCTCTGTCTGCGCAGTGACTTTTAAGGTTACGCTGGGCTTCCAGGGCCACCCGCGCAATGACTTGTAAGTTCACAATAGTGCCAGAAACTGTTCCCTTATCGTCGCGCACTGGCTCTTATGACAGCACTGTCGTTCAAGTTCGCTAAATAGCTTCTTTGTTCTCCAGCTTGATCAATAGTTCGGAAGTTTGCATTGCTCGCGCGACCTTTAAGTTCGTTGCGCAGTGAATTTTAAAACATTGCTGCAGCTACCCGCTCTCGCAGTGGTTTAAGATCTTCCTGCGGCATCCAGCTCTTTCGGTTGATTATAAGTTCACGCTATGCTCTTCAATTCGCTCAGTAAATTCCACTTTCACGCTACGTTTCTCTGCTTACAAATGGACTATTAGGATCGCGCTGCAATCCACAGTTCATTCGATGTTAGATAAGATCTCAGCCTACGGTGACTTTTAACATTAGCGTTCTCTCGCACGTGCTGTGAAGTACACGCTTCGCCCTTCTCTTCGTGCTCCTGACTTTGAGATCGTACTGTGGCTCCAACTCGCTCATTGGCTTTTAACTGAACGCTTGGCTTGTATAAGTTCTATCCACCTACGCGCTGCTTGCGCATAGACTTCTAAGTTCTAGTAGTACTCCTCTGTTTGCGCAGTAACTTTAAGGATTGCGCTGGGCCCCTTTATTCGTGCAGTGACATTTAAGATTACGTGGGGGGAAATGAGGAACTTCAGGAATTCTAGTTGTCCCACCCCCCAGGTCAAAAGCTGGGTACGTCCATGGTTGTTGCATAGAAGTCCCGCTTCTTATAATTAGAATGTATATTGGATATAACTTAGTAGCACAATATCATGTAAAATCAATGTAAAGTTGCCTGGGCTTATAGGTACATTGGAACCAAATACAAATTTGTACTTAGGTAGGTATGCTATAATTAATTACACAACAGATTTTAAAATAAGTAAGTATATATTTATTTTTAGAATTTAAGATTTTTTGGGGGGAGTCGCTCAGAGAGGTTCTAAATTAAGATAAATAATATTATGTCAACAAAACATATTTTATTAAATATTTTACAGGGATAAACATAAATTAAATCTGGAAACTTCTACTTAAACCGTAAATCCGAAACCAATGATACATGATCTGAAGGAAACACTACACTCGGCAAAGCTGTATGCAATCTTAATTCTTCAACACTAGGCAGAGGCACCACCTGTAAATGAAATAACATTAAAATGGATGATGCGTTTGGATAATTTCAGTGTTGCAATGACGACAGTATACTGCTACATTTATTCTGCTTTAAATGTGAACCTTTCTCTGTATGTTTTCACGTCTATAGCCCTGAATCGATTTTGATCTAAATTAGTGGTGGTAGCTTGAATGCGTATTTGAGATCGTTCCCAAAGTTAATATGAAAATAGCCGTTTTAATCAAAACTCAACTGCAACTGCACTACTTTAATTATGTGAATTGGCCCGCAGATAGTTCTTACGCAAAATCCCAAAAATGCCCAAAGTCGAGATTATAATTTAATTTTAAAATAAAATCAAAATTTATTATCATTAAAAAAAAAAATTAAACGCCCACACTGAATGTTTTTTTTTCTCTTACGTATTAAATATTAAACAGAGCGTCGGCCGATTCTTTTTTTTTTTTTACATAGGGTAGGGAAGGGATCAAAAATTGGCCAAAACCATCAAAATAAGATACTTGTCTAGTACCAAATCCATATTTACCTGTTCCACGTCTAAGTTAGTTTTTTCATAAAATATGTAGTCTAAACAATCAGCAAATCCATCTGTGAAATTGGTATAAGGTGGTGTTCCACATGCACTACCTAGTGAAATATTTTGCTTCAAGCTTAGGTCAGAGACTGCTTCACTGATGTCTAAAAAATAAAATAACAAAATTAATACTTGATGAAAATGATAATTGGTCACTACTTCATATTTTTTATTTATTTTTTTGCATGTAAATAAAAAATAAAAAATACTCTCTCTCTAATGAGAGAGAGTATTTTATAGTATTTTATTTTGTTTGGGGTGCTTATGGCAAATTTAACAAAACAGTAATAATAACTCATTTATTCACTGACAATAGGTACAAAGTTACAAATTAACTCTAAGAACAAGAGTGAGTAGTGCTTAAATATATGGGTGCCTGTACTAGGTAAAATCTGTATCACAGGCGGCAAAAGTGCTTAATATTAATCTTCCTATAAAGAATATAATATAAATCTATACTAATATTACAAAGCTGAAGAGTTAGTTTGTCTCAGGAACTACTGGTCCGAGTTGAAAAAATATTTTTCTGTTGGGTAGTCCATTTATCGAGGAAGGCGATAGGCTATATAACATCACGCTACGACCAATAGGAGCGGAGCAGCAATGAAAAATGTTGCAAAAACGGGGAAAAATTACGCATACGAAGTTGCGCGGGTTAGCTAGTAAAAATATAAATTCAAACAATCAAAATACAAAACCTAAAGGAACTAGTTGTGCGTAATAATCTTATGTTGTAACTGGGCTAAAGTTGACATTGCATATATCGCGTTCGAGGCTATTCTTCATTATTTATTGTTTTTTGTTGCAATCGAATTAATAAAATACTTAGATAGCGATAAATTGTAAGTCGGGTACATAATGGAGGAATTTGAAACAAGTGTCATGTACGGAAGTTTGGCCTTTAGCTTGGTATGATATGTGGGATGGAGGATGGATAAAGTCCACGGTGTCCAATGCTTCCAGTGCGGCGCTCTAGGCGGCCTCATAGTCCACGACTATGAGGACGCCTAGAGCGCCGCACTGGAGTTTATATAGTGCTACTCCGGAGTTTTTTTGGCAAGGCACTCGGCATCACCTGTTTTATGACCGTGTGGCTTATTGAATCGTCGGCATGTTGCGCATTTCGGCGAGTCCTGTGTGGCCTACACTCGACTCTCTTTCTTTAAAACGAAATTCATTAATTTTCGTTTCCTTAAATTTCCTAAGTTTACAGGGACTATTCTAATTAGTTTTTGGATAAGCACAAGAAGTTCGAATCCATGGACAATTTTCTGGAACGAGTGGAATAAATAGATGTTCCTGGTTCTGTCTATTACCCCCTCATTTTTGATCGAAACTTCGTTTTCATTGAATTAGAGTGGGCCTCCTGTTTCTTGACGCTTTTCGTTTCCTAATCTGGAGGCCTACTCTAATTCAATGAAAACGAAGTTTCGATCAAAAATGAGGTGGTGATATGCAAAGCCAGGAACATTTATTTAATTCAGTCTTTCCAGAAAATTGTCCATGGTTTCGAACTTCTTGTGCTGATTCAAAAAATAATTAGAATAGTCCCCGTAAACTCAAGAAAAGTATGTAAACGAAAATTCATGAATTTCGTTTTAAAGAAAGAGAGTAGGCCTCTGGGCTGAGACTTAATTATAAAGTTACAGGTCGAGATGTCTTTTTTTACCAGATGTGGCTTAATTTTGTAGAGGACAATAACGAATACATGGTCACCGAAGGTATTTTATCGGCTAAATTTTGTTCATATATATAGGTTAGGAAATCCTTTTTCGACAAAGAAGCTAGAAGGTACTCCAACAACAAACATTTGTAATTTGCGCTTGTGAGGGTCGTCGGCGATAAAGTTGAACAAAGACATTTGTACAGCCTGTTTGAGATTAGCAGCGTCGTCTTTTGTTTCAGTGCTAATGATAACACCTCCATTGGTCGTTTTTCTAACACCTCGAATGTAGCTTATTTGATCAGGCCTGATGATTGTTTACCCAAATGTATTAGTTTCATCACTGGATCTTTGCTTATTTTGTGGATAGATAGTAACAGCGCTTAAATTGTTAGGGCGTACTATACTGTTGGACTTCTTCTTCACTATATCTGCAAACGAAGCACTTCCCGCATAGGACTCCTCAATAGTCCGCTTAAGCACCATAATGTGCTCTGATAGGTTGCCTTTTTCTCGAAGTACCTTGATGATACCAGAGGCTTCAATGATCTTCTGTTTAAGTGATTGGTATATTACGGCCACTTGTGATGCGTTGTGTTTAACTTTTCGGCACAGATTAGATGTTTTTAATTTTTCCGATATCCACTTCTGGATATCAGGCGTACACATGAGTTCAAATGAGAAACCCGATTCTCGGGCTGGGTTTTGGGGCTTCTTTGGCGAGTGAGAGGGCTGGGCACTCCCGATCAGATTATCCGGGTTGTTACTCATACTGAGTAACTAATAAAACACTTGTTATTAAGCCAACACAGCACCAATATTAAACACTAAGCCAAACAAGTAATATTACTACATTTGGTACTAAATGTAGGTCACATTTAAATTAATGTTATTTAAATAAATATTGTTAGTACACATGTCCGACTGTAAGTATCAACCTAGAATTTTTGGTCTGGGTCCGAAATTCACATTATTCAAATGCATTTTGGGTATTGGAGGTATAGATTATAGATATTATTATATTATAGTATTTGATTTTAAAAATAGTTATGGATACACATGGCAAAAAATCTTATTTAATGAATAAGGAAATACCTACTTGATTTCCAATCTGGCAGGGTACTTGGTGATAATCCAGTTGTGTATAACTGATATATGCCACATGAAGGGACACTATTGAAGTCACCACATAGTATCACACTTATTCTATTATCTGGATACTAAAAAATAAAGCAAAAATAACATATTATATTAATTATCACATTGCTTTAAATTTACAGATTATAACCATAATCCATGCAATGTTCTTTCCTCACATTCATCCCTGCGAGCTGTCATTGAGTTACTCACTACCATTCTATTCAAATGATCTTTCACACAATTCATCAATGTCTTCTTTGGTCATCCTTTTCTTTTCCAACCATTAACATTCTGTCGCCATCATAACTATATTTCACAAACAGTTGCAATGGAAGAATTTTCTTCCTTTTCTTAACACTAACTTATAGTGGTAGTAACACGCTAAGGAGGACTCCAAAATGTGAAATTGTTAGAGAAGGAGGAAGGGGGAGTCATAAGTAGAGAATGGATAATCAGATGTATATTTACCTAAAGTCAATTTTCTGCTAACATGTTATGGAAGCGGCTTCTGAGATCTTTTCTATTGAAAGTAAAATCCCAAATTGCTTTACTAGTCAGATGTATATTTATATAAAATTTTAACTCCTCAATCAACTTGATTGAGGAGTTAAAATTTACAGTAATTTAATAAATAAAAATATATGATTATAATTTATGAGATATAAATTTATGTTAGGTAATTCAAGTTTTTTTTATATACCACACCACCCATTCCTTCACATCCTACATTTGTGTGTATGTAGGATGTGAAGGAATGGGTGGTGTGGTATATAAAAAAAACGTGAATTACATAACATAAATATTTTTATTGAAGTCAGTACCATTTATTTGGTAAGGATATCTTACAAAATATTTATTCATTTTGTACATACAGAAAATAAATAGAAAGAAATAAAAGATAGTACTCAATGAATTTTCAATCAATGAAAAAGCGCTTTCCTTAATAACCAATACCTGCACTTTAGCATATACATTGGATTATCTAATCTATAATCATAATCTGTGTGATGTCATATTTACGTGGAAGTGACAATTTCAAAAAGTTACGAAATATTTGACGTCACATTAAGGAGGTGGGTACTGTAATGGGTTTTGTTGCTCAGTCGGTACTACAACTTTAATGAAATGTTACTTAAACACTAGCTGCCCTGTAATGGGTTTTGTTTCTCAGTCGGTACTACAACTTCAATGAAATGTTACTTAAACACTAGCTGCCCTGTAATGGGTTTTGTTGCTCAGTCGGTACTACAACTTCAATAAAATGTTACTTAAACACTAGCTTTCACTCATCAATATTATTCATACCTCAGAAGATATCCTTTTCTTGATATCCATGATCCAGTAAATAAATATTCCGCCTTGTATAAGTCTTATATGATCAGCATCCGGATGGAAATATAAGTGTGTATTAGCAACAATTAAAATCTCATTAGGATTATCATGTGATTTCAAGAATGTAGCACCTGCTACTGTTGACCTATCTAATAAGCGTTCACATAATGGTATATTGTCCTTGATCTTATCCCAAATTGGTTTTAAATATGATTCAGTTTTCACAGCTTCAGACATCACTATTCTTTCTTCACCTAATAATCTGAAAAATGACAAAATAAATTTCAGTATCACTGTTTTGAATACCTAATTTCATAACATTACTTGGAGTCATTTTTGCATGTCATGCACAATGAAAGTCAATATGGGAGTAAGTGTACTCAAAGATCAACCCAGTTCCGGTCAGCAAACCTTATAATACTGCTATGGTTTGAGTAGGCCTGACTGCAATCACTCTAATGCAAAATTATCATACTTATGCCTAGCCTAAGATCCTATAACCAAAGAGGAAAAGAAAATAATAGTACAATTTTATTAAGACACTTACCCAAATCTATCTCTTTTGTAAAAATATGCTAATCCTTCAGCTACTTCTTTGCCTTTTTTATGAAAAACACCTTCAAAACCTTCAGAATCAAGTATTGGATTTAAACAACTACGAAAAATTTTGCTATCAACTTCTTGAAGGCATATAATATCGCTATTGTATCCTGAAAGAAAATGTGAAAGTAACTCATGTCTGTCTGTTAAGTTTTCATTCGTTAGAAGGAGGGAAGAGGTAGAAATTTGGTATGAAGATAGTTTGAGTTAGGACTCAGGAAAGGACATAGAATAGTTTTTATCATATGAAGCCACAGGCGAAAGCTAATCCCTACTAATATATAAATTTGAATGTAAGTTTGTTTGTTACGCTTTCACGCGAAAACTACTCAACCGATCATCATGAAACTTTGTACACATATTCTTGGAGGTATTAGAAGTAACATAGGATACTTTTTATTAAGAAAAAAAAAATATTTTTTATAAAACCGATATCCACGCGGGCGTTGCCGCGGGCGAAATCTAGTAAGTCATAATTATATTTAAATAAAAAATAAATGGGGCTGTATGCATTACTTGACTTGAATTTTCTTTAATCTTGGTTACTATATAGTTTCGAATACGATAGGTGTTACATCTATGCTAATATTATCAATCTAAAGAGTTTGTTTGAACATGATAACCTCAGAAAGTACTGGTCCGAATTAAAAAAATCTTTCACTGTTAGATAGCCCAAGAAGAAGGCTATAGGCTATATACAACTAACAGGAGCGGAGCAGCAATGAAAAATATTGCAAAAATGGGGAAAATTCACCTAGACGAAGTTTTCTTATTTTTTTTTTTTTTTTTTTTTAAAAAAAGACAACTCCCGCAGTAGGGTACAAGCCCTGTGTCGCGGGGGACTTTACAAACATACAAGTCACGGACACAAATTACACCCAGACCCGGAACAACAATTTGTGGATCACACAAAGTGGTGTCCCGTGTGGGGATCGAACCCACGACCTCTTGCGTAGCAGTCGGACACACTCCCACCGCGCCACAGAGGCAGTCAATGCATTGGTCATCTAGTCACTTAACGTAATAATGTTAATAACAAAGACAAAACATTTGCTAGTTGAAATACTGTTTCAAAGTTACTAAAACATATAATATACTATATGTTACAGATATAAGGCGCTTACACCCTATAAGTGAACAATAAAATAACTTACCAAGTAGTTCTTTAACAATGAGTTGTTTTCTGTAATCTATATGTAAGGCATATGGTGGACAGTATGGATAAAGAACTGTTCTAGTATGATCTGAATCACAATACAAATCAGCCAAAATGTTATATGTGACACACCTAAAGCTGAAAAAAATTATAATTGATTACACAGGGAACAATATTTAGGTAAGAAATGAAGAAAAAATAAAAAAATAATAAAAACCTCCTCTCTTTGAGTTTCTGTTTAGTAAACATGTGTCTTGTTTCAAATGGGCAATTGCCAGGTCCAGCTTCTACAGTATTCTTTGTTATTGCATCAACCGCAGGGCCCAACACATTATCATTACCTAAAAACAAATATGGAGAAACTATTACAATTCTACATTAAATTTTAATCTTATTACTTACTGCTTTGCTTTACTAAACAGTTGCAATAATTAATTATTCATAAAAAAATATTAATGTACAATATCAAATCATGACAACAATTTCTATGTGTTAATCTGTAAAAGAACAGCATCAAGATCAGAATCTGTGGCAGTAACAACAGCATCCTTTGCTAAAATTATCAGTGCTAAGTGGGGCATTCCGTTTTTGGCCTACTGATCCCAAACTAAGCAGAGCTTGTACTATAGCAACCAGACAACTGATAAATATACTTCTAAATACATACATATTAAAGATAAATTATACCCAGACACAGAATAAACCATCATGCTCATCACACAAAGTTTTATCCTGGGTGGAACCCGTAACCTCCGGCTTAGCAGTCAGGGTCACTAACCACTAGACCAACAGGCCAAAAACCAAAAAACAAACAAATATATCTAATATTATTACCTGGTATACATTCTAATCTTAATTTCTTGCCAATATCTTCAGTATTAGGTATATAAGCATAGTTGTTACCAATTAAATCCCATTTTATATGTAAGTCACTGATTTCTTTTCCTTCCAAATTTCTATTTATACCTTTGAACCAATTGAATACACATTTCTCTCGCTTAGCATACTGGGTCACAAAGTTTTCAGGATAGACAGGAAAACCCGCCAATATGCTTTGTGGTAAATTCACACTTATGACCCACGGAGAATTGAACACTACTTCATAAACATTATTAAGCATTTTTAATTTAACAGGATCAGTCCTTGTAAATAATTCCTTACAGGTACTATTTTCGTTGATAACTTCATTATTAGTATCACAAAATTTTACTTCTATATCTTCACAGCTATCAGTGCTTTTTCTCTTTTTATTACCTTTGTTTACAACTTTCAAAACATTTGTTTTTATGCGATTAAGTAATACTTGTAAACTCTCTGATGGTTGTCGACTGAAATTGAACTGTCTCATAGACCCTTTAACGTCTAATAAAAATGAAATATCAACTTTGTCTTCTTGTTGCACGTATCTAAAATAACACTTGTGCAAATTCATGGTTTTTGATTTTGATAAAGTAGAAAAATAAAGCCGTGGACTCCAATTTATAAACGAACCTATCATAATAATTCAATACAAATTGGCGTAATAGTATACCTTAACAAATTTAATTTTAACATTAATGTAAAATTAATAATTTGACACTAAAGTTGTAAACTTACGAACATCCATAACCTAACTTCTTTTGACGTTTTAAGTTTGACGACAATCACATCAAATCGTCACTAATGTCGTACTGTCTTGTTGACTTTGCCATTGACGTATAGACCTGGACCGTGCCATTCCTTCCAATTTATTACGTAATAAATTAAGGCATCGAACACACAGTGTCAAAGGTACGGAAAAAATGGGTAAATGAATTTCTGTCGTATGATCCCGAATCCCACAGAATGTCGCCGTTTATATGAATGGTTGATTTCTTTTAGGATTTACTCTGAAGCGTATTAATTGGTTATGGCCATCCTTCGATCAAAGTAGATGTCGGGTCACGATTATAAACAGACCTCAAATGCGGCTACTGGTTATGGCTACCTCCATGTTTATACAATACAAACGTCATTTTAACAATTTCATGAAGGTTCTGAACAATGCTCAAGTGGAGTTCTTGAAAAACATTGAATTAGGATGTTAGAGTATTGTGTTTGCTTGGATGTTAATGCAGGATAGGATTTCATAACTATTCGAAATATTTTGTATAAGGCCTGAGAAAAATAAAGATTAGAAAATTCTAAAAATTTAAAGGTATGGCAGTATCTAGTGATATTAGGGTAGAGTTAGGATACGGAAGGGATAATTGAGCTATTAAAAAAATATTATTACAGTCAACTTATTGTTCGTAATTATATGATGTTATTGAGCTTGATCTGTTAAAAATGTACTAAGAAACAACTCAACAAGTAAAGTACATAAATCTGCTTGCACCCGTAGGCAACAAATCAAACCTCTTTGATACGTGGCCAGGTTCATTGCTGCAGCGTCCTCTAGCGTGTCAACATTGTAAAATCAACTTATGAAACACTTTATGATCGTATAGAATTGAAACCGTTGAATCGTTCTAAAGATAAATGGCAAAATTCATTTTTAAAAGATGACGCTGATAATGACGGCGCGGCGTTTGTAATAAAGGGGCGTCTAAACGATCCATTTTTTACGGCAATTTGTGGCGGCAGTTTTGGCAACTAATTGCTCGGCCAATAATGGCAATATGTCTAGTATTGTATGGCGCGTGATCCAGTCTCCTAAACGGGCTACACAACCTGGCTACAATAAAATAGAGGGTGACTGAGACAACAACAAAATTGGCCGGGCAACATTGCGGAAAATCTATCGTTCAGTGATCGTCCGGCAACCACCAAATGAATATTGGAGAGTACTGTCATGTTTTTGGCCACGGCATTGCCGCCACAAATTGCCGTAAAAAATGGCCCGTTTAGACGCCCCTTATGACCAATAAATTAAACATAGTGTAATACATATTAATCTGTAAACCCCTCGACTGTCCGCGACCTCCAGGAGGTCGCGACTAAAATACCCATGACTGTCCGTGACCTCCTGGAGGTCGCGGTACGCCTATATTTTAAAGTTCAAACAAACCTACTAAACCTGCACCTATCCTTTTCAAACTTGGCAGAATGTTAGATCGTTGGATAAAGATGCATAATAATACCACAGTTACACCATAATTTCATATTAAACCTGTTTATTTCGTCTGTATTTAGTTGCCGTTGGCGCGCTTTTATACATGGTATTGTGTGTTGTTGTGTTGTTTGTGAAGGGTGTAGTCAGTGTGAAACTGTGTTGTTTTAGTGTTATACTGTGATAAAAACATCGACAGGTAAGTCATAAACACTTTTTAATACAAACACAACGTCTCAAATAACGATTTGGATACAAATTTTACATTTTATCGTAAATTGGCCGCCATTTTGAACAAAAAAAAAAAAATCGTATTGTTTTATTGTTTTTATAACAAAAACATTCTTGTGGCTGGAAACTGTTGTTACTATTACCGATAACATACATATCTATAGACTTATCACTCATTTCATTTGAATTACTCCGATTAGATATTTCGTAAACTTAAAAATAAAAAAAAAACGAAATTCAGGGACCCCCGGGGGTCCGAGGGGCCGAGGCAATACCAGTGATTTTTCTAATATTTTCGTATAAAACATCTCTATTTTTGTATTTTTTAATTAGTAAATAACATTTAATTAAAGAATATACATTAACATGCAAAATAAAATTGTATAAATTACGATAAATACGCAATAGTGTGAGACCCTCCATTTTGGTATCATATTACAAGACTCTTATCGCTATATCGAGTTAGCTGGAACTCGTTTGTTTACATAATAAATATTATAGCACTTGGAACTGTTTATGTTACGAACAAAGACCGACTGAAGCTATTAAGATAAGATTTATAGCCACTCGAACCTCGAGGCACGCTACAATTGAAGTTTAAAGTAAACAATATTTTTTTTGTTTACGTTTCGGGTCGTTCTTATCAGGTACTTAAGTGCCGGTCTTAAGTGGGCTGGTGGTGTAAAAAAAATGTATGAGGTGGGTTGTTTTTATGATTGATTATTGTTTAGTGGTTTATATTATTGCGTATAAATTATTTAGTATTTGAATTAATGGCTTTTATTATTATTTATGATTTTTTTTATAAATAAAAGGAGAAAAAATCACGTGACGCGCCTTTAACTTCCAATTGATAAAATTCTACAAGGTGGTATGTGCAAAGTTATATTTTTTCTCATAGCTTATTTATCAACAAACAATTATATATATATATTTAAATAGGTTTAATACATAATTCTAAAGATATATCGTTCGTATCCTTCCCGGCCGACGTTTGACGTCAATTTGACAGATGTACGGTGACGGCCATGGTATTAGCGCCATTTTGGGTTGGGACTGGGTAGCGGTAGCCGTGTAAGTTTTGACTGCGACATGCAAAGCAGTGCCCTCTGGTGTGTTGCCATCATAAATTATATTTAAAGGGTGTCTAAACGGGCCATTTTTTACGACAATTTGTTTCGACACTAATGGCAAGTAATTGCTCGGCCAATAATGGCAATATGTCTGCAATTGTATGGCACATGATTCAGTCTCTTAAACAGGCTACGCAACCCTGCAACAATAAAATAGAGAGCGACTGAAACAACAACAAAATTGTCCGGGCAACATTGCGGAAAATCGATCGGTCAGTGATTGTCCGGCAACCATCATATCAATATTGGATAATACTGCCATATTGCCGGCCACAGCATTGACGCCACAAATTGCGCACGCATAAATTACACACCCTTCACAGAAAACCACATCTGAACCGAACATTTTCCTTTTATGAGATACATGACAACATACGAGTGCACAAACACAGACATACAAACAATCTCTCACCCAAAACTCATTGTCTTCTCCGTTCCCTCATCAACACTGCCATCACTATCATATCACTACTATGAGTAGTATAAAACAAAGTCGCTTCCTGTCTGTCTGTCCCTATGTATGCTTAGATCTTTAAAACTACGCAACGGATTTTGATGTTTCTTATAATAGATAAAGTAGTTCAAGAGGAAGGTTTATTTGTATAAAACATGCATAATATATTATATATATATATATATATATATATATATATATATATATATATATATATATATATATATATATATATATATATTAGAAAAAGTTAAAAAAAAGTGTCAAAGTTTAGGTATTTAAAAACGGAATCATATTTTTTGCATCTTATTTTATCACCATACACTTATATTCCAAACACTTCGATATTTACCTGTCGCAGGGGGGTGTCCTCCGTAGTTTAGGTATATTCGGTCAGCGCGCCCCTCAAAGGGGCGTATGGCAGTGGGCTTTCTCGGCTCGCACGACAGTCGCGCACGCGTGTACATGAAAATATTTTTTTTCTTTTCGACACCTTCAATGTCTTCTACGCCTAAACGTCAATATAATCCGTATAAAAGATATTGCTGTGTTTACGGATGTATGAATAAAACGAATAGTGAATCAGAATTAACAATTTCACTGCGTCATCGAAGTACGTATAAATAAAAGCAGCGACGGCAGCCTGTCGTTCTTTTTAATTATTTAGGTCCTTATGTACTTAGTAATAATCGATTTTAAACTTTCGCGATTTTTATACGTATTAGATGTATTTCCCGAAATCTATCTATTACATAATAATAGTTAAAATAAACTTTCTTATTTAGTTGCCCAGAAATAACATTAGGAACAGGATAGGATAATGTTTACAAAGGAATATCTACACCCATGAAAATTGAACACACGACAATTGGAATTTTTATGTTTATAATCCTAAATGTACGTTTGTAATGCATAATCTACCAATAACATTAAACTTTACATTTAAATTAACATAAAACTAATAAATAGGTACAAAAACTTTTCAAGTGTCAACCCTTTGCGGACTTCGCAGCTCGGTCATAAAACTGTGGCGCGCAAAGAAAATTCGCGGTTCGCGCGCGGTTATAAGTTTCAATTTAGCTTGCAGGCGGGTAGCTCTGGCGAGCCTAGATATATTTTTATACCTAAAAAACCTGACTTTAGTTAGGGGAGTGAACCTTCTGTACGTAGTACTATTGCATTCTGTGACTGTGGCTATTTTTGGAGTCATGTCGTTATAAAGTTAATTACAATAACTTCATTTCACTGCTAGTAACAAACATTTAAATTCACTCACACTTAAAGCTTACTGACAAAAACTAAAGAAATCAAAACAAAAAGTTGTAGGTTCAAATTTGTAATAATAGGCATCACTTCTTTGCTATATGTAAACAAAGATGGAGTACGAACGAGTAAATTACACTCGAGTCAGTTGGACTAGCGTAATAGAATCGGGTCAGCGAGTACAATCGATTCTTTCTCTGACTTGAGTACCGGAATCGAGTTCGGCATCAAAATAAATTGATATTTGAGTAGGCGAGTGCAAAGCAGGACTTGAATCAAGCCGTACTCGACACATCACCGGCCGAAGGACGCTTTCGGCACCCCCTGACTACGTAGTTTATATTACTAATCTGTGTCCATAACCTATGGCGCCTGGATGTTGTAACCTAAGCTTAAAAATCAAATTCTGGTACAAATTATCAATTTACAAAATTATTACTAGCAACATTGTATGTCAACGTGTCAATGAAATTGTACGCGTTGCAAGCTAGTAGCTGCCAACACAGTTCACATCTTTCTTGTTCTACTTAGAATTTCGAGATTTTAATTTGTTGTCAGAGATATCACTGCGTTCTATCTAAGTTTAGTTAAGAATTAAATCGTTTAATAACCGAATATGGTACGTATGCTAAGTAATAATATATTGAGTATATATAAACATTCTAGCCGTAACGGGATATGCGTGGATTTTAATTGAAATTACTTAAAACTATGTCTAATATTATAATGGTTTATTGACTGGTTGCAGCCTCCTTCTCCAAGCTCAACGTCTGTAGGATCAGGTGGCCGCTCGCCAAGCAAGGCAACAACGGCTCCTCGGTCATCCAGTGGTAGCACAGTTCGTCAGCGAAAAACCACAACGACGACAACTGCTGCCAGAAATCGTAGCACTGGTGCTGGTTCAGGTGGCATGTGGCGATTCTATACAGATGATTCTCCTGGAGTCAAAGTGTAAGTTACTTACTATTTCCTATACTCACATGATAAATAAACTTTTAATTACAGCATTTATGACCAAATTTCACAAACAAGTTCTAATTTATGGTAAACTTAATTAAATTTAATTTATTAATATTTTTTAAGTGAAAGGTCACCATGCACTAATATAGTAAATCTTGGACAAGTAATTGTTTAGCTGTTGTAAAATACTTTTAAAAGTTGTTTTTAATCTTACAATACTGATATTACAATAATCATAAGTATAAAATAATCCATACCAATATTATATATGTGAAAGTAACTCTGTCTGTCTGTCTGTTACGCTTTCAAGCTCAAATAGCTAAACCAATTTAGTTGAAAGATGGTATGGGGATAGTTTGAAGCTCGGGGAAGGATATTGAATTATCAATATTTTATTAGTTTTTATCGCAATAACCGATATACACACGGGTAGAGCTGCGGGCGAAAGCTAGTAAATCATAAAAACAAGAATGTGTGTTATAACAAATTTATTATTGTGTACTCTAGAACTTTTTAATTTTTTTTTACAGAGGTCCAGTTCCAGTTTTAGTGATGTCTCTTCTTTTTATCGCCTCAGTGTTTATGCTACACATTTGGGGTAAATACACAAGAGCATAATCCACTGCAAGTTAAATGGTCTGTTTTAAGAAAGTGTGAAAGTACTAAGTGAATGTTATGGAGTTGGGTGTTAAGATATGATTTTTAATAAATTATGTAATTTAATCTTATTCTGCATTAAAAATAAGTTGTATACATTAATATGCCTTATTTCATTTACCTTGTGTAGCACAGCACAATCTAGCTATGAAGGCTACTATTCTTGTAAGGGGCACACAGTTATTTTATAATTAATGGAAACCAAAATTATCACATACATGCATCATTATCAACCATTAAGAATGCAGTTTTTTAATTATTACATTTCTTTGTTGATATTAGGATGGAAGAGAATACTTACACATTCAAGATTCTCATAGTATCTGATTCAACAAAAACAAAGATTAAGGTAGGTGCAAAATGTAAGATGCACTAGAAAAACATTGTAGTTACTAGTGGTACCTATGCAATGTTACTAGTAATAATTTGTTTGAATTTGTAGGTCCTAAACGAAGACAACTGCTAACCTACATTTTAGCAGGTATGAAGTGTAGGTACACTATACCATCAAGATATTAGTTACTAATATACTAGTAATTACCTCAATGACCTATACCAAAGCAGAGGTGGCAGTGCAACATATTTCATCAAATAATCTAAACACAAAACAATTTAAACTAAGGAATTCATCTGATGGGTGATGTTTGGTGAAGTTAAAGTCCTATCCACAGAGAATCACTGTTTTGTCCTATCGATAGCCAAGGCAGTCTAGGGGCAATTCTTCCATAAAGAAGAATCACAAGGACTCATGGGTATAATCATCATAGTATTGACTCAGACCAGATCTGAGATTGGCATTTTCTTGATGGGTAGAATAGTCATGGTTTTCCATGGTAGTGATAAAACCCAAAAAACTATCAAACAGAACCAGCAGAAACTATCAACATTCATGTTAATTAATAAATAACTATTATATTTTACTCTAAATCTATATAGTAATTACATTTTTTTTTTAATAATATGGATACTTACATACTGAGACACTGGGCTATTCTTTTATTGTATGTGTTGTGTTTGGATTCATATTAAAAAAAGACAAATTAAAAATACATTGATTTAATATTTTCATCATTATTCTATTTCTTAAAAAATATTACAAAAAATAGAAAATAAACTTATACTTAAGACGGTACAATTAAATGAGAAAAAATATTTACAATATCAGCCTTATTTTGAATTTCAGTAGTAATGAAGACAAGTTAGAACTCATAATACTGCCACAAAGAGCATTAAATATTGTAATACAGCTGCCTAATGGTGATTGCGCTCTTAGTGCCCAAAGTAGTAAAAATCTATGGACTACGTACTGTTTAGTTTAACCCATATGTATAGTGCGCAATCACATCAGTAAACTCATGGACGGCGGGAAAATTATAAATAGATACTGAAGTAAAGCTGCAAATGAGTCAATTTTCGAAAGCGATTTCACACATATGCTTCAACACGACGACCTTTTATTTTATCGAAAAATTGACGCCAAGAGACCAATGTCTTTCCAGACCATATCCAAAAGCTAGAGGTGATGCCTACTATCATGGTCATAAGATATTTAATCATAAACATTTCAAATTTAGGGCGATCTGTTTCTCGCCGGGTGAATGGACAAGGAATAGAGTACTGAGGTGTAGAACACATATCACGATGCCAAGTCACCATCCAATCATCAAAGTTTGCTTGCTCATAGAACAAACATGCAATTACAATTAAAGCAGGCACTGTATATAAAACACCAAATACACCAATACGAATCATTAGCTTCTCTAGTTTGTCAGTTTTTGTTCCATCATGTTTCATTACTGTTCTAATACGGAACAGTGATACAAAGCCTGCTAGGAGGAAAATAGTCCCAAAGACTAAGTAGACACATAGTGGGGCTAAGACAAAACCTCGTAGTGCTTCTGCATCCCATAAACCAACATAGCAAACTCCAGATAGCACATCACCTGTAACAAAATGAAGTAAAGATTTAAAAATCTAATATATAAAATTCTCGTGTCACAGTTTTCGTTGCCATACTCCTCCGAAACGGCTAGACCGATTCTCATGAAATTTTGTGTGCATATTGAGTAGGTCTGAGAATCGGACAACATCTATTTTTCATACCCCTAAGAGTTTGTTTGTTTGTATGAACGCGATAATCTCAGGAACTACTGAGCCACATTGAAAAAATATTTTATTGTTGGATAGCCCATTTATCGAGGAAGGCTATAGGTTATAACATCACGCTACGACCAATAGGAGCGGAGCAGCAATGAAAAATGTTGTAAAAAAAAAAGGAAGAAAAAAGGGAATATTTACGCAGACGAAGTAGCGCGGGTTAGCTAGTCCTTATATAAATTCAGTATATGTGAAAATGCACTACACCAATCAAGCAAGGGTAACATAATAACACTATGTCTTGTAAACATAAATATAGCCGTTGAGGCAGGTGATAGAAGTGTCAGTTTATCGATAGGATAGATTTTCACACTGGCACTTCTATCACATATTACAGTAAGTACCTGGATGACCAAGCTTATCTAAGTTTTTTTTAACAATAAAAAATATAGATCGATTTATCACTCCCAAAGCCTCCTGCATAATAAATTACATGAAAATCGCTGGAGCTGTTGCCGAGATGAGATTATATATATTTGCATGTGAGATTCACTCAACCATCTGATCCCAAAATAAGCAGAGCCTGTTTTATGGCAATTGCAAAGCTGATAAATATATTTATGTACATATTTCAAAGTACATACATATTGTAGATAAATTACATCCAGACACAAAATAAACATTCATGCACATCACACAAAGATTTATGCTGAGTGGGATTAAACCCACAACTTCTGGCTCAGCAGCTACTAAGTAGTTAATGGCTGCTAAGCCACTACAGCAGACATACAAATATAGTTGGTTATATATGGTTTTGAAAAAAAAAGGTAAGTATGTTTCCTACAATACACATATCAGCATTAATAGGTATATTGATAACAAATTTCTTAAGAGTATTGTTCAGTATAATTTTAATTAGTATCTCATAACATAAAAATAAATTATTGAATACTCACCATCAACTTTTCCCATTGCTAAAATTGAAATTGTTTTTATAGCAGGTACTGCCCATGCAGCTAAATGAAAATATTGTGAATTAGCTTCAATAGCTTCATGACCCCACTTAAGACCTGCTGCCAAAAACCAAGTGAGGGTCAATATCACCCACCAAATGCTTGAGGCCATACTGAAGAAATATACAACCATGAAAAGTATTGTGCATGGTTCATGCTTTGTACCTTGGGTTATAACTGATATGTTAGGTAATCTTGTACCACTGATAGTTGTTGGGAATGGTCCTTGACAACTCACACTGTCACGGGCGCTCCAACCCATCACATAAGCTGCAGCCACCATAAGATAACATACTGACAGGAATATGATTGGCCTTTCTGGATATCTGAACCTGTCAGTATCAATCAGAAATGTTAACACTGTGAATAAGCAACTCACAGCACACAATGTCGCCCATGTACCAATCCAGAGTCTAGCAAAATTTTTCTCATCTTGAGTAAAAAACATTCCACTACATGGTGCTCCACAGTCCTTTTCTATTTTATCTCCAACTTTAAGAGAATATTCCAGATCCAAATTTTTTGGAACTTTGAACTGCACTGGACATACAAATCCATAATCCTTGGCTCCTTGAACTTTAGTAGGATCTCTTTCACTGTTCTTAAAATCTACTTTAGGAAGTTTTGATTCTGTATGTTTTCGAGATTCATGAGTTATATTATTATCACCAACACATATCACATTCTCATCAGTTGCAACAGGAAACTTGGAGCACTCTAAATGTTCAGGCCAAGGAAATCCAAATTTACTCATAAGCTCGTCACAATTTTGTCTGGCCGATTCACATAAATGTCGACAAGGAGGTATGGCCGTGTCTAAAATAGTACATACAGGCGTATACACTGAACATAAGAAAAACTTCAGGTCAGGAGAGCAGTTAACTTTGATCAGAGGCGTCAGCTGATGTATTTCAGGTCCTGCGTCTTCTTGATTAGCGTGATTGAGTAAATTCGGAAAAATAGTTTGATTATATCTGATGTGCTGACAAATTTCAATGGTAATCGGTTCACAACGACCGTGGTGAGGTAATGTATCGCCTTGATAAACAGCAACTCGAGAAGTTTCAGTCGTTACAACAAAATATAAAACTATAATAGCAAACGCTACCTCCGCTCTATCCATTATTATGGCTACCGATTCTTGCACAAAGTTATAAACGTAAAAATAATAAATTAAAATTGTGTGTGTAGCCCATCACAAATTATAATGTTGTGTCTTCATGTTCGCATGTAATCACGAACATTTAGTTAATTTAGTCACTCAAAAAATGTTATCACAACAACAAGCATTGTCCGATTCGTCCGATCACAAAATAAACCACAGACAAGACAAACTGTTTTTTATAGACCCAAAGAGCATACCATGTTAGATGATGTAAACCATTGACGTATAGACATGGACCGAGCCAAATAAAAAGTAAATATTGACTGCAAAGCGTGAAAGAGACCAAAACTCGTGCGGCCTGTGTGCGTTACTCCAGCAGAATGTTGTCTCCTTTCAAGATATGAATGATACAGATTTCCAGTGCAACATGCCGTTGAAATGTGCGCAACTTTTTAAATTTGTGCATCCAGTCGCTTTTGAGGTAGTCAAGACAAATAGACTTTTTTTCGCAATGGACCTTTCGGGATTATAGAATAGATAGGAAGATAGCTTTTAATTTGTGCGAAATGTGCAGGCAAAAGCTAAATTAGTGCATCGTATAGTTTTTATGTTATTCGAGTTTTTCCGGGAGTAACGTTTTGCTGATGGCTAGATCTCGCAAACTACTTATTGAAATATTGTATTTTTTTTTAACATAGGTGTTTGTAGACTTGTTTCTTTTCTATATAGTTACACCGTTTACTAGCTATGAGACACATTTTTATAAAGGAAATTAGCTTCTAGTTTCCAAACTAGAAGACCTAGAAACCCAGAGATGGTTTTTGTTTATACCTCTCATTTATTCTCAAATCCCACAAAATTTCTTAAACGTACTTCAACCCGTATAGATTTATAACGAATATTCTATTTCAACCGAATAAGTTATTTTGACTTTAAAATTATGTCCTTATCAACGATTTAACGGATATAATAATACTCTTCAGTGAATTTTGCCTAATTTATGTATGCAAAATTTCATCTGACAATATGCTTCTTTTTACATTAAAAACCCTCCATAACTTCTCTAAAGAGATTAACAGACTAAATTAAATGCTGCAAAAAAGCGGCCGCACACATACATGTGCCTACATTCATAAATAAGTATGATTATTATTAACGCTTTGGTATAGACGTGAAGACAAGTGATTATTTTTAATTGTATTTTATATTAATTTGAGAGAAAACACGTAAAAGAAGACATCTAGCCAGGTGACTTAGTTTCATAAAAAAATAGAATGTTCAAAATAATCACTCACATTTTTTCGACTTTATTAATTTTAAGTTGTTAAGTTCCTAATTTTCCTAAAACACCTCAATAGTTAAAGAAACGAAAGCGGACGGAAGACCGGGTGTTATAGAGTAAATTATGAGTTGACCGATACAGGCTCATTGATTAATGAATTGACCTCAATAGTGTGACGAACAGAAAATATTTTTTACATCCAATGAACAACAAGCTTGGCTAACTTTAAATGTTAGTTATATGTTGTTTAGTGGTTTTATATATGACAATTACATTGCAAAAGACGGAGTTAATGCCATAGGGTTTTCGCACTTTAATAAAGTTTAAAGCATTATTTGCCAGTCTACCTTTCTGATGATGTAAAGGTAATATGTAGGTGCTGAATGCTAAGAGCTAAATAAGGAATTAATTTTAATATAGATGGAAAGAAATAACTTGCAAAGTTTGTTTGTTAGGGAGGATCTTAGAAGCAAAATAATATCACTTCCTGATGTTCGATTGGACTCAAATTTGGTATTCTGACGTAACTTCGGTGACAATGCAATAATATGGTACATACTTACTATGCAGATGGTCTGATGATGGCGTTGGAACATGACCATAAGAACTCCGAAATAAAACTAGATTTGCTCTGGTCGTTGATGATTTCCAGGGTCCAGTGGCGGCTTCAAGGGTCGGTTGAAATAAATCATAAACTTGATATAAATCATAAACAGGTTGAAGTATTTTTATGAAATTTTGTGGGATTATGAAAATATAAATAAAAACCATCATTGGGTTTTTAGGTTTTCTTGTTTGGGAACTAGAAGCTTTACCTTTTCAAAAATGTCTCATAACTAGTAAACGGTGTAACAATATAAAAAAGAAACAAGTCTATTAAAGAGCACAAATTACCACCTCTTTGTGTTAAAAATTACAATATTTCAATAAGTAGTTTGCGAGATCTATCCATATGAAATATGTATGTTTGTTAAGAAGAATAAGAAATTATTTAAAACAGCAGACGAAATAAACCCTCGGAACAGACGAGACCCACATAGGTTAGTACTCACAGATTTCCCGAGACTAACTAAATATAATAAAAGCTGCTTGGCAATGTGCATACATGTCTTTATTAAGATACCTAGCACCTTAAAAGATTTAGACATAAGATTGTTTAAGATAAAACTTTACAAAAGGCTTACTGATTGTAATTTCTACAGCATTAAAGAATTTATAAATGAAAATAATTATATATTTCGTTACGAGTAAGATAAGAAATTGAAACTGAATTTTTTGCGTGCTGTGATTGTTACAGCGAAAACATGTACGTACTACTACAATTTTGTAACACCATTTTATACCATGTTTTTACGCAATTATACGTTTATTATTATTATTATTATGCAAAACTTTACTCAAGCAAATAACATGAAAAGCGAAATGTGCACAAATTTAGCTTTTGCATGCACATTTCGCACAAATTAAAAGCTATTTTCCACTTATTTTATATTCAGAAATGATCTTAGAAATTCAGAAATTATCATTGTGAAAAAAAAATTGTTTGAGTAATGCCTAGTTTACACGTATTAAGTGGTTAAGTAATTAACTAAATTTTAACTAAATTGCAGCGTGTAAACAGCCACATAATACCTTTTAAGTCATAAGTGTTATGTTACGATGTAGTGTTTATGTGAGCAAGTGGAATAGAATTGATTCTATTTTTGGTTATGTAACCCACCCTCCCGCACACTGCGCGGGGCGATGAGCGGGAAATTTTGACATTTAGTTCTTGTTTGGACGGGAACCTATAAACGAGAAATTCTTGTATATATATATTTAAATATACTTTTATATATAATCTGAATCTTAGAAACGGCTCACACGATTTTCATGAAATTTAGTACTCAGGGGGTTTCGGGGGCGATAAATCGATCTAGCTAGGTTTCATTTTAAGAAAACGTCGTTTAATAAAACCTAGGTCATCAACGTACTAGATATGAATGGCAATTTCATATTTTACTTTATCAATAATTTATTTACCCGTGCGAAGCCTGCCCCGGCTTCACACGGGTGTCAAATCGTAACTTTTATACCTTGAGTTACATACAAAACGACATTGTTTTCGTAGGGATCTCTACTTTCTTTAACAATAATGTATATTCCCCCGATAATGTAGCTTTCTAATGGTCAAAGAATTTTCAAAATCGGTCCAATAGTTTTTAAGTTTATTCGATACATACAAAAATACAAATCTTTCCTCTTTTTAAAATTAGTGTAGATTACAGAATTTAGAACTTCAACACCCTCTTGGTCGTCCATTACGATTTTATGAACTAAACGGATAAGCTTAACACGTGTAAACAGCTACATAACAGTAAGTTACATAAAATTTATTTGCCGACTTAACTACATAATACGTGTAAACTAGGCATAACGTTACTCCAGCAGTCAGAAATAATATTATCCCAAAAAAGAAGAAGAAGCTTGACAGATTGACTTTGATAGATTTGGATTTTCTGTCAAATACAGCTTTCCTTCCTGCTTTGCTTTTGTTGTTTGGATTTGAAAAAAAACTACTAAGTTTATTTCTATTGATAAATTTTATCTAGAAAATGGATATCGGCAACGAGAATTTAGATTTTATAAAACTTATCAATGTCAAGGGTAACATTGAAAATATCACCCCTCACAAAATAGCTGTAGTAGCATTTATCAGGGAATATGGACTACTGAAGATAGAAGGTATAATTATTAAAGACAGGAAAATGAAACTATATACCTCAAATGAAAGTATGTATTTAAATGATTACAAAATCTTTCAGCGAATAAGATGATTGATTGCACAGTGGCACCAAAATATAGGAAGGACTTCTGTATGTTAGCCCTCAAATTAATACAGGTAAAGTTGAATTCAGTAATTTTTGATATGTTTATTATATTAGATGTGGTGCTGGTCCTACAGTATACTGGCAAAAATCATGTTCTCCCTTTGAATAAAATGTGTAATTTTTTCCAGTGTCCAGACATGGAATTCAAAGAGCTGGAAGCACTGTTAACTGATGGTCGCTATAACTTACTTAGTGTGCACCTACAGAACTTTTGTGTTCGCCTTCAAAATATATATGTGAATGGAGTCAGTGCACTTATGGATTGTGTCACTTCAACTATAGATAAGCTTATGATTGAATCTAATCCTTGTATTATGGCAAGGTATAGTGTTTTAGGTAATGATAGTTTTTTTTTGATATCATATCATTTTTGTTGATATTTCTTGTATCAAATCATATGATAATAATAATAATATCTTGGGACAACTCACACAACGCTATCTGATCCCAAACTAAGCAGAGCTTGTACTATGGAAACCAGACAACTGATAAACATACTTATATATTTCTAAATACATACATATTATAGGTAAATAACACCCAGACACAGAATAAACCATTGTGCTCATCACACAAAGTTTTATCCTGGGTGGGGATCAAACCCACATCCTCTTTTGTAGCAGTCGGACACACTCCCACTGCGCCACAGAGGCAGATAATGAAAGAAAAACTGCCACAAATAATTTAGTAATAAAAAATATTAACAGGACTCTGTACTAACAGTTTATGATTTCATCACAGTTATTTATTTGGTAATTGGGAATGATAGGGGAAAAAATAAGATCATATTGTCTGTCCATCTGTCTGTCTGTCGAGACCTACTATACTCTCTTGGGAATGCATGAAGGTATCAAGTTAAAATTAAAACCATATACTCAGGTCGACAGTCCCTTGAAGCTGTGAAGATACAAACTTAAATTTAAGGTTAAAAAAAAAGATATGGCCGCATATGCCGCAAAAAACGTACATTTGATTACATTTACTTTTGATGTTGTCTACCCGTCTACGAAAACTCTCTGCATAAAAACAATGTTGATTGTAACTTCAATTTCAGGATTATATATAAGAAGAATACTGCTTCATTTAGACAAACTAACATTTGTACAAGTTGTGTCGTTATACAAATCTTTTTGTTTGTACTATCAAAGGGGAAGGCCTGGTCAAATGATAAGATCCCTAAGTAAAGAGGTAAAAATACACTATATTTATTAACTTTTTGACTGCCCCAGTGCACCAACAAATAAACATAGGTTTCCAGTCATATGTCTAAAGATGAGGTAGGTTGGGGTAGTCAAAAGATTAAAGTTGTTTCAATTTTATACTATTCACTAATAAGTTGTTTGAAAATCCGGCATATTATTACAGAAGTTAAATAACATGGAATCACAAAACCCTTTGCCAGAAATACCTGAAGAAACAAGGCCTCTTGAATTAATGAAGATGAATATTATAGATAGAGATAAGTAAGTATTTAAATCTATAATAAGTTGCCATCAAGACATTAATATAGATATATTATTACATTGTTTTGATGGCAGTGCCAGATCAAGTGATGGAGGGGGCAACTCAGGAATTGCGTACCACACCACCGCCCCAAGTTTTTGCCCAGCCTTGAAATAATCTCTAGCACTGCTTGATGGTGTACCATTCATGCAATTAATTCCTAGTCATATAGATGATAAATTATTGTTTCAGCAGCTTTGATGAAGGACAGTGGTCTAGAAAACAAGCAGAACTGTTTACGGCACAACAGGCTAATTTACTACAAATCAATGAGAAAAAAGCCATGCCACCAAGACAGCTACAGAAAACAATTATACAAATCATAAATGATATACCAGAATATCCAGATATTGTAAGTGCTTTTGAACTAGAAACAAAATGCCAAGAGTACTACAGTAGCTAACCTTCATAAAATACGCGCTTGGCTCATGTACGCCTTCCATTATAAGTGTCCGCAATGGTCTTTGATTCATGTCTATGTACTGTATGCGTTGCGGGCGTGAAGTGCATGTTTCAGCTGTAATTTGGCCGAAACTACGGCCGAAACCGAAACTACAGCTGTCTCAATGTAACTCAGCCGGATTAAAGTTAGGTTCTTAACACTTTCGCGCATGTCATAGAGATGCGACCCTAAAATTACTTACGAAAACGATTAGTTATGTTTACGTTCGGATTTTGCTTTGCGATCGATTATGTTCGATGCATTCAACTTCTTGCGACGAAGTGTCGGTTTGTCACTTTAGTGCTCACATCCATGTCATAACTTGCTTAACATGAGACTACAGTAGATGGATGGAACTGATACGAGTTTTATGTATTTGACTGCGGAGGAGGGTTATGTATTTGACGTGTATGTATGCATTCTTCCAATGTACCCATGTCCGCTTATAACTCCTCAACGCATTATATTGATATCTCGATAACGCGAGTGTCACCAGGTACTATAAAATATTAAAAAATAATTATTATAAATAATTATAAATTCTTAAAAATCATAATAGCTGATTTTATGCAATTTAATGTGCGTTATTAAATCAAAAGGCTTTAAAGAGCGAGTTCGAAAACGAATACATATATAACCTTTATGTTTAGAAATGTTTGGAGTGACAAATCATAGAAAAAACACCTTATCTTACGATGACTAAAAAGTACTAAATAAAAAATTTATGTATAAACTAAAAAAAACCTGCCTGCAAAAAGACGGAAATAAGATACCCTTCATATTTTATATCATGCAGTCGGAGGCATTAATGAATTCATCAAAATTATCTTAGGATGCAAAACAACATTTGTGATTTTACATGTACATGTAACGTCGAATTTAATATCACGCCTCCGACCGCATGATATTAAATATGAAGGGTATCTAATTTCTGTCTTTTTGCAGGCTTTTTTTTAGTATATACATTTATTTTTTATTTAGTACATTTTTAAAACTACGCGCTAAGCTAGTGTAGAAAATAGATTAAAGGAGCAGTTTAAAATAAAATTATTTAGGTAGCTGTAGGTTACATATACAATCATGTACTTATATTTTTTTAATTCCGTCACTTTTTTAGTAAAACATGACCTTATATGGCAGTTTCGGTTTCGGCCCAAACTGAATTCGAAGCCGAAAATTCGGTTTCGGCCATATATATCTAGGTACATTTAGCGATTTATTTTTATTTGTATAGAAGATAGATGTAAATTTATTTGAGTCAAATCCAAACTGGTATCAATTCAATACTCTCTTTTTCAGCATTTCCTAAGTTTCTTAAATTGTGTTCGCACTAAAGAATTCAGTGGCGCACAGGATTCGCTCTATAATTACTTCGATCGCACGATATTCACATCATCAGGAAATAATTCGTGCGACAGAACCAAAAACTTTCGCTATGCTGCTTTGAATAGAGCTGCCTTGCATACGCATTTTGGTCATAAGTGAGTACATATACAAATCATTATACATTACATACATTTGTGTTTTCAAACACGTAATAAAAAACATGGTTTTAATTGAAACTCTTTTAAACTCGTGTTTTAAAACAACTTGTTTTAATCATGCCAACCCTGGGTATTTGACTGCCTCTGTGGCGCGGTGGGTGTGTGTCCGACTGCTACGCAAGAGGTCGTGGGTTCGATTCCCACACGGGACACCACTTTGTGTGATCCATAAATTGTTGTTCCAAGTCTGGGTGTACTTTGTATCCGTAACTTGTATGTTTGTAAAGTCCTCCGCGACGACTTGTACCCTACCGGGTGTTAAAATTTGAAGTCAACGTGGAAGGACTATTAAGGTATCTTAAAATAATTGAAAAAAAATCCTAGAACAAACGCCCTAACATCACTACTACACTGATGTTAGGTCGTTTGTTCTACGTTGCTTCACTGTGCCTGTGCGACGCCAAACCAGATACTAATTCAAATGTCACTAGGCTTTGACATCGTTTACGGTGAATAGTAGTCATAGAAGTATTTTAAGGCTGTATTCATGACAGACCGTGATCACACTGAAAGTGTTCGCAGCTCCGCTGCACACTTTCAGTGTGAAAGAATTTTAAACCTTATTTACATACCTACTCAAAAAACCCGGTACCAACAGCTTGAAATGTTCAAAAAGGTCGCGTAGCAGCCTCGCGGCTGCAAAAAGGATTTTAAACTGTATCTACACACTTATAACACCAGTATCGCTTACGCGCGGTAAGCGATACTGGTGTTAAAAGTGTGTTGATAAAGTTTAAAATCCTTTCACTGAAACTGCTCGCTGTGCCGCTACCCTCCACGTGTGAATAGAGCCTAAGTAAAATTTTGCAGGCGTCCATATGCTACGATAACTTTACCTTCAGGCGAGCCGTATGCTTGTAGACCATGCCACAGTCATGGTGGTAAATTAAGGTTACATCAACAGATCCGTAGCAATGGAGGCAGTTCGTGAGGCTTTAGCCCGCGCTCAAGAAGCGGCGGACTACTCGTGTCTAATGGGGGCAGCAACATGGGGCGCGTTGGCAGGAGGTCGGGCTCGTCGCGCAGCCCTCCTCAACCGAGCGCCGCGCGCCCCCGCGCCCCCCTCAGCCCCCGCGGCTCAGTCCGCGACGCCCGCGCACCAGGCGCATGCGCCACAGGCCGCAGCGCCGCCCTGCCCGAGACACACGGCGGCCACGGTGCAGCTGCTCGCGCAACACACGGCGGTTAATGGTGCTAAACCGGCCAATATCTTTCAGGTGAGTTGAATCTGTACTAATATTATAAAGCTGAAGAGTTTGTTTGTTTGTTTGAACGCGGTAATCTCGATAACTACTGATCCGAATTTGAAAAATCTTTCACTGTTGGATAGCCCATTTATCGAGAAAGGCTATATAACATCATGCTACGACCAATGGTAGCGGGGCAGCAATGAGAAATGTTGCAAAAACGGGGAAAATTTACGCAGACGAAGTTGCGGGGGACAGCTAGTATAGAATATACATGAGACACTTGGGTCTCAAAAATGTTCTATATCATATGTTTTGGTTAATTTTTAGGGTTCCGTAGCCAAAATACCAAAACGGAGCCCTTATAGTTTCCTAGTCTGACCCAGTTTAGCTCAGAGACCCTTAGTACTAGAAAGCTGTAATTTGGCATGGATATACATATTAGCTACGCCAACAAAGTGATAGAATAAAATATTAAACATATATTTAGCTTTATAAAGGTTTGTCGCAATTTCGCACTAAACCGTATTCACGCAGACTGAGCCGCAGTCATAAAGCTAATACTAGGTTATGACTGCGGCACTATACTACTTTATTGTTTTAGGTTATAATGAGAGGAGATTCAATCAACTATTTGCACTCGATGACTGATCTGACTATGGCTGGTCTCGCAAACACGGCCGCACTGTGGGCCCTGTATGGAAAAACCGAGATGGCATCTGTGACCTGCCAGTTGCTGCTCGATCTAAATACAAGTACGTAAGTCAGGTAGACTGATTTAGAAGGAAATTTTAAAACAAGGTGTTACTGTGTGCCAGGAGTTTCTATGTTCTTGATATTTTGACTGCCTCTGTGGCGCGGTGGGAGTGTATCCGACTGCTACGCAAGAGGTCGTGGGTTCGATCCCCACCTAGGATAAAACTTTGTGTGATGAGCACGATGGAATTTATCTGTAATATGTATGTATTTAGAAATATATAAGTATGTTTATCAGTTGTCTGGTTTCCATAATACAAGCACTGCTTAGTTTGGGATCAGATAGCGTTGTGTGAGTTGTCCCAAGATATTATTATTATTATTTTTGTTAAGTATGGATGGAGCACTAAGAATAAAAAACCGGGAGGAAATTGAAAAAATATCCAGATGAAAATAACAATTCAAATTCCATTTAAAGTGGCGCTAGCAGAATGTGGCAGTTGTAGGTGGATTGAAGACTTCCATTCGTCTACAACTGCTACATTACGGTAGTGCGCCGATTGAAGACTTTTTACGCTGTTGGTAGACTGTGGACTGTTGCACAACTCCTAATTTAGTACATTTCGACTGTATTTTTTTATGCGTTGAGTGTTTTTTTAAAGATAACTAGCAATGTAGGCTTGAGTCCCACATTACTAGCAATCTTGTTAACCTCTCCAGCTAAGCTCAAAAGCTTGTGTTAGGAGTGGGTTCAAGTGCGGCGTCGGCGCACACATCTGCGCCTGATGCCGCCTTACGTGGGGTACGGGGTAATATGCCCCGCCCGCGGCCTTCCGTGGAGGCGCGGCGCCCTGTGTGTATCCAGGAGCCGCGTAGGTGTAAAATGCCCGGAACGCAACAACATCGCATCCGGGCATTGCCACTGGGCGGGCCGCCGACGGTATAACACATTCCGGCGGCCCGTTCGCGAAGGTGGCGAGCGATACACGGCGGGTTTTTTAGTGGGTGCAAACCCCACACTACCTCCACCGTCTTCCCCGTATGATGGGGGTGTTCGTCAGGAATTTTACCCGCCAAAACAAAAAAAAACGGAGTGGGTTCACGTCACGATTGCGAGACCGATGCCTTAGCCATTGGGCTACCGCCGCTTAATTAAGATTGTCCTCCTAGTAGATCTAGATAAGCCATGGTAAACGATCTCCTTGCAGAATGCACAGTAGGCTCCAGCAGTGTATGGCACGCGACAGAGGCGCTATCGACCGGCAGCGCGGGCGTGGTGGCGTGCGCGGCGTGGCGCGGCGCCGGGCCCCTGGCGGCCGCGCTCGCCTCGCATCTGCGCTGCCCTCGCACTCGCGCCACCGCCACTAGGTGCCATGCTAGCTTGGCGCTGTTTGCTGGTAAGTTGCTGTAACATATAGAATGCACAGTGGGTTCTAGCAGCGTATGGCACTCGACAGGCAGTGTAGGCGTGGTGGCTTGCGCGGCGTAGCGCGATGCCGCTGCCGGACCACTCGTCGGGATGTTCAAGTGTACTAGGTATATAGAATTTGGGGCATTTCACGTGAAGCGGGCAAAGAAAAAAAAATCAGGTTGCGTATTTTGTTCATATTTGGTTGAATTATACTTTTATGGGATCTGAGTAAATAGATTCGGAATATCATAAAATGGAGTAGTATCTTTATTCGTTTAGAAGATACAATGAAGTGAAGTACGAAAGAGTTCAACCCCCAATTCCTTTATAACAACAAATAACATACAGAAGTTCAATATCGCTTACATTGTAGGCAAGCCAATGCGAGATATAACAAATTATATTTTAGCTTAATCACATTACTGCAATATAATCTATACTAATATTATAAAGCTGAAGAGTTTGTTTGCTTGATAGCGATAATCTCAGGAACTACTGGTTCGAATTGTATAAATATTATACTGTTGGATAGCCCATTTATCGAGGAAGGCTATAGGCTATTTAACATCACGCTACGAACAACAGGAGCAAAGCAAAAAATCTTGCAAAAACGTGGAAAATTGATATATGATACAATACTTATTATTTCGTTTTCCCATACTGTGATTTTAAATTATATCATGATCATCAGCCCTTATCGGTCCACTGCGGGGCATATGGGCCCTCCTCATTTCCGCCACAATTTGCGGTTCTCTGTCTTTCGTATCCATTAATTAATTACATTATATAAACGCTATTGATTCAGTTAATACCTAGCGCGCCGCGAATTAACACTCAAAAACATCTTTAATTAAAGGGAAGGTATATTTACGCGAATCTATGGTTTTGTATCAACTGTAGCTAACTTTTAAACCCATTCACTCTTCTGTCTATACTTACAGTTTTTAGTGTAATAACTATATTACCCGCAAGTTTTCTATCACCATAAACATTTATTAATATTTTTCGGTCTATATGTTTGTTCTGGATTATTCTCCAATCTACTAGACCGATTTCGATGCAACTTTCATTAGCAGGTAGTTGAATTTACAAGGGGTAACTTAGGCTGCTTTAAATTTCCAACATATCGTTTTGACGTAATCGCGTGGGTAGCAGTTAATTCGTATTTAATTAATAAGTTATCCGACGTCAATATAATTTATTGTTTTTCAGGTAAATGGGAGGAAGCAGAGCAATGCATACGGCAACTAGCCTCTTCAGATAGATGGGAAAGTCAGCTCCTAAAAGCAGAGATGTACTATTTAAAAGGAGATGCTACAGAGGCGCTGGAATCTTTGTACGACATTTTGGATTTCTGTAAAACGGAAGATGACAGCCTGCACTTTGTGTCGTTACGAGTAAAAGCAATGATAATGATGTCACAGGTCCAACACTCTTTCAGCAATATTCAGTCGTCAAACATAATGTTACTAAACGAGGCACTGTGGTTGGCGAAATTGTATCACTTACATTACTTGGCCGCTACGGCCGAAATGCATTTAGCAAATGTGCAACTTAGTATGGGCTGTGCAAAGAATGCATTGACACTTACAAGAAAAGCGTTACCTACTATTATGGCGGATGGCAGCGCGTATGACATGGCTAGAGGTATGTTTTATTGATATTGTGTTTTTTAGAAGCACATTAAATCGACAGCCCTGCGCCTAATCTCTTTCTGGTCGTAAGAGACAACGATGACCAGAGCAGGCGCGGATCCAGAACTTCGTTCTTGGGTATTTGATTCAATCGACCAAGTATGAGTCGCTTGCATGACGGCACAAGAGGTGCATTTGATTCAACACTGGTACACCACCCATCACCACCGTGGGGGAAGGGGAATTTCCTGCCTAAAAACTCCGTGCGACAAAATTCGCATCCAGTGTCAAAATTTAAGTCGGGGGGGGGGGGATAGCAATTGCACCTGTGCCCCCAACCCGTCCCCGTCCCGCTGTATCTGCGCCTGGACCAGAGAGCAGGGAAATAGGGAGTGCACTCATGTTGAGCACAGTAATATACCTACAGTAGGATCAACGTACTTGATTGTTTGACTGCCTCTGTGGCGCAGTGGGAGTGTATCCAACTGCTACCGCAAGAGGTCGTGGGTTCGATCCCCACCCAGGATAAAACTTTGTGTGATGAGCACGATGGTTTATTCTGTGTCTGGGTGTTATTTATCTATAATATGTATGTATTTAGAAATATATAAGTATGCTTATCAGTTGTCTGGTTTCCATAGTACAAGCTCTGCTTAGTTTGGGATCAGACGACGTTGTGTGAGTTGTCCCAAAAATATTATTATTATTAACGTAACTAGGCCGGACTGAAGTAGGCGATAAGTGGTTGCGCAGATGCATTTTTTGGAAGTAAATGGTGACAGGAAGCGGGGGGCGGGGGCGGTAACTTCACCAAGAGAATTAGTGATGCGATTACGCATTACATTGTCATAATTAGTATTACTAACTCATGTTTTTTTGTGATTATTTTCGTAAAGAAATTGTTTTTCAAAGTTTCTTTAGTATTTACTGTAACTGTTCTTAATTTAAACTTTTATGAACTCATTGAAATAGTGTTTTCATATTGTTGAATTAAAATGTTGTTAGTATTTTTAATCGATTAAACGTTTTCGTAAGTAATTTTAGGGCCGCATCTCTATGACATGCGCGAAAGTGATAAAAACCTAACTTCAATCCGGTCAAGTTACGTTGATCGTACTGTACACTATTATTACACCCCTGTGTAGATGGCTAGTATCTGTACAGACCGACCGCCGATCGACTGCGACTGACCGAGATTGGTTACGAAATTAATATTGCTATCTAATATATAAAATTCTCGTGTCACAGTTTTCGTTGCCATACTCCTCCGAAACGGCTTGACCGATTTTGATGAAATTTTTTGTGCTTATCCGGTATCTATGAGAATCGGCCAACATCTATTTTTCATACCCCTAAGAGTCTGTTTGTTTGTTTGAATGCGATAATCTCAGGAACTACTGGGCCGCACTGAAAAAAATATTTAGTGTTGGATAGCCCATTTATCGAGGAAGGCTATAGGTTATAACATCACGCTACGACCAATAGGAGCGGAGCAGCAATGAAAAATGTGGAAAAAACGGGGAAAATTTACGCAGACGAAGTTGCGCGGGTCAGTTTATCCGGTATCTATGAGAATCGGCCAACATCTATTTTTCATACCCCTAAGAGTTTGTTTGTTTGTTTGAATGCGATAATCTCAGGAACTACTGGGCTGCACTGAAAAAATATTTTATTGTTGGATAGCCCATTTATCGAGGAAGGCTATAGGTTATAATATCACGCTACGACCAATAGGAGCGGAGCAGCAATGAAAAATGTTGTAAAAAAAGAAAAATAAATAAATAAAGAAAACGAAAAAAGGGAAAATTTACTCAGACGAAGTTGCGCGGGTCAGCTAGTTATGTATATATTATGTTTTTAAATGCCAAAACACCGAGTTAGTGTGTAAGAAACTTTAAACTAACTCATTTATTAGATTGTGCCATTGGGTTCTGAGGGGGCAATCCTAAATCTGAAAGTTTGCGAGGATAGATGTTTGTTACTTTTTTTTTGTAAAAACTTGTGAACGGATTTTGATGAAAATTTAGTTTATACATCAGTAGGTATAACTCAGCCGCAGAATAAATCTAATTCATTATAATGGGTTATTTCCAGCTATGCTACTGTATACAAAATGTCGAGTAGCAACAGCACCGCCATGTGGTGAAGCTAGAACGCAAGTACTGCAATCATGCTGCGAGGCCTTGGACTTTGTCAAAAAGAATTTTACCAAGGTTGGGGCTCATGTACGACTATTGCAAACATGGTATTTACAGGTATGTACATACTATTTTATGCAATGTCAATTTCTTTGCGCAGATGTAGGTAAAACAGGCAAAATTCGACCTAATGGAATTAAGGTCCAGTAATGTTGGCAAGGTTCATTCATGTATGGAAGTTCCTTTATTCCACTATATCTTACGCCTTAACGAATACCTATATATAATTAGGGCATTGTTAGAATCGTTTATTGAGACCGGACTTTTTTTTAACAAAAAACAACGTACATTAATCACGGGCGATTTGCTGGTATTTATTGAAGTTTTCTTTGTCTGTCTCAGAAACTCATAATCAGATCTTTACGGAATTTATATGGAACCATTTCGGAACTAACCTCTTTCGAACAAAAAAATAATTTTAAAAATCTGTCTATTTATGACGGAGTTATACCCGAAAAAAAAAAATGGCTGTCGTTAGACGTGATTGAAATCTCTATCGTTTTATTTTTCTTCTCGGTGATGATCGGGTCAATATGGGTATCAAAATAGTGGCCACATTTAGGCAACTTGACTTAAGTATAAGCCGGGTTTGTGTTAGTTACGCCTACTCTTGGGATTTTTGTGTTCTAGTTTCATGAACAACTGCTTCTTGACTTATATTGTTACTTTTTCTTTTCAGGCGCAACTTTACCACGACATTGGTAATCATGCAGCAAGGAACCAAAGTGCTTGGATGTATAGACAATTAGAATTACAGAATTCTGTTGAACCATCTAACATGTTGTTGGTTATGTATTAAAAACATATTTTTATTAGATCGATTGTATTTATTATACATCCTAGAGCTAATCATAAATCATTAAGCACATTTATTTACAACTAGCTGTCCCGGCGAACTTCATACCGCCCCGTTACCGGAATGAAATCTTTGAGTCGTTCTCTAGATGCCTCGTGACCAAGCAAGGGAAATAGGGATTCATATTTATATAAATATATATGTATAGACGTAGAGTAGGTATCTATTTGTAGATCAAGTAATAGAAAAACAAAAACATATTTTGTGGGAAAAAATACTTGGTGATCAGAGATAGCTTGTACTTGATATTAAATCACGTAATTAATATTCATTTTATCTATATCTATACATATAATAAAATTGTAAATTTCACGTGTCTGTACATGGCCGAACATAGTAAAAAAAATTTTTTGGGAAATGTTCGAAAAGAGTATTTAAACACATTCCTACATTTTTAGAAATGTCTGTCTGTCTGTTTGTTTGAACAAGCATCACGCAAAAACTACCAGACAGATTCAGTTGAAATTTTGTATGTGTATTCTAATAAGTCTGGATTAACATATGGGCTATAATTTATCACGCTATTTCCCAAAGGAGCTAAGCAATAACGGATACTGTCTGTAGCTATTTATAGTTATAAAACAATAACTACTTGACGGATCTTCATGAAATTTTGCAGTTTTATTGTAAATACTATAGGTCATTACTTACACTGTGAATCATTACGCTATCGTCTATGGGGAGCGAGCAGCAACGTATGTTTGGTCGAACCATTATGGTTTTTCACAATAAGACATTATTTACAATTGTAACCCATGGAAACAATAACTTCACGCTAAAAGTAAAAGGAGCTAAACACAACATTTTCAATTTTCTTAAGATCAGCTATTTTAACAGTTTTTGTATCGGTTGTGGTTGGTCTATTGGCACGAGTAGCGGTTTTGAACGAGCGAGGTCGGCGGATCGAGTCTCAAGTATGCGAGTCTCTTTTTGTGTTGTTTTAAAATTCTTTTTATTCTTTTTTTAAGTATTTTTCTAAATGTATAGTTATTATACAAGCTTTTATTTTCGACTTCAACATGTTTACTTTGTTTAACAAATTTTCATATTAATCACTCACTTTCAATAGGCACCTTTATCATTGTTTTGCATGAATCGTGATTATGTTATGAATGTAAAAATTAAAAACAATATTACATTTCAAATACAGTAACTACTTGATATTTTTTAGGATTTATAAATTTTTGGTTTAGATGGTTGCTTAAAAAAAATAGAAGTCCGTGTTATATCAAAATAAAACACATGGCGCCATCTGTGATTCGATTTCTTCTGAGTGCCAAAATTGCTTACCTAGAAATGTTGATAAACTTTCGCGATTTGTACACATTATGAAAATATATATATTACGGGTCTTAATCGCGTGAATAATTTAAGGTTAAATACCTTGCTTACCTACGTTTAATATACACAATAGTTTAAGTATAATTTAATATAAAATCATCAAGTATTAAAAGAAACTTATCCAGTTTTGAAAATAGATGGCGTTTAAATACAAATTAAAAAGAATTAGGAAAATTGATTTAAAAAAAATCTGGAATTCTTACGTAGAGGGATATAAATATATTATGATGATCTTAATTTGCGACAGGTTGACACACCTATTTTTTAATTCACCAATGTAGACATTATAATGTAGACATTATAAAATAATATTTAAATCTTCTAAAGTAAGTGAAAAAAAATATTGAAATAAGTTTAGAAATAGTATTTAAACACAAAAAAAGATATCAGAGTATATCTTTTAGAAACGTTTGAATGTTGTCTGTTTGTTTGAACAAGCATTACAGTACCGCGGGAATGTAATGTTTTAAAAACAGGATATTTTTTGAAAACATAACTCACACTAGCCCTATTTTGCGGGGGACTTTACAAACACGGACACAAAGTGGGTGTACTTTAGACTCGGAAAAGATCGCTCGGGCAGGACATAACCCGCGATCATAGGGAATCTGTGAGAGTTTTTTCCATCATACCTTTATTACCTATGCATAAATTAACTTGAAAGAACGCCCGATTTAATAGTGTCGGAGCCGATTTTTTTTTAGATTTTGGTAAAATACTTTTTTGTCGAGGTGCATAAACTTTGTCGCCCTTAATTTTGCTGCACTGGGCATTTGCTTGGCTTGCCCTGCCATAGGTTGGGCCCTGATTAAAGCTAGGCCCTAAATATCCATAGATGCCACAGAGCATTGTGGAGCATGTTTCCAATGTTTTACACAGAAGTTAAATTGTAATATAAACTACCATAATATAAACCCAACTTCCACGCGAACGAAGTCGCGGGCACAGCTAGTAATATAATAACATTAGTACGGGTTATTGTAATACAATACTCAATTGAAGGTTATTGCATTTCTAGGTAGTGAAGGGACACTAACCTTCGAATGTTTATTTGTTCAGTTTTACGCTTAACTGATGTTGTGTCGTTTAATAATCGTGAAAACAGGAACATTACAAAAATACTAGGACGATTGCAAAGGAACGGATAATAGGGAACTAAGATAAATTTTAGCTACCTACCCTCCTAGCAATTTTAGGAATTCGAAAATCCGGGTTAATTTAGGCACCTTATAATAAGCAAAGATTGTTTAGAAAGTGACTCCATGAACGAAGAGTCATCCTTTGATCGACGTTCTGAACAATTGGAATGTATTTGCCGACTTTTGTTGTGAACAGACGTGCGTTTTAATATTAGCATTATTTATACATGTTTATTAAAATCAGTGACCTAGATTACTACACACTTGCAATTTATAGCGAATACATTCAAATTCAAATTCTTTATTGTACACAGAAAAAAATATACAAACAATAAATACAAAATAAAAGTAAATATGTACAAAGGCGAGCTTAACTCAAAATTGAGTTTTCTACCAGCAAACCTTTGAGCTCTAGATAGTAGAAAGATAAACTTATAAAAGTAGTCGGAAGTGTAACAATAAAAGAAAAAAAAAAAAAAAGAAAAAATAGAAATTAAACCATATGTACAAATAAACAGTAAGTACATACTTACATACATAAACGTATGTTATTTCAAAATCATATAATATACCTAAATAAATACATATAATATATATATACATACCAGATAATACATACACTTACATATTAATATTACATAAATAAAATATTATAATACATACATAATTAGATAGAGTGAAAATATTCTTTTGTCCTTTTTTTAAAAACGTTAAGAGAGAGGCTGTCACGTAAAGGGTGAGGAAGAGAATTCCAAAGCCTCACCGCTTTTATGGTGAAAGAGCTATCGTAACAGCTGGAGCTGTGAGCGGGAGTACTCAATAGAAGAGAGGAGGCGGAACGACAGGGTTTACCCCTGGGAACAAGAAAATTGAAGCGTTCACGTAGATAGGAAGGAGAGTTAGGATTGTGAAGAATAGTATAGAGAAGAGAAAGAATGTGTGAGTTACGACGCTGCCGAATCGGTAGCCACTTTAGATTTCTCCGAGATTCGGAGACATGGTCGTATTTACGTAATCCGAAAATAAAGCGGATACACAAATTCTGCAGACGTTCGAGTTTGTCAACGAGTTCCTCCCTAGCATCTAGAAAACAAACATCGGCATAGTCTATGTGTGGAAGTAGAAGAGATTGAGCAAGAGTAACTTTAGTTTGAAACGGTAAGAACTTCTGAAGACGTTTGAGAGATTGAAATGAGGAAAATAATTTCCTACTTATTTCCGTAATGTGGACATCCCATGAAAGATTTGAGTCTATAAAGACACCAAGATTTTTTACACTTATTGTAAACGGTATATTAACTCCATCAAAAAACACTTGAGGAAGATTCTGGTGATCCAACAAATTTAACATATATCTGCCACCAATAATAATAGCTTGAGACTTATCTGGGTTGACTAGAAGTCCAAATTTTTTAGCCCATAAACTTACTTCTTCAAGGTCATTATTAATTGTAGTAACAGCACCAGTAATTTCATCAGCTTTAAAGTGACGATACAGTTGCAGATCGTCTGCATAGAGATGATACTTTGAAGATAGGACCTTTGTAATAGCATTTATAAAAATGGAGAAGAGAAGAGGAGAGAGAACACCACCTTGGGGTACGCCAGTGGTTAAATCTCGCCATTCAGAGAAAAGATCATCACAGCGAACAGTCTGTGAGCGACCCCGAAGATAGGAATTAAACCAGGACACTGCAGAAGAAGAAATATTCAGAGAAGCTAGGATGCCTAAGAGAAGGTCAAAGTCAACTGAATTGAAGGCACTGCTAAAATCCAAAAGAACCATAATGGTCAGTTGTTTGTTTTCTATGGCCAGTCTTATATCATCAGTTATTTTAATAAGGGCAGTTACAGTGCTGTGACCACGTCGAAAACCAGACTGAAAAGGGATTAACAGGCCGTTAGAGGAGAGGTAGAAAGACAGTTGGCTATAGACAATACTCTCAAGAACCTTAGATATTATGGGAAGAATAGAAATAGGGCGAAACTGAGATGGTATGGATGGATTCGATACTTTAGGCAACGGAATAACGTGAGCCTTCTTCCATGATGTAGGGAAAGTGTTTGAATACAGAGAAAAGTTTATAATGTGAGAAATAATTGGTGTGATATATTCTAAAATGGGAAGAAGCATTTGCAGTTGAATGCCATCCTCGCCTGCTGCTTTAGTTGATATGGATTGGATAGATTTCTGAATTTCTTCTTCTGAGACTGGATGAAAAGAGAAAGAAGTACTAGTCGGCAATGGAAGACTGGAAAGATGTAATAAAGTAGCGCATTTAATATTGTCTGGAATGGTAGTAGGAGAGCTAGAAAAATAAGCAATAAGTGCATTAAGGTCTATATAGCTCCCACTGTTGGGGGAGGCTTGACGAATGCCAAGGGATCTAAGAAATTGCCATACTTGTTTTGTATTGAGATTTTGAATGGAGTCATGAATGTGGCGTCTCTTTGCATCTCTACACATACGACCGCACCGGTTACGCAGTTTTTTATAAAGCAGCCAGTTATCTTCCGTTGGGAACTTTTTATATTTACGTTTGGCTTTATCCCTTTTAGCCATAAATGCTTTTATGTTTTCAGACAGCCATGGTGCAGGTAAATGTCTAACTCTTACTACTCTTTTTGGTGCATGCTTGTCGTAAATGGCCGTTAAGGTGTTAGTAAAAATAAGCACCTTATCATCAAGAACGTTGGAGTTATAGATAGGAGTCCAGTCAATGTTATTTACATCAGCTCTCAAACGTTCCAGATCCAAGCTGTTAAAGCTGCGAAGCAGGAGAATTTTACTCTTGCGCTTAGGAGGACGAATCTTATACGAGAGATATATAAGGTCATGATAAGAAAAAGAAGCGGGAAACTGTCCATACGTAACTACCTTACTGGGGTTAGAAACAAGAATAAGATCTAGAAGTGAAGGAGTACAGTGAGGAGCTCTGTGAGTGGCATTTAAAGGAAGAATTTGCATATTGACAGAAGAGACAAGAGAACAGAGTTTGCGACTACGTAGATCATCCTTCAAAAGACACGTGTTAAAGTCTCCGAGGATTATAAAGTGATCATAAAGCGAAGAGAAATATTCGAGTTTGGTTTCAAGAGCAGAAAAGTAATCTATGTGGCAGTTAGGGCTGTAGAACACACCTAGCAATACCTTTGAATGTTTAAAGTCGAGCTCGATAAACAGATGTTCAGCAGATTGTGAATATTCACTCGGTGACTGGTCAACACATTTATAAGGTATGTCACCTCTTAGGTAGACGGCAACCCCCCCACCCCCCTTGCCTGTTCTGTCATTACGCACCAGCTTATATCCCGGCAGAGAATATTGAGTTGAAGGAAGGACAGGTTTAAGAAAAGTTTCAGAAACAAGGACAGCATGGACTAGCTCGGAGTCAAAAGACGACAATAAATCCGAATAATGCGCGTGAATGCTTTGAGCATTAATGTGAACAGCGTTAAAATGTTTGGGACAACACGAAAAGATAGAAGATAATTGGTCACGGAGGAGTACTGAATCATCGTCACTAAAAGCACTGGCGAAGCTCTTATCACTTGAACAAGAAGAAGAAGAACAACAGGACGCAAAACTATCTTCAACATCGTCTAACATACTATAAATATATAAAATAATATATATAAATATATATGTCTATAAATAATAAAAAAAAATAAAAAAAACTTAAATTTAGACTATCCTCTAAGCACTCGCAGGATAAAGTTACACACATTGGATAAAAAGGCCGATATTCAAAGTTACACAATTGCTTTTACACTAATATACTGTTACTAAACGACAAATAAAAATAAACAAAACGTCAAGTGACAATTGTCAAACTAAAATTAATGTAACCTACAAATAAAAATAAACTTACAATTGAAATAATAATAAAAGTAAATCATTTCGCCGGCCTGCGAGGACGCGAGATTGTACTCGATGCCCGATCTTGCGTCGATTCTGTTGCTGGGAATTTGAGCAGAAGTTGTTTAAGCTCACCTGCAGACTCGATCTTTTGTCTGGAGTTGTCTGATACTTGTACCACGATCTTACCATCAGATGTCCAGCAGCGACGTACTCCATAGAGTTTCCGAGCGCTCATGAAAACTTCATGCCTCGGCTTTGTAAGAAACTCCGAAATAGTGATACCAGTGTCTTTTAATTTAGACTTACTGCGCCAGACTTCGGTCCGCAGGGCTCGACTTTCAAACCTCACCAATGTTGGACGCGGTTTTGTGGTGTTACTCCCCAAACGATGACAGGTCGCTATGTCCTTCAGGGAAACCTTGTCCATGTTCATCTTGTCCGCGAAGATCTTAATTACCTTAGGTGTAAGGTCACTGCCGCTCTCCTCAGACAGACCATGAAGCAGAAGAATCTTGCCACGGGATGCCATTTCATGCCGATCCAGTCCTACCACCAGCAACTCCATTTGAGACCTCAGCGCACTCAAAGTCTTCCAAATGAGGCATTTAAAGTCGGTGAACTCCCGGGATAAACTTGCTATACTCTTATGGACAGCCGGTTCACTGCTGGCATTCTTTAAGTCCTCCTCATATTGGGTCATTCTTGTTGTGAATGTTGATGAAAGCTCGTCCATATGCTTGAACAATTTTGTGTAGAGGTCCATGATGACAGATGGTGTAGTGATTGTGCAGTTTTGTGATAGAAGAAGGAGAAATGTTAAAAAAAATAGTTGTGCAAAAGAGGATAGATAAAACTTAATGTTCAGGTAACATTTATATATGTTTTAATATATTTAAATAATTAAAAATACTGCAGAGCTCTTTTATTATGTGTAGACACCTCGACTACCCACAAAAAAAAAAATAAGTAAATTTTAGTATGACAATCGAGTAAATCAAACTATGGCTACTATGGAAAGTAGCCCTCGCAGCCCTCCCAGCACACCTCAGTCTCAACAGACAAAAAACCTCACCGTTGAAGCCTTGAGGACCAGCGATATCAAGCACTGGATGACATCAATTGAACAATGTCTGAATGAGGTATGTCAGATTGCTGCAGACGGGAAACTGAACTCAGAGCAAAAGCTAAGGATAAATACTATTGCGCGAAAGGTGGGTAATGGAGTCTCTCAAATGGCTGTGCACTATCAATCATTAAAGGAAAAAGCTATTTTAATTCATACTTCACTAGAAGCCTTGAAGGAAAACCAGGACCTAGCTGAATGCCTTAATGATTTCAAAAAATCTATCAAGCAGACCATGGAAGAAACCTGCAATAAACCAGTAAGTCAAGACAAGCTCTCCTTTGCCGAAATGGTCAAGACCCGTAATAATAATATTCTGCGGCCTAAAAGTTTCAGCTCAATAGCAATATACCCAAAAGATGGACAAAAATCCAGTGACGACACTAAATCTCTAGTCCAAAAAATTATCTGCCCAGAGCAACTAAAATTGCATGTAAGAGGACTACGTAGGACCAAGAACGGCGGTGTAATTATCAGCACTGAAACAAAGAACGATATAGAGAAACTTCGTAAGTCGACCCAGCTAACCAGTTCCGGGCTGAAGGTGGAAGAGCCGCATAAAAGAAGACCTAGAATCACAGTCATCGGAGTTCCAGCTACTCTACGTGACCAGGAAGTGTTTGACTGCATATTTGAGCAAAACCTAACTGACAAGATACCAAACCTAACGCGTGAATCGTACATGTCCTCTATGAAGTTAAGTCACAAATCGGGAAGAAAAGACGCACCAACATGCAATTTTGTACTGGAAGTGTCGGCTAGCATAAGAAAGGCCCTTATAAATCAAGATCGTGTATTTATCAATTGGACGTCCTGTCCAGTTCGGGACTTCACGTTAGTGACCAGATGCTTCAAATGCCAACAATATGGACACGCAGCTCGAACTTGTCGCGAAGCAACATACACGTGCGGACAGTGCGGTGAACTAGGTCACCAGGTAAATGAGTGCCCTAAGAAAACTGACTCGCCAAAATGTGCAACTTGCGTACGTTTTAAAAAACCAAGCGATCACAAAACAGGTGACTCAGAATGTCCGGCGAAAAAGATTGCTGAATCTAATTATATAAATAGCATAGACTATAATGAGGACACCTAAACGCGTCATAATATGATATAAACATTGCTAATTAATTATATTTTATTTGTTACCTATAAGTATGTACCTACATGTTTTATTTATAGATATATATTTAAATAGGTTCTAATAGTTTACTACAAGTGCCCCTAACGCCTGTGGCACAGGTTTACCCTAGTACAGGCACCCTGTTGTTATCCCTATATTAGTTATTTTTATGAACTATATACATTTTTAGTTATTAAAATGTAGGTATGTTTATCAGTTGTCTGGTTGCCATAGTACAGGCTCTGCCTAGTTTGGGATCAGATGACCGTGTGTGTTGTTCTAAGATATTATTAATGGACGTTATTATGTATCTGCTACCTAATTTTATGTATATGTTTTTGTAAAAAATATTTTAGTAATAATAAATTTATCTTATCTTTATCTTATCTTAATTGAAAAAAAGATATTGTAAATCAGCTTTTAGACTATTTAACCAGTATTTTCAATTGTCCTAACCAAATTTGGTGTGCGTCAAGATGACGGCACCAAGTCTTGGAACGAAGGTACTCATTATCAAATTTGGTGTGCGTGAATTATTCACTGTCACCGTTGGGAGTGTATCCGACTGCTACGCAAGAGGTCATGGGTTCGACCCCCACACAGGATAAAACTTTGTGTGATGAGCACGATGGTTTATTCTGTCTGGGTGTTATTTATCTATAATATGTATGCATTTAGAAATATATAAGTATGTTTATCGGTTGTTTACAAGCTCTGCTTAGTTTGGAATCAGATAGCTTTGTGTGAGCTGTCCCAAGATATTATTATAGTTCAAATCCATTTTGGTTCTAGTGAGACACTATTTTATCTTTAGAACCAAATATGGAGATGTTGGTTCTACTGATAACTATTTACATATTTATAACTAGCTGTCCCGCGCAACTTCGTATGCGTAAATTTTCTCCGTTTTTGCAACATTTCACGTCGCTACTCCGCTCCTATTAGCCGTAGCGCGATGTTATATAGCCTATAGCCTTCCTCGATAAATGGGCTATCCAACAAAAAAAGAATTTTTCAAATCGCACCAGTAGTTCCTGAGATTAGCGCGTTTAAACAAACAAACAAACAAACAGAGCAAACAAACAAACAAACTCTTCCGCTTTATAATATTAGTATAGATATAGATAATAGTTTATCACTGATTGCCCACACTGTAGGCAAGAACTCGCCCTATATTGTATCTCTTTGTTTACACGGGATCTAGATCTATAGATTTTCGTAGTAATCCTTTTTTTCGGGATTATCCTACAACATAATATGCATGCAGATAAAAATAAAACATTCCATTGCAACATATTGCACCATTTATTTATTTACTTTGATTGAGTGGTTTAATACAGTTTGTCATTAAGTAGCGCCTTTTCCACAATTTCCGACATGGTCAATTTTATATCTCTACATAATACTTCTGCAACTAGCACTTTCGTCTCGGGTTGCGCTTCAGAGGGCACATAAGCACCTTCACCTAATATACTAGTATCGTTCCAACAGTGACCCAAAGACGCTTGCGATTCGCATATTCTTCCAAGTTGTAACAGCAACGAAGTGATATCTTCTAAGAGGGATGGAAACGCTGTACAGATTCTAACAAGAGATTTCAGTACAGGTTGAAAGAGTTCCAAACGCAAGTCACTCGGAAGCACTGATAAAAGTGTTGAAAGTGTATTCACACACAATCTTGCGATGGACATAGCTTTTGGTAAAGCGTATTGTATTGACAAATGGGATACAAGATCTACAGCGAATATTTGCTTTTCGAGACTTGCTTGACTCAAAAGTTCTGGTATAAAGTCTAAACAGATGTGCATTGAAGGTATTCCTTGTACTGTAACTGGCAAAAGTTCTATTGGGTATCCTTGGAAGTGTACAAGTTTAGCCAACGATGGCTCCGAAATAAATATTTGGTGAAGGAAAGAACAGATAATGCTCCTTACTTCTCGCAGTGACCACATAAGTTCAGGTTTGGATTCATCTTCCGGTGTTTCTAAACAAGCTTCCAATAAAATTTGAAGAGCTGCACTCTCTTGGGCGGCTACAAGCGCATTCTTTAATTCTTCTCTCTCAGCGTCTGATGTGAGTTGCCCGCTTTTTTCGAGCAAAGGTTTGTCTAACAAATGTCTGCTGAGTTGACTTCTAGACGCTGCTAAACTAGCTTCTAAAATTCTCAGAATTATCTTTAAAATTGGCCCACATCTAAATACTCGAATATCGCATCTCAATACTTGAAGTGGGTCTACTAAAACATTCTCTTGTGTTATAGTGACATTTTTGGAACAGCCGTTTATGTCCAATAAAGCATTGATAGTCATAATCCAGAGACAACGAGGCAACACTGTGTTAAGACGCAACCAAACTTCATGATACAACTCTTGAATATGTCGTGGTACTTCATCACCAAGAACACTTTTGAAATATTTAACAAATGTTTCGGCAAAAGGCCATATGTCTGTCGGGTTTTTGTTGAGCATAGCCTTTAATACCTTGCCAGTTTTATATGGATTTTCTTCTATAGTTTGGAATGCACCGTTTATAGATGTATCTGATAGGCTAACATCGACTTGGTGACGGTTAATGTCTCCAAAAAGTTGATCGTCCATCCAATCGTCAACAAGAGACAGTTGTGGGAAGTGTGTCGCTAAAAGACGAAGGAGAGGACTGAATAAGCCTCCATAACTCATTTGATCTTTTTGAGCTTGATGCAACAAGTATTTAATAGGTAATTCAGACAAAAATGCCGCCGAATAACTTTTTACTTTCCTTCCATTAGCTATAAGAGTAGCTGTATTGGACAATCTAACATCTTCATACAACAATAGATAGTAGATGAGAAGTAACTGCGACGCCAAAGTTGGTTTTTCGATAGTTATGTCGATTACAGATTCTGCATTGTCGACTTCCATGGGTGCAAATGCTTTACTTTTGACGTCAAAATTCGCGCCAAAAATAGAGTTTCTAAAAACTTTTCTAATTTCTTCTTCCATTATTGGTTTGTTGACATATTCGCTTGTACCCTTGTTATTGATAACAAGAATAGAATTTACATAAACTTCGACTAATGCCGGCATGACAGGATGTAAAGGCGCTGTGCAGTTGCAAATTTGTCGATAAATCCAATTTTTTATGGGCACTTTATGTTTAGAAAATGCTCGAGATTTCAAAAGCTGGTGGATACAGTGCACAGGCAAGTACCCAGGAATATTGCTATTGAGATTCGCTGTTACCGGTACTTTAACAGCATGAGCTGTGACAACCTGTGAAATACAAAATATTGTGTTGATAATTTTGAGAAAGAATCCTTTTTTATTATAATTTAACAATCTAATAAATACTATTTTAATACCTGTTCTGTAAATATTTCTTGAGTGAAAGCCTGTTTTATCCTAGCAAGACCATTGGGGCGCACAGGTACTCGCATACCCAAGGTGGCGCAGACAAGTTCACCCACAGCTGTCAGTTGTCCAGAATGGAAATGGATTGCTATCAACAATAACATTTCTCCAAATGATGCTGTAATGCCAGAATTACTGAAACAAGATATTGTATTGTTACGATTTTTGAAAGATTTAAGTGAAAAGTTAGTAAGTATATTAACATTATTTTCATGTAAGTACCTTTCAAAGTAAGCTTCCTCCTTTACTAACCATTGTACCCACTCAATAGCTTTCTTTTCATGTTCAAGAGCAGCTGAAACACATAATATTCAATTAATATAAACAATATGACACACAGAAACTAGTCAATATAATATTCAAGAGCTGACTGGAGTTTCATAAAACAGTGTCATAGTTTAAATAATGTCTTACCCATCAAAGAAGGGCATGCAAGTATCATGCATAAGCTCAAAGACACAAATCTAACGCCTGCCGGTGTGGGTGGTGGTTTCTGAGTAACCAGTCTCAGAAGGCCTGCAACTTCATCATCTTGGAACTTTATTCCAGCAATGCCTCTAAGAGCACAATAAAGTCTCAACAATGCTGATGCATCAACTCCAGCAGTTGCCTCTTTTAATCTGTTAAGCAATTCTTGGCGTAATTTTGTTAATGAGGCGTGACCATCGCCTTTACCCCTTTTGTGCGAGTTACGCAGGAATGTAGCAAACCATGCTCTGCTTGTCTGATCAGAACCAAGCAGTAGCCCGGACATAAAGGATACCTGAAATTACAAATGATGTCTGAATATTTAGTTTAAAAATAAATAAATAAAACTGTACATAAAAAAAGAGGTTGCAGGTTTCGAATCCTACCCATTATACTACCAATGTGAACCCACTCCTAACACAAGCCATTGAGGTTAACAGGATTGCTAATAATGTTTGACCAAAATCCCACATTGCTAGTTATCTCATTAAAAAAAAAAAAGTTTGTATGAAAGAATCATTTGAGCCAATTGTTAAATGGCTGAATGGATTTTAACAGGCCTTTCACTATCAGATAGCTGTTGATATAAGGAGTAACTTAACTACTTTTATCATCATGCTAACATCTATAGGGAGTGAGCAGCACTGCAACTTCACACAGACAAAGTCACAGGCAGAGCTAGTTAGAAATAAAATAAAATTGCATTATATTACATACCAAATCATCCTCATGATGTGACAAAGTCAAGTTAATGACCAATGATGGTAGTCTTGATGCAGATGCTGCTTTGGCTCTTACAGAAGCTGCTAAGTGGGGGCAGGCGGCACATAGAGTGGCTAAAGTTTTAGCTCTTATACCACCCTCTTCACTTCTATCAGCATTCAATACAAGAGATTCAGCCACTGAAGTAAAATTATTTAGAAGTTAAAATATTGTTGCCTAATTTTAGCATTGAGCTACATGTCCACACCAAATCGCCAAATTTTTATCTGTCACTTAGCTACCATTTATTAGTGCAAAAAAGAGTGTGGGAATGTGACAGCATGCAGCGGAATCAATGAGGCAGTCGCACTTCTGCTCTAAATGGCTCAAATCTTATACATTATTCTTCAAGCCACTGACAAATCCAAGGTGGATATCCATCCACCTTGGATTTGTCAGTGGTTTTTTAGTGGCAATTTAGAAGGAAAGGAGGATGCATGCAACCCATCCGGGTTGCATGCATCCTCCTTTCCTTCTAAATTTATCTGAGACCTCCAATGTATGTATGCTTTTTATTGTTTACCTTGATAAAAATTCTCCAATCCAGATCCAGCACTTTGAAGTTTGGTAATGTTTTGTTTCAATGTCTTGTTCAAAGTATAAACTATTATTTTAACTACTCAATTATGTAAACCTCATACATTACCTAGGCATTTCATGCAAGAAGTTGTGGGTTCGATTCCCACCCAGGATAAAACTTTGTGGGATGAGCATGATGGTTTATTGTGTCTGGGTGTTATTTATCTATAATATGTATGTATTTAGAAATATATAAGTATATTTATCAGTTGTCTGGTTGCCATAGTACAAGCTCTGCTTAGTTAGGAATCAGATGATGTTGTGTGAGTTGTCCCAAGATATTATATATTATATTATTATATATTTAAAGTGCCATATATCAAAAGCAACCTGATGCAGATTGGATCATTTTTCTAAATAATGTCCAATTATCACCAAACTCAATAAGATATCACATACCTTCCTGAAGTGTATCAGGCATATTAGCCACCACCCATGATATAATAATGGGCCCTTTATTGACATGCAGTAGAATTTCCACAATATCACAAATGTTAAGTAAATTAGGGAGTTCTGCAAGACTTATACAGATGACATCAGTAACTTCCTCTAAATATACATCATTATCAAATAGTTCTGAAGGTTTAACAGTATAATCTGAGTTACTTGAGTTCTTGTTTTGATTGTATTCTACTAATTGTGCCTGCATGTGTAGTAGCTCTGATAAAACAAGTCGAACTCGTCGGGGTGAATCAGATTGTTCAAAATCATTTGTTATACCATTAGAAATACTCATAGGCTGTATAAGGAATGTTTCTGTGCATTGTGATCCACTTTTTAATCTGTAACAATAATTTTCAGATGTATATCTTAAGAAAAAAAATGGTTCAAAGAATGGTGTTAATGTTTTTCTTACCTCATTTGCTGCTCTTTCTTGAGATCAGTTTCTAAGGTGTTAAATTCGATCGACAACAGTGATACGATAAAGTTTACCAAATCTATACCGGAGAGTATGATGAGAACATCTTTCTTGGCTTCAGCACAATATCTAGTCACATCTAAAGGAGATATCAGTGCCATGCGGACTAGGCACGGTATTATGGGTCTTATTTCATCTGGCGTGCATTTCATTAGCAAAGGAATATCCAGATCTTTTATAGCTTTGAATATGTGGGGTTGTATCGGTTTCATAAACGTAGCATCCATGGTTGATAATATTCATGGATGTTACAATTTGTAGTTTTAATACTATTGGAGAAAACTACTATTTACTATTACTATTAAAACTTATGCCGGATAACACTTGAAACTTAGAATATTTGGTGTAAACACACAAAAACAAATTAACCTGAAAATCGCAAGATTTGACATTTTGTAAATACGAGTGTTGCCGCAGTGTTGCCAGCCATGATTTTGGAAAGTTAGTACAGTCGCGTGTAAGTTTGCGTTTGTAAAGTTGTATTCGAATGTAGTTCCGCGCAGGGATGTTGCCGTCGCTCGTTCCCCGCCCATCTTCTATAACCCCTCAGAAAATCGGTAGATCTACAGATAAAATGGGGAGAGGTCGAAAACATTTCACCCGATACCGTCTAAGTACATCGCGCGACGTGGGCGGCTCAAATAATAACAACAGTTGGTGAAAATTTATATTTCCTAAAATATTTTGATATCTTCAGTACCTACCTCCTTTTAAGCAAGTCCGATCTACAGAAAAGTTGGTTTGGTAGATGTGTCAACGCTCTGTGTTGCCAAATGTTTTTTCTTAATTATTCCAATTTCATCATCAAATAATATTCAAATCATTAAAAAATATTGAGTCAGGAATTTTTCATTATATTAATTCATAAAGCTTTTCTAACTTTATTAAATTAAACAGGTAAAAACTTTTTACAAAAGTTTACTTTAAAAAATAACAATAAGTCATGTTACAAAATCTAATTTTTTTTTTCCTTAGTTCATTATAATTTGTTGCCGTGCTGGAACATTGAATAGTAGGTTTGTCGGAGTTTGTCCTGTCATGCTCGGAATTTGACCTGTGTCACATCCTACTTTACTTCACAAATATTTATGTGTGTCTCGCGGTGTTTAAAGTTTATAGAGTAATATTTAGGTTAAATCTTCAATTCAATTCAATTTTTTATTTATGGCAAGCAGTGCCGATGTCGACAATTCTGCCAATGTCAAAAGTGCTAGGAAGTCCCATGTGTTTTTATAGAAAAAGGTACATAACAAAAGAAGATTTCTGGAATTTACAGTAGACTAAATGTGGTATTTTGTTGACTGGGTTACAACACTGAAACAAACACATAAAATAGATAAATAGATAAATAAAACATTATTATTATTAATTACATATAAATATACCACACACATAAACAGATGAACCTGTCACAACCGAATATTATTATCTCGGATAAACATCATCAATGCTTTAATTATTTTTGAGGAAAAGTGAGCAAGGAGTGAGGGAAAACTGATAGGGGCAGGGATGTTTAGTTTTATGAGTTGGCTGTATAAATCGGTAGATGAAAAATTTCTAGGACAGCTAAAGAAGATATGCTCTAAGGAGCCCTCATCAAGACCGCACTCACATAATGATGAATCCCTAACCCGAATTTTGTGTAGAAAGACAGGAGAGGAGCAGTGGCCCAAACGGAGTCTGCAGATGACGGAGATAACAGGTTTGGAGGTTTTTTTAAATTTGTAAAACCAAGGTTTTGGTACTATACAGGGTTGGGTAGCATAGTAATGTTTGCCTTTCTTTTTGGACGAAGCGTTCCACTGTGACTGCCATGCAGCTACCAGGGTTTTTTGGGGTATGCTTAGGAGGTCATAACCCTGATGGACAAGATGTTTAAGGTCCACAGATGGAGAGGTTATGGCATTCTTAGCTAGGGAATCGACACACTCATTACCACCAATACCGCAGTGGCTTGGGATCCAAACTAATTGCACTATTTTTCATTTTTTATAGCAGGACACAAGCGTCTTTCGGATTTGGAGCAGAAGAGAACTATGCAGTCTGGATTTGTACGGGTTTTGTGTCAGAGCTTGGAGAGAACTCAAAGAATCCGTGAATATGACACCCTTGTTAATGTTATGGGACTCAATATATAGACATGCCTCCAGTATAGCAACACATTCACCTGTAAAAACAGAGGATTCCTTGGGGCACCTAAATTGCAATATAATTTGAGAATTTTGATAGTAAACTGCTACCCCCGTAGGATCACTACACAAGATTTTAGATGCATCTGTAAAGAATTTTTGGAATTCACTCCAATGTTCTTCCACTAACATATTGAAGGTAGAAACAACATCGGGAGACCTTTTAGAGATGCCAGTCTCAAAGAAAATATCCGGCTTAAAGCAAAGTACCTCATACTCACAGTTAAATAGAGGCAGCCTTGAGAGTTTTTGCAGAGAGGGTAAAAGATGTTGATTATTACGAATGGTCTGTACGATTAAGGGAGTCTCTTTATGAGTCCAGTACCTGGAAGATCGGCAAATGGCATCCAAATATGAAATCTTTCGGGTAAGGGGGTGAGAGCATTTAGGTAGTAGCCGGAGAATAAAACGATCCGCCAAATATTTCCGCCTCAAAGCCAGAGGTGGTTCAGCACACTCCACCTGTAAAGCATTAATGGGGGAGGACTTCATGCAGCCGGATATAATGCGAAGGCAGCAAGATTGAATTTTGTCCAACCTAGCCAGAGCTCCTTTGTTGCATGGGATCAATAGGAAAGACCCATAGTCCATAATGCTCCGTATTAAAGCGTTGTATACTAGCTTCATTGTGCAAGGGTGAGCACCCCACCAGACACCAGCCAGGGTTTTGAGGATAGGAACAACCCTTTCGCATCTTTTGACCAAATAGTTGAGGTGGGCTATACCTGTTAGTTTAGCGTCAACATAGACTCCCAAAAATTTAGCTTGAGGTACTATTGGTATATTATGTCCTTGAATGTCTACTGACACGTCCGGTAGAACTCTTTTGCGTGTGAAAATAACAACAGAACTTTTTGGGGCTGAAAGGCTTAAACCCTGGTTCGATAACCACTGGTCTAAAGAGTTCAGAGAGAGGCAGAGAGAGGTGGCAGCAGCACAGATTGACTGGTCAGTTACGTACAGTGCTAAGTCATCGGCGTATTGAAGAATGTGACAATTGTTATTCAGGCATGAGCCTATGTCAGCAGTATATACATATGTTGTACAGTAAGGGACTCAAAACTGAACCTTGTGGCAATCCCCTCCAGGCCGTCCTCTTATCGAATTCCTCGCCCTGCACCCTTAAAACGAGCGGTCGGGACATAAGCATAGCATATATGCATTGAGTCATCTTACCCGGAAGTCTCAGCTGTTGCAATTTTTGCCTGAGAACGGGAAGAAGGACACTGTCATATGCAGCAGATATGTCAAGAAATGAGGCGACTACAGATTCGTTTCTTGAGAAGGATACTCTTATGTCAGTCAATAAAACCCCAATGCTGTCCATCGTACTAAAACCTTTCCTGAAGCCATATTGGGAGTTTGGCAAGAGGTCCCTCGATTCCACTATCCATTCAAGTCGCATTTTAATAAGATGTTCTAACAATTTAAGCATGACTGATGATAGGGCAATTGGCCTAAAGCTGTTAGGGTCATCCGAGTGTTTGCCGGGTTTTATTATTGGGATGATGACTTGAACTTTCCATTGGTCAGGGACCCAACCATTAGTGTAGCAATAGTTCAAAATATCTAGAAAGTACTTTTTAGCCTTAGGGCCTGTATGGACCATAAAAGAGTATGGTATCCCATCAATACCTGGAGCAGAGTCTTTGACCGAAGTGAGGACCATGTTCAATTCATCAATTGAAAATGGAACATCTTGTGGATCCTCTGGGAAGTTCACATCTGGGAGACGACATTCTGCCGATGTGGGAGCATATGGTGGAGCGAGTTTACTGAAAAAGAGTTCTGCTGTTTCTCGCGTGATAGGAGAGGAAACTGATGGACTACAGCCTGATCGGAATCTTTTGATATTTTTTCAGACAATTGATGATGGGGTTGAGGGTGACAAAGATGAACAAAAATTAACCCATCCTGTACGCTTCTTTCGTCTAAGCAATCGTCTGGATTTTGCACAAGTTTGTTTGTAAAGAATCAAATTTTGGGTAGTCATGTTGGAATTGTATGTTCTTTCAGCTTCCTTTCGATCTTTTATCGCGCTAGTGCACTCACTATCCCACCATGGAGGCGATGGAATTTTCCCCTTGGCGCTATTTTTTAAGGGAAAGCAGGATTCAGCGCATGAACTCACAGCTGAAACAAATTCCTGGCAGCAGGCCCTCACATGGTCGCAGTTAGACATAGATCCGTTTTGACTAAGTTTGGGTAGGTCATCTATGTTGCTTTCTAATGATTCCGAAAATTTTGACCAGTCGGCTTCAGAAAGATTGAATTTCAGAAGGGGAGGAGAAACCTTCTCCAGGTATGTGGACCCAATAAAAGATATTAGGATTGGGTAGTGATCACTTCCATGTGTCAGGTCTGTGCACTCCCAGTAAGCCGATGCTGCAATATTGGCAGAGCAGAACGTCAGGTCCACACAACTTTTGTGCTGGCCTGGAAGGGTTCTACGAGTGCAACTGCCATTATTTAGTATGCATAGATTAAGGTCATCCAAAATCTCCACTAAGCCAATCCCAAAATGGTCACAGCGCTCGGAGCCCCATCTAAAATGATGGCAGTTGAAGTCTCCCATTACTAACATAGGGCTATTTACATTTGATAAAATACTTCTTAGTATGGGAAGTAGGTTTTGTTGAGGATGGGCAATATATATTGATAGGATAGTAAGGTCCTCTATTTTTACAGCTACTATGTTCAGTTCATCTAGATGGGTAGTAGGAATGGGCTGAGATACAAAGGAAATTGTGTTTTTTATTAGGAGGGCTGACCCTCCATAGCCATCTGATCTGTCAAATCTTAATATATTGTATTGTGGCATGCGGAAGCTAAGGCTTGGAATCAACCAAGTCTCAGCAATAGAGCAAGCCACAGGATTGTATTTATTTAAAAGATGTATTAAATCATGCTTCTTGTGAAATATGCTCCTCATATTCCACTGGATAAATGTTTGGCGAGCCGCCATTTTGGTGGTTTATTAGTAAAGGGATCAATTGTTGGGCAACGTTGGACGGTGGGTTAGTAGAGGGCATAGATAGTTGTGAAAAGCTAGGGTTAAGAAGAGTAGTTAATAGTTGGATGAGTAGTTCTATAGTAGATGAGTGGGAGGAGTGACCTAAGTTATTGGGGATATTAAGTGCACAGCCATTCGGCTGAGTAGATTTAGGGGGGTTGATTATAGATTTGTGAGCATGTTTATTGTAGGAAGGAGAGAGGGGGGCATGTGTCTTTGGTTTAAGGAAGACAGTTTTGCGATAGGATTGTGATGTTTGAGATGATTTAAGTGTATCAGCATAGCTGCGGGATACAATTGGGATCTCTTTGCTAGCTTCAGAGTATGATATTGCTTTTTCTGACATAGCTAACTTAATAGCCCTCTGTCTGCCATACTCCGGGCACGCCCTGCTATTAGCAAAGTGCGAACCAGAGCATAGCACACAGAATGCTTCCACCTCTTGAATATCACAGCCATCACCTGGGTGGTCATGGCCACACTTTAAACAGCGGGGTTTGGATCTACACACTGCCTCTATATGTCCATATCTGCAGCATTTTCTGCATTGTATGGTGGGGTAAATATATTGCTCCACTGGAAGAGAAGTGTAGCAACAGAACACACGCTTTGGAAGTACTTGTCCATCAAATGTAAGGACGCAGGTTTCTGTGTGTTTCCACTCAGCCACCCCGTCTCTAACAACCTTTCTGTTGATACGCCTCACCTTCAGAATCTTTCCACACCCAGGTGGTACCATTATATACTTCAAGACATCTTCATCTGTCATGTCTGTAGGGACACCAGAAACTACTCCCATTCGGGTTATATTAAAAAGCGGAATTGAAGCATCATAATTGTGGGATTTTAAAATACTATTGAGTAGGAAGGCATTTGCATCCTGGAAGGAAGCAAATTCCACGGAGACCCTATTTCGACCTACTCTTTTGACTCCATCTCTAACAATATTACTTATTTTATTGTTGTACAGAAAGAGGCCAAATGTAACCGGATGGAGTGTTGTGCCTGAATCTGGTTGGGGCTCTATGCGTGAAACATGGATAATAAATGGCCCACTGTCTGTAGAACAATATTTCTCACGACCTACCTGACGGCGGTTGGTAATCGTGTGAATGGCCTTTAGGCGTTTACGAGCATGAACTGCGTTTTCGGCTTCGGAGACACTACAGGCTACATTTGCCAGACCAGAAAGAGGGTTTGAGGGAGATATGGGATCATTAGGGAAAAGAGGAGGAGAAGAAAAGATTGGAGTCGTCGGTCTTACATCGTCAGGGGGGTCAGGAGGTTTGTTTGGATCAATGTCCATATTTGATAACATTACTCGTTACTTACCCAGTCACAGTTTGGTTAGTTAACAACACACAAGACAAATCTATTCTACTACGTGACGAATATACACAACACAAAGGCACAAAAACACCAAATCAGCCAGAAAGGCAAAAAGGATTATAAACACACGTGCTTCGTAATTGACAGAAGCTCCGAATCTAGGTTAAATCTTATTTTTGGCAACATTTTTATGTAACGTCAAGATCTTGTCAAATGTGCCAGTTTTGCTATTTTACGAGGGCAAAGTGGGTAGGCATGGGCGATATCGATTTTTTGGGACATCTGATGTCCAACCGATATTTAGATTGCACATCGTTAATGACATCCGATTTTAGATGCCGATATCAACGGGCAATGACATCCAAAATCTGATGGAAACTAACAGAAATGTCAAAATCTAATTAATAGATTTAAGTTTGAACGTTAACTCTGTTACTTTCTTATACCAAATGCGATCTTATCTCATTTGCATAAAAGCTATTTTAGAAAACATTTGGAGGAATAACATGGATTAAAATTGAACGACAGCTACAAACTAGCCAAACGTTCCGTTCGTAACTCGTACTCAGCACAAAGAGCATAGACGTACACGCATCGGATATCGTTGCGACATTCGCTTCATCTCTTTCACACAGACGGGAGGACGTAAAGTTAAACAGAGAAGGAGCGATTGTCGAATCAATATTCGATGTATGTATGTTTATAGGGTAAAATTAAAAAGCGTTTTCTACGTTATTGTCATACCTATGTTAGTTGTAGTTTTTTTAGATGTTCTGAAACGGATGACTCGTAACATCATATCGATGTCATCTGATGTTTGGTTGACATCAGATTTTGGATGCGATTTGATATATCGGACACAATCATGTAAAAATGGCGGCAAACTGATCGGCCATTATTTTTACAGCTCCGAGTTTAATTTGTAAAAAATGATTTAAATACGTGATAATTGACTAAGAACGAGACTTTGTACATGTAATATGGAACTACGTTTTGCAAACAAAAAAGAAAAGCTGTGCTACCTGCGTAAAATTCGAAAAACTGCAAAATTTTCGTTTTAACATGCTTTTATTTCAGTTTTGCAGTTTAAATAATGAATGGGTTAATTAATGGTTCCTAAATAATGGGTTTTTATATTAAATTATAGATTCGTATGTCTCATAGTTTTTTTATATGTGACGCTTGAAAACTTTAATATGTTTATAAATAAACTGAAATTTGGAGTATTTTAATATCGAATTTTAGAAAAGTTTGAGGGGCTAGATTTTCGTAGAAGTCACGGATAGTTGGTTGGTTCTTTTTCTGCTTTCAACCACTCCTAAACCTAGTGGTATGTGTTAAGCGATATATGTGTTGAGCTCAATAATGTTAAAAATAATTTTAATGTGATTTAATAGATTCAGTCAAAAAAAGTATCGGGAATAGATGATTAGTTAGAGGTTCTAAATTCAATTTTTGTTTTTTATTTTGTTATTAGATTAGAACAACTGTTTTCCATTTAGGTGCGGAGTTTAAGTTGCATCTGTTGTTTATACTATATACAGTTCTGTTTTAGTTAGATCATATTTATTTATTTTTTAACATAATGTACAAATAGTGTACAAAGGCGGACTTAATTATAAAAGCATTCTCTAGGTACCAGTCTACCTTTATGTGATGTTGCGATTTAAAATCTAGGTGGATGTTGACATCTAGTGTTAATTTTTTGTTAATTGTTAATTACGAATTTCGTAATGGACAAAAACATCGAACAAAGAGTTTGTTTTGAATTTTCCATCGCTAATGAATATTCATGTTTGGAGTCCCTGTAAATGTTACAGTGAATCATGGCTTACGGTGAATCAACTTTATTAAAACACGTGCTTATGAATGGTACAAAGCGTTCAAAGGCGGTCGAGATGTGATACAAGATTTACCTCGCTTTTTAACTGAAGTTTAATACTGCAAAAGTGATGGAAATAGTGACAGAAAATCCTCATTTAAGTTTAGGAGAGATATCCGCTAAACTTTCTGTATCTCACGAGTCATTCCCTACATTTTAAATAATCAATTGGATAGGAAACATATTGCCGCTCAGTTAGTCCCAAAAGACCTAAATTTTTCTCTAAAAACTCAATCACATAAGAGTCGCTGATGACATGCTAGTACCAGCAAATTCCGACCCAACATTCATAAAACGCATTGTTACTGTGGCGAGACATGGGTTTACGAGTTTGACATGCAAACTAGTCAACAAACTTTGAGCTTCGGAGTGGCGACTTCCAACTGAACCGCAACCGATAAAAATCAAGCAAAAATCGATCAAAAGTCAAAGTTATGTTGACTGTTTTCTTTGATTATCGCTATGTTATGCACTCAGAGTTCGGGCCGGAAGGTCAAACGATAAATAAAAATGATTATTTGAGTGTTATGCGGCGTTCAAAAGAACAAATTCGACAAAAAAGACCAGACTTGTGAAAAGAAAATTCTTGGATTTTGCACCAAGATTATGCGCCTTTGCATAAGGTCATCATTGTGAACCAATTTTTGACCAAAAAACTCAAGAACATCAACAGCAACTACCATAATCATCAGATATGACTCCCGTCGACTTCTTTTTTTTCCTAAACTCAAATTACCACTTAGTGGCACCCGTTTTCATTGTGTAGTAGATAAAGAAGAATTAGCGGCGAGAACTGAACTCAATCACGGAATAAGTGTTTATTAAATATTTTGATGATTGGATTATTCGCTGGCGTAAGTGTATCTTTTCTAAAGGAGCATACTTTGAAGGCTATAACATAAATTTGGATGAATAACTGACATTTTTAGTATTATTGATCGGTTCCCAATGCTTTCTTTGCCAGAGTAGTACCTACCTACTGTTTCACTACCCCCTACCACTACTCTTTATAACAACTTTTTTTTTGTTAGTGCTTGTGAGGAAATCTCCGAAAAAGACAGCTGTGCTAGCGACTTTTTTTAATGTTTGTCTTTTGTTCTTGAAGTTGTCACCGAGTGTAAAATTGGTGACACCCATGTGACACCCGGTGCGGACCGCCCCAGCCATCGTTGTCAAAAGTGTTGGCAAATTAAACTTAAATTGTAGGAGCTACATGATATTTTGAAGAATTCCTTCGATTAATCCAGGATCTCAACATTGACAATGGGACCAACTTGAAAGTATACCTACCTTATTAAACAAAAAAGGAATTTTCCAAACCGATCCAGAGGCGGCTTCGAGTAATCGAGTAACATTAAATAGAAAAAAAACAAATATTGTGACGACTTGAGAACCTCCTTAAAAAAGGGATATTAAGTCGGTTGATTTAGTTCAATGTAAAAAATAAGATTTGCAGCTGTAAAAGCTAGAAAGAAGAGAATTTAATTATAAGATATTTTGTTAGCTTAATTTTTATTGTAAATATAAATAAGTATTAAATGATCACATGATGTTTAACATACAAAATTTATTGGGTGATGTTTTTAGGGTGACACCACCAACTTCCGAACCGGGTGCCACCCAAGGTAGCTACGCCTCTGACTACGAATATTTTTTTTTTGTGAATCAATGTGCAATAGTTAAAATTTTAAACCCGCGCACGTGATCTTAGTGGTACCGCTCTCTGCTTCAGATCGAACGTCTATATTGATAAGCGGTTGGACCGGGAACAAATAATTATTCCCCCTATAGCCTATATTTCTTTAGAAGTTGAACTCACCTCTCAGACTTCATGGTATGTAGTACCTATATCTAATAGCTTTAAATATCCCTAAAGAAATGAGATGCACATGAACACTGTTTGAATTTCACATTACCTACAACAACAAATCCCCCCTTCTAATGTTCAAATAAATGCACTGTATGAAAGTTATTTTTGCTTATATGGGTACTTATATAATAATTCTAGCGCTTGCATGTAGCAAGCGCTATTACATTAATATATCGTGTACACATTGACGAAACCAGTTCGCTTGTTGTAAACAACCGATTTAAAAAAAGTTATTAAAATGTTTTTTTTTTATGTAACGAAATGAAGAGACGAACAGGTCGTGCGCCTGATGGTAAGCATCACGCTAGCCCATCACAGTATCTATCAGTGCCACCCAAATCCTTGTTTGGCAAAGATCTCAATGTCACTACACTGCGCTTCTCATTTGAGACATTGGTTGATAAGTCTCATTTGCCCAGTAATTACATTGGCTACATTTCCATTTAACCGAAACATAGTGATGTGTTAGCATCACTATTTTACGGAAGTATAACTGACACTGTTAGAGTAACCACCAAGACGGCCTATGGCTTAGACCTACCACCGTGCACTGGTAAAAAAAGGAAAATGTACAATAGATCAAAATAAATTTCAAGGCCATCTGACGGAAAAAAAAGTGACCCACTGCTGCAGGTGACCCAACTGTATCTCTTAATATATTACTACCTACCTGCAGAGCCGGCCCGAGATCGGATTTACGTTAAATCAAATTTTAGCGCCCCCTACACCGCCACCCAATGGAAAAAACTCGACAACTGCACGGAGACTACAAAGTGTTCGCAAAAGATTTCTCTAAGGGGCAATGCCAGATGACGGCAAAATTGTATCGTGCAGACCTTTTGAGAGAGAGATCAAGAAGTTATACATTAAGAAAATCAGTCGTTAATCCGGAGAAGAACCCTAATAGTAATACATCCAGGGGTTGGATAGTCTGTGAGAGATTAGTATGGCAACTTAAGAACTCATTCGAAAAATCTATTAAATGTCATACTCGGGGACAACACGCAAGCGTAGAGTAGAAGTGTGGTGATGCTCTTTTTCAAACTGTAACACCGTAACGTTTATTTAGTCAGTCAGTCGGTCAGGACATTGAATTTTACATATGTATAGATAAACAAGTACAATATGCATACTACAAGCAAACAAGGTATTGCACATGTGTTCTCTGAACCCTTATGTTGTTTAATCCCTATTGAGAGAGCCTGGACATTCTGTCACACATGTTTCGTACAAACTCCAGCTCTCACTAAGGTTTAAGTTCTGTATTATCTGTATTATTAGCTTACGTCTGGTTTATAATAAGTAAATAGGTACATATATGTGTTTCATATACTTTTTCAATGGCGGTAACATAATCAAATCGGAAAAGAACTTTTATTAGTTTCTTCTGAGCTCTTTGCAGGGAATTTAATTTGGTTTTGCAGGCAGTACCCCAGATTTCTATAAGGTAATGGATATGAGGCTTCACGAGTGAGTTATTTATAAAACTAGCTGTCGCCCGCGGCTTCGCTCGCGTAGGTGATTTTTAACCCCTTAAGGATTGATTTTCTCTTTTGAATAAAACACTGAAACATGTGTTTCTTTATTTTAAACCAAACAGCCGAAAATTAAATTTTCAGATCTTACTTCAAAATTGACGGAGTTCTTGTACCTCCTTAACTTAACTTGTAACCCCTATTTTAACCTCTACGGGGTTAATTTTCCAAAAATACTGAAACACGTGTATATTTATTTTAAATGAAAAAGTAAAATACGAAACTTCATAGATCTAATTTCAATACTGACAAAGTTTTATACAAACTTGTAACCCCTATTTTACCCGTCTATGGGATGATTTTGAAATAACGCTGAAACACATGTTGCTTTATCAACCGACTTCAAAAAGGAGGAGGTTCTCAATTCGTCTGTATGTTTTTTTTTTTTTTTTTAGTATGTTTGTGCACCGATTACGCAAAGACGGCTGGACCGATTTGAAAAATTGTTTTTGTGTTTGAAAGGGTATACTTCCAAGTTGGTCCCATTGCCATGAATCAGATCATGATCTGATGATGGGATCCTGGAGAAATCGAGGGAACTCTTAAAATATTAAAAGCACACCTACAGTGATTTAGGTTTATTTCATAGTGATTCGTGCATTTACTCTTAAAAAACACCAATCGGTGAAGTGGAACTGATGATGAAGACCAAAAATTACGAGCAGACCTATTCAATATTTCACAGTTTGCGATTCAATTAAGTACTTTAATATGGTATTGAGTAGCACTTTAATCTCGATATACTACTATTATACAATGTAATAAAGCTGATAGTGAACTCCTCAACAATTAACGGCCCTGCATCGGGGCAAGCAATATTTCGTAAAAGGATTTGAGCAGATGACATAAGCCTATTGTAACTTAACAAAACAAATTAAACATTTTGAAGTTGGTGCCGAATAAAACATAAAGACTACTATTTTATGGCACCAACTTCAAAATGTTTAATTTGTTTTTGTTATTCTAGGTATATTATTTTTTGCTTTTTAGTTGCTTTGTATTTATTTTTGAAGTCGGTAATATTTTTTGTTAAAAAGTTTTTATTTTATACCAAAAATCCGATTGAGAAATTTCACAGACTTATCTCTAAAACTGACGGAGTACCATACTATCTTGCGACGGAGTTCCACACAAACCCCAAGGTTACATCCTTAGGGGTTCATTTTCCAAAAATGCTGAAACACGTGTTTCTGTATTTTAAACGAAAAAGCTAAATACAACATTTCACCGATCTAACTTCAAAACCAACGGAGTTTCATACAAACTTGCAAACCCTTTTACCCTCTTAGGAGGGGAAATTTCAAAAAAACCTTTCTTTAGGATGCCTACAACATACAAGACATCAACTGCCAAAATTTCAGGATTGTAATCCTAGCGGTTTAGGCTCTGCGTTCATGAATCAGTCAGTCAGTAGTCAGTCAGGACAAGTATGTAAGTATGTATGTATAGATAACGCACTTTATTTGGTAGAATTATTATTAATCTAGTATCTATTTGTTTAGTTGAATGCGATAATCTCAGGAAGTAGGTACTGGTTCAAATTGAAAATATTTTACTGTTAGCCCAATTATATAGGAAGGCTATAGGCTATATAAGGTTCATCACGTTACAGTCAATAGGAGCGGAGCCGAAATGAAATACTAGTCCGGCCATAAATACTGTTACATAAAAACTGAATTTGGAACACGTTTATTATTTTTAAAAAATGTTTCGATTTCGCACCATTTCACATATTTTTTCGTGTTCATTATCAAATTACAATATGGATTGGGGTGTTAAAGAAAATAGAATTGCGGTGATCGCCTTGCACAAATTGGGTATAGAGCCGTCGGTCATATTCCAGACACTTCAAAAGCTTGGTATTAGCCGTATGTTCGTATATCGTACTATCAATTATTAGAACTACAAAGGCTGTTAATGCTGTTAAAGCCAGAATTCGTCGTAATCCCATTAGGAAGCAAAAAATCTTATCGCGAAAAATGAACATTCCCGCTAGGAGTCTGTCGCGTATTATAAAACAAGACCTGAAGCTCGGTGCTCATCGTCCATATACGGGACATGCCCTAAATCAATGTTTACAATTAAAGAGAGTGGATCGATCAAAACGCCTTCTTTACCGAGGAAAAAAAAAGCATTACAATAAGCAAAATGATAAAGTGTACGCTCACAGGTCTAAAGAAGCTGCTCAGGTGGTCGGAAAGGTACAGCGCGGTCATCATTCTGCATCAGTGATGGTTTGGTGGGGCGTGTCTTATTAAGGCATCACAAAGCTACATTTTTGTAACGCAAAAATGTAGCTTTGTGAAAAAGTAGTGAAAACTTTAGCCAAAGTGTATCAAGAGACAATATTGGATCGTGTTATGAAACCTCTCAGCTATACACTTTTTAAAAATGTACCGTGGGCTTTCCACCAGGACTCTGCACCTGGTCACAAGCTACAACCTAGCTTGAAACCAACGTTCCGGACTTTATAAGAGCTGAAAACTGGCCATCATCTAGCCCAGACCTCAACTCTTTAGACTACAAATTATGGTCAGTTTTAGAGCACATGGCTTGCTCTAAAGGACACGGCGACATCGAGTCTCTTAAAAAATCTCTGGAGCAAGCAGTGGCGAAATTTCCGATGGAAACAGTGCGTAAATCCATAGATTCGTGGCCAGACAGATTAAAGGCCTGTGTAAAAGCTAAAGGTGATTTTGAATAGAATATTGTTTTTATTTTTTGCTGAGACTTTAATAAATATGTACTTACACATTAGTTTTAGTAATATTACATTACTTCATTTAAATAAAAATGCAATTTCATTTGTAACAGTACTTATGGCCTGACTAGGTATAAATACTTGTATATGTAATCTAAACCTCGGCAACGGCTCCAGCGATTTTCATGAAATTTGGAATGCCCACTGCATTCTAAATTTCCTTCCCTTTCTTAATGTAACTTAAGGTATAAAAAAATGTGCTTAATTGGCGAACGCTGCGAAAACTATTGATGGTGCATCAAAATATTGTGTTAAACATATTTATAGTACCTACTTATTATAACCCACAAAAAAGTCCGCGAGGTTTATCAACCGACTTCAAAAAGGAGGAGGTTCTCAATTCGACTGTTTATTTTATTTTTTATTTTTTTTGTATGATTGCACGGCTGGAACGATTTGAAAAAATATTTTTGTGTTTGAAAGGGTATACTTCCAAGTTGGTCCCATTGTCATCAGATCACGATCTGATGATGGGATCCCGGAGAAATCGAGGGAGCTTTTCAAATATCAAAGGCACACCTACAGTGATTTAGGTACATTTCATAGTGATTCGTGCATTTACTCTCAAAAAGCGCCTATTGGTGAAGTAAAACTGATGATGAAGACCACAAATGACGAGCAGACCTATTCAATATTTCACGGTTTGCAATTCAATTACTTTAATATGATATTGAGTAACATTTTATTCTCGTCATACTACTATTACACAATGTAATAGAGGCTGATAGTGAACTATCATGTGAACTCCTTAACAATTAATGCATCGGGGCAAGCAATATTTTGTAAAGGAATTTGAGCAGTTGACGTATGCCTATTGTAAAATAAAGTGAATTAGAAACCAACCCACTAAAAAGTAAGAAATAAAAAACCTTTTTTCAAAAAAAATATTACCGACTTCAAAAATAAATACAAGGCAACTAAAAAGCAAAAAATAATATCTACCTAGAATAACAAAAACAATTTAACATTTTGTAGTTGGTGCCGAATTAAACAAAAGCAACTATTTCATGTCATTAACTTCAAAATATTTAATTGTTTTTAGAATGGTTATTTCTAGAATGTACAAACATGGAAAAAGAGAAAGAAGACGATTGTATAAGGAAAACATTCGCCAAATGATCTTGTTTTCCTATTTTATTACCTCCATAAGATAGATAATAAAATAAATTGATTATTAGTAGATACTTATGTTCAATGCGTTTTATTATCTTACCTACCAAATCATTTACCTTACTCTACAAATGTGACATAATATTAAAAATCAGCCTTTAGAAAAAGCTTGCATTTTTGTTCGTTCCTCTCTCGGATTATCACCTCTATATCTATATCTATATTATATATAAAACAAAGTCGTGTTAGTTACACCATTTATAACTCAAGAACGGCCGGACCAATCTTAATGATTTTTGTGTTTTTGGATTTGTCTTCGTCCGGAATAGGATAAAAGGTATAAAAATTATTGGAAAATTGACAAAAAAATAAAATAAAATAAAAAAGTATTCCCATACAAAATGTTCATGGGTTTCGTACCTGTCAAACATTTAAATGTTTATTCCGTCAATAAGGTAACTCGCCTCAAATTAAAGAACATATTTAAATAAAGGTTTTGAATCGACAAGATATATCCAAAATATTCGGATAATCGCATATTTTACATTTTAAAAATGTAGAATAGTGTGAGATCTGAGAGTGTCAGTAATAAAAAGGGATTGACATATTTATTAGTTGTCAAATATATAAGCATGCGTTTGAATAAGTTCATGACCTCCTTTTGTGATATTCAAAAACAAAAAATAATGTTTGTATAGGATAACACTCGGATTAGTTAAAATGGTTTTTTGAATTGATTAGTTGGGACGGTTTTTATCATTATCGTGAGGCATAGATTGGTGGGATACTTTTACAAACAACGGTCACTCATGTACCTATTGAACGTTGCCAATGAGTCACGAGTCACAAATCTATACTAATATTATATAGCTGAAAAGTTTGTTTGTTTGGTTAAACGCAATAATCTATGGAACTTACACAGTTGAGAGATATGTGATTTGATTTGATTATTAGTATTGGATTGCTCATTTATCAAGGAAGGCTATATGCTATATAACATCACGCTACGACCCATAGGAGCTGAGATTCAATGAAAAATGTTGCTGAAAGCTAGTAGGCTATATAATTCCCTGCATCTTCGCCCGCGATCGAAAGTGGTCGAGATAGTAAGAAGCCTATGTCATTTTCTGATCCCTAAACTACTAAGGAACTGACATGATTTTTTGCATAGTATCTACGTACTATGCAAAACATCATGTCGGTTCCTTGCTCTGCTAAAACAAAATAAATTTATCCACTCTTACTGTGTGTGTTTCGGTTGAAGGGCACTGTAGCAAGTGGAATTATTGGGCAAATAAGACTTATGAATGTTTTAAGGAGCGCGGTACGCTGACATTCAGATCCTTGCCAAATAAGGAGTTGGGTGGAACTGATACTGTTATGCTAGTGTAATACTTGCTATCAGGCATACGACCTGTAGGTCTACTCTCTTTCTTTAAAACGAAATTCATGAATTTTCGTTTCCTTAAATTTCCTAAGTTTACAGGGACTATTCTAACTAAATATTTGGATAAGCACAAGAAGTTCGAACCCATGGACGATTTTCTGAAACAAGTGGACTAAATAGATGTTCCTGGTTCTGTATATTCCTAAGTTTACAGGGACTATTCTAACTCATTTTTGATCGAAACTTCGTTTTCATTGAATTAGAGTAGGCCTCCTGATCGTTTCTTCATTCGTTCAACTATTAGCTACAGCGACGATCCTTTGGTAGGAATACATTAATGCAGTAGTACCTACATTTCTATTTAAAAAGTTTGATGTGGTTAAAGGGCCCTGGTCCTACCGATTTGGTTACCACGATGGCGATGTGGTTATTTACTTAAAACGCACCTCATGTAATTCTAACAATTTTATTCAAGAATTTTTATTACATTGATACCTAGGTTTTTTTAAATTGATTCTTATCCGTGCGTGTACTATTTTTTTATAGTTCCCTCGACTTAAAAAGAGTTATCATGTGTTATATAATTTCGAAAAACGTTTTACACACTCAAACCTTTCCAGAAAAATAAACAGTCGAATAACGAAAATCCCATCTAAATCGGATCTCTAGCTTTCGAGAAAATCGTGAATATAGGGAAACGTGTGTAGGGAGTCACCTTTTTGAAGGCGGTTATAAAATTGTAAAATACAATTCAAATCTTTATTGCTGAAATATGGTACATTAGGTTGTTGCAAACATTGGAATTCAGTATATTCTGCTCCTTGGAGCGTGCAAAGCGCCAGTTTGGGAGAGGTAAAATAAACACTACAACCTTTTACAAAAATACAAACAACCTATATAACACAACCTCCTTATTCTAGCTTAACATAATCATATAATAGATTTTTAGTCGTTGATAAAATGTAACGCTTTTTTCCGTCTAGCCTCTCAGCCCGTAAACAATAAAATGCGATAAGGAACTAGGTACGTTCCAAAAATATTACGAGATCTATTATTATATTAGCTAAACAAATAAAGTTAAAAAAGCATCACATAAATATACCTAATACTAACTACCTATTTTTTATTATCTAAACAAATTCTAGTAGGTGTCCATTCAACATTTTTAAACAATCGATAAAATAATCATGTTTTATTATAAACAACTTAGCAATCTGAATAAGGCCTAAATCATTATACTAGTAAATCCTTCAAAAAACAAAAAAAACATTTGGTCTTGGTAAGTAGGAGGTTTTATTTTTAGACCAGCTAGTGCCGGCGTTCTGCCTTTGTGGCACACATCGCTATAAAATAACCCTATAACTTTCCCCAAGCTTTAAGCTATCTTAATACTAATTTCATCTCAATCAGCTAAGTAGGTACCTTCGAAAAAAATCTCTTAACTATATTGTATAAAGAGTTTGAGATACATTTTTATAGATATTTGTTCACTATGGTTACGTGCACAGGTCCAATTTTCTACAAAATATTATACTAAGTAAGTGCTAGAATTTGATCAAATTGCGATGAATGAAGATGATTAGGTTACTTAACTAACCATCCTCAACCTATAAGCTACTACCATCATCCATATTAAATATCATCTATCAGCCCAGTAACTTCGGTGATCAGTGCAATCAAACAAATAAACAATCAAACAAATAATCTTCAGTTTTGTATAGTCATTTGGAGCCTATACTAATCTATAGGTAGTATAGATTAGTATAGGCTCCAAATGACTAAGTGTAACATAATGATAATGATTGATCGAATTCAGTAGCAGCGAATGAAGTGCAAGCATGTGTGTGCACTTGCTATTCGTCTTCGTCGAATTGCTACAAGGATCTTTTGGCGCTTCGATAACATTGAAATAAGGGTGCTTTACAAAGTGGCGGTGTTAGTTCTGATTTTTGCCACGTGCCAATGCAATGAGTTAACAATACTAGCTAATGGTACTTGGATGACATTGACATGAGGGCGCTATTTAAGATGGCAGCGTTTGTTCTGATTTTGACCACGCCACAAAACATTGACGTATAGACCAGGACCACACCATCCCTTTTAATTAAAAAGTAAATAATGACTGCAAAGCGTGAAAGAGATAAAAAAACTCGGCCGCACGAGTTTTTTATCTCTTCTTCTTCTTTGAATTGATGGCAATCTAGCCGTTTTAACGGCTAATATCTGCCAGTATCAAGTATTTATGCGCTTATTACATGTACAAAGTCTCGTTCATAATCAATTATCACGTATTCAATTATTTTTTTACAAGTTAAACTCGGAGCTGTAAAAATAATGACCTATCAGTTTGCCGCCAATTTTACAACTCTTTTTTTATCTCTTTCACGCTTTGCAGTCATTTCACAGTCTTTGACAGGTATTGTCCACAAAGTAGCGTTGTCTCTTTCTAGAGAGTGGTCAATTTTGTGAGGTTATGGCGCAGTCCTGGTCTCTACATCAAAGATAGAAATAGAAGACCTGACAGATAAGTGACAGCACGAGGTACTTTAACGATGCTGGACCGGGAGTTGTAAAAATTGCGGCATACTGACCGGCCATTATTTTTACAGCTCCGAGTTTAACTTGTAATAATTGAAGACTATGTGCATGTAATAAGCGCATAAATACTTGACACGGGCAGAAATTAGCCGTTAAAACGGCTAGATTGCCATAAACTCAAAGAAGAAGAAGATGCTGGACCGGGTCTGAGCGCGAACGGTTTGTTTCAAAAGAGCTTGTAGCTGGCATGCATCACACCATCTTGCACGTGCTACCTAATTGTCATCTGCATACGTTAACTGACATGTTTGTATCTAGTTTTTATTTACTGGCATGCAACTAGCGTGCACGCTATTGTTGTGTTTTACTGCTATGTATATCTTCCCCTTAATACCTACTTAATTTTTTTTAATTAATTTTTTTGGAATTCGATGTATATAACTATAGATAGAGCTAAAACGAGAACCAACTTACTTTATCGACTCATTGTTTTAAATACCTAGATCGCAAACAAATATGTGAACCTATGTACTATCCACTTTTTATACCAAGTAATGGCTGTAGTTGTTTTACAACGTAACTAAGTATATTTAAATTTGTATAAAACTAAATACTTATTTCTATATAAAAAAGGATTTTACTGTGTAGGTATAATTACATGCTGTATTGTTTCTTAAATGTTAAGGAACCAAATACCTACATACAAAATAAATAAAGTACCTACATGGGAGATACTCCAATAAAACGGGTAATAAATTTATGAAACTGTATACGAAGGATAAGTTATAAACATTTTTATTACCTATACAAAAAATGTTCTTTAGGGGTTTTATTGTTTAAGACCCGGGAACATTATTGTGCTACGAGGTCTACGAAGTGTCTACGAGTTACTTGTAGAACCTGGAAAGTAAAGTAAGTTATTGTAACGAATTAAGGCAGGTACGTATGTGCGTAGGCAGATGGTAATGGGTCGATAGAACGAAGTACATTCGACATACCCTGTCCCAAAACAATATTGTAAATGGTTCAGGGTTCACCCTAAAACAGCTCCATTACGAAGACCCGAAGCTCTTGATGTTATAGTTCTACATAACTTGACTGTCATGAGCTAGACAAACATTATGTTAGCTTTTCGCTAACGAAGTCCCAGCGGTATTACTAACAACGTACAGACATTGTATATACCTATACAGCGGTCTCATATTGCTTCGTTTTTCAAGATATTACATATAATATTCAGAAAACCACCTGGCTATAATGGTAGGCTACCTGTGGGTAGTATTATTTGAACCTTTTGCGGTTTACCTATTTATTGAAAAGTTGGTATTGGTTTTTTTAATTACAAGTATCAACACAAACAACTATTGGAAAAAAAACGTAAAAGCTAACTCAATCAACCATACTGAGTCATGTATCTTTCATAAATAATCTTTTTTGTGCTTACATAAATACAATGGTGATTTGACATTACAGGAACAATAGATAAGGCCTTCTTATCCTGAATAAATGCACGTGACTTTATCAAAAGTCCGAAAGGGATAGCTAAGTTCACAATTCTATTTTTTTTAAATTAACACAAAATATATTTTTATAATATATTTTGAACTTTACCTACTCCAGAACGAAGGAAGGTGATAATTAATTAATTTTGTAAAATCAACGGCCAGAGGGCCCCCGAATAGCGGTAAGTTAGCTATTAGGTATAATATTGCTTCGAGCATAAACTGCTTTGATTATAAAATCACTCTCGTGATTCACCATCTTTTTATATTATTTTACAATAGGATAGACGTTAATTAATTCCCACAACAAATACTTCCAACGACTTAACTAGTATGATTTATTGTTGTATGAGTAAGTCTTTCAAAATAAATGTACCATCACAAAAATAATAAGGTTTGCTTGACAAGTCAGTGGATACATACGAGTATAATAGATATCAATCAGGGGAAGTTTTTGCGCATACGTTATATTTGTTATTCCAAAAAAGATACAGGTAGCAATTACGAGTATTGTTATAAAAATAGAAAAAACTATTTCAGCCCGTTTTCAGACAACTGCTTAGAAATGAATTAGAACGTTACATATGTATGAAAGAACTTTAATAATCCTGTTTAATTTGGGTATTCGGTAGAGAGGAATAATAAAACAGCTACTGAAATGTTAACAAAATACACAGTGTGGAATCAATGTGTAGTGAAACGGACGGGAGCCGTACCGTGGAGCGGCGCGGCGGACGCGGTGGGCGGCGGCCGCGGCGACACCGGCGCGGCAGTCGCGCGCGGGCACGTGCGCGCACCGACCTCGCGCCGCCCGAGCCGCCCGCACCACCACCCGCGCCCTATAAACCCAACACGCTCAATATTGCGGACTGTTTCACTTTAACTTCAACCTCGAAAATTTCTCATAAAACGTACGATTTCTTGTTTACATCACCACGGCATCCCCAACGGTTTAATAATATCGACACTCTCATATTGTGGCTTAAATATTTATGGGTCAATAGCAAGACTTTAACTAAGATTGCTTACATCATCGTCACTGTAATTTAGGCGGGAAATATATGTATATCATATTAATAAACCAAGTAACCTACCTACCGCTATCGTAATATCGACAAAATAAAATTATGGAATGTTGTTTTTCATGAACGTGGTTTTACTTTGTAGTTCATATCTACAGTAACACTATGTAGTGTTGGTGTGAAATAAAAAGCCCGTGTGAACTAAAACGTGTTAAATATGATTGTAATTTCCGGAATAGGTGTTCAATGCCGGGTGTTTCTTCATAATTATGTACGCAAATCCTATGATAGTTGATATGTAAGTATTTGTAACTCATTGTCAATCGTTTATTTAGGCGACTGTTTTGACGCCACAGCCTTAGTCAACTTAATAATTTATTGTTGAATTTTTGCTTTCATGTTTCATTCAATATCGAACTGTAATACAGTATTTAGAAAATCTACGAAGGAAAACAGGCGACAAGTAAGTATGTAGGTTACTAATTTCCTAAATGTAAATGAAAGAGAAATGTCGGTAGAGCCGTTAAATTACTGGGCTTCTGTTTAATTAATTCTGTGATTTACAATTATTGTTTTTGTAGGCCTTACAGAAATTTATAGAGCTAAGTATACCGCCGGGAGTACCACGAATGCAATTCATGAAATGAAAAAAAAATGGCATAGTGCATGTCGGGCCCCGCGCGGTGTTGAGTATTACGATGAGTTTTGTAGTGATTAATTGCATATATGCGAGCGAAGCCGCAAGCAAACTTATATTTAGATACTTGTTTTACATAAGTACCAACTTCATCTAAGCAATTTTCAAGATAATTTCTACGATATTTTTCTTTAACTTCTACATGTACAATTTATAAATTCCCTATGCCAAATTACAGTTTTATAGTACCTACTAGCAGTCTCTGAACTAATCTATGGACAGACAGACATATAGACGGGTATGGTGAAGCTATAACAGTTCCATGTAGTCTAAATTCTAAAAATGGCCTACGTCCTTTAGAATTTAACATGTATTTTCATTTCATTTCAAAAGAATTTTAGCCGTAATCACTTTTAAAAGAAAAATGAACCGACTTTAATTGAAAATCAAGGGGAAAATGATCAAACACATCACTAGAGAAAATGTCACTGAGTCACTCTGATGTTGTAGTATACAGCTCTAGTGTTTTTAACCTAGGACAAAATTTAAGGCTGGTTTTATAGTCATTAGACATTAATATGTATGTGTGTAATTAAATGTAACATTTCTGAGTGACGCTGCCCGATCAACGCGACACTAAAAGCTTACCAGAAAAAAATGCAATCAAATAGCGAACTCTTAGTAAAAAAACTTTCGTTAATAGATAACTCCATCTAAATCGTATTAGTAGTTTTTGAGAAAATCGCGAACGTAAATACATACAAATAGAATAAACAAGTAGGCAATTTTCTAGGTAACTTGTAAGTACATAATGCTCCTTCTTATTTTTTCTAGTAGATACGATTTATAAATTTCCTATACGAAATTGCAGCTTTTTAGTACTAACAGTTTCTATGCTAATCCGCGGATAGACAGACAGACATTATGGCAAAGCTATAATGGGTTTCGTGTAGACTACATTCCTATTTAGAACTAGATGATGCCCGCGTAGATGATTACTGGTTAACCCTTTAAGGGTTGATTTTCACTTTCGATTAAAACACTGAAACACGTGTTTCTTTATTTTAAATGAAAAACCCAAATACGAAACTTCAATACTGACGGAGTTTCAAACAAATTGCAACCCATATTTTACTCCCTTAGGGGATCGTTTTCAAAAAACGCTAACACACGTGTTTCTTTATTTTATACTAAAAAAATCACAGTACTAACTTTTAAAACTGACGGAGTTTCATACTATCTTGCGATGGAGTTTCACACAAACTCGCAACTTCTAGTTAACACCTTAGGGGTTGATTTTCCAAAACGGCTGAAACACGTGTTTCTTTATTTTCACCGAACTAAATTCAAAACTGACGGCGTTTCATACAAATTAGCAAACCCTATTTTACCTCCTTAGGGGACGAATTTCTAAAAAACATTTCTTAGTCAAAATATTAGGTTTATAACCCTAGCGGTCTAGGCTCTACGTTGATGAATCAGTAAGTCAGTCAGTTAAGACAAGTGATTATATATGTATAGATTTAACCTATTTAAATAAGCTCATTTCAAAATATATCCACGTAAGATTATTTTAAAAGAAGGCAAGAATAAAAATGTAACAAAAAGTCAGACGGAGATTTACTTCTGTGTTTTTATTATTAATATGTATAAGTAATAAAAGGGAATAGGTAATACAGACAGGATAAGCCTAATAAAGTTCGATAGGTAAGTGAGTAGGTGGGATGTAATCGAGGACCGAGGCACAGGAAAGTATAGCCGAATTACAGGAAGGGAAAAATGAGATTTATTCCACCCCCAGGGCCCATTTGAGATTTGGAGGAAGTTAGATTATAGTGGCCAATTCAATCTTCGGCTTTCGAAGAAGTTCGCTTTATCTTATCGACTGTATCATCTACAGAAAGCGACCATGAATATTTAAATAGATACTCACATCATTTTCTAATTCCTCGATTAAGGTTGGTACTGTTTAAGATACGTATATTAAACACCGTGTTCATCTTTTCTTAGAATTGGTTTTTATAAAGAGCTCTAATACACCAATTAATTATGACTTCTAAGGTCCTACTATTCAATAGCTAGGTTTTTACTGTTGCTTGCCGGCGGCTATAGTAATAGTCTTCTGATGTAAGAGCTAAATATTTTATCAAAATTCCGTTGTAAAGACGTAACTGTCACGTTTTTAATATTAATGTGATGTTACCCAGAATTAAACATCTTTGAGCAATTTGTCAGAAATAAAACATACGTACTTATCCATACTTCCATACTAAAATTATAAATCTGAAAGCAACGCTGTCTGTTTGTAACGTTTGCAACGCTTAAACCGCTTAATCGATTTAGATGAAAGTTGGTATGGAGATAGTTTAAGTCCCGGAAAAGGACATAGTTTTTATCACGTTAATCGACATTCACGGCGCAGCCGCGGGCGAAAGCTAGTTCCTAATAACAACAATATAACAAAATAAAGACCTAGCGTGTAGCCGCAGAAACGCTTTGGTTATACGCTAGGTCTTTAGTTATTATTTTCGCCTGTCAAATAATTAACTTAATTAAAAATGCGTATAATCACTAGGTAGATACATATTATAAAACTAACACACCGCATGCGGCGTCTGCCTGTTTCTACTAAATAAACGCGGTAAGCTCAGAAACATTCTTACGAATTTTCTTAAAATTTACCACAATGATCAGAGTGATTCATGGTTTAGATTTTGTGTACCTGCATTGATATGATTTTTGATTGTTAAAAATTATATGAAAAAATAATACCCACTGAGAGCATGTGATCTGTGTAAATCAATACAGTTATTTGAAAACAATGTACCTATTAACTACGAGTAAATCTAACATTTATTTTTACAATTATCTCTTTAATAATTTAGAATTATTCCTCTTAAAAATATCTATTAAAATTCTGTCATAATATTATGTTCGTTATCGTCTCGCGGATGGTTTTTAGGTATATAAATTTAAAATAAGTCAGCGCCAATTTAAATGAGCAAAACTGGCACAAAACTCATTGAGAAGTTGCTTATTTGATCTCTCTTTATGAGTTGAGAATGTTGTGTATCTGCTAAATAGCGAAACTTCACAACCCAACTTCAATATGTGCATCTTAAAAAAACAGAAAACACTCGAGTTTAGTATCCATTAAACGGTATCCCCTTTTAGGATCGTTTCAATTTCTTAAACAACTAAGTATTTTGTTGCAATTATAGAGTTTACGAGTTTACATCTCTTCAACAGATGTCAGATTTAAATATGTTGCTACCTACTTTTAGGAAAGTACCGAGCGATTGGAGATAATACATATAAAATTATCTTAGCAGTTAGGTACTACGTCAATTTTAATACCCAAACTGAATTTTCTTATTGATATATATCAGAGGAACTTCAAAATACTCGTAGCTGGTGGTAATTATTGATAATTCTATTTCGTAGCGTTAGGCTGCCATCCTACAATTCCTTTTCATATTATATACTTTATATTTGTAAATGTATCATTTTGAGTACTTTTGTCAGTAAAACCATTGAAGAAAAATACGTAATCATTGCTAATTAGAATATATTATACTGGTTTACATAAGGTGGAGATATGGCGTAGCCTACCTATAAAATATAAGTACGCCTGAAATGGAAATTTGGCCATATTTTGAAGTCGTATAAAAATAAAGTTTATAGCACCCATATAAGATCTAACAAAATTGCTAACCAAATGAGTTTTATATTATTACGTAGAGTTCAATGGGCATGTAGAATCCATTATTATGTGGAATATTTAAATCTGTCACATTTCTCCATTCGTACTTACTGGGGTAGACGTGAGACATCGTTTTATTAAATGTGTGAATGAGCACGTACTGTGATGTAATTTAGCATATTTTTGGTTCATTATTACTATAATTATTATCTCTAACGTTATTAAGTCATTCACGGAGTTTCGCTTTAACTTACCTAAGTAAAGCGTTAATATTTTAATACACAATAATTTTGTAACAGGTGAAAATTTAACAGCAATTTCAACTTAAGTTGTAAGTTTTGTTTCGCCATAAACCACCTGTTTATGTCTTTCCCCGGGTTGAATATACTTTTCAGCGGTTTAGCCATAAAAATAACAAATAAGACAGATTGAGTTCCTAACTGCCGCGTTTAAATTAGGTATGCCTACACGTAATATATATATGTACATACGGTTGCGATTGATATAAGCTTCCATATTAAAATTACAAATTACGATTTAGTGAGACCAAAGCAAAAGTTGGTACTGTTTGTTTTTTTTTTTTTGTTAAAAGACGTTTCCCGCAGTAGCTGTAGTGTACAAGCCCTGTGTCGCGGGGGACCTTATAAACATATAAGTCACGGACACAAAGTACAACCAGATTCAGAACAACAATTTGTGGATCACACAAAATGGTGTCCCGTGTGGGAATCGAACCCACTTGCGTAGTCGGACACACTCCCACCGCGCAACACAGGCAGTCACTGTTGCTATTAGTTGAGCATTGGTTAGACTCCACTGCTTATGAAGGACTTTTTTTTCTTTATTTTGATTTAGGATTTTGTTCTATTGGATATGCATCGTGCCCTGATCATATGTACAACTAGTAATGTATTTACAGTGGACCCGCGGTAATCCGACATACGTTTTGCAGGGCGTTGTCGATCATTCGATAGTCCGACAACGCTCTGATTATACAGTACTGCCACAGACCCCCTATAATCCGGATTTTCTTGAGGAGGGAGGTACCTTGTAATCCGACAAATTACAAATCAAAGTGAGAAGATTCTATTTGAACTTCAAATCATACTACATATCATATTAATATTAAAATGATAAAATTGAAGAGTTTGTTTGTTTGAACGCTCAGGAACTAGTGGTTCGAATTGAAAAATTCTTGTGATGTTGGATAGCCCATTTATCGAGAAAGGCTGTAGGCTATATAATATCACGCTACAACGGCGTAAGCGGAGCAGCAATGAAAAATATTGCAAAAACGGGGAAAATTGGCGCAAGCGAAGTTGTACGGGTCTTACAGTGTATAATATGAGGAATACAATTATGCATTACAAGGTACAGATCAAACAATTATAAAACGTTATTTTTGTGGATATAGTGCATATCTGAAAGTAGTTTGTTCAGAATAAGTAACGAAATCCAATGGGGTAGTTTTTGGACCATGCTTTATTTTACAATTAATTAATTATTCAATCATTAATTAAAATTAATTAATTAATCGTTCTAACAATCCAAACCTTGTTCACAACGTGGTCAGAAATTAATTAACTTATTTTTAAAAATAACCATGGATTATGTAGGTACTATGCGACACAATGAGAATGATACTGCGACATACATAACTTAGCAAGTTTTCAATATTTTCGTTTTCTTTTTTACTCGACTGCGTTATGTTTTTCGCGTCTATCTTGTATGTATGTAAATAATATTCTTTAATAGCTCACATCTTTCAAAACACTAGACGGATTTAAACAATTAGGACGTCATTAGATTTGTCTTGACCGCCCAAAACTTGTACATATATATGAATATATATATAATGAAATGTTTGTCTGTCGGTTTGTCTGTATGTCCTCTATGCGTTTCGCAACCATTGTGATGAAACTTTGGCAGGGTATTCTGGGGATGCTCGCGAATATTTCTGGCTCAAAAAAAGGCACAGCGAAGCGTCACTAGTTCTTAGATAAAAACTTTTACAAAAAAATTAAAATCGGCTTCCAAAATAAATATAAGGTAACTAAAAAGCAAAAAATAATATAGGTAGGTACAACAACAAAAAAATATTAAACCATCAGACCATCAGTTCCATTACATTACATGATTTGATGGAGGGGAAGAATCAGGTATCGAACACGGTACTCAGATCGCAACCCGCAATATTTATTATTGAATAGTTCCGCTGGTCATCTGTGGTCTTCATTATCAGTTCCATTTCGCTCAATGGTGTCTTTTAAGAGTAAATGCATAAGATACAACCCAAATATACCCAAATTACTACAGGTGTGCCTTTAATATTTGAAGAGTTAACTCGATTTCTCCAAGTTCTCATCATCAAATCCTTTCAAACCCAAAAAAAAAAATTCAAATCGGTTCTGCCGTCTGCTAGTAATCGGATAACAAACATTTAAAAAAATACAGTCAAATTGAGAACCTCCTCCTTTTTAAAGTCGGTTGAAAAGTGACGTTTGAAAAAAACAAACATGGTGGCTGTGTGATGTCAAAAACAAGTGGTGTCAAATGTGTGTACAGGTAGATTCTTATCACTTTCGCGCATGACATAGAGATGCGACCCTAAAATTACTTACGAAAACGATTAATTATGTTTAATCGATTAAAAATACTAACAAAATTTTAATTCAACAATATAAAAATACTATTTAAATGAGTTCATAAAAGTTTAAATTTAGTACAGTTACAGTAAATACTAAAGAAACTTTGAAAAACTTTCTTTAATCGTCGAAAATAATCACAAAAAACATGAGTTAGTATTACTAATTATGACAATGTAATGCGTAATCGCATCTCTAATTCTCTTGGTTTAGTTACCGCCCCCGCCATCCGCTTCCTGTCACCATTTCAAAAAAATGCATCTACAAAACCACTTGTCGCCTACTTCAGTCCGGCCTAGTTACGTCGATACAACTGTAATAAGTTTTTTCGAATAGCCCAATATGGATATCAAGTTATAGGGCTCATCGTAAGCATGTCAAAAATTTAACATGATTATGACTCTAATACTAAGAAAGTCAATTAGCAACCTTTCTTTTTTTAATTTTCAATACTTGACAATAGCCGTGACAACAAGTAAAAAGTATGAAATAAAAATGATAATATAAGTTTAAACATAAAAAAAACTGCCTAAAAAATACACAGTACTAAGTTCATCGAGATTCATTAATGCCTCCACATGCATGATATTAAATAATTATGTAGGGGATCTTGTTTGCACCTTTTTTGCGCAGGCGGGTTTTTTATTTTTATTTTTTTTATTTATTTCGAGATCTTAAAATCTTGTTGGGATGTCTGAGCTTTGCACTATACGAAAAATAACCTTGTATATATACTATCAAAGCGGATTGCAGGGGCTTCGGATTATTTCTGTAAATTAAAATTACAATAAAAAAGATTCAATTTGACACCACTTTATCCATAACCAATATGTCAATATAGAACAGGATAAGATAATGCTGAATTTTGACGTTGAGTCTCTAACATTATAATGCCAATGTGCCGATAAATTGCCTTGAAGCCACTGAGCGGAAACGAAGGGACAACGGTCTAAAGTCTGATACTGACATTGTCCTACTTGAGAACTCTTTAGACAGTAATTACTTCCTCTACCGTATCGACACTGACCATGAATCCAGTAGCATCCGTAATGGGTTAGGTCTGGACTGGATAGGATATTTTATAGAAAACTAGCTTTCGGCCGTGGAGCCCGCGTGTATAAAGGTTATCGCGAAAAATACTGTCCTAGGTATGTCCTTTCCAGGGACCCAAAGTATCACCAAATCGATTCAACTATTTAAGCGTGAAATTGTAACAGTGACGGACGGAGTAACTTGCACATTTTTAACATTAGTGTGTAATAAGAAGTAATTAAATGAAGTGGTACTATAAGAATTATTATTATATGTGGTCAGAATAATAGACAAAGCTTAATATGGTTTGAAAATGGTTCCGCTTTTCTTGAAATATCGATACTCGCCTATGTTATTTGTAAAGTAAAATGGAAGACCACACAAAGGTAGTTTCTTAAACCTCACGAATACTTTGTTCTACTTATCAGGTCCTAGTTAACCACGATCTCTTGAAACTGGGAAACAAAAAGTATCGATCGTATTAATACCTGGTAACAATATTCTGTTCCATTTTAACTAAGTAATTTCAGCTTTGTATAGATTGTTCGTAAACGATAAATATTACCAATTCAAGTAGCGATTAAATAAAATGGCCAGCGGATGTTGACTCAAGTATCTCTCATAAAAAGAAAATGATTTCTTTAAATCTAGGTTGTTATATTTTATATAAACAAAATCAATTAATAGATTTTGAGGGATAATTTTAAGGTCCCGTTTGTCTTTGCTGTTATATTTGTCTGTTTAATTCCTTTACATAAGGAATTTGTATATATTATATAATATCACTAGACTCCAAGCACGTGGATTAATTGTTCATCCAAGATTTCCAAGATTAGAATTTGGTAGAGAATTTTGCGAAGGCAATCAATTGTTAGTAGGTAATATCGCTCCGTATTTTCTATTCACGGTTTAACCACTTAAGAGACTATTTAAATACCCGCGTTAGGTAATATGACGATGATGATGTTAAATTAATGCAAGTTTTAACATTGTAACATAAACATAACGCGTGTCTAACTACCACATAAACGTTTGGCAATGAGTGGTATAACTAAAACAAAATAACTTGTGACTTTAAGATTCACGGTCACGTTACTAATCCATGCTTACGATTGTCAATATTGAAATTAGTATGGACAAAACTGTGAGTAGATATGTCGTGTGTGTCACTGTACCATACCTACGTCTTTAGACAGCCCAGTTAATGAATGGATATCGGAACAATGTTTCAGCGTGTAATTTATTCATTACAGGCGTCCTCGATCAAGTCGTCTTGCTAACGGAAAGTCTCCGCCTGATGATATCTCTCACGTTTATATCTATCGAATACAGATTGTTCAAGTTTATATTCTTCTACATTATGATATCACAATGCTTAGTAGATAGATACAACAATGTATACTTGTTTTGTACCTTTTAAAGTATCGTAATTAAGAATCGATAATATTTAGTGCTAGATTTTTTAGGGGCGTAAAATCTTGCTCGGTTAAATGTCGAGGAAAATTCGTCTCCCACGAGTTTTCGGTATTCACCCAGTCGCCCACTTATATATTTCATAAGGATCAAAAATTGCTAACGAATTTTAATTATATTAGCTACCTACATAGAGAAATTTGTGATGTTTTTAAACTAGAAAACATAACTAGGTAATTATTCATTTTATTTTTGTACTTACAACTTTGGTGACAAATTAATACCTAGATATATCTACGGTTCGTCTGATGGTAAAGAATGCACCAAGTGAGAGAATATATTAGGTACCTACCTACTAAATGTGATAGAAAATGATGAATACAGAAACTTTTAGCGAAAGTATATCTAATATACTTTCAATAGATTACAATAGCTAAATTGAACAGAATAATACTATGAGCTACCAATGTCAAGGTCGGCAAGAAGATATCAACTGTTCATGAGCATGACGGGCAAAACAACTATCAACTCGACCCATGAATAAGATTATCCATCCATTTATCCAATCTAAGTTCGAGATTTGTTTGCTTATTTGTTATTATAGGATCCAAATTTTGCGTTATTCACCAAGTCGAATCCACTTCCCCTAGCAAGAGGTCATATACTCGTAGATAGTGGAAATTCGGTCAGTTTAGGCTTATTTTTTGAAGTACAATTTATTTTAATGCTAGTTCAATCTAATACAGTTTAGGTCGTTTTGCGTGTGCGTAATAGGTAGTCAATTAAAATACTCTAAGGTCAGTCAACTTTCCACAATGTTTCGCAATTGTTCCGATGACAAAAGTTGGCGGTTTTCAATACAAAATATAGATACAATACATTGTAAAATAACTTTCCACAGAATTATTAATATCGTGAAGATATTTTGATATTGATCGTGTTACTTTTTTTTTAAATCGTTTTAAAAATTATAAAACACACGTATTACAATCATGTGACACATAGTTATATTTATTACGAAAATGATATATCACATTCAATTTCAACTGAATATCAATTAAAATGTAGAATCTATTTATCATTTTATGAATTATCTCTAGCGATAGGTACCTATAAGTATACAGGTGCCGACAATACCGGCAATCGATGGTACTCGTAAATAACAGCAATACAAAATGGTGTCCCCTAGTGCAGTTCATAATAACGACATTCCATAGTTTTTTTTTTATATTGATATAAAAACAGAAAAAGTATAAATAAAAAAATATGTTCGTGGGTTAGCGGAAAAAAATTGAAATCGAGCCAATTTTTTTATATTTTCAGATTTATACAAGTTCGTGAAAATAAACATGACAATAATGGAGAGTAATTTTAGCAATTTACGGTTTGGATTAAAGAATCTTTGCATGAGTGATCAATAAAAGCGATGGAGAAATTAATACAGACGGTATATAACAAATGTTCATGTCGGATATGTTTGGTACCACCATGGGGATTCAAAGACATCGAAGAAGAAAAATTATATTCAGCCTACACACAGCAACAGAGACAAAAGGCTGTTCCTCATCTGCTTGCAATCGGCGTATTGCTGCAGGCGTTTGCAGTCGTCGTCCCGGGAGAGCGAGACATGGCCTTTGCTTACACCTCCGTCATAATAGCGTCATTAGCCAACCTCACCCTGGGCGTCGTATACACATGTGTGCGATCAGCTCGCCCTATTCTCAATCATATCGCATGGCTAGTGTTATGGATTCAACTATTAGTGAGTGGATCACGTCGACTGGGAGATTCATACAACGAGCTGCTCGGATGGGCAGTAGTACTGCAATATTTTACCATTGCCACCCTGCCGTTACATTACTTGATTCTGATACTGTATAGCATACTTTCGTTTAGTGCTTATCTTGAGATTCAGTTCTACAATGCTTGTTCTTCAGAAAGCAGACTTCCTGATGACTTTTACCTTCAGGTATTTTGGTTCATGATGACTCATTTACACTATTCGGTAGACAAGTTAATGACCCTTAATGGCTCAATGCATTTTAACAGCAAATTGCAAATGCCGCACTGCTCATCGGAACGTCATTGCTCGGTGGAACAGCATACGCTATAAATGAAAAACAACAACGCAGCTCTTTTCAAGAAACAAAACGAAGTTTACGAGATAAGCTTACCATAGAACAACAAAGTAAAGAACAGGTAAAAACAACAATATATATTTTTTTTACTTTTAACTTATTTGTCTTCTCCAAAAAGTATACAATGAGTTAAATATTGACATTGCTATCATCACATTCACGCTACAGTGTTGACCGTAGGGCATAGTTACCAATTGAAAATATTGTAATGTATCGTTTTGCTAAGATATATTCGACAGGCACAATTGAGAGACCACCTGGCGCTTCTAAATTATATTTTTTCTAATAAGTAATATTTCGACCGCCTTTTACGACCCCCAAATAAACATACGGTAGTTATATTTACGTCTCTTGTTCTCAGGAATATTGTGTTTAAATATTTAAATAGAATTTGAATATCATTTTTATTTTAGGAGAGACTGCTTCTATCTGTATTACCGGAACATGTCGCCGTTCAAATGCGATCAGATCTGGGTCTAATCGACACACAATTCAAAAAGATATACATGTCTCGCCACGAAAATGTTAGGTATGTCAGATTACCCAATAATTATATTAGAAAAACTGGAATAATAACAATATTAACATATTATTTGTTCGTCGCAGTATTCTGTATGCCGACATCGTAGGCTTCACGGCTATTTCCTCGACGTATTCAGCGCAGGATTTAGTTGCGATATTGAATGAGCTATTTGCTCGTTTTGATCGTCTCGCTGAGGTAAAGAAAATTTAATACCTATTCAAAATTACACATTTCTGAATGATATATTTAATGAATATTGAAGTCACGCTTCCTTTAAATTACTTTATTTTTTTAGAAATATCAACAGCTCCGAATTAAAATTCTTGGAGACTGTTATTATTGTATCAGCGGTGCACCCGTAGAACGTCCTGACCATGCTGTTCTTTGTGTGCATATGGGATTATCTATGGTCAAAGCAATCAAGTAAGTTTTTAAATAACATCGAAATATTCTTTTCATTTATACTTAATTACTCCAATGTCCTGCATAAATGTCTTGCCGAAAAAGGCGAATATATCACGTTGTATACTAAGCTACCGAGATTCAAATTTTGAACGATGAAACGGGAAAAACAGTGAAAAGTAGATATTATTTATTTATTTATTTAAAACTTTATGCACAAAGTTGTACAAAGGTGGACTTAATGCTAAAAGCATTCTCTGCCAGTCTACCTTAGGGTGATGTAGAAATGGAACGTATTATATAACGTAGGTATCGACCTACGAAATGTACCAAACTGTATTTAAAATCTCTTGATTATTCAGATATGTACAACAAACGACAAACTCGCCTGTTGATATGCGAGTTGGCATCCACACCGGTGCAGTGTTGGCGGGTGTGCTTGGCCAAAGACAATGGCAATTTGATGTCTACTCAAGAGATGTTGAGCTGGCTAATAAAATGGAGAGCAGTGGTATGGCTGGGTTCGTAAGCGCTTCTCTACCTCTCATTTACTATTTAGGCCTTGTATATTATTGACTCTCTGTATGTCTCTACTCTCTTTACCCGAAACGACTACTAATATTCTCGTAGTTTTAAATTTCCATCACTTTACAGAGACTGTTATTATGATTTATTTTCATATTACAATTTATTTTTAATTGTCGTGATCAAATGGATTTAATAAATCTTGCTTGCTCTGGAAATTATTATGATCTAATTTGTGAAATGTCCGTTCAAATTTCGGTTTTCTTTCGATTAAAGTAGGTACCTACTGGCCGTGGTATTATGATGTCCATTATTATGTAGCCAGTTTTAAATAGCATCAGTTTGTTTACAATTTTTATAAAACCATAAAATAACCATGATAATTGGCAGTGATTCTCATTTTTTCTGTGATAGCACTCACATTCTGACAGCACACTTACAATAAAAAACAGAATTTATTAAAAAATAGAACATGAAAAAGGACCCATTTATTTACTCTTACATGTATTAAAAGATTTATTTCATTCTTTGACATTTGTAGCCGTTTCTGTTTATGTATGTATACGTACGTTCTATTTATAAGTGTTGTGTTTACAGACGCGTTCATGTTTCTGAAGTAACCCTGAGTTTTCTAAATAACGAGTTTGAAGTGGAACCGGCGCATGGTGAGCGTCGCGAGGAAATGCTGCGACAAGCTGGCATCAAGACTTACTTCATTGTGAAAGTTCTGAAACCTGTAAGTTCACTGTATTTTTGTCACTTAATTATGTAGGTACATATATGTATGTAGTTTGCCGCAATTTCCTACAGAACTTAAACAACATTGAACATTTTTAAGTAGTTTTATGTTTTATGTAAAGTTTTATTTTTATTTATATTTTATGTATTTTTTTTAAATCTCTCAATGTAGCATTAAACGCTACATTAAGTTAAATATTAGACACACGGTCAATATTATTGGGTCAATAGTATTGACTCAATATAACATGCCTCCTAAAAATACTCAAAAATACTGATCAATACTCCTAACACTTACAATGTATTCATAAATATCGCTTATTGACACAAGAATATTGATCGTGTAAGTTAGGCTTTTTGTAAAGGAAAGGTTACCACAGCATGCACATAATTGTTAGAAGTATAATTAATTACAATGTGATTATTATAATTATAAGTATTGTTAACAATAGTGTAGAAAAAAGTGATTAATTAATATTATAGACAATGATATATTACTTTATATAATTATTATAAGATACCTATATTTTTTATACATTACTAGCTGTTGCCCGCGTTTTTGTTCGCACGGAAATTTTAAAAAATCTATTCCATGGGAACTGTACATATATCCGGGATAAAAAGGAGCATAGGAGCTATTCCAGACTTTAATCTAATTCTGTGCGGTTGAACGAATCTGATAATTTTGTCATCCAGATCTGTGGACTAATTTTATTTAGATCCGTTATGAAGTAAAGACTCATTTAGATGATGCTATTTTCTTGTAATGTTGTTTAGACCATGTAAGGCATTTATTGTTTCAATTTAATTGTATGCAAACTTGCATCGTTTAAATGACCCTTAATTGAGTAACAAACATTCATCCATCCAAATTCGCTTTTAAAATATTAGTAGGATGATGCAGTATTAAGAAAAATACAAAGTATTTACATCCACGGGGTGATATTATCAAAGGGTGTTGAAGTTGAGGATAACTCTAGACATATGTCCAAACAAATATCTACATTGATCTTTAGGGCTATACAATTTAAAAAGTTAAGACAGTTTTCATACTTTTTCAAGACGTTCAACTTACCATGGCAGGTTTAGTGACATTACGAAACTTTTCTAGTGTTCGGTGTGTAGGTACCTTGTTACTTAGTGACTATGGGTCGTATCTATATATCACAATAACGTAATAATGTGTAATGTGTTTACAAATAAAGCATATTTTATGACACTGTTTATCGCTCGATCTAGAAAGTATTCTGTTGAAATTAAAAAATAATCAAATAACGCCTGACATAGGGCAGTGGCAAACCGCAAATAAAACCGAGCACTTTAGGTACCTAAGCAATTTATCGAAGTACTAAGTATTTATAAATGTATTACACGTACGCGCGTATATTATCAGATTAGAGGCGTTGTCGAGTTTCCATTAGTACTCGTATATTGTAGATACGCGTCTATGTAAAATAAAAGCGATAAATATTTACATGCCTGAAGTCGACAAGCATATTTCGACGGATAAATGTAAAGTGTTTTAATAATTGTTTTATGAAGGTTTACACAAGATATAAATAGAAAAAGACGTGTGATCATAAGTCTTAAATACAACGTGTAACTAATAGAAAGGCGTAATCAAATTAAAGGATTTCCACCACGGGAGGTGTGATACTTATGCCATACATTGCTGAAATTTAACTACGTTTATGTTAGGTACACGTTGTTCCTATAAAACCTATCTATGTCATAGGTGCAAAAGCTGTGTTGAGTTTGAGTTTCAATCTTATATCTAATCGAAATGTGAAAGAAAATTCATTGATTCTAAAAATACCTACGACAATCAAAAGTTCTTTCTGGAATTTTTACTCTCCCCGCAATCGTGTAAAGGCAACACTTTTTATTAACCGGCCTTTTCTTTGCACCCCAATCCCTTTTCAACACAAGTGAAAAGTGGCAGCATAGAATGTACAGTTAATGGTCTCACCTTTATTTTTTGTAAATAGAAAAATGCCCTTTTATTTCCGAGAGCTCTAATGTACCTACCTACTTTAATCACGACGAATAGTATTGTAATTGTACTCAATCTTCATATTATTGCAATGAAGTTTCAAGGCATTCTATGCGCAGGAAAAAGTTAAATAAGCGGCCGACATGTTTTCAATGGCGTAGTTCTAAAATACTTTTTTCTGAAACAATTACTCCTTCAAATGTTACAACTTTGTTTTGTTTACAATACAAAGTTTTAGATCGCTAGCTCGTTTGTCTGTTTATTTATTCAGAAATTCTCCATTGTTTTCCGAACATCTGAACTGAATTACATCTCAACTTTCGAACAGATATTGAAACTTCAGGGATTAATGAGGTATTAATTATCGTTATTAAAGTCATAAAATTACCCACATCATCTTCATACGAGAAGTTATCGAAGGGCCAAAGTATGTTCAAACATTAATCTGAGTTCAGATCAAACAACTTCATAACTTTGACGGAAACAGTTAAGAAGTTGTATAAAGTTAAACTAGGCATATTGCCGAGTTAGGCAGGTGATAACTTTTCTACGCAACTGTTTTTGTATTTACCTTTTAATATACTTCGCTGGATTTCATTACTTTTGGCGTTTAGTACGTATCTATAAGAAACTATTTGCAAAGTACCAATTAAACAACTTATTGAAATATAAACAGCAAATTTAACATGGCAATTTTTGCAAGTTATGTAGTCCTTAATGTGATTGTAAGTGTTCCCTACCTGCAGTATCCTCGTGTATTTCAAGCCTCAAGCTTCCGTAAAAACCTTTGTCGAAAAATAGAGGTATAGTTTAGACGATGAACCCATTCAAAACAATGTACAGTTTTGCTGGACAACGCGTTATTTTGAATGATTACCACGTTACCTACCTTATAACAAATTAAAATAAATACATATACTGTTTAGTATATTATACAGCTTTACAGTAATGTAGGTAAGTGAAAAGTGGCAAGTGTAGAGTTTAAAGAGATATTTGATTTTTGAGAGAGCTGAATTCCCCTGATTTTTGCCTGTGGCATGCACACAAATTGTTTTTTGTCAAATGTCATTTAGGTAGGTACTAAACAACGCAACTTTCGCAAATTTTCATTTCACGGGCTGTAATTCACAAACTATACTAAATAACTATACTACCTATTTATAAAACTAACATTCTACAAAAGTTTATTTTATACGTAGGCATTTATTTATAGTATTTTCACGAATGGCAGGTTATGTCATTTTCATTAGGAACTCGAAATATGAATCGAGAAGCCCCATGGATGTCCGTGGGCTCATTTTAAATTATTCTTTTCATGAAAAAGTGTACACCGACCAAAAAAATATTAAGACCATTCCACTCGCCCACTTCGTATTCTGTATTGAAATTCTTTATTAGGTTTTATGGTAAGTACCTATTGAAAAACCCACTGCTTTTGAATAATTGAATTCATTTAAAATAATAGAATAGGAAATCTAAATTACATGAAGAATAAATGATTTGGTAGTATGCTTGGAAACATTCAAATATTCAGGGTACTTTGGGTAGGCGGAATATTGATCGATTAATTTACTTCGTTAACAATTTGTGTCGGGATAAGAGGGTTTACCAATATTGTGATATCCGATTCTCTGTAAGATATAGATGTGCTGTGTACTGTGAAATCGTATGATTACAAACAATAAGTAAGAATATTATTGATTACATAGGTAGGTAACGACTTTGTAAGCGCAAAATGAACATAAAAAAGTGAAAAAAAAACTTTAATACAAAAAAAATTAAAACCGACTTCCTAAATAAATATAAGGTAAGTTGGTGAAATGAAGAAATGAAGTTTTATGTTTTAGACACCAACTTCAAAATGTTTAATTATTTTTTGTTGCTGTACTTATATATATATATATAATATATAATATCTTGGGACAACTCACACAACGCTATCTGATCCCAAACTAAGCAGAGCTTGTACTATGGAAACCAGACAATTGATAAACATACTTATATATTTCTAAATACATACATATTATAGATAAATAACACCCAGACACAGAATAAACCATCGTGCTCATCACACAAAGTTTTATCCTGGGTGGGGATCGAACCCACGACCTCTTGCGTAGCAGTCGGATACACTCCCACCGCGCCACAGAGACAGTCGTATATTTATTTTGGAAGTCGGTTTTTGATATTTGGATTGCGTGTAATTTGGATCCCCCAATTTAATCCCCTTAGTGATCATGGTGGAAGTTAGAAACATGGGTTCCTTTTAGGACCGACGTAGGCGGTCCTAAAAGGAACCCATGTTTCTAACTTCAGTAGCACATGCTCAGGGATTTTATATCAGTTAGTCAGTAAAGTATTTTTATATTATGTAGAAGATCGATTTATAATACCAGCAGAAGTAGAAAGGGCATGCAAGTAATAACACATGCCCGTTGCCCACTACGCGAATCTTCTTAAGCCCGGACCCCGTAGGAGTTGTATCCCGGCTGCAAAACTATTTCCGGCAATTTAAAAATAGGTACCTACCATGTGAATATGTACCGACATAAAATGGGTAGGTACAAGGTATGAAGATACTATCGTATCTTCGTGAAAAGTTAAAACAGATTTAACCGGCAGAGCTCTCACATTTATAATACAAGCATGGAAATTCATATTCATTTCTAACAGCAATCATCATTTTGGATAAAAGTATTTTTTCGTGTACCTCCATTAAAATTTAACGTTCAAAAGTGGCGGAAAATTAAGGAAGACGGAACGATACAACGATTACATTTTTTCCCAATAAACATTATTTTTTCTCGTCCTACAATCAGTAGGCAAATATTCGACTGCCTCTGTGGCGCGGTGGGAGTGTATCCGACTGCTACGCAAGAGGTCGTGGGTTCGATCCCCACCCAGGATAAAACTTTGTGTGATGAGCACGATGGTTTATTCTGTGTCTGGGTGTTATTTATCTATAATATGTATGTATTTAGAAATATATAAGTATGTTTATCAGTTGTCTGGTTTCCATAGTACAAGCTCTGCTTAGTTTGGGATCAGATGGCGTTGTGTGAGTTGTCCCAAGATATTATTATTATTATTTATTTTAGGTTATTTAGAATGTTACCTACATACTTATTATTGGATCACGCTATTGATGGGTCCATGACTCAGAGGACACTGAGTAGATCGAGAGAGCTGTGAGATTAAGCAACATTACCACTCTTGATCCATAGACGGGTGACAGTAGTTGAAAATATTACCATCTCCCGTTCCTCGGAAAGCTGCTGGTCCTGCACCTAATTTCTCTCCCGTTGTGTCAGATTATGAGAGTGAGATTCCTTCACTCATCCAATCAGATTGGACGGAAATCCGAGAGAGTGCATTCGTGTCGGTGCACATATTGTTCACTTGTACAGCCACTCTCATAAGAGACTTAGCTAGGCTCTGATGAGATCACTCACCACACACACACGTTGCTAATATAATCTAAGTATCTGGTTAGTTCTGAGGGTTCGTCGTACACATATACATACATTATAGAAACATAACACAGAGATAGACAACCTGAAATCAGAAGGTATCATCTTTCACCTACTTACACAGTAACATAAATACAAGTGTAGACAGCTGATTGAATTGGTGTTTTGGGTGTGGCGTGAATTGGGATAAGGTTATGAGTTATGATTAGTAGTCAATTGCTATATCTCGAATAATGAAATATGCATCGATGTAATCATAATCATCGTAGCCCCATGTTGAGACATTTAACGCGCTGCTTGAACAGATCTCTTACACTAAAGAGTTCTGCTCAATTTGAAAGATGACCGTACTAAAGTTCATTTCATCTATCATAAGTATGTAGGTACAGAAAGAAAACTTTATTTTTCACTTCACTCATAGACAGAACTCTTTTATTCCATCCAAATCTCCGTCGGATAAAATAGCGACGGATTTATATGACTGTTTCACACAAAATGTAATCAAATAAAACTACGTATCTACTGAGATATAAGAGAAAATTGTGTTAGTATCGCTCTGGCCTTAATCAAATAATAAAGTAAGCTTTGGTCTTCCATTGGGACATGTGTACGTGCATGTATATCTATGTGCTTACATGTCTACTTTGTACATACCAATACGATTTGTCAGTCCTTTTTTTTATCAATTAATGGATTTTATTAGCTTCAAACAACAAAATGTACTTAGGCGTTTATGATTAGATGCCTGGTAAAAATCAGACGTGTAGACTGAGTTATGATATTCGCGGTCATTTTTAGTCAGAATTGTGTTTGTTGTTCGTGTAGTGGTCGGGAGGTGAAGAGAAGAGCGCGCCCGAGGGCGAGGCCGCCGAGGGGGGCGACGCTGCCGACGCGCTCTCCGATCTCCGAGACGACGACGAGGACTCGGTAAGTGCACTACTGCGCTTCCCCCCTCCTACAACCCGCTCCCCCACTCCTTATACTCCGCGTGCGCCACCAGCCTAAATAAATAGGACACTAGGGCACTAGGCGGCCCGAGCTAGATAGTTCCTAGTTTAGCTGACGTAGGCTAAAATTATCTCACCCGAATCGATTCTTCATTATTTACATATCGTTCGGACATTTGACTGTTGACGCTGTATACTTGTACGCCAATCATGAGCTCTCATATTGATTTTACGCTTGTCAATTACATAGACTTGCTTCGTAAATTATTCGTAGGTTCTGTCGCCACAAGACGAGAGCAAGGACAACGGAGAACAGAAAATACTTAGCATGTTACAAGAAGAACTCGTCAATAGAGACGATGACAAGTAAGTTCACAGAAATCGCAAACTATCCTTTTATATTTATGTGGTTTATGTTAAGTACGAGTAGAATATGTTCTTTTATTATGTTTATTTAAATACTGTTTACCTTAATGCGGTAACAGACTAAAAGCAAATAAGCAACCACGAAAGTGAGGCTACTCTATAAATATCACAAACGGCGCTGTTAGATATTAAAAATACGACAAAAAGGTACCCCTTCAAAGATCAAACGAGCCTCTTAAATCTATGGAAAGCCATTGAGAAACCGTTAACAAAATTGAAGAAAGAAAAAAGTACCTACCAATGTTTTTCTGTTGCTGGAATTTATTATATTAAAATCGTAAGCTAGATTCTCGTACCTAATATTTGAATTATATAAAGGGATAAACAATAGGCCTATGCCAAAATATACAACAATATTGAAAGGCTCATACAAGCAGGGTCAAATTTTAGCTTAATAAGAAGCGTGTGCCCATAGCAAAGAACTTTAAATTTTGATGTTGAATGAGTCTCGAGTTACAATTTTAATTTTATGTTGATTTCCATGGAGCCTTTTTATGAAATAATTACATTAAACATTCTATACAAAAGCTTTGTTTTGTTTATGTAGACTTTTTTATTATTTTATGCCTGCCTTGGTTTTATTGGCCTAAGTGATTGAATATTTGATATATTTGCATACAAGTGTATTCAGTTTCATTTTAGATGTGCGCTGGAATGTGAAGGGCAAACCCATCTCGAGTATTGGAGCATAATTGACAGAACCGTGTGACGACTAGCATGCCCGTTTTTTTCTAGTATTCGCTCGTTGACCCAAATAGATTGACTGTCACAATCATTGTATTTGCACCCTTAGTTACGTTGCGAAGTTTCATTGTTCGAATTTACAAATAAACCCCAGCTTCCGATGTTTAATATTAACCAAGTGATCGCGTTGATGTCATTAAGTCGTATTTGACGGTAACCATTTTCATCGACATCTTAAATGTATTCAAATATTGCTATAGTTATAATATTAGGTAGGTTATGTTATGTTTACCCTCCGAGATTAAGGTCTAGGTGGAGATTATAAGTTTGAAGTTATGTGTGTTATCTCCATAGACTTAAGATATACTAGATCCTAAGTTTATGGTTATCTCTCTCTCTCTCTCTTTCTCTCTGTGTATGTGAGTGCGTGTGTGTGATGTGTTTGTTTGTGGCATGATAGTGCTTATACTGATGGTGGGATCTATGTTTTAATTAGAAAGCTAGTTTAATTGGAATAGTTTTTATCTTTGTTTTAAGGAAATCCATTCTGCCGTTTTGAAGATAACCAACATTTTGTGTTGGGCTTCTTTTTGAAATCTCATGTACACACATGTTACGTGTGTACATGAGATTTGTGTTTGTGTGATTGCTATTTTTTATGTGACAAAGTTTTCCCCTATTTTGTCGAAAAAAAATAACTCTTCACCGAAAGACATCATCATTTTGTGTTATATTGTTTTGGAAACCATAGACAATCCAAGACAGTCTGTGTCTTAACCTAGATCTATAAATGCCAACTTACAAGAAACTCTTTTGAAAATCGGCTCATTAATATCCATAAAGTTATAATAATATAGAAAGAGTAAACTCATTATACGAGTATTTATAAGAGTTTACTCTTTTGAAGTCGGTTTAGGTATACTGTTTAAAAGTACCTATACTTATCATTATTTATAAAGCGCAGTCTGTTTATGTTTTATTCATCTCTGGCAAATATAAATTTATGAGCGAATTGTTGTAGATTATTCTTTAAAGAGCGTTTTAAGATACTTTTATTTTTAAGATTTTTAAAGGCATATAATGATTGAGATTTGTTCTCATGGATTTAATTAAAATGGTCATATGAATTTAATAATAATAAGTAAGCAGGTACAGCTAAATAATTAACCTTAATTTAATCAGTGGCATAAACTGCGAGTTCATATGATCAGAAATCTAAACAATTAATTGGAACAGGCAGCCTCATTAACTTATCTGCAAACTTAAACCTAACTTTAATTTAAATAATAGGTTACAAACAATAGGCCTGCCTACACAGAAGAACATAACAAACAGAATGAAAAGTGTTTATCGATTTTAAAGTTCGTAAGTTTATCCAGGAAAAGTTAACAAGATACCTATTTGTGCCGAAGAATCACCCGTAAAACTGATCAATAAAATTCATGTTGAGTTTTTTTTTTGATGCATAAATCTTGAAAAATAGTCAAGTGAAGATCGAAACTGTTTAGATACAACGTATGTTGCAAATGCTATGCTATTTTAAGCACGTCTACTGAAACCGTGTCAATAAACACATATACCATTCTATTCTTCACTTGTATAGAGGCATACGGTTTTCTTAACTATTTAGGGTCTGATAAATCAATCACAAACTTTCATAAACAAGTTGTCTGTCTAATCAGTAAATTTTGGGCGTAACTACTGTTGTTGTTTCAATTAATGGCCCATATTCAAGGTGATATGTGATGGTGATACATGTTTTAATGTTCTTTACGGTGATGTTAGCAAGTTCTGTAGTAACATCTTTTGAAATAATAAAATTGTGTGTGCAATTATTTCTTAATTATTGTTGTGTATGGTACCAGGGAACTAGCAGATGCGACAACTCTCTGCTTGACATTCAAAGCGTCGGATGCGGAGGAGGTGTATACCAGGCGCAACGACCCATGTCCGTTGGCAATAGCAGCACCTCCTTTGATGCTGCTGCCGACTGTGATGGTCCTCACCAAGTTTGCAGTTCCTCACACTTGGTCGCTACATGCTGTGTATCTCGCGCTCGTGCTTGAAACCGGCCTAATCAACGTTGTGTACTACACCTGTTATCGATATTCACAATATAAGGTTGGTGACATGATTAGGTTAATATTATCTACCTAATACTAATAAAGTTGTAGATATAACATAAACATTATGTATTATTATATGTCTACGTACCTATTGACAAATTATTTCCTTGTAAGAAAATTCATTTTACCTATTCAGTTTTATAAAACCAAAATTAGAGTAAGAAATTTGTCATGTCGTCACATACCTACCATACGTCAAAACACAAAATTTTATAAAAATAACTAAATAACAAACACTTGCCACATTCACTTTCGATCAATCAACGTATCGACGTTGATTCTATTGCAGAATGTATCAACAAATGTTAATATTATTATCTCAGGTACTAATAGCAGGCATCTGCGTCGATTCACGATATATCCGTGTAAGATTGGCTTTATTAGTATCTAACTGCTGGTCTAAAGATCAAAGCACTTTATAGATTGTTTGTACCAAACCAAGAATGTAGTTTAGTTACCTATTTGATTTCCTTTTAGAATAACATTGCATAATGAATAATGATATAAGCTAGTTTGAGAAAGGAAATAAAAAAATGCATGATATAAAATTTTATACAACAAAATTAATCACATCCATCTAAAAAAATATCGTATTCTGAAAATGAAATGTGCGGAAATACTTTTAAAATGATTTATAGAGTAGACAAGTTTATCTCTCTTTTTTTCTAAAGCAAAGACAGTTATAAACACACTAGTTTCTGTCCAAGGCTTCGTCCCCGTGGATCGAATAGGATTAAAAATAGTTTCCGCCTTAATCTTGGTAAATTAAAAACAACCATTACCGTTTTTTTTTCAAATTGATTTAATACAGTCATGTATCTTCGGAAATAAGCGGGTACAATCAAACCAACTTTATCTTCTTTTTACCCGACTGCGCAAGAAGGAGGGTCATGTTTTTGGGGAAGGATTTGTTTAAGGAGCTTAATTGCCTTGATGAATTATAGCCTGAGAGAATCGTTAGATTTATCTCAGTCGTGAGAGTGACACTGGGTACATCAAAATAAGACAGAAATCTATTGGTCAATTTTTGCACCTTATTATTTCAGTTTATATTTTGCAATTTTGTTTTGTAATCATTTAGATGGTATTATATTCGTATACTACGAGTACAAATATAGATTTATTGTGTTTATAGGTGTTATTTGACTGCCTCTGTGGTGTGGAGTGTGTCCGACTGCTACGCAAGACGTCGTGGGTTCGATCCCCACCCAGGATAAAAATGTGTGATGAGCACGATGGTTTATTCTGTGTCTGGGTATCATTTATCTATAATATGTATGTATTTAGAAATATATAAGTATGTTTATCAGTTGTCTGGTTGCCATAGTACTAGCTCTGCTTAGTTTGGGATCAGATAGCGTTGTGTGAGTTGTCCCAAGATATTATTATTATTTTTGTATTATATTATTATCCCCATGTGGTCGAATATCTAACCTTAATAAAAGTTTTCACACGCTGTAATATGTACCTACTTATGGTACCTATAGGTACAAAGCTTCATTGGTACCAGTTTGTTAATATGAAGCACCCAAGCTTGACTAAACGGTATTGTTTTCTAAAATTACAGAAGAAAACGGTGAGCCCTTACTGGAAGTTAACCTGCGGAACGTTCAACATCGCAATGTTTGTGGCTGCGAACATTGCGCCATTGGTAAGCACACTATAATTACTATAATTTTATTACGACTATCTTCTTCTATCTTTTTTACTTTCGCTATCACTATTACATTGTTTATTGTAGTTCAATAGTCTTTATAGTTTTAGATATCGTTTTACGTGTCTACTTAACGGAGTTAACGGCTCATAAAACATATTTTAGTATGGGGCAAACAATTTTCCGTTAAATTATGATTTTCATTGAAAATACATATTGAAATTTAGATCAACGAAGAAAGTCTTTATAAATAAACTAGCTTTCGCCCGCGGCTCTGCCCGCGTGAATGTCAGTTATCGCGATAAAAACTATCTTACGTCCCCGGGACTCAAACTATCTCCATACCAAATTTCATCTAAATCGGTTTAGCTGTTTGAGCATGAAAGCGTAACAGACAGACAGAGTTACTTTCACATTTATAATATTAGTATGTATATAATCTATACTAATATTATAAAGCTAAACAGTTTGTTTGTTTGAACACGGTAATCTTAGGAACTACTGATCCGAATTGAAAAAATATTTTACTGTTGGATAGCCCATTTATCGAGGAAGGCTATATAACATCACGCTACGACCAATAGAACCGGAACAGCAATGAGAAATGTTGCAAAAACGGGTAAAATTTACGCAGACGAATTTGCGCGGGACAGCTCGTGATGTAATACGTCTCAATGCTCATGTCCGCACTAGCTTTTTTGTCTGTGGAGTCGAACGCGTTATTTTTTGTTCTGCCCCTTAGACCTTGAGTTTCCAGAAATCCTCTTTTAGTCTTGATTTACATCACAACATATCTCCGCACGGAATTTAATCTAAATTGGTCTAGTACCTATCAACTGAGCTTATTGTATTCAAACAAATAGCAACTTGCCATTCTTATCCTTAGACTGTATCACCATAGAAACCTCTCTGAAAAGTTTCAGCTTTCTAGGTCCAAGGGATTGGGCCGGTTGTTGATGAGAAAAAAATGAGTCATGATTTAATTTTTAGGGTTTTCTCGTAGGGTTTCTTGTGTCTCTTTCTTTCTTCGTTCCCCTTTCCTCGCTTGCTCTTCCATTGGGTACCGTTTTTTTTTCTTTCGAGGCCGTACCTCAAAAGAAAAAAAAACGGAATCCTTATAGGATCACTTTATTGTCCGTCAAAAAAAGATACAGCTGTTTATTTTAAAAACTGCGAGATTATTTATAATATGTGTCTACATATTTGTACGGAACTCTCGGTGGGTGAAACCAACTCGCACTTGTCCGGTTAAGTACCAAAGTTTCACACCATATTGCCAACAGTTATAACATTAATTTGTATGTATAAATGTATAGATGAACATACTTGTATTACATATCTATAGATTATATATCTATAGATATGTAATACAAGTATGTTATGGCAGTTATGGTTATATAATTATAGTTTAGTCATTACTTAAAGCAATTACTATCACTATTTTTTAGATACCAACATTTTTTATCTCTTTATATAGATGGTACCTGCTTTCATAGCATACTAACTACTTAATTAAAAATATTAATGTTAATGTAAAATGTATACACAGTCGTAAGTTACTAAAAGCTATTTATGATTAGATAGACTTTATATGCTGCTGACTGAATTAGTTCTATAAGAAAAATATTAAATTCTCTTCAATACATTGTATATATTGTAAAGGAACATTGAAAAAATGCAGTATTCTACCCTATTCTACCAGTTCTCTTCATATCGAACATGACGTCATTGATATATTTTTATGAAAATTTATATCCATAAAGTTTACATCCATTTTTTTAAATAAACATTACACACACTACCATGTATGTATGGCACATTCTGCCAATGTCAAACTGAAATAAATATAAAAAAAAACGAAAGATTTAAAATAGAAAGAAATAACTTCTATACAAGTAGTAGTCTTGTGATTACCTGCTGTGGCGTAATACATCCAAACTTTCGCTTTTATAATATTAGTATTGTTTAAGGGTAAAATTCTCCATACATATACCTGAAACACGAATTACCTACTAATTAATTTTCAATATATTAACTTGGTTAATTTGATTATATACTTACTTATCTACATGGTTGTATATTTATTTTTGCTTCCTCATACTCCTCATCTGGTTTTTCTCATTTTATTTGCTAATCTCCCAGAAAAGAAATGATTTCGTATTTAACCATTTAGGTACAGAATAGCTACTGAACATATTTGGTTCCTTTTCATGTAAATTATGTGTACCTACTTGTAATTTTTATTTCTTTTTCGCGGCTAAGTATGGCATTGTTAATAACAACGGAAGTCTTTATACTTCCTAGACGTTGGTCCTACATGTTAAAGTCATTTCCGCTGGCTTTATCGATAGGTAAATAAATATGTTTACTTGTTGTTAGCTTAAATTATAAGTTGTGAAAATTTGTTACAGATAATTTGCGGTAACTTCGAGACGATGTTGGAGGACGGTCTTCGGGATGACGCTATCCAGCACCAAGGCGCTCGGCGTTGTATACATCCTTCTTACTACTATCACGTAAAGTACCCTTTCTACTTTCACACCTTAATGTACACCAAACTACATAATAATGTAGGTTAGTTGAATCCATCATGTGTATTGAAAATTAACAGAAGCATGCGAAAATGGATACTAGAATTGACTAGATTGTTACTGCTGTTACTTACATCACTTATTGTCAATGATATTGCGTCCTAAGGAGTTGCTTGTGTAAACATTAAAGACAATGCAATAGTGTTTATACAAGGTGAGGATTATGTTAGACAATTCACAAAAGGCGTATTTATGTTGTTGTCAAATAATGTAATCGGAAAAAAATATATTTTTACTACCAAGAGATTCTAATTTACACAATGCATTTGCACTTTTCAAAGCTTTTATCCTATTAGTTGTCACATGCTTAAAATTTATCTATGTTTAGTAAATTAGAACTGGAAATTGAGGTAGCCAAAGTTAGTTATTCCAAAATTGTTATAGGCTAGCGTGACGCTTATCATCAATCTCGTCTCTTTATAATTATTATGGTCGTATATAAATATATTGTTTTTTTTTCAAATGATCACACGTTATGTGCATGTTTACAATTCCACTTGTACACTTGATACTAGCTGTGACTCGCGGCTTCAGGCGAAGTAAATGATTTCAACTCTTTGAAGGGTTTATTTTTCCATAAACGCATAATTCACATCTAACTTCAAAACTGACGGAGTTTCATACAAAACTGCAACCCCTATTTTACCTCCTTAAGGGTTGAACTTTCATAAATCTTTTCTTTATGAATGCCTACAATATAAAAGGCACCGACTGCCAAAATTTTAGGGTTGTAATGAATCAGTTAGTTGGGACAAGTGAATTTGATGGAAATTTGGGACCCTATATCATCACTTCAATTAATTTCTAAAAGAAACTATTCTTAGCGGGTGCTTCGACATCATATTAACTATCCGTAAGCTAAATTTAATTTAGTGGTTCGAGCTTTTCGTTAAAATACCTATACATTAGACTACCGATGTGAACCCACTCTTAACAAAAGCCATATATAGAGGGGTTAACAGGATTGCTAGTAAAGTTGGACTAACAACTCCAAATTGCTAGTTTATTAAAAAAAAAAACAGTCACGGTTTTCTTTAAGGTACTCATATGTGCTTATAAATGAATATTAACATAATACTTTCGTTAAGTTTTTTCTAAAGCATGCTATAAACAACCAGAAAAACTGGTGACAAGTTTCTACATATCGTCGTTTAGAAACATGATGGTAACCCATTTCCCTCGTTCGACTTTTAAATCTCGCATCGATCGTGGGAAGATAAACAGCTGACAGTGACATCAACAATCACACTGATATTATCATATCAAACTCATTTCAAATGTGACTGACATTTGAATTGGACTCATTTACTTAACTTACCTATGACAATATTGCTGTGGAATTGTTAGATAAATTAATTAAATATATTCAAAGTCAGTGGCAAAATACGATTTTTTAGAGTTCCGTAGCCAAAATAGCAAAACGGAAGTCTTATAGTTTCGCCATGTCCGTCCGTCCGCAGCTTAGCCCAGAGACTGTTAGCGCTAGATTTTGCATGAATACACATATTATTTACGCCGACAAAGTGAATATCACTTTTTGAGAGTACCTCCTATATGTAAAGTGGGGATGTGATTTTCTTTTTTCACCTACTCTCGTGTGGGGTTTCATTAGATAGGTATTTTAAAAACGTTTAGGGGTTGTAAAGACAATTTTTAGATTTAGGGATCAGTTTGTGAAATATTCGGTTTCGGTTTAAAGAATTTATTCTCATAAAAAACATTACATTTTCTTAAAATGAGAAAAGAATTAACATTTTTTTTTTTTTTTTTTTAGTAACATTTTTAAGTAATATTAAGCTTTAAAGTGCAAATTTTCGTGTGAAAAAAATCACGGTAGTAGTATATTTACTGAAATTAAAAGGAAAACTACCATAACTAAGAAAGCTTTACAAGTTTATGAGTAACAGCTAATCAAATGAGAAGTAACAAAATTTTCGTACAAATACCATTGAAAATTATTAATATGTTATAATAAAGTAATTGGCAAGAAATGCCTATAAAAATAACGTTGCAAGTATGAAACAAAAACAACAGAAAACCTACCAACTTTTTAAGCCGCATTATTCAGATGGGGGGGGGGGGACTACGGAACCCCTACATTGTGCATGGCCCGACATGTACTTGCCCGGTTTTTTCTAAATACGTACGTGAAACCACAATTCTAGAAAAAGTAATCAAAGAGCTAATTTTATGTAAAAGGTACTCCTTGGGAGCCATATAAAACTCTAGTTAATGGTTGTTGTTAACATAAAATATACTACAGTCGAATAGACAGCTTTCACATTTATGTCTCTGTAATGTGATTTAAGAATGTGAGTCGTTTAAAAGTACTTTAAGTCTATTCCTTATAGCAGTGATGACTTTTAGTTAATTAAAATTTATATATATAACCTATATACCTGTTGTCCAACTATTTTGTAAACGAGGGATGAAAAGCAATTTGGCTAATTAGGCAAATGATGTAGCGACATACGAGCTAATTAAGTAATTAGATGGTAACGAATGAGGTAGTCCTTTTTGAGGTTTTAATTACCATAGTATCGAAGTGCCTAATTTAGTGCTGAGCATTATGGGCAGTAGCGTCTTATACAGGTTGTCCCAAAACTATGCCATACGGAAGGAAAGTGCCTTAAATATTGTAGATTTAAAATTTAACTGCATTCAAAGAGTTTAAAATAATCGCCTGTTGAAACGGGAATGGAACCCGTAAATTATAAAATACTAGTTTTACGATACCAATCGAAGGGGTCAATCATTACGATTTCTTTTTTTCTAAATAAGATAGTATCTTAAATAGAAGGAAAACCATAAAATTTAATATTTAAGTTAAAATAATTACGCTGAAGTGCAACTTACAACAAATTTAACTTAACAAAATCAAAGCGGGTTCTATTGTATTACGCAAATTAGCACACTATTTGTCTTTATTATTTGATTGACTAGTATTTGCCTGATGAATGTTTGAAATAATACATTTAAGTTCAGTTTGTCACTTCATATCACCATAAGTAGAAGCAGAAACACTGTTAAAAATGCAATAGTTGGGCTTAGCGCCGTCAATATATAAATTGTATTTTTTTTATGTAAAATTTCCTAGCCATTTTTTTTAAATATAAATAACATAGTATCTTAAATAAAGGGAACTTTATTTAAGACACTATGTTATTTAGAAAAAAAATAATTCCTATGATGGTGCGTTTTCACACTAGACGGATTCGATTTCCGGTCTAGACACGCGAATATATAAACAACTTTAAATGCAATTCGAATTATTTTTAAAATCAAAATCTTCTTTCAGTAAAATGTTCTATCGACAATATTTAAGGTACTTTCCCTTCGTGTAGCATAGTTTTGGGACATTCTGTAAAGTGTCTAACATCTAACTGCACCTATTCACCTTTATTAGCTGTGCTAACTATGAATTCAAATGCCTTATTGGTTAAGCTAGGTTAAGGTACTGATCATTCTGTTCAGTCACATCAATGACAGGAGAGAGTAGACATTGTTAAGTAATTCTCTGACTGCCTCGATGGTGTAGTAGCAGTGGGTTGTTCACAGTCTGGGTGTAATTAGTGTCTATTATTTCTTTCGGTTAGATCGGAGCTGGAGCAGCATGCGGTGCATTATGGGTATCGCCCCTAGGAGCGTGCGCCCGCAGCGCGCTGCTAGTGTTGCTGGCCGCCGTGCACGCCATCCCTGCACTGCTACATCCAGCGCTGCTGGTCGTCCGCCCTAGTCTCGACCGATACCCCTACCTGAAACCATACAACTCGACAGTGGACTATATCAATGAGGATCTCTTCGGATTACTGTAAGTGTGCTTCTAAAAAGTATGATAATATGTTGTAGACGTTCAACGAAATGCTTTCAATTGTCGTTTCATCCGCAGCGCTCGAATACACTGTGGACGCAACATAATAATGCTGTTCTTCATAGTAATAGCGCTCCTCATTTTCAACAGATACGTGAGTAAAGTTTTAATATCTTGCGATAGAGCACACCGATCAGGAATAGAAGCTGTAATCCTGGAGTTATCGTTTACAAACGAGCTATAAATAATGTGTGTAGGTGGAGTCGCTGGAGCGTGCGCGGCACTCGCGCGGCGAGCGCATGCGCGCGCAGGCGGAGCAGGCGGGCGACCTGCGCCGCCGCAACCAGGCGCTCATCCACAACGTGCTGCCGCCGCACGTCGCGCGACACTTCATGGGCGCGCGCCACCATCACCGCGATCTCTACAGCCAGAGCTACGCCGAAGTAGGCGTGCTATTCGCCTCTATGCCCAACTTTTCAGGTAAATGTGGATAATCATTATCCGTTACTAGCGGCCCGTTCTTGAGGACTTTTACACATAATATGAATGTAGAAGAAATCGTATATCCTAATGATGAAAACCGCATCAAAACCCGTTGTATAGTTTGGAAGTTCTAAGCGAACATGGGACAGACAAAGCGAAGAAGCCTACAAGGGAACGACGATGCAAAGATGATGAATTAATTTTCGTAGTCTACGTAGTTTCATTGCGGTTGTAAATATATCGACAAGCATAATTTAGTTGGAAAATTACAAACTTCATTTACTGCCTCGGTGGTTTAGTGATAGTTTGGACGACTGCTGCGCAAGAGATTGTGGTTTCGATTCACACACGAGTCTAGGATGTACTCTTTTTTCATTTTACAGCAAAGGCTTGTGTCTTAAAGCGGGATATGTCTTTAATAAAATGTAATTTATTGGCAATGAATTTAAAAAAACATGTTTTACTGAATCTGCAGACCTTTGTGTGGCTCGTCTTTGCGTAGACACTACCTTATCCACAGAAAAGTCCTTCAGACATCTGTCTACATTTTAAAGCGACTATTAAATAGCGGTTTTCGTTGTTTACCTTGAATTTATTTATTTCTAGAGGTGTTAGCAACAATTAAATAAATATCTTTAAATTCAGTGTTTAAAAAATATTAATATTAAAACATGTAAATAGGTATAAACATAAATATATTTATTATTGAAATGAAGTATAAGTAAATTGACATAATAATAAAGTTTAATCTCTGATCTGTTACAGAATTCTACTCGGAAGAAACAGTTAATAACCAAGGCCTAGAATGTTTACGGTTTCTCAATGAAGTTATATCAGACTTTGATTTGGTAGGTATTTGTTGTATTTATAATCTGTACATAGTGTACATAACACAACATAACATGAAAGTTACTTAAGTCACGACCACAGTCATCAAAATATTTTGCCATTCAGGATTTGCAACGGTCATATTACGTGCATCTAATAACTATTGCTTCATATTTGATTTATGCATTGTCCATTTAGCTATGGATCAAAGTGTAAATGAGCATAAAAATAACAATCTGCTTTCTACTATCTAATAGTAACAAAACTCATAGGCAATAAACTTTATTGCTTACTTTAGTGCTACATGTCAAGTTCTGCGATCATATGGTTAAACGTGAACATCGCTATTTTATTTCTTACTAGCTTTCGCCCGCGGCTCCACCCACGTGGATGTCGGTTATCGCGATAAAAACTATTCTATGTCCTTCCCCGGGACTTAAACTATCTCCATACCAAATTTCATCTAAATCGGTTTAGCTGTTTGAGCGTAAAAGCGTAACAGACAAACAGACAGACAGAGTATAATAAGTAAAGAAATTATTACTCTAGTAATATTTCCTTTGTCCTCTTAATTTTTTTTTTAATAAACACTATAGAGTAATAGCGAATACCTACCTGCTATAGCTTTAGAGCTAATGACCTCTATAGTACTAATACGATAGATTGGCTTTCTCGTACAAATTGACAGCAATTTCAAATGTCGAATCGAATGACCGTCCAGTGAACTTTATGAACACATATGACAAATAGCTGATAATGCTATCCTTGTTACACAAGTATAGAGTTACATTTGATTTTGTCAAATGACCATCTAATGTCCAAATTTAAATGAAGTCTCGTTGTTGTCGTCTGTAGCCCATCCACAAATAGAGTTCAGTATTTAGAGGCTCCTAACGCTAAAGATTAGGTAGGTAGAGGTATTCGTTTCGGCATAAATCTTCAGTACGACTTTAAAGTCGTTCCAGAGATTATCCAATAGATAGAACGTTACATTAATGCCTACATATAATGATTTCAGTTGCTAGAAGACTCCAAGTTCAGCAAGGATATCATCAAAATTAAAACCATCAGCTCTACCTACATGGCAGCTTCGGGCCTAAACCCTACGCGACAAATGCAGGTGTGTATGAGTTTAAGATTAAAAACTACATCAATACGTTTCAATTTAATTTAATTCGGTATATCAAAATACCTACATTTATTTTTTCTCCCTTGGCCCCAAAATCTATATAATAAAATTGTTATTAACTAATATGTATATTATTTTAATTTTAAATGTTACAACTGTTTAATAAGTTAAACAAATAATAACAGCGACAAGGTTCTGTGAGCACTTTAAATTTTAATTTGAATGAACTTTTCAGATTACTTTTAATTAATTTAAATCACAATCAACATCAGAAAATATCGAGAGATTGTATGACAAATATTGTTCTTCTAATTTTGTGGCATCATCAACTGTTGTCTCATTCAATCAGCGTTCATGATAGATGGCTTCTATCAGAATCTGCTTTTATAATACCTAAGTTCTACGATAACTGCTCATCCTCGGCTTGGCCTATTTTAATCATGAAAAATAATAAGACAGAGTTGCCTTCGCATATTGACGAGATAAATATTGATGGATATTAAGTATCTAATTATAATGATATCTCATTAGCCGTCTGACGGCGTGCTAGTACGGTGGGCGCACCTGGCCTGCCTGGTGGAGTTCGCTCTGGAGCTGCAACGCGTCCTCGCAGCTATCAACGAGCAATCGTTCAACCACTTCGTCCTGCGCATGGGCGTCAACCACGGCCCCATCACCGCCGGCGTCATCGGCGCCAGGAAGCCGCACTACGACATATGGGGCAACACTGTCAACGTCGCCTCCAGAATGGAGAGCACAGGCAAAGCTGGATGCATCCAGGTAATGTGTTTTCATACCATTAAGTTAATTTAAAAAAATTATAATAATAAAAAAAACAGCGTATTTTTTTACTTATTACAATACTTTAAATCATTACAAATTTTTTAATCGTTTTGTTTGTCGTTTCGTATTAGGTAGGTAATCAACAGTGACTTCGGCGAATAAGAATCTATACTATCTATACTAATTAATATTATAAATGTGAAAGTTTGGATGTTTAGACATGTGGGTGAATGGGTGTTTATTATTCAATCACGCCACAACGGGTAAATGGATCTGTACGAAATTTGGAACAGATATAGATTATAGTCTGGAATACCACATAGGCTACTTTTTATCCCAGAAATATATTCAGGGGTATAAACTTGCTTTTCAAAATTTTCACGCTTGCGAATTCGCGGGCAACAGCTAGTTTTTAATAATTAAATTATTAATTTCTTAATATTCTCTGTAGGTGTAGTCATTATTAACTTGCGCATTTTTATTGGTCACACATTACCGTACCTCACTTTCAATTGGGTGCATATTATATTTGTATGAATGCATTTATAAATATCAGGATTAATTAAATTTCTGTTTAGCAAATAGTTAAATGTAAGCAAAATTTCTATTTCGAAAGCTGACCGTGAAGTGGATTCGGCTCATACTTTACATAGCTACCTACTACATCAGAGAATTACCTACTTGAATGTTTTTTTTATATGAAGCCAAGCCATTACCAAAACATACACCTACTTCATATTTGTCTTCGTTTTCGAGGACACTGTCATGATGATTTATGTTTTGTTGGCACACAAAGCTTTTGATGAATAACTAAAGAGTATTTTGGCAAAAATATATGTGCAATGTTATGCCTACATAAATATAAAATTAAGTAGGTGTTAGATGCTTGCTGTTCATATGGAATAATAACTGCGCAAAAATACATAAATAGGTATGTATATAATACACATGTTTTCAACATTCACCACCCGAATAAATCAGCCGGAACATTACAAAACAAAGCAAACAAATATGCCTATATATAGGTATATGTTGATGGTAGAGGGTTAAAAAGGTATCCTTTCGTCGCAGGTAACAGAGGAAACTTGCGAGATATTGCAAAGCTTCGGTTACTACTTCGAGCAGCGCGGATTGGTTGCGGTTAAGGGCAAGGGCCAGCTCATGACCTACTACCTGCAGGGCAAGCAAGACACTCCCACAGGCCCCGTGGATAAACACACTGTCAGTAATGCCTAATTTGAAACTAATAAAATCTTTACTTACCAAACGCTTATGATAATAATCAAGTAGGTACATACTCGTACCTTTAGAAGTTTAGAGGTTAACTAACAGAGTCATTGCCATATACAGATTTGACAAAAAACTATTAATACGCTTAACTAAGACTAACGAATACCTATACGTCGACGTAGAGTCATTGGAAAATACACACCGATGTATTTTTTATTATTTAATTAAATTTCCGTGCCTTCACCCTAGCGCTTTCTTTTTAAACGAAAATAAAAAGCTGTGATATATTAAGTATCCACATACCTACTCAATTACTATTGACAACAGTGAATTTGATTGACGAAACTGGGTGAGAGCTAGGGGCAAAGAGGGAGCTCAAGCCCACTGTCCTCTCCAAAATCCTCCCCAGAGTTCTTCTGTGTGTATGTGCTTCTCAGTGCTTGCCTTGATGAAAATTATGCTCAATACGGACCAGCCCCCATCCCTTCCTCGATACTGAAATCCTGTATTACTTAGCGGGGCCACCCCAATTAAAACCTTCCTAGATACGCCACTGGGGCACTTTTTACTCAGAAAATTCTTATAGCGGTTGCAGCATGAAGGCTTAAGAAGACGGTAAATTATTGTGGTGATAGGAGCGAAGATGTCATAACAATTAGATGTCAGCGAGGAGTTCCTAAGCTTTTGAAGTCAGCGTGATGGTCAGCGCGCGGCGCGGCGGACAGTCTACCCGGACAGGCCGACCTCCCCATAGTCGCCCTGCACGGACAGGCCGCCCGCCTCGCCGCGCAACTACTCTTCAGAATAACAATTCTTCACATCATATATTCATCAGACTAATTATTGTGCAAAGTTACTAACTGTGTATTGTTTTTTAGCTCTAATTCTTCAACTGCTATAGTAATCATTGTTTTCTTAAAAATACATAATTCCATATGTAAAAACATTATAGGTATTATGGTAAATCAGACATAAATTGATTAGATAGATATTTATGTGAAATGTCTGACAGAAACGAGTTTTACCAGGCTCTTAAATATTAAAATAGCTAATACAAAATTAATGTAGGTATAACTAGTTTACCTACTGAGACTAAATTGTATTTAAATGTCTTGCTAGCATTACAAGGGTTCGAAATATGACACTTTTACATTTTATTATACAATTTAATTATAATTGAATTTATTTTACTATTTTTGCTACGAATGATTAAAATGAATACCTATGCCACGACAAGTATCGATTACTAGATAAGTTAACAATGCAAAGTAAAATTGATAAAATTAGTTGTGCGTGCATAATTTACTGCGCTCTTGACAGATATTGATTATATTCGGAATCGGATGATGAATTTATAATGATTCAGCAACATTAGAACGAGACGAGTGCTTTTACCGGAACGAACTTTGACCCAGGATTATGCAAAATTACTCATTTATAGTCGTTATTTAACATATGATGTATACTTTGTAGCTGGAGGCGACGCCGCGCGACGCGCTGCTCGCCAACGGCGCGGCGCGGGGCGACGCGCGCGCCGCACCGCCGCCGCCCGCAGCGCTCGCGGCGCCCGCGCTCGCCGATGGCGCAGAAGCGAACCGGCCTCTCTTGCAGTCCTAGACACTGTTAAGCCATTCCAAATATAGTCCTATCACTCGTAGGGAAACGTTTCCTCTTACCCTTATTTTATAACAATGACATAACACCAAAAGTTTTGTAAGTAGGTAGATATTTGTATCGCGTTATAAGGATATAGTGATTAATTTCTTCTCGTCGTTTTAGATTGAGCTAAGTGTAGCTTAACGTTCTCTGCGCCACTGAACTATCTAATTAAGTAGAAAAATTGTTTTAACTAGATTTGCTGAAAGTTATCGTTGCATGTACCATCCAAAAAAAATTAGCTTAAAACGGCCACAAAACTGTAGTAGCTATTATGTAGTTTGAAAACGTCAATAACAATTTTTATTTCCTGCAAATATTTCGCAATTGGGAGTCTTAAGGTTGACAACTTGAGCCAGTGTTATGCTCGGTTTCCGCTTACATAAAATAAAATCCAATTTATTAGCGTCCATGGCATCTCACGTTTTTGGGTTATGTCACTGTTGCAAATAAAAACATACAAATACATTACATACACATAGCTAAATAAGTAGACACACAATTTTCGAATGCAGTTGGGTATAGTCTGATCAGGGAAAGCACCTCGCAATATTCCGGTAATTGTAGAAGCTAGGTAAGTACTTACGCATTTCTGGAGCAATATTTATCCGGTTTTTAATTATAATAAAAAGTCACTTGTCGAACTAGTTCAAAACGGAAGCGCCCCAAGCAGGTAATTTTCCTGGTCAGTTTGTAAGTTATCTATAATGAATATAATGGTAGATATAATCGCAATAATCCATTTCCCGCAGTTTCTATCATTAAAACGGTACAAATTCATTAAGTGCAATATTAATTAATAATTTAAAAGTATCTTTGACTTTTTATGTACAGAAATAAAATAAAAAGTCAAAAGCAAGAAACTAATGACGTATTTAAAGAATGTAAGGTTTATTTATTATTAGTAGTAGAAAATATAGACTTATTAGTTGAACTTCAAAAGGAATAGTACCTATGTAGAGTACACAAAGTGCACTCATAGTATAAGATAATGCCGTGAAGCTAAATGATTTGAAGTCCTATTTATTTTATGACTGTATCGGTTTTAACATTTTAATTGGTGTCTGACTATTATCTTTTGGACTATAATAATGAGAAAGCGAGCATTGTCTAATCGTTATTACATAAGATACTTATCCATGTTATCTATCATCGATCTATACATAAACTCAAGACGTTTATAATATTTGTAAATATGTGTTGCATTTCCAACAATAGACGCAGAAATAAGCAATATTTTTACACAGGTGTAAAATAATCATATTGAAATAGAATATTATTGTGCGTACAAATACACAAATCCATTTCCAACGAAATTGGAATACCGTTCACAACAGAGAATAGATTCTGAGAAATCTTCCAAAATAAATACCTAAGTCTTAATTGTGAGGTGGGTCTTCATAGCGAGCTTTCAAATTTCATGAACATTAGGTTAAAAGCTTTCGGAAAGAAATAATTTCAGTCCAAAAGAATGAAGTTTCTTTAAGAAAAGATTACAAGTCGCGGTTATTTGTTTGTACTTGAAATGTTGCACTGTCATCTATTGTAGACTGTACAAAAGATGGTAGTCGACGTGGAATTCAATCTCTCTCTCTCTCTCTCTCTCTCTCTCTCTCAATATATATATATATATATACATTTTCAAAAAAGTAATAAATATGCATAGTAACCGATGTTCGCGATGTAGACGCACCTTACGATGCCGTTATGGGCAATCTATTCCGCGTCTCCTCATGTATTTTTAAGAACCGACCGGTCCGTTCGTAGGTCGTGACCTTGTAAAAATATCAGGGTAAAGTTAAGTTTAGGAATAAGACAAAAAGCCTTATTCCTGCATTTTATGAGCAATAATTTACTTACATAATTTTAATTTGTATTAATTAAATAAGGAGATTTTCACACATACATGTATAGAGTGTATTCAAATTGTGTAGAAGTGTTTGGTGTAATAGTATTAAGACGAATGCTATAATTTTCTACTAATATTCTTGCATACAATACTTTGATCTTTGACGTATAACTGTGAAGTTTGTAATGTTTAATGTATATTAAATATAAACACAAGATACTTGTTAGATTGTAGTATGAACTACAACGTAATTATTGTATTAGGAACTACGTGTGCTCGTTGGGAGTTCCCTTCTGTTTTGTTAGGGTTGCAAGAGTGCCACTAATCTAGCATTTACTATAAACATATACTACAAACATTTTCGTTGCGTTCTTTTTAATTTGGCCCTAATAACAAAGGATCGTGGTCATATGCGTCTCAACCCATATGATGTCCCACTGCTGGGCACGGGTCTCCCCAGTAGAACCTACTTTTTGTAGATCCTGGGGGTAATTGCCATAATCGCCAATCGAGGCGAGTGGGTTGCCAATCGCAGTAAGGCCTTAAAGTACGCAGATGACGATGCTGCCCGTTCTCCGATGTGACATCCCTTTGTCGCCTTGACTACACCCACAGGAAGAGATGGGAAGGTACTATTCTTAAGCCGGCACCACACGGCAAATCGTGGTCATAGTCAGCGCAAAATTGAGAAATAGGTAGTCTGCCTCTACACTTATAGCTCATGATAGTAAAGCCTGCAATCAACAATACGAAATATTCGAGATTTTCAAACCCTTGTTAGTTAAAAACACGTTACGCTTAGTATAATTACAATGGATTGGCAAAATATTATACAAATTATGCTTTAGGACAATAGGTAGGTAAAAATAGCCTTTTAAGTCGCATTATACCAACTTACTGTTAACACTAGCACAAAAGCGCAGAGTACTAACTGTAAACAACGTAATTGAAACCAATGTTTTTTTTCATCTACAAGCTTTTAAAGTTATACAATCGTCGAATAAACTGATACGATAATGATTCACAATATTCATATAAAAGTTGAACAGTTACGTAACACTTTTTGCTGGTACCTTTTATAGTTAGTGTTGGTGCATCTTTGAATCTTCAAGTATTTAAGTAGCTATATTGTGATATTGATTGTTAGGAAATTAGGATATTAGCATCAGTGTCGCTTAATACTTAACATAGACGAATGCGTACTTGGCAAATGCGTAATCGAATCATAGCAGGAGATTATCATTATGTACTACATACATATTAGAAGTAATCATCACTAAAACTGTGCTTTCATCATTGCCTAGAGTATCTTCTTAGCCTAAGTATTTATAGTGTACTTTTGTATTAGATGATAAAGATCTACTAGAACATAAACATAGTTGTCATCTTTGAAGTAGGCAGATATAACGTAATGTATTACAATACAATGTAGGTATCTCAATGGTGATATTATTACTGTAATTCGTATTTAGGTGTACGTAGAAAGATGATTTTATTTTCTTTCTCTATAGTGATATTACCTACTTCCTGTGATTTGTGACTATTAATAATTTTATACATGTTCTAGCTCAAACTAAATCTGGAGGTTGAACTTCTCTTGGCTATAATTTTATTGAATAAAGCAATATCTATAATGTGTGTTTTAATTTCAGTGTATAATTTTATAATATTACTACCGTCTACTAGCTTAAATCCACTTTACAACACAAGCAATTCAGCTTAGCTAGAGGTATTAAATAGATTGACCCACATTCCTAGTTATGTATTTTTCTAATTTAAAAACCCTATTTAAAAACCCAGAGAACATTTTATAGAGTGGTAAAAAGCCCTACTGTCATTGGCCCGTATTGGTCCACTGCTGGACATTGGCCTCTTTCATGGCGAACTCTTCTGATTTCATGTCGTACCACAATCGCGGCAAACTATGGCCGAGAAATAATTAACTTGGCTTTGCCTTTGATTTTTATATCAGCAAAAATTTACATAGTTTAGTTAATTTGATAAATTGATGTCAAACTGCACTAGGGATGGAGATTTGCCAAGATTTGGTAGAAATAGGGGAACATGAGGAAGAAAAGGAATGTTTTTAGGTTTTTTTTATTTGTTAGGTTTCAGTTATGAATAAAAATATAATTTGGTTGGGTGTTTTTTTTTTTTTAAATGGTTGTCTGTAAAGTCTGTTTACGGACGATAATTTTACGTGATAACGTAATAATAATAATTTAAAGCATCAAGCTCTGGTCAAAGTCACCAGGCCAAGAGCACTCAAAAGCACTCCTAGTGGGCTTCAACGTAAAGTTCACTAAAGAGGCGCTCTCTATGAGTAAGAATCAAATCAGAATTCTTACTAGAACCCTAACTGGGCACTGCAGACTAAACAAACACATGCACAAGATGAGTCTCACCGATACTAATGTTTGCAGATTCTGCCATAAGGATGAAGAAACACCTATACACATCCTCTGTGGCTGCGAGGCAACTCATTACACCAGAAGCCAGCACCTTGCAGGGCACTTAATCACACCTGACGACGTTAAGGCCACTCCACCAAGACACATAGTCGACTATATGGTCAGACTAAATCTTGGAGATGTCCTTTAAGGAAGAAAGAGGCGTCACAATAGATCTTTTAGGTCGCAGCGACTTCCGGGCTATATATCCCGGCCTCTATCCAGATACAATACAATACAAATAATAATAATCTTATTGTATTGTGTAATAATAGACAGACGAGATTGTATAACAAGTATGATATACATGCCCTGGCCCCCCAACTAGGACACTCTGGGTCGTGAGGTCCTCTTTCGTTTCCAAGACATTTATTTTGTGTTAGTTAATTACAAAGATTATTGACTAAAAGAAAAAGTAAACATTAATATGTATGCAAATGAAAAAAAATGATGAGAAATGTGTGTGTGTGTGTGTGTGTGTATGCGTGTGTATGTTTGTGTATGTGTGTTTGTATATGCTAGTCTGTAGTGTGTGTGGTGCGTGTTGCCATAATAGTGAGATAAGGTTTGCAGTGTCCGCGTAGTCCAAAGAAGCCAGTCAATAACATGTTTTTTGCTAGTGTCTGGAGATCTTAACTATATTAAATTCCTTGTTAATTTTGGAATATAAACGTGGAGCAATATCACTAATATTGCCCCACGTTTATATTCCAAAATTTGACAACGGGTTTTACCACTTTAGTATTCCTTCGAGAACGGTATCATCTATAATAGACTAGCTTTCGCCCACGGCTCCGCGAGAATGACGGTTATCGCGATAAAAACTATCCTATGTCCTTCCCCGGGACTCAAACTATATCTTCTATACTTCATACCAAATATCATCTAAATCGGTTTAGCTGTTTTAGCGTGAAAGTGTAACAGACATACAGACAGACAGAGTTACTTTCACATGGATTTAAGTGATAGTTTGTGAAATTTGACCTAGATGCTTAATATTTATAATTTCCGTACTGTCAAAATTTTAGTCTCTTTATAAGGGCTAGTCGTAGAATACCGTATTTTCTTTTAATGTATTACTTTAAATAACGCTCTCTGTGCACGCTGTGTTGAGATGAGGTAACTTTAGCTAGCAGAGCCCCAAGATACAACACAGTATTGGAGAATTGACTAACATAGAGTGTAGAATAACATTTTTAGTGTTTCTTTATCAGCTATGGACCCGAGAGTCTTAAATATGTGTGAGTGTATAATATCGTGTAAGGTATGAGCTGAACCAAGACAGAGCAGTTCCCTTGATTCCCACACGCTCGAGTTTGCGAAGAAGAATAGGACGGGAAACAGCATCAAAAGCTTTCGCTAGGTCGAGGAAAACGCCCTTACACTTTTTTCCCTTGTCAAGTTTGTTAACGACAATGTCTACCAAGTTACAAACTGCGTCCTCCGTCGATCTAGCGTTACGAAAGTCATATTGATTTTCAGATAGTAACTTATTGTCCTCTAGGTATATTAGTAATCTCTTATTAACCAGATTTTCAATAATTTTGGATAGCAGTGATATAGGTCTGTGTGTGAGTTTGCTGCTGAAGTAGTATCCCTGGTTTTGTATATAGGACATACATTCGCTGTTTTCATTTGCTCAGGAAAAGTTTAAGGACTCTATTTGTCAGCCCATCCCATCCAGGAGCTGAGTTATTTTTGAGGTTAGTAATGATATTAGAAACTTCGATTTCATCAGTTGGGTTAGTAAAAAAAGACTTCATGGGAGACTTGTTTGTAATAGTGTCTAGTTTGTGTGATATTTTAACTAAGTCAGATTCAGTCTTAATCATTGCATAGTTTGTTCTGCAAGTTTTTCGCCGACATTTGCAAAATACTTATTTACTGCATCAAGCGCAATACTGAAGGATCCAGGTCGTTAGTTAATAAATCAAGGTTGGTTGTTTTTTACCTTCTATGTTGCAGATGTTTTTAATTGCCTACCATGTCTTTCTACTATCTCCTTGTGAACTGTCTAACAATTCCTTGTCATAAGCATTTTTAAGTATTATTACAGTAGTTTCTGTAGTTCCTATACTCTTGTTGTATTTTTTATGCAGTTTGGTGAAGGAAGTCTCTTTTTCTTACATATTTTAGTAATGTTTTTAAATGTATTTAGAGTTTTTAACAGCTATTGTTTTACTCTTTGATTATATAGTGTCTAGATTCCTAATCCGGCATCTAAAATTGAAGCAAAGAACTGTCAAAAAGTACGGTCAAATGGACGTACTTTTTAAGAGGTAAGAAGACTCATAATAGACATATGTAGTTAGTCTAGCGCGCCAATTTCAACGAGTGTCAAACGTCAAAAATAGTAGCTTCGTTATTTTTGTAAGATTTACTGAGGGAAAGCTCCATCTATACATTATATAATCATAGGTTTTACTATTGCGTCCAAAATACAACAAACTTCATTAGTAAATACTTCGATTCATCGCGTCATAAGAAAACATTGATGACATTATAATACACAATTTTCTGTTGCTTAGCAACCATGCCTGTGACAGCTTTAGCGAACCCGGGCGCATGCATCCGACGGCGAAGTATTGTACTTAAGCCTATTAGCACGCGTACGTGCGCGAACGTGACTATTATACTTTTTCATGTGTGCACCTGGTCATCGATTGATAAGATGTTATCACGTCAAAATACTTGCAACTATTTAATAAAGTTTTGGAAGTCGAATACAGTCTATCTTTGCTTGTGCCTGCGCCCCAGGCGCCACTTTAAGCGGTTCAAAATGGTATGTTGAAGGGGGTGCCAAAATTTATAAAGGGGCTCTAAATTCCCCTCCCCCACGCGAGGTACTCACATTGGTTGTAAAGGGTAAAAAAAAATTGCACTCCTCATCGTAATCACGTTCTTCCAAGGGCTGATAGGGCGCCATCGTTAAGTTTTTGCTCCATCTCGAAATAATTCTAGATCCGGCACTGCTCAAAGACCAGCCCTGTGCTAGAAATACCAATGCAATTGTAAACACAACCCTAGATATAGTTTGATATTATAAGAATAACATACGTTACCATATGAATCATAATCTATAATCCATTAACCACAAATTCCACAGTGAGTAAGTACAAGTAACATTGTACCCTACCTATTGTTCGTGTTAAGCATATGACTCAAATCATTCTAGGATAAACAAGTACGACATGAACTCGTTGAGTTTGATCTCTTTTGTATTTCAATGTCACAGTGTGGACCAATGTTACAAAACATGTCAGTATTACGAGAGAACTAGTTAACCGTATTATTCATGATCTTGTACGCTTATTTTTCCATTGTGTGCATTCAGCTCTGCTTATGATTATTGTTTTGTTCGTAATTGACAAACATTAGAAAATCTGTGGAAAAAGGAAAGAACATCTTTCATCCAATTTCTGCCAGTGTCAAGTATTCACTTGACACTGGCAGAAATTGGATGAAAAATGTTCTTTTTAGCGCTGTTAGTGTACACAATAAATATTGTACACTCTAACAGCGCTTTCTATAAAATAAAATAAAACGGTCTTTCGAATTTAGCACTGTACCTAAGAATATATATCATGTAATTTCACACGTTTTATGCGGACATTTAAAATACACAGCTTAGTTTGCCGCTATTTTTACAACTCCCTTATGAAAGGTTAATAGGTTTCATTTGCAAGATATACTACAAGCAAGGTGTGGAATGGACACCTATACGGCGAATATCTTAGTTGTAGCACATGTCTCGTATGTGCCTGCCTTCATATTCGTAGCAGGCACGTGCGAATGTTGTATCTCGCCTGTCATGTGTAATTTGTTTCAGCGAGAAGATATGTGAACCTGCCAAAATGTGAGTCTGGCTTCGCGTTCCTAATGTTGGACACGAACATAAATCCTCGTATAAAAATATGACTATTCTCTTTAAAATGAATTTAAATATTTCTTTTAAGTTACTGTAATTGGTAGTTTTCTATCCATAACACATCAAGATATTGTGCGCTTAGTCATTAAGCGAACAGTAACAGTAACATTAAATCTTTACAATAGATTGTTTTACGTCTTTAACATCATCATTGCTTTCAATGTAGCGTTGCAAATCATTTTATATTTACTCAGTAGGTAGGTATATTAATGATTTATTTTTTCTGTTACTGCTTGTTTCCGTGACAAAATATTTATGTAGCTAAAACTTTTTGAACGTTAATAGTACCTACATAATTGAAATGAAGTGTTTAAGGTTAAACTTACACTTAGATGTAACAGTTCCCAATGCTGAGACACGCCCTTTTTTCTGAAAAAGGAAGCTTGAGTAGATATCCAATCATCAAATCCAATCCAATAACAATAATAAAAAGAGAGGTTCGATATGCCGCGACACTAGGAAATAAAAAGTTATTTGAACCGGATTAGTTTTTGTCACGGTCGATGAAATTTTAGATATACCTACTTATACTTTTTCTGTGGCCTTAGTATGCCCCAGATCAAGGTTAGTTAATCACATAAACAGCCATTTTTTCTTCCAATTAGACGTGATAAATTTAATTTGAAATTCAATTACATAATGGAAGTAGAATTTTCTTTGAAAGCAAAATCAGGTTGTAATATTGCGGTAGATCGTATTAATTTTGACAATTCTTCTTTAGATTTGATTTGATTTCTACATTTATATAGATGGTGCAGCAGTCGAGCCACTAACTGTGAAACGCAAAATTACAAGTTTGATTCTCGCACGGGTGCAACATTGCGTGAACCACAAACCGTTGTTCAGTGTCCGGGTTCCCCACGTTAAAGACATTAGTCATTAGCCCGGCAGTTTTCTTTTTAAGGATTTGATATAAAATTAAATTGTTTATAATGACTCAGTAGCACAATTCCACTCAAAGTGGAAGGCAAAACATCGTCAATAATATCATTCTACAGATTTTTCCCCATCCATCACAATCAATTATAATTTCCACCATAATGTGCGCATTGGCAAGCTATGCGTATTTATAAGCATATTTTATTCTTGACTTGTAAGTTTTATTAATTTTATATATATAAATGAAAGTTTCAAATTTCCAAAAAATCCTCAGAACTCCCAACTAGCTCTACGCCAATTTATTATTACAAGTCAAATATCCCCTGGCCTAAAAGATGGTAGTACCTACTGGATATCACGTTGCCAATTGTTTACCTGAAATTCACCCTAAGGTCCTTTTCACACGTTCCGGTTGCGATCCAGTGCGATCGCAACCCGGCTACCCAGCACCGAATATATAGCGACCGGACCAGACGGACGCCGGAACGTGTAAAAGCTATCGTTTACCCGTTTTCAATACGGTGTTGGCTCGTATTGAGACCAGAGCGTGTGAAATTTAAACCTTAATCTCATTAAATAAAAAATCTTGAAAACCTCTAAAATAGCAGTAGAATCATGTTGGGTTTGTTTACATATAAATGCATTGCAAAAGTAGTCGCATTTTCTCCGATATTGATAAATCTTGTTTGGTTTTCTAGCTATTACCTACAGATATTTAAAGTTTGCTGATGACTTCATATTAAACAATGCCGTTTGTAGTATTTGACGTATATTTAATCTTGAAGGCGCTTGACATATTTGCTTTACGGCAGAAATTGTATAGTCGTGTTGAAATTATCTCCACGTCCGATCCATATAATTATGTATTATTAATATAAAGATATTAATATCTTTATATTATATTTCTGGTAGTTTCAATTAATAAAATAATAAAAAAAAATTGTAACAGTTATAAAAAAATAATTGAAAAAGTTCGTTACCTACATATCTTTAGTTTATTATAATTCTTACTGTTCATGCGAGCCTAGTAGGTACTTTTTTTTAATTTAAACTGGGTGTGAAATCTTGTTTATAAAATTATGTTATAAATACCACACCAGCTACATACATATCTCCTGGCTATTTATTTGCTCCTGGTACTTTTTAGCTATTTGTCTGTTGATGTTTTAAGTTGACAAAGGACTTTGAGCAGATATGCCCTAAAATGTTTACAAAAGTGATGTTTGTACAACAGCTACATTAAATAATTAGGGATTTTTTATTAAAAACACGATTATTCTCCAAGCCGCCGATATTATTTATTTAATTGAAAGATAGTTTAATGCTCTGCAATTTCCGAAAGATTTAATAATGTCACATAAACTTTTTATTTTTCCTAGATAAAACTATAAATAAAATCACAATTACATATTTAACAGTAATACCTATGAATAATGGTGATTAATAGAAGTATATACCAATTGTATAATTTTAAGTAATAATTCCTTTATAATAAATAAATAATATCTTGGGACAACTCACACAACGCTATCTGATCCCAAACTAAGCAGAGTTTGTACTATGGAAACCAGACAACTGATAAACATACTTATAAAATACATACATATTATAGACTAGCTGTCCGGCGCAACTTCGTATGCGTAATTTTTCCCCGTTTTTCAAACATTTCTCGTCGCTTCTCCGCTCCTGTTAGTCGTAGCGCGATGTTATATAGCCTATAGCCTTCCTCGATAAATGGGCTATACAACAAAAAAAGATTTTTTCAAATCGGACCAGTAGATCTTGAGATTAGCGCGTTTAAACAAACAAACAAACAAACTCTTCCGCTTTATAATATTAGTATAGATAAATAACACCCATGCACAGAATTAACCATCGTGATCATCACACAAAGTTGTATCCTGGGTGGGGGTCGAACCCAAGACCTCTTGCATAGCAGTCGGATACACTCCCACCGCGCCACAGAGGCAGTCAACAAGTTTATGTTTTTTTTTAATTAAATAAATAAATAAAAAACGCCTATCAGAAACGAAACGCATTTCATGAGATATGAGTATCACAAGACCAACTTGTTTGACGAACTTCTTATTATGAAGAAATTTTTATAAATTCTCTTTGGTATTCCTGAATACCAAATAGAATCTATTATATTCTTTCTATAACATCCTAGACACCTTATGACATGACATGGTTTAACGTATGTGTCGATTATAATGTTATTTTTTTTTAACAATTTATTCTTTATTAGAGATTAATTTTACGATTTTTTTCTGGTACATCAAATTCAGATTAGTTGACATAGCTTGTGCTTCAGGTCAATGCTTCAAGTAAGTATCTGTGGAGGGCAAGGTGTTAAGTCCCTCCAACACAAAGGGAGGATCCTCCGACCAGGCGAGGTGATTGTGCCTGGCGGGCCGCGGCCCAACGATTAACGTTGGGAACTTGTATAAATAGTTAGCAGCTGTGAAAACTTCTACATCGCGATTCAGGATTTTGACGCGAGCTGTCAAGTGTAAGTTTATTTATATTATTTTATGTGGGTACCGCCACATATCGTATTATTTATAATGAAATGCAGTACGTAAAATGATAAATAAAGCTTATTATTATAATTGAAATAATAACATGTTATACGAGGGTCTCAGTTCTGTACATGGCAATTTAAGTATTAAGTAGACACACCACCCTAATAAAGTGCTCAACCTCTTTTGTAGACCCACGATAATTGTAATATTCTTCCTAATATACACATAAGCTAAGCATAAGCTCTACATAATGCATATATATTTACAGATAAAAAAAGTCAATTAGGTATTTTTTCAACTTATCTATGACAATATTTGTTTCGGTAGCCACTAGTGCAGTAGGTGGAGGGGTAAACGTGAGTTACCCCTCCACCCACCAGTGGGAAAGTCCAGTGGATAGACAGAACCCGCTTTTCATTTTACGCTGTTTTACCCTTCCCCTCATCCTCCTAATGAGCCTTGACAACTTTAATCATTCACAGAAACAGAACATCAAGTTGCTTCGCTGTGGTCAGTATTTATTTGTAAGATAAACAAAAAACTTTTTAAAAAAAATATAGCCGACTTCAAAATTAAATTTATGGCAACTTAAATGGATAAAATAACATAACGTAGGTACAAAAAAAAACATTTTGAAGCTAATTAAAACATAAAAAACTTCAAAATGTTTATATGTTTTGTTGTTCCATATTATTTTATTCTTTTTATTTGCTACTAACTGACCCGGCGAACTTCGTACCGCCTGATGACGTTGACATTTGTTAGCGCGGTTATGTCTGTGGTGTCATAGATCAAAACAGAGTTTTTTGTTTTAAATTGAATGACGTTGACATTCGTAACGCGCTTTTTTAAAATATGCAAAATTAAATGTATATTTTTCAATCTTTCTGAGAGTTTTTCTTAATATTTTTTTCCGTAAGAACCTTGTACAGAGTATTAGAAAACTACAAAAAAATCAGCCAAATCGGTCAAGCCGTTTTCATGCTATGTCGTGACAACGGAAAACGGGTTTCATTTTTATATATATAGATATATTTAATTTTGAAGTCGGTTATATTTTTTTTTTGTTTAAAGCTTTTATTTCTTACTTTTTTTTTCATCTAAGTTATAATAGCCTAATGTCAACTGCTGAAATTCTTTTACAAAATATTGTTTGTACATTGTACATGGTGTAATAGTAGTATGACATGCTTAATGCATGTGCTAAGCGAAAGTAATTGAATCGCAAACTGCGAAATAATAAATAGTTCCGATGGTCTTCATCATCTTCATCAACAATTCCACTTCACCAATTGATACTTTCTGAGAGTAAATTCACGGATCACTATGAATTATATCTATATCACTATGCCTTTAATATTCGAAGAGTCCCCTCGATTTCTCTAGGATCCCATGATCAGATCCTAATCGGATGACAATGGAAATAACTTGGAAGTGGACCCTTTAAAACACAAAAATAATTTTTCAAATCGGTCCAGCTGTCTTCGCGTAATCGGGTAACAAACACACAAAAACAACATATAGTCGAATTGAGAAACTCCTCCTTTCGTAAAATTGGTTGATAAAAGCATTTATGTTACTTGTTCACTGTACTTCTGCCGTAAAACGAATCTGTCTTAAAGCGAACCTGTCCTAAAGCGAACAAGCTTATTTAATCTTAGAAAATTAGCTTGTTTAGGTAATGGATTAAAAGTAACTATAAAAATTTCCTTCAGTTGATCTTCAATCAATCAATCAATCAATCAATCAATCTTTATTTGCGAACAAAGGTATACATACATTGTTGTTCATATTATAATTTTAAGTTTCTCTTTGTTCTACCTTTTAGGCATGCAAACATGTTTATAGAAACTAAATAAAAAAAAAAAAACAAATACGGTAGGAACAAAATACTATTCATATAACTAGGTTTTAAGGAAATGTCTAAATAAAATCCATAGAAAAATAATAATAATAATAATAATTAATATAATAAAAATGATGTCATGAAATTAAAATTGAAAAATAAAATAATATTAATAGCAAGCATGTCTTTACGCATAATGTCCAAATTATATTTAAATACACATCTCTATAGATTTGTCATTTAGATATTCACTTAGTGAGTAGTAACACTTATTAGACAGCATTTCTTGTAACATTATTTTAAATTGTCTCACATTGTTCGACTGTTTAATCTTTTTAGGTAATTTGTTGTAGATATGGGGTGCAATACAGAAATAGCTTTTTTGCATTAATGTTGTTTTGCTAGGAACTACACACAACTTATCAGCATGACGAGCTCTAGTCCGCTGTACAAATTTATCAATATTTTGTACTACAAAGACCGCACATTCTAATATATATAAACAGGGCAAAGTCAAAAGTTTATATTTCTGAAAATATGGTTTACATGTGTCCGTGTGTTTCAAATTAAAGATAGCTCTTATACAACGTTTCTGGGCTTTGAACGCAAGGTGCCAATCAGTAGAATTCCCCCAAAATATGATCCCATAGCGTAGTACTGATGACACTATTCCATGATATGCTGTTATGACTGTGGGCGTATTTGCTATATTTCTCAGTCTATAGAGTCCATACGCGAATTGACTGACTTTGGTGCAGACATGTTCTACATGAGCTTTCCAGTTCATTTGGTTATCTATTTGTAACCCTAAGAACTTTGTTACTTTTCCTTCCTCTATTTTCTGTCCCGTATAACTAATATTAATAGCTGTTTCAACTCTTCTTTGTTTAAAATTGATTATTTTAGTTTTATTAAGATTAATTTTAAGATTATTAATTTCTAGCCATTGTATAATTAATGATAATGAATTGTTAATGTCAGATTGGAGTAATGTCAAGTTTTTGTTTGTAAAAAGAATAGTGCTATCATCGGCAAATAAAGTCATTTTATAAACATTAGTCGTAGTTATGTCATTAATATATATAATAAATAATAGAGGACCTAATACGCTTCCTTGGGGGACTCCGTATCTGATATTTTTATAATCTGATTGATACACAACTTCAGTTTTGGTTTTTAGACAGATATTAGATAGCTCCACAAGTTGCTGTCTATTATATAGATATGATTTCAAAAGATTATGTACATTTCCTCTTATGCCATATCTATAAAGCTTGTCTAAGAGAATATCATGCCTTACATGGTCAAATGCTTTTGACATGTCCATAAACATACCTATAGTAGGTTGATTACTATCCATTCCAGTAACTACATCTCTCAAAAAATTGAAAATGGCCATATTTATATTTTTATTTTTCCGAAACCCATATTGTTCGGGTGCTATAATATTTTCTTTTTCGAAAAAGGCGTACATGCTATCAAATATTACCTTTTCGAATATTTTAGCAAATATCGGTATGAGTGCCACAGGTCTATAATTGCTAATGTCTTGTCTGTCTCCTTTTTTAAATAACGGCTTTATAATTGTTTTCTTTAATTTGTTGGGGAATATCCCTTGTTCATTGCTCATATTAATTAAGTGACATAGGACTGGTGAAATGATATGCCCTACATCTTTAACCACTGAGGTTATAATCTCATCATAACCAGAACTGTGCGTGTTTTTTAAAGAATTAATAATAATAATAATCTGATTTGTAGTAACTGGTGCCAAAAACATTGAATTACAATGATTTACTAATGGTATATTATATTTTTGTTGATTGCTATCATCTACTATACCAGTATAATAATTATTAAATATTTTACACATAAATTCTTGATTATCTATTAATTTACCATTTACATTTATCTTAGCTATCCCTGTTTTAGGATTTTTTTCTTTGGTTGAGTTTATTATGTTCCATGTAGCTTTAGTTTTATTATTTGATAATTTAATATAGTGATCATTTTTTTGTTTTTGAGTTAATCTTATTATTTGTTTAAGTCGGTTTGCATAGCATTTGTATTTATTTCTATTCAATGTGTTCGGCGTCCTTCTATATTGCCACAGCATTTTTCGCTTTCGTAAGCTACATAATCTGAGCCCTCGCGTTATCCAACTTACTTTACCACTTGAATATACTTTAATCTTTTTGATTGGGAAACATAAATCATATATAAGTTTAAATATATCAAAGAAATTTGCAAAAGCTTCATTTGCGTCATTTGCCGAATATACGTTAACAAATCTTAGTTGTGATATATATTGTTTAAATTTGTTTCTGTTTTCCATCGAGTAATCTCTTTTTTTTGCATACCAAAATTAAAGCAAACATTTTCTTTGCACTGGGCATGTTAATATTTTCTTATTTTTTTTAATTAATTAGATTGAGCCAATAGAATGGAAAAATGTAATTTTCCCATATTATGCTGCACACTGTATACGCGCAGTGGCGCCAACCTTGACAAGTCAATTTTCGTTAAAAGGGGTACAAACTTTCAGCTGCACATATGAAAAAATTACTCTTTCTCTAATTACACAGGGTGTTTGGAAGATCGATGCAAAGCCGTGAAGCGGAGCTAGTATAGACTATTAAATAAAAAGTCACACTTCGTCTAAGACAAGTTTAGTTTAAATGGTTTTAAACAGTCTTTACTAGCTCCGCTTTACAACTTTGCATCGATCTTCCAAACACCCTGTATTATACGTCACTCTTTATCACCTGTACTCTATTCGACATTATGAGCCCACTTTTTATATCGTAGTTTAATTACCTAAAAATAAACACCAGCATCTTTATACAGAATATAATTTATTGTGATATTTAAATTTTATGCACACATTGTATAATTGTGGTGTTAATTTTAAAGGCATTCTCTGTCAGTCTGCCCTTGGAAATGTAGATATGCAAATATAGATAGATGCAGCTTATTGTAATAACATTCAGCATTTTAATAATGTATTTGTTGTGTTGTATATTATATATTATATACGGCGTGCAAGGGACTATGAATTATATGTATACGTACTACCCAAGGGAAGTATACGAGTACTTAATGTTATAACAAAAATATATCTATACTTCTATACTAATATTATAAAGAGGAAAGATTTGATTGTTTGTTTGTATTGAATTGGCTCCAAAACTACGGGACGGATTTGAAAAATTCTTTCATCGTTGTTAAGCTACACTAACCCCGGGTGACATAGGCTATTCTATATCCCCGTATTCCCACGGGAACGAGAACTACGCGGGTGAAACCGTGAGTCGTCCGCTAGTATTAAATAGGTCTACAGCATAAAAATACTGTCTGATTTGCCGTCACAAAACGCAATCATAAACTATCCTAGGCTGAAATTTAACTTTTTCTTTTTGCGCTACGGGAGTTACAATACGAGGTACAATTATTTAGTCTGCTGCTAAAATTTAATAACACTTTGTAAAAGTATTAAATAGATATATAAATACCCGTTTGCGCTAGAAGGAGGGTAATGTTTTTCAAACGTATGCACGATATGTATGTGTGTCCATTTTTCTGACACTTTGTAGAGCCAACAGCAAGGCAGTTTGGTTTGGGCTGTAGCCCAAAACGCTTAACGGATTTCATCATCTGAGGAGTGACATACGAGTATGCATCTTGCTGTTAAGGCAGACTTTTTATTCAACACTCGTACACGTTAATACTGCTGTGTACCTTTTGGTAGAATTCCTTTGCTGTTTTTTTTTCTCTTCCCGCCGATGTTAGGTAGGTACTCGATAGAGATTATGCCTCGCACATTCCATGCATCCGCCAGTTTCAAGTTTATTTTCTTTCAGTTTTAAGTTTATTTTCTTTCATGTTTTCTTTTTTAAATAACAAAGTCTTGTTCTTATACAGTTTTTACTTAATACAAGTATATTTTGCACTCCTAGAGAATATTTGTTCTGTGATTTTACACGTTAATCGCGTAGGTGTTAAAATAGCGACATGTTAGTTTGTCGCCATTTTTACAACTCCCTTTTTTTGTTTTCACTTCCTATACAAACGAACAGACAAGGGAAATCATATTTTCAACCAAGGTCGCATACCGCAAGTAGTTTATAAAATGTCATAATTTTTAAGCAACCTATTAATATACAACGTTATTCTTGGTATTGTGCAAAACCTGAAAGTAGTTTGCTCAGGATTAGGAACGCAATCCAATGGGGTAGTTTTTGGACCATGTCTTTCAATTCATTGATTAATCAATCATTCATTAATTCATTAATCATTGTAACAGTCCAAATCCTGTTCACGATGTGATGGGAAATGTAAACATTACTTATTTTTCAATAATAACCATGGATTACGTACTACGAGACGCAGTGAGCACGATAGCGCGAAGAACACAAAACAACTAGATTGGCTTTTAACTATGAATTTTCATTTTCTTTTTTATATGAGTTCTTGAAGTAAAAATCTTGTTGGGACGTGTGAGCTTTGCATTATACCAAAAATAACCTTGTATATGATAAATATCAACGTTGATAAAATTATGTATGTCTAAATTCCATCTCAAAACGGAATAACTAAAGTGTATCTTACCTTTGCCTGCCCGGTAATATCTGTACGTGTTCATCAAATTCATTCAAATCTCAAATGAGAAACAAATATCTGAATCATCACGTATTATATTTATATTTTTGTAGCGAGTAAAATACTCTTGCTTAACTGTCTACTTAATTTCCTTTCAAAAGTCAGCAGAAATTGACAATAGTTTATTCTGTGTTTCCTATTTAGGTACGCCTCATGTATCTTTATTGGAACAACACTTCATATTTCTATAAGTGTGCGTAAATAACCAGAAAATATACTCCCTACTATCGTTCAAGATAGCGTATGCCTTTCGAAACATGAATTATTCAGAATTACTAATATCAATTCGGCAACAATATCTCATTGTTCTGAGTGACGTTCAGGATACCTATTCTAAATGAACACTTTCCATTTAGGTATGTGTTTTGGCCTGGCAACCAATTGATAACTTACCTCATAGATAAGTCATGCACTAATTAGTTAAAATAACATTAATATATTGAGCAAAAAGGATAATTAGAAATAGTATCGTTAAACTAACGCCCGGATTTAATAAACCGGTAAACCGGTAGTTATTAGAATGATTGTATAATCATATCATCCATTGACTATAATTCGTTAAATAGTACTCATAATAAAATGAACTCATTAATAATTGGTAAGGTAATGTACAAACTTTCGTAAAAACACCTATCCGCATTCCTTTTAGGCGTGGGAATATTTCATTGTTGAAACACTAAATATAACTCTGATATGAACATTCATTATTTAAAGTAAACCGTACAAAAAGTCCGTAAAAAATTGACTTTAGCATGCAAACTGTATTGCTGTTTTTATGTCAACATATTGAAATTATTACAATATTTTACACATCCCAAATACTTTTACCAAAGTTGCAATATTGATTTTAATGAAGAAATAAAAATAATACATGCTTTAACTGTTGTATCTTTTCAAGATTCCATTTGCCATTTCCATTTTTGAGACAATTTCTATATCTACCAAATAATCCCTGCCCGCGGAGATTAATAAACAACATTTCAATTGAAGCAAAGTACTCATAGTCTTAGAACAAAAAGTAGTAGGTAGATTGTTTAGTTCTTTGTCCTATGGGGAGATATATTGCGCAGATGTTAGGCGGAATCACCTTGAACCTTTGCGTCATGAATAGGCACACCATGAGACACTACATGGTCTAATTAAATTGAAATCTCAACTATCTTACTTCCTACTAGTTTCTCTTTCACGCAAAAAAACTACTGATGAATTTTACAATATATTATAAGTTCTCTTCCTCCTATCCTCCTTCCGGCTTCATAAATTCTGTGTCCATCTGAATAACACACATAATTTTTGGAGCCGGTTAAAAAAATAAATTAGCTGCGGGGAAAAGCTAGTTATTTTATAAAAAGTAGGAACAAGAAACTTAATCACTAATCTGTAAAAACATTTGTGATACATGAATTACTAGTTGGTTTCATAAGTATCTGCATACTTAAGCTACAATATACAAGTGAACGAATTGAACTTTTATACTAGACTCGAAAATACCACATACCGCATTAGTTCAATTTGATATGACCCCGCAATATAAGGTTACCTTTTCATACAATAGACTTCACTGTTCTACACTAAGCTTCACTGACCTCATTAAAATAAATCTTTTATTTATATTGGAAGTATAATTGGAATATTATTCATAATGCATTCAAATATTAATATATATGTTTTATAATTACTATTCAGACATAATTAAGTTTATAAAGATGATAACTCTGTTAATAAATATTAACGTCATGGAAGGCGCTATAGCTGCGTTGCGAGTATGATTCTTAGCCAAATTATTATTCATACATAAATTAGTCTCTCATCGCATCCCGATTAGAACGGCATTTCTATATTTAGGTACCTACACAGATTTAATATAAACAAGTTAACGTTTGTACATGTTATGGTAAGTGTGAATAATTGATAATTAAGTATAATTTTCGATCATTATTAATAACACTACACTCTAGAAATTAAAATGTAAAAAATGCAATTGAAATGACTATACGCGAATCGATATATTTAGACTTGCCTATTTGAATTAGAAAGTAAAAAAAATCCAACACGTACAGATTTCGAGTTACATCAAAATAAACTTTGTTGAAAACCGTGTATGAAAATGCTTTATATTAGACAATATAACGATATAACTTGAAAACAAAAAGGTTTTATTTTACATTTTGATGTTTAGTTTTAAGGTAATTATATACTCATGTTTATATTGTAACTGTTTTGTTGTTTTTATTTTTGGACGAAATTTTTGCTAACACGGGCTGAAGTTACAAGTGGCTTTCGCGGATGCATTTTTGTCTAATGTTTATATTACCAACAATACCAACAGAATGTCTGTGATTTTATGTTATTTTTACAAAAAGAGATCGCATCTCCATCACATGCGAGGTCGTCTTACGGAACTTAAGAACTGTGTAGGTTGTATGGTATGTTAGTTCTCATCAGATCAACTGCAAGCAAAAATCATTGAAAACATCTTCCTCCAAAGCCAATGACTTAAGTTTGACAAACAAGTCTGACGACAAATTAGAGAGAGCTTAATTTCGAACTTGATTCGCTATATGAAATTCAAAATACCATAAATTTCCAGTTAGTTATATACTTTAGGCATATACGATCCACGAAGGTGACAATGTGAGTCCGTGGATGTATTATCATTGTTTTTTGAAAGTTAGTAATATTTATCCTAAAATCACACTTTTTCCGGCTGTCACAAAAAAATTATAACTACCTTCTCGTCTTGAATTAATAAAAGTTGAAAATGTAAATTGATTTGAAATTTATTGAAATACCCGCAAAAAACAATTATGTATCGGTTCATTGCTTAAAGAACAGCTAAATATCTCAGTACTTCTTGAAAAAACAGAGCAAGTGCATGTCCCGCCACGCACAATATAGAATTTCGAAGTCCCCTATCCGTATAAGATGGCTTAAGAAGTGGGCTTTCTGTTGTTTTTGTTTCATATTACTAATAACGACTGCCTCTGTGGCGCGGTGGGAGTGTATCCGACTGCTACGCAAGAGGTCGTGGGTTCGATCCCCACCCAGGATAAAACTTTGTATGATGAGCACGATGGTTTATTCTGTGTCTGGGTGTTATTTATCTATAATATGTATGTATTTAGAAATATATAAGTATGTTTATCAGATGTCTGGTTTCCATAGTACAAGCTCTGCTTAGTTTGGGACCAGATAGCGTTGTGTGAGTTGTCCCAAGATATTATTATTATATTATTATTATTATTATTATACAAGTATTTTCAATGGAATCTGTACGAAGTTTTTGTTACTTCTCACTTGGTCTATTGTTACTCGTTAAGTTGTGAAGCCTACTTAGAAGTGATAGTTTTCCTTTTAATTTCACTATATATATTACTACCTAATTTTTACAAAACGCTGCATTTTGTAAAGGTATTAGGTATCGAACGCGGTACTCAGATCGCAACCCGCAATGTTTATTATTGAATAGTTCCGCTGGTCAGGTGTGGTCTTTATCGTCAGTTTCATTTCACTCAATGGTGCTTTTTATAATAAGAGTAAATGCCCGAATCGCAACCAAATATACCCAAATTACTATAAGTGTGCCTTTAATATTTGACGAGTTTCCTCGATTTCTTTCCAAAATCTCATCATCAGATCCAAACTTTGATGACAATGGGACCAATCTGGAAGTATACCCTTTCTAACACAAAAAGATTTTTTCGAATCGGTCAAGCCGTTTGTGAGTAATCAGATAACAAACATTTAAAAACAAAATACAATGTAATTGAGAAACTTCTTCTTTTTGAAGTTTGTTGAAAATAAATACATACTGGATAAAGAAATTCACGTCTTATTTCATTTTATTACTAAGTAGAAAATTATTAATAATAACCGTAAAAAGTGTTGTGAATGTTATATTTACATTTACCAAATAATTATTAATAATAATCGCAAATTATTAACAATTTTAAATTAATCACATTTACCGTAACATACCTATACATAGTTATAAAACTGTGCAAACATATTTTTTTTAAATAACTGACAGAATCAGACGTCACATGGCAAGTACTAAATTGATTAATGAGGAGGGAAACCGCCATTCATCCTCGATCTGTGAATCCTGATGTCAATCATCAGGTAGTCAGTCATCAAAGTAGTTAGGAAATATCCCCAATACAAAATTAAAAAAGATTGACAGGCCGAAGACTCTCCAAGAAGATTTTTTTCCTAATAGTCCTGGAAACGTAACGAAATAGAATTATTCGTGATGTCAATGATGTTCTCCTAGTGTTGTATGTCATGAAGAGCTATGCCAAACTCATTTTAAATCTAAAAGTTTGCAAGGATGGATGGATGGATCGACTTTAATGAAACTTACAGTAATGTAGTTTATACATCGTTATAACACATAGGCTATATAAAAAATACGACGCAGGTAAAGCCGTAGGCAAAAGCTAGTCTATGAAATAGACGCTAAGCCTAGCCCACAAATTTAACAGTCGCACCGGAAATCAGTGACAGTGACTTTTTGACGTGACAAAAAAGTGTTTAAAAAGCCACGTTATTGATTGGTTGCTAAGCAACGCGAATGGCGATATGTCATCAATGTTTTCTTATGACGTTACGTTACGTCACGTAAAATTATCGTCCGTAAACCGACTTTACAGACAACCATATTTTTCCATAATAATCCTGAAAACGTAACGAATTACAATTCTTCGTGATACCAATGACGATCTCCTGACGTTTTATGTCATAAAAAATATGCCAAACCATTGCCAAACTCTATGGAGATTAGTCAATAAGCAAGAAATATTTAGTCTGTGCGCAAATATTTCCGCTCCCTTTCAAGCGCAAGTAGTTTAAGCACAGGACTGTCGACTCAAAGCGCACTCCTCATAAAGTAGGTACAACATTTTTATATAAAGCTTAGATCACTTATCTGTGAACCAAACAATGGTAACGTTGCTTAACCTATAACTGATGTCCGTTACGGCGGCTAATCTCGTCAAAGACTAGCCAACTAACAGGAGATATTATAGTGCACAAGTGTGTGCGCATTCACAAGTGCACTCGCTATTCCCTCACTCTCAAATGAAACAGGAATCCTATACATCATCAAAGCGTTTAGGCACAGGACTGTCGACTTAACGCACACTCCTCGGAAGTGTATTACATTTTTAGAAAAAGCTTAGGTTACACATCTGTGTACCTAAGTACTAACGTTGCTTAAGCTCGCATCTTATAACACGCTCGCCACTGAATCACGGACCTCTTCATGACATTAATAGAATAAACAACCACATGGCAACAGACACTATGTCTACATATTACTTAAACATCATTTTTACACCAAGTTAGTAGAAGCTAACGATCAAGGTGTTAATAGTGGCCTATACCGAGAGGCAACCGCTAAATTATTATAGGTATACACTAATGACCTGAAGATAGAGAACATTTACTAAAGTTTGAGAGGGTGGATGTATTGATCGATTTTAATGAAACTTACAATCATGTAGTTTATACATCGTTATAACACATATATAAAAATACATAAAAATGTTGATTTTATTTTATTCAGTGTGCGAACAATACAAAAGGCTACATGGTAGCTTCTTTAAGATTTTATTGGCAGCTTTTTCTCCTTTGAAACGACTTGTTTGATTTGAAGTTAACATTTTCCAGTACCAAATATGTCTTTCTTTATTGCGATTTTTTTGTTGCTGAGCAAAACAACTCGCAATACTTATGAAACTTACAGCAATATTTTTTATTAGGAGTTTCGAGATCAAGAGCTGTATAATATGCGTGAGCGGACTGGCGTGTAAACAATCGAGTAACTAACAACCTATATTATTTATTTTGCTCATTCAAGGAACGTAACGTGTAGGCGCTACAGAATAAAAAAGACTATTGGTTCCGAAATAACTTCTCATGACATTACAATAGAATTGAAACAATTCATCATAACGGGTGACAAGAGCACCTTTTCTCTCACTTTCTTATTTTGTTGTCTATATAAATAAAACCGGGCAAGTGTATGTTGGGCCACGCACAATGTAATGGATTCCGTAGTCCCCCCCCCCTCCATTCAAATAATGCGGCTTATAAAGTAGTTTTTCTGTTGTTTTTGTTTCATACTTACAACGTTATACTACGTACTAACGTATTATGTTATCTGTGGTTACTTCATAATAATTTTCAATGGAATTTGTACAGCTGTTACTCGTAAACTTTTAAAGCCTTCTTAGCTGTGTTTGTGTTCCTTTAAATTTCACTATATATACTACTACCGCGATTTTTTTTACATACTCAACACTTGACTCTAACAAAAATTTGCACTTTAATCTAAAAATGGTCTTACCATCCCCGAAACATTTTTAAAAGACCTATCCAACGATATCTCACACTCAAACTAAAAAAAAATTTTTTTCAACATTTTATTGTATCCATGCAAAATTACAGCCTTTTAGCTCTAACAGTCTCTGAGCTAAGCTGCAGACGGACGGACACACGGACAGACATGGCGAAACTATATGGGTACTATAACTATAAGGCGTTTTGCCATTTTGGCTAAGGAACCCTAAAAATCAATGTCTGGTCATCTGTGGTCTTCATCTTCACAATGTAGGGTTCTGCAATTGCCAATCACAATAATGTTGACTAAGAAGAGAGCTTTTTAACCGGCTTTAAAAAATGAGGAGGTTCGCAATTCGTCACAATATTTTATTGGAACGAAATTCCTTTACTCACGTTTTTATTTGCGGGCTGACTTTTTTCCGTCTAGTGGACGGAAAAGTGTTACATTTTGACATCGATCAAAAATCTATTATTTACGATTATGTGTAGCTAGGTTAAGGAATCAGGCCAAGATCTGATGATGGAATGCTTGGGAAATCGAGGTAAACTTATATTGATTTAGGTTTCATAGTAATCGAGCACTTACTTTTGGAAAGCATCATTTGATGAAGTGGATGAAGTGGTTGTTGCACAGATGACCAGTGGTAAATACAGCGAATACTGAATAATAAATGTTTTAGTAGTTGCGGTTATTGATTGTTTCATTAGGTAGGTTTTGATAAGTAATTTATGTGTAATGGAACTAATATTAAAGTAGGTACCACATGAACTCCTCAACAATTAACGCCTCTGCATCGGGAAAAGCAATATTTGATTCTAATATTATAAATGCGAAAGTTTGGATGTATGGATGAATGTTTGTTATTCAATCACGCCACAACGGGTAAACGGATTTGGACGAAATTTGGAAAAGAGATACATTTTAGTCTGGAATAGTGCATAGGCTTTTTATACTAGAAAAATGTTTCCGTGGGATAAATTTGCTTTTCATTTTTTATACAACAACAACAGCAACAGCTAGTATTTTATAAAACGAGATGAGCACTTGACATTAGGCTATTGTAACTTAGAGAAATTACAAAATGACTCCCTATAATGCGAGAAAAAATTACAAAAAAACTTTAAAAAGACCGACTTTAAAAATAAATTTAAGGTAACTAAAATGCAAAAAAATAATAAAGGTACAACAACAAAAAATAATTAAACATATTTGGTTGGTGGTAGTAGGTTGGTGCTAGGTGCCTTAAATTTATTTTTGAAGTCGGTTTTTATTATTTGTAAAAAAGTTTTATTTCTAAATTTTTAGTGTATTGGTTTGTAGTTCTTTTTACAAAATATTGCGTTTTGCGATACAGGGCCGTTGATTTTTAAGGAGTTCGCCTGATACTAGACTATCGGTTCCATTACATGATTTGATGGAGCCGAAGTCTCAGGTATCGAACACGGTACTCAGATCGCAACCCGCAATATTTATTATTGAATAGTTCCGCTGGTCATCTGTGGTCTTCATCATCAGTTCCATTTCACTCAATGGTGCTTTTTAAGAGTAAATACATGAATTACAACAAAATATACCCATAATACTATAGGTATGCCTTTAATATTTAAAGAGTTCCCTCGATTGCTCCAAAATCTCATTATCTGGTCCAAACTTTGATGACAATAAGACCAGTCTGAAGGTATACCCTTACAAATACGAAAATATTTTTTCAAATCGGTTCAGCCGTCTGCGAGGAATCGGGTAACAAACTTAAAAAAAACACTCAAATTGAGAATCTCCTCCTTTGTGAAGTCGGTTGAAAAAGGTGTATGTATGGTCGCGATTTTCTCAACAATCACTGATCCGATTTGGATGGAATTGGGAAAGTTAAGTGTATTAAATTTTTTATTTTTATTATTATTGAACATTATTAAACATGCATCATAAATACATACAATATCACAGTTAGGTTATAACTTATAAGACGCCGCACCTAAAGACTAAAAAATAAGAGTAAGTCAGAAATAAATATGTCTTTTTCCCTTGATTTTCAATTGAAGTCGGCTCAGTTTTTTTTTTTATGAACACCCTAACACACAATTTGTTACCGATTTGGATACCAATGAAACTAGACCTTGAAAAAATATTGTAATTGTTGTATATCACACGATGCGGTATGATATTTTATATAGTCTTGTCATGTATCCATTATGTACCGAAGCGTTAAAAAGTTTTTGTACACATTATACACTCTCACACAGGTAATCCCTGATTCAGTGGCAACCGAACAGATCGAGATATCTGCGTGGATAAGTAACGTTACCACTAGCCACTACCACTAACTTAGACAGGTGACCGTTTTGGACAATTATCACACCCCTCCTTGCCTCGGAGAGCATGTTAAGTCGTCGGTCCTGCGCCCAATTTCACTCTGGTTGTGTTGGATTTCCGTCCCATTGCTATGAGAGTGAGGGAACAGGGAGTGCACTTTTGTTTGCGATTACACTTGTGCGCTCTCTATTGGGATTGGCCACCGTAACCCACATCGGTTAGGAGACCATTATTATTAATACACTTTATTTTCACTCATTTAAAGTACACTTATACCTAACCTAGCTAAAAGGCCGATGGTCTTCTAAAAAACTATATCTTTACTGGTTAAGTACGTTGATCTTTTTAGGAGTTGACAGATAAGGTCTTAAAAATGTATCAATTTTAGATCTACATGAGGCTACAAGAGAATGAGAGTAAGTTTTGTTAAACTATAGTATCGCCAGATTGCAGTATCTACTTTCTACTTAATTTGAAGAGTCCTTTATAAATTAAAAAATCAGACCTAGGTATACTTAGTCAAAACTAAGTAGACTTTTTGGCCCATAAGTAATAGAATTGTAGATCGTCAAATATGAATAGGCACAACAGAAAAAATAGATGCAAAGATTTTTTATCAATGAAAGCGAGCTTTCTATATTTTTTTGAAACAACAACAGAGAGACTATTTACTAATTTTAAAAATAACACAATTACATATTAATGAGTTACGTGAAGTATTGAAATTTGATAAGACAAATTGCATAATTATTGAAACATACAGACAAAGATTGCTGATACAACTGAAAAATGAAGCTTTCCTTGCCTGCATCTCTTTACATGAGTGTCATATTTGTATGTAGGTAAAATCACTTACATACAAACATACGGGATTACTGGAGACCTAGTATAAATTAGATTTTTTGTTTTTTTTATTATTTGCAGATGTAATTTGCATTAGATTTGATTTGCTATTTCTTATTCTCTTTCAGATCTTACATAATTTAGGTTTTGTATTTAGTTTATGTAATAACGAAGGACGCATCTCATCATCGCTCATATGACGAAAGTGCGAGAGTGCATCTGCAAATGCGCTCCGAGTCCTGATGATGCAGGTGATTCACAGCTGATGAGTGCGAAGGGTGTCGGCAGAGGTGCGAGCGCTGTGGGCGAGCGGGGCGGGAGGGGCGCAGATTGAGGCCACTATTTAACCGCACGACGGCCGCGCAACGACCTGTTGTGATCCCGTCATGGCGCGCTACGCCCGTGTCGCTACTCTGGCCGCGTGCCTCTTGTTTGCCTGCGGTGAGTCCTAACCTTTATCTTACGCATCCAGACACCGTCGATCTCGCGACGTCACAGGTGACACGATGTCACGTTTGAACATCTGCCAATAATTTAGTGATTGCGTCAATATAGAGTGTCGCACTTAGTGAACAGTGAAGTTGCCCGTTTTCGACCATCGCGTCGCGAGATAGATAGATTGTGTCTACGCAGAGTTTACGAATGAATGCAGCCGACCGCGATCGCCTTGCATCGAACGGCCAAAGGACAGCGGTGCACAGTGACTCGAAACCCTTCAAGGATAGTCACTCATGTCTGTATCGAGTCTCCAATCTGCATCTTCAGCGGTGTTGTGAAAACTTTGAATCTAATTGAATTCCGTGATGCCTCAACCGAGCGTACTGATATTGCGAAAACAAAATACTGGCATATTTACTTTCTGCAACAATCGCTGAACATTCGGTACAGACAGTTTCGTGATTCAGTAGTCATTACAAATTTAAAGTATATTTAAACTTACACAATGATATGTTGAATAAGATTTATCTTGATGATTGGTTTACCAGCAGTAATTAGGACGTGTTTAGTTAAAGTATTGGTTAGCACCTGCTGCGGCTGCGCACTGCGGTTGCGGAGAACTTTCACATTCGTTCCGTGTTGCGCTACGCCTGCGCCGGTGACGTCACAGTCTACATAGTGTCGAGGGCAGCGAGACTGCTACGACGAACCGCGCGCCGCGACGGCGCGACGTTACATGAGTTGGCCCTAGTGATTTCTCGAAATTTACATTTAAGAACGTGTTGTTTGAGCATTATACATGCGTAATCTGATCAATCTGCAACATACAATCTTTTGTAATGTAATACTCATAAGACTTTGTGTGTACATTTATCTTTAGCGATGAATTACCTAAGCCTCAGAACTTAGCTTATATACAATGCAACTAGTTGTTTACTGAGATTAATATGTGTACTCTTTACCACGCTTTAGTTCCCGCAGTGGTTTCTTAAAAGATAAAGCCTAGATTATTATGTTACATGCTAATAAATCTTAGTCTCATTAACTGTTAGAAGCACATGATGTACATACAGGTTAAACACAGGTCATTTAATATTAGGAATGAGCTAGAAAATATAACAAGATTTCATCAAAAGCTTGTCTTTGTTAGTCATAACAATAGCATGTTCTTTTATTATTGTCAAAACGTAATACGCTTCATAAACTTTGAATTTATTGTAATGAAATCGCAATTGGTTTCATTTGACATTTGAAATAGAACTCATCTTTATCATTTATTGCTAGTTGCATCATCAATTTGATTACTTTGTTTATTGTTTAGGGAAGTTAAACTGACATTCATAGTATTACATACGCAAACAACTGCACAAAATAATTACAGTTGACATATACCTGACATTTTTGCAGTACTCACGTTCGATCATTTAAATACCATAGAGTCACTTAGTTCATGCGAACTAGGAGCCAACTGTTCAAGGGCATCATTAATAATAGCTTCCTTTCGATAGAAATATAAAAATTATCTAATTTAACCTTGGATTCAACACCGCTGCAGATCATAATTTCATTTACGTAACTATAATCACTGAAATCATGTGATTGTCATTTAATATTTTTTTAATAGATAAACTTATATTATTAAATATGCGTAATAATTATATTAAACATAGCCTTTAAGACATTTAGCCACCTTCAAATCAAATAGAAATCGTAATTTGAGGACATGAACAATTATAAAACTTATTGCACAAATACACTATTATTAATTAATTAATTAAATTCGGGGGTAATGTAATATTGTTATATTTAATTAATAAAACTATCAACTTCAGTTTTATTAAATTTTAGCCTTCAATTGGTTGTTAACTTTAAATATAATCATAAACTTTCGTCTTTAGTTAGCGTTAACTGTAAGTTATAACAAAATTGCTTTCTGAGATAATGAGCAATAAACAACGAGATATTAAGAGACATATTAAAGCATACAAACGTATTGATTATATAATGATTGGTAAAGTATTATGACGTTTATTATTATTATCAGTTGCTCACTTGTGGTTTTCAGATCTTTAGGTCTCTAGGTCAAGTCAGTTGCGCCACTGCGCCACGTGAGCGATACATAGACAGGCTTCAACTACAACTCGATATTGTGATGAAATTTCTTCGATGCATAACATTAGTGTATACTATTCATTTAACATTTCGATTGAATACCTCGTGTAATGTTAAACACTGTTCGCGGTATGGTTGTGCAAAATTTTAGGATAGTAGATATTTTCTGATGCATTAACACAAATATTTTAATAGATACTTCTTCGATCATTGCGAAATATCTGCTTTCGGTTGAAAAGCAACTGCATTATTTACTAGCTTTTAATGAACACTTAAAACGACTTTATTGTTAATTTATTTCACGAAGTGTCCTTGAAATAGTTTTTGATCATCTTCTTTGTTTGTTTGGTCTTTTGTCTTATCACATCTATCTATAACATAAATATTGTAGTCATCCCCTTCACTCTATTTTTTACTTCACTCTCAATCTTCACTTGCTTTACTCTCAATACCACATTAAATTTTCACTTACATTTTCATTTCAGTTCAGATAATATATTTCCGTCATATACACAAAAGCCTACCTTTCTCTATTTCTCTGAGTAACCTCATTCTACAAAATCTTAAACATAATTCTTTAAACCTATCGAAACATCTGTCAGCTGATTTCCACGTGTCATATGCAACCTCTCAACAGTTACATAAAATTAGTTTAAGTGAATGTAAATGTTGCTCAATTCATTTGCCTATCGCATAATGTAAGTTTCGTTCGTCGAGCTTAATTTTATATCGATATGCACTTTACGATACGATTACAATTCGATTGACGTGCATGGTTATTAATCAATGTTGAAGTATTAGTCACGATATGAATATATTACCATCATATTTATCATAAATGTATGGTGGTATATCATATATTCTTAATCAAGTGTAGTGAGAACAATAATAATTTAGTTTTGTTAGTAAAGCGATTTCAAAACAGCAAATGTTAGAATACGAACAGGATGTAAGTTATCAACTTTTATATAATATCATTGATTTCTTCTCGGAGACAAAGTGAAACGTGAACTGTGAATATATTGAGTCAATCCCAGAGGTCGCCGTGTGATCGTGTGTGAGTGACGCAGACAAGGTGAACGCTGTTTACTTCCGCGTACGGAAGCCAGTCTCCCGTTATCAGAAATTAGCTTCGCTTAAAGGGAGTGCCGCTGTCACACACAGAAGGAAAGTCGAGCGATGGTGCTAAATATTCATAAGGTCGGCTGTTGGTATTCGAACAACGCGCCCGGTCGACGCCCGAACCTACGCGCATACCTAGTTGTTCCCACATTCGTGGTTTGTTATTCATATTGTACACAATAACTACTTATTATGAAACGATATCGCTTCTGCAATTGCTGTACAAATATTGTACAGCAATTGCAGAAAGAGTTAAAGCACAAAGAGTTAACTACAAACTTTGTTGCACAAAAATTAATGGTAATATATGTTTTGTATCTCAAAAATCGTGTCCGTAGTATTAATATAACTAATGAATAATCTAGAAATCTCTAGAAGATTCGGATTTGACGTATCACATAGAATTTGAATAGCGTATTTGTGCACTAAAACGTGAGTAAATCTATATTTATTTATATCAATAACTCTAAATACTAAATATCACTCAATCACTTTAAATACTAAATATTCAATATTATGCAATTAAATTGATTAATACAACAATTAATAAAAAACCAAAACAGAATAATGGCATTCGTAGACAATTATTTATTTTCATACAAGAGACATCAACGCGTTCCGTGCTACGAGCCGAAGGTGCTAACATTAATAGGTGAAACTTGTATTTCGACATCACTATTGTTTTCGTTTGCTTACGTCTACAATTTCTCTCAAGCAGGGGTTAATTTATCAAACGACTTATTAGTATATATCATAACCACATGCGTGGTAGATCCGGGTCAAAGAGAACTAGTTGGTTTACTGTTTATACGCCTTGGGCCAACAACCAGTAATATCAAATAGGTATCAAATATGAGTATCACATTCTTTTACTTTTATTACCTTCGAAAAGTAAAATTAGATTACGCAACTGGTTTCAACGATACGCTTCTTTTATGCAAATATTCCGATTGTATAATTTTCGAGGTCAACTTGATTCAATTTAATAAGATGATGATACGGTCATTAAGTAAAATAAATACCTATTAACGAAAATAGGATACCTAATAATAGTTTAAAATGAATTGTAGTTTTGTAAGATTTCTTTACGAAGTTTGCAGTTCAAGCAATAGTAAGAGTGCAATCGAACAAAAACTACCATCAGTCAAGCATTATCTGTTACACTGTTTGTGTGAATGTTGTGTAAAACTGTTACTTTGCACTGAACAGTGAAAATACCTAATATAATTATGTGTGGTATATGCTAGCGTGTCGCGTATTAATCAAGCGCTATCGGTTGCATTAGCAAAGTGCAACCCACTTTGCATGATTTGTTAACAATTAGGCACTTTGATTGAGCACATTTAAAACTAAATACATTTATTCAATTACAATCTGACGATCATGACAGTTATGTGTCTGTCTGTCTTTTTAATTCTTTCACATGCTATTAAGTTGTCTTAGCTATTTTAAGTATTTTTTTTGTTCACATCAGACCAGTTCAGATGTTAACGTTAATTCTTGTTTACTTGTCTTATATGTAATTGGTACAGCTCACTCGCGATGATTAACGCAACATTTGGTGCAAGCGAGATAGTTAGATAATACTGTGAGAGCGCGGTTTCCTCGTGTTACGTGCTCTCTACTCACACGCTGCGCACACGTAGTTACAGCCAGACGCAAACTACTTAGTTCTTATTGCTTTAAAAGTTACCTAAGCAAAGTACCTACACATTTAAGAAAAAATGTGTAACGTTAACATCCATAGCTCCATGGGAACCACTTAGGCACCAATCGCAATTCTATTGTACCGAGAATCATTAGTGGCAGCGGAATTTGATGTAAGCAATTGTTTTCATAAGAAAAAAAAGGTATGCCCCTTTAAGTATTCTGGAATAAAACAATGATTCAAGGAGATCTACTATTCCATAACCTTTCCGAATTATAATAATTTCGTCAGCCTAATCGACACACAAATCAAATGCCATGCATAATGTACAGTTTTGTATAGACAGAAGACATAGAAAGAGTCGTCCTTGTCTCTTGCCCAAGCGCTGACATTTCGAAGCGAGTCAAATGTCACGAGCGCTCACCCCACCTTTGGCATTTAGAACCTCATACGCTTCCAAGTGACATTTCGTTTCTAATATGAAAAAACGCTTAATTGTGAATGTTTAATCATTAACTACATGTTATGTAAATATATCAATCCTGTCAAATAATATTTCAACGATTTCATATCATTAATATCATATTAAACATATCGTAGACAACAATTTGCAATGTTATAATTACTTCCGCCGTACAAACGAGCTAGATAATAATTGCTAAATGTGTGTGACGTACGGTAATTTAATTGTATATTGTTCGTACAGCATTGGCCGATTCAGACTTCGAAGGAGCTCGTCATCGGTGGCGGCGACAGACAGAGGACAGAGAAGCGCCGAAGAAAGACGACAGCTTGGAACAAGAACTATGCAAGAACAAGGACGCGGGCGAATGGTTCCGCCTGGTGGCCGGCGAGGGCGACAACTGTCGCGACGTCATCCAGTGCACTGCCTCGGTGAGTACAATCTATATATAGGAAATTACTTACGTGCGCTCTCTAGTAAATATGTCCTTACATACGCCGATACTATGTGGAATGCAAGCCAGTTTCAAACTCGCTAACATTGAAAATATTCAAGAGTTATTATGAAAAATACACGTAGCAATTTTGAATATGAATATTTATTTCTTAACCACTTAGGAATTTTAATACAAATACGATTATGGTAGTATAATTAAAACTATGCGAAATGCAATAAACGTTAGAAATTTGTCCTCAATATAAACAACAGAGCATTGCGTATTTGTGGGTAGGTATTACTGCTGCGTTCTTACGCCATTCAAGGTAATGTAAGAACACGCCGCGCCGGCCGGCTTCAGACCGCACGCTCGTAATAAAAAGAATTGCTATAATCGCTCAGGTTGTTACAATATCCTCCACGGATGTCTCTGCCATACAATAAACAACAGCCGGTGTTTTCAAGGATTTATTTAAACATTGGTTCTGTAGCGAGTAATAACAGCGGAAGACCTAACGACCATAATATTATTGCAACCAATTAGTCAGCTTTAAATAGGATTTTGAACGGTTTTAATAACTACTTAAGTTAGAATCAACAGCAAAATATGAATATCGGGAGGTAGATAATAGAAAAAGTCTAGTTTATTAAAAAAACTTAGAAGATTTACGTAACAAAAACATGAAACAAACAGATAAAGGTAACAAAAAATGTTTGTAGTGCATTTGCAATCACACTGTTGAACATTATTGTATGTGCCAACTTTTGAACCTTGACTGTAATTCTATTATTCCACGCTGAATGAATACAAATAGCTTATAGTATAAATTTAAAGACAAGCTTTTTGTTATTACTTACGTAGGTATTCATATTTTGAACTTAGTCCTTGTTCTTGACATTTCCATTTATTTAAACATTTGTACATCATTTCAACTCAACGTTTTACGATCACAACAACAACAGCCTTATTACATAGAAATAATTTTAATGCTCTTTTTATATGATAGTAGATGCAATCTTTATATTAATTGACGTAACTGAAAGTATATCTGACAATAAGTAATCATGCCTGCATTCCTGCAACAGGGTATCCAAGCCATCCGTTGTCCAGCAGGTTTGTTCTTCGATATTGAGAAACAGACTTGCGACTGGAAAGATGCCGTTAAGAATTGCAAGTTGAAGAACAAGGAGCGCAAAGCTAAGCCTTTGTTGTACACCGACGAACCCCTCTGCCAGGATGGTTTCCTCGCCTGTGGAGACACTGTCTGTATCGAACGTGGTCTCTTCTGTAACGGCGAAAAGGACTGCGCTGACGGCTCAGACGAAAACTCTTGCGGTAAGTGTCCTTGATACCACCATACAATCATTTTTAGAATCTGTTTAATTCATAACGTATTTGTCATTACGTTGAATTTAATCCAAAATTTAAAAAAAGGACTGATCTTGAACGGACAAAGCCACAAATAAGAACTGGCTCATGAGCCGTGACGACCGACCTGCCTGAAATGCCAATCACTTGGCATAAAAAACATCTCAATGTTATGTTGTAACGAGCAAATATGGTGCTTTGATAATTGATTAAACTAATATCCGACGTCATTATAATTATTTATGTGAACTCTTCCATACATCGGTTAGAAAGTTCTAGATTTGTAGGCATACATAGTAGGTGGCCTCCAATATCAACGGTTAGTCTGTATGCATTGAGTCGCTTCACACAGCCCATACAATAAAATTCCCTGCCTCGCTATATGACTTGAAATCGCTTTGAATTGTAATGATGTACCTGACATGGATACAAAATTCCATTCACCAGTCGTGAAGACCCTGACTGGAAGCGCGACATAAAGTTTGTAACTCACGTCGTTTTAGTAAATTATGTGCATATCAACAAATACCGCCTATATAAATAACTTCTCACATTTATAAACAGGTAATTTTAATCTATTCTACCAATAATTTTAAGAAATAGTATTGTAGGTATAGGTATTTATCTGTATTTTATGCGGGTATTACTTGATGTTAAAAGATAATTTGATTAAAAATAGGTATTGCTGAATAAAATGGAATTGAAACATTATGTAATGTACAAGTGTATTACGAACAACTTAATATAACTGAATCAAAAGTGAAATCCAACGTGTATCAGCTGTATCGAGCGATTTGATCGAGCGAAAGTACCCATACTGGTTCCGACTCTCGCCCCGCCCAAGATTCATATGCCTGTGCAGCTGCACACGACTCGCCCGTTTCAATGACAAAGTATATCACAAAGCTGTATATCACGCATAAAACAGAAGTTGCATAAACTTACAAATAACTGTGACACAATATGTCGATACATTTCTTTCTTTATGCTTCATATATGCTTATGGGTTTCATAATCTAAATTGCCAACTCGTTTTTTGCACTCAATATTCAAATGTTTTAATCTTGCTCATTACACCAAATAACTAGGTATTTGAATGTGCGTTTCCATTTGTCGTAGATATCGACAACGACCCCAACAGAGCGCCACCTTGCGACCCCTCGCAGTGTGTGCTGCCTGACTGCTTCTGCTCTGAAGATGGTACCGTCATCCCCGGAGACTTGCCCGCCAAAGATGTCCCTCAGATGATCACCATCACTTTCGATGACGCTATCAACAATAACAACATCGAACTGTACAAAGAGATCTTCAATGGCAAACGTAAAAACCCCAACGGTTGCGACATTAAAGCCACATTCTTTGTTTCGCACAAATACAGCAACTACTCTGCTGTTCAAGAAACTCACAGGAAGGGCCATGAAATCGCCGTTCACTCAATCACGTAAGTAATCGTAATAATCTTTACAACCTTAAAGATAAAACAATATCGCGTTTTCCCTGTACTAATTTTAGTCACTTGTCTGTTTAGGCACAATGACGACGAACGCTTCTGGAGCAACGCCACCGTAGATGACTGGGGCAAGGAGATGGCTGGCATGAGAGTAATTATCGAAAAGTTCTCCAACATTACTGACAACAGTGTAGTCGGAGTTCGTGCACCCTATTTACGTGTGGGTGGCAACAATCAGTTCACCATGATGGAAGAACAGGCATTTTTGTACGACAGCACTATCACTGCTCCCCTATCTAACCCACCACTATGGCCGTACACTATGTACTTCAGAATGCCTCATCGTTGCCACGGTAACCTGCAGAGCTGCCCCACCAGAAGCCACGCCGTCTGGGAAATGGTAATGAACGAGCTTGATCGTCGTGAGGACCCCAGCAACGACGAGTACTTGCCTGGATGCGCTATGGTTGACTCTTGCTCCAACATCCTCACAGGAGATCAATTTTACAACTTCTTGAACCACAATTTCGATCGTCACTATGAACAAAATCGTGCTCCCTTGGGTCTTTACTTCCACGCCGCGTGGCTTAAGAATAACCCTGAGTTCTTAGAGGCATTCTTGTACTGGATAGATGAGATCCTCGAAAGTCACAATGACGTTTTCTTCGTAACCATGACTCAGGTAATCCAATGGATCCAGAACCCGCGCACCATCAGCGAAGCTAAGAACTTTGAGCCCTGGAGGGAGAAGTGCGCGGTTGAAGGTATCCCCGCTTGCTGGGTTCCCCACTCCTGCAAGCTTACTTCCAAGGATGTTCCCGGCGAAACCATTAACCTACAAACATGCTTGAGGTGCCCAGTCAATTACCCATGGCTCAACGACCCCACGGGTGATGGCCATTATTAAGTAGAGCCATGATCTCAAGCCTCTCGAGCTCTAAGTAGTTGATATAAAAATTCAAAAGAGTGATTTGCATGGATAACATATTTGCTGTTAAGAAAATAAATAGTTCGAAGCAAATATTAAAATTAGGCAACTGTGAATATGTTTTCCAGTAATTCCAAAATGTACCGGGTCATAATCCCGTAGCCTAAGTACCTACCTTACTAAATGTAATATAGACTCACATAAATATTTAATAGGTTTGTTTAATAGTTTATGTGATTTTTCTAATGTAAGTCTGTTTTATAAATTTATAAAAATATAAAACATAAAAATTGACTGAATTTTTTGTTCATTCCTAAATTAAATAATTGAATACAATCTTATGATGCAATTGTAAATGCCACACGATTTTGAGCAATCATAATGAAATACTATACGTATTTAAAAATAAAATTATGAAAAAACTAAAATGAAAAGAGATTTTCAAACAGCTCTACCGATGAAAGGCACAAACAAAAAGCAATGCATGTTCTGAAATTTACTAACAAATAGTACTCGACACAATTATCTAATGACGCAAGTTGATACTGTAAAAAAGATCTTCATATACCTATTTTACACCCAACAAAAAGCTCTCTTCGCCCCATCTAGGTTTCAGTAACTAAACGTTGCCGTTATGTAAACTTTACAAAAATATTAATAGATATAACTCTAGGGTTATTAACCACATACTTACATGTGCAAGTTGATGCTGTGAAATGCACATCATCGAACAACAAGCAAAGACTACTCCAACGGTCACTGACACGACGCCGCCGTGTCTATAGAACATCCGTCTGTGCCTGATGTGGGTATAATATAGAGGTTTATTCGATTGAACAGCATTATTATTACAAGCCACAGTCTGTACTTAAGTTTTTAAATTACGTTTAGCACCTTACTACATAGTTTAAGCCTAAGGTTAATGAAGTACGCATTTGAAACTTACGTGACACTTGCCACACACATTAATCAGAGCGCAAAGCCTCGCAAATATTGTATTCGTAACGTACCTAATTAAGTAGAATTACAAATTTATTCGTAGCATAATGTTTCAAAAACATTTAGTTAGGAATATTCTTGGAAACAATTATAGGGACATTCAATTTTAATGATTGTGTCAAGGTTACATGAACTTCTTTTAATATCCAAAAATATAAAATTAGTTCGCATCTTTTTTGAGCATATAAAGTTCATTATTGCACACCTGTATGTGATCGTTTTGGAAAATTTTGGTGGAGGCCGATAATCAGCAGTGAACGTCTTCTGATGATGATGATTGTACAGTGTACCTACACCTGTACATAAACGTCACATACCACATTGACACTAGAAATTAGAGGCAAAAACTTATTTATTAGGCCAAATAGGCGCGACCACGAGTCGCTTTCGCTAATTGATTCGACTCATCGACCAGATTATTTAGAAAAATAACCATTAAAAGCCACGACGAATTAGCTTCAAAGTATGTATGATCTTGAGCTTAAACGCTACAAAAATTTTAATTATTTGAGTATTTATATACGGAGGGTTTATGTTATTTGGTGATAGGTACACAGGAATATGAATATGATTGGTCAGAACTTATAAATTGTCTAGCATTTTATAAGTTCTGACCAATCATAGGAATTCAAAATGACAATACCTGGGTATATGATTTAACAAGATAGTTCTACTTAATAAGCTGCAAGAGTTCGATATTATAAAGAACTAACGAAGCAGAACGCGGAAGGTCAAACAAACTCAGACAGAAGACAGACAGTATGTATCATAACACGAAGCTAATGACGCCGGAATAAAGAAAAAAAAGTGTATAAATCATTATCATGTGCAACTATTGCTTTGCTGCGTGCTTGGTCTAAGGATTCTTTTGATTAATCAGTCATAGTTAAGAAAGAGAATGCGCTTCTTAAGTGTGGCACAATTTCTCCAAATAGGTACATTCGTTCATCAAACTGATGTCGGAATCGATATTTGAACTAGGCACTTACCTAATCAGTATATTCATTAATACATAAAGGTACGTCAGGTGACAGAACCTTACGCCGGGCGTGTCCACAAAACAAACAAGGATTGATACACTGCTATATTTAGCTTGAGGAAAAATAAAATACCTACAAACTTGTCGTACCTACGTGACAGAATCATAAAAGAAAAATATAAAAAAGATAATATTGTAGAGGTTTGTTTGGGCTAACGTCTTAAAGAAGACAAGTGTTTGCTCGGTTGGGTGCAGAGTCATTAGCCTCTCATGGAAAGTTTTTTATATTTACATTGGTAGCTTCCCTGCAACATTTCAAACTTAAATACCCAGCGATTCAGACATGTGATAATAAGTAAAAAATACGGAGCTAATTTTAAAGGGTATTGACCAAATGATTTACGACCGTTAGGTGCAATGCACATGGAGGTGGAAGTAGGTATTCGGACTCTCCATGTAAAATGCAAATAAAGATCTTAGATTAGTTAGCCAATAACTCGATTAATATTCTTTTGACGCGATAACGTCTTATAAATCGATGACCGGCTGCACTCACGAAAAAGTGAAATAAAGTCACGTTATTGACTGGTCACTAAGCAACGCGAATGGCGATTCCGCCTGCTGATAAGCTGAAGTATTGTGGCCGTCGGGTCGCATGAGCCCGGGTCCACTACAACTGTCACAGGCATGTTTGTTTATTACAATGTCATCAATGTTTTGGCGATTGCAGCGACATGAGATACAATTGGAAATTTAAAAAATAAAATATAATAGCTGTCACAGGCCAATGTCGTCAATGTTTTCATATGTCGTTATCACGTAAAATTATCGTCCGGAAACCGACTATACAGACAACCATTTTTTTTATATAACAGGACAATAATAAAGCTAACAATAACGGTTTCACTGTAAATATTATTCATGATGACCTTGATTGTCTTTACCTGATAAAATGATGCAAAAAGTTTAAATGTACTACACGTCGCGAATATTGTTCGGGCATTTATATAAAATGCCATTTGTGACGAGAATGAAAGAGTTACCACATCGCCGTGTCAAAATGTTATTAATTTCTATGAGTTTGACACATCACAGTGGTATGTGTACGTGACAGGCCGAGCGCCGAACAATAGGTGGCGGGCGCCACCAACACGTTAATCTCCCCTGACATCTGTGGGCGGTTAGTTGCATTGCACATCATCACCTTCATCCATGTAGGTATTATATCCTCAACTCCATATCCAACTTTCCATTTTGTTTTGCAACAAGCAGCATTTATCGAAGCGCAGAATCAGGACAATGAAAAACAATTGTATTGTTAGCGGCATCTAAATAAATAGAGAGTTGGGACAGCGTTCACCGTCGATATTAGGCATGGTAGCACTGAGAAGTGCTGCAGCTTGCGACAGTGAAAGCAGTGAAAGTCTTCCTCAGCCTCGTCAAATTGTCACCGCGTATTCGCACTCGTAGTAGGTATTTATTGTTAACACTTATTAGGAGACATTATTTATACATATTAAAATAATAGAAAATGCATGTTCTAAGCATAATTTCAAAACGCGGGAATATTGCAATAACAATGTAAAGCGCAATTAACATTATGATTTATTAAAATACTTCTTGAAATTAACCAAATTAGTAATTAAATATATGTAAGTATGCGACACAATTCCAAAGTAACACTTAAATTAAAATCAGATTGGTCCCACCCAGTACCTAGGTAGATACTTACATTTGAATACTAGTTTAGTCTGTAACGGAAAAGTACAAACTTAACTTTAAATAAATAAAACCTATAGTAATATTATTATGAGATAACCAACCAAATGTATAATTGCAAAACTCGCAGCGTTGCTGTTGCACATGTAGGTATTATATTAAAATGTGATCCTGAACCATTGCAACCTTGGCCGCCTTGATTTTTATGTAGGCACCGATGATAAATACTTCTTGGAATAATGTTTGTTCTTGTAACGTACAAAGTGTTTTTAGAATTGAAGACAAAAAATATATACTTACCAGTTACATTTCATTACAATGCATATAATATGTAAGCATAAATCAGAAACTTATGTAAAGTAATATGTTATTTATGTAACCTGATCGGAACATTGATACTTTATTACTATGTAAATTATATGGTAATATTTCCAATGACCCACGTTATAAGCTCTTTTTAGGTAAGGACGAAATTCCCTTTGGTTAGATCTCCAGGTGTTAACAATTTTTTTTTAATTTAGAAGGTTTGTTCTTAATAATTGTAAACATATTACAAGGAACCAGCGAAGGCCGTTATTTTGCAAAAAAAAACAGCTATCCGTTTTCGGAACAAAACAACTAAAGCTGAAAGAGTTATAATAGCATATGATAAATTCTAAGTACGTACTTTCATGGAAATACAATTTTGTTTAAATGCTACAATTAAGGCCAATTCATTAGGTTATGAGTAAAGTCATTAATTTTTTCCTTGTTATTGATTGAGTAAGCTTTGCAAAAATGCCAATGGCTTATCAGAACTCTGACTCACCCTCAGTTTTTATTTTAAAATAACCTCGTATCCCACCCAATCACCATTATCGATTAAAAATATATGACATTACACTAGGATCAATTATGAATGTGGTTAGAAGTGTATCTTGCGGAATTGGTGACCTCCTCTTACAACAGGCCTTGCCCTCTAAAACGGCAGCAAATAAACACATCATTCCCTATAAATCGTTCGCACATTTCCCATTTTGTTTTTGCGCAAGATTTACTACATGGGCCGCAAAATTCCGATTAGATAGTTTCCATCCCATCCTATCAGTACTTTCCCTGTGTGTTTTGGCTCCGAAACACAACTTTAACAATTTATTTTATTGCAGTACCGGTTGTAAATATATCTAGAGTTACCCTATAACTTCACGTGATTAAGGAAAACTATGAGGTAGGTATCAGACAGTAGTAATCACTTATGCTGTAATATTTTAATGCTGTTATTAATCTGCCTGCACGCAAATTATGGCATAATCCATAATAATCATAGAGGAGGTATTTGATCAGCAGATATATTTATCAGTTGTAATTGTAATTATAATGTTAATAACTAAATTAAAAACAGTTTATTGGCTTATTAAAATTAAATGATTATTTTAATTATGAATTATCATGTCGGAAAAAACTCGTTTAATGTCTTTCCAAGTTTACGCGAATTTATGATTGCGTTGATGTTTTTATTGCGTACGTATCTTAATGTAATTAAAATTATTACAAAAGATGTTGTAGATGTGATCTATTCTTATTAACCTCTACTGTTCTCGTTTTGACGCGAGATGATAAACAATAGAACAAACGATAAATCAGTTAATTATGCGAGCATTTCGTTGGCATGAAAATTTTAAGATACCTACAAGTATTTTAGGTAGCTTCACAATTACAATCTTCATTAAATATAGTAGGTTTATTTTTTATTAAGCCAGACCCTACATGTACATTGTACATACACATTTTATATACTATAGCTAACCGTAAGACTAAACTATGTGCAAGCCTACATAATAATAATAATAAATATGAAGCCTATTAAAATTTGTTAAGTAAACTATTAATACTGTGTCTAGCTAGGTTGAGTAGTCACCGAGTACGCTATACACATACATATAATAACTATGCATTGTCGCAAGTGAAAGGAAATATCTTGTAGAATCCTTGACTCGTGCGCGCCTACTTGCGTCGTTGCGGGCATGACGCTGTGCGCCTGCGCCTCGTCGCGCGTCACCTCGACATGCACTAGCTGCATCTTAGGAAAGTTCGCGTCCCTTGATAGTTTGTCGCCTATGAACTTACCATTAACTTAAACCAGTCAATAACTTAAAAAATATATAGAAATTATATATGTCTATGATGTCTACATACAAATTTCACTTCAATCTTGTGCAGCCAATTGTAGTTTATGAAGAACTAGCTGACCTGTGTCCAATATGTTGACCTATGACATTTACAAATAACGTGGCTTTCTATTGCTAAAAGGATATTCAAAATCGGTTCAGAAGATCCAGAGATTTCTCTCTACAACCTCACAAACTTTACCTCTCTAAAATAATGTATAAGTATAGAAGTAGAGACTAGAATAGATTAAAACTCTTGTCTTTCACTCACATGTTAATTAAATCTAAAATGCAGCTATGGTCATTTATTTCAATTATCGCTCTTATCAACAAATTTTAACACTCTGATTTAGGTACCTTTGACTGACTAATATCGATCTTTATTTAATAAGGAATTCATATTAGAATCCTACTGATACTGTAAATTGGACAGCTTGTATGTAGGTATGTTACGCAATGTCACTGATTTCCACCAAAACACAGCTGTTTTAAAAACAATTAAACAACCAAAGACGTAGGTGCGTAGTAATAGAAATTCAAGAGCTATTGAAAAATGCTAATTAGTAGGTAGTAGGTACCTTTAAATATGCAAAATAACTGACTTGTGAAAGAGTGTGGTATGAGTCACACGTTTTGAGCATGTAGGTATCTTCTTTCATAGCCTCTGAACAGTGTGTATGAAAAATACTTGGGTCTTCCTATATGATAGTGCCTTATTTGAATAGGTTATAATAATGAATGTCGCAAAAACAAATTAAAAGTCTGTATTTTAATTGGTACATAGTTGAAGGGTATTTTTTGTCACTATTTTTATTTAAATAGTACAAAGTAGCTATTATAATAAAATATATTTTAAAATCACGTTTTTGTCTAAATAATATAAATAAATTGTCATTCATTAAAAAGTTTCTAAAGCGGACAATTTTAGTTATAAATAAAATTGATCGCGCTTGACATTTTTAGCTTTAAGCAAGTAAAAGATGTACCAACTTATGTACAGATAGTCTAACATTGGAAGTAGGTCTAGCTCTAGCATCCAGGTCAGCTATAGACGTAACGATATCGGTGAGCAATTGGCAGTTTAAATGTTAAATCTCATCAGTCTTATGCAATCAACTGGATATCTCACAAAAGTGAAAATTGAGTCACTGTTTGCATTAAACACGGGATTTATTTCAGCTGCAGTCAAGTATTTTTTAAAGAGTATTGAAGAATCTATGCTAACTTCGTAATAGCGAATGTAACCAATTGCATCTTAAAGTGCTAGATATCAAAAATATGCAACAACTTTTATAGTCCGTGCCTAGTCGGTAGTAACGCAGGATCTGTAGCATTTTTATAGAGTGCAGTATCAAAATATACCCCTATAATAATCGGTCTTCCCTGAACAGGTATAGAGTTCCTTCCCTAATCGGTATGAATATCAGTTTTAGTGTGAATGCAAAAACTATTATGTATTTAACATAATAATAACTTAACTAACTTCTTAGTAACAGTGGAAATTCGCCACCCCACTTTGAAGTTTAAATATTTTATTCCAATGTCCATTGTACAACTTATTGAAAGTCTAGATAGAGCTTCGGAAGGAATATACATCTATGGCAATCAGCGGCGCAAGAAACTAAATGAACTAAATTTAAAATGTCAGAATGTTTAAAAGGCATAACTTTATTAACACTAGGTATAATATATACGAGTACGTACAATACATACAATAACACTGAAGAACAAAAAAACATTTTTTTGCGACGTATGTTTATGGCATCAAGTTAGATACATGGTTAAGATATTTGTTTATAGTATGTGAGTGTTCCATAGGCCTAGTTCATTTATGATTAATACAAGTCTTCAGTTTCTTTTTCAGTTCTTCATTCATTCAAGTCTTGTCTTAATATACCACACGAAGGGAAAGTACTTTAAATATTGTAGACATTTTACTGAAAGAAAATTTCATTTTGATATTGAAAATTATTCGAACTGCGTTCAGAGATATTTTAAAAATCGCCTGCGTCAGGAATTATTCCGCCAAATTTAAAAAAAAGTCAGGCACTAATCATAAATTTAAAAGACACATAGTCGATGTCGATAAAAACGGAACTATTGAACCAATAAAGAACATAAAATCACTTGGTTAACGCAGTCTAATATTTTCGTTATTAGTAAGAAGTTGCTTTTCAAATTTTAGGTGGCTCTGCTGTCAAACATTCGCTTGTTCAAGGATTTTTTGTTAATTTCGTCAAAATTCACTTATAAACCGAAATAGCCTATACCGATTTAAGGTGTGGATAATTTACAAAAGTTACTCTCCCTATCTCTCACTATGACTAGAAATTAATAAAAAAAAACAAATAATAAAATCATGGCGCTTACTACGCCGCCCCCTTTCGTATGTGCCATTGTCACTGGCCATTGTCAGGTTGTTTTCGATGTGCTTTGAAATATGTAGGTATATGACCATAAACATAACATCGTTATAAGTAATGCATATCTTACATTCTTATTTATTATTATAATTAAAATACGATCACTTTTCTTTATTTACCAATTTTCTTGGTTCCAAAGGCCAACCCCAGAATAGAGTATTTCCGGATACCTACTTGCTTCCGGGACTCCCTTATAGAGATAGTAGATACCATGTCGTTTATAATTGGTGTCTCGAGTCCATTCTACCTTGAAATTGTTGCGATTCCATTTCAAATTAGACCTCGAACTCTCTTATAGAGTAATTATACTCAATAACATGTAATTTGGCGCATTTTTGCGCTCCATCGCCGACAGTTGTTTCTGAGTTTTTCGTGTTCAGTTAATAAACAACGGACACAATTAATTATGACGATTTTCGTACTTCATTATCAGTAATTATTTGATATCTACTGAAAATTGTATATTTTTTAAAGACCATTACATTTGTTTCAAATCTACATCAGTTATATCTATTTTGATCTTAAAACAACGAACTAAATACAATTAAAATGCGTTTCTGGCCCTCTGGTTAGAAAATGGCGTTGGGATATATTAGAGCTTAAATTTGATATTTATGAATTCCGCCTGTATAGAAATATTCTGTTTCGATTAATTTCAACATGTCACTTTTCATATAATCACCACAAATATATTTATTATTGTCAAATTAAAGCAGCACTACACAACGTTATTTCGTATAGCGCAAAGCTTAGACACCCTAACAAGACTTTTATTTCAATAAATCATATAAAAAAAGAAAAGAAAATTAAAATGGTTATTATTGAAAATAAGATATATCGATTATTACATTTCCCATCACACTGTCAACATGCTTTCAACTGTTATAATGATTAAAAAATCATTAATGATTGCATAATTAATGAATTGTAAAATATAACATTGTCCAAAAAACTACCCTATTGGAATGTGTTACTGATTCTAAGCAAACTACTTTCAGGTTTGCACTAGGTACTTATACCAAGAATAAGGTTGAGGTCTTTGGTGAATTTTGTTGTCACTTTGTTTTAATTGTCACATTGATAAAAAACTGATTTGAACATAATTTGACTTTTGTAAGTAAAGATTCTGCGTGACGAATAAAGGCCATTCTTTTATATGATAAATGAGTGGTAGTTTAAAGGCGGTACCTAGCAGTAACTTTTTGACCTGTCCTGGGATAAAGAGCTCAATTTGATAGTAGAACAATTCTGGGTCTCACTTTGTTTAGCCATAACATATCTGCTTTTATGACACTAAAACCTCTCGTTTTATTTGTGTTTTATCGCAATTTGGCTGTCACCTTCAATTTCCTAAGTTTTCTTATGAGAGACAAATTTAGCCATAAACAAGTACCAAGTTGTTGATATTAAGTTTGATGATGACGAGTCGCAACCTAGCGATGCAACATCCGTATCTTAATTTTAGAATGTAAGAATCATAAGAAGAAGATGCATCAGTCTGCATCCTTATTTTTAAGTGAATTAATAGGTTTATTATGTGATTAACTACATAATATTATGTACTCTGTTTATAACACGGAGTAGGTATCTAGTGATCGGTCAACAGTCACGACTCACGAGTTGAGAGGCACTCGAAGTATGTGATATGACTACCGAGCGCGGGCCGTTCACTGCCGCATCACGTTGCTTCGCTATGAGTCGCGCAGAGGGACGGGGCGCGCTCTGCCGCTATGACCCCGCGACTTGACGTACGCGCCGCCAGCCGCCACTGGGCCTCGTTCCTCGAACATTACATAACTGAGACACCCGGATGTTACCACAAGGCCATCTATAATTCAACTAACATTTAGCTGCAGCCAACTCAAAATATTTTCATTAAATTAATTCAATCTACCACCATGATTGCCCCAAAAGACTCTACATGCACTGTTTCTCAGAAAATAACATAAAATAAGATGGATAATGTAGTAAGTAACATGGTTTTTGGGGTCGAGGTAAATAAGTTAAATAAATTAAAACATTTAATATTTTTAAGCATGACTAGAAAAATGACGAAAACCACATGCCGTCGGGAGAAATACACGCACTGTCGTAAAGTTAACCAATAAATTGAACATCACAGGAAGCAAATAAATGGAAATAACCTTGATTTCAAGTTGTAGTGGCCGATCAGGTTCCGAACTCTCGTTTTCCGGATTCAGTGATAGTGAAACCTACATGGGCGTTTACCGCAGTACCGTTAGTTAACGTAATTCTAATGTTTAGCTAGTTTGTCTTATTATTTTCATAAAGAAATATTTATCGATATTTTGTAACGAATTGTTAGCTTGATGCAGTGCTATTAGATAACAACAAACACGCTTTCTCCTTTTATCGTGTAAGTGAAGATGTGTAGATAAATACAAGTGGTAGATAATTATATTTTGAATCCCATTACTTAAGCCTCCTGCAAAATCATTGAAAATATGATAAAACATTAGCACTTATTACAAAGGCGAAAGTAGGTTTGCAATTATAATTTTACTCTAGTATCACGCAGCAACTGAGAACCAAGTCGACCTGATTTTTGTCATGGATAAAGTTTAAGGTATTTTAGGTTGTTTTCCCGAAATATTGTAACTATGGTTTCTGTGCGAATCTGTCCTCCATGCGAGAGTCGTGATCAATAGCTAGAAATTAAAGTAAAAATCGATATATCTTCGACATTATTCGACCACAAATGGAAGATCTTCTAGAATATCAGTTAAAATTAGACGCAAACTGAAACTAAACCCCGAAGGTTTTACATGTACTTATTGCTTAGTTTTTAGTTAGGTGAGTTTTAACTTAGTCCGGCAACTTCCAACACTAAAATTAAACTTCAAATTCAATTTTCTAATGAAGCCATACAATTTGATGCCCTTGACTTTTGACATTAAGTAGGTATATGTATGTCTTCTTAATATGTAGTATTTAAATAAACACGACCTCTGAATACATTGACATTTTCAGATAAACTTTTACATATGTAGACATTATGAAAGAGATTCAATTCATGAATATTTAGAATGAAATGCATAGAAATAATAGGTATCTAAGTATCTACTTGATACTACAAACCTGGTAACATATTACATAATCAGGTTGAAACTATATTCGTATATCCTAAGCTCGGATGGTCTCGTGGTTATTTGCATATATTATAAATCGGGATCTTCACTCTCCACCTTTATTTGACATTGACATAAATTTAAATAAAACAGGTTCCGCCGATATCGAAAGTTAGTCTCACTGAACGGGTATGCAAAAAAGAACTTGGTAGAGTAGGTACGATAAATTATAACTTTTAATAAAAAACTACTCATCTTCAAGGTCTAGTCTACACTATTTAGACTAAATAATCTAACGCTAGTTTCAATAGATAATATTAATTATTTTAAACTTTTATACCTACTTAAGTATGTTTAGAGAAACTATATAACGGTACCTGCTGATATAAATAATGACGTCTATGATTCTATGTGGAAAATTTTGTACAGGTCCACTTTCCCTTCACTTTTCTCTCAATGACTCGTGGGTAATGGTCTATATCACATTATAGGTATTTCTATTTTATCTTTTATATCACTTCCTATGTAAAACTTGAGGCATTCCTTTATGTACTATGAACAAAAAAAAATATTAATAAAAAACGCACAATGGCTGTGTAATTAAAGCCGTACGTTCTATTCAGAATTTAAACATTATTTTTTAGTACACAAAGCAGGCAAAAACGTAAGCGCCTGTTGCAAACTTAGAAGGCACGGGGGCAGTTTTGAACCCATATCTTTCCGACTAATCTCGCCGATCTATAACTACCTATGAATATATCCTCTATTTAAATCAGCAGGCTTTAACAATGTATTAGTTACGCCAACAAATTGATAAAATACAATATTAAAAAAATACACCCTACACGTAAAGTGGGAATGTGATTTTTTTTTCTCACCTACCCCATTTGGGGTGTCGTCGTCTTTTAAAAATATTTAGGGGTCGTGAAGACTACCTACTTTTTGATGACGACGGATGTCTAACATCCGTTTATGAAATACTAGCTTTCGCCCGCGGCTCCGCCCGCGTGTATGACGGTTTTATAAAAAATATATATTTTTTTTTAATAAAAAGTATCCTATGTTACTTCTAATACCTCCAAGAATATGTGTACAAAGTTTCATGATGATCGGTTGAGTAGTTTTCGCGTGAAAGCGTAACAAACAAACTTACATTCACATTTATATATTAGTATGGATTAAGCTTAAAGGGCTAATCTTTATTAGAATAAAGTGTCCAACCCCCTTCCTGCCTGCTAAATGTTTTTTTTTGGAAATGTAAAAAAAAACAGGGTAGTACTTAGTATAATTATATAATTAAAATAAATGGACAACTGTACCACGCGGGTGGAGACGTGGGCGACAGCTAGTACCTATTATAATGTTGACATAGTCCTCACAACCGAACTATACATTTTTGACAACTTCTCTTTAAAATTGCATAATCCCCTTTTGGTTTTTATTTTTTTATTTGCTTTTATAAATATTTATTATTAATTTAATTAACTATTTGCTTTATATTCATTCTAATTTTATTAATTATTTGGTCCTATATTTATATTAATTGTAATATAATTAGAATTTGCTTTTATATTTCTTTCAATTTAATTATTCATTTTGTTCATTTGCCTAAATTTTTAATGTAATTAGTTGAATTAGTGGAGAAGCAACTGACTCCTGTAACACAGTTATATAACTAGCACAGGAGTCAGAGCCTCAAATATTATTGTAATTAGGATTTTTCTTTGGTGCCAATAAAGATTATTATTATTATTATTATTCTTTGATAATGAGTAAACTTGGAGTAATTCGAGTATTTTTTAATTAATTAACATGGAATAATGTTGAAGTCCCGGACATATAATGTGTCAGACCGAAACAAGTCATTATGTAGATGTCGGTTATTGTAGTAGACACACATAAATAGTTACTATGACCACAAGTTGTAGATACGGAACAACTTAAAACTGGTTAAGTACGTGCTAAACCAAAAAAATCGATTTACATCAAATAATAGAAAAGTTTGAAACTTTTCGATTATTAAAATACACGTGAAAAAGAGACGATTGAGTGTGTTATAATTTTGTATCATTTCATGTTGTACTTGTATAAAAACTTTTTTACAAAAAAATAAAAACCTACTTCCAACATAAATTTAAGGTAACTAAAAAGTAAAAAATAATTAAATATTTTAAAGTTGGTGCCAGGATATGTAGTTTTATGTTATAAGCACCAACTTCCAAATATTTAATAATTTTTTGTCACACACTCAATGGTGTTTTTTTGACAGTAAATGCACGAATTATAACAAAGTATACCCAAATTACTATGTGTGTGCCGTTAATATTTGAAGAGTTCCCCCGATTTCTCCAAGATCTCATCATCAGATCCGAACTTTGATGACAATGGGACCAATCTGGAAGCATACCCATTTAAACACGATGTTATCAAATATCAAACATTAAAATAAAATAAAAAATACAGTCGAATTGAGAACCTCCTCATTTTTGAAGTCGGTTGAAAATATAACATGGTCCAAAAACTACCCCATTGGATTGTGTTACTGATTCTGAATAATCTAATTTCAGATTTGCACTATACCAATAATAACGTGGTATAAAACCTATATAACGACAATTTAATTTTATTTTAACATCACGATTTTAAAAATCATTTTCGCCAAAATTAAACGAATTTTCAAGATTTGTCATTTCTCGGGGTATTTTAGTCAAAACAATCTTTAGGTACCGCCGCCGCATATTTTGCCATGTGGGGTTTCCATGTGAGGTTCTCCATCTGATTGTATTCTTTTTTAATGTTTGTAACCTGTGTTATCTGTTGTCTTATTAGTCAAAGACGGCTAGACGATAGGAGAGAGATGATAGAATCTTGAAAAAGACGAGGGAACTCTCCAAGTTTTAAAGGCACACCTATAGTAATTTGGGTATATTTTGTTGTAATTAATGTTAAATGGTAAGCACAGTTTGAGAGTACCTAAATAGATATTTACTCTCAAACTGTGCTTACCATTTAATAAAGTGGAACTGATGACGAAGAGCACAGATGTCCAACAGGACAACTCAATAATAACTATTTCGGGTTACAATTTGATTACTTTAATATGGTTCGTCACAATGCACCTGAAACTTTATATCCATAACATCATGTAATGGAGCTAATAGTCAAGTATCAGTTGAATTGAAGCTGATAGCCAAGTACAGGCTGCATCGGAAAAAGCAATATTTTGTAAAAAGTTTAGGTAACAATTACGTACAGTTAGTAGTAGTACGTTACAGTTTAATTACGATTAGGCTCATGTAACTTAAATAAATTACTAACACTGTGTCTAAAAAGTGAGAAATGAAATCATTTTACAAAAAAAAACAGACTTTAAAAATAAATACTAGGTAACTAAAAACCGGAAAAGTGCGAGTAGGACTCGCCCACAGAGGGTTCCGTGCAAATTTATAGGTGTATATTATAAATAGTTTAGGAATCGAGTCTCGCAGTTTTAAAATAATTGGCGTCAACTATGTATGTATGGGGACACTCTTTAATTTTTACCGTTTTAATTTTTTTTATTTTTTCGTTTATTTGTACTGTAAGACCTTGCATTTTAACAAATTTCCGGATTCTAGGTCAACGGGAACTACCATATAGGTTTTTGACCCAGAACCTGGTACTTCCGGTTGACGTATTTTGGTTAAAAGCAAGGTAAATTTTGGTACTTAAAAGTTTTCACGAAAATCTTAATTTGCCCACATCTTTTATCGTGTATACATCAGTAGGTATCTGGTATAAATTTCAACTTGCTAGGTTCCTGAGAAAATCCATGGTGACAAACGGGCAGACGAACAAGAGTCTATTTTGAGGTACGGACCTTAAAAAACGCAAAATAATATAGGTGTCTACAAAAAATAAATGAATATTTTAAAGTTGGTGCTTAAAACATAAAAACTATATTTCCTGGAACCAACTAGTGCATAGTCATAGAAAACTAAAAGCATTAAATCACCATTTAACCAATTTCAAAATAAATAAATCTTACCATGTTCTTTAGGATACATCTGCACTTGCCTTTTTGATCTTCTGAGACGATAATTAGATATTATATATTTCATTGTATGTATAATATCTAACTGCAGCATACAACTGAGGTTCACCTTCACATCTAAAACTATAAATATTCAAAAATCTTCAAATAATCCTCGTGACTATAAAAGAATAGTAATGTATGTCAAATTAGCTTAATTATAATATTTATCTATATTTTCATTTCAATCAACTGACCTAGATGCATTTATATTAATCTTTTGGACCATTACCAAGCTTAAATACAAGTAAAAACACATTTCTTACAAAAGCTTATCCTATACACTAATACTATTATCTAAAGCAAGAGACGAAATATTTTTGAACTAATATCGTATATAGTATGTAGTTATCTACATGTATGATTTCAACTATATTACCTTATATTACAATTAAATACCTAATTATCTCACCACTACTTACATGAAAAAATAAAGAAATATAAATAACACCAACAATGAAATCCAACTAATATTTATAATTCCGAAAGTTTGTGAGAATGTATGTTTGCTATTTCACGCTGTACTGACCAAAACTAAAAAAAAAAAAGCTTGGCAAAACCATAAATGGATTTTATTAAACTTTACAGTAAATCATCATAGGCTGTAAAAACCGTACAAGTGAGAGTCGGTTTCGCCCTCTGAGGGTTTCGTACAAATTTGTAGGTACATAGTTAAGTCTCGCAGTTTAAAAAAAATAAACGACCGTATTTTTTTCCACGTTAAATTAGAAGTTTATTTTTACACAGCTTCAAGAGACTGTACTGGACAGGTCGAGTATATGATTTTAATTTCAATTCGATACCTCCACGCGTTCCCAAATTATAAAGGGCTTAACAGACAGACGGACGGACGGACAACAAAGTGATCCTAAGAGAGTTCCGTTTTTTTCCTATACGGAATCCTAAAACTCAAACATAACGCGGGCGAAATTGCATGGAAAAGTTATGGGTCCGAGTATAATACAAATTCATAAACCCCTAAACAATTGATTGATTTATTCACCACAACACAAAAATTACATTTCAAGGCAAATGACCGGTGAAATTTCCGTCGTACAATTTGTTTTCCACAATTAATTTGAATTATCTCCATTATGTATATAAGAGGCGAAAGTTTAAAAAACAATTAACAACTACTAAGGTCGCAGCGCAACAATAAAGATTGACTAATTGTTAGCCATGTGCATAAGTCCTTGAGGAAAATTACTCACTATGGTTTCTACAATAGGTAGAGTTACAAAAGTTTTAACCAAATTTGTAGGTAGAGTTCACTATGCAAGTATACTTAGATAATAATCTATATATATAACATTATAAAATAGAGCTTCTTTTTATCTTTGCGCTTCCGAGAATACGGTTTCATTTTTAAGTTTAATTCGTCACACAAATTCCTCCTACAATTAAGAGCCAACATTCATAATAATGTTTATTGTGCACCTATGTATGATTGAGTATTGGGTAAATAGGGACAGTAAAAATAATACCTAATACGCATAGGTACCTACCTACTTATCTCTAATAGATTTTCAGAAAGATGCCTAATTCTCTGACAAATAAATGCGAATAGTCTTAATAACTAGATTAAGAGGATTACTAACCTACTAATTAGGTTAGATAATAGGATACCATCTTATATCTCGGCTTAGGCGTAGAGATTCATCATATGTATCATTCAATCATTTTTCAAATGTAAACGTGAAAACGTGATACAAATAAATGTTGGCAGTTTAGTATGTTACCAGTTCCGGATGTTAGGTTTAGGTAATGGAAAGGCTTTTTCATTCGTTTACTTATTTCCGGAAAAATATAATTTAAGAGTTTTTTTTTTTTTTTTTTTATTTATTTTATTTATTTATCAAGCACACATTGTTATCACAGGTTACATTAAACCCAATACAGCAATGCAGCAACAAACAATTCAAAACTAAATTATCACTATTCTAAAAATAACAAAGATAATCCAGTGTCACCTTCTCAAATTCAGTTATGAATACCTACTAAATCTATTATCAAGTGCAGTCGTACTTCACTCGACAACTCCTGACGAAACAGTATATACAAATGAGAACTCCGTCGAGGCTTTTGTGGATTTATGCTATACATATTTTTATGTTCATACCGCCCTCGTCCTGCGTATCTTATAAATAACCTATATTCAGATTTTTGATCTGAAGATGAGATGTGATGAGAGAAGATGCAAAACATGTTCGCAAATTTTCTTAATTGAACTCTTGGTGTATGGCACACCAGGAGTTCTAAAAAATACATAATGGATTATCTATCATATTCACATATTTCTTTAATGTATGTAGCTAGAATCTTGACTTGATAAACAAGTTGGTAATGTTGTCAGGGGCCCCGTTATACCCGTCGGTAATGCCGTTCGTGATTATCATTCTGATTTAAAGTTTGGACTTCACGTACAGATGTATAACCAAAGAGAATAGGTAGGAATGAACTTTTTTTATTAAAGGATCTAGAAGCTTCGAACTTTGATTATCTCGTTACCAAATTAACAACAGAATGACTTTTATCAGTAAAGATCCTGCCAAATCCTTAAGTCTTAAATTAATGCTCATGTGCCGCTACCATAGATTCCAAGATATTTCAAGCCCTCGCGAAGTTAGAGTAGGTACTTGTGTATGTAACACAAAAAACGTGTCATAATAATGAATTCCTCTTTTAACACTTCAATCATAATTTATGAATTATTTAGGTAGGTATTTCTTCTAATACTTTATGACTAAAGGCATTAATAAACAGACAACATAAAATTTACAAATACCTACACACATTTCTCTAAATTTGATATTGTTTTTTTTCTGTTTCAAAATGTACTACATAGTACTTACTAAACCCCTATTTTCAACTGGTCGAGGTATATAGGAAGATTGGTGCATATAAGTAATTCAGCATGATCTTCCGCTTGTCTAATTGAATTCACTGTAGCTAAAACTTCCTGCTTTAAGAGATTTTACGCAAGATTAACATCAAAACCGCTAGTCATATTTTAGGATTTTTATTTCATATTTTCGACGAAACTTGCGACAACGATTAACATAAATTATATTCTGGTAGTTTTTATAGGTAAATAACTTTACAATTTCCTTACATGCAATCACAAGGAAATGGTAAAATATAATGAAAGTATGTAGAAGCTTTAATATAAAACGAATTTATAAATTCTATCTACATTTAGATGACACATGCAACATAAATGATGCATATTGGAATTAAAAAGAAAGTTTCCGAAGGTGATTTATCCAAATAATTAGCGATGGATATCATTATCATTTAGTATTACGATCCTTCCAATAACGACTTGCAATGCTTATTAAAAGCTGGCAGGCTAGTACAATAGCTTATATTGTACGGAGTTGTAGTACCTATAGGACGGCTGATGTGTCTGAGCGCTCCGGGTGCCGAGTTCGCGCTGCCAGGTTATATAAATACAAATAGGTGAAGAGGGGCAGTGGAGACCTCTTGCACTTTCTTGACGGCGCACGTCGCAGCCAGCCACCAGTCCTCGCCGAGCATCATGGCTCGACACGCGTGTCTGTGTCTCGGTTTGTTGTTGCTCAGCTGTCTCGGTGAGTCCACCATTATTATATTTTGTTATCACCTATATAATTTATTTAATACAATTGAAATGCAACCTGGAAAATATTGAAATAATTAAAATATGCACTGCAATTTTGAAATAATAAACATAAAAATATATTTATTTTCCTTTCTAAAAATACGTTTTTATTCATAAAACATATTCATAATATTTAAAAATAAATATCAAAGTAAAACATACGTTAGGTATATATATATCGTTATTTTATACCGAAATAAATTAAAATAATTTATTATTTTAAATTAAAAAATATATATTAATAATAAAATATATTTTATTATTTTTGTTCTAATATCGTTTTCATAGATACTTGTTTTATTTAGTGACAAATTGTTTTAATTTGAATTTTATTTTAATAAATTTTAAATATTGCCTTATTAGCCCGGTTGCTATTATAAATATGACATAATGATAAAAGCTGTGATCTAGTCTATAATGACGTTCGCATAAATCGAAGCTCGCTTCAGACCAACAAAGAAAGAACGCCGGCAACCTACGTGGACGTGGCTCGTTTAGTTCGCTTGACCTCGATTTCTTTTCAACGTTTCAACTTTCAATGCCGACATGGAATGGAACTGCAATTCGCTCCGATAAATTCTAAACTTAGAATTCCCAAACAAGATCATGTTAAGTAGTTAAGAAATAAACTTAGCGCACTTTTACTCAAAGCTTTTGTATTGTTATTTCTTACTTGTTGCACACATGCAATTATAACGTGCATTGAAAGGATGTATAAAAACACTGTCTAGTTAGTGCAATTAATGCGTAAGGCATGTATCCATGCACGTATAGGTACGGCACTGCAATGAAACTGCAGGTACAACATTCCATTACCCGGTGTTGTAATCACGGCTTACGTTAAGTTGTGTTACCTAACAAGCATATTAAGAGGGTATAGCTGGTACTCCGCTTCTTATTCTAAATTATTTATGAACGTTTATTCTTTCTTGCATAAGAGTAAACTTTTCAAAAAGACTGTAATAAAATAAACTAATATATCTACTTTAGTGAGCGGAGCAGAGCGAGTTAAGCGACAGGACGATGACGGTGGGAGTGATGAAGTAAATGCTGAACAGTTGTGCGAGAGTCGCCCCGCTGACGAATATTTCCGCCTCTCCACCGATGGAGATTGCCGTGATGTAGTCAGGTAAGTCTCACACATTAGCATATTTTCAGCACTTTACTGTGGTCGTAACAGCGACTAAATATTGTAAATACTCACGTTAGGATAAAGTGGTTTCGAAACGTGATTGAGCCGCCCGCAATGTTATTCTGTCGTCATATCGTTGTCATGTTTCTATCAAAAGCCTAGAGAAAACTGGTTAGTTACCGAACGAGTTTCACGATTTAGTCGTAATGAAAGCTTGTAAGGTTCGCTTTGTGGCTATAACAAGTAATCTATAAGAATTGAATAATGTAATCGAGCAGTGGCCGGAACGCAATCTAAACACACTATTTAGGTACCGGTTTTTAAAGATTATGGTAGCCTTCTATAATAATTTCTAAGTTATATGTAATTGCTTATATTTAAATATAGTATTTAACCTACCTATTATGACGGTGAATGTGTTCAGGGACCGTTGTTTGGCGTCTGATTTATTTACGGACGCTGTTTAGTATGCAGTACCAAGGTAATGACTTGATATTCCAATGTGTAGGCAAAACGGTCACTCTCGTGCCGTGAATATTAGCTTTGGTCAATAGTAAACTCAAATCACTTCCAACAACTCTACATTCCCAGCGATATATCGAATAGTTTTAGTTTCAAATATTATTAAAATATATATATTACGGGTCTTAATCGCGTGAATAATTTAAGGTAAAATACCTTGTTTATTGCCCGACGTTTGCAGATGTCCTTAGTGTTGTGTGTCGAAGTACCGACGGTTCCGTAATAGTGAGTGATAAAAATCAAGCGAGGGTAGTTTCCGAAACCCGCGCTTCACGGAGGCGACGCTGAGCTCAACTAGTCTTCCCGTGACCACGGCCGTTGCAATACGGTCGAAACGTCGGGCAATAAACAAGGTATTTTACCTTAAATTATTCACGCGATTAAGACCCGTAATATATATATTTTAATAATGTGTACAAATCGCGAAAGTTTATCAACATTTATTTCAAATATTAGTTATGTTGGATCTTTAGCAGGCAAGTTCCTGAAAGGTTCCTTTATATTTTTTTTATTTCAGCTGAACCATAATCAAGCATGAATCCAAATGAGTTTGTATAGTCTATGGTTGGTATATTATAGTTAATGTGTAATAATGTATGTATAGACAAAGCTCAGAGTTCCGCTGTGTACAGGTGCGACCAAGGCGGTGAGAATGGCGTGACGCGGCTCGCCTCAGTGAAATGCCCCGGCGGTCTTGCCTTTGATATCGAACGTCAAACTTGTGACTGGAAAACAAATGTTAAGAATTGCAAACAATTAGAAAGTAAGTTCCTCGAATAGAGGAAGTGGGTACACGGAGGGCTAAGCTTCCGTTATAGACCCGGTCGAGCCTCGCAAACCGGTGGACCTGTTAGCCTTCTGAATGCCCACTTCCTACTTCTATGCATTTTGTTTAATGTCACATTTCTTGTCAACGCAGGTGCACTAGGTCAGGTCTTAAACAAATCACTTGCCCGTCTGGACTGGCTTTCGATCTTGATAAACAAACCTGCGACTGGAAGGGTAAAGTGAACAACTGTGGCAAACTCGAGAGTAAGTGCCGAAATGAAGCTATTGGCGCGTAGCAAGCAACCGGGCTTGGGTGAAGGGGCCGCGTCGCACTGTAGTTAAGGTGTATTGCATGAGGCCCCCAACAAAGGGAGAGCAAGGGCGGCCCGCCCCGGACCGTTCCGATTATTACACAGTAACATACCACACACTAGATACACAGAGACATCTTTAACACATAAACACTGTATAAAGCCTTATCATACATTATATGTGCCTTGTTACTTGTTACCGATAAAAAAACTAGGTATATGGACAAATCTAAAGAATCTTACACAAGCACGCACAAATTGATCATCAATGTGTTAAATACAAGTAGGTACAGTTTTTTGCTATTGTATATGACAAGTTAATTTCATAACCACCGTTCGATACGAATCTGAAAAAAATAAAAAGGGGCTCGGCACTTACATTTGTACTAAAATATGTTACACAAACAATCTACACAATCTCTCCATTCTTTAGCTATTTCTTGACACATGTACATTTGTACTGTTCCTTGAATACTTAACTTTGGCTTAAGCTTCATTATCATGACAATCACTAACACAAAGATCTTTAATATTAATTAAACGAAGCTTCTTCTTCGTGGAGGTGGGTTAATTAGTCTAACCTTAATGTATATAAGTAGGTAGTATTTACAACATTAACCCACTTTAGATCATATGTATTATACACAATCTGCTTTAATTAACTAATAGTTTTTATGCATTTATGATTAAGACATCCATTAAGTATATAAAATATTTCATATCTATCATGAAAAAACTAGACTAGCAAAGAATTACAGTCATTGCTCGTTATCAGTAATCGAAGAAATATTTAATTGCTATTCTAGTTTCGAGATAGGTAATAAAATAAAACAAAACGTGACCTATTTTTACTATTATTATACCGTTTTATTTTATTTTAATGATTTCAAAACCTAAATAAATCCGCCCCCATACAGATTGTATGTATACCTAAGTATTACCTACTTAAAACATAACAATCTTGATCTCATTAAAAATTCTATACTTCCTTTTTATATGTCTTTTATACAATTTAATCATCCTAATAAAAATCTGTTCTCTTTATAACCATTAAGTTTCGTCAAATAATTCTCATAAAACTTCTATCTATCTTATACCCTTCTTGTTATATTCTGTTAACAAGATCATTCTTTCATGCTTGTTTTTCTTCAATTTTCTTATTGACCCTTAAGACACTGTTACAATGCCAACACAAATTAAAAAGTGACACCTGCGTATTTGGATCTAAATACAAGAAATGCTGAAGACAGCCAAATATAATTATTACTTATAATTAACGTTATATACAATTTTCCAGAGCCGAGGAAAGTGTTGCCTATCCTGAAAACGGATGAGCCCATTTGCCCCGAAGGAAAATTGGCCTGCGGCAGTGGCGACTGCATGGAAAAGGAACTTTTCTGTAACGGCAAGCCCGATTGTAAGGATGAGTCTGATGAGAACGCGTGTAGTAAGTATAATTGTTAACGTTTTAAAATAATAATATTCTTACAACTTAATTCCAAAGTTATTCCTAACGCTGTCACACTGTTTTACAGCCGTCGACGTAGATCCTAACAGGGCCCCCGACTGTGATCCCAACCAGTGCACACTTCCTGATTGCTTCTGCTCTGCTGATGGAACTCGTATCCCAGGAGGTATTGAGCCCAACCAAGTACCTCAAATGATCACCATTACATTTAACGGTGCTGTAAACGTTGATAATATTGACTTGTATGAACAAATTTTCAACGGAAACCGTCACAATCCCAACAGTTGTCAGATCAGAGGTACATTCTTTGTGTCTCACAAATACTCAAATTACGCGGCCGTACAAGAATTGCACCGCAAAGGTCATGAAATCTCTGTATTCTCAATTACACACAAAGATGATCCTCAATACTGGACCAGTGGTAGCTACGATGATTGGCTTGCTGAAATGGCTGGTGCGCGTTTAATTGTTGAACGATTTGCTAACATTACTGATTCCTCGATCATCGGTGTTCGTGCTCCCTACCTGCGTGTCGGTGGAAACAAACAATTCGAAATGATGGCAGACCAGTACTTTGTCTACGATGCGTCAATCACCGCTCCTCTCAGCCGTGTTCCCATCTGGCCTTACACGCTCTATTTCCGTATGCCCCACAAGTGCAACGGTAACGCACATAACTGCCCTTCAAGGAGCCACCCAGTTTGGGAAATGGTTATGAATGAATTGGACAGGAGAGACGACCCTACTTTCGATGAATCGCTGCCTGGTTGTCATGTCGTCGATTCTTGCTCTAACATTCAAACCGGTGACCAGTTCGCGCGTCTTCTGCGTCACAACTTCAACCGTCACTACAATACCAACCGTGCCCCTCTCGGTCTTCATTTCCACGCTTCATGGCTTAAGTCTAAGAAAGAATTCAGAGATGAGCTGATCAAATTTATCGAAGAGATGTTGGAAAAGAACGACGTGTACTTCACTTCTCTTATTCAAGTTATCCAGTGGATGCAGAACCCCACAGAGCTCTCATCGCTAAGAGATTTCCAGGAGTGGAAACAAGATAAATGTGATGTGAAAGGTCAACCTTTCTGTTCCCTACCAAATGCCTGTCCCTTAACAACTCGGGAGTTACCTGGGGAGACCCTCCGTCTTTTCACTTGCATGGAATGCCCCAACAACTACCCATGGATTCTAGATCCTACGGGAGAAGGGTTCAATGTTAAGAAGTGATCTCTTTAAGATAAATTAAAAGACTGTACACATGTAAATAATACTCAATAATGTTAATAATAATTACAATAATTATTATGAATTATGTATGTGGCAAGACGTCTTCATGCCGAGAGAAAATCTCTACTCGCTGCTAATTAGGTGCATAAAATATAAGTATGTGGAAATAAAAGTGACGACCAAATACAATGTACCAACTGCCGTTACTGTTTTAGCAAATTTACCTAAAAAAACTGTTGTTTCAAAGTGATTTAGGTTATTACCTACTTATGACATTAAATTTTTAATTTTACATAATGTCTGTATTTCATTGTACCCATCCAGATTCCTTTATACTTCAAAACGGGTAAGTTCATGTCGGGAAATGTACTTTGTAGGGTTCCGTAGCAGCAAGCAAGAAGCAGGTTTTTTGTTGTTTTTGTTCCATACTACTAACAACACTACTACAACGTAAGCATAAGTAATTTTCAATGGAATTTGTTCGAAAATTTTGTAACTTTTTACTTGGTCTGCTGTTACTCGTAAACTTGTAAAGCCTACTTAGCTATGATAGTTTTCCTTTTGATTTCATTATATATTATAGTACTCTACCCTGCTGTTTTTTCACATCTCCAAAAATCATTTAGCTGACGGGGGAAGGGGACACTTCTAACAGAAATGTTCACTTTAAGGCTTAATATTTCACAAATGGTTTTCATCCCTAAATAGAAAAAACCGGGCAAGAGCATGTCCGTCCATGCTCAGTGAAGGATTCCGCAGTCTTGAATAATTGCATCAGCAGAAGAGCGTATGTTCATGGCACTTACGCCCTTTTGTTGAGAAACGCAGTTTTTCAGCAATAACTCAATGACGGCATATCCGATCATGTCCAAAATAATTTTAGTTTAAAGTGTTTAACAAACACTTTAAACTAAAATTTTTAGCTACCTTTCTGAATTTTTCATATTTTTTGGTCCCACGGTTAAAAAGTTAAAGGAGGTGACACAATTTAAGCAACTTTTGGAGACAGAAAAAGTTTATTAGATACCTTAAAATGTTTTTGATATACCTGTCGAATGAGGTGCCACACGTTAATGTTTGCTGAAACATGTATTGAGTGCCCCCCTAAAAATATTTATTTTTATAATTTAGCTATCAAACTAAGTAGCGACTACTACAAGACATCTTTTCACCAAATTTCATTGAGTAGTCTTTGAGTAAAATGCCTGTGACATATATGTGACAGACTGTCTGTCTGTCTGCTTGTCCAGGCAGACAGACAGACGGACATAACAAAACTATAAGGGTTCCGTTTTTGCCATTACGGTTTTGGCTACGAAACCCTATCCATGACACTCCACACGAAGGGTAACTGGGAAAAAAAACACACCCCACTTTACCTGTAGAGGAAAAATTAAATTCCATCATTTTATTCTACCGCTTTGTCAGAGTAACTAATATTAGTAAAAAAAAAATTGCATGGATTTACATATTTAATAAATCCATGCAAAATTTCAGCTTTGTAGTACTAAGGGTCTCTGTGCTAACCAGGGGACGGACAGACGTATAGACAGACAGACAGACATGGCGAAACATTAGTGTTCCGTTTTACCTTTTGGCTACGGAATCCTAAAAATAGTGTCTATCACAAAAAAACAGTTGGATCTTTTATGCATAACTAGGTCCAATTTTGTCTACCTAATATTAAATAGCTGAAGAGTTTGTATGTGTGAACGCGATAATCTCAGGAACTACTGGTGTCGAATTAAAAAAAATATTTTACTGTTGGATAGCCCATTTATCGAGGAAGGCTATAACATATACTTCTAAATACACACATATTATGGATAAATTACGCCCAGACACTGAATAAACCATCGTGCTCATCAGACAAAGTTTTATCCTGCATGAGGATCGAACCCACGACCTTCGGCTTAGCAGTCAGGGTCACTAACCACTAGACCAACAGGCCGGGCGTATGTGATATGTGTAAATACTAGTGAGTCAACTCTAGCGCTCGATGGAGGTACGATGAGGTCTGAGGTGCATGGGAGAGCGGGGCGGCCGACTTGCCCGCGACGTCTGCAGAAGTACCTACTGCCAAAGCTTGCTGCGTGACGGAAGGGGGAGTAGCGTCTTAAAAATCTATAACTTTTTATTTATTGATATATATATTTACAATTAATTTTTTACATAACCGTTATTACATAATCTTCTAATATATAAAATTCTCCTGTCACGGGGTGCGTAATCGAACTCCTCCGAAACGGCTCGACCGATTTTGATGAAATTTTGTGTGCATATTCGGTAGGTCTGAGAATCGGACAACATCTATTTTTCATCCCCCTAAGAGTTTGTTTGTTTGTTTGTACGCGATGATCTCAGGAACTACTGGGCTGCACTGAAAAAATATTTTACTGTTGGATAGCCGATTTATTGAGAAAGGCTATAGGCTATATAACATCACGCTAAGACCTATAGGAGCTGAGCAGCAATGATAAATGTTGCAAAAACGGGTAAAATTTACGCAGACGAAGTTGCGAGGGTCAGCTTATCCGGTATCTATGATAATCGGCCAACATCTATTTTTCATACCCCTAAGAGTTTGTTTGTTTGTTTGAATGCGATAATCTCAGGAACTACTGGGCTGCACTGAAAAAATATTTTATTGTTGGATAGCCCATTTATCGGGGAAGGCTATAAGGTTATAATATCACGCTACGACAAATAGGAGCGGAGCAGCAATGAAAAATGTTGTAAAAAAAAAGGGAAAATTTACGCAGACGAAGTTGCGCGGGACAGCTAGTCTAGTATATAAAATTCTCGTGTTACAGTTTTCGTTGCCATACTCCTCCGAAACGGCTTGACCGATTTTGATGAAATTTTGTGTGCATATTCGGTACGTCTGAGAATCGGACAACATCTATTTTTCATCCCCCTAAGAGTTTGTTTGTTTGTTTGAACGCGATAATCTCAGGAACTACTGGGCCGCATTGAAAAAATATTTTATTGTTGGATAGCCCATTTATCGAGGAAGGCTACAGGTTATAACATCACGCTACGACCAATAGGAGCGGAGCAGCAATGAAAAATGTTGTAAAAAAAAAAAAAGGGAAAATTTACGCAGACGAAGTTGCGCGGGTCAGCTAGTTATGCTATAAAATAGTATTGTAGTAGGTAAATATAATACTTGAAGTCTTAGAACGCAATTCAAAACAAAATTTAAAGTGATTTAGTGTACTTTATTTACCTTTAGATAATTGAATTAAATATTATTTTTTGGGGTCGTAAAAATGGCGGTAAACTAACATGTCGCTATTTTTACAGCTCCGCGTTTATCGTGTAAAATTCCCAAAGATATATACTCTACGAGTGCAAATGCAGTGTTTTGTAAAATAAAATAAGACATGACTTAAAGGTTCAAGGGACCAGGAGGCCTACTCAAATTCAATGAAAACAAAGATTCGATCAAAAAGGAAGTGGTAAAATACAGCGTCAAAACATTCATTTAATCCACTCGTTCCAGAAAATCCTCCATGGGTTCGAACTTCTTGTGCTTATCCGAAAATTAATTAGAATAGTCCCCGTAAACTTAACAAAATAAGTAAACGAAAATTCATGAATTTCGTTTTAAAGAAAGCGAGTAGGCCCACAGATCATTAAAATCCAAAACAACAATCGTTTGTTTTGGTAACCTTTTGACTTGTAATTTTGTATTTTACCATGATATTTTAACCATGGATCGCTTTAAGGATTGTGGAATAGCAACTAATCACTGCAATACACTAGCAGACCCTTATACGGTGAAGCTATTCTGTGAATTATTCGGCAATGGCTTGCACCTCAATTTGTAAGTAAAATAACCATAACTAACAAGTTGACTCCTGACTCCTGACAAGCCCTATTCGTACCCTAAAAACTTTTTTTTTAAATATCACCTCCTCATCGCCTTTAAAAAATAGATAAATACCCGCGCAACTTCATCTGCGTAATTTTACCCGTTTTTAGAACACTTTTCATTGCTGCTGCGCTCCTATTGGTCTTAGCGTGATGTTAAATAGCCTATAGCCTTCCTCGGTAAATGGGCTATCCAAGAGCAACAGAATTTTTCAAATTACACCATTAGTATTTTAAACAAACAAACAAATAAACCCTTTAGCTTTATAATATTAGTATAGATTGTTACAAAAACACAAAATATTAAACATTTTGAAGTTGGTGCCATAAAAAAGTAGTGACTAACCATAATTTAAACATTAGTCTTCTTTGAGTTTATGGCAATCTAGCCGTTTTGACGGCTAATTTCTGCCAGTATCAAGTATTTATGAGCTTATTACATGCACATAGTCTCGTTCTTAGTCAATTATTACGTATTCAAATAATTTTTTACAAATTAAACTCGGAGCTGTAAAAATAATGGCTGGTCAGTTTGCCGCCACTTTTACAACTGAGCTCTCGAGTTGTCTTGTGAATTGTGTCCAAACTTTGTTCCAGGAATTCTGAAGCTGAAATTTTGGAAGAGTAGCCAAATCCTGTACATAGTTTTTAAAAGGAAATTTATCTCCACACATTACAGCCTCATTCGCAAGTCTATCTGCTATTTCATTGCCCTTTATACCACAGTGGCTGGGTATCCAAACAAATGTGACAATAAAGCCTTTTGTAAAGCATTCATACAATTTACTCCGTATCTTAAGCATGAGGGGTAAAAGTGGTTTAGATTTAAAGGGAAATCTTTGTAGTGCTTGTAGAGTGCTCATGGAGTCACTAAAAATTATACTATTTTTCAGATTGAAAATTAAAATATATTCTAAAGCTTTATCAATGCCAATTCATTCACCAGTAAAGACTGAAGTCTCAGAGGGACATTTTATCTTCTCAACAATATTATATTGGACATGATAAACTCCTACTCCTACAAAGTCATCGGTATCCCGCTTTGATGCATCAGTATAAATATGATGAAACCCAGGCCATTTTTCCTGCACAATGGAGTCAAAATAATTATTGACATTTTGTTTGTCGATATTTACAAAATATTTTACAGTGGGTGTATGTGTTAGGGCACCATATTTACAATTAAACAATTCAAGGTATGAAGATCTAAGAATGAAGTTGGTGCATGAAATGATTTGTATTTCAAAAAGCTTTTAATTATACAGGGAAGTTGTTTGTTATTCCAGTAGTTAGATGATTTGATTACCTCTGAAAGAGCTTATAGTTTTGAGACTAATGGGCAATTTGCTAATTGCAAAACACTAAGATTGAGTGACTAGATTTCATAGCTCCAGTAATAATTCTCAAGGCTTTTGATTGGATGGAATCCAATTTCCTCAGACCGTCTAAATTACATGGCTCCAGCAAGAAAGTTCCATAATCTAGAACACTTCTAACTAATGCATTGTAAAGAAGCTTAAGGGAAAAGGGATGAGCACCCCACCAAACACCTGAGAGACATCTCATCAAATTAAGAAGCTTCTCACATTTGGTTACAACATATTCACTGTGAGGTGTGCCTGTAAGCTTAGAATCTATAAGTACACCCAAAAATGTTACTTGATTTTTTACTGGTATTAGATTGTTGTTGTAAAATAAAGATATTGGAGGGTGTAATCGTTGAAGTGAGAAAAGGACCACTGAGCTTTTCGGTGCTGAAATGTTCAAACCATTTTGATCCGTCCAAATTTGTAAATGATGTAGGGAGTATGATATTTCATTACAAAGTGAATTGAATTGGTTACCCATAGAATATAAAACTAGATCATCGGCGTACTGTAAGATATTTTTTGAATTCTGAAGGGAAGATGCTAAATCGTAAGTATATATGTTGAATAAAATGGGGCTAAGCACTAATCCTTGTGGATGGCCCTTCCACACAATCCTGCTCTGATCCCTTGATTGATCTAATTTTATTGTTCTTCCTGATAGCAAATTTATGATAAAACAAGAAATAATTTCTGGTATTGCAAGACTATTTAATTTAGATTTAAGAATTTTGAGATTAACATTATCGTAAGCTGATTCCAGATCCGAAAATACTGCTAGTACAGATTTATTGAACGTAAACGCAAAACGTACATCTGTTAGAAACGTCCCCACAGTATCCAATGTGCTTCTACCTTTTCTAAATCCAAACTGGGTTTCTGGTAGTATTCCGCGATTTTCAATTATCCATTCTAGACGGTTTTTAACTAAATTCTCAGCAACTTTTGCAATTACGGGAGATAAGGCTATTGGCCAATAGGAAGATGATTCTGTTGGTGGTTTACCCGGTTTTAGAATAGGTATTATAAATTTGCGATTTCCAAGAAGATGGAATATTGCCTGTTGTCATTACTTTATTAATTAAATCTAAATAATATACAAGAGAATATTGGCTAAGATTAGCAAAAAATGAATATGGAACATCATCCTCACCAGGAGCAGAGTCTTTAACTGTGGAAAGAATGCCTTGTAGTTCCTGCATAGTGAAGGGTGAGTTAAGACTATTTTGGTTTTGGGAGATTGAAGAAGGAATATTAATATGGATAAGATCTTGTTCAGGAACGACAGGTGGAGCTAAATGAATAAGGAATGACTCACTTAAATTTGGAGGTATGACTGAACTGTGAGAATCACTAATGCCATTTCTAAATCGTCTTATATTTTGCCACAAAGAATTGTACTGTAATGTGTGGACGCATCTTTAATGCTTTGCCTGAGGAAATAAAACTGTTGCCCTTTCATTTATTTTATAAGAAATTGAAATCCTGGTTACAAGAAAAGTAATTTTACTCACTGTCTGAACTGGTTAAATAAGTCATGTCTATTTTCATTTATCTTTTGTTTTTGACATTTGTGTAAGATTTGCACGTCATAAGTGACAAAATGTATATGGAACGAATGGAAACTTATTGCTTCACCTTGTACCTACATTTTAAGCAAATAAAAAATGTTTCATTTCATTTCACACTATAGGTTTTACGTGAGGCGAGACAGAAAGGCAAAATTGTTTCCATCCTTCACTTTTTTTTTCCTTCAATAATTTTCTATATTTACCTATAGCCTCAAAAACGATTATAAAATTCTCCTCAGACATATTGTTTTTATATTGTTTCTCAGCTTTTTTTCTTTGTCGAACTACTTCAGTGCATTCTCTATCCCACCAAGGTGGAGAAGGTATAAAGCCAGTACCCGAGTTTTTTAAGGGGAATGTTTCATTTGCTGCTTCTTTAAGTGCATTTGTAAATTCATTACTATAGTCAGCGATTCCGAACAACGTACTTGATAAGTTGGAGATTTTAAATTCTGCAATGGCTTTGAACTTATGCCATAACGTTTTATCATTCAGTTTATACTTAAAGCGAGGTTTTTTAATAGGACCACGTAATTTATAAGAATCATTAATAGGAAATGATAAAATAATTGGAAAGTGATCACATCCATTTGAGGAGGATAGAGTATGCCATGTTATAGATGAAGCTAATTTTTGGGTACACAATGAAAAGTCTATAGCACTAATATTCTCATTTGGACCTGTGCGTCTAGTAGGAGAGCCAGAATTTAATATACAAATAATAAGTGAATCAACTATAATCTAACAGCATTTCACCACAATATGTAGTGATAGAACTACCCCAAGAAGCATGATGACAGTTGAAATCAACTAAGATTAGGTAAGGTCGCGGAAGGAGAGAAATAAGGGTATTAAAATAATGAAGAGCTAAAGAAGATGGAGAAGGACTATACACAAAAAAACAACACAAATACCATTTAATTATGCCGCTACTACAGAAAAATCATTATATACAGCAAGATTCAGAGGACAAAAAGAGAAAATATTTCTGATGAGTAAGGCAGCACCGCCATACCCATCAGATCTATCGTCTCTCAAACAAGAAAATCCGGGGATTTTAAAGATGGCCCTGGCTTTAACCAGGTCTCCGAAAGCGCAATTAAACAAGTGTTATATTTATTTATTAAATGGATAATTTCGCTTTTTTTAGGAACTGCACTTCTACAGTTCATTTGTAATATCATCGGTGGATTCGCCATTACTGACAGGTAATGGAGCTGTAAACATGTGTACTATAGATGCGCCGTTGGACGGTAGTTCTATGTTGGACTGAGTTAATGCGGTAATGAGGGTTTGAGTTATTTCGGTTGAAGGCATTTTTTCAGGGTTTTTATTACTAGGGATTAATGCACAACCATTTTGGGGAGAGGGAATTTTATATTCATTAATTATATGTTGATGAGTCTTTTGATTGTATCCCTTAATTTGTTTGGGAGGTGGACGACGGTTTACGAATATCGTTTTTTTACGAGAAGTGAAACAGTGTGAGTGTGATGATAGTTGGTGGGATCAGGGGGTAGGGAGAGTACTCACTATATTAGCATATGATTTAGGGGCAGTGGGGAATAGTTGGGCTGCTTCACTGTATGAGACGTTTTTTTTCGCAATTGTACTTTTAATTCGCTTTTGACGGTCAAATTCTGGACATGATTTATTAATTGCAAAATGGTTCCCGGAGCAATGACAACATACAGCATCATTCTCCTCTCCCACATCGCACATATCTCCACCGTGATCAGAGCCGCATTTATAGCATTTAGGTTTTGATCGGCACTGTAAATGTGCCCAAAACGACAGCAGTTATAGCATTGGATAGTGGGGTACGTATATATTTGCACTGGTAGTGCATAGTAACATATGTACACTCTTTGCGGCAGAACCTGTCTATCAAAAGTCATTACTACTTTTTGTGTTGGTTTCCAAACGATGCTACCGTCTTCAAAATGTTTTTAATTAATTCTTCTCACTTTGATAACTTTACCGCACCCGCTAGGTACTGACGTATTTTCAAGTACGTCTTCTACCGACCAGTCAGACGGCACGCCACGGACAAAGCCCATTCGCATCACTTAGAATGATGGTATAATGAATGAATGATGGCTTTTAGGTTGTTATGAACTAAGGTATGGCTACTAAATAATGAATTGGCGTCATGATAATCAGAGAATGCAAAAGATATTCTGTTTCTACCTATTTTTTTAATAGAGCCGTTAATTATATTAGAAAAGGTATTTTGTTTTAAAAACTTGCCAAATGAAACTGGATGCAGAGTGGTTCCATCATCAGGCGTTTTGGTTTCTTTTTGGACATGAACAATGAATGGACCAATATCTGTGGACTCATAACTAGTCCTTGCTATAGATACGAAACCCTGGCGATCTGGACCACTAGAGGTTGTCGCCGAAATGGTTGGAAATTGAATCGTCTGTGGATTGATAGTATTGATAGTGTAGCTAATCTCATGAGGTAAAGAAAGATTGCTGGTATTATTATTATCACTTCACTCGCTATCCGCGCAACTACACCCTTTTTTCCCGTCTACTGCCTTACTGTGCTTCCTTTTTTTCATGTTACATTTATTGCAAATTTTGCTCTGCCTTGTTCGTTTACGTGCACCTGAATTGTTTAGAGATTCGTCCGTTCCCATTCCTGACTCATATGAAGAAATTGTTACAAAATTTACCGCCGGTGGAACAAAGACCCCCGGGTCAGGCGGCTCATTTTCATTCATCAACATAATGTAAAAAAAACTTACCAACTACAGGAACTACACAATAAAACTATAAAATATACACTAAATATGAATATTATTTACACTAAGATACCCTACTGATACGTAATTATTATAAAAGAAAAAAAAAAAAAAAATATGAAAAAACACGACCGCCAAATTCGAACGTTTCCCGCGCTTTTTTTTCCGCGGTTTTTTTCTTTGTAGGCCTCCTGTCCATAGAGTTGTAATAGAGTAGCGCACAGAATACAGAAAGTAGATTGGTAGTATTTAGTGGTTGGAGAGCCAAAATCTCTAATCTAATTTTTCTTCCAATTGATCTCCTTTTCTCTTCCTCTTCCATTTGCCTGTTTCATAATACCTACTATAACTTTTAAACATTTTAAAATAGTACTTATTTCCTAACTGTCTATCTATTTATTTCTGCACGATTGTTACATTGTTACAAAGTTCGCGCCCTCCGCTAGCAATAAACCTTTTCTAAAACTCTTAACTCCCATTTACGCAGTGGATTTTTCAGAGGGGACAAGTTTTTATCTCTATCTTGGTGCATTTTGAACCGTGTAACCAAAAAATATGGAAAAAATCACAAAGATAGCGCTAAATACTTTAAACTAAAATTATTTTGGATAAAATAGGATATATATCGTCATTGAGTTTTTGCCAAAAAAACTGCGTTTCTCAACAAAAGCCTTGCCCGGTTTTTTCTTTTTCCTCTTCTTTAATATTGCCAGTGTAAAAATACTCTATCAACGAATCAACTGTAGGCACGTCGAATTTAACGTAGCACTGTAGGTACTGTAGTGTTACAATCCGCTGCTTAGCATTAGCAACCCTGAAACTTTCCAAATGACTGATGAAGTGACAAGTATCTGACAAGGCGGGTGACTGATAGCTTTAGGTTATTTTGTTGTTGTTAAGTTCCCAAGAAAACAAACGAATTGTCATTTTTAAAGTAATTGCAATTTAGTTAATAACAATGTCATCCCAATTAATTGACAGATTTAAGCAACTAGATGCTTATGCTAAAACATTAGAGGACTTTAGAATAAAAACCACTACCGGCGCCGCAAGTATATAATTCGCTTTTTTTTTTATCTCTCTGGTTGATTTAAAGTTTTTTAATCATTTTATATCAAAATGTGTATTTCGTATTGTTGCAGTAACTGTTAGTGGCGGACTTATAATGATTTTGTTATTTCTTTCGGAACTTTACACATACATGTCGCCAAATATTTCAGAAGAACTTTTTGTGGACACGTCAAGAGGTCATAAACTAAGAATTAATTTAGACATAGTTGTTCCTACGATATCATGTAATTGTAAGTAATATCGAGGTTTAATTATAAAACTAATGAGTTTTTATTACATAAGGATCCAAGATTATCACAAGTGGGTATTGTGATGTATTGTATGTAACTAAGTATGCCTATAAATTCAACGAATTATTCACTGCATGCATTCTAAGAGGTATCAAGTACTCATATAATAATAATGTTAAGTGAGTGCAACTCAATGATGAAATAGCAATATATGCATTTATGTAGGTACTATCTTTTGCCTGGGGCTCTTCAGATTGCGATACATAGTAGCCTACAATGTTAACCAAAGTTCAAGCTACCTCAATTCATTCAAATTTTCATCTAAATCAGCCAAAATTATTTGAAAATTAGTTAAAACAAACCAACAAACACTTCAACCTTATTATATTAGCATAGATTAGCCCTAAGCAACATATTATTCTTGTTTTCAGATTTAGTTCTTGATGCAATGGACTCATCAGGTGAACAACATTTACAAATGGAACACAATATCCATAAGAGAAGACTAGATTTAGATGGTAATCCTATAGAAGAACCTAAAAAGGAAGAAATTGCAATTTCAACTACTGTAAGACATCATAACTTAATCTATATATAAAAATGAAAATCCTAACTCACTTATTCACCCTTCAAACCCAGAAAGCTGAAATCAGATAAGTAGGTTTCTTTTGTGATAATAGTCAAGGGATAAGAAAGGTTTACTAGAGCACAAAGCAGACCATGCCACAAAGCTGCAAGCTAAATTTAGTAGTTTATAAATATTTAACAATAAAAATATAATAATATCTTGGGACAACTCACACAATGCTATCTGATCCCAAACTAAGCAGAGCTTGTATTATGGAAACCAGACAACTGATAAACATATGTATATCTTGCTAAATACATACATGTTATAGATAAATGACACCCAGACACAGAATAAACCATCATGCTCATCACACAAAGTTTTATCCTGGATGGGGATCGAACCCATGACCTCTTGCGTACCAATCGGATACACTCCCACCGCGCCACAGAGGCAGTAAATTTTTTCCGAATATATATATAGTAATATTATTACTATATATATATTCATATTCACTATATATAGTAGGCATTAAACAAAACTAATCATATATGTATGCCAATATTTAGGTTACCTTACGATAAAGTATTGCTTTACTATTATAATATGTAAAAAGAAAAAATTTGCTGACTAAAACTGCTGGGTCTAGAAGCTGAAAATGTTGGTAATTTGGCTTTTAATATTATTATCTTCAGGTAAAACAAAATATTTCCGATGTGGCAATAATAACATGTGGTAGCTGTTATGGAGCAGCATTGAATGAATCTCAGTAAGTTATTTTCGTAATATTTGTATTTCAAGAAAGATAGTGCAACTTTTATGTATGACTTGTAGATTTTTTTTTTCTTATTTAAGGCATCTGCAATCAGTTTTGTAGTGACCTGTGGAATGTGTAGTTGCTAGCCACTGAAAATTCAGTTTGTTGTGTGCATACTCAGAATATATTTTTAGTCAGCTTATGGTAGCCTGGTTTCAACCAGCCTACCATAAGCTGATTCATTAGTGCGGCTGCTAATTTATTTGGGTGGTTTGTCAGATTTGAATTATAGTTTATAGCACTACACTGGAACTCCTCCTTGACAGATGTTTGGAGGTTATTGTGTATCTCCATGTTTGTTATATGTTACTAGCCATGGTGCTTTTGATATTGAACACAGGACAATGTTCTGCATCCTTTGTAGAATGAAGATAGAGTGCTATGTCTGCCCCAGAGTTGTATTCCATACACATCCATACTGGTTTGAGTATAGTCTTGTATATAAGAAGTCTGTTGTCCATAGACAACTTGCTATTGCATTCTGTCAGCCAGTACAGATATACAGTATCAGATGACAAATGATTAACTGAATCCTTTTGTAGTAGGGTTTTGCTCTTCAGCTGCACAGGTACACAGTTGCCCTGCCTTAGACTGAAGGTTATCTGTACAAATTTATTTGCACTCCCTTTTATTTTCCATTTGTGGTGCCATGTGGAAACTAGATCAAGCCCTTTGCAAGTGTTCTGAAGCCGCTGCGGGATTTTTATAGGATTTATAATTTGAGACCTAGTACTGATCCTTGTGGCACTCCTGCCTCAATTTTGTTAAATTTGTAGGTTGCGCCAGTTTCCTTCACTTGGAACAACCTTGCCTTAAAGCAGGAATGCATTAACAGGTAGTGGCAATGTAGGAGGAGTAAGTAGTCTGGTGTGTCATACCCTATCAAAGGTCTGTTCTACATCAAGGAATACCAAGGAGTGTTCCTTGTTTTCCAAGGTGCTTCTATGTGATTGCACACTCGGTGCACCAGTACTACAGTGGAGTGCTCTTGACGAAAATCGAATTGATGGTCTCGTATAATACTGTTTTTTCAAAGAAGGGAACATATACTTCTATTTCGTGTTTGTTTGGCGTCAATCCATTCACGTTCCAAGGAGCTATATTGAGGATGGTCATTTTACTAATTTGTTAACTAGTTTAGGTAAATAAGACCCATCAAGGTACTTATTTGTTGAAGGATTCAATCAATTTTTTCAGATTCTTTCATAAGGATTAATTCTAGAGTTTTATGTTTTGTGCGTCTATTTCAGTGCTTAATGAGCACTCGCACTCCATATGTGCACTGTACCGATGTACCGCGCTGTGCCTCGCCGCGCCTTCCTATCGCGCGGTACAGCGGTCTCGGTCGAACTATAGTGTTTATTTAATTTAGCCAACCTTTTATGACTGTTGATAATGAGCAAACAATATTACAGTTCAGTCAGTAGCTATGGTAAAATATAACTCTTGTACTACTGTACTATTTAAGGCTTGCCAATTTAAAATAGTTAACTACAGTAATAGATAGATAAAAAAAACTTTTTGTTGTTTTCTATCTATCAATGGTTAGTGATATGCAAAAATGTCAGTTAGGTTAATAGAGTTATTTAATTTAACAAACAGTTAACAGTAAATAAGTAAATGAGACGGGCCATTAGAGATGTAAACAATTAGAATTTGACAAAAGTATTTTTGTAGATGCTGTAATACATGTGAAGAAGTGAAAGAAGCTTACAGAATAAGAAGGTGGGCACTGCCAGATTTAGCTACTATAGAGCAATGCAAAAATGATGAATCCATAGAGAAAACTCACAATGCCCTAAAAGAAGGTTGCCAAATATATGGATACATGGAAGTTAACAGGGTTTGTGCATTCTATATTTAAAGATTTATAATTACACTAGATGTCCCAGCGAACTTTGTACTGCCTCTTTTTTTGGGAATCTTAACCATTCTTGAATCCACTGGAACACATGTATTATGTAATAAACTAATCTTATAATTTTTTAGGTTGGTGGAAGCTTCCATATAGCACCAGGAAAAAGTTTTACTATTAATCATGTGCATGTCCATGATGTGCAACCATATTCCTCATCAGTATTTAACACATCTCATTACATTAGGCACTTATCTTTTGGAACTGACATAGAGGGTGCAAATACTGCTCCATTAGACGGAACTAATGGTATAGCCAAGGAAGGTAAGATATTTTATAATTACATATATTTATGTATGGTCCTTACTGCTAATATTTGATTGTCATGTTTTAAAGCCCAGGTGTAAGAGGAGGGACGTTGTGTGTGTGTGTGTGTTTAACATAAATCTGCCCTACCTGATTGTGCCCAAATAGGTAAGACAGATTAAAATGCATTTTTTATTAGAAAGATAGTTTAATGGGGAAGGTTTTTAGATTTGTTTGATAAATTCCATTAGTTATTTCCAATAATATATAATGCGAAAATAATCAACTTTTAATGTGCTAAAACCTTTTATTTTATGGAAGGGGTGATTTGGTAATCTCAGTAGATATACCAATGTCCACAGTACTGGATGAGAACTGTTATATCTGGACAACATGTTTTCAACATAACCCCTGGGTTCCATGGAATCCACTTTGGGAAAACACTGCTATAACACATACACTGCCAATCTTTTAAGGTGATAAAGTGTACATATTATTTTGCTCTATTTGAACTTACATAGTATGAATTCCATGTCAGAGGACTACTTTAAGAGGATATTTATGTATTTTATGTAAAGTCATATACCTTATTTTTTATATTATTTTTAATAGAATTTAAGGTGTACCTACTGCACCTGTGCCTTCCACACAATACTTGATGTATTATAATACAGGTGTCCCAAAAGTATGCCACATAACATGAAAGTAACTTTTGACTTTGAAAATATTTTGATGTGCATTCAAAGCTTTTTAAATAATCACCTGTCTGAACAGGGAATCGAAGCTGCCTAATGTGAAAAAGCACCATGACTGACTCTTTGGATTGGATTCATAAAAAT